>CM069547.1:5938333-7194166 GCA_035773235.1 Eospalax fontanierii
TCTTAAATCATAAGATGAATAATCATAACCTGTTGAAATTAGTTTATCCCTTAGTTAATCTCAGTAGCACAATGGCTTTATTCAGAGGCTGTATCATTCTCCTATTCCCTTGTCACAGAGTCAGGGGGCCAGCCTGAAACTGGATAAAAGTCATTGTACAGGAGAGCTGTTAAGTTTAATCACTATTAGCATAAATGAAAACAACTGTCCTTCTTATAACTTGTATACATTTATCTAGGCAGGAGAGTATTTTCTTCTGCCAGGTCCTTTATCTAGAACAGGGTTCAATTAATTAAAACTAAAGAATTACTATTAAGCCATAATAAAGAACACAGAAAACAATGATACCTAAAGGAACCTGGAAAGAGTTGATTAAAAAAAAATATGTTTTTCTCTTTCATTCTGTGTAGGACATTGTAAGTGAAAAGTAATGATGAAACAACTAAATATCAGAGAAGGAAGTATTCTATTTTGGAAAAAGAGGCTTTGGATCACAATGCAAAAAGGCAGGAATTAAAACCAGTGAAGGCCGAATCTCATATCTCCCATCCAAGCAGCCTATTCCTCTTTACCTCCCACTGCTGTAACTATGTCCTTGTAGCACATTTTTCTTGTAAACTTTGGCACTGGAGTACTGCAAATTCACATGAGCTTCCTAGATTTAGCCATAACAAAATGTCAGCTCACTTTGTACCTTGCTAGTCTTGGAGGCCTATGGCTAGAAAAACCTTTTTAAGTTCCCTTTAGAAACTGACAAATTCATTATGCAAAACAATGTAAGATTTTAAATAGTTACATTTAGAAATCAGCAAATATACCATATAAAGATGTTAAAATCCAAAATAATTTCCTTTAAAAACAGATAAAGGTGTTATATAAACAAATATCAGAATTTAAAATAGTTCCTTGTAAAAAAACAGTAAATGCATAAGACAATGTAAAAACTGTCATTTTAAAAACCAGTAAATACCATATTAAAATTTAAAATACGTTTCATTAGAAACAGACCAAAATGATACTAAAATGCTGATATTGTCTTTTTTTTAATTTGACATAGAAATGTATTAACCTTGTGACAAAAGAGAGTGTGAGAATCTCTTGCTTTTCTATGATCCCATCAAGAATCTAAAATGAAAACATAGATTGCAATAGGATTAGGACATGTGACTAAATGCCTGTGTCCTCATGATCTCCTAGAGTTTTACAGAACCAGCAATTTCCTGGGTGTGGCCATTTTGGATTATGCCATGTGGCTGGATTAAGATGGCAACAAGTCAAGCAGGTCAACACCATTTTGAAAAGTTTTGTCCAAGGTGGCAGTCAGGCCATGCGACTGTCACCATACTGATGAAATTACACACGTAAGATATGAAGACCAGACCACATGGTTGCCTCTCTCCTAGTAAGGGCACCGGCCATGATCATGAACAAGCACATGGTATATAATTTTTACTTTTAAAAGGCATCCAGTTAAATATCATATACAGCATGGTATATGACTCTCCTGTTCATGAAAACTTAAAATGCTTAGATCTAGTTAGAAAAGCAGTTGTCTTGGGACCATGGTGACTGAGGTCCAAAGTTCAGGCCCTCTAATGGCTCTTTTCCCCATCCATGAAGAGAACCATGGTGGAAAAAAAGTCTAAGGAAAGAAATAACTTTTAAAACCTTTTTTTTCTCTGTAGAGAGGTAAATTACATTTTTAAATAACAAGCTAGATAAAGGCATTTAGAAAAGTTGGTCAGTATACATTTAAAAGTAGCGACATTTTTGACATTTTTGGACTCACTCTGGCCCACGACGAAACAATCACAACACTTAAGACAAAACCAAAACAGACACAGACAAGTAACACAAGCCGAATTGCTGCCAAGTCACAGAGACAGGATCTGAGACAAGAACCAAAGACAGACACGAAAACTCTAGGCTAGCCATTTTCACATATGTTTGGTGCTTACAGGTGACTGAGGTTTGAATCTCAGGTCAGTCTAACTGTTCTTTTCCAGACCTGTGGAGGGGAACCATGGAAGGAACGGAATGTCTTTTAAACCACTGTTTTTTCTTAACTCTTAGAGGCAAGGTATTTACAGCTTTAACCTGCCCTGAGGCAATAACAAGCTCTAACTATTGGAGCTCAGTCCCTCACCTGCAGCTTTGATGGAGCTGGTGTATTGTACATGATAGAAAAGGAGAGAATCGTGCTATACAGGAAGAACTTTCCCAGGTCCGTGGAAAGGTCCTGGGGGATTCAGTCCAGTATACACACATAAGCCTCACCACAAGTTTAAGAGACTGGCGACCACTCTAATAGCCTTTAACTGGTCGTTGCATAACCAGGTTTTTTTAATCAGAGAGAGTTAGATAGAAGGTCGTCACCCACACCCAGTCAGGCAGTTGGGGTCCGGTCAGAGGACATGTAGGACTTCGGCTAACACCAGAGAAAGCTTCAATTACCCCATGACATAACCAGTCCCTCGCGAGGGCTCAGACCGAAGGAAAAAGACAGAAGTTAGAAAGAAACTGTGCTGTCCTCAGAGTGGGATGGCGGGGCCGAAGCCAATGTCCCTCGTGGGGAGCACTCACCTTCTTCAGCGCATCCTGGAGTGTCCTTTGTTCAATTGCCATTCTTGGTCTCTATCCACTCACGTTGGGCGCCATTTGTGGGTGCGTCTCCATCTCCAGCACGGCTGTTCTGCTCCAGCCATGCCAGAGAATGGAGGACAATCAAACGGGACCTCAGGTGGCTCAGAGTGCGGCAGGAGGAGTTTCCTCCTGGGAGACTACGTCAGTGGGTAGTTAGGTTATTAGAGCCAATGCAGGGGTTTATATAGGGAGGCCTTCCTGACCGTTACAGAAGGCGGGAAAGGTGGGGTTTGGGGGGTAAAGGCGGGAAGGTTGTAGGGCTGATGTGGAAGTTCAGGAACAAGGAAATGAAACCCAAAAACCTGATTCTGGTCTGGGTTAGGGGAAAGGAAGATTCATATCTACAGTAGCTTCCTTGGGCCAGGTTTATCACATCAGGCAGAGCAGGTCAGACACCTGCCATCCCTTTAGGGTATCCAGAGTTGCTTGCCTTGCTCAATCCAGATCCCTACAGAAGCCAACTGGCACAACCCTTTTTAGGAGTTAACTTGAGATCACTGTAAAGGTCCTCCTTACCTATAGCACACACCATCCAAGGCTGTCTGTGGTACCTGAGGTCAGAGTAGTCAGAACTCTATATGTAGTGTTTCCCATGCATTTGCAGCTAAGATGAGGCTGAACTTATAAATTAGGCATAATAACTGATTAACAATTAGATATAATAATTATGCAAATAGGCTAAGGTAAGAGCTGTATGAAATGAGGTCTCTCTCTAGCTCCATTCCTGTCAAAATACCCAATTGTACTGTATTCACACTTCTTCTTATAATGATGATAAAGTTTTAATAACTCCAGGGAACATCAAACAATTGATGCTAAAATTATAAAACTCAAATGGTGATGCACATGATACATTTATAGTTCCTCTCCCCAAAAAAATCACAAATCAAAAATACACAGTACTACCAAAAAGAGAGCAAATTTAGAGTGGAGAAAACTGACAGCTATGGCCTTGGGTGAAGCTAGGAGCCCCTGCATGTTAACATCAATTGGCAACAGTTGCTAGTTAGGAGCGTGATCAGCATTTCGACTCTCTTTGGTATAATGTACATCATTAATCCTGTATCCCTGATAAAGCAGCCAGCATCCAAATCTAACATGAGGATATGTTCGAGCAAATTCACATACAGCAATGTCCTACAACGTGACTGGTAAGTATTCCTTAAGTGTCACAGTCACAAAAGGTAAAGACAGACTGAGGAACTGAGACTGGAGTGGAACAGCATGCAGGCAATGCAGTACAGGGTCCTGAGGAGCACCCTGGACCAGAAACAGGATGAACCTCAATAAGATGTCCATGGAAATCAACCTTGGTCTCATGACATAAGCACTGCGCTTGGCTGCACAAAGCACTGAAACAGCAGGCGAAGCTGTGTGGAAAGTTGAGGTGCAGGCTTTGTGCTGTTTTTGCAACTTTCAGGGAGGTATGCTACTTTAAATGCAAGTCATCACAAAATGAAGTCTCACTGAAACACACAATATTTATAATCACCAATTATCAGAAAAGAAACTGTGTGAGACAGACGTATTCAAAATATACCCCATAAGCACATGTGTTAGAGATTGGGACCACAGGTAGCACAGACTGATTCTAGAATTTTAAGATGGGGCACAGAGCCAGAGGACGTAGGTTCCTGGGGCAGGTCCTTGAGGGTATCCTGTATTCTTGGTCTATCCGGTATTCTTGGTCTCTTCAGCTTTTCTTCCTCGGCTCCTATCCACAGTGAGGTGGGAAATGCTGGCTCCCAGTGCTGCCAGCACCATGACACCCACCACTCTAAACATGCACTTGGGGTCCAGCAACCATGCACTGTACACTGAAACTGTAAGTCAGGCTAAATCTTTCCTCTTTTAAGTTGTTTATGTCAGGTAATCTGTCATAGCAATGAGAAAAGTAACACACGCAGACAGCTTACGACTATGCCTTATTAGTCTTAGAGCTGCCAAAGTCCATAACACGGAAACACTCAACAGATTGTTATAAAGTTAATATCAATTCTCTTCAGCATATTACATAGGCTAGGTATGATGCAAACATCATTTTTTTTAATATCGGAAAGAATTTGGTTAAGAATAATTATAGTTTGTTTGCAGGGACAGGGAAAATTGAAGTCAAATGCACAGGATATTCGCTGTCAAATGGGAGAGACATTCCATAAATATTTAACACAGAGACCAGGGAACATAAACATTTATTTTAGATAAAAGCTCCAGACCTGTTATCTTAAAGTTAGTATCTGAAATGTGTCTCTTCTGGCTGGCCCTAAAATGGGAAGATGAACAAATGATATTTTATAGGAGTGATAAGAAAAGTTCAATCTCAAGTGACAGGAAGAACTAGTTACATCTTTAAACAGCAGCATAAGACTCCAGACATGTCAAAAACATCATCAGGGAATATTTCTGTGTATCTGAAAGGGTTCAATAAAGGGTAATGTCAACAGTCTCTGGTAAGTCAGAGGGAGGTGCTCTGAAGTGCAGTGGTGTATGATCCTCTGGGTGCTTCTCAAATGGACGGCATCCTGGAAGCAGATTGTGGATCAGATGCTGCTAAATGTATCAAGCTGTGCAGAGAGAAGCAAAAACACTCTGAGAAAGGAGTACTACGGCACTGTGTCATAAACAGTGACACAACAGAAACGGACGACGTGATACGATCCTTGTAGACAAGGTGTTCTAATGTCTCTAGGAAGGATCATCAACACAAGATTTCTGGATCACGGTGCATACACGTTTGTAACTTTTACACTACTTATCAATCAGTTGTGTTCTCAGAGGTTTATCGCAATTCAAACTCCTAAGAATGTCAGAGCAAACACATCCCCACACCCTCAGGGGGACTGGATCTATTTTCAAAAAAATCTAGTGGACCAAATGAACAATATCTCATTTAAATACTGTAAAGATGAAAGATGTTTCACATGTATTTGCCACTAATACATCCTCACCCATAAATTGCTGGCTCATATCCTTTGGATATTTCTCAACCAAGATGCTGAACTTAAGGAGCTCTGTAGCATCATTTATTTATTATATTTATAAATATGTATGATACTAATATGTGGAAAAATAGAAATGAATAATTAACATATATTTCAAGGTAGAAATGTTTAGACATAAATACAGAAAACTTAAAATGGCCTGTGTACAGAATTACAATGAGTCTCATACATATATATGTATATGTACATACATATTTATTTTCCTGATTTTCTTTTTCTAAATCTTATTTGGGCTATTACAGGCCATCTAGAAATTTTGATCTTCTAGTAATTCACTCTATATACACTTTCTGGCTGGGACACTGATTATATGGTGTACCTGCCTTTTGTGGCAGGAGTTGGAGACAGTCTCCCACAGCACAGGTTCCTCTACACAAAGACTACTACAGGTTGTGTGAGTTCCAAATGTCCCACTGAACACATCTGAAACATCTCCTTAGAATCTGTTTCCATTTATACATACAATGTATTTCTTACACAGTTTCAGAAGACTTTGTCACAAGAATTGTCATGTGTTTTGGAAAAACATCAGGGGCCTTAGGGCCCTGCTGTTGAATCAGTGGCACACAGAACTTATCAGGCTGTATTCATGACTTGGACACTCAATATAACTCTATCCACAGGTCATTTCATTCTAATAAAAGCCTTCTAATACATACATACCCAAGCATTTCTACCTTCAAATACATGCTACATTATCAATTTTTCATATTACATTTAAAGTACTACTGACTGGTTTCTGATTGTGTGTGTCAGGAATTCTAGTAGCCATGGACTTCTCTTCAAGGCACACTGCAAAACACACACATCAAAGCATTATCAAGTCTGATGAGGTTCAGAAATGCTGCCCATGTTCACTGGACAGATAACAAACACTTACGCCACCCACTACCACTGGATTCTAGGTTTCTGACCTTCCAGTCCATCACCACTACAACCAGACAGGGCCTCCCTGAGACCAACCTACACAGGGCACTTTCTGCCCAGGATCCAGCATCTTGATGGATTCCATGTTCTCTAACACCACAACACCACAATCTAAGGCTGTGACAACTGCCCACGCAAGAAGTGGGTCAATCAGAAGACAGAAGCATCTCAGGGACCACTTCCCAAGGTCTCTCTGAATTTTAAATTGTGATTACACTATATACCACCCAAGTCACCCAGTTGGGATATTTGAAAATCCTCTAAACACAGCTATCTGAAAGGATGAGACAAATGAGGAAAGGCTCCAGACTAGAAGAAAAATTTAAAAGTTCCTCAGAACTTGTTCAATTCAATAACCACCAATTCTATTCTCATGATATTATAATGGCTGTTTTTAAACTTTACTTCATCTGGGCATGGTAGCCCCCACCTTTAATCCCAGCACTTGGGAGGCAAAGGCAGCAGATCTTTGTGAGTTCAAGGCCAGTTTTGTCTACATAGTGAGTTCCAGGCCAGCTGGGGTTACAGGGAGACCCTATCACAAAAAGGTGTTTTTTGTTATTTTTTTCTGAGGGAGGGAGGGAGGGAGGGAGGGAGGGAGGGAGGGAGGGAGGGAGGAAGGAAGGAAGGAAGGAAGGAAGGAAGGCAAATACATCTTTTCATTAACCTTCATAAAATACAGATAGGAAAGCACCAAAATAAAACTTTAGTTTTGCCATAAACTTGTTTATCTGATCCCCCTGTAACAGAAATTTTTGAGCATGAACGTGCATCATTGGTTGGCACAAAGGATGACCTGCTGACTTTGAAAACACAATGTTAAGGAAGTCCTTGACATCACTTTAACTTGTATTTTTCCCAAAACAGTTTCTATCTCTGTGCCCCAGTCAGTGACTTTCCTCATGCAGTCACGTGTACAAGTGGCCTGGAACACACCCAAATGCTCCCAGTAAGCAGAAAAATTACTAAAGTGTGGGCCGTTACAACATAATTGTGCTCAGTAGCTTACAACAATGGTTCAACAATACATCTCCAGAGGAGCACAGAACACAGAAGGTAGAGATTTCAATCTGGGACAAGAATCTGATAGCCTCAAATTTCCTCTAAAAGAATCCAGTGACCCTAACGGATAGGGAGCTCCTTCCACTGGGGAAGACCATCACTGGTTTTACCTAATTCTCTGCTCTCAAGGTTAACCTAAAACATCAAATTCTGTCTAATAAAAGAAACACTGTTCTCAACTGTCACTTCAGCTTTTTTAAATTAAACAAAATACTGCTAACACTGAACTATAAACAAACTGGACTCCATACAACCCTCTCCTTGGTGATGATCATCACAAGCTCTACTTTTTTTGCCATCTAACTGTTTTGAAACTTCTAGTTTATAAGCCAGGATTGATATTTTAGCAGAGTGAAATCTCAGAAGCAGCTAGATATACACGTTATTCACAGACTCCATTTCAAATATGAAGTCACTGTAGGTCTTAAGAGTAGAAGATATGGAGCTGGAGAGACAGCTCAGTAGTTAAGAGCTGCTCTTCCAGAGAAACCAAGGTCAGTTCCCAGCACCCACACAGGGCAGCTCACAACCACCTGTAACTCCAGCTCCAGGAGATCCCATGTCCTCCTCTGGTCCCAGAGGGTACCCGCACACACATGGCAAAGATTACACAGATAAAAATAAAAATAAATTATTTTTTTTTTAAAAAAAGAGGATAAAATATATACCAGTTCAAATTCTTTTCATGTGTGTGTCCCAGATCTGAGCCATGATTTTCTCCTGCGCACTTTGTGATTGCTTCATCAGAGACCACACAGAAAAAACAAGATGAGGGAAAATTTTCAGATATCAATCAACTATGTTATTTCTTAAACACTGTGAATAAAGGTAACAGCAGAAAGAAGGGCATGTGTTTACAGATACTCTTGAGTCCTCGGATACATTCGTCATGTAAATGACAGAACAAAGAAAAGAATGTACGTCTGGGACAAAGTTTACGCCCTGTAGCAAAGACATCAAGTCAGCAGATGAACAGCCTGCTGCTTCTTTTCTCGTGGAGTCCCAACCCTATGAGGAGCATCAACACAGGACATCTAGAGGAAACAGAAATGCACTGTGTTCTTCCTTCTTCCCTGGAGGGAGTCCTCTGAGAAGGCTCCAGGCAATGAGATACAAACTCCAGGTTTTGAGCAGGCATTCCTAGAAAGCACCTTTAATAAAAAAAAAGTCATGGCTGGCAACCCCACCCCTGCCACTGTGGGAAAGCATGCGGGAAGGTAGGGCATCACTGCCATTTGCCACCATAAGAGAAAGACAACAGAAACTCAAGACCTCCATCCCTCATAGCCTTCAACTGGGAAACCAAACTAACAACTTCTTAACAGTGCACTTGGCATTATATCAGAAAAATAAATCCTCTATCTTATTTAAGCCTCTATTTATTAGGTTTTCTGTGACATTTTCTGAACTTAAGTGCAAAGAATTATAACCTAATAAGAAAGAGATACAGAAAAGGTTCTGTGAAAATCCACAGAGGAAGAAATCAGTTCTGACAGAGGCAGAGGGTGGAGGGATCAGAAGGGTAAACTCTGGAAGCAAACATGAGTCCGTTCATTCATTCACTCAACAAGCCCTGTCACCATGGTGTGAGGTGCTGGGGCACAGTGGCTGCCCCTGAGGACTTAAATGGGATTTCAGCAAGGAGATTATTATGATACAGAGCTCTGGGGAGTGGAGGCCATACAACCTGGTGAACTATGTCTGTACCTTCCTTCTACCTGTCACCAAGCTGCCACCCTGTTTCCAAAGCTACAGTGGGGTCTCAGCCTAAAGCTACAAAGGTTAAAAAAAGGCACTCTGAGGAGCTGTACTCACAGCTCTGATGCTACCTGCACACTATATTTCCTCTTCGCTGCCACCCCTAACCACAGAAGCCCTACTTCTCAATCCAGCTCATCAGTGTGTGGACCAGGGAACACCAAAACCTATTAGCAATTAGTGTCTGACTAGGGCAGACTAAGTGGAAACTGCTTTTCTTTTACTTTGTTTATTATCACTTATTCAATAATTCTGTCTAAAAATTAAGAAAAGTGTGCTTGTCACACCCTGAGTAGCACAGTAGGAGGAGGGAAAGACACCAGAGTCTTTGCTTCTCTGCTGTTGTATAAACACAGCAGAATAAGGAGAAGCCTTTTAAACCAAAACAGGAGGAAATCACTGTTGGCTGCAAGAAAGGCCTAGACCATTCTGACTTCTTCTGTCCTGCTAAAGCAAGTTTCCCCATGCTCTCTGGAGCCTCCGCCTACAGAGTTGTTAGGACAACAGCCAACACATATATTTAATTACGTAAGAATTCAATGCTATTGGCTAGCCGCTACAGCACATGAGACACTGACCTCTTTCACGAACTCTCTTGCATAAAATGGCAAAAACAAAGTAACTCTTGATGTGACAGCAATCATGAAATATGCAAAGCACTAATCTCTAAAATGATTTCAGATAACTGCAAACCTCAGTTTTGCATTTTAAAGTGATTTCCTCCCTGTAAAGTGCTTTTCTGTTCCTTGTTTGCAAATTCAATGACTAATCTTCTAACTGAAAGTCCACCCTACCCACGCCCCTTTTTTTTCCTTATTTCTTTAAAAACAAAACAAGAATTCAACCCTAAAATACACTTTCTAGTTTATTTTCAGTCAAATTCCCACTAGAATATATCATAGAATAAATCTACTCTCCCTATGTACATCTCAACAGTTTGCTATGCCTACAAAACAAGCTAGTTTTTTAAAAATGTTACTAGATTAAAATGTGCTTTGCACATCCATAACTTAGTCCTCACTTTTGAAATCAACAACAAGCTTCATTTCATGTTTCCATGTTTAACCTTGACTGTAAAGTAGCACAGTGGGGTAGGGTACAATGTCTTGGCAACAGCAGAAAGCAGACTAAACACAACTGGAACACATAAATAAATGTGAACGAAACAAATTCCCATGTGGCCCGAAACAAGCACCCATGAGCAGCCCATGCAGAGAAGGAATCTGGCCTTCATCACCAGGCTTTGGAGTCAGCTCATGATCACTGACTACTCAGCCACACTCCTGCAGAGTGGCAGTTCCACTGTCCTATGTCGCTTCTGTTACATGACAGACAGCTGGCAGAGCAGACTAACATCCAACAGGGCTCTGCGGCCCTCCAACAGCAGCTTGATTTTCTTCTTTAATTCAGAGGTTTATCTGGTCACTTTTGCGCACTCACAGAAACTGAACCATTTGATATTCAAAGGTTAGGCAATGTAAGACGACAAAAGGCAACAGATACCTGATGTCTCAACCGTACTGCACTCCAGAGACGCGTTGGCAGCAAACTGCCCAGTCAGTGACAGCAGAAGGAAGGGCGCCACATTCCTTCCCTCAAAGGAAGAGTGGACTGAACCACAGACATGCAGAATTCATGAGTGAAAGCTATGTCTCGAACTCAAGGCCAATGCCACCTTCCCTGGCCTTTGACTCAGCATGACCCAGAGGCCACCACAATGCCACTGCCCTGGCTCATTTAGTCAGGAGAACAAGGTCCTGCCTTGCCAACCCAGCAGCATAAGCAAGGCTTCTCCCAGGGTTGAGGGAACTCTCAACACCTCCACATACCCCAGAGAAGAAACCAGGAACCAAATGTGACAAATACTTGCTTTTTACCTCTTCAGGACAAGATAAGCAGGTTCTTTCCCAGCCCATAAGCAAAAGATAAACAGCAGACAGCACCGTTTCTTAGAAGAGGACCCGCCAACACAATATCTGACATGTAGAATGTTAGCTTTCCCACTTTGCAAAACTACACCCTGTCTTTGACAAGGACCTCACAGCAACCTTGGGGAGCCGTGTCTAGAGAGTCGATATGTGCCTTACTGTAAAAATGGAAAAAGACAATCACACAGCACACTCAGAGAGTCAAAGACTCCACACCAAAGGATGTTCCAAGGCATGGGCCAGGGCAAGGGCTCAGCTGTTAACGTGCTTGTCACACAGCACAGGAATCTGAGTTCAGTGCCAATTTGGGGTCAAACAGAGGTTGTCAGTCATGATCAAAGCACACTGGCTGTTCTTGCTGTCATTTACATGGAACACACAAGATGTGTTTATTTTGACCAGCCTCTGAATGATCTCCTGTAGGTGGCATGGGAAAGATCCCACGTTTCTAGAGCCCAAGCCAAAGACTGCTCTGATTTGATACTCTCATTAAAAGCAAATTTCATCTTTTGCAAACTTTTGATCTTTTTCATTTACTCGAGAGCCCCTCAAGTTAAAGGCCATGTTGTCTAAAACCCACTGGTATAATGGATAAAAGAGGGGCCAGGCACAACAGACCTCAGGAGGGAACAGCGTGCACCCAACCGGCAGTCATCATAAAACAGGCTCATTATCTGCACTAGTGCGGTCAATAAGAAGACTTCAAGTTCAAGGGCGGCCCAGCAAGGTCAGCCTTAGCCTCTGTTTCTGCTGCTCCTTCATCATTCTGATCAGTACTCTGCCATAAAACCTCGGGAAAGTAACACAAACACCAAAAAAATCAGAACACAGCCACACATACACAGTTCCTGAATCTTAAATGAGACAGTATCAATCACATGAAAACGAACTCCTCGGTCATTCATCGGTGTCCTGCTGTCCTGTTAAAATAGGGGATCTACCGAATGAGCACAATAAAGCAGTAATAACTAGAAACAAATAGTGACTGAATGCTAAGAATGCACTGGAAAGAAGCAAAAACAGATGATCAGAGACATGACAACCAAGAATGAGCAGCAGGGCCAGGTGCAGCTCAGCAGTAGAGAGCTTGCCCAGCATGAGCCAGGCCCTGAGGAGTACACAGCTCAGGAGCAATGCATCAGGCCCGCGTTCTATGACCAACACCATGGGGGAATTACTTTATAAACAGTGATGAAGCAAAGTAATAATTATGGATAAGGGATCCGGGTTAGAAAAAAATATCTCACACGCTAATCTCTGAATGGACAAAAAGGATCAGGTGCCTTAAGCAACAAGCTAGCACATGCTCCTTGGGTTTAAATTTGTCCGTATTCCCTTGAAAACTTAAAAAGTGGAGCGACACAAAAATGCGTAGAGAGGAGACGGAAGGGAAGGGGTGGGGCCACGCAATGAGGGGGCGGAAGGGAAGGGATGGGGTCACACAATGAGGGCAGATAGACGTGCCGCAGGATGAATCATGGTCATCATCATCACAGTCATAACAATCAGGTTCACAAGCCATTCATCTTGGATTTTCCTTGTTAGATCTAGGAGAGCACCTCAGTAAGGCAAAGACGCAACAGGAGTAAGTAAACTCTCAGTCTTCAAGTGTATAAGCGTCACTTACATCTGACATTTTTCTCAATGTGAACTGTGTTCTAAACTATTACAGATCACATTTACTCTGGAGAGAAATCCAATGCTAGTAGAAGCATTTTAGTAAGAACTGGTTGTATTGATCAAAAGCCTCTAAAGTCATTATAACTTCTTAATCATACATAGTATTCTTTCTCATTTTTCTTTCAATCCAGCAGAGCCACACATTAAAGGAAGTATGAAATAAGCTTTCCCTACGTCACTGTACTTCACAAAGCCCCGTGCTTGCACTGCCGCTTACTCACAGAAGAGTGGCACCACGCACACACTACATAATAAAACCCATTCACAGAAACCGTACACGGGTGTTGTTTCCCTTTGCTTTTAACTGTTTAGGGCTTGGGTTGTTTGCTGCTCAGGTGATGCTGTGGACTGCACGCAGGACTTCACAGACCAGACACTGAGTTGCATCTGGCCTTTATGTGACCTTTCACAGACAGTTTAGAAACACAACAGCTGGATTCCAAAATCTGTAACCACGGGACAATATTCTCTAGGTGTTATAGCTGGGGACATCAGTAGTACTGAGATATGTCTGTACTAACTTTCCTACAGACAATTCTAGGAATATGACACTGAGAAGGGAAGAAAAGAGGAAGAGAAACAGAGGGAAAAAAAGAGAAAGAAATGAAAATATTTCTAGAAATGCACAACAGCAACGCCCCACCATGTTTTAAGTCTTTCTTCTATTCCTAAAGGTGACCCTCCCATCTGCCCGTCCTTCCTGTCCTCTTGCCACTGCTGTGACTCTGAAAGAATTCCATTGTTCCTTCTAAGCTAAAGACACTGGCTCTCAGTTCTATCCAAACAACACTAAATCTGCATTTCCAATATCAAATGTTTCCTATGACCACTTTCACCTGACACCTTTATCTGGCCACCATATTAATAAAATGGTTAATCCAGGAGTGGTGGCGCGCACCTTTAATTCCAGCACTTGGAAGGCAGAGGTAGGTGGATCTCTGCGAGACAGAGGCCAGCCTGGTTCCCATAGCAAGTCTGAGGACAGCTGGGGCTACAGGAAGACACTGTCTCAAAAAAAGAAAATAAAATGTTTAAACGCACTCTAGTCAGACACGCCCACCACTGATGAACTGAAGTGCCTTAGAGAACATCAGTGGCTACTTTACCAATACGAACAGAAAAACCGGGATCTACGATTCACTAATGGGCTGTAGGAACTATGCCAGGAGAGCTACTGGGACTCAATGGCTCAGCCAGGCTAGCAAAAAACAGTGTGCACCAGGCTCAGTGAGAGACCCTATCTCAAAGGAACAAGGCAGAAAGCAATACGGAAGGACATCAGATGTCCTCCTCTGGCCTCTGTGTATGCATAGGTACATGTTCTCTCTCTCTCTCTCTCTCTCTCTCTCTCTCTCTCTCTCTCTCTCTTTCTCTCTCTCTCTCTCTCTCTCTTTATCTCTCTCTCTCTCTGTCACACACACACACACACACTCACATATACACACACTATACACACACACACTATACACACACACACACACACACACACACACACACACACACACACATAGGGGCTGGAGAGATAGCTCGGTGGTTAGGAGCACTGCTGCTCTTTCAGAGAATCCAGGTTCAGGTACCAGCACCACATTAGATGGTTTACAACTGCCTTGAACTCCAGCTCCCAGGGGTTCCAACATCCTCATCTGGCCTCTGTGGGCAGCCACATATACATGGCGTGGGTGCACACACACAAATGCACACAAAGATATACATACACAAAATAATAATAACAAATCTTTAATAAGTGATAAAAGTAGAGACATTAAAAGGCCTGGTGGGAAGACAGGAAAGCAGAAATGGAGATGTCAGTGATGACCAGACCTCGTATGTTTTCAAATACTAACAGGGTTCAGGAGGCTGAAAATGTAGGCGGAAATAATTTATAGAATGAGGTCTCTAGAGAGGTAGGTAGAATAAAATACACATGGGAACAAACAATATTTCTTCCACGTTGAGGGAACAAACCAAGCACTAAGGATCAAGCAGCAACTATCTACTGTAACTCCCTGGGAGGCTGGGTACTGCACCACCAGTCCAGAGGTAATGGAGGGAAAGGAGAGAAGGGAATTCCAGCAGGAATGTCCCACATCTTCTGAGAGCTGCTCAGAGCTACTGCTTGACAAGTTAACTTCACAAAGGCTCAAATCACATTAGGAAAAATCTCAGCAAAGCTTTGTTCATCAGATAAATCCAAACAGTACCATCATAGAAGTCCAACTGGATAAGTGTTTGAGGGCTTCCTTACTCTACCTCTATGATATATTTTTGTGAGTTAATTAGAATACAGTGATTTCTTTTTAAACCTTTTTTAGGGATTGGAGAGATGGCTCAGCAGTTAAGAGCACTGGCTGTTCTTGCAGAACACCAAGGTCTGGTTCCCAGTACCCACATGGCAGCTAACAACCATCTGTAACTCCAGTTTCAGGAGATCTGATGCCCTCTTCTGGCCTACGCAGGCATTGCACAAATGGGTGTACTTATACACAAGAAGGCAAAATACCCATATACATATTAAATAAATATCTTAATCTAACTTCTATTTTTGATATATAAATATTTACATAGTAATAGAAATTACTCAGTAAAAGGTGAAAGATTCATATGATATAAAGAAAAGCCAGAATGATATGAGGTATCTTCTGAAGGCTTATTTGGGTCCAACAAGAAGGCTCAATGGGTAAAGAAAAGTACTTGCCACCAAACATGACGATCTGAGTTCAATCCCCAGGACCCACAAAGTGGAAATAGAGAGCCAACTCAGCAAGCTGTTCTCTGACCTCCACATGCGGGCTGTGGCACACAAACACCCACACACATATGCACAAGAAATAACAGACAAATAACATAAAAAAGAATTAAAGGTTAATCTGCTGATATTAGTTCTTACCTTAATTATCTGAAAGAAAAAAGAGGTGAACGCCTTCTACTTACTTGATTGAGTTTCTGAAGTGGTCTTCAGCCGGATTTTTTACAGTGCAACTGTTCAGAAGCCATAAATCTGCATCTGATGCATTTTCTAGTAAAAAAAGAATTTAAAAAAAAAGAAAAACTAAATATCACATTTCAACAAATCAAAAAATTTCAAGTGCTTACCAAGATGGCATGGGCAGCAGGGAGCAGAAAGGAAGCGACAACAGAGCCAAGTAAACACCCAATCACAATACATTTCTCTTAACTGCTGAGTTCTCACTCAAGCCCTTATTTATTTATTTTTTTAATTTGTCGGAGGTGAAGTGCTTGTGGCACTGACTATGTGCAGAGGTCACAAGACAATTTTTGGAAGTCATTCTCTCCTTCCACCATGCAGGTTCTGGGGATCAAACCGGGTCATCAGGCTTAGGAGCAAGCACTCTTACCCACTGAGCCATCTTATCAGCCCTATTTCACTTCTATTATGCGTATTTTGAGGTGGGTGGTACATGCACCATGGTGCACATGTGAGGTCAGAGGTCAGCTTGTTAGAACAGCTTCAAGGACTGAACTCAAGTCACCAGGCTTGGTGGCAAGCACCCTAACCCACTGAGCCACCTCACCACCCCATGTGACTTTAAAAATATGTGTCGCTTTCTTTTCTCTTGAATTATTAAGTCTTCTTCTTTGTTTCTTCTCCACAGTCTTAGAATCACTGGCTTCCTTTCACTTTGAGGTGGGAACTACTATTCTCCTGCTGCAATCCCTCATGAAAACTGCAGCCTGCTATACATTCTCTAAGGACCTATTCTCTCTGCTAAGAGTTTCTGTAGTCACTGAACCAAGATGGTCACCAACAAACCATCCCTGTGTGTGTGAGGCAAAAGGAACACAATATTTACTTTCATCAAATGCACTTAGTTTCTAACCTATTTCTTTACACACTCGACATTGTTTCTAAGTCTACGGTAATAAAATATGACTGGTCTCTGTGTCTAGCACAAAGCCAGGCACGTCACATTCATTTTTCATGAAAACTTCATGTAAGGCAGGTTCGTTTTTATTCCAATTTTCAGAGCTCAGAAGGAAGAAGGACTTGTGGAAAATCACACAGGTAGGAGATAGGCGAGGGTTCCAGAAAAACTGACTACATGGACTTGGCATCTGAGGAACGGACTATGCGTCTGAGGGAATCAGTGATTCTCTCTCTCTCTCTCTTGATCAAAATCAACGAAGAGCACATCTAAAGACAAAACTAGGAGGTTGGACTGGCCTGGAGGGTGTCTCCTGGTATTTCTAGGCTTCAAAAGCAGCTGTTTCGCTATGTCCAAAATTTGGGAGATTTGGGGCTGGTCAGCTTCTGGTCTTCTCCCCCTCCAAGGTGGCCATGGAAGGCAAGGGCAAGTTAACAATGAACGGAGAGTCAGAGCCCAGAGCTGATCCGTCTCCCTGTTCCCCTGAGGGCTTCAGTAAGGCTCGCACCAACACCACTGGGAACAAAGCACTTACCTTCCACAACTGCTCCACTCAAGAGAAGCAGCATGAAATAACAAAAGGAGTCTATTCACAGATGGAAATCTGGAAGGCGACCAGATGGATGCAAATAAAAATTCACAGAGAACAACACAAAGAGAGAAAAAGTATGATTGTTTAGGACCCAAAAGCATTTTTTGAAGTTTCTTTACCACAGAACTCTGAAGACAAGTCAGGTCCAAACAGCTTAAATGTCCATTAAGCTTACCCAGAACCAGGGTGTTTATTTACATAATACAAATCACAGAGCCTACTAAAAACAGAGACTAAAGTATGCATTAGTAAGAGAATTTTAAAGTACCTCAAGGTACACGTTGACAAAAACAGTCTCTTAAAACCAATACAAGAAGAACACTGGCCATGAACAGCTCTTCTCCACTTCATCTGTTCTTTACACGGGCTGCATATGGCCCAGAGTAACCATGCTTTCCAACTTGGTTTCTAAAGGCAATGGAAGTGACTCAATAGAAAGCATTCTCCCCGTAGCTAACTGCCATAGGGCAATCGGGAGGAGAAGAAAGGATCAGGGGAGAAGAAAAGAGAAAAGCACCATGGATGTGGAAGGGGGGTGGGCAATCCAGAGCTTCCTGATCCTGATTAGGAAGTGGCCCTCGGCTACACAGCACTGGTCACTGCACTGAGTCCCTGGGTGAAACAGGAGGCAGGCGCTCCTGCCATCTTGTAAGTTATTTCCCTACCACATTAAACTTTTAAGGCCTTCAGCCTAATACATAAAGATCCAAAATGTGATTTGATCCTTAAATTTGTATATACCACAGAAAATATCCTTCCTCATTCAAATATCCTAAGAGTTATATACCAAAAGGAATTCTATTTAGCCAAGGACCTAAACAACCAGAGACCATCGTTGCTCACTTGCAAATTGCCAGAACATCTGGTTTCTGTCAGATTTAAACAAGCCTCAGTTGTTCAGTACTCACCAGTAACTCGAGTCATCTACTAAGAAAATAGCTCATTTCCAGGATCAGAAACAATCCGAGAGTGCAGGGGACACTAGTTTCTCTACAGTGCTCTAATGCTAATATATTACAAGAGCCACTTCCAGCTTCTGACCTAGCAAACCTACTCGGTCAAAATAAATGATCAATTTGGTCATCTGAGAAGAAAAAATTCCCTGTAGGAAATGACCAAAATGAGAAAGATCCAGATACAAAGCAAAGAATAATGCCTTTAAAGATCTAACAAATAGAATAACGACCTGAGTATGCAGAACAGGGCTGAGACAGCCCCGTCGGAACAAGCTGCCCTGCAACTGGGAAGTCCTACATTCCAGCCCCAGAACCCACACAACAAAGCAGACGTGACGGCACACTACAAGGCAACATCAGGGAGGGGGACACAGGCAGGTCCCTAGGCTCACTGGCCAGCAGTCCTAGCCTCTTTGGCAAGTCCTGGGCAAAAGTGACCTTGTCTCAAAAAAAAAAGAAAAAAGATATGTGAGGAACAAAGCTGAAGTCTGGCTCTAATCTCCACATTCACATGCACACACATATGTGCACCCACTCACACATGTGCGCCTGTGTGAGCATGCGTGTGCATGCATGCGTACACACTCATGCACACACACACACAAACACACAAGAAAAGAATGAAGTAGTTTAAGACCACCCTGATTCCTGAGTGCTCATGCCAGACCCTAAAGGACCCTAAAAATGAATAAAAATGAACCAGTCATATCTCTAAGTGTTGCTGACATATTAAATTGAAATTAATCAAAATGAGAGCAGCATGCTTTCTAAAAGTACAAGCATATTTTCATCAAATTGAAATAAAGGTAAGAAGTCATTAAAAATGAAAAGATGTTGCATTAAAACACTACTTTGGGTGGATCACACCTATAATATCAGCACCTAGGAGGCTGAGACAGGAGCACTACCATGAGTCTGAGGCCAGTCTGGGCTATACAGTGAGTTCCAAGCCAGCCTTGGCTTGAGACCCCATATCCAAAACAAAACAAAACACACTACTTAGGAAAGAATGGCTATTCAGAAGACTTCACTCACTTGTCACACAACCTGGAAACTTGAGGAAAGAAGCAGATATTTTATTTATATATATATATTATCATACTGCTGCACAGAGGTCGGGAGAATTATCTTAATAAAATGATCAAGATCACTGAAGTAGAATCTGCCTTTCTTAGTTAATGCTAAGAAATCTAACTCTAAATCTACCCTTAAAGTTTAAATGCTATGTATTTTACCTGATTCAGATTTTATTTTGGGGGCTGGAGAGATGGCTCAGCAGTTAAGAGAACTTGCTGTTTTTGCAGAGGACCCAGATTTGGCTCCCAATAGTCATGTCAGGTAGCTCATAACCACCTATAACTCCATCTCCAAAGGATCCAATGACCTCTTCTGGCCTCCACAGGTACTTGTTCACATGTGCACATACACACACATACATATAATACAAAATAAAGATTTACCGATCTCTTGTGTTGGTACATTCTCTAACTGCAAAGTTAAATACAATGTATCCTAGTCACAATTTTGCTTTGGAAGAACAGAGAATATCAAATATTAGATTTCAAATGATAAGATGACAAATAATCCAAACAGAAGATGGGCAAGGGGCTTGAGTAGGCAATTCTCCATAGGTAGACAAGGCACTAGCAGACTTATAAACAGAAGCCCAGTCATACCATACCACTTCACTAAGCACTAACTAGAACACATGACTTTTCACACACAAAACCAGAATAAATAGGTTTGGGTAGAAAATTCAAGCGGTGCCCGGTAAGTACAGAACTCAGGCAAAGGGACCAGAACTGATGAGAGATGATGGACATGGGTGACCACAAAGAGATCTCAAACTGCCATGGCTACTGGGTGTGACAGAAGAAACGGAGACAGTCAATTGCTGTCCCAACTTTCTGAAGTTATTTTCTTCCTGAATCACTAAGACAGTACGTCAGTGTTCAAAAAGGCATGATCTCCAAGAGTTAAAAAGTAGAAAAGCCATAAACACAATCCAGAAGTCATACAATAGAATATACTTAGCATGAAAAGTTGATACATACAACAACACTGATCAGTCTTCAATGTTGTATCCAATGAGAGACAGCACTCAGAAAGGCACCTGCCTTTCTTCTTCTACATGGCTGTTTCAACAAGGGCTCTGAGAGACAGAAGATACACTCCGATGCTACAGCTGGGGGAGACAGAGACAGAGAGAGCAAGAAGCTTGTTTGTTTCTGAGGCGATATAAGTGTTTTAAAATGGTCTAGAGCAACTGAGCATGGTTGACTCACACCTGTCACTCAAGAGGCTAAGGCAGAAAGACTGCCAAGAGTTCAACACAGCCTGGGCTACATAGTCACAGGCCAGCTTTGGCTACCAGTGAGACCATGTCAAAAAACAAAATGTATCGTGGCAATAGGTGTCCCAGAAATCAGAAATGAAAATCTGAGCAACGCTCTCAGCAGAAAGTAAATGGCAGAAGCCAGGGTGGGGAGGACTACTGTACTCCAAGGTGAGAATCATCAAGAAGGTGGGTCAGCGTCACAGAAGCGGGATGGGTGGCAGGACCTCCAAAGAGGAGTGTCTGCTGTGTTGAGTCACGGTGATGGAAACATGAGCTTGAAGTGCCGGGGAAAGCAAAGCCACCTGTGTTATGAGTCCAAGGGAATCTGCCCGAAGTCACAAGCGCAATTAAAACACTTGACTTAATTTCCTATATATTTCAACTTTGACTAAGTAATAAATCAGAACTAAGCAATAATATTTGCATAGTATTTTACCATTTGCAAAGAATTTTCAATGCATTATCTCATTTGAGCTCCATAACTTACCGTGAGATATTTCTAACCCTCATCTTGAGGATGAGAAACAGGGACAGAAAGAGACGCTGTGACTTGCCGTGAGGGCCCCTTAAGCTGGAAGCCAGGAAAGTAGGTCAGGGTAGATGGCTGGTGCTATGCTGGACTAAGGCCTGCTAAATCTGTACCATCTCTCTCCCATACAGCATGAGCTAGTGATAGGAGTGTCCTTTCCTCCCAAGTATAGTTTTTTTTTTCTTTTATAATGTCTAGACCAACCAGGCTTTGCACGCTTAGTCCATAGATGAGTCTTCCGTTTTTATTTAAAGAAAATAAATTCTGCATTTGGAGTGCCATAAATATTGTCAGCTCCACAAGAATGAGAAGGTTCTATCTGCAGCACCCACACAAGAATGCCAGGCATGGGGATAAGAACTTGTAAGCTGAGAAATGGGGACGAAGACAAGAAGATCCCTGTGGCTTACTAGTTAGTCATTCTGGATTAATCAGTGAGTTCCAGGCCAAGGAGATACCTTGTCTCAAAGGCTGTGGATGGATCTAATGATAGCACCTGACTTTGTCCTCCAGCTTCCATGTACAGGCAGACAACATACATGCACATGAGTATGTTCAAATGCACATGCACATCCACACCCACAAACACCTAGGCATACACACAGACACACATTTTAAGAAAAAACACAAGATGGAGTTTGCAAGGGCAGGGGGTTATGGGAGGAAAGGGGTGAAGAACTATCAGAATGCACTACATACAGGCATGAAGCCACCAACGAATTAGTGTAATTAATTTTTACAGTTAAAAAAGAATACAGCAAGTCTATTCTCCAACTCGGACTCCCAAAGACACACTCCCCTTACCTTCAGTCCTATCAGGTATCAATTCAGTAAAAACACATTGGAGGGCTGAAGAGGGCAGCAACTAAGCTAGGAGAAGGCAACCTCAGCAAGTCTATCAGAATGGGGGAGAGGCTGGGGAGGACAAGGAGGAAGTGGAAGTAACTAGAAAGCCAGGGGTGGGGGTGGCCACCAAACAGAGAACTGGACGTGCCAGAGTCTAAGCAAGGAGAGAGCACTCACTCAGACAGCTGACACTGCTCAGGAGTCGGAGCCCACAGGACCGATGGGCCGCTCTGCAGTGGGTAGCCAGAATGGGTCCATAAAAGGGTGGCATTTCCTGGAAGGACATGAGGATGGCAGCCACAATGGGCAGGTAGTGGCAGCTGTGCAGTGTCTACTGCAAGAGCAGGTCCTCATGAAAGATAGCAGCCCTGGTTTTGATAGAGCAAGGCCCCAAGGGGGGCCAAGTGTGGACTACAGACGTTCCTGAAAGTTTGAGGAAAACAGAAAATTTACATACCTCCAAAGACCTTTTCACATATACCAACAACCAAGGGGAATCAACAGCGATACCAGCAAATACCACATCAATCAACAAATCAAAATTAACATTACAGAGAATGAAAAACCTTCAGAGTCCAGTTCCACTCTATCAGATGCACCAGGGGGAAGAAAGCAGCATGTGTGTAGTCAATCTTCTCCCAGGGGAATGAGAGACAAACCACTCAACCACTGACCTGATCTCTTGAATAATGTCAAAAAATATACAGGCAAGAAAGAAAGAGAAAGAAACTGGTCCAGACTGAAGGGATCTTAGAGATATAACATTCAGTGCAAAATGTGTGTAAACTGAATAATCCCACCATATATTAAAGGCATTATGGGAACAGCATGACCAGGACTTCGGGATTAAGGGACAGTTTCACTATGTGCTGACTCTATGTTAGTGGGATATGCATACTCTGGCACTTGCAGTTTGGGATACAGAGTGGACAGCTTACTATCAAATGACCCACAAACTGTTACTATTTTCTTTCTTTAGCTTTTGTTTGGGAAACAAAAAGGAGATAGAGAGGCGGGCCACTCCAGAGGAAGAACAAAGAGCCCCCCAAACACAAAGCAACAAGAAGCTACAAGGCACTATAAAACCTGGAGTGCGGCTTTCAGAACACAGGAAGCCTCCATCCCTGGTAGCAAGCAAGGATCTGCTTTACAGGAACAATGTCAGGACCAAGAAGGAGATTTTTTTTTTAAGTTTATATTAAAAGAATATTTTTTTAAAGCCAAAGAGCAAAAAGAATATTTCCATATAATCACATTCATAAGTCTTTCTCTTTAGAGAGAGAAATACATGCCTTTGATTCAGGGCCAGGCAATGCCTTTGGTGCCATAAGTATTCCGTGTCTTAGACAACATTCAGATTTTATGTTCCTTCTATTCTTCTACTGCTCCAATCCCAATGGAAAAGGAATAATCTATTTCTTTTGACAATGCAAATTTCCACAAGGTATCCAACATAAATTCATGATTAAAAATTATATTTTTTAGCTTAGAAAAGTGGGAAAAGACAACATTTATTCCAAACACATCAAGAACATCTAACAAAATAACTGCTGACAGATTCAGTCCTTTCCGCTTAAGAAAAAGAACAAGACAAGGACAAAGGCGGCCCTTTCACCTTCAAGGTGGTGCAAGAAATCTCAGTCACCACAACGAGAGGGAAAACCAAAAGCAGGCAGAGAAGAAAGGAAAACAAAACACCGCCAAGGTATACTCAATCTGCTGTATAGGAAATCCTAAGGAATTCACAAAAACAGTAATATTGACAGACAGAAACTACGTACATGACACAGCACCCGCATGTGCTGGTACCGGGTGAGATGGAAGCTGGCACGCTAACCCCTCACAGCAGCACTTCTACAAAAAAAAAAAGGGAAATGTATGCAGCCAACAAAATGTGCCCGTTCCCCCTACACTGACCTGTGAAGTCAAACCAATCCCCATACTCTCAAGGAGGCTATTGGTAGAGAAGGACAAATGTATTCCAAAATTTATATGGAAATATAAAAAAAAAAAATTAGTTAACATCATTGTAAAAAGAATTAAGTGAGAGAAACCAGTCTATCCGGTTTAAAGATTTACAGTGTGGCTATGGTGGTCCAGACTTTGCAGGAGAATGTGACTAAGACAACCACAATGACAGGACAACCCCTCAGAACAGGAAGTCTTCAATGTTCATACCTACACACTACAGGAGGTTTATGGAGCAGTGATTACCTGGACTCTGAGTCAGTCAATCAGTCAGTTAGCTAGTCACTACCTGACTGTCTAGTTCTCTCTCCAACTGTGGGCTCTGAGTCCGTCAGTCAGTCAGTCAGTCAGTTAGTTATTTAGTGACTACCTGACTGTCTAGTTCTCCCTCCCAACTGTGGGCTCTGAGTCAGTCAGTCAGTTAATTGTGGGTAAAGCTGCATTGTCTCCCTTACTGGAGTGTTAACTGGATTTCTTGTAAAGTGCAATCATAAGAAAGAACATAGAGAAATCGGACTCTGGCTGCCCACCAGGTGGGAAGTACTGGTGTTTCAAGGTGCTTCATGTCTATCCACAGCTGCACAGGCTAACTCAAGTCTCCACAGCCTGCACGGTGTGACGGCAAAAGTAGGAACGGCTGGTGCGCACAGGGCTTCTGACAGTCTTTAGTCCCATAGTAAAAGGAAGACTGCTGTGGTTCACACCCTCCACGCTCCGCTCATAGAAAGGACGGGCTTCAGACAAGGGCAGGCATCCTGCAGCTGCTGAGGAAAGACCCCGCAAATTACAGAAGAGCGGCCAGTGCAAGGCTGAGAGGCAGAGTCACCCACACAGATGCCCACCCGAAACCCGGGGCCGAGCCTCCTACTACCCAAGGCAGATACCCAGATCAAACTTCTCACTTTTGAAAAATCTTTGTCCTCTTCTGATTAAAAAATTGCAAATGCCCACTATAAAATTCTTATATAAAACTCGTTCCCCCAGAATCTCACCCTCAGAAATGACTATTAGTCTCTTTACTAAGCATGCTTCCAAGTTTTTAGGCACACAGCAACAAATAAGCAACGTGGAATCCTACCCTGTATCTGTACTCTTCTTTCGTGCACGTTTTCAAACAATTCAGACAAATAATTCAGCTCACTAGTTTTGGGATAGCTTTAAATACTAGTTTTTCCAAGATTCAATATAGCAGGTAGGATATTTCTAAGATTTTCTTTACCATTCACTATTAAATATTGCTCAAAGTACTAAAAGTAAAAGAGTTCCTCCCCCCCTTAGAGGAAACGAAGAATAATCAATCTGAAACACAAAAGAGTACTTCAGAAAGTCATGTTGGCTCCACATCAAAATAATTCCTAAATGCAAATTCTAGCAACTGTCATAAAAGAGCCTTAAAATTCAAATATAAGGAACAGTTAACACTTTACCCTAAAATATACTTGGAGGAACCATCTACAGTTCTCCTCACTTAAAGCAGAGGGTGGGACAGGAAGGGAGACCCAGAGAGAGTGCAGCCAGGTGTCTGGGGGAGGGCGGCTCTCACCTGGCCTCCTGCACCTTGCTGTGCTTCCAGATACATTCCACCTTTTTAAGAGTCTTCTCTATTCTGACTTTTTTTTCAGATTAACAAGCTCTTTATCTTCCCCTATGATTTCATGTCTGAGAAACCTACAGTCTATCTCTTAATGGAGGAACAAGTCTTTCCTGTAATTTGGACTCTTGGGAGCAAACCTCTGAGACCACAGGTGAGGGAAGTCAGCACAGCGCACAGTCGTGAGAATAGAACCATCGTCATCTTCAAATGTGGACAGTTAGTTTCTTTATTCACAGAAACACCACAAATCATCTGTGCCTTCAAGAGCCAAGGAAGAAATGTCTCCAGGGTTCTTCTTACATAAGGAAAACAAATACTCATTAGTGCAAGCTGCAGTTGGTTAACTACTCTATCATGTATAACAAACAGCTTTCCTAGGGCAGGAACCGTGGCACAAGCATGTTGTCTAAGAAGGCAGAGACAAGAGGATCTCTACAAGTTCAAGAATAGACAAGTCCAAACAACAAGTTTCCAGACCAGCCTGGGCTGCATTTTAAGGGCAGTGGTGGGAGGTGTTAGGGGAGACATTCCTAACTTTATCATTTAATAAATTTTAAAATACCATTAAGGATCTCAGTTTAGACTAATACTAACAATTAGTTCCTCTAGTGCCTTTGATCACACTTTCTGTAATGCCTTCCTAGCACAATTTCACATGATACCATTTTACCCAGACTCCCATCTCCATCCCTCCCCTACATTACAACACACTTCCTTTCTCTCCTCTAGCATACCCTTGTTTATTTGGGTGGTTTGCTTGTGGGGGGGGGGGTTGAAACAGGAGTTCATGTTCTCTAGGATGTCCTCAAACTAGGCTGTCCTCAAACTCACTTTGTAGTCAAGGTTGACCCTGTTCTGATCTTCCTGCATCTATCTCCTGAGTTTTGGAATTACAGGTCTATACTACCATACCCTACTCAACCCATACCTTTGAGAGTCTACTATGTGTTAGGTACACTTCAAAGAGCTAGACCAAGTTCCTGCTTCCAGCCAGCTCACTTTCTAGAAAGAAGGTTACTTGCAAATGAGGCAGACAGGAGAGGATCTCTATGATGGCTAATCTTCCTGTCACCATGACTTGAATTCTCAATCAGCAAAAAGCATGTCTCTGGATGTCTAGAAGTACGTTTTCAGAAAGGTTTAACTAAGGAGGACAGAACTACCCTGAATGTGGGTGACACCATCCCATGGGCTCAGAGTCCTAAACTGAACTGACCGAAAAGGAGAAAGCCAGTTGAACACCAGCCTTCATCTTTCTCTGCGTCCTGACTGCAGATGCATGTGACAGGCACCTCATCCTCCTGCCCCATGTCCTTTCCGACATGATAAACTATGAGCCAAACAAACCCTGCCTCCATTAAGCTACTTAAGGAGCCAGGGGCTGTCTCACAGCAACAAGAAAAGTAGCTAGTACAGTCTCCCAACTGCATTGAGAAGCAGTAAAGCCAGATTCCACCCACAGCAGGCATCCACAAAGGGCTGGATGAGACTCAATGAGTCCAAGGAGTTAAAAAAAATTTTTTTTTATTTAACAAAAATGAATTCAGAAATAAAGTAATTACACAATGAAAGTAGAAAAAACAAACAAACAAACACCTGTGTCTCAGAGTCCACACCACCCTCCTAATTAAACTACAGCAAAGAAAATGAATTCTAAGTGAGTCCTTCACAAGCAGGTGTGGTAGAGCATGACTGAGGTCCTGGAGATAGCACTACAGTTCTAACCACCAAAGAGGAAGGTGAAGATGCTACGAATGGTCCAGGGAGCATGCTTATAAGTCTCCTAATTACAGCTCTATAGAATATGAACCGGTTTGCCTAACAGTCCACATTTTAAGGTAATATTTGTCCGTCTTTCTGTCTCTTGAAACAGGGTCTCCTTGTAGCCCCAGCTGGCCAGGAACTCTCTACGCATGTCAGGCTTGCGTCAATCTCACGCAGATCCTCTGGGACCAAAGGTGTGCATCACCATGCCTGGCCCTTAAGATAATCCTTACTACAGTAAAAATCTGCTTGTGTGGCACTCTAGCCAGAAGCAATTCGTTGATTGCAAATACCTTACTTGTACCTAACCCCACAGGGAAGATAGATCTAAATATTACAAATCACTTAAGAGGGTTAAAATACACAGAACACATTTGAGCCAAATTGTCTAAATGCTTATTAAACTGAACCTTAAAGCAAAATATTGACTTTTTATAAACAATCCATATAACTTGACTCATCTGAAAGCTCTAATTTTCAAGGATTTTTCGTAAGTCACCAAAGATATTTGTGATTTTTCAATTAATTTAGTGAACACACATTTCCCTGGTGAGCACCAGGGGAACTCAAGTGCACTAACATACACTACTGGGATTCTTGCTCAACCAACTAGCACAGAAAAGATGAAATGAAAGCGCAGTGATAGAATATTTAACTTCCTCCACCAATAAGCTGCCTAATAACCTTCATCTATTTGACAGGTAAGAGAATTCAAGTAAATAACCTGAGAGCTTTACAACATATTCTGAACAGCAGCTGGCACAGAATATAACAGTAAGGTCAGAGTCACAAAGATACATCGGGCCGGTCTTATGGCACACTTTCATAGAGTGCTCTACTTTCTCCAACAGAAATGGAATCATCTTCCCTGGCAATTCGCTCTCTGTAATATCTTTATCTGGGATGCTCTAGGCTCTTATTGCAAGCAAAGACAAATATTGTGTTTTTGAATTAGGTGTGCTAGGTATTCTGAGAAATAATGTTAGTACTCAGAAAACAGCAAGAGGAGGCATTTCTGATAGACGGTAATAATATGACCTGTGCTGGAAAGCATAAAGGCATAAGAGGCAGAATTCTGTTTCAACAAAATCATTGTTGCAGAGGCTACAGCTATCCCACAGCCCACTCTAACATCAGCTGTTGACAGGATATTCAATTCAATAAACACAAACCTGGCTTCCACACCCTGTGGAAATTCACTGCTCCACAGAACTAAGCACTGAAGCTTGTATAAAATGTTCAAGGGCTGGGCAGCCTATGAAATTTGAAATGCTTCTCCAATATCCACTTTTCAGTTCGTCCCCACTAGTGCCTTCACCTATAGAAATGAATGGTCTTCCATTAATACAAGGCCTCCGATCTAACCAGAGAGCAAGGCAGGCCAATGTCACATGAGCATGTGAGGATCGGGATGAGGGAGGCTTGAAGAAACCACTCCGGTGAAGCAGGGACCCAATTATAGCAAGGGCAGGGCTTTCACTCAATATCCACAGGCTGGAAGAGGAGCCTCGGACCTGTCATCGGCCTACTCCGTCTTTCCTTCAGTCTGAAGCCAAGAGGCTAAGAAGCATCTTCATGAAGCAAATAAGAAAGAAAAGAACTATGAACTCTAATGAGCTTCAAAACTGACTAATGACCTGGGACCCTGGGACTAATGACACTGTGCGGAGGGAGCACTTCCATGGGAGGGGAGGGAGCCATGCTCAACTTCCACCACTGATAGAAAATAGGAAGGGGCCCACCAGCCCTGCCCCTTTCCTGAAGACTTATAACCTTAGAAAAGAATTAGGTGATAAACTCACCCAAGTTTGTAGGACTTTTAGTTAAGGGGAAAATCTCCATAGTGGCTTCATGCAAAGGTTTCCCCTTCTTTCAAAGAAAGTGAATAAAGACTCGCCCAATAGTCCTTAAAAACAGTAACAATCTAATTGGCCTTATAGACCATGGTCTTTGTGCTATAGTCAGCCGAAGGGCTCGATTATAAATTCTTTCCATACTTACAACAGTCTTCCATGGCAAGCCCCAGGTTACAGATGAGGAACCTGAGCACAGGTTCCTTGGCCAAGGTCACTCACAACCACATGGTGGTATGTGGCAGCCTGGCTCCAGAATCTGCATGCTTAGTCAGCACTGGTATGAAACCACTGAAATGTGCCTCAAGTAGATCAGTAATAAAAACAAGATGCTGGCTCAGAGCCAGGAGCCTAGGAACCATCAAACCTTCCACTATTAAATAATGATCCCCAACCTGATTAACTTTGTGAAGCACACACAGAACAAGCATTTTGTACCGTACAAGTATTTTTAATAGCTATCCACTTTTGTAAACTGTAACATGGGATTTTATTTTAATAAGGTGAGAATACAACATAGCAATTTCCTTTTCTCGCTGAATTTGGAAAGTATGTTGTAAAGGATATCATTTTTAAACCTTTAGCACACTGCAAAAGTTCTCCAAAATAATGCAAGGCTCAAACACCATGCTGTGATGTCATAGCCTACTCTCCAAGTGGACCAGTACAAAGACTTGGGAATTTGATTTCTTAGTTTGCAAAGTCAGATTATATATTAGTCATCTTAAGACGTTTCAAAAGTTATTTTTCTCAAACAAGGATATATTTTTCACCAAAATTTGAAACTTTGTGTATTTTTTTTAAAAATGAATGGTCTTTCTGCAACAATGAAATTTGACTAGAATAATTTTAAAGAGAAGTTATGCTTGCTTTGCCCTGGGAAGATTTTTATTTAGTTGGGGGTGGGGAGCACAATACACCTTTAATATACATTTTTTTTCTTCCCCCAGAAAGCCACATAAAAGCAATACAATTAGTCACCCTGAACATGCTAGGCACAAAAAAGGCAAGGAAAGTTTTTTTCTCCTTGGAGAGCCTTTTAAAAATCACTTCTAATGAAAACGGCAGCCTGTTAAGTTGCTTCATCTATAGTCTGAGGGTTGTTAGATGACAGCTCAGATAACAATCAGACACAGAAAGTACATTTAAATGGACATCATAAATTTGAGGAGACAGTAAGGTAAGAGTGGAAAGGGTTTTAGAAGAGTAAAAACAAAAAAATCTCAAAGTAAAAATATGGCAGAACACAGACTCATCCAGTCTATCTTTCTCCAAATCCAGTAAACTAAACAAAAGAAAATTAGGGATGAAAACATCAAAGGCTTCCTAGCTAGAGAAAGGCCCAAACGCTATAAACCTTTGAAAACTATCATGGAAGCAGAATAAATAAACTAGAAACATTTCACTAACTAACCTGAGGCTACCCTCTACCCTATCTACGCTGGCCATCCAGAACTGAAGGCAACAAGACGACTAGGAGCAGACAGAAAAAATACTCAGGTGCTCAGTCATTATCTACTAGAAAACAACAGAATTTCAAACGTGAGCAGAGGTTAGGAAATGGCTATCCATTAACATTTTATTTGAGGCAAGAGAGAATACTTATGTAAATTAGACAACTCACAGAAGAATACAAATAATTCAGAACTGGAGGGGCCCTTCCAGCACAGAGTGAACACAGAACCCACCTACATCTGACCCTAGACTAAACAACAGAACAGAGATCTGCCATCGCTGGGAAAGAACTGCTGGAATGTTTCAAATGTGGCCAGCAGCACTTAAATGGAAGGAGATGTGATGGACTCCAGCTCATGGGGGTTCAGGAATGCACATATGTGTGGTACACATATAGTTCCTTGCTCTGCCATTTAAAGCATCTAAAAGACACACTGTCCCACTAATGAGTTAACAAGTACACCTAGCACCCAATTTGCAGTTTCTACTACAATTTAAGGAACAGCCTCTAGGACAAAGGGCTAATTTTAGGGCTAGGGCAGGAAACACACAAGATAAGCCTAGATGATCTCACATGGCCAGAGGTGGTGGAGCAGAAACACAGGAGCCACAATGGCCAAGGCTAGAATACCTGAGAAAACAAACTATAAAAGCATGACTGGATCACAATCAAAACAAAGAGGCATCAACGCTGTGTCAGTAAATGACTGAATTCATAAAATTAATAGAGAAAAGTGCAGATCAGAGGTTAAAAGAGAGGAACCAGGACTGGAGAAGTGGCTCAGCACTTGAGAGCCCAGACTGCTCTTGCAGATCTCTTCCCAGCATCAAGATGGTGGCTCACAACCCTCTGTTAGTTCCAGTTCCAGGGGCCCCAACACCTTCTTCTGGCCTCCATGGGCTCCTGCATGCATGTGGCACATGCAAGCAAACACACATAATATAAATAATAAATATTTTTATGAAGAAAAGAAAAAGAAAAGAACCAACAGCAAGAGGGATATGTAAGTGTTTTAGAGAGACATGGAGTTGAGTTCAGAAGCTACTAATGATCAAACAGACAGCTGTCCTAGCCCATGAAATAGCGCTGGTGGCGAGGGGAGCTGGGGAGACAGCTCACCAAACGTGCACTGCTCTCACAGAGGACCCGAGATTGGCTCCCAGCACCACATCAGGCAGCTTATAACTGCCCAGAACTCCAGCTCCAGTGGGATCTGACCCCTGTGGCCTCACATAAGGGCTAGAAAGATGGTGCGGAGGTTAAAACGATTGCCAGTGCTGAGAAGGCAGAGATGAGGGCTATCCTGAGCACACTGGCTAGCAAGACTAGCTATTTCAGTGAGCTCTGGGTTCAAGTGTAAGACCGTGCCTTGATATGTTATGTGGAGGACAACTGAGGAAGGCATCGGACAGCAACCTTGGGCCTCTACATGCACACCCACATGTGTTTGTATACTCACATACGTGTGAACACATATACATATAAAAAAAGGTAACAGTGATATGAAAATAAAGCACATTAAAAAACCTTCCAGAACTAAAACAAGACCCTCCAGCCCCTTAAGTATGAACAGTAAGTGCAATGCCATTGACGATAGAAGTATCCTTGTGTTGTTCAAGAAAACAAAGGCTAAAGACAAGGTCCTGAAGAGTTTTTGAAAAGAGTCTACACAGACAGGAAAAAAAAAAAGAGTATATCAAACTTTTAAATTTCATTTTATGTGTGCTTATGTGTATGTGTGGGTCTGTGTCTCTGTCTGTGGATCTGTGCACGTATGTGCAGGTGCCCATAGAAGTAAGAGGACATTGAATTCCTTGCATTTGGAGTTACAACTGGTTATGTGCAACCCAACACATAGGCTGAGATCCAAACTCCAGTCCTCTGCAAGAGCAATAAGCACTCTTAACTCTTAACTCCATCCCCAAACCTCTTGAACAAATTCCCAAAGGCAGAGTCCTGACAGAAAGTTAATCTAAGATCTCAGAGCTAGTCTTAACCTTACAAGTATAAAGCACTTAGAGAAATGCAAGAGAACAGAAATTACTAGCACAGGCCTTCTCTGGAAGAATTACCCAAATACTAGGTTCTAGAGCAAACTGAGCTGAAATTCGTTGTCATAGTTCCCTAAGGGTGCTAAGACTTAGTCACAGAGGAGAAAGCTGGGTGAGGAGGGAGAGAGGGAAAAGCCTGGCCTGCCACGGGATCCTGCTCCTATAAATGGGATTGGGCCTGAACAGAGAGAGAAAAGGACTGGGTAAAAACACACCCATACATAATTTCAAAGTCATGACTATTTAAAAAAGAAGAGTGGCTTGAGAGCCCAGATGGAGACAGTGGAAAGAGCAAAGGCATCGTATCTACCACAGCCAGCAGAGGTCTGCGAGGAGCTGATGTAACCCACAAGGCCAAGATTCAGCTACAGTGCACACACACAAAAGCACAAACTATATTTCCCAACACAGTGCAAGGAGTGGAGTCACGGAGATGAAAAGAAATCAATTATAAATGTCTGATTTTCTAAGGTTATTTTTGTTTGGAGACAGGGTCTCATTCTATAAGCTCAGGCTAGCCTAGAACTCACTATACAGCCTAGGCTGGCTTCAAACCCACAGGAATCCTCCTTCTTTGGTCCCCCAGTACCAAGATCACAGGTGCCCCCCCATGCCCTTCCTTATTTATGATAGTGTCTTGGGCCCAACTGTGACACTCACTGGGACCAAGTACTATTTTCTTTAGCATATATTAACTGCACAAATTAATGAGTGTACTTATGACACTTTCACTCAGGGATGCCACCTACTGTGTGTACCCCCATCACCCTCCCTCGGCCCTCCCACTCCTGCTGGTCCCCATCCTCACCCTCTCCTGTCATGTCTTTCTTTAAGTCCAAATTCTGCGTATGGCAGGAAACATTCATGTATTTCCCTTTCTGACTCTAGATTACTCCACCTAACGTGACAAATATTAACCTGGAAATGACACTTGATGATTTTAATATAGTTTATTATCATAATATTGTCCCAAATTCACACAAATCCACCAAAAAATAAGTCTATGAGAAATAATTCTTCTGAAGATCTGGCCTCAGTGCAAAACGACCTTCACCAACTCTTGATCTGACAGCTGTGATCAGAGCAGACAATCTGATACCACTAAATACAAAGCATATCATGTAATAACTTCATGATGGTGTGTTTACTTTTCACGAGCATTGCCCTTGCTGAGAAAACTGGACAAGCACTCTCGTGTTCTCTCCTGACCTGGCTTTCCAAGGCCGCTCCAGCTCCAATTGTGTGACTGAACAAGCTGTAAAGTACTTGACTGGAAACAACCTACGACACATTTATCCCATGTTCACAAACTAAAGGATAATTGGCTTCCTCTACCGGTACCAGCCACAATTTTAACAGATGGTGCTGTTCAATGAGGAAGGTGCAGTACGGAGTAAAACTAACGACAAGCCATATGTCAGCAGCAAAACAGTGTTCCTGTCGAGAACATGACACGCTGGATTTTATTTACTTGTTTTTTCATAGAGGAGAACAATACAATGCAGTTACATAAACTGAAAACAACCTGGAAACAGGAACAAACCTAAAGAAGACTAAAAGGTAGGAAGAGATATTCAGAAACCACACACACACAACTCAGCTCACATATCTGTAAGAGTTTATTTTTATTAGTTCATAAGCTGTCTCCACTTTGGCTACAAGCTCTAGACATTACTTAAAGTAATGATAAAGCATGTAAGACACTGGATGTTTTTCTTTTTGTTACTGTTTTGTTTTTATTCTATGTGTATGAGTGCTTTACCTGCATGTATGTTAAGTACACCATGTGTATGGAGTGCCCACAGAGGCCAGAAGAGGGGATCGGATCCCCTAGAACTGGAGTGATGAAGAGATGTTAGCTGCTGTGTGCTGGAACAGAACCCAGGTCCTCTGCAACAACAGCCAGTGCTCTAAACCACAGAGTCATCTCTCCAGCCCCTGAAATGTTTCTATTCAGCAAATTTCTACCTGTCCAGGTAATGGTATTTTAGTATCTTCTATGCATGCCTGATTTATTTCAGGAAAAGCACAATGTGGTAAGACTGAAAGCACCCTGAGCTATTTCTGCAACTATTAAAAGCTCTCAGAAGCTGGGGGTTGGTGGCATGTATCTATAGTCCCAGCAATCATTAGGCTGAGGTAGAAGGATCATATGTCCAAGTTTAGCATAGGCTACATGGTTAGACTGCCTTTCAAAACAAAATCTACCTCAGTCAACTACTGTTTAATACTCTTAATAATGCAACAGGCTAAAATTAAAAAACATAAATAGCAGGCACCGAATGAGTCCAACTTAGCCCTGTCCTTACAAAGACCCCATCAAAGGAAATGTACAAATTATCTCTAGTCACTACCATAATAATCCCTCTTTCAGAGGACTACACTATGCTTCGGAATCAGATGACATTCCAGAGGAAAGGGTTCCAATGCTAACAATGTACCCCTCCAGTATCACCTCATAACATAAAAATCTATCACAATCTAGACATCACTTAACCTGACAGAAGAATTCAGTGATAAAATACACATTTAAAAGTATGAAATAACTTTATCTAGAGACGTGTGGCCATTTCAGCAAAGTGAGAATGGGCATTTCAAGGTAATCACTTCAGTCAGAACAAGCAGGGATACATAAAGCCTAGGTTAGACACATCAGACACATAAAGCCTAGGCTAGACAAGCTAATGCAGTCCAAACTTCCCCTTTTTCGGTGACCAGTAAAGCCCAGTAACTTAAGAACAACTTTCACTTCATCTTTCACTGTCTCACTCAAGGAAAGAAATCTTCATCTGTATCCTCCAGGAAAGACAACCATTTGTGTGCTGGGGCACAATCAACAGGTCTAGGAGGCAAAGTCCAGGTTCAAGTCCTGCTTGCTACCCAAGACCCCAAGTCAACAAGCAGCCTCAAAGTCCCCAATTTTGAAACGAGATTACCAGCAGAGGTCTCACAGGATTTGTCAGGAGGACAGGATGAGACAGCACATGTGAAGCTCCTGGCATCCAGTCCAGCAAAAGGCAGCCCAATAAATAAATCCCCAATTCAAGAAACTCACACAAGCAGTCAGGATAGCCATCAAAACCTCATTGGCAGGCACATGGTTTTGCAATTTTCACCCTGAATTGAAATAGATTTTACAAAGCATCTCATAAAGTCAGTTTTCTTTCCCATTTCACAGCCAACCTCTCAGCAGTGTTTGAAGATCAGCATGTTCAGCCTGATAAATTTTCCAGCACGCACTAAGAAAATCTCCAATCAATAAGTAACAAACACAGAAATACGTTAAGACAAGAACTCAGGAATACTGAGCTTCAAAGCTGTCCTCTTCACTCAGAATCTGGATTCTTCACTCAGCTCATCTGAACTTATTTACAAATGATTCTGCAGTGCTCAGATACAGTTTAGTCCCAGACTTCCCTTGCCCGCCTCGAAATTCTGCAGACTCAGCTTCTCTGGGCACACAAACCTGCAAAGGCAAGCGGGTCGATCTCACCTACTTTTCCTTCTCTGTGTTCTACCATTTCTATGGAGAAAATCCAAAGAGAAACAGATCTTCAATAAAACATGATTAAGAATTGGTTCTAAATGACCAAAAACAGGTCCCATGTTGCAGAATGTTTCAACTTTTTAGGTACTCAATACATTTCTTTTGTTTGATCTTAGCCTATTAAGGGTTGCTTGAATATATGGTCTCAAATGCTGTATTAAAATATTCACTGGAAATAACATCATTAAAAAAAAAAAACATAAAACAATGGTCTCCAAGATATTGAAGTTAACAGTGAGGGCCAGTGACCCTGAAAGATGGAAGAGAAAGATGGGCCCCACAATGTTCAAGCAGCCTGGACTGCTTCCAGACTGAAGCTCAGTAAGCTACATCCCTGATGTAAGCACATCCTTTCAGGTGCCACCTCTCAACTGGCACTCTGCTGTGGAATGATCTCCTGACCAGAAGCAACACAATGCAGAGTACCCTCAGAGGGGAGAGAGACTTGTGAACCCACAGAAAATGATGCTAACAGAAACATTCTAGGTAGAGAAGGAAAATCCACATGCACAACGATAGGTTATTCCAGTAGAGATGTACCTTTCCCTCTCCAAGATGGAAAAGGTCCAACATAATTAACCACCAACAGATGGCCGGCTGTTCCCCTCAGAGAATGGTGTCACACCAGGGACTCAATGGTGGGACTCTATGGTTGGCAGATGAGGCACTCAGCAGTAACATTAGCAGGTCAGCCTCATTCCAGCACTAACAATAGTCCTTATTGTTGAACCCATGAATAGCTCTCACCACTGCCAACACAGCCATTTATTCAATGGCCCATTCAGCAAGCAGAAGATGGCTAGAGAAAGCTGGTGTGACTGCCATCCCCAGAGCATACTCTGTTCACCTCCTTAAGAAGAGCCTCCCTTTGCAGCTTGGGGGCATTTGCAAGAGACACCCAGAGATGTCTCACACCTTTCCTCACACCAGCCTGTCACCAATCTCCAGATCGTGTTTGTTCCAAAACTCTAAAAATGCAGAGAAACATCAGTGACTACCCATTAATCACTGGGGATTCTGACCTGTCTGATCACCTCACTCCAGAACTAACAGAACTCACACTGCTGAGTTCTGCCTAGTGGGAGGACGTCTTCACTACTGCCCTTCACTGGCAGTGTGTGTGGAGCTTCGGTGCTGTGCTACTTCTCAGTGTACCAGAAAATCATCCAGACCATCAGTAAAGCAAGCTCAAGTCTCTTTGTCCATCACTCAGCTGGTCATAAGCAGCATTTCGGGGAGCCATGGCCATGGAGTCTATAAAAGGAAGAAATGAGGGGCTGGAGAGATAGCTCAGCAGTAAAAGCACTGGCCACTGCTGCAGGCAACCCAGATTCAGTTCCCAGCACCCGCACAGCAGCTAACAACAATCCTAACTCCAGTTCTAGAGCATCTGATGCCCTCTTCTGACCTCCTCGGGCCCTGCACGATGTGGGTGCACTTACAAACAAGCAGACAATACACATAAAATAAAATTTTTTTAAAAAAAAAAAAGAAGAAGAAGAAAAAGGAAGGAAGGAAGAAATGAGACCGAGGCCAGCATCATTACAACTTACTCTTAAGTTCCGGACCTGACCAAGCCTAATCTCCTGTAGACCGTTTCCCTTTGATAACGGTTTGATGCCAGACATAGCTAAATGGGTCAGAAAACACCCAATGTATGCTGGGAATTGTAGGTAACTTGGCTCACCTGGTGTCTCATGACAAGGTATTCAGTCTCTATCAAGACTGCAACAACAGACCAGGAGCTTCCTTTTCTATGTTAGAAGAAGGCATAACTTTGCTTAAAGATTCATGAATCTCTATATTGATGTTCTGATTGGAAGTTGTCAGACAGAAGTAACAGAAAAAAAGGACAAGGTAGGAGAAAAAAGAAGATGAACACAACCTTTGCCCAGTTTCCTCCAGATTTGCAAACTCAGCAGGAACAGCTGGATGCCTCCTCCAACATCTGTACTCTGCTCAGGCATAACTGGTACCACAAGCATACTCAAAGCAGAGCTTAGCCAGTTTTCCATAGAAAATCAAACCACATCGCTATGATAAAAGAAACAAGGCAGAGACTGAGATGCATGAGAATATAGCACCTCACAGTCAACACACAGTTCAAGCAACCAATGCACCAAGAAAAGGGAGAGGAACCAGGTGTGCTCACTGAATTCACCGCTGAGGAAGCTCTACAGAGTCGCTCAAAAGAGAAGACTTATCATAATTGTTACTGGAGAAGAGCAGTACAGTGAGAGACACAGGGTTAAATGGGGACTGGCTTCCAGACTGCCAGTAACTTATTCACTGGCTTGGCACAGGCCTCCCATCTCTGTGAGTCACCATTTGCTGGGCTGTAAAGAGGTCAGATGCTGTCAAGACTCTATTCCTTCTTTATAGTCTACCCTAACCCTAACCACATCAGACTGTTTTGGTATGGAGTTTTTGGTGTTTTGGGGGGTGAGGGTATTTGGGGGGTTTCTGAGACAGATCTCCCTATTCCAGCGGGCCTAGAACTCAATATGTAGACCATACTGGCCTTGATCTCTGTGAAATCCACATGCCTCTGCCTCTGAGCACTGGTTAAAGATGTGTGTCACCACATCTGGAACACACATCACACCTTTTAAGTTTCATGCTGTTGGCACCCAGATTTCTGCTTCTATTGCCCTCATCAAACAGTAGCCCACTCCAGGGCATATCTGAGAGAACAGAGCCAGTAAATATAAATGTCAATCAGTGCTCAGATGATTCTTACAGCTCCCATTCATTAAACTCAAAACTTTAAATCACTCACTGTCTCCCACATAAGAAGACTTTTCTTAATGAAGCACAAGTTGGCGAGATGGCTCAGCAGGTTAAGGTATTTGCCACCAAGCCTTAGTTCAACACCCAAAACCCACATAGAAGGAGAGAATTGACTCCCACAAGCACAAGCACATGCGCACACAAACACCACTAAATAAGGGGAAAAAAACAAATATAACTGAAAGTTTAAAACTTATGCACTATTTAAACAAAAATATTATCCTTATATTCAACTGGTAATTTATCCATAAGAAAAAGTAAGAGTCATTGTGATCTTTATTCGATGGACCTGAGGTAGTGCTATTCCCAAGTGATCAATAACATTGAATTAACCTACATTAACTCAAAATTAAACAAGTTGACACTATTTGCATTTAATTGCCTATCCGGGCTCCTTCTTGGAGGTACTGAGAATGTACATTCATCAATAACAGCGATTTTCTCAGTAATCTGACCTGAGCTTGAGCTGCAGGGGAAGCAAGACGGGAGGAAAACTGAAGACATAGTAATGCCATCTAAAGGAAACTGCCACTTCCCTCAGGGCCAGTCTGGGATCAATCTAGCTACAAATGGGACACAGAAACTGGTGATGAAAACATGCCAAGTTTTTACACAGGTGTGACTCCTGCTATATAATATACAGCCTAATCTAACACAGTACAAAAATAACTTTTAAATCTAACACAAGTTTAAACATACTAACAATATTTGCTAGTCATAAATAAAGAATATTGTTTTAGAACAAAGAATAAATACTATAAATTGGCAAAGGGACATGTTGGGGATATATGCGGGAAATTGGAAAAGGGACAGGGGGGTGACACGATCATTTTTCAATATATATGTATGCAAATGTCAAGACTAAAGAAAAATTATAATTTATTAAAAGAATACCATTACAAAATAATTTGTATCATATACTATAGAAATATGTCTGCATCTGTGTGTGTAGATACAGACATGTCTCCTTGAACTTTCTGACCATCATCAGATTTGTTGGAGGCAATCAAACATTAGAAATGGAAACAAGTACCACATCTTAGGTGTTAATTACCGTACTTCTTAACACTTTATTCCAAAAGATACAGACAGAGACCATGCACATAACAAAAGGATCTCCATTTTAGAAACTAAAGGCTGATATTTCTTCACCCACTACTGCAGGAAAACCATCCTGAGGTCCCACAATGTTGGCTTTGGTGATACTGCAGAATCCAACTGTTCAAAGAGAGGTCTCTTCATGGGCCTGAAACTCTCACTAACATGTTTACAACATGTTTAAACACAGATGGGAAAGGTAAAATACTCGGTGTGAGGCTCCCTCTGCCTTTGCAAATCTGAGGCCATCACTGTTTTAAGAAGTAGTCAACCTTGGTCAATAACCAGAAACTCTAACTGAAAAGGTGACTTCTATCTGGCTCCCCCAGGAGACCTCTATACACCAATATACTCACATGACATGTAATAAAAAGAATCATGTTATCCAAAACAAAACCACTACAGAAAGGACCAAAACACTGGGGAAGCCATCCATCAATGACAAAAAGGAAAGCCTTCAGTAAAACAGGACCCAACACAAAGTGAATAGAATCAGTTCACTTTCCCTCACAACCACATGCACATCACAGCCTGTGGTAGCCCTCTAAATGATCCAACCATCAAGATAAAACTGATACACTAAGAATCTGATAGCATAGCTACAAGCGAGTGAAACCTGACAGCCCTTTTCCAGTATGAAAAGATAAACTGTCAAGACTTGTTTCTGACATCCTGACAGGATACTACAGCTAATTTCTGGAAAAGATGATCAGTAAACCAAATGTGCTTAGATTAGCCTTTTCCGTGGCAGTCAGTCACAGCACTGCACACTGCACAAGGAGTTAACATTTTGCTTACTACACCTTAAGCTATCAACAAGACCAATATTATGCAAATTTTCATCAACTGGAAACAGAGTTGGGTTAATAATCATGGGTCTAGATTCCACATGCAAATTAAATACCTAAAACAGTTATCCTGAGAACATTGCCTGTCTCGGAACCTTTTTATTTGACTCACACTACAATCTTTCATATCCACAGCATTTGAACTCTCAACAATATACAAAGCTCAATGAGCCAAGTCAGATGCAAATTTTGCCAAAACTCTTTTGAGAAACACAAATAACAAATACAGGTGGCAGTATTTGTATAAAGCACTCAGTGTTTGCGTGAGTGAGTAAGTTTGCATAGGATGGTCAAACAGAAACAGATCCAGGAAGGGCAGGTCTGTCTTCTCTGGGAACTTGATATTCTGAAGATGATGCAAACAATGTATTCAAACTGAAATAATAGGAGGCGGGGGACAAGGGAAGAAATATAATTGAATGAATGTATTTACAATATAAAACTACTGTATGGGTGTACTCTGAGTTATCTGCCACATGTATTATCTATCACCTAGTAGCTCTAGAATTACACTGAGAAAATTTAAAGTATGTATTTGTATTTGCTAGCATTTGGATAAATGGAAGAAAACATAAGAAAGCAATGTTTTTACATGAAGAAGACATGGCAGGAATTCAAGTGGAAACAAGGCTTTTGCTCACAAATCTTCACATTTTGAGTATTTTAACTCATGTGATGATGCAGCCTACTTTAAAATTAAATCAATTAAAACGTAAATAAAATGTTATGACCGCATGGCTCAGTAGCAGAAAGGACTTTTTCATTAACCACAGAAATTAGAAATGGAATTTTAACATTCCCACAGATTACAATTAAATTTGGTGCACCAAAAGGCATTAAAGATATTATGTAATTATAATTTTATAATAAAACCTCCATTAGTTCTTTTGTTATACACAAAGTCCCCAGAGAACAAAAGTAGACCTGCCTCAGTCTGCAGAAAATAAATGCCCTCTTCGTCTTCCGAAGGCAGAAATCTCACCACATGTAGCACATCTACTTTAATTACCTTCATTTTCAGTACAAAAACTAATTAATTATTAAGTTGATAAAATTAGCTATTTGAAATATTCCACTTGATTCTAGTTTCATATGTATATTTTACTAAACACAACAGCCTTTTCTCAGAAGGCCACCAGTCATGAATTTAAAGAGTGTCTGTGTTCACCACAGGGTCATGTCGTTAATGACTGGTTTTAGCTCAACATGTCAGACATGCAGCACAAGTCATACTTAATGTAAATGTTCAAACATATTCTCTGGTCACAAACAGCAGTAACCTGTCTTCTAGTCAGTACTGTATCAGCCTCAAAATCAATATTAAACTCAGCAAGCTGCAGTTTTCAGTTTAGAAACAACTTTGCCTTCTGAGTAAAAAGAAAATTGACAAGTGACATTAACAAAGGCTAATTTTGATACACCACATCTTTTCGTAGATTCCAAATTGCTCTAGATGCTTTCTGCAACTCTTACCATTACAAACATAGGAATTTGGGGGATGGAGAGATGGCTCAGCAGTTCGGAGCACTGAGTGTTCTGGCAGAGGACTTGGGTTCAATTCCTAGCACCCACATGGTAGCTAACAACCATCTGTAACTCCAGTTCCAAGTGATCCAATGCCCTCTTATGATCTCTGTGGGCAATGCATGACATATACATGCAGACAACACATTCATACACATAAAAATAATAAAATTTTTAAAAAGACATAGGAGTTTAAAGAAATGCAATTTCTTTTTTCATATTTTATTATTTCTGTTTTATGTGTATGACCCTGGAAATGGAGTTACAGATGGTTGTTAGCCACCATGTAGGTACTGGGAATTGAACCTGGGTCCTCTACAAGAGTAGCCAGTGCTCTTAACCATTGAGCCATCTCTCCAGCCCTGCAAAATGCAATTTCTTACAGGACTTCTGAAATTTGCTAACCCTCCTCCAATATCTTTAGAGCTGTAAGTGGCCAGCACTTTAAAACAAAGGGGCAACTCTGGAGAGAAGCCCAAAGTGTCCACACTCTCATTTCTGCCCCTAACCACATTACCATGCTACATCAATATGCAAGGTATAATGACAAATGTATTTTACTAGTTCTTACTAGTTACCTAGTGTATTCATAATACATGAATCAGCTAACTAAAAGCAAAGTTCTCAAGTGAGGCAAACAGATACCCATGGAGTCAAGAAGTCACTGGAATGTCATACTGGACTATCTGAATAAAAAAGAAACAAGGCATCTGCCTTTTGTAGTGAATCTTTTATATTGTATGGACCAACAGCTTCAGAATAATGTAAAACCTCTAAAGAAACATATGTAGCCTACAGAAACCTGGAGGCTGGCACAATGGACTTTCTGGCCATGGTCCACTGTCAGCTCATCAGTGTTTCATTTTACTCTGTAATAATCTATATCTTCTAAACATGGACAAAAATAAAGAAAAAAATATAAAAAAAGAAAGGCTTAAATTAGCAGATTTCACAAAATAAAGTGTAAAATACGTAACTCTGCAGAGTAAAATCGAGTAACTGTTAATCTAGAGTAGAAACATCTTGATTAATGGATCATGGGAAAATAACAGTTCACTCTTATTTTAACTACAAGAACAATGATGGAGGCTGGAAAGAGTTAAGAGCACTTATTCCTCTTGTTCCCAGCACCTACAATGAACGGCTCATAATGACCTGTAGCTCCATCTCCAGGAGAGCTGACTCCCCCTTCTGGCCTCCATATAGGTACTGCATGCACGTGGTAACATATACACACACTCAGGCACACCCATATATACACAAAATAAATAAATCTTTTTTTAAAAAGCAGCAATAATGTGCAAAATGGATGGAAATATTTTAAAAGAAGGTCTCTATCTGACACAACGTGGAAGAAAAAAGGAGTCAGAAAACAATAAGCAAAGTTCAAAGTACAAGTCACTAATTTTCCCTCTGAACTTCTGAAAGATTGCCAGAGTCTTAAGCAAAATGGGAGGGAGAAATTTTTAATAATAATAATAAAAAATCTACCTCACACATACTGAATTTCAGGTTGAAGTGCTAGAGGGAAAGAACTGAAATACAAAGAAAACTTCAAAGAGATTCTGTAATTGAAGACGCCATATTCTTGCCTGTCTCGTCTCAGAGATTAAAGATTTTTAAAGCTGTTCCACAGACACAGAGATCAAACATTTGTAAATGTTTATCATTTTACAAGTCCTAAACAAAGGCGGGCTCAAGGAGATAAGAGCAGCATGCAGCACCCAGCAGGAAAGACAGTGCTGAGCTGGGTGCGGGCGGAGGCAGACGGCGGCTTTGAAGAAATAGCATGCTGTGAACATGGAGCAGGACAGTCTACACACTCCTCCACTGGGCTTTCCTATGCTGTGAACACGGAGCAGGACAGTCTTCACGGAAGCAGGGCAGTCTACACGCTCCTCTATTGGGCTTTTCTATGCATTGCAGCATCTTCCCACAGTAGTCCAACAGCATCCTATAAATCATTAGGTCTTCCTTTTTACAACAAAAATCTCAATTTGCTTTTAATATTTGTTCTATTTATGTGTCTGTGTGGGCATATTCCACACATGTGTGGTACCTGAAGAGGCAAGTAGAAGGCATCAGATATCAGATCTCCTGGAGACAGTTAACAAATAGTTGTGAGCTGCCTGACGTAGATGCAGAAAACCAAACTCATTCTCTGGAAGAGCAGCAAGTGTTCTTAATCACTGATGAGGATGAGTGCTATTATCCTGATCAGTTTTCCATGGAACTCCATCCCATAACAAGAAAGGAGGCAGATGAGAAAGAAGAAACCTCATGCTTTAAACAAAGCTTGGAGCAAATCAGCTGCTAAGAGGAACAGTCACAGACTAGCAGGATGGTGATGAAATCAACCAGCATAGTTCTCTTACTCATGTTTTCTGTAGCTATCTCATAATGGTTAAATATTAAATATGCCATTTACCATGACAATAGCCTGAACTTGACATTTTCAGTCTTTCCAATCAGTGGGCGCCACTATTTCATCCTGTACAAACATGCAATTCCCTGAAAAAAGGTGAGAACACCCTACTTTTTCTTTGGGAGGAGTTGTGGGAATCAAACCCAAGCATGGTGCAGGCCAAGTGAGCACTCTACACCGCAATCCCAGACCCCTTACTCCACAGCCCCAAGCTTACAGAACATTCCATCACACAGAGCCATCTCCTCACTTCTGTTGGCTAAACATCAGCACTCTCTAAGGCAGGATAAAACAAACATAAAGTAAATGAGTTAATTTTAATGTTTCTACTAAAGTTAGACAAATTTATTCTTATTTTTTAAGGCAGTATTCAAGTTTCACTGTTCCCACGAAGGTTCCTTGAGTCCTACCAGAAGTCATGACTGATTCCTCCATAATTCGGCCATTTTATGTAGCATACACATGCACGTGCATGTGCTGTATAAGCACCCACACCCATGTGTGCACATGGAAACCAGAGGAGGCTGGGGCTGGGTGTCTCCCTCTATAACTCCCTACTTTATTTTTTTGAGACGGTCTCTCTTACTCGGCCTAGGCCAGAATTTGCCATTTCAGCTAGAATAACTGGCCTTTAAGCATGAGGCACCTCCGTCTCTGCCCCCAGCACTGGGCCGACAGGCAAGCACCACAACACCCAGCTCTCCCGTGTATTTCATGGACCCAACCCTAGGACCCAAACTCAGGTCCTCGTGTTTGCACAACAAGCACCTTACCCACTGAGCCCCCTTCCCAGCCCTCCTCCATAATTCTATAGGAAGTTTTTATTCATTGGCCAACAATATATCGATCACCTGGGTACAAATTACCATCCATTCATAAATATTTATCAAGTGTCTACTATGGGCTGGTGACTGTTCTGCTTTGGCACTATCACCAGACAGTGAAGGAAGAGGAGCAAGCAAATCAGTACACAGCTCTGAGGGAATGATCACTGCTCAAGGGGAGAGGAGAAAACTCGAGATGCAGGGCTACGGCCAGAGGGAGCTCCAGGAAGGCTCCTCTGGATAAAATAACACTTGGGTAAAGACTCAAAACTATCAAGGAGATAGTAGAGGAGAACATTCCAGAAAAAGAGAACCCCAAGTGCAGTGCAGCAAACTTCAGTCATGTTACTGTCTATATTTAAATTAAAACAAAATACAACTTAAAATTCAGTTCTGGGGCCAGAGAGATGGCTCAGCAGTTAAGAGTGGTGACTGCTCTTGCAGAGGACCCAGGTTCGAATCTCAGCACCCACATGGCAGCTAACCATCATCCATAACTCTAGTTCTAGGGGATCCAACACCCTCTTCTGACCTCCAAGGGCTCTGCATGATATAGGTGCACTTGCACACATGTAGGCAGTATACTCATACACATAAAATAATAAATATTTTTAAATTTAGTTCCTCCCAGGACATGGTGATGCACACCTTTAATCCCAGCACTTAGGAGGTAGAAGCAGGTGGATCCCTGGGTTGGAAACCAGCCTGATCCACATAATAAGTTCCAGGCCAGCCAGAGCTACAGGTGAGACCCTGTCTAAAAATAAATACAGTTTCTCCACTGCACTAGCCAGGCTGTGCCAGGCTGAAAGCTACTCTACAAGCACTAAACCAAACATGTCCACTGGGAAGTTCCACATGGACATTACTAATTCCAAGCACAAGAGCAGAACAATCTGACTCTGATCACCCCTGAACCCAGGGTCTCATGTATCTAAATGCACACTGCATCACTGAACCAACCTCTAGCCCCCGGAGGGTCTCAAAGGGGTGCTGACCATGTGTAGAACATAAGCTGTGGTGAGAGAAGCAGGCATTCAGTCAGGGTACTTTTAGAGCATTGAGTAGAATGATGACACTGGCTTACACCACAGAGGGGCCTGAGTGGTGACTAGAAACATGCCAAGATGCAGGTGTACCAATGCAGAGGGTAGGATTTGCACTGGATCTACCTCGAGACTTGAAAACAAGGGTAGCCAGTCACCCTTGACTGAAAGGACCAGGTTCCTCTGACTAAGATTAGAGAATGGGGGAGCAAACTTATGGGAGAGATGAAAAGTTCCATAAATGGTAAGTAGATATGCCTCAACCCTCAGATGCACTATGTGAGCACAGGATGGAGGGTTCAAAGGAAATAAGCACTTGAGAATCATCAGCACAGAGAAGGAAGTGCTATAACACATGTTAACTGAATGCAGGTAAAGAGGACTAAGGAAGTGCCTTGGAGGCATGGCGAGTAGGAATAGCAGGAAAACCAATGACTGAGAGAGAGGGTGCTGAGAAAGCAGAGGAGGACATTGACAGCCAGTGCTGGAGAGTAAGGACTGAGAAACAGCTGCACTTGGCCATGAATTGGTGACCTTATAAGAAGCCTCCCTCTAACACGGGGGTCTGGCAGAGACAGAAGGAGAAACAGGAGAGATCACAGATTCTTACTAATAAAAGGAAGAAAGAGAATCACTAAGAAAACAGGAATGTGCAGCAAAGACAGAAATGAGGGCGTGATGACGGATGGAGCTGACCATACACAGAGCTCGGCAGACAGTCACCCAGAACACTCACACAGGAGGCGGGTAAGTGTGCGGAGGGAAAGTCTATATATTTCTCCTGATGGCTCTAAACAACACCGCCCCTGCCTAGATTGACATCCTTTCAAAGGAACGGGCTGCTGGGGTCACCTATGCCACCAACACTAACAAGCTGGCACACTCTAAATTATTCAAGAGCTGTGCTGAGCAAATGCATTCATATAAGAACCAACTACCCAGGGCCCTCAGCTGAAGCCTTAACCCATGCAAGACTTGGCAGTCACTTCTGAGCTGTGAATACACAGCATCTGACAGAAGAAAGGTCCCAGCTCATACCAAGTGCATCCCATCCTCTCCCCTCCATGTCCTAGGAGGGGAAGGGATGTGTGCACTTCCAGCCTATGTATGCAAAAAGTATGTCCATTTTATTAAAAACTATCAAAATAGACTAACAAGAAGACTCGCAGAGTGGAGCACTATTGTGCAAGCTTGATGCTCTGAGCCTGGATTCTCGGAACCCAAACAGAAGCTGGACAGAGTACTGCAAGTGCCTGAGATGCTGGCACCTAAACAGGGAGATGGGGGAGGTGGGGCACAGGGGACGACAGGAGACTCCACACAAGCTCCAGGGCCAGCTGCCTGGTTTACACGGCAGGGAAGAACACTCATCTCAGACAAGGTGGAAAAGTAACAACTGACACCAAAGGCTGACCGCTGACACCTACACATGTGGCTCATTCTCTCTCTCTCTCTCTCTCTCTCTCTCTCTTTCTCTCTCTCTCTCTCTCTCTCTCTCTCTCTCTCACACACACACACACACACACACACACACACACACAAACAAACAAAACAGTTAGTCTAGGACCATAACTAACCTCTCAGACTCTATCCTATTTAAAGAAAACACCAACCAGCTCTGATCTTCCTAGCACAAACCTGAGTGCTCTGCCTTTAAACACTGCAGAGCGTCTTACCTACTGTGATCAGATCTGACTCCTATGTGGTTCCCTTTGGTCCCTAGACACACAAACACCAAAAACTCCAACTTACAAAATGTCTTCATAATCTGTACAAAATGAAATTAGGGACTAAATCATACAATATAATTCCATTTCCTGAGCCTTCTTCAAGGAGGGAAATCCTGAAAACAAACCAAATGTAAAATGAGTATTTGCTTCAAAAATGACAAAAAAGGAGAGAAAGAAAGTACAGAGGGAAGGAGGGACAAAGGAATGGAGGAAGGAGGGGAAAGGAAGGATGGGAGAAAGAGATGGGGGAGGGGAGGGAGAACGGAGGGGAAAGAAGGGCTGAGGTCAGAGGCGGGAAGGGAGTACAACCATCATCGTTGGTATTCCCATTTCTGGTGTTCATTAAAGGGAAATTCTATATTCAAAAATAATTCTGATCTGTTTCCTGTCTTATTTTCCTAACTCTAAACACTTTCAATAAATCATTCTTACTAAACATGCTGAAATTTGACAATGATTTTAAAACATATATATTTACCTCAGAAACATTGCGAGGGGCTGGCAGTATTGTTCAATGAGTACAACCTAATGACCCGAGTTCAATTCCCCAGAACCCACATACAGGAAAGAGAGAATACACAGCTACTGCTGTCTTCTGTGTGCCTACATCATGTACACACACAGGAAAAATAAAAAATACTGTGAGTAGTCAAAATTCTTGAAAGGTGTCATTCCTTGCAATAGTAAGCTGAAACAAATTGGGAGAGCTTTTCCTAACAAGCCTGTCTAAAGACAAGATGATTCGGTCTGTCCACTCTACCCATCGTAAGGGTACTGTTCACTGCACTGTAACTACAACTCTCAGCATTTCCCTTATAAAAACCTGTTTTTCAACTCTGATACCTGCCATTCATTATAAAACAACAACCAAGTTCTCCCACAGAACAAAGCTGACCCTGGAGACGCCCTCCTCCCTCCCACCTCTGCCATCAAATGGTTTTGTTCTGCAGATTCTCATGCAGATAGTAAGGGTGTGTTTTGTCTTTCCACATCACACAGGTCTGATTCAAACATGAAGGCTTCAGTCTTCAAACAAGGATCAAGGGCCCATGCATGCCAGAAATACATCAGCATGCACTGAGAGTGATGTGACTCAATCTTAGGAGTGCACCAGAACTTCACACACATCTGGAGTTACAGACAGTTCATGATTCTGAAAATATCAATACTGATGCATGTCTGTCATCTGAGTCAGGGAGGAAAAACATCTAATATAGTGGAATGAAACACAGAACTGGGAAAGTGAAGAATAAGGTCAAAAAAGCTAAATCTACTGCGAGGAAAGTCCCTTCAGTGGGGCGCAGAGAAGCAGAGGAACCTGGGGCAGCTGAGCAAAGGTCCAAAAGAAAAGGAGACTTACTTTTCCCCAAAAACCATCCTTCAAGTAAGAATTACTTTACATTTCTAGTAATGTTGCAAAGTTTTGTTGGCGGGAACACCTCCTTGCTCACATACCAAACGGGCAGACAACGTGCTCCATTCTCACAGCCATTCCCACATACTGCATTAATTCCCATAATCTCACTACTCTGCAAAACTGATACTATTCCCACAACAAACAGTTAAATGTCATGGGCTTTCTGGTTTCCCCAAAACACTTGAAAGACCAATGTCAGCCTCACAAATGTCAGGGACCTACTGTAGGTGTGCTGATCCTTTCCACTACAAGGGCCCCAAGAGGAAAGGTACACTCTCAGCTGCCATCAGCTGGTCCACACAAATGAACTCAGAGGAGCTTTCTGCACTCCACTCTCCCAAGGCCTTAGGCCAACAAGTCAAGAAGTACCAGGACACTGTAAGCACAGGCTTGAAACAGCACAGACCTGGTTAAGCAATTAGTCTGCTGAGGCTTGGAGGACTCACACTGACCCTTAGGGTCTCTACCTACAACAAAGAACTATGCCATTTTAAGATCTGTCTTGAGATTTATGAACATTATCAAGTTCTAATTATTAAATCTGTTTGAGATTTGTGAGCCTCTACTGACTTCATCACCAGGACTAAGGAGTAAAGAGTGGGTGAGACATGGAGAAACCAAGGCACATAGCACAACGCTGAGCACCCCAGGCAGGGGACCAGGCCGTCCAGCCTGGAATCCCAGCTCACCACAGGCAGGGGACCAGGCAGGGGACCAGGCCATCCAGCCTGGAATCCCAGCTCACCACAGGCAGGGGACCAGGCAGGGGACCAGGCAGGAGACCAGGCCGTCCAGCCTAGAATCCCAGCTCACCACACTCTCCTGTGTCTTTGATCCTGTCTGTTCACATGCGGGAAATAAGAACGGAAAGGACAACCTTCCCTCTGCACACATCTCTAAAAATTAGCATACACAAAGCAGAGAATGGCATACAGTAGGTACTACATAAATGTCGGTAAAACAAAAAGCCCACATCAAAACTCAAAACTGGGCTGACAGAAGTCTGAGCAGAAGGAAGAGCTCTGGCTATAAATACCTCCGAAGGCTGCCACTGCTTCTGTGCGCAGCCTTGATAGGATCTAACCCACTCAGCTGCTCTCCCTCAAGACACTCCTCACAGCTTATGGCTGAAGTGCAATAATCAGTACCAAATCTATAGGAAAACAATCAGATCTGGACATTACAGGACTGCTTTTGGTAAGCACTAAGACCTTCACCGAATGTCAGGACCATCACCAACCTGGTCTGCTGTGGAGGACCAAGTCTAAAAGTAACTGCCAAGCACAGAGAAGATCCGTGTAAAGCAGTTTTAGAGCTGGCACCTATAAACAATGTCTGATATATTAACTCAGCAAACAATCCTGGTCTTGCAGAAGACCCAGGTTTGGTTCCCAGCACCCACATGGTGGCTAACAACCGTCAGTAACTCCAGTTCCAGGGGATCCGACACTCTCTTCTAACATTGTGTGACACAGGTGCACTTACATACATGCAGACAATACACTCATACACATAAGATTTAAATATATTTTTTAAAGTCAATTTCTGATGACTAGTGTAGACACTTTTGTTGCTAGAAGCAAATGGAATTTATACACAGAAAAAAATGGATAAATCCTCAAAATATCATTTTCGGGTGACAGAACCCAGACCAGAAGGCACTCAATATTCCATGACTCCATGTGGACAGTTCCCAAGAACAGGTGAGAAGAGGCTAAAAACAGCTGCTACAGATGGGAAGGGAGAAGAGGCTGAAAGGAGAGGTTTGTCTGTGACAAGCTCCTCTGTCATACGGAACATTTCCACCTTGCTTGCAGTGGTAATGACACTAACTGCACTGAAAGCCCAGAGTGGTGCCTGTCTGCAACAGCAGCGCACAGGAAGCCGAGGGAGAAGCAAGTCTGGACTACACGGAAAGACTCTTTAACAAATAAATAAAGATAATTTTGGTTGGGGGTGCAGATATGGGAGGCAATATAAGAATGGTCAAAGTATATGAAATTCACAAGAAATCAACTTTTTAAAGGGGAAAAAATAATTTGAGGTTTCTTGGTTGTCTGTTGTTTTCTGAGTCAAGGTCTCTCTATAACCCTTTCTGGCCAGGAACTAATTACATAGACCAGGCTGGCCTCAATATCACAGAGATCCACCTGCCTCTGCCTCCAGAGCGCTGGGATTAAAGACATGTACCACCACACCAAGCTACAAATAATTGTAAGGAGGCTGGTGAGACTGCTCAGTGGGTAAGGTGCTTACCTCCAAGCCTGATGACCTGAGTTTGCTCCCTGGGACCTACAGGGAGAAGAAGAGAACTGACCCTTAAACTTGTCCTCTGACCGCTACACACATACAGTAGCAAGTGTGTGCATCCAAACACATTTACACACCAAACACACACAGTAATAAATAAATGCAAAAGCATTTTATATTTTGTTCCTTTTGTTTGAAATAATTATACCTGAACTCTCAAAATTATAAAATTGTAATAGCAAAGGCAACATATGCTTTCTATAATTCAGAGTAGAAATGTTATGCACACTTAGCAATTCAGAGAACAGAAGATAAAAACAGCAGAGAGGGACTGAGTCAAAGACTTAGATCCGGCAGCTGGAACGATAAACACTTGCTTCCATTCTTCCTTACAGCTACTCCCACCAGGGAAGCCCCGCTCCTCCCACTTCTTCCTGACTGACCGGCCCCCAGGAGGACTAGTCCCATCATGGGCTCATTCTCCTTCTCACCTGATCTAGTCTGCGGCTCAGACACAATACTAATACAGTTAACAGAAAGAAAGACTATGAACACCCACTCCAAACAGCAATGTTTTTATTAAACAGACCAGCAGCTGTGTGAGTAGAGACGTGTAAACGCATCTGTTCTACAGGACTTTATGTTTAATTCAATTTGTTCAAATCAGAGCAAAGCTTCTAACTGCGGCTAGACAAGGAAACAGCCTTGCTACACAGAACCCTACACTGTTGGGGTGTTTGTTCCTAAAAAACTGAACCTGCTCCTTCACTCGCCTCTCCACACAAGCACTTACTGAGCACCTATTCCATGCAGGCAATTCTGTGCCCTGCTGAAAACACAAAGCCCAAGCTGATTCTGGGAAAGGTGACAGACAACCGAACAGGAGGCTGGACACACTAATATACACTGGCAGTTCAACAGTACACACAGGCCTGGGGTAGTGCTGTGAAACAGAGCACAGGGAAAGATTTCCTTGGAAGCCTGACGCTTTTCTAGAAGGAAAGGCAGAAAGAGAATAGAGCGACAGGCACCACTGACACCCACACACACACTTACAGGAGCTCTTGCACTAGGACATTTTCTTTCTAAATACCCATAGGCAGCATACAACCAAGTTTTGTTTTGTTTTTTAATGCTTTTCTATAGTAAACATTTCCTAATAAAAATCTTAATGCAAAAGTGTCCGTAAACTTGGAAAGCGCTCACCCCAGCAGCTCTCTCCCACGCAGACAGCTCAAGAATTGCCAAGGTTAGCTCATCACAACTGAGAGGAAAGGGGGACAGAGACAGACCAACATCTTCTTTATGACAACAACGTGCAGCCTAAACAGGCATGAGGGGCTGGCCCACCAAGATACTAAAATGCTATAAGGAGCTGGAGAAATGGCTCAGAGGTTAAGAGCACTGACGGCTCCTGCAGAGGACCTAAATTCGGTTCCCAGCACCCACATGGCGGCTAACAACCATCTGTAACTCCAGTTCCAGGGGATCTGATGCTCTCTTTTGTCTTCTCCAGGTATTGCACGATGCGGTATTATACACATGCAGGCAATACACTCATACACATGAAATTTAAAAAATTTTTAAATACAATACAAAATTTAAAAGAGCCAGTATGGCAATTCACACTTGTAATCCCAGCACTCAAGAGGCTGAGGCATGAGGACTGTTCCAAGTTCAAAGCCAGCCTAGGCTACCCAGTGAGCACAGAACAGCCAGAGCTACATATTAAGGCAAAAAATAAAATAAATATGTACTTATATATAGTTTATATATTGTAATATATAACTTTAATTACAAAATGGGTATGTGGAACATACTCCAACCTAATTTTATGTACACCCACCAAAAATAGTATACCTTTTCCACAGGAAAAAAGCTGACTACAGGCCCACTGACCATCTCTCCATAGACTTTCACTGGCTACTTGCTCCGAGCTATACGAGTGCCCAGAGAACCAAGCTCCTGCCTCAGGAACGGTTGCAGTCAGAAGGCAGGGCGAGGAAGTCAGGTGTGCAGAACCCAGGGAGTACCACATCCTAAACAAGCACAGGCAGAGTGGGGAGAGAGGAGGTGGCAAAAAGCCTGGCAATAGGCACCACCCAGAAACGCATGAACAAATGCTATGATAGCACTCCTAAAGGAAAGGCAGAAAATACTGCAGACTTCACTTTAACAAAAATAACAACGGCACCAGCGGCCCAGGCCTGCAATTCCAGCACTCGGGAACCTGAGACTGAGGAAGGACTGAAGTTCCAGGCGGTCTGAGCTACACAGAGGACTGTCTCAAAAAAAAAGTTTAAACTTAGCAAAAATTCTCAGAAATTGATAAAAATTAAGATTTTTATGAACTGGGGGGCTGAAGAGATGACTCAAGTGTTTGAGAGCACTGGCTGCTTTTGCAGGGGACCTGAGTTCAATTCCCAGCACCCACGTGGTAGCTAACAACTGTCTGCAACTCCAGTTCCAGAAGATCTGACACCTTCTTCTGACTTCCATGGGCACTGCATGACATGGGTGCACTTACATACATGCATGTAGGCAATACATTCATACACATTTTTAAAAAATTAAAAACAGGGCTGGAGAGATGGAGAGATGCCTCAGTGGTTAAGAGCACTGACTGCTCTTGCAGAGGACCTGGGTTTAATTCCCAGCACCCACAGGGAGCCTAACAACTATCCGTAACTCCAGTTCCAGGGGATCTGATGCCCTCTTCTGACCTCCATGGGCATTGTATGACACAGGTGCACCTACCTACATGAAAGCAATACAATTGTACACATAAAATAAAAATCATAAATAAAATATAAAAAAAATAATTTTTTATTTATTTTTTTATGAGCTGAGGATGCAGCTTACTGGTAAAAGTGTCACGTAGCATGTGCAAGGACCTGAGTTCAATCCCCAGGACCACAAGATACAATCCTCAATGACTAGAAGATTTCCAGTAATGAGGAAACAGATTGCTCTACTCCATAAACATGAAATCTCAGCCTTCACTAGCACCATCAAAATAGAAAGGAAGCAAATCTAAAAAGATTCTGGAGCTCATTTCAAAGCTCAAAGTGCCACCCTTGCATTGCTAAAATCGCACCACCTCGGGCAGAATGAGGAAGAAGCTGACCGGATCATCTACGCAAAGGCGGGTTGCTCACAGCGTGTTTAACAAGCTCTGCTAAACATTCTCACAGATGAGGAATGGTAAGAGAATCCATTTTTTGGAATCTCATTTTTCTGTACTGGAAAAGCTCGAACACAGCAGAAGTCTACAGCTAAGCGCTTTAAGGCACACTAGAGGTTAGCTTTTAAAGCGGGCTTTTCTTTCCCTGGTCCCAAGCTGGGGCTGTGAGAGCCACAATCTTTGTGCCTCCTCCTCCTTGCACTAGAGTTAAAGGTAAGGGGCAAGACAGACTGGGGCTGTTTTGATAGAGCCTGTTGCCATGGAAATGACTGCCTTGCTCCTCATGAAGCACCATGACCTCATTGCAAATGAAAAAGGGAGAGGATGATTTCTGAGGATTCAACTGAGAGAAAAATTAACGGCTAAGGAAAAAACCCAAATCATAAGCAGACAACCTGGAAAACACTGCAGTGTCAAGAGCTATACCGAGATGTTTTTGGAGAACTTATAAAAGCTTCAGCCTCCAAAACAGGAATACTATAATAAAAAAGGACAAAATTAACTTCACATGCAGAAAAGCCACACATTGTCTCGGACTTGTGGTTTCTTAATAAATACATTAAAATCTAAATCCCAGCAGCCTATAAGCAAATCGTATGATTTTCTGTGGCTATATTGTAAAATCAGATCAGCCTCCCACTCCCTCCCCACACAAGCTGATTCTCCCTCCCCTTTCTTCCCTCTCTTTTTTGTGGTGTCCTGTTTATACAGCTTATCCCTTATCACACTGACAAGACTGGGAACCACAGCAGATGGTCCCCCCAGACATAATTCTAACAGGTTTTTTGTGCAAACAAAAGATAAAGAAGGCTACAGCAATGATTTACTGATATCTAAAGTTGAAAACTGACAAATACAAATGCTTTTGCCTTACTGTTTGAACTGTTTACCCTTTAAACTACCAGCTAAGACAGATATGGTGAAAATTAAATATGACTTCAAAACTACTCTGTTATAACAGTCACTGAGTTTTGCTTTTTTCAAGGTACTAAAATGTCCTGAATCACACCATTTTAAAACACTACCTCCCCCTTGTACCAGCAAAAGGGGGAAATACATGCAAATTTCTGTCTTATGAATTCTATTTATTTGTTGTACTATGAAATAAACTACTCATCTGGATTTTTCTTAAGCAAGGAAAATGTGCTTAAGCTGAAATTTCCAGAATGTTTTCCAAAGAAGAGCTCACTAGGGTGAGTTAACTGAGACAGAACTGAATCCTGGTGTGTTCTAACGGATTCTAAACAATCTACCAACTGAGCATAACCCAACACCAAATGGAACACATCCCCCAAGTCACTCACCCTTCGAGATTACAGTTTGTTTGCACACCACAAGACAGGAGCTCCCTCATGACAGCGGAACAGCAAAGAGCACTGTGTTTATGATTTACCTGAAAACCTAGCAGGGGCCCAAATGATACTCTATAGCCAAACTGACAAGCATCTGAAATAAACTACCCAAACATCAAGCAAAAATATACCAGACAAACCCACAGGGCTCTTTTAATGTAGGTCATGACTGCCAGACCATAGCAAAAACATGGTGACCCTTGATAAACATTAACCTTGATTACATGTAATCATGCACATATTTTGCTCTGAATAACCAGTCCTCTGAAGTGAGTCCTTACAGCTGCAAGTACAGCCATCAGCCATGAGCCACTTTCACTAAGAAAATGTCTGCCTGTCTTATTTCTTAGGTACAGGGATGGCTTCCATCAAAAGAGCCCAGAGGACCACATACAGCCTCAGTTAGGGTTCCTTCTTCTTACGTTCTAAGGGGCAAAATATGTTAGAGTTCTCTGTAGGAAAATTATAAAAGCAAACTAAAATCAGATTGGGACTAGCAGCCAATCAGAGTACCTCTTACATATTCGCTTTTTGTGGGAATTAATTCACCAAGTCTCTGAACAGGGAGAAGGTGTTGCTAAAATGCTTATCCTCCAACTAATCCGACCTAACAGAATGTTATGAAACCTTCCATGTGGACCAAAATTCTCCATGAGTATGCTCATCTGATACAATTTCTTCATACACAGTTCACTAATCCGAGAGTAAAAGCACTGCATTACCAAGTCAGAGGTGCAAATTTGAACCAGTTTGAGCCAGCTTGTCACACCACCTTCCACAGGCACAAAGCAGATGTTTGATTGTGCTAGCCAGCTATTACACAGGAGAACTGAAAGCAGGACCCTAGTGGGAGAGTGCGCTCCAATCAGTGCAAATCCATTACTACCGGAGGAGCGGCGGGTCACAGGGTTCACTTCTGTAGGGCAGACATCATTCAATGGAAACAATAGGTGTTCTCTGCACACTGTTTTCAAATCCAATCTGAAGCCACTGTACTATGGGTAAAACACACATTTTTCTGATGTTAGGGATACCCCAGATTCACAGAACGCTAAGTGTACTAAGTATAACCTAATGATTGTTATTCGGTGTTCTGTATCCTAAACCGAATAGCATATTTATTTCTGAACACAAAACGAATTCTGTCATACACAGGAGAAATCGAATTTTGCTTTAATGTGAGCACAACATACACAGCATCATGCTGATATAAGTTAAGTAAGTGCAGCACATTTCTTTGAAACGTACTAGGTTCCCTTCCACTGCCATCTTATAGCATAGAAAGTTCCCTAGCTGAGGTGTCTGCTAAAAAGTAAGGCTGAGATCAAACCAGAAGTGTTATGAAAATTGCTGTTTGCATAGACCTCCGAGCACACTCACTCACAACGGTCACTGCATACATGTTCTAAAAACATGAACCTCAACCCCAAAATAAAAGGTAAAGGAATGAGACTAAAATCCATAATGGAAATTTCCAACCCAAAATTTCCAAAACGGCAGACCTAAAACGCTTTGTAAAAAGCAAACAGGAAATGTGTAGCAATGAGGTATGCAGCATGGTCCTTAAAATCCCAAACTTACTAAAGGTCATCATATTAGTAGGAGACTCTGGCTACCAGCTAATTTAATACTTAAAATGCTAATATGATTTCCCCATTACTACATCTGTCATGGGTGTTTTTAGGCAATAAAAGCAAGGGCAAAATGGTGTGGAAGGAAGAAGAGGGGAGCCCTCCCAGCAGCACCACTCCACAGCCCTAAACTTGCTCTTGCTCTCCAACCAGTTGTAATTTCTGAGTATTATTACTACTACACTTCCAAAAAAAAAAAAAACTGGTATAAACAGTAATTAAAGTGAGAATCAGCTTGATTTTTAACAATTTAAAAATAATATAGCTGAAACACGGCTACAGAACACATTGATATATTTGTAAAATATTAATTTTACCTAAAACATGCAAAGATTAAATCCAAAAATAAGTTACAGAAATGAATTTTGTCAGCCAATGGAAAACACTTGACTCACAACCGCAGGCCGGGATGAGTCTGGTGACAAATGCGGCAGTGTGCAGCATTTGACAAAGCCCAAGAAAACACCCAGCATCTCCATGTAAACTGCATCCCAAGGATTGTTATGGAACATACACACCAGCTGAACTTAAAGTATTCTGGTTTTAAACATTAATTTACTTTGACTATGTGCATGTCACAATGAAAGATTGCTGTCTGGATCCAGACATGCCATATTAATATTGAACACAAGCATTCACTTGAGGTCAGTAGTCACTCCAAGCCTGCTTCAGCAGGTGGTGAAAGTAATGCACTCATTAAAATGTATGTGTTACAAGGTTATCTCCCCAAAACAGCTCTCAAATAGAGGCGGCCTTGAAACACAAGCATTGGGTATGCTAGGACCGGCCCCTAATTGTCACAAGTCCAGAGAAAATTGAACTTACTCTTGCTACCTAATAACCACTAAATTTAGTTGCTTTCATCAGTATCTTGGGAGAAGTCGGAGAATTAAATTGTATGATGCCAACCTGGCTGCCTCCAACACAGTTAAATGCTCTTGAACCAACCTATATCAACCAATGTTTCTTCTTAGATCTCAAGGCCAAATAGGAGATTTGTCCTCATTTTGATGACTTGCTATATTTATCAACTAGGTGAAATTTAAGTCTTTTCATTTTTATTAATTCCATTCAAATTAATTTTCCCTTTTGTAACATAATAAATTTCAATTCTCCATAGTAAAAAGCATAAAGCTCAAAATAGGAGGCCTGACTTATAACAAAGATTTTTTTTTCCCAAAAAACAAAAGCACTTCTGACCTTCAGCAAACACAACAGTGGTATCCTGATCACCCAGCAGCCCACATACTTTCATAAAGTGACTTTCAATGTCATGAGTAAACCCTTCCCTTTCACATTTACTGCACCTGCACTTGAAAACGTGTTCTCGAAGTCTTCTTCTTCTCATTCACAAGTCACCCGGCTATCTGTTCATAAAAGCGAGCAGGGCCTACTTCTGCAGGTGGTAACACACTGCTTTATCTCCTCACTACCCACCAATTACCATAAAAACAAACAGAGGGAAGGACAGGCGGACAGAGATGGGGAAATGGAAGTTTGCAAGGGTGAGACCATACCTGGCAAGTTTACTGTATTCATGGCATAACAGGCACATGATGTATCCTAATGAATAAAAGACTCCATAAAGAACCAGGGGGCACTGGAGCTCATGTTCATCTTACTTAGGAATAAAGTGAAGCTCAGGAGGATCAGATGGCAAAGCCAAGACGTCAGAGGAAGCTGGGTGTGCCTGCATGGTCTAAACAGAGCCTCAGCTTTTCCTTTATCCCACCTGTATACTTACTAAGTTCAGTATAATACTCTTCCTAGACATTTAGAAACACACCAAGGAAAGCAGTCATGGAGAAGGGGTAGATAGTTTGTTGCATGTTCAGAAAAAGGATTTTTCCCAAGAACACAAGTTGGGAGAATGTAGAGATGTCTCAGCAGTTAAGAGCAGTGGCTGCTCTTGCAGAAGATCTGGGTTCAATTCCCAGCACTCACATGGCGGCTAACAACTGTCTGAAACTCCAGTTCCAGGAGATCTGACACCTTCTTCTGACCTCCATGGGCATTGCACAACATGGTGTGCTTACATACATGCAGGCAGAACACTCACACACATAAAATAAAAACAATAGATAAAGAAAAAGAACACAAGCAATATTAAAATGCCATCACCCCACACTGAACATTCTGGTGGCTGCAGTCATCACACATTAATGTGATACACTAGGACTTACCAGGTGGTCCATGACCCACACCAGTAACACAACCTAACTCACTATGCTAACAAATGCTCCTGATCAGAGTAAAGGCATTTGCTTGGCAGGTGCAGGAGGAATGATGAGTCAGGAAGAAATGCCTAGCACTGGCCAGACGCCTCAAGGAACCACTAGTAAGAAGAGGAAAGTGAAAAGAGCCCATTGAGGAAACTAACAAAGAACAAAGTGCCTATTCTGTTCAGTCCCTGTAAGCAAGAACCCTTTATTCCAGTGCCCATGATTCACACTTGAATGTACCAACAAGGGCATTTACTTTGATCAGGCCCCAAAAATGGGTCTCAAAAACTCTAGAACAAATGACTTGAACTACAAAAATGCTAAACTTCATTTTTCTGGGTGGTAACAAGTCATTCCCTGTTTTGACTCTAACACCAAACAAGAGAAGCACAAATGAGAAGCCACCTCCAAAATAAGCTTCATTTGTTTCCACAAAGTGGGAAGAGCAACTGATATAAACACACCAAAATCCCATGGTGGGAGGTGCTATGCAGACAAGAAAAAGGGGAGGCCGCCTCTACTCAGCTCAGTCTAGCCAATGACAAATGCATAAAGACCTTCGGTAGGGTCTAAGGGAGACAGAAGATGAGGTCGTGTGGGACAGGGCACTGCAGGGAACAGGCTAACTGAGGTTAGGGTGGGACAGGGCAAGGAGGACAGTCAGAGGTGTTAAGGCAGGACTTCACAACAAACAGTTCTGAGAAAGTTCTTTACCTTGGGCAAAGTAAGACAGCATGTGGGGAAGAACCATGCCTGGCCTCTCGCTTCTGGAATAGTCAGCATAATTCATTTGTGAGAATTAGAAAGCAGAGAAAAAATGAGAAAGTCCACCCATCATCAGTCATTTTGAGACAAGACCCCAAATCCTGAGACCTAATCCCACGTTGCTTTCTGCCTCACTGGCTACCAAAAGAAGCCATCTATTATCTATCATAGATTGCCTCATTTGCTAATTAACACTTGCCACCAGAAAGATGTGCAGGAGAGCAACACACAGCTAAAAGATGCAGGGATGGGTCAAAATGGATGGAATACATGTTTAATTCAAATTTCATTAGCATAGCAAGTATATTTCAGGACTCGAATTTAAAACATTTACATAAAATGGGAATTTTCTTCATTAGTGCTTAATAATAGCTAATGTCTATCAGCCATTTATTAATCATCACAAAAACACTACAACCCATTTTAGATCCAAAGAATGACAGGTTCAGAGAAGCTTAAGTGATTTTTATTCAGGAACACTGTGTACATCAATTTAAAAAATTGCCAAGTACTAAGAATATCTGAGTCTATCAGTGATTTTAAGGGCAATATTAGATCCAAAAGTGAGGTGAAAACAATTTAAGACCAATAAAGCAGTCATTGTAACTTTTACATAAAGGACCAACTATAAGAGAAAAATACCCCTTCAAGTATATTTTCTATGATAAAGATTTTTTTAATTAATTATATTGAAGGTTTATAAATTCCTTCTATGGAATTTTTGCTTTAAAAGATTTCCTTAAACATCTGAGTTCTATGAGCTTATGCCTTGGTCTGCCTTCCCCTTTGTCCACATAAAAGTTATACCAGGCTGGCTTCAATCCCAGCTCTCGGGAGGCAGAGGCAAGTGGATCACCATGAGATAGAGGCCATCCTGACCCATATAGTGACTACTGATTTCCAGGCATGCTGGGACTAAGGAGACTCTGTCCAAAACAACATAAAATCAATTTCTCAACTACACACTGTGTATTTTCTTCCATAGGAACTGTTAGATACACAACCCTCAAAGTCTAAGAAACAGAAAGATACACTTTCTTAAAACCACCTATGATGTCTACTCTTCATTCTTGTGATATTTTTCATTTATAGTTCTTGTATTTTATTTTGTGTGTGTATGTGTGTATTGCCTGTAAGTGTGTATGTGTCCTGCAATACCCATGGAGTTCAAAAAAAGTCATCAGATCTCCTGGAACTAGAGTTACAGACAGTGGTTAGCCTCTGTGTGGGGGCTGAGAACCGAACCCAGGTCCTCTGCAAGAGCAGCCAATGCTCTTAACCACTGAGACGTCTCTCCAGCCCCTTCACTGACAATTTTTAAATATCAAAATAAAATCAAAAAGATATTGATAAGCCCTTGTCTAATAAAACCAATAACCCAACTCCCTTTCCTAATTAAAAGCTGACAGTACTTAGAGTATGTACTATTTCCAATGAATGTTCAGCCTTAACAGTCTTATTAAAATTATGTCTACTTTATCATTTCCTTCATTACTAATGCATGCTTAAAGAAATTGGTTCTGTGATATATTTTTCTTGTTCTTTTCATGGCCTTGACACAAACTAGAGAATCTCGCTGTGGACTAGCAAGCATATTCAACCAACACAGATGATTGAAATTAAAAAGCTATAACATATTAACGTATCTAGGCCACACAGAAGGGTCATGAGGTAAGATCATCAGTGTAAATTAGCATATTATTACAGGACAGCTATACTACTTAAGCAAAAAATCTGCATGGCTGGTCTTTTCTTCAGAGCAAATATATAAACTGCTGTTTGACTGGAGCACTTGAAGAAAAAATACTGTTGGTCTGATAAACATCTTGTGCTGTTTCCCTCCAACACCGGTACAAATCTGAGATCCCAGAGAGTCTGAGTGTGGAGCAGGACCAAGAGGAGCCGTCAGACACATTTTCAGGACACCTAGCTCTTTCTGTCCATTTGTCTAGGAACAAATATATGTTTGTTGTTTTTAATCACTAAGTTTTAATCACTAAGCACATGTTTTTTGCTTATTCCAACTTCCCTAGAAGAATCTGAAATCCAGGAAGGTAAAATCCAGGAAAACACACCTTTGTGTATACCACGCCCAGAGACTTCTATGTCTGCAAAGAGAAGCTGCTGCAGCCTAGGTCAGGTCCCTGCTGAAACTAAACACACTGAAGCTGTACAGTCAGGATGTCTTATAAGAATGTCCTCTTGATATTAAAGAGTCAGAACATAGCCCTCAGATGTCTCAGACCACATGGATCACATGACCACCGTCAAATCCTGGAGGAAAATCTCCAGGAGGCAGTCAGCACCACTGGAACTGTTGCTCAGTAATCAACCACTGCTTTATGCATGCTTAAGCAATTCATAGGGTCACATGTGCATCACATTACTGACATCAGAGAAGGCAACAAGAGCGGAGATTTAAACAGCAGCCTGTCTATACCCATGAACATAAAAACAAGCCTCCCCCTGCCAGGGGCATCTGCACACCCCAAAATTACACATAGACTCGAGGTGAAACTGTCACTGCAGGGTCATAAGGAAGGGCTAACAGGATACTGCAAATTCTAAAGCACACCACCCTAAAAAGTGATTTGTTTTCAGAACAGCACAAAAGTTGAAATGTACAATTCATAACACCTCAAAACATGTCTCCATTTCAATAAAGGGTGGTGAAAAGCGCATAAAATGTCCAGCATTTCCAACCTCACCCCAAAACAAGGGCCACACATCTCACAAAAACAGCAGTACAACTATTCTGTGTTTCCAGTAAAAATGACTGGCAAGTGTTTAAAGGGAAAACCACCACACGTAGCTTGATTGGAGAGAAAAGCATCGTGCGCGCTAGGACTGCACAAAACACCATCCCCTTCTATTATCAAGCTTGGGTCACAAACTAGGCTGAACGTGTCGTGCTTCAAGAATGAGTGGTGAGGAAGGTGCACCTGCTTGGGAGAAGGATTTGCCCCATTCTGCCAAACAAACAGTCCTCACTGGGAGTCAAATTCACAGTTATCTGATTTTTGCATTTCTCACCCAGGAAAGCTACTCACAGAACTCAGATTCTCCTTTTACCACATGTCTGCCAAGGGACACGGGAACAGTGAAAGGTTCTGCTGAATTTTAAAGCACTCTTAATATGAATGACTTTCCACTGGACACCCCAAAGTGCTGTGACCCAACAGCCACACAAACTGTTTACTTACGGCTGCTATGTTTTTGTCACTGGACTGTTTTAGAGGCTTCAAAAAGTTAATGGTTTGGACTATAAAAAAGCAACCAGGTTTCCTATGAAACATGAGCTGTCACATTAAGACAAGGTTTTATCATTAATTATATTGGATTATAGAGTTTATGTCTACATCATGATTGTTAAATAACTGAATTTCCAAAGATTTCAAAACAAAAATGAAATCTGATCCTAGGAAATCTTACATGAATTAAAGATTCATTTACAAAACAGAAAATTAAATGTAAAAAATATAATGTCAATTTAAGACACTTGTAGATAAAACACCCAACACATTTTTTTCATCAAAAAAAAAGCAAGGAAAAAGTTAACCATGGGTCAACAGTGCCATCTTCTGGTATATTTTGGGACTGAGATAAGTTATTCAAAAATATCTTTTATGTACATGAAGGGAGCAGACTAGACAAATCAACGCCATGAGTTTTTAACTTTATGTAATCTGAGTTTAATGACTATATCAGCTATTTATTTTTTTAATTTATTTTCAAAGACTAAAATCTGACCTCATGTTTGTTTCCACTTTGGTCTCATTAGATTGGTCTAGCCTCTTCAAGAAGCCAAGGTTAAAGAACTTTAATGATTAAGATCTAGAAAACCCTTGGTTAAAATGCTTGAGCCATTCACGACTGGCTCAAAGTACCAGTTTTCAAATCCCTTCAGCAATTAATTAGAAGTAAATAATAATCCAAATTACACTTAACCATTGTAAGCAATGCACACATTTCTATACAGGAGCTTGAAACACTATGTTACTGCTTTTACAATACAGTTTACATTCCTGTGTCAAAGAAGCAATACATGCTTCAGTTATCATCCAACTGTCCAGACACTGACTGCACTCACATAGCTAGTCACTGCTCAAAAAACACAAGCTCTTTTACCCCGCAGAGTTTCCTGACTGTACGACAATGTGGGAAGGGGAGCCTTTCCCTGAGAATAAAAACAGAGAAAATGCCATTCCTGTTCCCCTTCCTGCTGTCTTCAACAATCTCTGCAGTAACAACTCTCAAACACAAGGCGCAGGCTTGATCTCTGTGTGTGAGAACACAGGAACACACAGACCAAGAGGAGCACATGGAACCATATTTCATCAAGTTTAAAGGTCCATCAGAAATGCTATAGTCAATTCCATTCCATTAAATAGAAAGCAATTACTTACTGCTTCCAATTTAATAAAAATGGATTAAACTGGATTTCTGACCCAATACCATTTGTAAAAGTATTCGTGTCAGGAAGAGTGATAGCCTACGGATCTTATCTAAGACATGTCAAGACTAAGCAGACGGGGCCTGACAGCCAACACTAGAGTCTACTGAAAACTGCAGAGCCTCACACTCGCACACATAATTAATCTTCCCGTATACTTTCACTCTTTATTGTCTTAGTTTGAAAACAGTTATTTCCATATATTATATCCAAAATGTGGTTTTTCTTGGCTACTAATGTCATTAAAAACAGTCATATTTTGTATGAGGTTCCATGTTAAATGGCATTTATAATGCAAACACACACTGAGCTCATTTAATCTCCAGAAAGAACCACTCAGCCTGAGGTGGTGGCTCATGCCCATAATCCCAGCACTCAGGAAGCTGATGCAGGAGACTCTCTACAGGTTCAAGGCCAGCCAGCGCTAAACAGTGAAATTCTCTCTCAAGAAGCAAATAGAAAGGACTGCTCTTATCACCTTAACAAGGGCACCTACACACAGATCCTACCTATCATGTGCCTGGTTATTAAGCTAATCAAAGCCAGTTCCTGGTCTTCAGACTCTGTGCTAACAGAGGCTGCTGCTCTACTCACGGAGGGACAGTCTCTGAAATGCCCAAGGTAAAACTGAATATGACAGGGAGACCTCACCAAAGGAAACTAAATTCCTCTGAGGTGGGAACCAGCTGAGGAGTCAGTGTTTCATCAGCTCAGAAATGAGCAGGGCCAGCAGAGCTGGGGCTTACACAAGGAGAAATGGTCTAAGATGACCTGTTTGTGAAGACCATGTATCACCAAGAAAGCCCTCAGTCATCGTGGACTGACACACGGGAGTACATACAACACTGAACAAAACTCCTGAGCCCCTCTTGAGCTTCAGAATCAGCCAGTCATGAAAGAAGCCAGGATGGGCAAAGGGAGAGATTCTACAAGCACCTGGACTTTCAGATCATTCCCCCTCATTAGTCATCAAACACGTCAGTCAAGTAGGAGCCAGAGGGACATGAGAAAGCGCAGAGTTTAGCCCGTTCTGCTTCATTATTTAGGAACCTCTTTAACTGCAGCATAGATAAACAGGTCTGAGGAGGAATGAGGTACTGAAGATAGACCCTACGCTACTGGTTTTGGTAAATGTGAAGTAATGGAGACATACAGGTATGCAGACTCCAAACTCTCACCTTACTGTGCCCTATGAACCACGGCCCCAGATTCTAGGACGAGCCGTCAGAGCAACAAGACAGTGTGGAACTTTAAGGCCATCACTGGATAACTTATTTCACATCCAGTTTCCCCCATATGGATGCTGATATGTGCAAAGGCTTGTGTGGCCTCTGAGATCGATTTGCCCAAGTCTTCTATAAATCCTGAAAAAGATGGAAAGAAAATCAATAAATTGGAAAAAAATTAAATGTTATCTAATTTAATGACTTCTAATAATTTCATTAGAAGATTGTCTGTAACGTGAGATCAAGGGCCCCTGCAGAAACACACGATACGACACTGCCATCTGCTGTTCAAGAGCTAAAAGCACAGTTGCCTTCACAGCAGACTACAGAATTCTAAACTGAAGGCCAAAGAGGGGCAGCCTTACCTCAAGATCCACAAAGGTTTTAGCCCCAGAACTGAAGAGGACAATTAAAATAGGTAGATTTGGGGAGGCTGTGGAGTATTTTTGTTTTTGTTTTTAGAGACAGGGTCTCCCTGTAACCCCAGCTGGCCTGGAACTTGCTATTTAGACCAGGGTGGCCTTGATCACACAGAGATCCGCCAGCCTCAGCCACACTCAGCCTGAAAGGTGAATTTCAACATGAGGCTTTCGTGGTAAGCTTCTTAAGAAGGAAAACTAGAATTTAAATAGAGGCCATTTCTACAGGAATTGTCCAAAGAAACTTTACAAAATCCCTAAGCATAATCTGAATTATTAAACAATTACGTAGGTATCAAGTTCATAAAACTATATTAGTATGAGTATGTGGGGATTTGTTTCATAAAAACTACAACATCGTAGGTAGAAAATGGCTTAAGCAGAAGGCCCAAGGTTGCTAAAGAGCAGGCCTAGCAGTTGAATGCTCCAGAGTTTACTCAGGAAGACAACATGCAAGCCAAAGCACAGATACTTGCTCACCACAAAAGGCACAAAGTAGAAGTTCAGCATCTGAAAGAGCAAGGCCAAAGTTAGCAGGAGGAAAAATGATTGCCAAGTTCACAAAGAAAAGCAGTAAAATGCCTAACTTTTCCCACAGTTCTCCTAGTGGGAAAATTGGAAAAGAGAGTTTTAAAACTTTGTCAAAATAATGTCACTAGCTTGGGAGCCTTTAACTTTCCCTAGACATTCAGTTTGGACAGGTGAGCTAAGAATGAAGACTTAGAACCAAGTGTTTGAAAACTCACAAGAGTGAGCTACATTTTTACTTAATCCTTTTAAAAGTGAAGACACTTCAATCTTATTCAAGATAATGTAAACATAAGCAATATCTTACTTAGGGTTTGAGGGACAAAAAAATTCATTATTTAATTTGTGCAGGTAACACAATACAGGATGAAACTGACAGGTTGGTTCAAACACAAGTAGCTTGGAACTGCATAAAATGACAAAAGTTGGGGACTGGAGAGATGGTTCAGCAGTTAAGAACACTGGCTATTCTCCCACAGGACCCAAGTTCAATTCCCAGCACCCACATAGTAGCTAACAACCACCCATAACTCCAGTTCCAGGGGATCCGATGTCCTCCACAAGCACTGCATTGATACCAGTGCACTTATGTGCACTCATCCATGTCAAATAAAATAAATATTTAAAATAAAATGACAAAAAAGATGAAATTCCTGAGTCAACTCAACCAAAACTAAATATTTTTGTGCCTGAAGAAAAATAAGTGTATAAGCTTATATAAATGGAAATATTACAAAAAGAAACCACAAAACTAGCTGGGAATGTAGCTTAATGAGTAGAGTACCAACCTGGTATCCCAGAGGCTCTGGGTTCAAATCCCAGCACAGCTACACCTCTACCTCCAGTCACTCCAGAGACATCACAGACATCATCTTGTGCCACATCTTATACGTCACGGTAATGAAGTCATAAGCACTCTTTTGAATGAACTAAACAGCTCTTTTGGATACTTACTTATTTTGTTTCATGTATACATTTGTTTTATGTATGTGTTTTGCGTGCATCTATGCATGCGCACCATAACTGTTCCTGGTGCCTATGGAGAACAGAACTCTAAGGGAGCTGAATTTACAGGCGATTATGAACTAGGAACTAGGAACCAAACTCAGGTCCTCTGCAAGCACAGTAAGAGCTCTTAGCCTCTGCGCCATCACTTTAGCCCCTTAAAACATTTATTTTAAACGTTATATTCCACGAAAGTATTGCAAAATCTTTGTGTGTGTGCAAGTATAAGTGCGTCCAAGTGCACATATGTGTGTGCAGGTACATGTACATGTGTGAAAGTATGCTTACGGAGGCATGAGGACAACCTCAGGTATCTGTCCTCTGACACTGCCCACCTTTTTAAGGCAGTCAGCCTCTCACCGGCCTGGAACTCACCAAGCAAGGGAAGCTGGCCAGCAAGGGAGCCCGAAGAATCTGCCTGTTTCCTCATCCCTAGCTCTGAGATTTCCAGTGTGTTCCACCATACCAGGTTTCTTTAGACAGGTTCTGGGATGGAATTCAGGCCCTTGTGCACAAGCTGGGTTATCTTACCAACTGGGTAATCTCCACAGCTCAAGTACTATAAACTATAAACAAAAATTTTGATATAGACCTTAAACTACAGGGACATGCACAGCAAACCCACACTGGTTTTCACAGCATAAAGCAGAGCTCCTAATGGTATGGGAAGCTGTTTATCTCACTCAGTTTTCTCAGACTCGTTTCAAAGTAAACACAACCTTCCTGCAGGATCTTAAAATAAATCAGGAAATTTTATGGGAAAAGTCAATGTAACTTATATGTACGGTGTTTAATTTTCTTAATTTTAATGGGAAAACTACTACTGACCACAATATTCCCTTTTACCTGTGCAATGTCTTTACCACAGTGCCTTCCTCAAGAAACGTGTCCACCCAGATTTCAATGTAGTATTACACTTCTCTAAGGTGCTTTTATCCCAGAGCCCAGAGGAAGTTACCCACAGCCTTTGGTAAATAATTATATGTCCCAACAGCCTTTCAAATTGCAGCATTTTAAGACCCCACTATGTAAATGGTCTTTCCATTACGTTTGTCCACAGCCTTCCAAACGCTGGAGTTATTCTCATATACACACAATCATGCTCTACTTTTCTTTGAAGTCTTTCTTTCACTGAAGTCTTTGGTTTGACAAGTCTGTTCTCTTCAATTTCCACTTTTAAACATGCACTCTAATGTCTTACAATACTGCTCACCCTCCACAACTTCAACCCATGCGTCTTTGACAGTCACCCTTTCCAGTCTACTTTCCCGAATCCAAAGGAAGTATGCTGTGAAGGGCAAATGCCTTCAGCTCGAGCCCTGCTTAGCGCCACGGTGTCCCCGTGCAGTGTAGCAAGGCCAGAGATCCAAGCATAGGTTTCCCTCATCTCATTCCTCAGACACTGACTAGCGCACGAGCCAGCTGCTCATCTCGCACGGCGACATCCTGCACTAGAGCACTTGTTTCACGTTTAGATAGTGCCAAACTGTTTTCTCTTTGTAAGTCTCAACACTGTGGGCTATTTTATTTTAGTTGTTTGATGAAATATAAATAAGAAAGCTACCAAACTAAGAATCTGCCCAGCTCAGTGATGACAGTCACGGCCATCCTGGCCATCCTGCTACAGCAGTACTTCACCAACTGGGCTGGGAGTCACCCCTGAGACAACAGGTCAGTTCCTACTATCCCTGGACTGCCAGATCCCCACACAAGGAAAACTCTGAATCAAATTTTCAACTTCCCACTTACACAATGACCAAAAAAGAAGGATTAGTGAGACAGGAATGCTTAGGAATAATGATGTCACTCATACAGTGTAATATATGATTATCTGCATAGTAATCGGGAGATGAGGGAAAGTGAATCACTGCAAGTTAAGGAAGTATTTTTAAATAATGACCTTGGGAGGCGGATCAGTGGTGAACAATGCCATATTACTCTCACAAAGGACTCAAGTTCAGTTCCCAGCACACACATCAGGCAGCTCACCACCTCAGGTAACTCCAGTTCCAAAGGACCCGATGCCCCCCTGTGGCCTGCAGTGGTACTGCACTCCTGTGCACAAAAACACATCCGTGCATGCATAGAGCACGCACGTGCGCACACGTGCACACGCACACACATTCATAGTTTTTTTTAATCTTAAATGATAGGATCTGAAAGGATGGCTCATAAGTTAAGACAACTTACTACTCTTCCAGAGGACCTGGGTTCAGTTCCCAGCACCCACACAGTATCTCACAACCATCTGTAACTGCAGTCAGGGAATCTGATGTTCTCTTCTGGTCTCTGCAGGCCCCAGGCACATACATGGTGCATATACAAGGTACACATACAGACACGCAAGTAAAACATCCATACACATTAAAAAAAAATTTTAAGATAAATAAATGAATAAATGATCTTGACTCTGCAGTTTCCCAGAACACAGGAGGAACATAAACTGAAAGTTTTTGAAATTACCTTGAAACATGTACATAAAGGTTTCATAGATCCTTAAGGGCAGTGTCTATTTTAATGTATGAAAAGGTCCGTTTCTCTTCATAAAACCCTTTCTATGGTTAGCTGTGGCGTTACTATGTCAACATTACAGTTAAGATCTGAAGAAACAGCCTGACTCTTCAGCTATGAGCAGGCCTGAACTCACAGAGCACTCATTCCTCCAGGTTGTTTCCTGTAGGCGTGCATTTTAGCTCACCTGTACTCTATTCAAAACCACTTCTCCAGCCTTACTCGGGGAACTATCAGCTTGGCTCCAGCCTTATTTTACCAGACACTCTTACCCTTCTGACCCTAAGCCTAGAACATCTCATACTTACCATGCCAAGCAATTTCTTCTCAGTTGTTTTCAACGAAGATGCAAGGACGAATGTGCTGCCTTTCGGTGCTTTGATTTGCTAAATTCTCTCACCCACATTGACTCACTATCTCGGGCAAAGTGGGATCAGGGGCCAAGGTCAGGTGCCCAGGTTACAGAAGCACATGGCTCAGCAAGCTTGTGTGAAATAGTTCTTCATTGCAGAGTTAATCAAAAGCCATTAATCCAGATTCAGTCCAATTTTTAAAGTCTGACTCTTAGAATAATGCTATGATCCAACTCTTATCAATAAAGCAGTGGTCACCCCTCACCTGACAGAAACCGCTCCTCCTCAGCACAGTGCAATCCATTTCACTGTCTTACATTCCACACAGATTGAGCAAGGTATCCTCTTTGGTTCTTGTTAAACTTGTATTCAACACTTAACAAAACACTCATAAAATTCTCTAATGCCTCCTCCCTCGGTCCACCACGCTCCACATGCCTCTCTCAGTCTCTTACCGTGTCTTCTCACAGACTTTCAGAATCAAGTGATTCCTAACCTAGAAACAAAAGCAAAGTCGTCCTATTCCCCAGTGGATTCTGATGAGAACTGGGAACAAAATCAGGTACAACTCAAGAGAAGACACCGGAAGAGAGCCAAGCTGGGTCTGTGAAGAGCCACCCAAGAGGTACGACTGGCTGTGTAAGCTCAATTGTGGTTATCCTTTAGTCTTACCATATGAAACTGAAAGTTTTAAACTTGTATATTTGGTCATATTTAAATTAGGAATCTGATTTGCTTTTTTATCTGCTCTTTGTAAGCAAACTGAGGGGGTCAGTAACAAATATGTAGAACCTTTAAAAAAAATTCATTAATTCATATAGTTTAACCAAGTCAGAAACCTAAAATGTCAGGATATTCTAAATATTTTTAAAGCCTAAATTACTAACAAATTAACAGAAACAAATTATATAAAATTAATGAAAGAAAAGTATCCTATAGATTGCACACTATTCAATGCAAGTAATTTTGCTGATGGTACAGGAAAGAATTAAGAGGAAGAGGAGAAACTGAGTCAGCAGCTCTGTGAAGAGGTGATGATTTTTCCATCAAATTTTATCAGACTCATAATTTAAAACTCCAGTTTTTCTTATGTTTCTATGCAGCGATAACTCTGCATTTATGATTAAGGAGGCAGAAACAGAACAGGCAGCTCTCAGTTGACATGGCTTCCTACAATTAAAGAGAGGCCTCCATCTTTCAACCCATATGAAAAAAACTCTACAACATCCTCTCTCTCCCTCTCAAAAATGAAAGGCTTCACGTAAGGGCCATATATAAGACTCTTTTTTATTTTTTTACTAATAGATTTATTTATTCTGTGTCCATGTGTGCACACACATGTGCCACAACAGTGTGCATGTGGAAGACAACTTGCAGAAATCAATTCTCTTTTCCACCATGTGGGTCACAGGGATCAACTCAGGGAGTTGGGCTTTGTAGCAAAGTGTTTTTACTCACTGAACCATTGCACGAGTCCCACATAGAAAACTCTTAAGAGGAAACTTTTCCAAAATGTTGGGAAACCAAAACAACTCTAATAAAAGCTATTAATAGTAGATTTCCTAGGCCAAGTGTGGTGGCACATGCAGCAGAGACAGGTGGATCTCTGTAAGTTTGAAGTCAGCCTGGTCTACACATCCAGGTTCAGGCCAGTCAGAACTACATAGTGAGACCCCGTCTCTTTGGGAGACTAGACAGCATCAAGAAAACACATGGGCTATGCAAATCAGCCTGACTCAACGTGGGCTCTAGTGCAGCTAGCTAGTGAAGCTGTACAGGTCACGGGTCTTGCTCCTCCAGTCTCAATCTTATTCTAAAGCATGAGGTAATCTTGTGCAAGTTAATTCATTTGTCCCTTCAAGAAAACATGGAAAAGTCTTGTATGCACTAGACTTTTAACCAGTTTAGGCCTCTTCTTGAAAATATGTACAAAAATTCAGATGCTCAGAACTAGTCAAAGCCACAGGACCACAGCACAGCATATGTCTTTCACTGTGTTGAATCTTGGAGATGAAGCATCCTCCTCTTGCAGATTTCCAAATTGTCAGGCTGCTGTCGGTCCTAATGGAATTTATTATGCAGGTAAGTTTGATTCAGGTGACATGTCACTGTCCCAGGCTCTTAAAGGAAGCTCATCAGCAAGCAGGCAACATCTATTGTTGCCTTATTTTTAAGCAACTGTATCCCCAACAAGCATGTCTATAAGCCTAAATCCAAAACACAAAAATTTCATTTTACTGTCCTTTAGACTGCTAATCACTATTATTGTCCTTGGACATATTCCTTATACAAACATTTGTACACATAAATCAAATACATGAGATTGAGCAAAGTGAAGTTCTGACAACCCCTCCTGCACTCAGTACTCAGTTCGGACACAAAGTTCCTTAGGTCACACACAGGACGCTGTGATCTGACTTAACAGTAAGGCAAATCATTTCCAATAAGTAATGAAGTACAGCAGACCCTACTTCCTTTCCCCACAGTGTAAACCCTGACTGCATTAGAAAGAGAGTTTCCTCAAACAGCTCCTAAGACTGACCATAAAGCACGAAGGTTTTTCCTTTGTCAACACAGAGCGAACCTACTGGTCTTCTGGAACCCAAGGCTGGTTCAGGTCCATATCTTCACAACTGTAGCACTCTACCTATGTACACATATGTCCATGAGATGTTGGCAGAATGAATAAACTAAATGCAAAGAAACCATAAAGAACTTGAATTTGAAAAGTCTAGCCATTATTAGGCTTTCTGAAACCATGGGCTCCCAAGGCAGACACTCAGTTCTGACTCATAATACACATCATTCTCATGCACTTAGGAACCTGAGGATGAACTTTTCCATGACCCAAAATCACATGCAAGCTCCATGCACAGCGGGCAGGACTACACACTAGCACAGCTACACTGAGAGCTACACTGAAGGAACCACCTAGCAAAGAAGACAGGCCTGGGTTCCACTACAGGACAGGGGAGCTGGCGCGAGTTCTCACAGAACTCTATCATGAGCATCTACAGAGACCCAGAACCTGTGGGAATTACTGCACTTCAGTAAAGCTCTTCCACAACTCTTCCTAGAATCAATTAAGATCAACAAAAACAGGATGTGGGAGTGGTGGTGCCACGGCAACTGCCAGCACACACTAGGAGAGCTGAGGCAGGGAAACTGCACTAGTTTCAGGGCAGCCTGGGCTACGGAGAAAAAAATAAAATTCAAATGCCTTATTGGAAGTCCCACCATCGGTCAGGAGCTATTGGCAGCTGACTGCTGCTGAGAAAAGAGTTGGTTTCCTCCTGGGAAGCAGCCCGATAAGCTACCCAGGCTCCAGGAGATGGCCCCATACCACATTCATATTGGCAGCACTAAGTGGACTCAATGGGTTTAAAAACAGCACAGGAGTTGGGAGGAAATGGGTGGGCTTCATTAAACACATGACATGCACATATGGAACTCTCACACAACCAAAAAAATGTCAGGGCCCTGCAGGCACTGTGCATACACGCATTGTACACATACATACATGTAGGCAAAACATTCATACACATAAAATAAAAATGAATATTTTTTAATGTTTTTGTTAACTAAAATAGCACTGATCCCTATGACACCCCAACCCTCTCTCACAGCTGACTTGTTTCTAACATTACACATACTCTGAAGATACAATGATTTACCCAAATGAAGACACTAAAGTAATTTACCAACATTTCAAAAAAAAAAAATCAGAAGCAATATATAAAGAATTACTGGGGGGAGGGGTAGCCTATGAAACTGCTTCCTTGAAGAACAGCCACGGAATGTACACATTCAGAGCATGTTTCCATCTGTTTTTTGAGACAGTGTGTAGATGTCCCCCCTACACAACCAGGTCCCATCCAGAACTCACAGTCCTACTGCCTCAGCCTCCCAGGTGACAGATTTATAGACACCTCCAAGCTCAGCCAAATCACATTTCTTTAAAAAGCATTAGCTCCCACAGGGAAAGTTCAGCTGCTTCCCAGGATGCTAATTTAATTATACAATTTTCCATTATCCTTGGTACCAAATACTTATTCTGAATGATGTTTATTAGGAAAAAACAAACATTATTTCTCCTCCATAGGTTGATTCTTTGAAATAAAAGACAAGCAGGCACTATTTTTTAACGTAGCTCAGTTGGTCAAGTGCTTGCCTGGCATACACAGCGCCCTGGGCTCCATCCCCAGCATCACAGAAAGTCAGTGGTGCACACCTGTAATCCCAGCACTCAGCAGGCAGAAGCAGGAAGATCAAAAGTTCAAGATTGTCTTCAGCTACAGACATAAGCTGAGACCCTGTCTTAAACAATTTTTAAGTACGAACCACCTTTGCCCTCAAAATGAAAAAAGGCAGAAACAACACTTAACAGCTCTCTACTCCAACCTTTATGAAGTTCTACTACAGAATAATTACATATAGGATTCACAGTTAAAAGCAGAAACTTCAATAATCTTAAACACAACACCTTTCTTTGCCAAAGTAAATATCTACAAGTGAATATTAAGAGCAAATATTGATTTCTATTAATAATCTCTGTATTCAATATATATAATCTATAATTTACACTTTTACTATTTCATGTCTATATTTAATTAACAAAAACTACTTAAATTATTAATATTTAGTAAGTCCTCATCACTCCATAACAATGAAAGATACTACTGGTATAGGTATTTCAGAAATCTAAATCTATGTTTCTAAACTAAACTGAAGTACTACAGAGAGTTGAGGTAAAGAGCCCAGTGACTGAGGGAATGCTTAGCATGGGTGAGGCCTGGGTGTGCTCCAGCATCAAAGAGGAGCTGGAGACATGCTCGCGGTTTAAGTAATTGTTGCACAAGCAAGGAATTCAGATCCCCAGAACCATGTAAATGCACACACACAAAATCAATCCATCAGTCAATCCATAATGTTTTTTAAAAGTACTTAAAAATGCTGGGCATGGCAGCACACATCTTGAATTCCAGCAGTCAGGAGACAAATGCAAGTGAATCTCTGTGAGTTCAAGACTAGCCTGGTCTACTTAGTTCTAGGCCAACCAGGACTGCACAGTGAATCCCTGTCTCAAAACAAAGCAAAAGTCTAAACTATATCAAATCATTCTACTATAGTGACACTTACTATGTAAACTATACTGCTATACATAAAGAATGCTTTTTAATAGGAAACAACACAGCACAAAGCAGAAGGAGTTTGTTCCAGTCCCTACCCCTACCAAGCTGTCACGCACCTAGCACTTGCCGATACACAGCAGTGGTAATGTACAGAGGCCTGAATCAGTGCCCATCACATAGCGTGCTCCATGGCATAATGCACTCACTGCCACAGAATGTGTGTGCACAGGCTCGCTAGCACACACTGTATCTTCTGGCTCTGGCTACTCAAAGAATGTGGAGATGCCTAACACCCTCCAGGATAATGAGCCAGCACACCACTGCCCAGATCTCAGATTTCCAATACTGTGCTCTTCACTAAAAGAATCAGGACTCCTTCCAAAGTGAATGTTTGCAGAGGTGGGCACCAGGGATCTATAGGAATACAACAGCTGAGGGTACCAGAAAATTTTCACAAGAAAATAGGGACACACTGAAAAGAAAGGCAGTCGCCTAAATGAGGTCTTAATGGCAAAAGCCAAGTTGAAATAAGCTACAAATCCTTACAGCATTAGACGACATCCCAAAGGACACAAGAATATCCATGAGTCTGTATGGAGAGCCATACTGAGAATGCTTATGAAGAAAGGAGAGCTCTTCCTTACAGAACTCCAATGAATGAATGCAGAAGGAAAAACAGAAACACCAACAAGCCAACACCAGTCAGAACAGCCGCAGACCGCCCTCAGCCAGACACTGAAGCAAAGACTCCGAAGGTCAAGATGACAGGGTCTTTATTAGGTTAAGAAAAGAAATGTTAGCCTTACAAGGAGAATCCTAGAAGAGCAGTTGTGGGCAGCTGACACCATGCAGGAGAGGTCTATAGAGCAAATTCCAGGCCAACTGGGGCTGCAAGGAGACACTTCTCCGAACAACAACAACAACAACACACACACACACACACACACACACACACACACACACACACACAAACCTAAAAATGTCAAGGTAGTGAGAGAAAATACTGAGGACTTGTGTGGTTCTCAAATACTAAGGAAACAGGACAACTAAATGCAAGGTGACCCTGGAATAGAAACAAGGTCTAGTACAGGACAAAGCAGTGAAAGTCAAGTAAGATACAGTTTATAGCAGTATCACAACTATCCCAGTTTCCTGGTTTATTATAATTCATGGTAATTTATTAATTGTGAGACACATTGCTAAAAGAAGGTGAGTGAAGAACTTATATAAACTTTCTGTAGAATTTCATTTCAAAGTAAAAAGAATTTTAAGGCTATTTTAAACTATGATAAGTAGGACCAGCAAGAGAGCCTATGTGAGTCAAGGCTTTTGCAGCCAAGCCTGACAACCCGAGTTTGACCCCCAAGACTCAAATGGTGAGAGAATGGACTTCCACAATCATCCTCTGACCTCCAGATACACAGATACACACACACACACACACGCATAAATTTAAATGTAATAATCAAAATAAAATAAAAGGCAAAAAGCATAACCATGGTTATCTAGCCTTCCAATCATTAAGTTTCACTAAAATACCCTTTGACTGCTAGAATATTCTAAAACCTGAAACTCTGAAATTTTAATCAATAAAACACATTATGGATCTCATTACCTGTAATTTTATAGCCATAAGCAGCAAGCTGTCCAGCCATGTACTCTCCATCTGAATTATTATGTGAGCAGCCCCATGTTCGTATCCAGATTTTCTGTATGCCTGGAATAGTGCTGTTAAGTAATCAATTGTAAAAAAAAGTGAGTCTCATTAAATGAATTTTAAAATAAAAGCTACTAGATGATTTCATGGCACATTACACAAAAAATGAACTAGAATCAATTCACAAGCTAGTCATTAAATGCATCAATTTAATTCAAAATCTGTTGTTACCTAAAAAATCTAAAATCAAGACAAAATAACCATAGAATCATAAGAAGAATCTATTTAAAACATGTCCTACTGGGCAGGCAAGATGGTTCAGGAAGCAAATGCACCTGCCACCAAGCCTGATGACCTCAGTTCAATCTCCAGGACTCACATGACAGAGGGAGATGACCCCTGCAAGCTGATCTCTGACCTCCACTTGAACACTACTGCACATGTGTCTGGACATGTGTACATGCACAAACACATCATCATCATAAATAAGAAAACTTTTAAGGCTGGGTGTAGTAGCACACACCTTTAACTCCAGCACTCAGGAGGCAGAGACGGGGGACACTCTAGGAGTTAAGGCCTGTTCTACATAGCAAGTTCCAATCTAGCTCAAGCTACAGGGAGAATCAATCACTCCCTCTCTCTCTCTCTCTCTCTCACACACACACACACACACATATACACACACACCACAACCACAACCACCACCACCACCACCACCACCACCACGCACAAAAATATATAAATAAAAAAAATAAAGCCAGGTTTGGTTTATTTGATTTAAGAGATCAAGACCAGCCAGGTCTTCATAGTGAGTTCCAGGTCAGCTAAAGCAACAGAGACAACCTGGCTCAAAAACCCAAAAAATAATAAAAATAACAATTATTATTAATTAACCAATTCATTAAGAAATAAAATAACAAAGAAAAGTTAAATTATCTGTCTGTTCAGAGACCTATGCACTAGTTGTAATCTTTACTTAAAACTTACAGATTAAAAATGACCAACATTAAAATCCCCATTATTAAAATTACTTCATTTACAGGGTTCTAAAGAATTTTTTTAGGAAGGGAAAAAGGACTCTCCACTTGGACTCCCCTAACAATTTATAAGTAAATAGAAATCACACTGAAGACATATTAGATAAACGTGACAAAATTCACTAAAACACGAGTACATTCTGAATTTACAGATTTGATAGCTCAATAACAAAGTAATCAAGTATACTAAAACTTGCCATAATTGACCAATAAACAATCTGACTTATGCTAGATGTGTACAATCCTTTCTGCAGTGTCCTGTCAGACTTTTACCACAGTCCCACCAAAGTAGTGTAAACAGAAGTAATTTCTGTGCCAATGCTTCTGTCTAGTCCATAAGTATCCATAAATTTACTAAGAATTTGTCCAAAATACTACTGCCTCATAAGAGTCACAGACTTCAATAAAAGTTTTAATTGGAAGTACAACAGATTTACCATAGTAAAAGCAAAGTGATTCCTAGTGTCCAAGTCCCTGCCTTCAAAGAACATCCAATTTAGTATTTTTTCATTTTAGCCTATTATCTTGCCAAATTTGAAACTATTCAACTAAAAAAATAAATGGCCAGGCTCAGTGACAAATGCCTTTAATCCCAGCACTCAGAGGGAAGAGAAAGTCAAATCTTTGTGAGTTTGAGGCTAGCCTGGTCTACACAATGAATTTCAGGTCAGCCAGGACCCCGTCTCAAAAAAAAAAAAAAAAAATCCTAAAATGAAGACATTACACAAACAGCACCAGTCGGTGCCAAGACGAAAGCAGATATAATTTCCACAGGATGCTTACCTGTCGCTTGGTGGCCTAGGCTCCTCTTGCAAGTATCTTTGGGTATTGCGCCTTCGCACCTTTGGAACCACGTGCTTTCTTGCAAAATGTCTATCTTGTGGCTTCGAATCTTCCCGTGACACGATGTCTTCTATGTCATCCAGCAGTGTGTCACAGGACTCAGAAGGCATCTTTTCTAGCACATAAAGATGCTATAAATGACACAGGTTTATGACAATCTGCTTAGCATCGTCTCACGTAACATGTCTCACCAGCCCTGATGCTCATCAACTCTTCAAAGTCTAAGTTCACAGGAAATGGAGCAAACAATCACACAAGTTGTACAGACAACACTCCCTCATTATCACACAAGCTGTGCAGATAGCACTCCATCATTATCACAAAACGACAGTGCAGACAGCACTCCATTGACAAACTGTAACTTTCTTAATTCAGCACCATGAAGAAAAAAGAAGGGAAGGGCCTTTTTCAAGAGCAAGGAAACTGAAAGGCCAGGGAATCCCCTCAGCGCTCTGGGGGAAACCTCAGACGTGGCCTTCTGAAGATGATCTGCCCGCCTGTAACCTCGATGGAGAGCTGCATTAATCAAGACTCATACTGGTAGAGAGAAACACAGAACAGAAAATGAAAGAACAAATAAACAAAATCAGACCCACAAATGTACAAAAGCAATTCAATGAGGAGAGACAGGCTTGCAACCCTGAGTGCTAAAGCAACTAGACATGTCAAGGCAGAGAGACTGACAGTGATACTAGGACCCTGTGGTGACAAAAATGCTCTGTACTTTCACCGCGTCAGCCTCAGGACCCGGATGGGAGAATGTGCCATTGCCAATGAGAGGCATGGGTACAGCTTACAGTATCAGCATGACTTTTTCTAGAACTATGTGAAAACAATATTCAAGGGAGAAAGCGGCACTATTTGGGGAGGTGCTAACTATCAACACTGCATCCTTGGGGAAGCCAAGCCCTTTCAGAAGATCCCATCAAGCATTCCCAGCTCTGCAAAGCAGCAAGTAGGTCTGCCCTGACTCTACAAGGAGCAAATACAAACACTTCAAAGCTAACTTGCCTGGAGAAGTCAAACAAGGACACCACTGAGGATGAGTCTAGGCCCAAATGCAGTGTGGTAGCTATGGCTACTACCACATGAACGCTGAGTGACCGCTTTCCTTCCTCATTCTTCTTTTCTTTTTTTTTTTTTTGGTCTTTCTGAGACAGGCTCTCTTTGTAAGCCCAGCTGGCCTCAAACTTTCAAAACTTGCAATATACACCAGGCCTCGATCTCATGAGATCCGCCTGTTCTGCATCCTGGGTGCTGGCATTAAAGGTGTGTGCCACCAGCATGTCACCCTGAACCAGAGTCTTAAGAACCCAAGATATTCACTGGGTTTCAAGTCTTTCAGATGAACTTTCCTTTCCCTCGCCAGATTCTCATCTCTCCACTCGCCTGACGGGCCCATTTTTGTACCCCGACTTTGCGGTGTTAACCAGTTATCATGTCGGTCAGCTAAACCTTTATCCAAGTCTCGGCTAATTTATACTGTTAGTGAAAGTGAACAGGAGGAGTTCATTGTAAATTAGGCAGAGTCAGGAGAATAGGCCCAGACTAGATTCAGCCGTGTTCCAATCACTTCCACTTTCATCCAAGATGATCCACGTCCAGGTTCTTTTCCAAAGATGGCGCATTTGACCACCTCTCTGGCAAGAATTTCAAATTTCTTGCCCTTGCTCTACCCAAGTTCCTACTTCCATATGAGTGAACATTCAACAATGTGTATCCTTACCCTACCCAACCCAAAGGGCAAAGGAAGAACAGAGTTTGTCCCACCCTCTCCCCTACAGAATATAAAGGCCCAGACTCTCCAGGGTTAATGGTGTTAAAGCTCTGGACTCCCTCCCCTTTCAGGGAGTCTGTCTGTTTGCTGTGTGAAATGTCTACTTTGATGAACCTTGGCTGTGTGCTGTGACTGCAAACTTGTCTTCCTGCAATTCTTTACCTGGGAAGAAAAGGCCCCAAGAACAGATCCCAGACAGCATCTTACTAAGAGGGAGAACGGAATAACCCGAGCACCAGACTGGTTACAGTCACCTGCGACCATACAGTCCGTCAGTCCTCCCCTTCTTGACACAGGAGTCCTCCAGACTAACCCACCCTGGTCAGTGATCAGTTCAGAATCAGACTTGACAAGCCGAGAGGCGGTTTGTCTTTTCACTGAAGTAGCTAAGCAGATGCCATCCTGCCAGGCACAGGCAGTACCTAAATAAGGAAAGAAGCCTGATAGGACATGAGATGCAAAGAGCCATTACATCATTTGACTAGCTGGATGCCACTAATGGCTGAAGCTTGGTGAGTCCTACTCAGCCCACTCATCTAAGTCACTGACCTCCCTCCCTCCCTCTATGGTTTAAATCCATTTCAGTTGGGCTTCCAGCTCTTAGAAATAAGATCCTTGGCCAACTGGGCCATCTGGGTACAGGGTGACCTTTCCCACATGGGTTCTGTTTACTTACAATAGCTATCAGTCGGGAAAAAAAAAAAAAAAAAAAAGCAAGTGCTGTCTCAATAAATTTAGGAAATTTTGCCTCTACAGATCCACAGTGCACACAAAGACTAGGAAGAACTGCAGTAAAGAAACTACATTCATTTCCCTTGAGAATTTTCTAAAATTTCCTCTCACAGAACTCCTCTTAAAGAGGAAAGACAGGACTGGAAAAAAAAGAGAAGGCCTAAAGGCCTAGACAACGCAGCCTCTCAGCGCCTCTGCCACTCCACACAAACGGATGACTTGCCTCTTTTACTGGGAAATGGTTTTCTGTTCATGGACTCTGCTTTCCAGTCTGTCACTATCGGTGAACTGCCCACTGCGCAGGAGCAACCCCACCCTGGAGCAGATAACATGAGACTCCAGCAGCACTCTCCCACCCCAAATGCTCACTGGCTCTCCACTGGGTCATCACTACTGGGAAGCAAACGTTCTGTTTTTTTCTCCCATTTAGAAGACAAAAGGTAAAAACCCTTCTCTGAAGGTAAGCTCCTTCAGGAATCATCTATGTCTGCATTTCCTTTCCCTCCCAATTCCCAGACTTCAGTCAGCACTCTACCAAAATTGCTTGATTTCAAAGATATGCAATGATATACCATAACGATTCTTGGTGATCGGATAAGGCACCTCTGGCATTGTCCAACACACTGACCACTCTCTCCTTGAGGTTGGCATTAGGCTGCCTGACTCCCCTAGGTCTCCTCCCACCCTGAGCTGCCCCTCAGGTCTCTCTGGCTTGTTCCCCATCTCTCTCACTTCTCCGCACTGGACCAGGCCATGGCTCTGTCACATGAACTCCTCTTCTCTAGTTACAGTCACTCCCTGCTGAGCTCAACTACTCCACAGCCTTGAAACACCAACCTGGTAAGTGACCAGGTCTAGTGATGACTCCAAACTTTAAAACAGAAACAGAACTCCTGGGCCCCTCCCTACGACACCAGATAGGCTCCCAACCCTCCTTCCTTTAAAGGCAATCCTGTGTGTATAGACCTAGAATTCTCCCTGACTCCTTCATTCTTGCTAAATCCAATGTGCGATAAAGTTCTCTTAGCCTTACCTTCAAAAGACACAGAAAATCTATTTTTGACCATTCCCACACATATGGCATTCTTGACTCAAGCCATTATCCTTTAATATTCTTGTGTGTGCATGTGTGTACACACAAGTGCAAGGAGTGCAAGGGGAGGGCAGAGGGCAATTTGGAAGAGTCACCAGCCCAGCCCATCGTCACACTTACTATCCCCTTCCACCCTTGCTGCCTGCTGGGCTTCCATCACGGCACTCAGTCCCCTGCCTGTGTTTTACTGTCTTCTACTGAAACGCACGCTCTGTGAGGTCACAGATTTCTGTGTGTTTTGCTCACTGTTTAAGATGCAGAGAACTATTCTCTAGCACCTTACAAGTTCTCAGTACGTGTTTTTTGACAGAGACTATGCCGTCTAACAAGATACAGGCCTGGCTACCTCTGTCCTCTGCCTCTGTGTCAGTTCCTTCCTCAGTGCTGTGACAATACATGGAAAGCAGGGTTTATTCTGGCCACAAACTGAAGAGATAGAGCCCATCATGGCAACGAAGGTGTGGCGGCTGCTCACACAGCATCCACACTGAGACATGCAGAGAGATAAATGCCTGTGCACAGCTGGCCTCCTCCTCGTCCCATTCACAGTCGTCAGTCTTGGAGTCCAGCCCATGGGATGGTGCTGCCCACATTCAGTTCAGGACCCGTCTTCCTCCCTCAGCTAAACCTCTCTGGAAATGCCCTCACAGACACACCCAGAGCTGGGTCTCCATGGTGATTCCAAATCGAGTTCAGTCAGTAAACAGTAACCATCACAACTGCCCACTGTCCCAACCACACTACTTTAGATACATTGTGTGAACCAACTTCATGCTTGCTGTCCCTCAACTGGAGTATCAGCTCCTCAGACATGGGCAAGGCTCACTGAGTACGTCTATGACACCTCCAAAAAGACCTTTCCCAGTTACTGCCTTAGGGAAAATGACCACACTGCCCAAGCACACACAAAGCCTAACTCTGCTGCACGCTGCATTTTTCTTCACATGACTATCTACCTGGTATGTAGATAATGCCCCATCTCACATCACACACAGAAATGAACTCAAAATGGATTATATATCTAAATTTAATGGAGCTACTACTATGAATCTAACACAGGATAAATCTCCATGACATTAGACACTGGTTTCTTAGCTACAAGACCAAAAGCAAGAGAAGAAAACAATAGAGTGCAGACACAGATACAGGTGGATCTGTGAGTTCAAGGCTAGCCTGGTCTACATACTCAGTTCCTGGACCACCAAGGCTAGTTACCTAGTAGGACCCTATCTCAAAAAAAAAATTAAATCTTCATGCTTCAAAGACAACCTGTACAAGGAGAGGAAACAGAAAGACCTTATCCATCTGATAAGGTCCTATCACCAGAGACAGAGAGCACTCAACTCCAATTAAAACACAGGCAAAGGATCTCAACAGGCATATCATTAACAGCCTGTAATGGCGATCAAACAACAGCCAACCAAGAAGGTAATAAATGGTCATAGACAGCGCAGGAGCAGAGTAGTCAGTGCTGCTTAAAGAACATCAAAGAGTAATGAAAGTAACTGAAAATGTCTCTCAGGTTTAGTGATATGGAAATCTAGAGTTTCCAGGAAACAGTGGTGCAAATGACTAAGAAATTAGCCCATCTTTCTTCATATTCCAATGTGTAAGATGCTACTCAACCATAGAAAAACTAAATGAGAACAGAGCTGGAGAGATGGCTCAGGGGTTAAGAGTACTATCTGCTCTTGCAAAGGACAAGGGTCGCTTTCCAACACCCACATGGCAGCTAACAACCATCTGTAACTTCAGTTGCAGGGGATACGAGTCTGATTCTATCTCTGTGGGCACTGCACGTGACGGGTGCACTTACACACATACAGGCAATGCACTCATACAAATAAAGATATTTTGAAATAAATTAGTACCTCGATTATTTGCAATTCGTCTCAAGTCCCCTTGAAAGATGAATCTGAAAAACAGAAATTGATTAGGAAGTGTAAATACCCAATAAGTTAAGGACTCTTTACAGCTACCTAAAGGAATGAGACACATACTACAGGGTGTTCGACACTACAGATGGTCAGTGATGGTGGCAGGTGTGTGCACCTCTACAAGCCGGCCGTGTAGGAAGCAGAAAGAAGGTCATGAGTTATGGGAAGGTGATGCGTCCCCTGGAGATGTAGGAAGTTTTCTACGCGCCCCCAAAGGCCAAGCAACAGGGGTCCTGGTCCTCCCCCGCTCCAGCGTGCACCTGGAGAGAGTGGACACCGCACTCCAGCTCGCGAACCCGGGCGGCGCGCAGGACGACAGCGGCGGCTCGGACCCTTCCCAGCTGCCCAGAGCCTCCAATCCCCAAACAAGCGCGCGGCCGCCCCGGCTCTGCGGGAACCGGGCTCCGCCGCCAATCAGCGATGCCCACAGTCGCCCCACATCAGTGCGTCCGCGCCTCGAGCCCACAAATACGGAAACTCACCGACTCCGAGCGAGAAGGTGGACACGCAGCTCCCCGGAAAGCGCAGAGGCTTCAGATGGAGGGCGCCATGACACTTACGTCCCGCCGAGGCTACGTACGCATGCTCCGCGACGGTGGCCCGCGAGGTCAGACCGCGCTAGTGCGGCCAGCGCGCGTTCTGCTTGAATCTGATGGGTTTCTGCGTTCCTCTTGTGTCAGGACGGAACTACACCCCCGCAAGTCCTCATGCCTTCAGCCTGCTTTCATAACTAGCTTCTAGTGAGCCCTTATAAGAAAAATGTTGTGCGCTGGAGAGCTGGCTCTTCGGTTGAGATTATTCTTGCAGAGGACTCAGGTTCGAACCCCAGCACCCACATGGCAGCTAACAACCGTCCATGACTCCAGTTCCAGGGAATCCGACATGTTTTCTGACCTCTGCGGGCATTGCAGGACATGGGTGCACTTACATACATGTAGGCAATACACTCATACACATAAAATAAAAATAATAAAATATTTTTTAAAACCCGTCCAGGGACTAAGTGACTGGCATAAACATCTCTATACTATTGCTAAATCTAGTTTATAAAAGAAGGACCCGGAGTTACTGTAGTTATTACTCCCTGAGCAAATTCAATTCAAATCAGAAGTCCACATGAAATTTTTTATGTAAAGAGTAGATAAATATATTGGAACCAGACTTAAAATAGATAACTCTAGTTCTTAAAGGACTTTTTATTTTTACATTTTTGTTTACTTATGTTATGTGTATTGTATGACTGAGTGTATGTGCACCACATACCTGTAGTGCCCAAAGAGGCCAGAAGAGGGCATTGGATTCCATGGGGCTGGAGTTACAGATTCTAAAGCACCTGGTGTGCGCTGGGAATCAAACCCAGATCCACTAGAAGAGCAGCCCCTCGGAGCCATCTCTCCAGTCCCTATTTCTGGGATGAAAAGAGCAAGAAGTAAGTGCTCTTAATTTCCAAATCTGTTCAAAGTCAAGAAATGCTGCAACATAGACGATAAAGGGGGACACTGATATTCTTGAATGAAGTGATAAGAAACAGCAAAGAGCATGATGTGAAATCACCTCCCACTGTCTTTGGACAAATCCTGCAGGGCCTTTTAATGTAACCACTAGAGGTCAGAGTGCTGTGTTCCTAAAGCCAGCTATTCTGGTCTATCAATTTACACAAATAGATTTGGTTCAATTCTATAATTAATTTTCTCCTTCTCTTCTCCCAGTCTCAGTACAAGTGGCTAAGAGGTTGTACAAGTGGCCTGTGACCCTGGCCAGGGCAATGAGAACACGTTCCCCTGTCACACAGACTGTAACTTACACCAGGCCCAACAGAATTCTGGGCACTCTGTCAAATGCAAGAATCTGAAGCTGAATCTGCCAAAGCTGCCACAAAGAGAGCCCTGCCGGGACACAGCTGTTTCAGGAAAAAGGCAGAGGTGAGCAGATGGGAAAAACCAGTAGGTTCTGAAGATAAATGTAAGGCCCCATTACCCAGCATTCCCTGGAACTAGCTTTATGCCTAAGCTGCTCAATTTTGTAAGTCTCTACATTTTCTCCCTAAAATACTTTAAGTGTCACTTGAGACAGGATTTCCCTGTAGCCCCAGCTGGCCTGGAACTTGCTTTGTAGACCAGGCTGGCCTTATCTCACAGAGATCTGCTTGCCTCCATCTCCCAAGTGCTGGGATTACAGACATGCTCAACCATTTCCTCAAGTTCTTATTAGATATTTTCTTAATGATTAAAAATAATTATTTGTAAAACATATTTTAGAGTCAGGCATGGTGGCACAGCCTTTAATGGTATATTGTCAAAAACATAACAAATTTCATATAAAATTGGGGCTAGGGAAATAGCTCAGTGAGCAAATTGCTTGCCACACAAGCCTGATGTCCAGGGTTCAGATCCTCAGCACCCATGTAAGAGCTGGGTATGGCATCTGCAACCCCCGTGCTGAGACAGAGACAAGCAGATCCCTGAGCCTCACTGACCAGCCACTCTAGTTAAAGCAGCAAGCTCCAGGTTCAGTAAGAAACAGTGTCTCAAAAAAACAAAAAGAACAGGGGGGACAATAGAGGAAACAAGCACATCTGTGCACAAACACGTGACATGTATGCACACATATAACACACACAGGCAATATAAACATTTTTTTAAGACAGGGTCTCTCAGTGGTAGCCCTAGCTGGCCTGGAACTCTCTATGCAAATCAAACTGACCATGATCTCACAGAGATCCACCTGCTCTGCCTCCCTGGTGCTGGAATTAAAGGCATACGCCACCAAGTAGTGCTTATATTGGACTTTTAATGAAGATAAAGACAGACAAAATTACTACAATTAAGGATATCAAGAATCAGGGCTTGAAAGAAGTGGAGAAATGGTTCAATGAGTGGTTAGAGCACTGGCTGCTCTTCCAGAGGACCTGGAGTCAGTCCCAGCACCCACATAACAGCTAACAAGCATCTGAAACTCCAGTTCCAGGGGATCTGACGCCCTCTTCTGGGCTCTGTAGGCACTACATGCATGTGGTACATTTACATACCTGCAGGCAAAATACATAAAATAAAAATAAATCTTAAAAAAATAATCAGGGCCTGAGTTTTTTTTTTCAATTAACTTGTGTGTGTGTGTGTGTGTGTGTGTGTGTGTGTACGTGTGTGTGTGTATTCACACACGTGCATGTGGGACAACTGTGGAGTCAGTTCTTTCCTTTCACCTTTAGGCTGGTCCCAAGAATCGATCAGAGGTCATCGGGTATGTGCAGCAAGCACCTTTACGACCACTGAGTCATCTCAATATCTCAAGGGTTGAGGGTTTTTTTGTATTGAGATTTTTACAGAGTTTGGGAGAGTAGGCCCTCAGAGAGAAAAAAGCCATTAAGAAAAGAATAGAAGAGTCTGGATAGAAAGCTCAGCAATTAAGAGCACTGGCTGATCTTGCAGAAGATCCAGTTTCGATTCCCAGCAACCCCAACATGGCAGCTAGCAACCACAGGTAACTCCAGTTCCAGGGGATCTGATGCCCTATTCTGATTTCCAAGGGCATTACATGACATGGATGCACTTATACATATGCAGGCAATACACTCAGACACATATAATCAATAAAATTTTTAAAAAGAAAAGCAAAGAATGGGAAGTGAAGAAGTCAGCTAGGGAGTGTCTAAGAAGACTGTCCAAGGAAGAGGCCTGAGGCAGATGCAAGACTGACATACATGAGAGGCAGCTAGAAGAATGGATGAACAGAGAAGGGAGGGAGGGAGGGAGCAGCAACAGAGGAGGTAAAAGCTGGACCACAGGAGACGCGGATGCAGCTCCATTGGTGGAGCATGTGCCTAGCACACAGAAAGCCCTGGGCTGTATTCCCACACCACATAGACCATACCTCATGGTGCATGCTTATAATCCTGGCACTTGGGAGGTGAAGGCAAGAGTCTCAGAAATTCAAAGTCATAGTCAGTTACATAGGGAATCTGAGATTCATGAGATCCTGTCTCAAAAGACAAGAAGCAAACAAAACAACTAAATCACATACGGAAAGAAAGAAACCAGATCACATGATACTTCATAAGTTGTAGTCTGAACTTTGACTTTTACTGAGAAATGGCAGTCAGTGGAGACCTATGAGAAAAGGGTTAAGGAGGTCATTGAGCAGGCTGTTAAGAGCACTGGCTGCTCTTCCAGAGGACCTGTGTTTGGTTCCCAACACCCACATGGCTGGTGGGTAAAAAGTGTTTGTAACTCCAGTTCCAGAAGATCTGACGCCCTCTTCTGACTTTCACAGGTATTGCATGCATGGGCATAGTTACATACTACAATTAAGGATATCAAGAATCAGGGCTTGAAAGAAGTGGAGAAATGGTTCAGTGAGTGGTTAGAGCACTGGCTGCTCTTCCAGAGGACCTGGAGTATTGCAGGTATTGCACAGGTATTGCATGCATGGGCATAGTTACATACATGCAAGCAAAACATTCATACACATAAAAAAATAAGTAATTTAAATAATGCAATTTCTCTAAATAGTCATGGCAGGGTGGAGGGGCTGCAGGTAGAACACGTTTGAGGAATAAAAAAGAGATCAAGAACCCATCACCTTCTCCATGGACATGACTGGTGAGTTTATTCAGAGCAAGAGCTCAGAGATACATATTTCAGGAATCTCATAAAACGATTAGCCTTTCTACCAAATATTAAAGCCATTCGAATTAAGGGTAATCAGAAATGCTTGCTATCTTTAAATGGGGTGAGTTGAGGCACATCTAAGTTAATTTTTAATTTATTGTTAGAGGATTTCAAACGAGCATATTATGTGTTTTGATAATATCCACCCCTCACCCCCTTCTCCAGCCCCTCCTATCTGCCCCCACCACTTTCCTTCCAAGGCCGTTCTGTTTTTTCAACTTTTCATCTGGAACTAATTTCAGACTTCTTAAAACTTGCAAAAATATTACAAGTGATTCATGTACAGTTGTCACCTGGTTTTCCCAGATGACAGCATCTCATATAACCAAAGCACAATGATCACAACCAGGAAATCAGCCTGGACCTCAAGTCATTATCTGGCCCAACCCTGGGAAAGTTGTGCATTTTTTATCTTCTCTGACTCTGATACTTCAGGAGAACAAAGGCTCAGTTGTTTTATAAAGCATCCCTGAGCTGAGTCCTCGGATGGTGTCACAGCTGCACTCACGTTAGAGATTCTCGGCAAGAACAGTACAGATGCAATGCAATGCCCCTTGGCCTGTCACATCAGAGGCGCATGACAGGTCTCCCTAACAGTGATGTTCTTTGAAATTCCTTCTGCTGTTACGTGGTCAGGCATGTTTGTAGAAGCAGACAGTGAGAGCAGGGCTTAAAACATTTTTGTCAGGCATAGCAGAGACAGGTGGATCTCTGTGAGTTCCGGGCTAGCCTGAACTACATAGTGAGGTTCCAGGTCAACTGAGACTAAAGGGACACCCTGTCTCAAAAACAAACAGACAAAAAGACATTCTTTAACAGCAGAATTTGTTGCTGGTGCCTTGGCCAGCAAGGTAGCTGAAAACAGATACTCCACTACATGACTATGGCATTCACTTCTCAAGATTGCTCTGAGGTCTTTGGGGGTTCTTCATTTTAATTTTTATTCCTCTTTCAGCACAAATTTTTAGTAAGCATTCATGAAACCACTACAAGGTGAGTGCTATATCCTAAAGTATAAAATGATATCAGACACACTCAGAAGTGACATCAAATGCATGGGCATGTTCCTTTTCCTCTTTGCTGAACTCAGTTTGTTTTTATGTAAATATGATGCATCATTACACATATCAGTTTATTTAATCGACTGCTGATTATTTGGCCGAATGTAGGAAAACCTGCGGGAGTTAATCCAAAAAGTTCCAATGGCCTTTATTTTTTATTTTGAAAAAAATAGTTTAATAGTTAACAATAAAGGTGGGTGTTTTAAACATCCTAAGAGCTTAAAAAAAAAAAAAAAAAAAGCTTCAAGGACTAGAGAGCTGGCTCAGTGGTTAAGAGCCCTGAGTAATCTTGCAAAGGACCCTAGTTCAATTTCTAGCACCTCCCCATGACAGCTAATAACTATCTGCAGCTCCAGTTCCAAGGGAATCCAACTCCCTCTTCTGACCTTAATGGGCATTGCATGACACGAGTGTACTTACATACATGCAGGCAATGCACTCGTATACATTAAAAAAATAGAAAATAAAATATTTTTTAAGAAACTTCAAATAAAGCAATGAAAACATCCAGGCGAGGGTGTCCTATTCACACCCTGGTTCCACACATGTTGATCAGCTCTTCACAGAAACTAATCACCTGCCAATTAATTTCTCAGTTTCCTTTTCTGTCTGTCATGGGCAACTATGTCTGACAGTCAAGGCTCTTCTTTATAGAAAGCAGCCTCACCTGACCTACTGTCTTGTGTTGTTGTTCTGTTTTATTGAGACAGAGTCTCACTGTACCACGTTGGCTGGCCTGGAACTCTGTGTAGACTAGGCTGGCCTTGAACTCACAGAGATCTTCCTCCCTCTGCCTCCTGAGTGCTGGGACTAAAGATGTGCACCACCATGCCCAGCAATCACCTGACTTAGTGCTGAGATCTGACTCTGCCACACTCTGATTCGCTCCTGCATTAAACAATGGGTTTTCAGGTTGTGTTTTGCCCTGGGAGACTCCATTTTGAGGGAGAAGGATAATTGGAGGCCCTGGGTGGACCAAGAAGCTGTACCACCTCTCATGAACCACCCCAGCAGACTGATAAATTATTCCCGGGAGCAGGAAGGGAACCACGCTATGAGATGACGGGGGTAGGCTGATGCTGTGGGGGCACATGGGCATATTCAGATCATGTCAGGGAAATCAGACCCAAGATCTTATCAGATATGCCAGATCAAGGAAAGCGTATAACTCCCTCACTGGTTCCCCCTAAAGCGATGGACACCTACTACTGTGGCATCATGGCCCCACACCAACCTATCATCTGATACCTGCTGTGTGTGTCAAGGACTGAGGACTCTCCTACTTGGCTTGGTCCTCACGCTGATAGAGTCTGCTCCACTGCCTGCCCATCCCCCTGTTTGTCTGTCTGGACCTGGACCAATCTGCAGTTTCCTGGTCAGACCCTGTTTGGCCTTCCCAGCCTCTCTCCACCTGCCTCTGAAGCCTCTGAGCTCTGTGGAGCTTTATTCATTCTGTAAGCCATAGATATGCATAGAGATCCACGGTGTGTTTACCCTGTGCTGTGTGATGCGTCCGTGATGCTATTAGCGAGGTACAGCCTGAAAACCACTATTTTGATTAATATGGAGGAGCAGAGGAGGGAAGAGTCTCAACAATAGGATAACCCTGAAAAACTTGCATCTGTCTCGGCCAAGCATCAAGGCAGGCAATTTATGACAAATGAGTGACATTGAAACTGCTAAATTTGGGGCAATAAATTCTGACATTGTAGAAACACACAAGTGTGTTTGTCCACGTTTCTGACATAGAGCAGGGTGCTCACAATACCCACTCTAACTTTGTATGACTTAGACCAGCCTGGGCTGCATGACCAGTCCCCATGAGGTCGTGATTGAACAGGTTCAATCAGAGCCTCCTGTTCTTCATCACTGTGGTGGATTTCATGATGGCACATAACCCTGACTAGCCCCTTCAGCATGGTTTGTCCTCCCAATCGGTGGTAGTAACTTTTACAATATGGACATACTCTGGACAAATGACTTTCACTTAACTTTACAACCAGAAAGTTCATCTTAGCTTGTTCATACTATATACAAACTCACTGAACTGTATGTTCTTTTTGTGATGTAATTATATGACCTTAATCCCTCATGACCCTTCCTTGCCTCAGATTGATGTGTGAATGTATGTAAGTTTGTCAGTGTATCAAACTGCCGCTTATATCATTGAAACCAATGATAGAATCTGATAACACGTTTATGATTGTGTGTGTATGTGGAGATATTTTTTAACAAAACAAAGAGATAGGCCAGGCAGAGTGGCACGCATCTTTAATCCAAGCACTTGTGAGGCAGAGGCGGGTAGATATCTGTGAGATTGAAGCCAGGCTAGTTTACATAGGAGTTTTAGGCGAGCTGTCTCAAAAAACAGCAACAAACAACAGCAAAACCCAAAGAGCCAGGCCTCACTTGAGAGAACAGTTCCAAGGGAAGCTGAAGGCACAGGCTCTCAGCAGCTCAGGTTCACTGCTGGCCTTAGACAGATGCTAAGGATCAGGCTGCTTTTTCTTTAGACACAGCCATAACGTGGTGTCGCCATGTGCCACACTGGCAACAGGTCCATGAATGAGCACATGGTAGCAGCTAAGAGTCCGTGACAGAACTCATTCTCCATGATTCAGGAATGAGAAGGCTTGGGCGAAGAGTGGTGGAGCACTTATCTAGCATGTGTGAGACCACAGACCCCATCCCCAATACCGAAAAGTAATCGTGAGAGTACTTACAGTTAGCATGATGGGGAAGGGAGGGAGGAGGAACGGGAGCTCAGGCTCATCCTTGGCAACATGATGAATGAGTTCAAGGCCAGCTGGATTATATGAAACCCTGTGTCAAAAACATACAAAAAGAAACAAAGAGGGAGGGAAGGAGAGAGAAAGGGAGGGAGGGAGGGAGGGAGGGAGGGAGGGAGGGAGGGAGGGAGGGAGGGAGGGACGGAGGGAGGGAGGGAGGGAGGGACACAAGTTGAGAATAAGAGACTCCAGCATCACTACGTGGCACAGCCACTATGTAGAGCAGTGTTTTATCAGAACATTGCTTTTCCATGTAAAGAGGATGAAAGGGAGGAGCAGAGAGAGAAGCAGAAGTAAAAAATATTGAAGAAAAAACTTGTGACTATTCCTGTAAAGGACAGTTTGCATTCTTTCTTATTTATTTATTTATTTATTTATTATGTTTGTGCATGCTATAGCATGTGTGTAGGGGTCAGAGGACAACTTACAGTAGTCAGTTCTCTCCTTCCATCATGTGGGTCCCAGGGACAGAACTCAGATTGTCAGGCTTGGAAGCAAGCACCTTTATACACTGAATCATCTCGATGGTCCAGGTTGCATTCTTTTTTTTTTTTAATTGTTATTTTTTTAAAGTAATTTTTAATTTTTTATGTGTATGAATGCTTTACCTGCATGTATGTAAGGCCAGAAGAAGCATCAGATCCCCTGGAACTGGTGTCACAGATGGTTGATAGCTGACATGTAGATACTGGGAACTGAACCCCGATCCTCTGCAAGAACACCGTAGCCAGTGCTCTTAACCTCTGAGCCATCTCTCCAGCCCCAGGTTACATTCCTAACTCTTCATACTGTAAAGGTACAACTTGGAGCCCTCATAGTAATTTCCTGTTTTCAAGCCAGGTCTAGTTGGTTCTTGTCAAGAGTGGTCACTGATTCTGCAGCTGCTGGTAGCACCAGCAGAGAAGACAGGTGGATGCACTGATGGAGAGTTGGAAATGTGTAGGGAAAAAAAGAGTAAAAACATGGGAGGCCAAAGAAACTGAAGGTGCTTTTAGGTAGCTAGTTAGGTACCAAGAGTCTGGAGGAGGCGCCACTCCTAACTAGCAGCTTACAAAACCGGGAACCGAAACAGCAAGATGAAAAAGAATGGGATCTGATGGAAACTCTGGCCCTGGGTGGAGACGGGACAGTCTAAACTTCCTGAAAGATCTAGAGATTACTATCTCACTGGAGGCTTTCTGTTAAAGACAAACCATTGTCTCCTCCCTTAAGCATTAATACAAATGGGCCTATCGATAGGGAAGAAAATGTCCTTCTAGAAGCTCTTTGGTTCACAAACTTTAAGAAATAGTGTAAAGGGATTGGAGAGATAGCTCTGCAGTTAAGAGCACTGAATGCTCTAGCAGAGGACCCGGGTTCAAGTCCCAGCACCCACATGGTGGCTAAAAACCATCCTAAAACCAGTTCCAGGGGATCCAGTGCCCTCTTCTGACCCCCATAGGCATTGCAGGACATGGCTACACTTGCACAATACACAAATACACATAGAATAAAAATAATGGAATATGTAAATAAAGAAGAAATAGTATAAAGCCCACCTAAAGACAAGTTGTATACTGGCCTCTCTGGCTGTCGTCTACCTGTGAGGGTATTTTCCTCGCCAGTGGTCTCTTTGACCACTGGCCCCTCATCTCTGAATGAGCACCTCTTTTTCCTGTGATAAACTCTGTCTTCTATACTATGCTCTGTGGTCTCATCTGAATTCATTTAGCGGAGATCCATAAGGAGGAGGGAGTGAGGGAGGGCCCCAGTGTGATCCTGGTGAGGGTGCGCTTGAGAATATCCTTGAAATGGCTGAAAAAGTGGTCAAGTTGGATTTTTAAAAAGAGAGCCCCCAATGGTATACACTTATGGAAGAAGGGTCAGGGCTCAGCTGGAAACATGGTCAAATGGATTTGCAGCCTTGTGGAGTTAGGTAGGCACTGAAAAGAAGGACAGATGTATTCTGAGAGGGAGATGCCAAAGATAGACAATTCCTAAGTTACAATACGGCCTCCAGTATGGCTGGCTAGCGGGCTGCAGAAGGAAAGTAAAGGTTGTAAAAATCAAGACACTTTGAGGCTAAGAAATGGAATGTGGGGGCTGGAGAGATGGCTCAGCAGCCAAGAAGGCTTGCTGTCCTTCCAGGGATCCAGGTTCAGTTCCTAGCACCCATGTCAGGCAGCTCACAACTTCTTGTAACTCCGGTCCCCGGGGGATCTGAAGCCAGCATACATGCAAACAAGACACACATACACATAAATGAAAATTTTTCAGTATTTTATTTTTTATTTTATGTGTATGACCGTTTGGTTTGCATGTATGTCTATGCACAACATGTGTGCAATGACAGCGGAGGCCAGAGACGGTGACAGATCCCCTGGAACCGGATTTATAAATGGTTGTTGGCCATCATATAGATGCTGAGAATTGATCTTGGGTTCTCCGGAAGAACAGCAAGTACTCCTTAACTGCTGAGCCCCATAAATGATATTTTTTTTTGACGGAAAAAAAAGCAATATATAATTTGCCTAGGAAAATGGTGGAAGTTAGAGAGAAGACTGTGAACCAAATACCGAGGCCTGGGGGGGGGGTGCTTGTAAGAAATGCAGGGAACTGACAGAATCAAAATTATCCTGGAGCCGTCAGTTCTCCAATGTCAATAATGAGAAACCAAGTGTTTGAAGGTCCTGACATCATCAAATGTAGAATAAGGTGATACTGGGAATAAATTAACTGAGTTACAGGGCCCATATTTACAATGCATAGGAAAGTTGTCTAGGTTACTCCCTTGTGATAAAGTGGGGGTGTGGGGGATGTGGGGGGCACTTGGCTTCACTCAACAAATGGCATTGTTATAAAGGAAAGACAAAGGGCCAGCAAAACGATGAGTTTACCTTATGAACTCATTTTCTAAGGGTCCAGGCAGACGGGGTTTGCATATGAAAGTTTTGTAGAGTTTAATAATCGCCCTCTATTGAGACTTGATCTAAAACAACCTATGTACTGCATTTCTAGAAACACTGAAAAGTCAAGTTTGTTTCCACTGGCTCAGTGTTTTATGTGTAGCAGACACAAAAGACATTTTCTGAATTCCCTTATTTGCAATCTCTTTATTCAGTCCTGGCTTTGACTCTACAATTCTCCAGCAACATCCTGGGAAGGCTGTATAGTTGCCTGAGAAACGCCTATTCTAGGGCTTCAACATCTTGTCCATCTTGTCTCCCGACTTAAAACCAATTGGCCCTGGCTTCATACACTAGGATGTGCTTTCTAGTTCAGCAAGTTTGGGCAAGACCGTTAGACTCTCTGGGCTTCATTTTCTGACTCAGAAACATAAGATAATATCCCAATGGCATTGTAAGCTTGATGGCATACATGAGAGATAATGTCCCAAAGTGTGGTGGCTTATGGAGGACAGAGAAGAAACATCACTTTCTCACTTTCTGCTCATGATTTAATACAAGTTTGTGAGTGCTGGGAACTGAATGCAGATCCTGTGCAAGAGTAGCTAGTGCTCTTAACCACTGAGTCATCTCTCTAGCCCCTGGAAGAACTGTTCTGAAATGTTTCTTGAGACACAAGGAATCAAGTTATGCTGTGAAAATATCTTCTGGGAAGAGTGAATCCTCTCTGTTTTTCAGAGACTTGAATAGGGTTTGAATACACAAATTGTGATCACTCATAGCTAAACCATAGGTTGAGTCCATGTGGAAGAAAAGGATCGATGAGGTTGGCTTGGAAACAGCAGTAGGGTGTGCCTGAACTGTTCCCGATTGCTCTCCAGGGCTGATGGCATCTTTTCCCAGGCCTACATTTAGAGACAGTGTGTGGGGTATTAGGTGGATTGTGATGGGACAGAGTATTTACACCACAGGGATCAGCAGCACTGCAAGTCAGGTCTCACCCTGCCCCAAAGAACTGGTCAACATTTATCAGGATTACAGTGAAAAAAATATTCCTATGCCAGGATTACAGTGAAAAAAATATTCCCATGCCAGGAGAGCAAGACAGGTGCTTTGAAAGGCAATAATTCAAGGAAAAAGTTCTGCTTGTTTGTTTGTTTGGGGTTTTTTTGTTTTGGGTTTTGCTTTTCAGTTTTCCTTCTCATTTTCCCTTAACATTTTCAATTAAGTTCTTCCTGTTCATCAATATTTTCAGGCACGTGAAATCTTAAAGGAGTTGAAGACACAGACAGTATTTTTGTCAAAATACTAACCAACGATAGCAATAATTATCTTTATCATTCACAAGAGATTAACTGAGCCTTTCTTCCTTCATGGTAATTTTGGGGGAACTGTTTTCCTTGAGGACAACAGATTCCGCTTCAAGTGCATCAAGGCAGGACATAGCTCAAACCATTGCTCTGTTTGAGGCCCCGGAGAGCAGTGACATTCTCTCTGAGCTGGTGACATTTAAGCAAATGCCTAGAGCAAGAAGAAGCCAGGAGGGATTGAGGGTGTGTGGAGCAGGAAACACTCCAGAGCACGGCAAATTCACAGACTCTGACCGGGAAAGGGCCAGTGGGACGGGAATAGTGAGTTGTAAGATGGTCTGAGCTGAAATGCAGAAGCCAGAGGAGAGCCAGGAGGCTGGGCCTTCTGTGTCATTGCCCTCAAGGAACTTGTCAGGGATCACAATGTCAAATTTCCTGATGTTCAGTGCTGACTACAGCTGACCTGACAGACACAATATTAATAAAGGATTGCCTTAAGCAAGTGGAGGGCGTACCTGTCTCTAAAAATCTGTCTGTAAAGTCAGATGAGCTAAGACCTAGGGTGCACTGCCAAATGGTTCTGTGACTCAATATCATGTGACCAGATTGAGAGACACATGTCAACTTGACACCATCTAGAATCACGTGTCAAAAGTGTCTCAATTGAGTAACTGTCTTCATCGTGTTGGTCTGTGAGCATGCCTATGAAGACTCTGGGCAGGCGGTCCTGGGCTGTGCAAAGTGAGCCTGAGTGAGCCACTCAGTAAGCAGTGCTCAGTCCTCTGTGGTTTCTTCTTCAAACTCCTGCCTGACTTTTCTCAGTAACAGACAGTGATCTAGAAGCGTAAACCAAATAAATCCTTTCCTCCCTGTTCTGATTTTAGTTTTTGTTGTCAACTTCTGGATAGAGAGCTTCATCAGAGCAGTGGAATGGAGCAAAGAGACAAGGGCAGCTAGCATGACGCGACCGCGCCGTCCTGACCGTTATATTCCCCTTCCACGTCATGTTGAATGTGGCTGACCTGATTACCTGTGGGATACTGGAGAGAGGACAGTGTGTGACTTTGGGGCTCTGTCACAGGGACATGTCATGGGTGTGGCATCCCTGTCGGGTCTCGAAAATGCCACACACACAGCAGGTATCCTGGTATCTTTCCCCCTCCTCTCCCTCAGACTTAGGTGTAAGGGTTATAGTGCAAATGTCCCATTTCAGGTGGGGCACAAACTCTACATTTGACCAATGGTAGATCTCTCTAATAGCCTCCATCTGCTACAGAAAGAAGCTTTTTTGATGAGATGTGAGAGACGCACTTATCTGTGGGTATAAGGGTGAGTATTTAGAAGACGGTTGGAAACCAGATTATTTAGTAATATGGTATCGGTATGCTCTCCTCCAGGGACTATGACCCCTTCAGACACAGGTCCTCAGCTAAGTTAACAGTATCAAGCATGAGTTCCCTCCAATTAGACAACCCCCAAGATAAAATTATCACTATTACACCATTGGGGGTATCTTGCTCGTCTTATCACTATTATTTTTATTTTTAAATTATGCATATATGTGTGTGTCCTACTCAGACTTTGTGAATGTGAGAGCAGTGTCTACAGAGGGCGTTTGGAGCTCTTGGAGCTGGAGTTACCAGCAGTTTCTGAACCATCTGATGTGGGTACTGGCGATCAATCTCAGGCCCCTTTGTAAGAGAACGTGCTCTTAACCACTGGACAGTTTCTCCAGCTTCAAATATCAGTATTTGAAAGGGTAAAGTCAGGCATGGTGATGCAGGCCTGTAATCTCAGCACTTGGGTGTCTGAGACGAGAGGTTTGCTGTGGGTTTAAGACCATTCTGGGCTACATACTGAATACCTATTTTGCCAAGGGTATATAGGAAAATTTTATCTTTAAAACAAAGATACCAAACAAAGCAATACAGGAGATGGGATTATAAATCCCACATAGGAGAAGCTCAGTAAATGTCCTTCATTATCACTGTCCACTATTACTGTTACTATTCTTCGTTTTTGTATTATCTAATTATTTCCACCGTTATTTATTTATTTATTTTAAAGATTGGTTTTATTTTTGGTTATGTGTGTGTTTGTGTCTGTGTCCGTGTGTCGGTGTTTGTGTATGTGCACATGAGTACAGGTGTGCATGGAGGCCAGAGGTGTCAGATTCCCAGGACCTGGAGGTACAGGTTATTGTGAGTCACCCAATGTGGGTGCTGGGAACTAAGTTCAAATACTTCAGAAGAGCAATCCGGCAGAATGTCTCTCCAGGCCAAACATCTGTTTATTTATTTTGTTGGGGGGTGGGGGAGGTACACAGGCCAGGGCACATGTGTGGAGAACAGAGCCCAAATTATGGGAGTCAGTTTTCTCCTTCTACCATGTGAGTCTTGGGAATTGAACCCAAGCTGCAGGCTGGGTGGCAAGTACGTTTACCCCCTAGGCAGCTCGCTGCCTCACAGTTTTGATTTTAGCATCAACCAAATGTGCTTCTACTTTTCAAAGTCAGTTCATAAAATGACTGCAGCATTTCTAAGCTACAGTACAGGGATGCTTAAAAAAGATAGTCTGGAGGCTGGAGAGAGGGCTCAGTGGTTAAGAACACTTGCTGTTCTTTCAGAGGACCTGGGTTCAATTCCCAGCGCTGACATGGTGGCTAGCAACAGTCTGTAACTCCAGGTCCAGGAGGTTCAACACCCTCTTCTGGCTTCTGCAGGCATTGCGCACACATGGTGCACTTACACACATGAGGGCAAAATACACACATAAAATACAAGTAATAAATAAAATACTTTTTAAAAAGAGACAGCCTGACTCTTAGCATTCGTTTTCAGGCCAAGAGTAGATCCAAACTTCTAGGCACCTGTTCCTTCGGATGTCTGTCAGAACTATGCTCCGTACTCTGTTATTCACAAAGTGTTTCCATCAGGAAATGGGAAAGAAGAAACAGGACCGGCCTTATCTTATCAGAGAGCCTTGTTCTTTGACCTTGAAGGTCGACAGTGTCCCATCCACACAATTTCGCTCATTGTTTGCTAGGAAAGGGCGCACAGCTCTCAGTGCTTCAGCGGGTAAAGCTTATGTATACACATTCATGCGCTATCTTGAGTGGAGGATAAGGAAGGGTGGGGCATTGAAGGCAGATGCCCAGGTCACAAGGGGATCATATAGGTCAGTAAGCTTGTTTACATTATAAACAGTAATTTTTTGGTTGTCAGGTTAGGTAAAAGCCTTTAGTCCAGATTATGTCCATATTGTAAAAGAAGTCATGCCTACATATAACATAGTCCAAATACTAGCAACCTGAACATTACTGTAGACTGTTCTCATTCTTCACATTGTGTTCAGATGAGCACATAAACTAAGGATTTTCAGACTCCTTGTGTTGGCCTACTCTGTCTTAGCTCAGCTTGCCATCAAAACCTACATGCACTATTAAATAAGAGATTTGTAAATGCATTCCTGCCGTGAATCTCATTCCCTGCACAGCTGCTTTTCAGTTTAGCTTGTGACCTGTCCACAACGAAATATGACAAACAACATCCTCCCTTGAAACCTTTCACTGGCTTCTTGACAGCTGCAGAAAGCTGTCTCCTTCTGTGATCACAAAGACCTGTTGTGCCCAGTAAGGGCCTTACTGTTTGAACAAAGTGCATCAGGTCCTCCTCCTTCCTCTGCCTCTTCTTCCTCATCTTCCTTTTCCTCTTCCTCCTCCTCTTCCCCCTCCTCCCTTCTCCTCCTTGTTCTTTATCTCTCCCTCCCTCCACTCTCTTTTTCTTTTTTTTTTTGTTGAGATAAGGTCTCACTGTATATCCCTGGCTGGCTATATGCCCCTGAACTCTATGTGGAGATCAGTCTGGCCTCAAATTCACAGAGCTCTGTACCTGCCTCTGCATCTGGGGTGCTTGGACTGACAGTGTATACCACCATGTCAAGTTTCATTTGCTTGTGGTTGCTGCTGTTATTTGAGACAAAGTTTTGTGATTAGCCTGGCTGGCCTGGATCATTTTATGTAGCCCAGTCCTTGAACCTGCAATCATCCTCCTGCCTTGGCTACTGAGTACTGGGATTACAGGCATTCATAATCATGACTGTCTTATAAGTGGATTTTCCTCAAATATAAGTACATTTATTTACTTTGTATCCCTGTTATTTTGCTCACTTTTGCTTTCTGGGTCTACATTGAACAGCACATTTCTCCACCCACCTAAAACTCTCTGATTACCTATCAACGGTTTCAAGTTTTCATGACAGGAAATAATTTGTGGAGCTTCGGGAAAGAGCAGAGTCATGGGACAGGAGAGGTGTGAGGCATTTCATACTCTTAGATCTGGACACAAAGGCGCTGTCAAAGCAAATTTAAAAAAAAATTTATTTAATTTATTTTATGTGTATGAGTGTTTTTGCACACATGTGTGTAAGTGCATCTGTTATGTACAGCCCTCATAGAAACTCCCTGGAACTGGAGTTACGATAGCTGTTTGCAGCTGTGTGGGTGCTGGGAACTGAACTGAAGTCCTCTGCAAGAACAGCAAGTGCTCTTAACTGCTGAGCCATCTCTCTGGCCCCAATTATTTTAAATATTAATTATAAATTATTAATTAATTTTAAGACATGTTTTCATGAATCTTAGGATTCCCCTATGCTAAGGATGGTCTTGAACATCCTTTTTTTTTAGAGTCAGTGTCTCCCTGTGGCCCCAACTGGCCTAGAATTCACTATGTAGACCAGGCAGTCCTCAGTCTCACAGAGATCCCACCACCTCTTACCTACAGGGTATGGCTGGGATTAAAGATGTGTGCCAACACACCCTTGGCTGCCCTTGAATTTCCAGTCCTCTTGCTTCTGCCTCCCAAACACTAAGATTACAGTCATGTGACTCCACACCCAGTATAGGTAGTGCTCATGTGACTCCATACCCAGTATATGTAGTGCTGGGGTTTGAGTTCAGTGCTCTGTGCATGCAAAGCAGAGCTCTATCACCTGAGCTGCCTCTCCAACCCTCCAAATAAATTATTTTAAAATTTTTATTTGTTGTGTGCATTTGCACACGCATGCAAGTGTAGAGGTCAGAGGACAACCTACGGGAGTTGATTGATTCTTGAGGGTTCCAGGTACAGAACTCAGCTCACCAAGCTTGAGTGCATCCCTGGATGTCTGCTCTCAGGCAAACACATTTCCTTCTCTCCTGGCCATAATCTTAAAGGAAGACATTCGTGTCCAAGTGCCATGAAGGTCAGTGAGTTGGGCCCCATCAATTTCAGAAATGGACACTGCTTCAGTAAGGAGGGTTCCAGAGGCAGAAGCAATGAGGAAAGAGAAGATTTAAATTAATTATGACAAGTCCTTCCTCTACAGATGTATGAAATACATTCTTACATAATTCTTATTCCCTGAGAGGCTGGGCACCGACTTTCTTGCTTCTCTGTGGATCTAGAAGTTAGCTTAATATTTAAAATAATTATATATGAGAGCTGAACAAAGTTTTGGAATATTAAGTCATCCATATTACTCTTAATTTGTGTGTGTGTCGGTCTACACACAATAAACATGTAGAACATGCTGTTAGTTTTCATGGTCTTTGAAGCTAAATTTATAAACAGCTTTTAATGTTATGATTAGTATTTAATTAAAATGCTAAAAAATTAAATTTAGGACATGGGTTACATTTAGGCCAGGAGCTCATTTAGGTAGTCCAGACTGGCCTTGAATTCTCTGTGTAGCTGAAGATGACTTTGAACTGATCCTCCTGCCTCTGGTCATAGGTATATATCACCATGGTCTGCTGAAGATTTGATTTTTAAACTCAGTATTTATTAACTTTAAAAAAACATGTTTCATTCTGTAGCTCAGGCTGGCCTAAAACTCACTATGTAGCCCAGGCTGGCTTCTAGCTTGCATCAATCCTCCTGCCTCAGCCTCTCAAGTGCTGGGGATTACAGGCTTGAGCCACTGTTCCTGGTAATATTTATTAACGTTAGTTTGTAATTTTCCTCTTAACAGCTTCATAGACTTAAGAAGAAACTTAGCTGGCTGTGGTAGCACATGCCTTTAATCCCAGCACTGTGGCAGCAGAGGCAGGCAGATCTCTGTGGGTTTGAGGCCAGCTTGGTCTACATAGTGAGTTCCAGACCAGCTGGGGGCTACAGGGAGACCCTGTCTCAAAAAGATAAAAGAAAACATTAAAATGTACTTCATTGCATTTATTTATTTCTGCGAGGAGAGGGGTGCCATGGCATGTATGTAGAGGTCCCTGGACAGCTTTTGGGGGCATTGATTCTCTCCTTCCAACATGAAGATTCTAGGAATCAAACACAGGTTGTCAGGCATGATGGTAAATGTCTTTATGTGATGAGCTATCAGATACACTGACCCTGAAAATAACATTTCCTAAAAGCTTATATGAGGGGCTGGAGAGACGGCTCAGTGTTTAAAAGCACTTGCTGCTCTTGCAATGGATCCAGCACCGACCCAGTGACTCACAACTATAACTCCAGTTCTAGGATATCTCGTGTCCTTTCTGACCTCCATGGGTACCAGGTATGCACAGGGTTCACATGCATACATGCAGGCAAAACATTCATATACATAAAATGAACTTATTTCTTTAATTATAAAAAGCTTATATGGAAAATAATTTTATTTTCTGGGATGGAGCAATAGCTCAGCGGTTAAGAACACTTGTTGCTTTTCCAGAGGATTCAAGTTAAATTCTCAACAACCACATAAGACAGCTCACAACCACCTGTAACTCCAGCTCCTAAAGGATCTGATGACTCTGGCCTCCAAAGGTACCTGCACTCATGTACACACAGACACACACATATACATGAATTACAATTTTTTTAATCTCAAAAAGATTTTAAATTACTTTCTAATTTCATGTAACTAGTGTTTTGCTAAAAAAATCAAGAAAAATAATTTTTATGAGCTAAATCTAGAATCATTTATGATTTGCAAATGTATTTACTTATTTATTTACATGTCTAACTGATTAGTCTATCCATAGTTACCTAGACAGGCATGATAATAATTAAAGGTAGGCAACTTTGTTCTTTTTCTTTCTGTCTTTTCTTAGACAGGATCTCATGTAGTCCAGGCTGGCCTTGACCTGATATAGCCAAGGATGACCTTGACTACTTGATCTTCCTGCCTCTACCTACTACCTCTGGAGTGCTGGAGTAACAGGCATGTCCCCATGCTTGGTTTATGCCATGCTGGGAATTAAAATCAGGGCTTTCTGTATGCTTATGAACAATCCATCAACTGAGCTACCTTCTCTGCCCCAAAGTCAGACATCTTTGATATTTTGCAGAGCCATAGTTAGAAATGGCTCTTTGAAAGATTTTGCTATTATAAATGGGCATTTAGAGTCACATATGGCAGCACATACCTTTGATCCCAGCACTTGGGAGGCAGAGGCAGGGGGATCTCTGTGAGACTGAAGCAAGCTTTGTCGATATAGTGAATTCCAGGCCAGCTGGGTCTAGAGGGAGACACTGTTTCAAAAAGATCAAAAATAAATAAATAAATAAGCATTTATCAAGGCAGAAGTACTATACATTTATCTATATGACATTTATACATTATAACATATATATGTATCTATTCATAAATATCAGGTGTGTTTAAACATAGCTCTTGCGGTTTATGTTAGATTTTGTAGCGTAGAAAAGGAAGGAGTTTAGAGTTTAGAAATAAGACCCAGAGCCAGACCTGCTACAGGCACGGAGTGCGTCCTTTACTCAGGAGTCACAGCGAAGGGCAGACGCCTTTCTGAGGGAAGAAAGCACCTGCATCTAAGGAAGGGGGATTTGGATTTATATAGGAATTCTACTGAGCACAGCTGCAGGAGTTTGCGCAGCGCCAGGGTTTGTTGTTCTTGGGTGACTGAAGAGCCTCCTTTCAAGACTCTTTTCTCAGGCAGGGCAGGTGAGCTGTCTAGGACACTAAAGGAGACAGGTTGGCTCCACAAAAAGTCTCTGTCAGTCCTGGGAGTGACCAGCCTGCCAAGTTAGGGCCAGGTGGCCACTTTCAGGGATTTACAGTATATGTCTTCTCTAATGAGGCTATGGCTCTCCTGCAATTCACACCTTCTATCGGTTTGAGTATGAGTGTCCCCCGTAGGCTCAAGTACTTGAACACCTGTTCAGTAGGTGGTATTGTTTGGGGAGGGTCATGGAACCTTTATAAAGTGTGGTCTTGCTGGAGGAAGCTTGTCACTTTGAGAGTTCAGATCCCTGTCTCCCTTTCAGTTTCTCTCTGCTTCCTGTGTCTAAGACTTGAGAGCTCAGCTTTCTGCTCTGCCACCATGTCTCCCCACCATGATGGACTCTTATCCTTCTGGGACTGTAAATCAAATAAACTCCTTCTATACGTTGCCTTGATCATGGTGTTTTGTCATAGCAACAGAAAAGTAACTAGCACAGCTCTCTTGCCTTAGAGTTGCAGAAACACCACACTCGTATCTAGAACCATCTAGAAATCTCATGAACCACAGTCTCTCTTTAGGGAGCGGTGTTCTTCACTTTAGTTTTGGACTTTTTACTTTCTGTAGTCTTGGGCCAAGCCTAGGGTCACCTCTAGACTTTTCTCCATTTATTCTCTGGCCCAAATATTCATGACCATTCTGATGCTAAGGCTTCCTGGCCATGCTTCAAAAAAGCATCCTCAGGATTCTCCTCTGGGAACAAACCAGGGGCACTCAACAGGACTGCTCCTTGAAGTCTGACCTATACATGTTCTGTTTTCCAGGAATTAAAATCCTTCGTATGTTACTTAAGTCCTTTTGATTGGTTTTCCAGTGTCATTATGAAACGCTAATTTAAAAATCTTTTTCCTAGTGTTGTGGCCGTTATGTGCAGAGGAGGGGAAATCATTGCTTGTGATTAGTGTGTCATCTTAACCCCAGCATATCTGCTGATGTTCTAATCTCATTGCCTGGTACCTGTGAATACCAAAGACACAGTCTGGAGTTCTCAACACTCTCTCTCCCGCCACCTTCACTCAAATACGCTTCCTCCATTTCTTCATCATCTGAACTCTTCCATGTCCCTTAAAAGTTGACCCCAGTGTCACTAGGAAACAACTAAACAAACTAAACAAGATGCCTCAGGTTCTTTGGTAAGATGAAGCTATCTTCTCTGACACGTATTAGAGATTGCCAGTGAAATATCTAAAACAAACTTACATTAAAATATTACTCACTGTTTCTCTGAAATTTAACTAAGTCTCCTGGTTTTGTTTTCTGAATACGGAAGTACTAAATACCTCTTTCTTCACGACACGGTATATGAAAATCTGCTCACCTGTGTACTGCTTCCACTGGAAGTTTCTCGTAGGGAGAGATCATGCTTTTTGTATGTGTGAGCAGTTGGGAAGATGGCAGAATAGAAACCACACGATTCCCCTCCCCCCTCAAGCTCTGCCCTTCTGTCTCTGATTCACTAATGCCTACCAAATTGTCTGGCATACGATAGTTTATTAGAATCCGTTGGTTGTGATAGAAATAACTTCAAGCTGGACTACCCAACGCAGTATGTATCATGAGGGGAATCTGAGAGACAGAGCGCAGCAGAGGAAGGGAAGCAGAAGAACTCACTGCACCCCATCTCTGGTTTGCTCTCTCCACCCCTGGGCAGTCTTCTCTAACTGCCTTGACTGGCTTCTTTCGGAAGATGGCTAGCAACACCCTTGAACGGTTGCACTGCCTCTATTCATGATTAAACACTAGTTTCTGTTTGTTCTTGGGAAGGGACCATGTTCAAGCAGCTAAGTAGGAGGTGAGGCTCCTGTCAGGACCTTGTGGTTTCAGAGTGGAAGAAAGAATACAGTAAGATTTCTACTACACAGAAGGTGTTCTAGGGTTCTTAAGAAAACAGAACCAATTGTATATGTAGGGTAAATTTACAGTGTCTCTCTGCCTCAGGGGACGTGCCTCCAAGAATGTGACTGACAGAGATGAAGCCAATAGAGTCAACTACTTTCCAACCAACCAGTGACTTGAAGGGGAGAGGGTCTAGTGGGAAAACAGTGAAAGCTGGGTGGGAGATGCGGTAGTGGGTGGCTGGTTTCCATCTTTAGTGTGTGTGCTGGAGGTCCACCACACTTCTGATCAAAATACTGGCTCCCCCATATGAAAGTTCTGTCTCTCTCCCCAGGGATGAATCCTTTGTAAGTAACCCTGAATAAACTGGTTTCTCTAATTGGAGAGCATTCTCCATTTCGGTTCAAACCTAGAGGGGTGGGGCCAAATGCAGGGTCTCTCTATGAGAGGAGAATTCTTAAGACAGCCTGTGTGTGTGTGTGTGTGTGTGTGTGTGTGTACGTGTATGAATGTGTGTGCTACTTTAGGTCATTGGCCCATGTCACCATGAGGCTGGCAAGTGGCCTATGTAGGCCTGTGATCCAGTTTCTTGGAAGGGTTATTGTTACAGTTTGAGTCCTGATAAGGTCTGCTGATTGCCCCTCCTCTTGCTGAGGTCAGTCTTTTGTTTTATTTGGGATTCTTCATCTGATCGCCTGAGGCTTATTCATATTGGGAGGAGGAGTAACCTGTTTTATTCAAATCTACTGCTTTAAACATTAATCTCATCTCCAAACACATGGACACCACAGCTCATGCAAATTAACCCACAGAGTGAAATGTCACAAGTTCTCAACCAACATGTGTTGAATAAAACTGTTTTTTTGTTCTGGGGTACATTTGGACAGCATTCTCTTTGTGAAGATCCTCAGAGAAATCATGATTTGGGGATCTCAGAACCAGGAGTAGTTAGACCTCCCGAGCTGGGGCTGGTTTTGTCTCATGAATCCTGCATCTTGTAATGGATCGAATTTCTTCTTTCACATTGGTTCTGGAAGAGTCACTGAATAAGCTTCTTTTCTAGCAAATGCACAGTGCCCTATGGGTGCGTGGATGTACTGATCTCATTCTTGTATACATATTTCTGAAACAATCCTCATTTTTCTTATTACCTCACTAATTTGTTTTGAAGTTTATTTTATTTAACTGCTTTTTGTGACAAGAGTATCAATTAACAGAGTAAACACTTGTCAAACATTCTTCATCTTTTTGTAGAACAAAAATCAGCACCCTTCCTTTTTAACTTTAAACAGTTATTGTGCAAAGTGATTCCTATATCCCTTCCATTCCAGGATTCCCATTCTAAAAAGAAACTCCACGTGCATCATCAGTCTCTCACTGTTCAAAGCACAGTGAATGCCATGCACTAAACACCAAATACACTGTCTAAACACCTCTAGGCATTTTTTTTCCTTACCAGCTTAAATTGCTTTTCTTTGATGATGTTAAAGTATATATTTTTTTCTCTTGAGCTACAGAAATGTTGACTTGTTCTAAAAGTGACCCTTTGTTCAATGGTAGTATGGCAGAGTGGAAAACTAAGATAAAAATAAGAGGTACTTGTTAAAAAGACATACAACTTAAGCGGCCTGTCAATAGAATTTTCCAGAACCTGGAAATCTCCTTCATTATGCTTCCACAGCATCTAAGTGTGGGAGGTTGTAATGCAACCAGTCACTCCATTTTTGGTAACTGAATCGAGAAGAACATCCCAGGAATACTCAGTTCTAAGGACTGGGACTCTCCACATTGTTCTACTTTGGTCTTCTGTATACGGCCTTGGACTGTGACAGCTGAAGGCAGCATGCACCCAAATGTGAGCAGCCTCAGGACAGTCTCTCCTAGTTCCTCATCATTTCCTTGCCCTAAATACAAGAAATGGCAGCTGTGAGACAGACGTTTTCACAAGTGCTGTAGAATTACGGCATCCCTAAAATTATAATTAGCACTGTCTATTTTGGACACACCAAGTAATTGCCTGAAAAAATATGTGAAGAAGAGATTGATAATTTCACCATGAGAATAACTTTGTAATATTAATTTGAAGAACTAAATAAGTAACAGATGAGGGTTGTATACAAATTATATGAACCCTTCCCCAAGTATAATCAATGGGGTGGGGAGGACACAGACCTAAAGTTCTTAAACTGAGTTGGCTAACTATTTCCAGGAAGTGATCGTCAGCAATACAAGTTTGTTTTCTTCATTGAAATACTAAGGTCTAGTATTCTAGCACTGGGTATCTGTGTATCTGGAGGAGGCACGAGCTTGCAGGAGTATGGGTGGGTGTCAGTGCCAAGCAGATGCATCCAAGCCAGGGCCATGCTAAGCAGCGAAAGGAGAGAAGAGAGGGATGGCGAAGACAGATTTAGAGCATGGGCAGGGACACCCAGAGAGGAGCGGAGTCAAGAAGCAAAAAGCTGGGGTTGAAGATGGGTGGGAGAGCAAACGCATAGTATGCAGGAGAAGGGCTAGGTTCAGAGAGAGAGAGAAAGAGAGAGAGAGAGAGAGAGAGAGAGAGAGAGAGAGAGAGAGAGAGAGAGAGAGAGAGGAGGAAGGGAGGAGAGGAAAGATGTCCTGAGAATTCTCCTCTCTCAGTGAGGCCCGGCGTTCGGCCTGCCCCTCTAGGTCCTGATCGACTGAGTGAACGGAGTATGCTCTCCAATTACAGAAACCAGTTTATTTGGAGTTACTTACAAAGGATTTTCCCCGGGACCTCCGGCGCACTCCGCAAGATGACAGCCAGCTGCCTGAACGTGTATATCCCACCCAGCTTTCATTGCTTTCCCGCTAGACCTTCCCCCTCAAGTCACTGATTGGTTGGAAAGTAGTTGACTCTATTGGCTTCATCTCTGTCAATCACATTCTTGGAGGCACGTCCCTCAAGGCAGAGAGAAACCCTGTAAATTTACCCTACAAAAGACAAGAGGAGATATACACACACACACACACACACACACACACACACACACACACACACACAAGACTTTCTTCCAGAATTTTCCCTAATACTTCCATGAAATGCCAAGAAAGGGGAAGAGCGGCACAGGACTGAATCTCCCACTCTTCCCGGTCTTCCTGCTGGCACCTGTCTACATGCCAGTCTCAAATGGTACTTTGATGGGAAGGAAATACAAGACAGCTGGGCCAAAGATCTGGACTGACACGAAAAAAATCTAAAATTGTGTGTCTTCTTGCTTCTAAGTTTTGCTGTATCTGATTTAATTTTTAAATAAAAATTTTATTTTTATGTGTATGAGTGTTCTGTCTGTATGTAGATGTACTACATGTGTGCAATGCCTGCAGAGGCCAGAAGAGGGTGTCAGATCCCCTGGAACTGGAAGTACAGACAGTTTTTAGCCACCATATGGGTGCTGGGAACCAAATTGAGGTCGCCCACAAAAGTATCCAGTGCTCTTAACTGCTGAGTCATCTCTCCAGTCCCTGATTTAATACTTGGATTAAAAAAATTGAACTTGAGAGGACTGGAGAGACGGCTCAGTGGTTAAGGGCACTGGCTGCTTTTGCAGAGTACCTGGGTTCAATTCCCAGCACCCACATTTTGACTAACAGCTGTCCATAACTCCAGTTCCAGAGGATCTGACCTCTGAGGGCACTGCATGACATGGGTTCACTTATATATACATGAGGCAATACACCCATACACAGAAAATAAAAATAATAAATAAAATGTTTTTACAAATTTAACTTGAAATCTGTACCTTTCTCTTAATCCGTCTCAATTGTCTATCTTTATCTCTTCATCCGAAATATTTATCGAAATGTGAGGCAAGAAAAAGAGATTAACTCAATCTCTGCGACATTATTTCTATTTCTAATTCATTTCTATCACTTATAAATACAATACAATGGGTAATGAGAAATCACATTTTGTCCTCTACAGGCCGTTTGATTATCAAAGAATCTGTCAATCTTTCACATTTATCTTTGTGACACTTGGGGGACCAACTTCAAAAAAGTTATTGTTGGGCTACAGACGTAGTTCAGTTAATAGAGTGCTCACCCATCATATATGAGGCCGTGGGTTCGATCCTTAGCACCAGGTGGCATATGCCTAGAATCCCAGCACTTAGGAGATGGATCAGAAATTCAAGGTCATTCTCAGCTACATAAAAGGTTAGGAACCAACTTGGTGTACATAAAACCTCAACTTGAAATATATTCTTAAATAGGCAATAATATTTGTTTTCTTTTTCTTTTGGTCTTTTTGGTACAGGATCTCTTTGTAACCCCAGCTGGCCTTGAACTCACAGAGATCTGCCTGCCTCTGCCTCCTGAGTGCTGGGATTGAAGACATGAACCACCACGCCTGGCTAATTAGGCAATAATATTACATATGAAAAAATTGTGCAACATAGCTGTGTTGATTCTTAATAATAAAATATGCACCTGCAGACTTACCACCTATGAACAGAGCACTGATGTAAATGTCCAACTTGGATTTTTTTTCATGATCATCTTTTTGGAAATTTGCCGGAGTCTGCTGGCAGAAATCGAACCACACCCAAAGCGGGGAGTGAGGATGAGAAAATGTAGAGAGAGAGAGAGAAAAAAAAAATAGGACAGACTCAGGAGGGCTGTCAGTCATACTGAAGCCGCTTGCCTTTATTAAGTCTCCCCTATTTATACTGTGAAATGAGCAAAACAAAACAATGGGTGAAAAGTTCAACACAAAAACAATACTAACACAGGCAAAATAACTTAAGATGTGATTGGCTTCCTTCAAAGGTCTTCAGGTGACCTCAGTCTTGGGTGTAGAATAAAACTTCTCCTTAGGTGTAAATCATTTGCATAATGAAGACTCCTACTTCCAATCAGCACTTCTGTGCATGAGATTGACCTCTGCCTAACTCAAAACTAGGGCATAGTTCAAGGCAGGCAAATGGCTCCTGACAGAAATTGTACCTAAAAGTTGTTACTCAACTACACAAAGTCCCTTGCTTTTTATGTGGATGCTGGGGAGTCAAACTCAGGTCATCATGCTTGCAGAGCAAACCGTTTCCCAACTGTGCCATCTCCCCAGCCCCCTAAAGTAAGTTTTATTGAAGTATAGCCATGTCCAATTATTTATAGAATATTTATGTATTCTGTGGGGTGGGGTGGGGGCTATATGCATGTGAGTGATGTGAGTGTAGGTACCAGCAGAGGCCAGAAGAGGATGTCAGATTCCCATAGAGCTGGAGTTACAGATGGTTGTTAGCCACCATGTGAGCATGAATGCATATGCTGGGAACCAAACTTGGGCCCTCTGCATGAGCAGCCAGTGCTCTTAATTGCTGAGCATCTCTCCAGCCCCACTTAGTGTTTTTCAAACACACAGGCAGAGTTAGTCGATATATTGTGCCTAAAATATTTGTTTCATGGCTCTTTATGGAAAAAGTTGCAATATCTTAACAGTGTCTTTGAACACCTGCTCAGGTTTTCCCCTTCTATACTCTGTGTTCTAGGTGTTCTTTTTAAGATTTACTTTCCAGTTTATTATTACTTTAGTCATATCTAACGTATTGATTTAGACATCAATTGCTTTTTGTTTTCTTCTATAATTATATCTTTAAGTCTAGCATTTTCTTTTGTCCTTAATCTGTCAAATTGTGACCATCTTTTTTTGCTTACTTATTTTTGTGATGCCATTGTCTATTTCCTTACTCTTTAAATTTAATTTAAAATTTAAATTATGTGTTCATCGGGTGGGAGGCACATGTATGCCAATGTGCACATGTGGAGGTCAGAGGACAACTGGCTAGAACCAGTTCTCTCCTTCCATCACGTGGGTCCAGAGGGTCAAACTCAGGTAGTCCGTTGGCAATCCCCAATCTTAGTCAATGGTGATGGTTGTTCCTCATTGTAGAGCCTGCGTTTTTTTGATTTTTGCCAAGGACAGGATTTAGTTTGGGGTTCTTTCAAAATTTCTTGGGTGGCTGGAGAGATGGATCCATGGTTAAGAGTACTTGCTGCTCTTCCAGAGGTCTCTGGTTCAGTTCCCAACACCCACACAGGGTGGTTCACAACAGCCTATAACTCCGGACCCTCTTTTGGCCTCTGTGCTCACTGCACTCAGAACGTGCAAATACATATACTCAGATGTGCACACCCGCACACAGGCATTATCCCTATTTCTACATGCTCTCTTCCTTGCCACAGTTTAATTTTTATTCACTGACACTGTTGTGGATCTCTCCTGTGAAACTGTGGTGCTCTTTTTGGTTCCTGGGGTCCCCAAGTGTGGCTCAAAACCAAATATTTTTCTTCTTCCATTTACAGTAGGATACATACTTTTTTGTCATTTCAGATTGATTAGCTGTTCTGTAGCTGTTGTCATCACTTACACATGGTTCTGAATGATGAGACAGCTCATGAAAATAATTTGTAATCTATAAAGACCCTGAAATTCTCAGGACTATTCAGGAATTAAAGTCATAGTATAAATTAGGCTTCAAGGGGAACAGAAACCCTTGAATTTAATTATACAAATAAAAACTCTTTAAAGAGTTTTGAAGCTGAGCAGTCTGTTGAAGGAAAAGCTAATAAGGAGGAAATGGACTATTCCATGTATTTGATTTCTCTATCTGGATAGAATAAATCCAGTGGTTTTTTTTTTGAGACAAGGTCTAACTATGTAGCTTTCTAACTGCTATGAAACTTGCTGGATAGACCAGCTAGCCTTGAAGTTACAGAACTCCACTTACCTGCCTCCACCTCCCAAGTGCTGGGATTAAAGGGGTCTGCCAAATGCATTTTTACTGCAGATTGAAGATGATAGAAACACTGACGAGAAACACTTTTTCTCAACAACTTTGATCTCTCTCAACTTGTTGTCATTTGGGCAGACTGACGGTGTGGTCACCATATACTTACGGAACAGTGTGGAAGGACAGGCATTACAGTGCTGTAAAGAATGCTATCAGTAGCTAGGTATGGCGGCCCACACCTTTAACCCCAATACTTGGGAGGCAGAAGTAAGCAGATCTCTGTGAGATCAAGGCCAGTCTGGTCTACAAAGTGAGTTCCAGGCCAGCTGGGGCTACAGGAAAAAGCTGTCTCAAAATTTTTTTTAAAAAATGCTGTCAACACAACGATCTTTTGGAAGTTCAGACTAATTTACAATGGAGACTTACCATAATATCTAGGTTACAGTTCTGGAGCTAAGATTGTGAAGAAGCCTGTTTCTGATGTGCCTGTCTGATAAAGAACCAAGAAATTAGTCAGGTGTGGCGACACATACCTTTAGTTCCAGCACTCAGGAGGCTGGGGTCTTCATGTTTGCACAGAATGCAGTTTACCCACTGAGCCACCTCCTGAGCCTTGCTCTGACTGTTTTATTGTAGATACCTATATTTATATGTTTTCCTCTAAGAGCTGCCTTTGTTGTATGCCAAAGGTTTTTGATAAGTTGTGTTCTCATGTCTATTTGATTTTGGAAAAATTTGCCTTTTCTAATTTCCTGAATGAACAATTGATCATTCAAAAGTGTACTGTCAGTCAGGTGTGCTGGCACATGCTTTTAATCCTAGCACTTGGGAGGCAGAGGTAGAGGCAGGTGGATTTCTATGAGTTCAAGGCCAGTTAGGTTTACATAGTGAGTTCCAGGCCATCTGGGGCTACAGGAAGACTCTGTCTCAAAAAAACGAAGAAAAGCATATTGTTAGCCAGGTAGGGTGGGCCAAGCACGAGGGAGGTTGATGAAGGATTGTAGCAAGTCTGAAGCTAGCTGCAACAGCAAGATCTCATCTCAAAATATACAGTCAAACAAACAAACCAACAAACCAGCAAAACCAAAACCAAAAACCTCCAAACAACTAAAAAGCGTGCTGTTCGATCTCCATGGGTTCAATAGCTTTTGTGATTTCTCCTGCTATTGACTTCTAGTTTTAAGTCATTCATTATAATCTGAGAAAAGAAACTATTCAGTAGTTTATATGTTCAGGTGTTTTTATTGCCTAAAAGGGATCTATTTCAGAGCAAGTTCCATGGGCTTCTGAGAAGAAAGTGTGTTCTACAGCCAGTGGATAAAATATTCTGTAGATGTTTGCTAAATCTATTTGCTCTGTATTGTAGCGTAACTCTGAAATTGTGTGTGTGTGTGTGTGTGTGCGCGTGTGCGCACGCCCATGTGTGTGTGTGTCTGACTTACCTATTAGTGACAGTAGGGTTTTGAAGTCACCTATTGTGGTTATTTCTGGATTTATCTGTCCCTTCATGATCAATAGTGTCTGTCTTCTGATGTCAAACACATTTACAAAGTTATATCCTCTTGGTGGGTTAATACTTTATTAATATGTAGTGATGGTCTTTAATTATTATAATTTTGGATGAAAGTATGTTTTGACAGATATGAGATACTTGTGTTTCCTTTCAAATTCTGTTTGTTTGGAATATCATCTTCCATTGATTCACATTCATTCTGTGTGTCTTTGGTAATGAGGTATGTTTTTTGCAGACAGCAAACAGAAGTTGTATTTTAATCTACTTAGCCAGTCACACCTGACTGACATTACACTTCTGAATGATCAATTGTTCATTCAAGAAATTAGAAAAGGCAAATTTTTCCAAAATCAAATAGACATGAGAACACAGCTTATCAAAAACCTTTGGCATACAACAAAGGCAGCTCTTAGAGGAAAACATATAAATATAGGTATCTACAATAAAACAGTCAGAGGAAGGCTCAGAGGTGGCTCAGTGGGTAAACTGCGTTCTGTGCAAACATGAAGACCCCAGATTGGTTGGATCCCCAGCACACCTGTAAAAGCTGGGCTCAGTGGCACCCATTTATATTATTGTTAGAATTCATGAACTGTTTTATTCTTAGACATATGCTGGTATACTGAGTTAACAATGTTTGCTTCTTTACTAATTCTCATTATGTATTCTTCAAGTAAAATTCATTCTTTCCTGGCTATACAGATTTTTCCTCATTTCTGTATCTTTTGCAATGCTGGCTTAATGGTTCATGAACTGCTTTAGTTTATGTTTATCATGGAAAGTCTTCATTTCCCCTTTGATTTTAAGGAGAACATTACTGAATAGTCTTTATTGACTGCAGGTTTTTTTAAGGCTTGATATATATCAGCTCATTCACGTACTCTTGGCATTTATGATTCTGAGACATGTCATTCTGACAGCTCTGTGTTTTTAATGTAACTTGGGATTTCTCTCTTGCATCTCTTTTTATTCTTTTGTTGTTCTGTACTCTTAGCATATGACATGGAGAGATTCTTTTGGTCAGGTCTATGTGATCCTGTCCTGGGATTGCCCATATGTATTTCTTCTAGATTTGTGAATATGATTTTTATACTTTTAGACTGCATCTCATCTCTTCTTTCTACATAAAAAGTATCATATTTGATCTCTTAATCATATCCAAAAGAACTTGAAATGATCTTTTTCCTCTGTTGCTGCCTGAATGTAAGCATTGTTTGACTTTCTCTGAAATTCCTGATACTCTTTCTTCCGCCTGGTCTAGTCTGCTGATTATGTTTATGCCTTTCCATTGAATTACTTACTTTCTCAAACTTTTCATTTCTAACATTTCCAATGAAAAAAAGGATTTATCTTATTTTAAAGTGTGTGTGTGTGTGTGTGTGTGTGTACACAAGTGCGCTGGCAGAGGCCAGAAGAGGATATTGGATCCCCTGGAGCTGAGTTACAGATTGTCATGAGCCACTCAACAAGTAAACATAGTAAAGAAAAAACAGAAAAAAAGGAAAAAAAAAGAGTTAAAAAGCTAACTTCAAAATAGAGAAAAAATGTGTACACAGAAAGTAGGTGAAGAGGAATGGCAAAAAAAAAAAAAAAACCTAAAAAATTAAAAGGAAAAAGTAGGCAAACCGGAGAAGCTGCTCTTTGACCCTCTTAGGTTGGAATCTGCGCAGCAGATTTGGGGCTATTTGGGAGCCATCGCCAGAATGTATCGTTACATCTGTTCCCACTGTGTAGGTTGGTAGTGTCGACAGGCTTGTAAAGAGTGCCGGGCGACCTTATACAAGTACCCTGTCCCACACTGGGTCCCACCCACAGCCCTTCCTTGCCTACTGGAGCCAGCGGGCCTAGCAGGTTCTCACCCTGTGTGCCCAGTGTGCAACACTAACGTCCTCCCAGTGTGTCAGAGCGTGCAGCACAGAAAACAGAATTTCACACTTGATGGGGCAGACTTGAGAGAACACTACTCCGCCTGCCTGGGTCTGCGCGCTCAGACTCCATCCCCAGTGTCACCCCACAGGAAGAAGCTGCAGAAACCGAGTGATCCACTGGGCTGAGCTTAGGAGCCGAGGCTGAGTCAGCACAGAAGGCCAGGCCACGGATCACCAAGCTGTTTGCAGTCAGAGCCCACCACTGTCCAAACTTTTCCACGTGTGGCTATCCAACTCCTCCCTTCTCTGCCACTGCCTCTGGCTGTCTCCCACCCCGACCTTGGGGCGGGTGTCCTCAGCTTCCTGGACTCAGGATTGCTCCTTATTCCAGGTCTTCAGAGCAGCTGTTTCAAACAAGTGTCCGTGTCCTTTTGAGATGGCTCCTTGCTATGGCCCTCCAAGATGGCAATGCAGTGGCTTTTTTCTGCAGTGCTGGCCTGCCATGCAGGAGTGTCTGCTCTGGATTTAAGAGTCAAGAGCACTGAAGATTTCTCTTGTATCTGGGACTGCCAGCCTGCTGCTCTGGGGCATCTTGTCTTCTCCAGGCTTACTGTGTGCGCATGGGCTGGGCTTCCTTCTGGGGTCCAGGCTATGAATTGTTTCCTACCTATCTCTGCGCAGTCCCTTTCTCTCTGCTTTTCAGCGGTCCTGTTACCTGTTTCTGAACTCCCGGACATTCCTCCTCTTTTTCTCCTTGGATTATAGTTTCTTCATTAGCTTGATTCTTCTCACTCACAAAGCCACAGGGGGGAAGTTCTAGCTCATCTTATCCCAGAACTCAAGGATCCTTGGAATGCTGGCTCTGTTGAGTTCCAAGAGCTTAATTCCTCTTCACTGGTAGCAGGGAGAGACCTTCCAGAAAACTACATAAATGTAGGATTTCTGCAAAACCAATGTGCAGATACTTCTTCAGCCTCTGACTCCAGGCTAGTACAGGTATCCTTGCAGGTCATCAATGCTCAGCTCTATCAGCTAATTTCTTCTTCTTGTGACCACAGACCTGACAAGATATAACTTAAGGGAAGGTTTATCTGACTTGGTTAGTTGGAGGGGTGACAGCCATCATGAAGGGGAAAGCAGAATTTAGGGCTGTTGGTCACATCGCATCTGTAATTGGAAGGAGTCCATTTTCTCAAGATTCCTCAACCTTCGGATAGAGTGGACTGGCTAGGGACTAAGTGTTCGAGCATGTGAGCCTGTGCGGGGCATTTGATAATCAATCCAGCATGACCTACAACTGAGTCTTGTTAATTTTCTTCACATCAGGCTTAAGGTTATAAAGCTGGGTGTGGGTGTGATGCTGCTCGGCTACAGGGAGGCCTGTCTCAAACAAATAAAAACTAAGGTTGTAGTCTAGGTATTGGCTGAAGTTCCTGGACCCTGTAGAACAAGAAGCAGTTGGCTTGTCCGTCTGAATTGTGCCTATCTGGGAAATCTCCAGGCATCCTGCATCCAGATGCACAGGCCAGAGACTGGGTGTTGTTCCAAGCCACCTTCAATCAGATGCTCTGTAGAGCTCCCCAGTGACAGGGCTGAATTCACCCTTCATTTTTGGTGCTGCCTCTAACTATCTGTTCTACATCTTCCACAAATGGCTTTAGAAAGTGAAGATCTCTACATTCACTTTTCTTGTCTAAATGTCCTTTTCTGCCAAGGAACCAGAAGCCTCCCCCTGCAAAGTTAGCATCTGGTCCAGTACCTGGCATAAAACCACGACTTTCTGCTCATTCAGAGCATGACGACCGAACAACCAAACTACCTACCCTGTCCTCGGGACGAATGAGCGAAAACCTTGTTTATTATCATCTCTTTAAATATTATTTATTTAGTGTGTGTGACTGTGTGCGTGAGTGTGCACACAAAGGGGCACATCACTGAGCACGTGTTGAAGCCATAGGACAGTTTCCAGGAGTCAGTTTCCTCCATCCACCATATGGGTTCTGGATATCAGTCAGGCTGTCAGGCTCGGAGACAAGCCCTTTATCGCCTCCGAGTCATCTTGCAGACCCTTATTTGCTATCTTTAATACTACTGAGACTGATACCCACTTATTTTTCAGCACAGAAATCATTAAGTATATATAATACTCAAGTATGATTCTGAATTTTGAGTACTCACAGATATCCCGATCTTTTAGCCATCTAAAAAAGAAAGAAAAGAAAAAAAAAAAGACTGCATCCCTTCATGATTTGACTCACAGGGATCTTATCTAAATTTCGTAGCTGTTTTTGTGGATCGACAACTGTTTTATCTGCCTGCTGTTTATTGACAGAATAAGACCGACTGGATGACTGGAAGAAATATATCTCTGTTTTGTCCTGCTGTAACCGGGCTGGATTGCAGACTTGACTACTCACCCGGACAGGCATGCAGATCACTGGGTAAGATGACAGCCATGTTGGGTAACAGAACAACGAGGGTCCTAAACTCTGGGTGAACATGACTACACAGAAGTAAAACAAAGACAAGACAGTCAACTTCAAGATGAGAAACACAAGTTTAACTTGGGTAAACAGAAGTCAGAACTGACAACATCATTATATGGTGCCCTTAGGTATTTATAAAAAAAAGTCTATAAAATGTGGTTTATCCATACAACGAAATATTACTTAGTCATAAAAAGAAACAAAATGTTGGTCATACTATTAAATGGATGAATCTTGAAATCATTATGTGAGAGCCAGACATACATAAAAGACTACATATTTCTATTTCAAATTAGGAAATATCCAGAAAGGCAAATCCACAGGGGCAGAAAACAGATTAGTGGGTGCTGACAGTACTTAGTAGGTGTAAAGTGGGTAATGACTGTTCAGTGGGTACAGGGTTTCCTTCTAGGATGATCAAATGTTCTGGAACTTAAAATGATTGTGCATTGTGAACTGCTTAGTCACTAGTAGAAATTCGGTTGTGGATGTCACATTAAAAAACAGAGCCAGGCATGGTGGTATATACATTTAATCCCAGCATTTGGGAGGCAGAGACAGGTGAATTTCTGTATGTTTGAGGCCCTGTCTCAAATAAACAAACAAACAAACAAACAGTTTTTAGAACATAACAAGTTCATAAACCTATATTTCTTAATATTTCTTAAAACAGGAAACTATCTGAGTAATTATTAATTAAAAATTTAATCAGTAGAATGGTATACGGCCTTCAAATGCACGGATCTGGGCTGTCGTGCTCCTATAGAAAGATATCCAAGACAAATGTGATGAATGAATAAACTCTGAAGGCGAGGTCCACACTGTGAAATCCTGTCTTAAAAAGGGAGGGGGTGGTCGGGCCAGAGCTCAGTTGGTAGAGTGCTTGCCCAGCATGTACATGACCCTGGCTTCAAGCCCTAAAAACTCCGAACACAAACCAGACGTGGTAGAGCACCACGGGCCTGTAATACCAGCTCCGGGGAGGCAGACAGAGGCAGGAGGATCCGGAGTTCAAGGTTATACTCAACTACATGTAAGACAATACTAAGAAATTTCATCCATAAGTCTGAACTCTTAAAAAAAAAAATCATTTTATTGATCCTTTACCATACAAAATTTATTCAAATTCCATCCATTTGAAGTGGGAAGATCACAGCTAGAGAGCAGTCACTGTAACAAATCTATTTACAAAATCCATCATAAAAGCTTTGTTTGTTTGTCTGTTTTTTTTTTACATTATATTACATTATTTTATGTTTTTAAACTAGCATACAACACAAAGCAAAACTGATTAGTAGTTTGCCTGCTCCCAACGTGGGGAGAAATGCTTCCTTTTTACAAAAGCTTGTACCCCGTAGGAAAAGACACCCCCACACCCTGCCAGTCGCCACCCCAGTGCCTCTGCCAGGCGTCTTCCTTCAGAGGCCTCTTCTCACACACACAGGTTGTTGTGCACAGGCCAGTTCTTACTTCGTTCTTCCTGAAAGCTAAAGCTTTAAATACTGCAGTTCTATTTACAGACAGATCTACACGTAGGATGAAACGAAAAGAACCACCATCACAACAACAAGAAAATCAGAAAAAGGGTGACACTCCTAAAACATTACAAACCAGCTAGAAAATACTCTGGCAGTGTTTACAAATTAACCGATAATCTATACAAAACCGGTAAATAATGGCAATGCAGGCAGACTACGTCATCAACTTAAATAAAACTGCTATGCACAGTCTGTACACAGAAACACACGCCTAACACTGTTTGACAGCTCATGTGTTGCTCTTTATACATTTTAGTTTTCTAAGGCTCACGCAGTTCTGATTCGCACACTTGTAACTTTCAGCCATTCTGTGTGTGAGCTTTTAGCAGCAACTCAACAGTACCAGGGAACCTGCTTTCTCAGGACGTAAAGTAACAAAAATACTGTAGTACTCACTTACTTGTGTGCCAGATACTACATGAAGAGAAAGAAAGAAAGAAAAAGCCAAAATGCAAACAGAACAGAGCACGGACATCTCATCCCTGTACACCAGTTAAGCCCATTAACTGGAAAAAGTCTTATGCATGAAGGAACTTTTGAAGACTTAATAATATTCCTTTTATTTCTTAAAACAATAAATACGGTATTACATTACGAATAAGTTCAACAAGAAAAGTCAACCAAACACACAACAATCTAGAACCGGGTGAGTTCAGTCATCAGACTTATGGGGAAGATGAGGGAGAGGGAGGATAAAACAAACCCCAACGAAAGACAAAACAGCTCTGTGCAGCTAGCGAAGAGAATCACAAAGCTGGAAGCAGAGGCGGCTAACCAGATGAGATTAAGATGAGACGGGGGAAGCTGGGCATGAATGGTTTCCCGTAGAGGAAAAACCCACAGTGCATTTCCAATAGGCACTTAACACGAAGCTCCTCCTCCCCTGTGTCCCCCCAGTGCTTCAGCTTGGACCACACGGATTATTCTGTACCAAGTCCAGTGTGTGTGAGGGGAGGGGCTGGGGCTGGAGGCTGAAGGAGAGGAAGATAGTCTGCACCTTTGATTTTTTTCTTCCCAAACACACACCACGCATACCCACAGACAGAGTTTAAAGTGCCGGCGTCTTCTGTCTCCACCCCTCCCCCCCCACCACATTGCATATTGTGGAAATCTATCCAGAGTAAACTGGCCAGGGTTCTTGTGGTTTAGTGAAATGTTTTCCTAAGGGATATTGTCAATACGATCAAACGGTGTACGAGTTGAGTGCCTACTATGAGCCTCCTGGTTGGGCCAGGCACATAGTGTGTCAGCTGTTCGGTTGGAGGTTATTTTCACGACTTCCCTGTTTCTACAGCCCTTAGCATCCAAGGAGTGGATTTGAGGTACTATGCCGTGTTCAAACACCGGGTCAAGATGGCCACCACCCCCTGCCAGTGGGAACACCATGCTTGGAAGTGACTGGTAGGATCTGCAGCTGACAAAGCCTCCAGTTTGGGACACCGTTCCTGAGGATTAACGGGGATGCCCTGGGATTCTATCACTTCACTTTCTACCTCTTGACTTCCCTTAACCCATCTCACTCCTCCCAGGGGAAGGGAAGAATGGGCTCTGGCCAGAACTCGCCCACTCCCTGACGTCTCAGCTTCAGGAAGCTCCCTGATAGAACACCACTCACACAATGGGATGTCTTTCTCCCTAGAGGCCTCTCCATCTGACCCCATCCTGAGAAGTGATCTCCCTGAGTGTGGCCTTAAGAGCCCTTTCCCCGGTCGCAGGGGCCCGGGAAGCCCAAGGATGGAGGGATCCAAGCCTGCTGCTCCATGGACAGCTGTGTCACCTGACCTGTGGTCCTCACCAGGGACCACTCAGGCCAGAGGGTGAGCTCCAGACCTGTTCTCGCTCCAAGCTTCCCTCCTGGGAAAGGAAGCAAGCCAGAAGGACGCTTCTTGCAGAGGCTGGAGGACCTTAGGTCACACGGGTTTAGGTGCTCTCAGAGCGGAGGTTTGCTTCCTCTGCTAAAGGAATAGGAATTTGCAAAAATCGCTTTAAGGTAAACAATTCCACTGAAATGGTGATGGGTGCCACAGGAATGCTTGAATGGCAGCTAGAAAAATAAAAATTCTAAAACAACCCACAAGGAACTCCTAAGTAATCAACTGGAAACTCACAAATACGCTGGGGATGAGGGAGGTGGAAGTGGGGTGTGCAGACAGGAAAATCCACAACAGCTCCGAGCGAGCGGCAGAACCCTTCTGTCTCCCATATCTGCCATGAGTATTTGCAGACAGATTCTTCATCCAAAAGGCTGTGGGAGGCTCTCTCAACCTCCCCGTGGGACACACGGCCCATAGCTTACACTGAATTATGACAGTAATTTAAATATTCCTAAGAAGAGCTTTAGAAATCCGTTTCGTACGTTTGCATGACTTCAAGCTTGCATTTGCGGTAGAGTTCCATTCCATGTTAGCAGACCGCAAAGACATGCATTCTGCAGAGAAGGCACGGCTTGAGATGCTTTTAAGGAAGATCGCTGTTTTCCAGTGGGCCAGGTGGCCAGGCCCCATTTGACAGCCCATCCATCAGGCACAGCAAGCCAGTCTGAGAGGGAGGAAGGGAACGCGGGGAGAAAAGGACAGGTGAGACACCTGATTGCACATCTTCTCATTTGCTGACTCATCAGGAAGATTTTGGAGCCTGGGACCAGGCAGGGATTTCCCAAGGGAGCCTACAACTGTGCGCTTAGAAAAAAAAAAATTCTCTTTTAATAATTCATTAAAATGTTAGCTCTGTTCTGAAATTTGTCGTTTACTTCATGATTCACTTGTGGAGGAAGAGACAACACTGCATGAGAGATGTTCAGGTTCCGTGATAGAAAAATATTGGTTTGTAAGGAGAGTTCGTACAAAACACAATCAACTACACATGAAGTCTTCCACAAGGGGCAGCTTTTCCAGATCGTAAGCATCAAAGAGGTCACTGATGCCTTCTTCCTCCCCTAGGCTCAACAGATAGTCCTCCTGGAGCAGGGGAGGCAGTAAGCTCACAAACGGTCCTTCGAGGTTGGAAGGAATCTGGTCCTCAGTCTGCTGTAAAAGATTGGCTGGGGAGGCCAGAGGAGAAAGGTTTGCCGTAGAAACGGGGCAGACGCTATGTCCTGAGTTGTTAGGAGCCAAGTCTGAAAGGATAAAGAAAAAGGTAAAAACCAAGGGTTAGAAGAAAATTCAAACCAAATCAAACCAACCCAAACCCGACCTTTCCTGAAAGATGTGTGGTTGCCAGCCCTCGGCTCATGGAGTGACTTTGGGATACAAGTCAACCTTTAGGCAAAGAGGCACAAAAGAGAAACGTTACTTTTCTTTGTTCTAGCGTACCTTCTTCTTTCTTAAAATGGGTGCCGTCAAAAGATACGAATGCAAATACTTCCAAAGACAAATGCTAACAAGGTCAATAACTTTTCTATTACCAGCTAGTTATTGTTTAGGAAAAAACAAAACAGAACAAAAAACCCAAGACATTCCCTGACAAGTTGGCTCTGCAGCAGAAATCTTTTAAAGACAGGGATCACTGTGTAGCTCTGACCAGCCTCGAACTCAGAAATCTGCTTGCCTCTGCTTCCCAAGTGCTGTGATTAAAGGTATGCACCATCATGCCAGGCTCTGTATTCAGTAATCTTAACTGAGTCTTGGGGGGTTGTGGGGAGGAGGGTCTGATCCTAATCCAAGCTGGCTTGGAACGCACTACTTAGCTGAGGGTCAGCTTCTGCCTTAGCCTCCCCAATGTTGAGATTATAGGTCTAAGCTTGGCTTTATTCTTTGAACTTACTAGTAATACCGCTAAAAACTATGCACAATAAAACATATAAATATATATTGTATATATATAAAAATATGTACAAAGAGCTTCGTTTCACTCGGGCGGGGGGAGGTTAGAATTAGTTTCCTGGAATTTTTAGATCCCACCCTCTCCCCACCACTTTGTGGAGGAAAATGAAACAAAGACTCTCTGGCAAAGGCTCTTCTCTCCAAGCCTCTGTACCTCTCTCCCTAGTGAGCTCAGGAACATCGTTTAAGATGTCTAGTCAACCATAGTGGACAGCTGGAGATGGTGTACAATCTCACTCCTCATGGGAGTTGCTGTCCAACACACCAGGGAAATGGTTTCTACTGACAAGAGCCTGAAGGGTCTTCATCAGTGCGTGGAGAACTTTGACCAAGATTATTGTCTTGTTCTATAAACCAGTCAGAACACCTTAAAAAATGTTCTTGTAATAAAAATCTAAGCTTTTCTTTCTGGCTTAGATGTGTGGTCCTGACGGAGGACCCTTCCATTCACCTTCACTTTTAAACATTGCTTCCCAAAGACAAGAGTTGGATTATTTACCTTTGGAAGTGGGCTTAGGGATATTCCCATTGTGGTCTTGGTTGTTTGTTTTTGTGGGACTGTGTGTTTCAGTCTCTTCTGGACACAAGTAAACCTCAATGGGTCCTTGGGTACTTGCCAAATGTATTTGTAGGCTCTATGAATACAAGCAAGAGAATTCAACATAAAGGTTCACACCATTTAGCTTTTGTCTAAAACTGGAAAGTGTAATGTCCATTGCTCACTTTGCTTTCTTAACCCTAGTTTAATTCTGTCAATGATGGAGTTCCTCTAGAGTAAGGGCCAGCAAAGTACAACCCAAGGGCCAAATTCAGTTCACCAACCAATTTGGTAAATAAAGTTTCACTGGAACAGAGTTGTAACCATTCTCAATGTGTATATACTGCCTCTGGTTGTTTTCAAGTTACAACAGTATGAAAGAAACTGTTCTGCTGAAAAGTCAGAGACATTTATTTGCCCAGAACTTAAGTTTGCTGATTCCTTCCAGAAGGAGAATTTATTTATTAGGGGTGAGGAGTGGTGGTTCCAGTCTTTGAAAAGGTATTAATAATAATATTATTATTATTATTTGAGACAGGGTCTCACTATGTAGTTCTGGCTGGTCTGGAACTGGCTATGTAGACCAGGCTGGTCTTGAAGTCCTCACAGAGATCTGACTGCTTCTATCTCCTGAATGTTGGTGTTAAAGGCATACACTACCACACCCTGTGGAAAGGCATTTTTTAGATATTTTCTTTTGAACAGTCTGCTCAATGTCCTAAATCCAGTATTGCTATGTAATTGTTCCCTCATGGTAAAAACTTTTAAGGTTGAACTTTAATAATCAACTTATGAACATTATTCTAAAGTGCTAAGAGCTGCAGTGAATAAGAGAAGGAAGCATTCTTCCATTTACTGATACTTATGTTCTTCCTTATTTAGGTCACAGCATTATCTTTTAAGGTAAGAAAGCCTGCCTTGTAAATTTCATCCTTTTTAATTGTCTAGGTTTTTTTTTTTTTTTTTTTTTGTATAGTTCCTTAATCTTATAGCTATAGACTAGGCCTATATAAAGTCTATGACAAAAAAACAGCAACTACAAAAATAATGTGACCTACTTACTCAAAATATTCTAATCTATTGATTACCCCAAGGCCCCATTTAATTTCTTCAGAGTAAACATGTTACAGATGATTTTTTAAAAAATCCTTAAAATGTGCTAAATTAGGGAGCCACTTTGAAAACACTTGTAGTTCTGTTTGTGCTAAGAACTGTCCATAGATAGGGTAATCAATGTGAAATTTCCCAAGTGGTTCAAACTGATCAGAACCACCAGATAACCAACTATGAAAATGAAAGTTCAAGAGAGAGCTAGAGCATCATTGGTTGCTCTGATCAGAATGCTCTTTTAAGTTAGACGTGTTGGACATTTCATAAAGAAAGGAGTGTTGAACCATTTTTAAATTTAGGGTTAAGCAAAAAAATTGGGAAAGAATGATGAAGTCTTTAAGAGGGAACAGACTTCAACCACGAGTCAATGATTCTTCAAATTCAGGCATTCCGAAAGTTCTGTGTGGACAGTCACAGTCTCCTTACCTCTATTGAGTCAGGCACTTCAAGTCTTGTTTCTGGAGGGGCTTTCACAACTATAACAGTTTGGTCTTTAAGGCCACTAATTTTTCGAATATCCTGATATGTAACATAAGCTAACGTACGGAGAGTTAAGGAAATCTCCCATCTAAGTGCCACAGACACAGCTGTCATGAAAACAACAAAATAGACACACGGAAAAAATGATCGATTATTTCATGACTTACGTGAATATCTGTCTTCCCTCCTGGACCTTCAAATAAATGGGCCCCTATGGCTCTTCTATTCTAGTTGATGTTCTCAACAACAAAGGAAACCTATACTTTATCTTGCCAATATCTAAAAGTCAATGGCTTCTTAAAGTATCAAATAAACACAGAAATTGAATAGTTAATCTATCAAGTGAAAAATCAAAATCCATTCAGGTCAGGGATTTTGAAACCAGGTATTTCACGAACTCAATGAAGTACTGTGTCACTCAAACTGATTGATGGCAGGTCCCAATTTGCAGGGAAAAAAAAAAAAAAGAGTAAGATCTACTAATCATAACTGGAAAGCCCAGTTACTTGTACCTGTTATCTACAAGTATTGGCAGCCACCAAATGAATGAATAAGCAGGAAATTAGCAACGGACTGAGAACACTGCGCAAGCAGATGGTGTATCTATGCAAGTGCACCTGGGCTGGTGTGATTACATACAGCCTACACATAAGGGCATCATTATTCTGTTAGAAAAATGATCCTTGTTATTACTAACTCTACAAGTATTTCAGGGTTCTCGAGGAAGAGTGTGGCTCCCAGTCATTCACACTCAACCTGAGTGAATTTGAGACACAATATCTTACAGGAGGAAAATAAATCAACATTTTGTGATTCTTTTAAGTGTCCTGGAAGCTGAGCCTAAAAGGATGTTGTGAGGCATAGTAGTTACCGTATGGGAACAGTACCGAGACCAACTCAGCTAGAGACAAACTTATCACACACGTTTAGTCAAGTTTAAAAAAAAAAAGTCATTTACTAGGGCTGGAGAGCTGGTTCAGTGGTTAAGAGCACTGGCTACTTCGCAGAGGACTTGGTTCAATTCACGTGTTTCTAAGAAAATCAGACGCCCTCTTCTGATCTCCTTGGGCAATGTGTAACACAGTACACTTACATACAAGCAGGCAATATGCTCACACACATAAAATAAAAATAAGTAAAACATTTAAAAAATCATTTACCTTAGTATTATTGCAGGTGTGCTTTGTGTTGGGGGGAGGGGTGAATGTATGCCATGGTATGTATGGAAGTTTCAGGATCAAACTCAGGCCCATCAGGCTTATGTAGCAAACACTTTCACCCATTGAGGTCATTTACTGATCCTTAAGACAGCTTTTAAAATATGAACACACACACACACACACACACACACACAGTCTTCTCCAAACCAACAGCTCAGATAACAGTACGCCTGGTGTTGTATGTAACTGTTCTTGCAAGACTGGAGAGTATGGGTCACCAATTAGCCTTCCTAAGAAGCCAGCTGGTATCTTTTTGAAACAATGGATGGCTCTGATTTTTGGCTGAGGACAGTGGGTAAACTGACAACCAGGTTCTTAACCTCTACGCCACAGTCAAAGCTATGTGACAAGAGCTTACCGAAATAAAGCCATCTACAATTACTCAACATGCGGCAGGAAGGAAAATTTCAACACATTTGTGAACAAGCTGTACCAAACTGGGCACTGAATGGAGGATTGAAATAAACTGTGCAAACATACTTTCTAATCCTACAAACTTAAAAGTGCTTCTGTTCTAGCTCCCTCCCAGATCTGTTTGTTGGGTTAGCAATCCCCTGCAAGGAAGCTCTGCTTCTCCCAAACAAAGGCCCTAGTGAAAACCACCAGAAATGATGATGCTATAAGCCCTATGGTATAGGCAGCCGCCAATCACATGTAACCACAGCTTTCTCACGGTGGAGCTCATGAATGAAACAGCCCCACTACTGGTTTCCTTGAAAAAAAAATTTTGTTTGTTTACTTGTTTAGTGCACATGCGTGCATGTGTGTGTGTGTGTGTGTGTGTGTGTGTGTGTGTGTGTAAGGACAGCTTGTAGGAGTTGGTTCTCTCTTTCTACTATATAATCCCAGAAACCAAACACAGGTCTTCAGGCTTGAGTACCTTGATCCACCAAGCCACCCCACCAAGCCCCTCCACATTGGTTTCTTCTTTTGGAAACCCACTCTGGCCACATGACAAGGGTGCATGCCACAACACCTTGTGAGACTTCTTCCCCATTCCACTACCATCAGTTAATAAGCTCAATGCATTGGTCAACAGGAAACGAACAGCTGTAGGTTTTTTTTTTTTTTAAAGCCTGAATATTCAAAACGAGTCCCCATTCACTCAAGGGAGTGCTGGTTAGAAATGAGACCATGAAAGAATGTGGGCAGGATACATTTTTCAGAGATGAAATAAACTTGTTTTTGTCTTCTGCTAATATTTGAGACTACTGACCAAGCTTTGCCAACACAGTGAAGCCATGGCTCCCTCAGGCTATCTATGGTGAGCTGAAGACCCAGTGGTACTATGGTGGTCAACAGTGCCAGCACATTGAAACCAAAATCTGGCTTCTCATATTTTTATTTCTGAGGATGTTCAAAGAGCAGAAGCTGAGATGCCTCAGTTCGTGGGGTGTTTCTAAACTAGCTTTGGTGTTTGGAATGAACATAATGTATTTAAGAGTAAAATTTTGTTTCTTTTTTTTTTTAAAGAGAAGATTTCCAGTAGACCAGGCTGGTCTCAAATTCCCTAGGTAGCGAAGGAAGACCTTGAACTCTTGATCCTCCCGCATCTTTTGAGGCAGGATCTCATGCGGTCCAGGCCGGCCTTAAATTCTTGACTCTTCTGCCTCTATCTCCAATGGCTAGTGTTACAGGTGTGCACCACCATATTTGGCTTTAGGAGTATAATTCCTCTTTTTGTTTTTTCCTGAGACAGGATCTTGGTATTGTAGCCCAGGGTGGTTTGGAACTTAGAACCCTCCTCTTTCAGTCTCCCAAGTGCTAAGATGACTGGCGGGCAACACAACACTGAACTAGATTAGATTTTTCTACCCTCTTTCAAACTCAACCGCAGCCTAATCACAGAGTCAACACATTCCAATTGCTACAATGTCTAATGAAAAGGAAGAACGTGAGAACCCCAACAGTGACAGCTAACACCCACCAAAAATCTGGAAAGTCAAAGATGAATGTGCTGAGTGTTGTCATTAATATTAATTCCGACACCTGACGTTATCTCTTAATAGAGCGTTCTTAGGCTGGGAGTGTAACCATATGCTCCAACCACACACGAATAAAATGTTTTAAAAAACAGTTCCTACCTGGTTAGCAAAACTGATAATGATGTAGTTTACCTCATTAACACTGTCCTCTGGGACAAAGTGAAGTGGGTGCGCACATGCGCGTGCACACACACACACACACACAAACCGCACAGAAGGCCCTAACCCCCATGAGCCAGTGGCACAAAGGATATCTTTGATTCTCCGAATCCTCGGTTAACAGTTTGAGGCCCAGGGCACAGCTTTGGATCAGCTCATCTAACTTCTTCTCCTCCTGACTGAGCTCGGTCACTTCTTTGGACAGGCCTTGACACTGGGCCAGCATGCCGCCATCCTCAGACAGACTGCAGCCCCTGCAACCCAAACACACATCTTTGCGGGGTCTTACAGGAGCTAAAGGGTGGAAAGTCGGTCCTGGAGGCCAGTGACCCCCTCATGACAGGAGGTCCTGCTGCTTCTCAGCTAGTGTTAAATTGGAACGTTGTAAACACATTTCTCATAAATACAGTCAGGCACTTTTCACACCATAGAAAGCAGGTGAAAATACAGTAATTTTCAGGATCCTTTTCTCCAAAAATGTCTATTTCTTCAGAAGGCTCAAACTCTGGGGTAAAGAAGGACAACACCCGGCTCTTCACTGCCCTCCCTATCACATGCTTCCCAAGGAGGGGGTGGGGGGGTAAAGAAAGAGGTGATGAAGGATGGGGAGACAGAAAACATGAAAACAAACACCACGGGTAGGCAGGGAAGACCCAGGTCTATTCCAATGGCCGTGTACCAGCCAAGCCGGTAAGAGGGGAGGGAACAAGTGTGCTGGGTTTCTATAAGTACCAAGGCCAGCACCCTCAGCTTCTCTAAAGCACAGGTCAAAACGGGCTCTAAATTCCTCCAAAACTACATAAAGTTACCTAGTCACCTCAGTCTTGAACTGAATTTTTTTTTTGCAAATACTAGGGACAGAACTCAGGACCTTGCATAATTCATGCTAGGCAAGTGCTACCACTGAGCTATACCCTAAGTCCCGGAACTGTACTTTTCTTAATTTTCATTTATTATTTGGAGTGTATGTATGCATGCGTACCATGGCCTGAGTTGGCAATCAGAGAACGTCTTCGTAGAGGTGGTTCTCCTTCCTCCTTTTATGGGTTCTGGGGATCTAACTCAGGCTGTCAGGCTTATGGGCCTGGAACTTTACCCACTGGGTCATCTAACTATATATTTTTTTCAAAACATCTGATTTCACAAACAGATTTGGTCTTTTCATAGTGCAACGGTACACTTATAAAACACCTGGCTCTGTTCATGATTCACAAATGACATTATCATGTGGAATCAGATGTGCTGGTATACAGGTCTCTGCAAAGGAAACCTAGACATTTAAGTCTTGTCTTCACTTACACAGAAAGTGTGCTGTCTACTAGATTAACATGACTACGAATTAGTACATATTCACACAGTTCACTAAACCACTCTAGTACAGACAGGCCAGAGACGAGTGTGTGTCTATCAGATCACATGTGCACACATTTAAAAGATGAGTGAGCAGCAGAGACATCTGTTGCATCCCATGATCTCCTTGATTGATGCCAATCAAATACACAGCCAACAGTATCTAAACAGTCTCAACATTCATTTTTTTTATTATTTCCATCTTATGTGTATGAGTGTACTGCCTACTTCTATGTAAGTGCACCCATGTTGTGCAATGTACGCAGAGGTCAGAAGAGGGTTTTGGATTCCCTAGAACTGGAGTTATGGGCTGTTGTTAGCTGCTATGTGAGTGCTGGATATTGGACCTGGGTTCTCTGCAAGATCAGCCAGAGCTCTGAACTGCTGAGCCATCTCTCCAGTCCCATTAATTTCTTTCTCAGAGAGAGGGTCTCACATATCCCAGGCTGGTCTTGAACTCCCTATGTAGCTGAAGATGACCTTCAATTTCTGATGGCGGGGTGGTGCTGGCGATTGAACTCAGGGCTTCATGCATGTAATGTAGGCAAGTACTCTACATTCCCAGCCTTAAATTTCTAAGTAAGACTTTGAGGGGGAAAGAGAGAACAGAGAGAGAGAGGGGAGCGGAGGGGAGGGGAGGGGAGGGGAGAGGAGGGGAAGGGAGGAGAAATGATGTGTAGTATGGACATGAAAGCCAGATCTGGGAGAAACTGAGGCAGTGACTGAGCCTCCACGAGCCAGCACCTGGGGAGGCCGTAGGCTCCAACTTACATCCACTGGACATTGTTCTTCGACTTCTTCTTAATGAGGTGGATGCCTTCCAGCACGTTGGTGATGTCGTAAATCCTTCTTTTCTGCACCTTGAGCACCTCTGCCGCCTTGTTCAAATCCAGGACCCCGTCAGGCGACTGGCTCAGGAGCTGAATGAACTTCTTGGTGAGCAGACCGAGTGATGTATCATATCGTGTTTTTTCTGAGGGAGATTTTGGAGCTTAAAGAAAAACAAAAACCGAACGGGGTGGGGGATAGGGGAAGGTAAAGAAATGAACAGCTAAGCAAGCCCTCTTCCCCATGGCAGCCCAAGGACCAGCATCCGAAGCAAAGCAGGTGTCGTTTGGGGCTAGTCGTGGAAAACTATGAGATCACTTTATTAGAAAAGGAAGCTACAACACGACTTCCTGTTGGAGGGGAACATTTCCTCTGAATCCCTCAGCGGTTTGTTTTCCCTTACCTGACTTCCTGGGTCTAAGGAAATACCTCACACATAGGTGTTTAAAATTATCTGCTGAATAAAGGGAAAGGTGCTTGACCCTCAGGAAGCCACAGGATGAGGCCTGACCCGACGGAGCCAGGTCATGGCTCTTTCTAACACAGGGCCTCAAAACAGACCGGACCCCAGCGCACCGATCATCAGTCTTTCCTATGTCTCATTTTGATGATGAACACCCTGGATACCCTGAAAAGTCCAAGTACCCCATCTCTCTTAAATGAAATTTCGTTATTTAATATTGTATTATTCTTCTCTAGGTGTTCAAGTTGAGGATCCAATGTAGTCTTTACACAGTCTGTGGATACATAATACATAAACATAGTCTAAGTTAGCCTTTCCATTACAAGCAAATATACAGAGGGAATACATAACTCATTTCTAACTCTTTTCTCTCTCAAATAAAATGGTGACAGTATCTAGAGCAGTGGAAATACTGTGCCATACTGGATCAACTAGTTAGTTTTGTTTTTCTTCTTCCTCAGACAGAGTCTTACGTAATCCAGGCTGGCCTCGAACTCACTACAGAGTTGAGGATGACCTTGAACTTCTGATCCTTCTGACTTGATCTCCCAGACACTAGGATTATAGGCAGGTTACCCTATATCCCGTTCCTATGGTGTAGAGGACTGGACCAGGCCTCATACATGCTAGGCAAGTACTCTATTAGCAGCAGACCTATATATATGCCCAGCCCCAATGTAATTAGTTCTTATGTTACCATGTGCTGAGCTGGAGACCAAGGTTGGCAGAGGCATCACTTACTACAGGACAGTTCATCTCCACCCTGTTAATCTCACATACTTTAAAAAAAAGCATTTTTATGAATGTACTGTCTGCATGTATGTGTGCACCCATGTTGTACGATGCCCAGAGAGGTCATGAGAGGGCACTGGATTCCTCTGGAACTGGAGTTATGGATGGTTGTTAGCTGACATGTGAGTGCTGGGAATCCAACCTGGGTCTTCTCCATGAGCAGCCAGTGTTCCTAATTGCTGAGCCTGCACTCTAGCTCCAATCTCACCTTCAGTGATGTCCATCAAAGGAAGTTAAGATTAAATTTGGCTACAGAACAAGGCCAAAAGCTGATACACTGAAAATGAATGTATCCAGTTAAAGCTCTTCCCTTAGGTCAGTATTCAGGTACTGGATGACCATCACATTTTGCTAGGCGTTTGCAGGCATTGTTTATTTTTTGGATAGACACAGCAAGAAATGAAAAAGAACCAAACCTGCCTGAATTTTTCACACCTTGCCATCCTGCCAGCCACAAGCTTTGCAAGTAGGGAGTCCCACACCGAGGAGAGAAAGAAACAGATGAAAGTATCCTTACTTTTTGGACTATCGGGACTCCGTAGTGCAGCTCTTCCTTTGCCCTTGGGGGTTTTTAGACCATCGGAGAGGTACTGATGACCACTCTCGCCCAGCTCCAGCCTTCGCTTTGCCTGTAATCAAAAAGTCAGATAGCTGTTTGTGCACAGCCCTGCCAAATGTCTTGGGCTCCTGCCGGCCTTGTCCTTCTGCTCCCCTCCACTGAGGTTTGGCTGGCAGACCCCACAGTTAGCGTCTTGCTCAGGAGACTAAGCTGTTACATGCACAGACTCCCTTCCCCTGCAGTGATCACCCACCTGCCCACCCTTGGATGGACAAACCCAGTGACTCTTCAGCTATCATTTATTCACCAATTTAACATGTGCTGGGGCTGGTTGTTAAGAACATCTCACGCACCATGTAACACAAGTTCACGTACTCTGTGCTTATTTATCTTCCCATTGGGCCTTGGTCATACATATATATATATATATTCATCAGATGACTGATTTAATCATATTGCTAATTATAGGTTTCAAATGGTCCTTCATCATAAATACAGCAAATAAAGCTTTAATTAGTGGTATCTTTTTGAGCTTATCATTAAACCTGGCTAGAAGAAGCCTTTACCTAAGTATTTAACTTAATTTTACTTTACCTGAAAAATCTGTGTGACTTCTACTATTCACTGGGAACTGTTCGTAGAGAACAGGTGTAAGCAAGACAAAGACCTCTTCCTTCCCAGGGTTTAGAGTATAAGACAGAAAACTAGGTTCTTGTAAAGTCCGATACCTGGCAATATAATGTGTACCAAGTTCATTTGGGGGTAGCTTCTTCTAGTGAGATTAATCTGTACCTTCAGATTAACTCCCTACATGGGGAACACAAATAATAACCCATCAGAGGACAAGGTATATCTGGCTGGTCTATGAAAAGTTATTGGTTCATCCAACTTACAATAGTCATTGCCACCAACTCATCCCAATCCATATGATCTATAAATATGGAATCACACTGAACTTTCAAATATATACTACAAAAAAAGTAAAATGGCTCATTATTTGTATGCACGGGAGCACAAAAGTGTATGTGGAGGCCAGAGGATAAGCTTGTTCCTCAGGTGTCTTCTACCTTGTTTTAGAGTAGTCTGGAATTTGCACATTAGGTGAGCTAGCTGGTCTGCTAGCCGGAAGGACCCATTTGTTTCCACTTTCCCAATACTGAATTACAAGGGTGCCATCACGCCCAAGTTTTTTACGTGTGTTCTGGAGATGGAATTCAGGTAGTCATGCATGCAGGGTGAGCCCTTTACCAACCAAGCTATCTCCCCAGTCCACCAGCTCATTGATTTTGATCAGTTACATGTTAAAAAAGATATTGTGGTTTCATAAAATATTAAATAAGTGCATGGTCATTACCTTTAACTATGTGGCTTGCATTTCTGCGCACTTTATCTTTCTACTGGCCAGGACTGAGCCAAGGATTTATCGAACGACCCAGGACAAAATTTGCTTTCCTGACTTGATTTTCCCCTCCCAGTTCTCCTGTCCAATCATGTGCAGCTCTGTCATGATTGGGTCGGCCTGGCCAATGTTACTGCGTTCTCTCTGGGAAGCCAGTCTGTTCCTCTCGTAGCCTGGGTATATATGAAGACACAGATGTCTGGCTAATCACTACTCAGCCTCCTGGCCCTTCCTCACAGTGAATAGGCTATGTGGCACAGGACCAAAGCTGGGTGACAAAGAGACAGCCTTAAGGATTTTCCTGGAACTACTGGCAAAAAAGAGCCGTGTGCTTTGCAGTAGGCCTGATAAGCTGGTAGCCTGAGGCTATCTGAGAAGGGAGCCTCTGGAAGGCGGAGAGAAGGAACAGATAGGAAACCAAGAGCATGAGCTGGTCTTCAGACCTCTGACTTGCTTGAACTAGCGAAATATCCTTTTTACTGAAAGCACTTTGGGCTGGAGAAATGGAGCTGTGTTGTAAGCAGTAGCTAAGTCAGGGGGTCCCCGGCACACCGGGGCCTGGCAGGTCCTGGTAGAGCTGTAGGGTTCCTGTGTTCACTTCTTGTGGCTACTAAGGAAGCTATTACAGATAGAAAAACACTCTGACCAGAGAGATACAGACACTGTCTCCTCTCCCCAGAACAAAGTCAACAGAGGTTAGAAGAGCCTCAGAGCTCCTAAGCCCCTGATCTGTATTCTTCAGTCAAGAGCCATCCCTCCACCAGCAGCCTGGGGACATACTAGCTTTGTCTTGTTACTCCAGGCTATTTTTTTCCAAATTGCTTTGAATCAAAGGCCTACAGAAACATTAAAGCTACTGGTAGAGAAATTCCCAGAGGTCAGTTGTTAAGAGACTGAGATCTAACTTCAAGGACCATAACTAGTCTCAGGGTGGGTCTTTAGCTACTAATCAGATAGTCTAAATATCAGATAGTCTACTCTCAGGCAAGAAAGCAAAAGTCTGTAACAACTCTTTAGGAATCAACCAGGAGGCTTACGACCCTCACTAGAAACAGATGAACTGCGGAAGAAAGACTGCCCAAGAAATCCAGGGAGGCCATTAGCAGCTTTACCAACTATCCCAGACCCACCAAGTCAGTCCACATCTGCCATCCCTACTGAAGACACAATGTGGGACGGAAGGTGACCACTAGATGACATTCTACTTCCCCAAATGGATGCTTCTGTAGGGTCCTCCTTTTTCTTTCTTCCTTTTTGGAGAGAGGAAGGGCTGAACTGGATGTGGGAGATGTAAGTCCCAGATCGAATATGCCTACATCAACTGGACTTGTGTGGGCAAAGGCTAAGGGTTATGATCTATGACGGGCAGCACTGTTTTAATGCTGAACTTGGCAAATTCAATCACATACACTTACTAATAAAACTTGGCAGTGCTCTGTGCCCCAGTGGCTATACACAGAATAAAGTTTGTCTTTACTTTGTTAGCTCATGATGTGAGCATCTTCCCAAACAGAGGACAGTGATGCTGTGAAGTACGCATTTGATGTCCATTCAGGGTCCTGCACAGAACTCCAGAACAGAACTGCTGGATTCCCCACCTGATGTGCCTTTGGTTTGTTTGTGAGTTGGTTGATGGCTATGATTAGAAGGTTGGGGCTTGTATTAGTTACCTTTGCATTGCTGTGCCAAAACATCTCACAGACGCAACATAAGGACAGGCTTACTTTGGCTCATGGTTTGAGAAGTTTCAGTCCACCATGCTGGGAAAGGCATGATGGAGTATGTTGGAGGTGTACGTGGAAGAAGCTGGTAACATCACAGCGATCAGGGAGGCTCTGGTTAGAACTAGGGCCAGATATGTCCTTCAAAGACCTGTCCCTAGTGACCTACTTCCTCGAGATGGGTCTCTACCCCTAGAGGCTGCCTAGCCCCACCCCAAATAGACCATCCGCTGGGAAACAGTATTCCAAACCTGAATCTGTGGGGGATGCTTGGAGACAAACGGGGATTTTAGCCTCACAACTCCAATGTCTAGAGAGGGAAAGGGGGCTGAAGGTTGAATTACTCATCAACAACCAATTAAACCAATCAATCAGCTTATAGAATAAAGCTTCCTCAAAAACTCAAAGAGCCTGAGCTCAGGGGATTCTGGGTACATGTGGAGGTTCCTGAAGATGGTGACCCAGAGAGGGCGTATGAAGTTCACCCCCACCTCAGTACCTCGTCATCTCATATTCTTCATAATAAACTTGTAAAGTAAGTAAAACGCTGGAGTTCTGTGGGCCAGTCCATCAGATCAGCTGTGTCATGACTTCTGATTCACAGCTGGTCGGTTAGAAGCACAGGTAAGAAAACGTGGGCTTGGGGCTGACGCTAGAAGCTAGAGTATGGCTTGGGACTGAGCCCTTGAACAGTGGGATCTGGTGCTGACACCATCTTTAGGTAGACAGCAGAACTGCGTGGGAGGCTCCCAGCCAGCATTCACTACAGAACTGCTTACTTGGTGTAGGGGAAAACTCAAGTCATGTGGACTGCTGAACCAAGAGTATAAGAGAAACTAAATTTGCTTTCTACCTCAACATTCTTCTAAGAGTTATTCTACAGCCCACAGATGTTCGTATCCGCTCTTCCTATTATAGGGTCTTTACCAGTAAAAGAACTTATCTGGTACTTAAAAGCACTAGTCATTTGGTCCCACACAGGGAGGAAGGGCTGGATAAGGGAGATGTAGAAGTCTGACGTGTCAGGCACTTCCTACAGAATTTAAGGATAAGTTTCACAACAAACACCGGCTGTTCTAACTTGCGATGCCGTCTCTCTGTAATGAAACACTTGTATGGTAAAGCATTTCCAAAGGTTTGGCAGCTACGTATGAGAAGGATCATAACCACTAGGCAGCCATGTGTGGGCTGTGAGTGTGTAGCATCCATGGCCACTGCCCAGTAGTGCTGACCTTACTTTTCTACTGGGGAAGGAACTCTTCCACAGTCCTTAGCTCATTAGCTTCTACTAGTGCTGTCAAGGGGCCGAGACTGCTCACCATCGAAGGATGACCCTTCCCATTAAGGTTATGCAGGCCAGCACTGTAATACACCAACCAGTATTCCTCAATCTCATGGCTAAAGTGTCTGGCTTATGGGTGGGACTAGGACCAACAGGTATGACAAATCAATCCTTAGATTGTTGCTGGGGACCACTGGAAGAGACCACTTGGATTCTTTTCACTGGCAAAAGCTGGTAAGAAGGAAGCCTTGTGTTTCCTGGAAACTGAGTCACCACAAAAAAGTATAGTTAAGAGCTAGAGACTGTCCCTTTAAGAAGCGTGACAATCAAAGATGGATGTATACAGTCTTTCATTTGTTTAATCCAACAAATTCCCTTTTTGAGGGGGGCGTAAGACAGGTGAGCGAGATCACTACCAGTTGCAAACAGGAGAGCTGAATTATTAGAATTATTACTCAGTGAAACCTGAGCGATCAGCAAAACACCAACACACCCAGCACCGTGTAACCCCTTTCCACTTAATTCTGCTTGTTTTCACGATCATGCCCTACGACAGCTGCTGTTATCGCTTCCTATTTGACGTGAGAAAGCTGAAGTTTAAAACACCTAGTAACTTTCCCAAGATCCCGGAGCGGGTAGAACGTCGGAGCTGTGTTTATACCCACTTCATGAAAAGCTGGGGAAATCACCACATCTCAGTATTTGAAGTGTTATATTAAATTGATGTCTTTCAATTTTATGTGTGTGTCTGTGTGCGGGCACAGTGCGTCTGGATACCCAAAGAAGCTGGAGGAGGAAAACATTGGGAGTCCCTGGAGCGAGAGTTATAGGTTATGTGCCTTATGATGTGGGTGCTGGAAACGAACTCTGGTCGCCCAAAGGGTAGTAAGTGCTCTGAATCCCTGAACCATCTCTCCAGCCCCTTGATACAATGTTTGTAAACTTGAAGAGCTTTATGTTATTCATTAAAAAATTCCCCTTGAATTGGAGAAAGAAATGACTTAGCAGTTAGGTTCTCTTGCCAAGGACCCGGGTTTGGTTTCCAGCACCTCCTGCAGGTGGCTCACAACTGCCTGTAGCTCCAGTTCCAGGGGATCTGATGCCCTCTTTGGGCCCCAGAGAACACCTGTACTCATGGGCATAGACAACTCCATACCCCATAATTTAAAAAGTAAAATAAATCTTTTAAAAACCCCTTCTTTACATAATAAATGCACATTGTAATTTAAGCAGAACAAACAGGTGTATGTGAAAGGCAACTCTTTCTGACAATCCTGATCCCCAGGCTCCCTTTCTCAAAGATTAGCACTAGTAAGCTACTTGGGTGACTTTCCAGATGGTCTTATAAATAAAAACAAGCACACAGATAAAGACATGTACCGACCATGTAACATTTTTACACAAATCATAGCAAACATACATTACTTTAGAATAGCACTTCATGGAGTGTGATGCCTGGCAGTGCATGCGGAATTGACCCTGCTTTTCATAACTGTCAGTTAACTGCCACTTAATAAATGATGACTGTACTCAAGCAAAAACATGTTGCGCTGGATTGCCTCAGCTGTCAATTTGACACACTGGAAAGAGGGACTCTCCATTGGGGACTTTCTTCTATTAGAATGGTCAGTGGGCATGTCTGTGAGGAATCTTCCTGATTGGAGAGTGATGTGGGAGGGCCCAGACAACTTCGGGTACTGCCACTCCGGGGCAGAAGGTCCTGGGTTGTAAAAAAGCAGGTTGAGCACAGGCCAGAGGAGCAAGCCAGTAAGCAGTACTTCAGTTCCTCCTCTGGGTTCCTCCCTGTGAGCTGTAAGCCAAAGGAACCCTCTCTACCCCAGGCTGGTATGGGTCAGTGCTTTTAACCACAGCAACAGAAAATAACTGGGACAGGAACTGGCGAGCTGTTGCTGTGATGAACCTGACCACGAGTCCGGGAGGACTGTGAAAGTTTTTGGAGCTCAGTGAGTTGCTCTGTACGAACTTGAAAGATAATGCTGAGAGAGACATAGATGATGGAGACCTGGCTTGTGAAGCGTCAAAGGGAAACAAAGACTTAACAGGGCTGTTTTTGTGGAATTAAGACTCTTGGGCTTTACTGGTATAATTGATGCTAGTCAGCTGGGGCTGAAAAATCAGATGCATCAAGAGATTAGCATCATACAGGTAAAATCTAACGGGAATTATTTCCTCAGGGTCAGCACCCAGTAGCTGTGGTCCAGAGGGGGCCAAGGCTCCATCTCAAGCTGGAAGCAGGACTTGGTAATGTTTAAGAGTCTCCAGGATGGTACTACTTTTGAAGGCATCCTGGAGAACAGCTGAGGCTTGGCACTGTGAGAGGTCATTGGTCAAAGTGTGGTCTTAGCGTCAGGATTGAAGGAGATGGTCTGAGGCTTTGCACCCTGAGAGGCAAAAGAGCCCATTGGTCAAGGTGTAGCCACAGTTTCAGTGGAGATCCCGATACATTGGAGATGCCAGGGCCAGGGATGACCAACAGGGGCAGCAGCTGGTATGGGGTGGAGCTGGTCTGAGTCTGTGAGACGAGCTTTTTGTGCTGTGGATGGCAGAGCCAGAGAAGTGGAGTTGCCCAAGTCCTTTGGAGCCCAGATCGTGAGTGAATCCCAGATATCCAATATTAAGCTACATCGCTCGACTTTGGCTTTACGTAAGTGTGCCCAGTTCTTCTCTTTGGAAATACGACAGTATTTAACTTGCCTTGCATTTTTACAGGAGCCCACAGCTAAGGTACTTTAAAAAGAGACACTAAGCTTTTAAAGTGTTTGAATTTTTAAGGAATGTGGGACTTTCAAAATTGTACTGTTTTATATTGTGATATTAACAGTAACATATTTGGGGACAGGAAATGGAAAGGTGATTTTGACAGTGATGTGTATGTCAAGTTGACAAGGGGTCAATTGTGCTAGTTTTAGTTGTGACCCTGACACACTTGGGAAGAATAAACCTCAACTGGGGAACTGCTTCTTGTGATTGGCCTTGTAAGAGTGTGTGTGAGGCATTTTCTTGATGAGAGATGTGGGAGGGCCATCCCTGGGCAGGTGGTCCTGGGTTGTATAAGAAAGCAGGCTAAGCACGGGCCAGAGGAGCAAGTCAGTAAGCAGCATTCCTCTGTGGCCTGTGCTTCAGCTCCTGCCTCCAGGTTCCTGTCCTGAATTCCCTCAGCGATGAACTGTGACCTGGGAGATCTAAGATAAAACGAACTCTTTCCTCCCCAAGTGGTTTTGGTCAGTGTTTGTTATAGCAATAGAGAAGCAAACCAGAACACCTGTGCATGGGCATGCCCCCTCTATTACATACTAATTCCCCATATATATTAATGATGCTGACGTTATGAATTACCACATCCATTCTGCCCTTAGGCCAAGAAGTTAAGGATTTACCTGAGGTCTCAGGCAGCACGTGCACCCTGATCTGTTCAAACTGTAAGTGACCTTCACTTCTTTGGTCTTATTGAGATGGTCTCTCCCCTCTCTGCCTCGCCATAGCAATTTGTGGGCTCCCACAGCATGAATACCCATGAATACTTGGTTGGTCTAGGTTTCCTCATGGGACTGTAAGCTCAAATCTTAAGTGACTTAGATTCCCCAGGGCTTTGTGTGTGATACAACCAGTACCACATTTAGTTACTTACAGAGAACAAACCAAGAAACAATTTCTCAAAGTCCCTTGGTAGGTAAATCACAAAGCTTTAACGTTACCAACTCTGAGGGGACATGTGTTATGTGTTCATATATTTGTGTGTGTATGTGCTGGAGTTTAACTGCTACATGCGACTTGGAAAGACTTCCAGGAGAAATACTGTGGAAATTAAAGTTGTTGAATTAAAGCTGGGATAGAATATGGTTCCATGGGGGCAAAAAACTATAAAACTATATGCTTCACTGTAAGTTTCCTATATATACACAGGAGATACAAGCCTGGGAAGATCCATAGATCAAGTGAAGCATGGTGGCACACAACTTGCAATCCTAACACACAGGAAGCGGAATCAGGGGGATGGTATGAAGTCAGCCAGGGCTACATCACAAGAGCCTATCTTAAAGGAGAGCCACACCACATGCTAGTGGAGGGGATTTCTAGAAAGTGAAATTAGAGGCAATGACTTCATGTTTATTTCTGGAATATTATATTGTATTTTTAAAAGGGTCGTGTCTATATACATGTTAAATTTATATTCAAACCATCAATTCCAGAGTGTAACATGAACATATATGACTTTTCTGGCATTCCTCTATTACAAACAACAGTTTCTCAAGCTGGAGAGATGGCTCAGTGGTTAAGAGCACTGGCTGATCTTGCAGAGGTCCCAGGTTTGGTTTCCAGCAACCACATGGCAGCAAACTATCCGAAACTCCAGTTTCACAGGATTCTAATGCCTTCTTCTGGCCTCTGTGGGCACTGCCCAACACGGGTGCACTTACACACATGCAGGCAGTACCCTCATGCACATTTAAAAAGCACAAACAACAGTTTCTCAAATATTTATATTTTTCCAGTTATGTCTACCATAAATGACAAAATCCTAGAAATAAATGCAATGAGTTATTGCACATTTATAATGGAAATTACATAACAACCAATGATACCCATATACAAACGTAAAAACAGCAATTGTGAATAGGAAACCTCTGGGGAAAGTATCCCCACAGAAGTCAGCTATGTGGGGACATACACCATACCAGATAGTTTAAGGGTGACCGGCTTATGGTGATTTTTCTTATGCTTCAAAAGCATTTTAATTGAGCGTGGGTTACTTGCATAACAAGAAAAGCAAAAGTCATTTCCATTTGAGGTTAAACAAATGAAATCTGGTGGTTTAATTTTTTAAGACTGTTGAAAGTCTTCTATTCTGCTCAGTGTGGCTGGGTTCAACACAGACTGAGCTCACAGAAAGGGCACCCCAGCTTCACAGTGGGAGGGAAACCAGGCTTTCTCTTATCTGCCATGCAATTGAACCACAGGGAAAACTAAAATGAAGAACAAGTGTGGCCTGCTGCTTATTAATAACCTGAATGTTAAAACTCCCCCTTTCTGGGGCAGAACAACTAGACAGATGATACAGTGTCTCGAGGCAAGAGAGGGCTTCTGAATAGAGGTAAAGAAAAGAAAATGGGAACAAGGAATCTAGAATGAGGACCAGCCTAAGTGCACCAGAGGCGTCACTCTTAGGGAAGAATGAGATTGGACTGTGAGGAGCGGGCTCTCTTACTGGATTCCAGCCAGTGGGCCCGGGCATGAAGATGAACAAGACCTAGTTTCTAGTTGGGACTGCACATTGACTCCGTCTGTTCACCCCACTTAAAATCCTTATAAAGTGCCCGTGTTAGTGACCAAACACCTGACAAGCAGCACTTTAAGAATGTGGCAATTTATTTTGGCGTACAATTAGAAGAGGTAGTTTGTCAGGCAAGAAGGGCGTGGCAGCAGGTGTGAAGCAGCTGGTCACCTTGTGTTTGCAATCCAGAAGCTGAGAGGGGACAGGAAGTGAGGCCTATCTATCAAATTTCAAGTCCCGCCTCCTAGGAACTCCCTCCCTCCAGCAAGGTTCTACCTCCTAAAGCATGCATAACCTTTAAAACCAGCACCATCAGGTGGGGAACAGGGGTGCAAACACAGGCCTGTAGGGGTTATTCCTCATTCAAACAGCGGTGCTTTCAACACACTGTAAGTCCTGGAACGCTCGTGATAATGATGATGGCATGGAGGTTCCTTCTAGCCAAGAGTATACAGGCAAAGTGTCATCCTCCTGAAGTGACTCAGAGTTGCGTCCTGGAGAGCTGGGTGAAGTGAGTGGAATGATTCCCCAAGGTGAGAAACCCACAGAAACCAAACTACTTCAGAAAAGAGCATGTGATGACTGCACAGCAAATGGAGAGCTGCCTCCAACCATCCCCACCATCACTTCTTACTTGGACACCACAGTGGACTCCACAGTCAACCACTCCCCTTATATTACTTGTAAAAAGGCTCATTATTAATTATGTGTAGGTTATGTCAGGTGTGTGCATGTGAGTGTGTGCCGGCGAAGGCCAGCAGCCCTGGAACCGCCTGGATCTGGAGTTGATGCGTTTGTGCATCATCTGAACTCAGGTTCTGTGTGTGCTCTTAACCCAGATCCCCTGTAACTCTCTACTAACTTGTGAATCCACTGCTATGCATACTAATGTTTCTAAAGGAAAGGCAGCCTCCAACTGACACACAGCACTAAGAGCAGAAACACTGGGACTGGAAGCCATTTAGATACGTACTAATGCAGCCTTCCTGTATGTATGTTCTTTTAAAAATATTGACAGAGGGTCTCTCTGTAGCTCCAGCTGGCCTGGAACTTGCTGTGTGGACCAGGCTGACCTTGAGCTCGGAGATTCACCTGCCTCTGCCCCCCAAGTTCTGGGATTAAAGGAGTGTGTGTTATTTGCTATTTATTTTTAAAAATTTTATTTTTATTTTAGTGTATGAGTGTACTGGCTGCATGTATGTAAGTGAACCTGTGCAGTGCCGTGCCTGCAGGTCAGATTTCCCAGGAACTGGAGTCATGGACGGTCAGCTGCTCTGCTAGAGCAACCAATGCTATTAACCACAGAGCCATCTCTCCAGCTCCCATTAAAAAATATTTTAGTATTTTTACTTGATGTGCAGAAACATATTGCCTGTCACGTTAAGTGCAACCATGTCCTGTAATGCCTGTGGAGGTCAGAAGAGGGCGTTGAGTCCCCTGAAACTGGAGTTATGGACATTTGTTAGTTGACATGTGGGTGCTGAGAATCAAGCCCGGGTCCTCTGTGAGAGGCTTTTAACCACCTAGCCATCTCTCCAGCTCCCTACATACTTTAAAAATTATGTGTATTCATGTGTGCCTGTGGTATGTGCACGAGTGTACGGGTCCATGGAGGTGTAAGATCCCACTGGAGCTGGAGTTACCGGGTACAGGATAAACTTAAACGCAGGTCCTCTTGGGAGAACAGTTTGTGCTCTCAGATGTTATCTCGAGCCCCATACACATTATAAAGAGATGTCCAAAAGTCTACCGTTTCAGAGAGCTTACAGTAGTAGTTGCCTTTCCAGGGGAACCAAGGCTACAGCTGTCTCTGGTGGTCACCTGTGTCCCCATGCAATGCTTATACAGCCATTTTGTTCTGTGCTGTCAGCTGCCAGGGGTGCCACACCCACCTCCCACCTCGCTCCCATCAGTCACATCACTCTTGGATCAACAGGTCAATGTTGTACACCATGACTGGTGAAACTTTGTTCACTTTGGACTCGAATATTATACACAGATTGCATCTCCTTTTACTGAACGTTTGCTGGGGGCCACCTGGAAACTGCTCAGCTCTTGAAGGCAGTTGTAACTGAAAGCACTGGCTCACAAGGTGAAGCCCTTTCTTTGGCCTGTGGTTGGTGCCCTATCTGGGGTGAGTAGACACTTGCTCCCAGCTCCTCAGGAGAAGCTCATGTAAGGCTGGTGAAGCTTCCTGTGGGGACCGGCTGCCTTCACTGCACCCTCCAGCTTTCTGTAAGGCTCCACCATATCAGATCCTCTGACAGGTCCCACTGGTCCTTCCTACCCAAAGTTCCCCAAACTTGGTAGACCCTGGCCGACTCTTCCTCAGTCCCTGGCAAGGCTGGCGTTCTGCAATCTCCCTTCAGTGTCCAGTGTTGAAGGCCCTGGTGGACATTATTTTACCGGACTGTCCAGGGCCGTACCTTCCCTCTCATGTTTAGAGGGAAGATTCTTCCACTTCATCGAGTGCGTGGCAGGTAACCCCAGCAGCTCTAGAAGCTGAGGCACCCAGTGCCGTACCTCCTGCTTCTCCGGATCCTGGGCCAGGATGGCACTTACACTCAGTAGCCAGTGTTTTTGAGACAGGATCTCCCTGTAGCCCCAGCTGGCCTACACTCAGCTTCTTAAAGTATAGGTCATGACCCCATAACAAAATGTGGGAGTCCTGAAAAATATCTAACAGTAAAAGGTTTCTGAATGTGTATCGACCAAATAAATGAACCCACAAATAAGATGTGTAATCAATACAGTGTTGCTGACAAGTGCTTGCTGGTGTCACATGCTAGGACCTCCCAGCAGGCTTGGTTCTGAACACATGAATCCTGCACTCTGCATGCCAACATGCATGCCCACACCACTGATGCACACTGGCTGAGCCGCAGAGGCTCTGATTCCAGACTGCTGTCGGCTATACATGGCTGTGATTTTTACTGTAGACACAAAGCTTTCTGCTTATAGAAACAGGGGTTTAATTATGGAAAACAAAGCCGATATTTTCCTACCATCGCTCCTTAGCATGTAAGAATCAAATTAAATCACTGGAGCACATTGTTTTAGAATGCTTCAGTTGAAAAACTACTGTTTGAATTGTTGACTTCAGTTTCATTAAAAAAAAAAAAAACATTCAATGAATTTTGGCTTAGTAAAGAATTTCCAACAGTTTCTGAAATGGCACTGAATACGCATCTGCCATTTGGTACTATGCGTTTATGAGAAGTGATATTTTCAGCACTAAAGGTTATAAAATCAGAATATCAATCGTCTCTGAAAAATGTTGAATATTCTCTAGATTCTGTAGTACTCAGCCAAGATTTAACTCCCCCCCCCCTTTTTTTTTATTCAGTACTGAGGATTCAACCCAAGGCTGGTGCAGGTTAGGCAGGTACTTTCCCACAGGGTTTTATTACGCTCAGTTCAAGATTTAATTGTTGGGGCTGGAGAAATAGCTCAGTTTTTAAGAGCACTTGCTGTTCTTACGGAACACAGGCTTGTTTCCCAGCACCCACTTGGCAGCTCACGATTGTTACTCCAGTTGCAGGACTAGACACCCTCTTCTGGCCCCCTTGGGGTCACATACAAGGTGTATACACATAAATGCGGGCAAAACACTCGTACATGTAAAACAAAAATAAACTTTAAAAATTTAAGTGTTATTTTATTATTACATGTGTGTGTTGTATATTGTCTGCATGTAGGTAAGTGCACCCATGTTGTGCAATGCCTGCCGAGGTCAGAAGAGGGCACTGAATTCCCTGGAACTGGAGTTACCAACAGTGGGTAGCCGGCACGGCACGTGGGTGCTGGGAACTGAATCCCGGTCCTCTGCAAAAGCAGTCAGTGCTCTTAACCAATGAGCCATCTCTCTAGTCCCCTTAACTGTTTTATTTTAAAATAACTAAGCTGGATGTGTTTGCACACACCTTTAATCCCAGCAGTCAGGAGGCAGAAGCAGCAGATCTCTATGAGACTGAGGCCAGCCTAGTCTACATGGTGAGTTCCAGGCTACCTCTTAACTGCAGAACCATCTCTCCATCCCAGTGTTTCCTATCTTAATCAAACTGTCTTGGGGTTGGAGATGTTATGAAAGTGTACGGAATGGGGCTCCATGTTCCATCCCTAGCATGGAAAAATAAAAAAACTAGATCACACTGTACACTGCCAAATCTATCCTCTGGTGTCCAGTGACGTGTCTCTGGTGGTCTAGGGTTAGCATGTGACACTCTCCATCAAGTGTCTAGTAGGGCTTTATGTTTAAACCAAGCAACAGTAAACTGCAAAACCGAACATCATACAACACGGATAAAGCTCGTCAATGTGATTATGAAGGTGGTGGATGGAGCCGGGTTCAAGTCAGAGGATTCCCTGTCAATGCCAGGATGGAACAGGCCAAGCTTTGAGAGGTCTCAAAAACCACTCACACAAGTAAAGTTATGCTCCGAACACGTACTGTCTCTGCTGGCCTCCCCTTGAGACCCCTGATCACGCTGGTTTTTATCACCTGGTGCATCCTGGCTTTCTAGGAAGAACTAAGTTGTCACAGCTTTCTCCACCCTTCTTGACCGTTATGACCTTCCTGGCATTCCAGAATCTGCTGAAGCATCTTTTCCATCAAGGCCGTACTCGTCAGTAATTGAGAAAACATTCATTACTAATTCGTTTCCCCTCAACACAAGCCCTGCATATAGCTCAGGCTGTCCTTGAACTCACAATCCTTGCTTCCGTTTCCTGCGGATACTGCAGGAGTGGGCCATCAGGCCTGGCAGGCTTATCACTCTTTTCAGGGAAGGGGACAGCCTTTCTGAAGCAGGAGTGATTCTTCATGTTTAATTCTCCGCTGGCTGTGGTGGCACAAGCCTGTAATTTTAACTCTGGGGAGGCAGAGTCAGACAGATAGGGCTGCAAGTTCAAGGCCAGTCTGATCTAGGTCAGTCAGGGCTACAGAAAGAGGCCACTCTCAATAATAAATTAATTGATTTAACATGAATTCTCCCACATCAACACTGTGTACAGCACATTTCATCAGCAGATAAGCTGAGATCTAAGAACCGTGATGCCGTTTTCTCTTTCACTAAACAACTGCTAAAGCCCTACCCACTTCCCCGAGGCTGTCCCAGTTTCCCATTAAGTGATAGTTTTAAAAACCAAAAACTGCTGACATGGGTGGTGGGTGGGGTTGAGGGTGGGGTGTCACAGGCTTGTAATCCTGGCACAATGGCAGAAGGACTTAAGGGTTAGACATATGGAGACCTTGTCAGAAACCAAGGCATAAACATATTCAGAATCTATAAAAACTCAAATAGAAGTTTAAGAGAAGGACCTGATTAACAAATTAGCCTCATGTTACTTAGATGAACTAAGGGCAGATGAGTAACATAATTCATAAATAATGATTGCTGTGATAACCCTGTGTATCGAGTCCCAGCCAGCTCCCTACTAGAGTGGTCTGAGATGAAAATATCACACAAAGTCGAAGCTTCCTTGTTCTGTTCCAAGTCTAAATTTGAACTGCTTTTTCAGAAATAGAAGGGGAAACCTTGTAATTAAATTAATTCAAAAGAGGGTTTTAAAGGTACTCATCAGATTTGCAATGTGTTGTTTCCTTAAAATCAAACCACTAACCTTAAACATAAAAATAGTGCCCATGAAACAGAATTTGAGGGTTCTCTGGACATCTGAATTCTTTAAAGTTTAGCAAAAACATGTAGAATAGACTCAGTGGTAGGCTGCAAGGATATTTAGGCCAATCCTGCTGCCCGCGTCTAACTATAACTGTTCTGGAATCTTCTGGAGTTCTGCTTAGTTTATTCTTTCCCTTCTGAACCTTAATTTTGTATTAGGTATTGTATCTTGCACCAATGCCAGTGGAATGAAACAGGACTTGACAAATATTTTCTCCAACAAGCAGGAAACACTGGGCTCTGCTGCAGCCATAGGACTCTGCCTGCTTCAAGAACGCAGCCAGAGGCTGCCCAAAGACAAGCAGGGCAGTGTTTCTATAAAACCAGATCTACAAAATAGGGAATGGGCCACATTTGGCCCCACACTACTGGGGTAAACTCCCCTTGCAGTCTGTCATTTTTAAATACTTGTGTACGATGTGTTCACGTGTGAGAGTGCTGGCGTACAAAGGCCATGACATGTGCGCAGAGGTCACAGGAGAACCCTGGGTTTCAGTGCTTGCCTTCCACTTTGAGCCAGGGCCTCCTGTTTGTTGCTGACCCACTAGCTTCTTAGGACTCTGTCTCTGCCATCCATCCCACCTTGAGAGCACTGGGATTACAGATGTGCACCGTGCCTGGCCTTTTCCCAGGTCTGGTACCCACTCAGCCATTTTCCAGCCTGCAACTTGCTTGGTATGTTGGGACAGGATCTCTCTAGGCTTCTTTTATATGAGGACTAGAAACATGTACTGAAAATAAAGTAATATTGAACTAGCATCATTTGAATCACTGGACATAACTCCATGCCCAGAAAACCCTCGCTGGCCTGGAAGCCTGCCTCTGCCTTCCAAATGCTGGAACTAAAGGTGTGCACTACCACACCCAGAAGCTGCCCAGAGGAAATTCTAAAATTTCATGTGGGGAGGAAGCAAGCCAATCCTCTTTTCGGCAACAGGATAAGTTTCTGCCATGTTTTAGTCTTTCATTTGAGGACTAGAAATAGTGAAAACAAAAGCAATGTTGAACTGCCGTCCATATGAATCGGACACAATCCCATGCCTAGAAAAGAGGAAGAAACTCCAATGTCTTCACCCTTGCATAGCTACAAACATCGTTTTATAGGTACCGTGAAGAGCCATAAACTGCTTCTTACTGGAGGGCTGACGGACCTATTTCACTGAGTAGAGCTATGCAATTACTTCACTACCAACACCAAACCATCGTCTCTCAGCAAACTTTTCTCATTATTTGTGAGGATGACTTCTGCACACTTGAGGCACGCTTCAGAAAGGAGTTGTCAAATGGTGCTGTCGAATGGTTTGAAGTACAGAGACAGACCATGAAGTCTCAGCAAAGGGGCCTGTGTTAAATGAGCCGTGCTCAAAGGGCAGGACGGGCACCAATCCTAGGACAGTTTCACAAGCTATCCCTGGATCAGGAGCATGGTAAATGGACTCCTAGAGGTAAGAATACATTTAGAAGTCATGACCCCAAGAAATATTTCATCTTCCAACAGTAAATCCCACTGTAAGAAACAGAAGAGAAAGGTGTGTTGGTGCATGCCTGCAATCCCAGCACTGGTAGCTGAGGCCAGAGGAGCAGAGGGCCAGGAATTTAAGGGCACTATGCGCTATACTGTGAAGCTCCCGTTCAAAAAGGAAGGCAGGAAGAAAGAGGGAGAGAACTCTGTTCCTGTAGCATCATGTCAGGGATCCAATACTTAACACAAACAGCTGTCCGTTCTGTTCACTGAACTTTCATTTCCTGTAGACTCAATCCCCCAATTTCTTCGTTGAGACAGCCGGAGAGCAAGGTGCAGTTCAGTCGGAGCCAGCAAAGCTCTGGAGAAGATGAAGCTGAAGGATGGCAGGGTGTGTGTGTGTGTGTGTGTGTGTGTGTGTGTGTGTGTGTGTGTGTGTTCGTAAGCAGCTAGAACATGGATAGAGTACCAAAAGGAAGACAGAGAGAGAGAGCTAGAGAGAGAGAGCTTGAAGGTCCATAGCAAGTCCCTCCTCAGGTTTTCAAAAATCCTGAGCACAGAGGCATGCACACAAGGAAACTCCTTAAGGTTGTAAAAAACCCAAGTTCTATAGAAATAAAGAACAGTGCTCAGAACACTCCTGTAGGGCCAGAAATGGTCTCTTCCTACCAGTTGGCCTAAAAATACATCATAAATCATGGTGTCAGGCAGAGTATGAGAAGGTATTTGTTGCCTCAATGGAGAGGCAAAATTAAGCCCCCAATAAATAACGCCTTGCTCCCCCTAAGAAAGCAAGACCTGAAAGAACCAGTAGCCTGCCCCTGAACAAAGCTGAAGAATATTTACACAAATACAAAACTGCTAGTGCTCAGTGGGCCCAAACTGCCAGGCTTCTCAAAAGGAGAACTTGAGGCAGGGTTGCCACAAGTTCAAGGCCAGCTTGGTACACATATGGTGAGATTCTGTCTCATAAAACCACAAAGAAAAAGAGGCATTAAAATGACTCATATTCAGAAGAAAGAAATCAATTGAAAACTGGAAACACAGTGTTAGATTTAGTAGGCAAGGGCACACACAGAAAAACTATGTTTCACATTTCAAAACGCTGAGTAGAGACAGGGCTGATTATAAACCCATAAATGCCGAGTGTCGGGATGTGGCTCTGTGGTAGAGTGCTAGCCTAGCATTCCTGAAGCCATGGCTTTGACACCCAGCACTTGTTAATGGGGCGTAGTGGTATGCGCCTGCGATCCTAGCACTGGGAATTGGAAGCAAGAGGATTAGAAGCCTATAGTCAAGCTCAAAGTCAGCTTGGACGCCATGTCCTACCTCAAAATCAACCAACCAACCATGCTACAATTTGAAGCTCAATGAATCTAAACTACAGCACAACAAAGAAAAGTCCTATTGAGACACAGCATAGGGGCTGGTGAGATGCCTGAGCAGATAAAGGCTCTTGCTGCTAAGCCTGACAACCTGAGTTCGATCCCCAGAACCCATTTGGTAGGAGAAGAAAATGGATTCTTCCAAGCTGATCTCTGGTCTACACATTATGTTGTGACACAACACACGCACTAAATAAATGTTAAAAAGGAATTTCAAAAGACACAGCACAATGGAATTGCTTAAAACCAACCATAAAGAGAAAATACCTGTTTTAAAAGGAGAAAAATAAAAAAGGACAGCATGGATCTCATTTGTAACAGTGCACACAGAAGATGGAGCAAGTACTGAAGGAAAAGAAATTGGCAAAGTTGACTTCCATACTGAGCAAAAGTATCTTTTACAACCCAAAAAGAAAGGAGAGATTTTCTTAGCAGCATAGAGCTAGAAGAAGGTTGTCAGATATAGCCCAGCGGGAGTGCTTGTCTAGCAGGAGCAATGCCCTGGGTTCCGTCTCCAACAAGACCACTCTGAAAGAATTCCTCAGCAACTGACCTGCTCTACAAGAAATGTTCAGGCCCTTCAAGGAGGAGGAAGTGATGTGGGGTGAAAACATCAACCCACACAAGCACGAGTGATGAGCAAAGGCCCAAGTTCTCTCCTTCGTACTTAAATCTCCTTAAAAGTCAACAACCTACTCTACATAAGCAAACGGTACTGAATGTCTACATAGCAAATACACTATGCAATGAACTTGTTTACAGTGGACAGTTGCATATCACATACACAGCAAATTCAAACACGCTGGCCACCCTTCTGTGCCTGTACACCATGTGCAAGTGTGTGCATGTCTAAGCCAGAGGTCAATTTGGCCAGTCCTCAGGAGCTGTCTACCTTGTTTTTTAGGACGGTCTCTCTCACCAGGACCGGAAGCTCACCAAGTAGGCTAGACCGGTTTGCTAGGAGGCCCTGGGGCTCCACTTCTCTGACTATGGGATTACAGGATCACAGAAGTGCACTGCCATGTCCAGCTTCTGATGTGGGATACACGGATTCCAGTCAAGCACTCATGCTTGCGCAGCAAGTGCTTTCCCTACTAAGCTATCTCCCAGTCCAAAATTCATGTCAACAGTAGTGCAAAAAAACCAAGAATGGAAGTCAGGTACTAAGAAATACACACAGAGAAGCACGTTACAAGGATGCCTATTCAGCGTCAGATGGAACCTCAGTAAGAGGCTAAAGCCACTTGTTACTACTGACGGCCCAAGTCTGATGCCCAGAACCCATATGAACTCCTCCAAGTGGTCCTCTGATCACACTGTGCCAAGTGCACACCTGCACATGCACACACACACACACACACACACTGGGAGATATATATATATATTTCAGTCTATATTAGACACCCACACAGAGATGCTGCATTCATGAATGTGTACCCTGGCTTTACCCAGCAAGTACAAAAACCAAGTCCTAACTGCAGACTATGTGGTTTCCCACATAAAAACAAGAGCACCCACTGTTGAGAACTTGCAGACAAGGATGCTGAGTCGTGGAGGAAAGGGAGCAGAGGGCAGAGCTGGCTGCTGGTAGAATGTGCGAGAACACGTTGCCTTTGGTATTCATTATAAACACTGGTCAAATGGAATACGAGCAGTAACCATGTTAAAATTAAAATTATAAGAGTTAGAGGAACCATAAACTAAAGTGAGGGAAGAAACACGAATGGGCCACAGCTTCTGGGAGGCCTGACAAGAACAAAATTTAGGGGTCAGTGAGATGGTTCAGTGGCTTAAGGTGCTTGCTACCAAGCTCGACAACTCAAGTTTGATCTCTGAGGACCCACACTGTGAACAGAGAGAAGCAACTCCCTCAAGCTGTCCTCTGACTCGCTCCATGAGTAAACATCCCTGCATAAAAAATAAACGAAGATTTAAAAAAAGAGAGTTTAGTAAACGTATGAATGACAAAAGGAGGAAAGGAAGAACAGAGTCCCGCTCCTGAGAGTTGTTGAATATTTCCACATATCAGCTGTCCTCTTGCAAACTTTCAGAAAGGGAACTAGGTGCACGGGGCGGGGCTTACTGCGTATTTTCATACCAATCCTTTCAGCTAAGCAAAAATGGATCTTTTCGCATATCATTGGAATAAAAATTTCTTTGTATTAATAAAAAAAAAAAACAAGACAGTTAAGTGGTATATGGCTTCCTTAATCACAGCACTTGTGGGAGGCAGAAGCAGGCTCATCTATATGAGTTCAAGGCCATCCTGGTCTACACAGTGAGTTCCAAGTTAGCCTGGGCTACACAATAAGAACCAAAGATGTGGCCTTGGTTATTCTTTCTCTGGTACACTATGTGCTAAATCCTTCATGTAGTACTCTGTAATAGCAGAACTTGAAAGCACTGTCTTTAAATTTTTTTTGATTTATCTTTATTTTATTATGTATGAGTACATTTGCTGGCATGTATGTAAGTGCAGCCATGTGGTGCAAAGCTCATGGAGACCAGAAGAGGGTGTCGGATCCTCTGGAACTAGAACTACAGACTGTTGAACCCAGGTCCTCTGCAAGAGCAGCTACTGCTTTTAATGGCTGGGTCATCTCTCCACCCAGAGAGCAGTGTCTCTGCCTAATGATAGAAGTGGTTTTCTATGGCCGGTGACCGAGTTCTGGGTTCTGTGACATCTTTCCTCTTGTCGTTCATTTCACTGAGCACTTCCAGCTACACCACTCAGGAACAAATAGTTGTGTGGACCATCCTGTGCAGACCTAATCTGCTACATCCCCCCAAATGTGGTAAAACACAGGATTAACCAAGAGGGCTCATCTTCAAATGGGGCCGACACCGGAAGACCCAACAACGGAAGACCCTCCCCTCGTGGCATTGTTCCAGTTATGTCCAAGAAATCACCCTGGAACCACCTGGGGAGCAGGAGGTTAAAAATGTACTACCTACATACAAAAAGTAACAGTTTAACTCATGAAAGCTCCACCAACAGTTCTACCTATTTTTGAGAAACCTCTCAGAGTGGACTAGAACCTATGGACAGCAAGTTAAGTCACACTAAGCCGTGTACCTACAAGCAACATCAAACAAAGATCAGGGATCTTCATGCTCTGCCAGAGGACTCACGAGGAGCGGTTTTTCTAGGCTGAGGAAATGCAGTAGACTGAGACAGAGCCTGGTTGGGTGAGCACCAGTGTCACCCATGGGTGCCTGGGCTGCAGAGATTCCTGTCTGACTAAATTTAAAGATTTAAAGGCCCCCTTATTTGAGGTGACAGGTAGAGATCTAGGCAATAAATACAGCTCCCGAAATAGAGAAAGTTTAATCCTCTGGAAAGACTCAAATTCTTCTACTCACATTCTGTAATTTTATGATGTCCTATGTCTGGCTGCCTGAGTCGGACTTTATCTCTCAGTTACACGAACGTGAGCAAACATTTTGCCAGACTGTTCCTCAGAAGTCTCTCACTTATCCATGAAGGGTTCAGAACAACAACAAAAAATCAAACAAAAATCACAGCAGTGATTCCTAATGAATACGTATGAAATCATCTTCATTTTTTCAAACACATATAAAAGGATCTTGAAAACACACTAGGGTATAGGAAAATATGTGACAACTGTGAGCTGGAGGAGCGGTGCACTATAGCTCTGAAAATTCACAAACCTGGTAATTCTGAAGTCACTGAATACATACAGAAATTAAATGTTCATTACTGAAACGGGTTTTGGGGAAAAAAAAATGCTAGTTTGTTACACAGGAAAGGGGTTAAGAGTCAGCTTTACTAATGATAAAACCAACAGCAGACCACAGTTTACCAAGAACCTGCATCACTCAGTAGCTCCATAATCACAGGAAAAGCAATCATCTATTTGGAATCTGACTCACAGAGTGTAAGACATCAATGTACAAGAGTGGGGAGTGTGTCAAGGTGGCCAATGACAGCCTATCTCCTTTTCCTGAGTTTTTTTTTTTTTTAACCCATTAACCTCTGTACTACTTCTAGTTCATGGATCTTATAATAATTTAAAAAAAAAACCTTCTATTTTAAATTATTATTTTGCGTGTAAATGTACTGCTTGAAAGTGTGTAAGTGTACCCGTGTTGTGCAATGCCCTTGGAGGTCAGAAGGGTGTTGGATGCCCTGGAACTGGAGTTACAAACAGTTGTTAGCCACCAGGTGGGTGTTGGTTACAAACAGTTGTTAGCCACCAGGTGGGTGTTGGGAATCAAATTCAGGTCTTCTGCAAGAGTAGTTAATGCTCTTTATTCCTGAGCCATCTCTCCAGTCCCTCATCTTATAATAATTCTAAGCACATATGCTACGTTACAGGTATCTACTAGTTAGGGGACCAAAGACACAACCAAGAAAATACTTTAGTTCAAAGCTTTAAAAAAAAGAAAATCATTTATTTATTTATTCAGTGTGTGTGTCTGTGTGTGTGTGTGTGTGCGCACACGCATGCCTTGGCCTATGTGTAGAGGACAGAGGTTGACTTGTAGGAGTTAGGTCTTTCCTCATGGGCCTTGAGGATTAAACTCAGGTCTTCAAACTTGGCAGCAAGCCCCTTTACCTGCTCAGCCATCTCTCCAGCCTGTTCAAAGCTTCTTAAACTGTGGATCATCACCCCACAGGGGGTTGATAGTTGAATGAGGGTTTCTGAAGAAGTAGTGAAACTGGTCTAGAATCAAAGGCTTGGAGAGTCCCAGGCATTTTGGGCAGAGCACACCAGTGCTGTTTCACATGACTTTGCCGTGTAGCCTTGGTGCCCCCTTTTAAAGTAGATTTGTATGATCTTTCAAATGTTTCTCTTAATTTTTAAAAAATATGTATGAGTATGTATGAGGGGCACCGTGGGCATACCATGCCTGAAGAGGCCATAGGAGGGTGACAGACCCCCTGGGCTGGAGCTAGGGTTAGCCAACATGTGGGTGCTGGGAACTGAACCTGGGTCCTCTGCAAGAGCAGTCAGTGCTCTTAACTGCTGAGGAGTCTCTCCAGCCACAGCCTTAGTTAAAAATATTTTTCATTTATTTACTGATTGATTGATTGGTATTGAGTGTGTGTCTGTGCATCCATGTGTTGAAGTCAGGGGACAACTGGCAGGAGTTGGTTTTCTTCTTGTGCCATGTGGTCCCTAGGACTGAACTCAGGTGGTCAAGCTTTTAAGTACAGGTGTCTTTACCAGCTAAGCCATTTGCAGGCCAACTTGATTTGAAAACATAACACTCACATCCTCACTGTGTGTACGATGCCATATGATGGAACACCCACTAGCACTGTCTGAAACACCTTGGTTCAGGTTCAAGATTATGTTATGAACTGCAGTAGTTTTTACTGTGCAAGTGAACTTTCTGCCCCTACAGAAACACAATGGTTTAATACAGAAAACAAAGAATTTAAAATTTTCCTATCATCATTCCTTCTAAGGATCATGTAAGCATCCATGTATCAAATTAGTACATCTTGACACTGTATTGTATTAGCAAAGAAGCATATCCATCTTGCAAGTTTGTTTTCATCTTTAATACATGGCGAAGTTATATCTATCAAGGAATTGTTTTAAGATAAATTTCTCTGAATGATTAACAGTAAATGTCTTCTTGGTATACCTATTTTATATACCCACATAGCTGGACAGAGAATTAGGAGTGGAAAAAGCTGAAGAAGCCCTGGTCTGTGGAACATGATGTCATGAACAGGGACTCCCTAGTCTACATGGTTTCCAGATGCACTCAAGGGGGTGAACACACAGCTGCCTCAGAGTCCTGAGTCACATTCTCTTCTCCTCCACGTACCAGGAAAGCTCACCTGTGACCAAATGAGTTCACAGATTGAAACACATTCTTTTTCTTGATGAATGACCCCAAGTGAACGCCACAGAAAGTCCCAAGGGCTCTTCCCTGAAAACCATCTGGAATTCTCATTACCAGGGTCAGCTTTTTGCAAGGTATCATTATTATAAATGCAGAATACCTTGTTGGCAAATGTTTCTCTTAATTTTTAAAAAATATGTATGAGTATGTTAGAGGGGCTTGGCTGGCCAGAGAGTTCCCAGGATCCTCCTGTGTCCTCCTCTCTGGTGCTGGGATTACAGGTATACTCCAGTAAAGATGCTGGGGATGGAACTCAGATGCTCATGCTTGCAGGGTAAGCATGTACGTTCACTAAAGTCTTCTCCCCAGTCTTGTCACTACGTAAGACAGACCAGAACTTGGCCAACATGAAATTTGCCAGAAACTTCAGCAGATCACAGTTTGGGACATAAACGAAAATTTACGGGAAATCATTATAGAGTCATAAGTGAAAACTGAAATCTCCGAGTCCTTTTCTTTCTTTCTTTCTTTCTTTCTTTCTTTCTTTCTTTCTTTCTTTCTTTCTTTCTTTCTTTCTTTCTTTCTTTTTTTTTTTTTTTTTTTTTAAAAAAAACAGAGATGGAGTCTCCTTGTAGTCCTGCTGGCCTGAAAATTTTATGCAGACCAGCTAGCCTCAGTCTCAGAGATCTTTCCGCCTCTGCCTTCCAAGTGCTGGGATAAAAGGCGTGAACCACCACACCTGACTCACCAAAATTCTCTGTGGTTTAGCGTGCAGCCAAACATGTGACTCCTCCCCAGCTTCCATACCTCCGAGGTGGCCACAGCCATCTCCTCAATGTTTTGTTTCATCAACTCTTTCCCTAAGCCCTAAAAGTGTGGTGAGGACCACATGGCCTTAAAAAGGAATGTGAGGGTTTCTTCTGTCTCCACCCTATTCCCACAGAGAGCACCTTTGTCAAGGCCACCTCGTCCCAGGGTCAGTGCAGGAGAACTCACTTTATGAAGCGCAGTTTAAAAAAAAAAACTTATTTCTATTTTATGTGTACGAATGCTTTGCCTGCATGTATGTAACTGCACCTGTGTCACACATGGAGAGCATTTTTGTGATCTTAATCCTTCCTTTCCTTTTAGTAAAGGATGAAAAAAACTCCCCGCAGGGAAAATTATTCAGGAGAGCCAATAAATAAAACCACGGAATTTTATGAAGGATTCTCAACTGCCCTATGGACGGGGGAACAGTTAACAGGACAAGATTGAGAAAGTACCGTTGCTCTCAGAGACAGTAGAAGATAGTGTAGGTCAAAGTCTGCCGAGAGGGTTCGAATCAATCTGCTAATGACATCAAAACAGAGCCAAATGGGCAAGTCCAGTCCTGACCTCCCTGGCACAGGTGGCTGCTGGCATTTTATCATTTGCTAGCAGCCAACAAAAATCAGCAAAACCATGACAGCACAACAGAAGACAGAAACACATACTAAAGCTGGAGTTCTTCAAAAGATGGGAAGCCACCTGAGGCGCTGGGTTTTATGCGGGTTGCCATGTAAAAGCCAGAGTCCTCGTTCTGACTCTCCTGGCCTCCAGCACCACTTTCCTTTTTTCACAATTTATCTTATCACATCTATTTATTTATTGTGTTGGGGCACACTCATGTCAAAGCATGCACGTGGAGGTCAGAGGACAACTTTCAAAAATTGGTTCCTTCCTTCCACCATGTGGGTCCTCAGGCTTGAACTCCGTTTGTCAGGTGCAGCAACAAGCACCTTTATCCTACTGAGCCATCTTGCCAGTCCAAGATTCTTTTCTTGCACATGATATTTGGTTCCTGTTAACAATAACACAAATTACTTTAAAAGTAATCTACAACACTTGGCTTTCAAGCTTACATACATGATAGAATGGGCTGGAAGAATTTTGAAAACCTTGATCTGCAGGTTCCACCTGAAACATGAGTTCATTTCATTTATGCAGATATGGCTGAAGCAGAGGTGAGATTTCTCTGATTATGTTTTGAAGTTTCTAGGCTGCACCCTGGATCCAGTGAGGCTGAAGAATCACTGCCATGCATGGACCTCTGCCTTCCCTGCCTTTCCCTTGTTTGAAAATGGCCCACAGTTACCACAGGTAAATATGTATCCCATTCTGGTGTCCAATTATTTTTAAAGGCAGAGGGGCAGAAGGATGGGAAGGAACAATGATGCTTTTGTGGGGGGTAAACAAGTTTTCAGTGCCACAAAACTTCCAAGCATATTCTAGAAACCTGTTCTACTGGTTTTTAATCACAGGACACTGGGAAGCAGTGGCCCAGGCAGCAGGATTTTTGGACTTAGTGTGTAGGTCCTAAGCAGCAACGGACTGTGAGTTCTGGAAAATTCCAAAAGAAATTTCCCACTCTAAGCATACCAGGATCAAATACCAGGTATCATTTCCTAAGTGCTTACACTGCTACATGCCAAGATGGACCAATCCTACCCACCCAGGAGGCAGCACCAGGGGGGCTGGGATTTGCCATCACAAAATTAAATATAACCTCTAAGGAGGTCATGAGACTCAAACTGGAGCATGCATAGCTTCACCAGGAAGGCCTGTTAAAGAGTAGGCTTTTTTGGGGCCCTGCATGTCGGGCCTTTGGTTCTGTGAATCTGAACTGACTCCACACTCGAACCAGAAGATAACAAGATGTCCAGCCTCTGAGCAGGATAAAAGCTTGGCATCTCAGCCTCCACTGTCTGTCTCCTGTAGCTCAAGGCACAGAGATCAGCTATAGCCCTCAACCTTTCCTCTTCAGTCACCTTGAATTCCAGAAGATCCAAACCTCAAAGGACAGAAAGTGCAGCAACTCCCAACCAGACAAAGGCAATTATCCAACAGAGCACATCTGTAGCAATCACTGTGTAGGAATGCAATGGGTTCCTATGGGAATACAGCAACAGTCAGGTTAACAATGATCAAACCACCTGGTAGCACCAGAGCTCAGATGGTGAAGGACAGGGATCCCTTGACCAGGAACTGTTGATAAAACACACTTTTGCTCTCACTGAAACGGAAACATAATGTCAGGCCCTGAAGATCCATCTGGGGTCACTAGAACCCTTCAACTGCTCCTCTTCCCACTACAGTGACGACCACAGGTCTCTAACTGGTGGTGTCTAGCTACACCAGTACTTTTTTTCGAAGACAAGGCCCCATGTAACCCAGGCTGGCCTCGTTTGCTTGGTAGCTGGGATGACTTAGAACTTCTGATCCTCCTGCCCTCTGCTGGGATTACAGGTGTCTGACACCATGCCTGGTGTATGTAGGGCTGCGGATGGAGCCCAGGGCCTCACACTTGCTAGGCCAGCACTCTACCAACTGAGCTGAATCTCTAAACCTCTGGTATTTGCCCTAAAAACTTTGGTAACAGGTCAAGGATGGGGATGTGTATTTCTGGCAAGTTGCAGGTAAGGCAGAAAGTGCTTTAAGTGGTCACAAAAAGCAGGACTCTTAACAACAAGGTGCGTTTCTATCCAGCTTAGGGATAAATACTTCAAGGGAAATGAGACCCTGTCCAGGTACATTTTGGGATTTATTCCAAAAGGCAAAATTATATCAGTCCCCTAGGTTGGAACACACAGGCGGGCTCAGTTAAGCCTATTCATTAATTTATTCTTGTTTTACATGGGAATAGTGGTGACTTTTTATTTTAAAAATCTTATATGGGGGGGGGGGTGTATTGTTAAGGGGTTTTTAACTTCATGGCTAGGACCACCTGGTAAAAAAGGAAGTTGAATCCATACTTTACAGAGCACAGAGGGCACACCTCAAATAGACCATACAATTAAATGTAAAAAGAATAATACTACAGAAATTCTGCAAGAAATGGGATTCATTCTTCTATGTGAGGAGGTGGCAGCAGAAGAGGGTTTTTGTATTTATAATCCAGAAGACAAATAGAAAGAGGTAATATGCTCCTGAAAAATTAACCTCTGATGCAGAGCATGGTGGTATACACCTTTAATTCTGGCACTCCAGAGGCAGAGGCAGAGGCAGGTGGCTCTCTGAGACATTGAGGCCAGCATGGTCTACACAGCAAGTGCCAGGCCAGCTGACTCTAGGAAGGCCTGGTCTCAAAAACAAAAAAGGAAACAAAATAAACTTCTGGAGGGCTGGAGAGATGGCTCAGTGGTTAAGAACACTGGCTGTTCTTGCAGAGGACTGTAACTCCAGTTCCAGGGGATCTGATGCCTTCTTCTGGCCTCCAAAGACATTGTACATGGTGGACTTAACATACATGTAGGCAAAATACTCGTACACATTAAAATATTAAAAAAATTAATTTCTGGGGGCCAGGGAGATGGCTCAGTTGGTAAAGCACTTGCAACTCAAGCATAGGGACCTGAATTTGGATTCTCCTCACCCACGTAAAAGCCAGGCAACAGTGCTGGGGGACGTGGAGACCGGTGGATCCCGGACTCACTGTCCAGCCAGTCTAGCCAATCAGTGAGAGACGGTCTTAAAAAATAAAGACTGAGACCGTGACAGAAAGAAGATACTGAATCAGATGTGGTGGAGCATACCTTTAAACCCAGCACTCGGGAGGCAGAGGCAGGCAAATCTCTGTGAGTTCTAGGCCAAATGGAGCTACAGGGAGACCCTGTTTCAAAAAGATGAAGGAAAAAAAAAAGGGGAAAGACACTGGACATCTAACACACAAGTGCATGTATACCCTCCACATGAACATAGATATCACACAGATACACCCAATTAACTTCTGTATCAGGCAAACAAAAACCTCAGAGACAAAGCAAGTAACAGACTGGGAAAAATTCTTGGAGAGTTTAAGAGCTAACCTTCCTAGTCTATGAGGAACCCTTATAAATCAAAAGAAAAAGACCATCCTAAACAAAGTAAACCAATCTTACCAAAGTAAACCAGAAACATATTTGAGAGAAAGAAATACAAATGGCTTTAAATGAAAAGATGTTCAACCTCTTGATGTTTCTAGCTATGCAAATTTAAATGACACAGGTATTGGACACTGTCAGTTTGAGAACGGGAGGGATTCAGAACATACAATAACCCATTTTGCAGTGAAGTCCTCCTAAGTTATTGCTAGCACAAAATAAAGTGGTCCTTAGAAGAGAAATCAGGTTGGGCTCCTGGTGAAAGTCTGTGATCGAAGCTACCAGGGAAGCAAGGCAGGAGAATCGCAAATTCAAGGATAGCTTGGGTTACAGAATGGGTTCAAGGCTATTGTGGACTACTTATGGAGGCCCTGTCTTACAATAAAAAGTAAAGGAGAGTAGGAGATGTAGCTCAGTGGTTAAGAGCACTGGCTGCTTTTGCAGAAGACCTGGGTCCAGTTCTCAGCACCCACATGGCAGCCAACAATCATCTGTAACTCCAGTTCCAGGGAACCCAACACCTTCTTCTTGCCTCCAGGGGAACTACATGACACAGGTGCACTTATATACCCGCAGCAACACATTCATGCACATAAAATAACAAAAGTAATAAATAAATAATTTTTCTAAAAGCTAGAAATGAGGGCAAGTACCAGTCATCCCAGTGCTGGGGAGGCGGAGGCAGGTGCATCTCTGGTGCTGGCCAGCCAGCCTAGCTTAACGGATGAGCTCCAGGACAGCGAAGAAGCTCGGTCTCAAGAAAATACAGTGGATGGCTCCTCAGGAAGGATATTTGAGGCTGACTGACCTCTGGTCTATACACACAAGCGCACACACAGAGAGGAAACTTCGGTGTACACAGACATCTTTTCACACGAATGTTCAGTACAATACAAAGTGACAATCTGTAAAAGTACTTGGTAAATAAGAATGAGATGACCGAGCTAAGGCAGAGGCACTGACCTAGGGGAAGGCAACGTGGAGTGACAAAGTCCACTCCATAGACAGGCTCAGAGCGCTTGCTAAAGCCAACCTCTGAAGATGAAAAGCACCCAGGCTTTTAGCTTTTCAGGATCATTCAATTTCTATAAATACACTCTTCCAATTAAGACAATGAATTTACATTTCTTTGCATCCCGTACTCTTCAGTAAACTCTGATGATTTTATGGTCACCCCTCAGCTTTGTTTTAATAAGTAGTCGACAGGAACACCTAATTAATGACTTCAAATACAAAATCCCCCAGATTACACAAGAAATCTGATCTGCCTTTCCCCCACCCCTCTCTTTTATGTAATTCTGAACAAAGCAGATACCTTCAGATACTGTATGAAGGACGGCTTAATGAACAGAGCGCACAAGTGTGTAATGGAACCACAGTTGTGTGGTGTCCTCCTGTCTACCTGAAGACACTGGTTTGTTTGTAAATGTATATCTATCTGTCCCTTTAAAAAGTGTGCATGTATGTATATCACGTGTGTGCCTGAAAAAAAAATCAGAAAAGGGAGTTGGATCCCCTGTTACTGGGGTTACAGATAGTTGCGAGCTGTCATATGTGTGCTGGGAACTGAATATGGATCCTGCGCAAGAGCAACCAGTGTTCTTAACCATGGAGCCACCTCTCTAGTCCTGACAGGTTGTTTTTACAGCCCTCCTAAATTTCTGCTGTAGTGCTGGTTCTGGGGATCAAACCCAGGGCCCTGTCCTTGCTAGGCGAGTGCTCTACCACTGTACTACACCCCTACCCTATAAATTACTTTTTTATTTTCTTCCTCTTCCCCTGCCCCCCACAGCTGGGGTCTAGCTATTATAGCACAGACTGGCCAAGAACTTACAATCTATCACCCACAGCCTCCCAATTACTGAAATCACAGGTATGTACAACTAAACACAGTCTTCATTTAAACTCTCCTATAAAATCCAGATACCAAGTATCTCTGGTTAAACTGCTGCATGTGTATATAAAATAGAGACAAAAATATTAACCTTGCCTGGGACATGACAAGGCACCAGGGTTGTGTCTCCAGGCCAAGGAACGCATTACAAACTAGCTTTCACTATTCATGGCTCAGCTTCTCGCATCTCCGCCTAGGATCCACCTGCACAAAGGATGGAGCCAGATGTATGAAGATCCTTTCCATGTGCGCCAGCAAGAGCAGGAGAGACCCAAATGACTGAGTGTCCCTGCTGTGCTTCTAACTCACTGTGTCTTTCCCCTCTCTGGGCCTCCACATACTCACCACCAAAGGAGCTTGTGGTACCTAAAATTCAGATGCTGGGACTCCAAGCTAGCTTACTTTAGATGCTTTAAAAAAAAACAATCTGCTAGCAAGAATAAATTACAGGGCCTGGAGAGATGGCTCAGAAGTTAAGAGGGCTTGCTGTTCTTCCAGAGGTCCTGAACTTGGTTCCTAGTACCCATGCAGGGTGGCTGACAACTGCCTGCAACTCCAGCTCTAGGGGATTCTACACCTTCCGACCTCCACAGGCTATGGAATGGGTACAGGTGCTCATGCACAGACAGACCCACGTAATAATAAAATAAGTCTAAAAAATACAGCTGTTGGTGACAGGTTACAATGGATGAATATGCTGTAAACTCCTCATGGGCAAACAGATTCCACAGCCTGTTCCCTTAGATGCTGGGATTCCTGACTGTATAGAAATGTCTGCGCCAGATGACACAATGGGAAAGTAAATTTTCTAACTCATCTTGGGCCTACCCTTAGAGGCTTCATTAGGACACCGATGGCGAGGGAAACCCAGAAGGTTGCTAGGGAGTCAGTGTGGCACTGTGGGAAGTAGATGCCAAGAGGCATACTAAGGTTTAGAGGTTCAGAGTCCCAGGCAGGGAACTCAGTGGCTTAGGAGTTAAGACTACATTCATGTACAGACCTAGGGACCAGAATAAGTTGTATGATGAAAAAAAAAAAGTAGCATGACTTACTGGCTCTGTCTCGAGTGTGTGTGTGAATGTATGGACACCTCTCCCACCAACACACTATTGCTTAACCCTTTTATCCCTTGGGTAAGAAAATTCATAACAGAAGTGGTACCCTTACCATTCCTTATCATAAGCTGTGGACATCAGGCCCTGGCTAAGCACTCTTCTCCTAAGACATTAAGCAGGACATGTTTTCTGGATCCTTGGGCTCTGAAGACCTACCTATGTTCCCCAGCAAGACTTGAGCTGATATGTTAACTTATCACATTCTGATATTAACCAAGAAAGATAATTCACACAGTAACAGCCTCTGAGTCTAAGGGGGCCATGCTCCTTTACAAAGATGTCAGGAAATGGTGGCATTTCACAAACCCATTGTTGGTCAACACGTATTTGGTATTTGCTTTGAACTTGTGTTCCTTTTCATTGTTGAGCTGTTTGTCCTGCCAACAATACAGAACGTGGATTATAAATCTCACGCTCTAATTTCTTGTCCAGAGTTATTTTACATTATGGCTAACCATGATTCCAATCTTGAATGTCCCCTGGTGTTCCACACACCTCCTATGCATGGCAAGTAGGCACTCTGCCTTCAATGATAAGTCCCTAAATCTTTGATGAAATAATTTCACAAAAACAAACATAATTACTACATACCAGCTCTCTTTCGTAAGAAGACTGCAGAGAGATTTTCATCTCACCCTCCCAGGGTCACAGATGAAACTTACTGCCAGTTAGGAAGTTGTAAACTAGAGTAGGTTGAATGGTGTAACAGAAGGCACCTGGACTCTGCAGTTGCAAAGTGAAGACCTGAATCCCTCAACACCCAATCTGCAAAGACTGTATGCTGCCTACTTGAACCAAAGTCTTTCTAATGACCAATCTGCAAAGACGGTTGTTGTACTGCCTTCTTGGCCCCAAGTCTTTATACTCAGTCTGTAATGATCATGCTATATATACTGCTTCCAAGTGTGAAGACAAACTCTTTGGTCATAAACCATGGATTACAAGATGTACCACTATTTTATCCACAAAGATTATGTTTCATATACACAGATTTAAAAAAAAAAAAGCATGCCTCAGAGGTTAACAGCACTTGCTATTCTTGAACTGAGTTTAGTTCCCAGCAGCACCCAAGGCAGGAGGTTCACAACCACCTGTAACTCTAGCTCCAATGGATCCAACACCCTCTTCTAGCCTCCTCAAGCACTTGCACAAACATAGGCACACAGAGAATCACACAGAAATAAAAATATGTAAGTTTACACTGTATTAGGTATCATAAATAATCCAGCAACATTGAAAGCCTGGGGAGAGGGTCCGAACACTATTTACTGTTCTATTTAAGAGACGTGAACATCCGTGTATTTTATTATCTGAGGAGCTTTCCAAGAAACAATTTGCTATAATGAGTGACGGGTAGTTTTTCCAAACCTTTATAACCTTGGGAAGGAAGAGGAGAACAGTACTTGATTTAAGTATGAGGCACTGGATTGCTAAAGACTTGTATGTGAAAGGGTTAAGTCACTGTCTCTCCCTTCCCCTCCCCCACTACATGCAAAAGGAACCTGAGGTCCATGTAGGTCAGTTCTAAAAACATAAGACCCCTTACTGGGTCTAGGAATGAATAGGCAAAATACTTTTATCTCTGTGACTATGACTCCGAAGACCTGAGTCAGACAAAAGCCTAGAGGCCCACATCCCAACACTATCATACCCAGCCATGACTCAGGAGGACTTTCCAAGACCACCGGATTAACTTGTAACCACTCCCAAGACTTAATAACAGAGGCTTTCATCAAACAGTTAAGAAAATGTGTTTTCTGCTCTGCTGTCATTGACGCTGACATTAACATTTCACTTCCTGGGATCCTGCTAGCTGGTGGGCATACAAAGTACGAGACTGCCAGGTCAGGGCTGGTTTCCTGCACTGTCTTCTGGGGCACTTTGAACAGGGAGCACACACACGTGGAACAGCAACAGAACGAGATCCCGACTTTCGGAAAAGGTGATAGGTGATGCATTTGTGGGTCCACTGGGGATTGGATTGCAGTGGATACTAGGTGTTCTTTTCTGAGGGAGAAGCCGTTCATTTGTCTAGGTGTCAACTTTAGCTGCACTCAAAATGGAATTTTCAAGGACTTAAATCATTTATTTTTATAAACTTGTTAGCTGGGCACAATGGCTCACACCTGTTGTCCAAGGTGTGGTGGGGCCAAGAGGATTGCCATGAGTATGAAGTCAGGCTGGGACACACAGTGAATAAACTGCAGGTCAGCCTGGACCATAGAGACTCTGTCTCAACTAAAAGGAACTTGTTAAAACCATCTATCTAAGACACTATGTCAAATCATTAAGTATGTGTTACCACAGAGACACTAATGTGTAAGCTTTACCTACCAAAAGCTTGCAAACAACCTGGGAGAGTACCCTCCCATTCTAAAAGCTAATCAGTGACAGGTACTTGATAGGAAACATCAGAACATATGTATTTTGCATGTGGAATTGACCTTGCTTTTTATAATTACATAATCCCATGTTAATTAACAAATGATGGTTTTACCTAAGCCAATACCTACTGTACTGGATGGTTTTGTGAACTTGACCCACCTGGGGAGAAGGAACCTAAATTGGGGGAATTTCCTCTATCAGACTGGCCTGTGGGCGCATGTCTGTGGGGCATTTTCTTGATGTTGAGTGATGTGAGGGTCCAGCCCATCGTGGGTGGTACCACCCCTGGGCAGGTAGTCCTGTGTTGTATAAGAAAGCTGGCTGAGCATGGGCCAACGGAGCCAGCCAGAAAGTAGCATTCCGTTTTAGCTCCGACCTTCAGGTTCCTTCTCTGAGTTCCTACCTTGGCTTCTCTCAAAGATGTATAAGGCAAATAAACCCTTTCCTCTCCAAGTTTGTTTTGGTCAGAGTGTTTCATCACAGCAATAAAAAGCAAACAGGACACTGTGTAGTAAAGTGCAAGGTTTGGCAGAGAACTGAGCTGGAATCTTCAGCCCGGCACTGTGGGCTGTAAAAGGAACTAAGAAGTCAGGAAGGGACTGTGGACTTGGAGCAGGCAGGTCGATGGACACTGGTCACAGGAAGGAAGGTGGACACCCCGGCTTTCTACATGGAGTTCTTCTCTCCCCCACTGTACCCCAGATCCTTAGGCAGATCCAGATTCCAGTGTTGACTGTTCCCTTATCTGCCAAGAAAATAATGGCACCCACGAGCCACCTGCTGCTCTCAAAGGTTTTAAAGGTGAACCAAAAATGACATATCTATAGTTCACAAAAGGCTCTGTCTACGCCGCTCAGTGGGAAGAGTCACATGCAGTGTATGGATAAACACAGCTACACATCTAACTGAAGATATTAAAAGCACTTCAAATAACTCTAAACTTTGTTCTAATTCTTTTTACTCCAGAATGACAAAAAAAAAAAATACTTTAAAAATTGAGTCCTCCAGAAGCTCACACTGTTCTAAACTTTGCGCTAAAGAATAAAAAAAAGCACCTGAGTTACCAAGACAATTGGTAAAAGAATATCTGCTATATGAGGAGCCTCTGCTTTGGCTGTTCAGAACAGGATGAATTTTTCATTTGGATGAGACCGAACTTCCTAAGACAGTGGTCATCAAGTGAATGAAAAGGTACGAGGCAGACCCGTTTGTGGACACACTGGATGAGCACTTGTCACTGCCGCAGACAGACCAGCACATCCATCCAGATCAACAACGAAACAAGTACGCTCCTTTCTCCAACCAAAGCTGAGCTGGGCTGGGCCAGGCAGCCCACCAGAGCAGAAACAATGCTGGAAAACGCAGGAAAGAGTGAAGATGAACTTGGGCTAAGTAAAGTGGTGGGCAGCATTCAGAGGGCTCAACCAGTCCCTCACATGTATGTAGACTGTATGCAGTCCTCTCCTGAATGCAGACTGTGAAACAGTGTGACCTCTGTGGGAAAGTCTCATACCTTGAAAGTTAAAACACTGTATGGCAACAGTTCCACTTCCGGGGGTACCCCCCAAAGTTAAAAAGCAGAGGCACAGATATAGCAACATTCATGCAACATTACCCAAGGCAGCCAAATGGTGGAAACATCTCAAATACCCAGCAACAGATGAATGGCTAGACAAACTGGGGCACACACACACAATGGAGTATTATTCAGTCATAATAAGAATGCAGCTGCTGGTGGTGCACTTTTAACCCCAGCTCAGGGGAGGCAGAGGCAGGGGACTTTCTTTGAGTTCAAGGTCAGCTGGGGCTACATAGTGAGACCCTGTCACAAACAGACCGACAGAATGAAGTTCTTACACTTGTTACAAGAATGGAGCCTGCAGGCAGGATGCTAACCAAAATGGACTACACACAGAGAAATCTTGTATATCCATATATAGTAAATATATATTTGTATTTTATGATCCTATCTTTAAGTTCAGAGAGTGGAGAACAGAATAGAGGTTACCAGGGCCTGGAGGGAAGAGGGAGTTTCTTTTTAGGGATGGTGAAAAAATTCTGGAAATGGACGAAAGTGATGGCACCCCAAATGGAAATGTACTTACTGCTGTTCTATACCTAAAAATCATCTAAATGGCAAATTTAGGAGGCTGGAGAGACAGCTCAGTCTGTAGTTACCTCTGCGCAACCACGGAGGCCTAAATTCACTCCCTAGAACTCCTGTAATAACCAGGGACAGTGGTGTGTCTGAATTCCCAGTGCATGGGAGGCAGAGACAGGAGAAATCCTGGAGCTTACTGGGCAGCCAGTGCAGCAGAACTGGTGAGCTCCAGGTTTAGTGAGAGATTCTGTCACAAAAAATGAGGTAGAAGGCTGGGCATGGTGGTACATGCTTTTAATCCCAGCACTCAGGAAACAGAGGGCAGGCAGACTTCTGTTAGAGACCACACTTAGTGAGCTCCAGGGAGACCCTGTCTCAAAAAGACCAAAAAAAAGGCGGAGAAAGATCAGGTACCACACAGACGCTGACATCTACCATCTGTACACAGAGTGCACACACTCCACACTCACACATCAAATAAAAAAATAAGAGGTAAACCTGATGTTCTCTACTTTACCAAAGAAACAAGTATGAGTTCCCCAAGGCCCCCAGGTTGGAGGGCCTTCCCATCTTTCCCGATCACTTTCCCTCCCCATAACCATCTGTACACTTCTCCTGCAAGACGTCAGCTGAATTTATTCGTGGCAAAAGTGGGCACAAAACAATCTAGAAGCACAGTTTCAGCTCAATGATCCCCAGTCTGGTTAGACTGCTGCTAGCTCCTGCGTGTGAGCCCCATTTCCGATGGAAAATAAGTCACAGTTAAATCACAATCACATTGATCTGACTGACTGGTGTGTGTGTGTGGACAAGTGTGGGTGTACACAGGAAGGTCAGAGGGCAACACACAGGAGTAGGTTCTCTCTCCTTCCATCACACTGGTACCAGGGATCAAACTCAGCCTATCGGTGGTGGTAAGCACCTTTGCTTGATGGATGAGCCATCCTGCTGGCCCAAACAAGCAATTCTGAAGAAGCGTTCCCTACGCAGGGTAACTATCAGCACTGAGGATTAGGGAAGGGATATTCTGGTGGGTTACAGATGTAGAAAAAACAGCCACTTCTACAGGAACCACAGACTTCCTAGCAAGAAGCAGGAGAGACAGGAAAGGGACCAAACACTAACAAGTCATTCTTTCTCCCTGACTCGGGCCATATTCCCTTCAGTATCTTTAGATGACTGACTATATTTCTTTCATGACAATCGTCTTGACTAGGTTAGAGCTGAAGTATGAAAACTTAGTGCATCAGTGCTTGTTTCCTTTGAAACATTCTGGGAAAATGTTCAGTGTAAGATCACGCTGATACCTCTAACCTAGTGTAATTTTTCCCGAATGACTATGTTAAATAATTGCAACAAGTTCTCTGGTAATAACATACCCATTGGAGATAGGAAGTGGCTAAGTATTTGTGGAATGAAGATATGATAAAACGAATCCTCAGAAGGCAAGTTGGTTTCAAAATGTGATGAAGCCAACTATCCAATCCAATGTGGGAATCCTTGTCAGAGAACAATGAGAACATCGTCAGAGGACAAGCGATGCTGACAAGGTTTCAGTGTCGGAGATAGCAGCGTCCTGGGCATTATACCCTCACTGGGCTGATGTGTTCTTGTTCATAAGCAAAACATAAACCTCCAGGAGGAAAAGATAAACATTGGCCACAGACAGAGGTACTTCTTCCGCATGTGTCTAAACAGGATAGGGTCTGGGAGATAAAGGAAAGGTGAACTATCTCTTGTTTTAAGACAGGGTCCCATTTAGCCCAGGCTGGTCTTGAACTTACTCTGCTTTCTTTTTACTACCTGAGTGCTGGCATCATAGGTGTGTGCCGCCATGCCTGGTTTATGCCTAGAGCTTCAGATATACCAGGCAAGCACTCTACCAATTGGGTTGTATTTGCAACTCATGAGCTATCCTTTTATTTTTTCAAAAGAAAACACAGGAGCGGGGGGCCACACGGGAGCGGGGGCCACACGGGAGCGGGGGCCACAGGTGCAGTCACCATGCTACTGCATGGGTACTCAGTGAGCGACGTCAAAAAGCGATTTAAGAGCTAGGCGTTGGGGGTATGCCTTTGAGCCCAGCACTTAGGAGGCAGAGGCAGGAGGACTTCTGTGAGTTCAAGGTCAGCCTGATCTACAAAGTGAGTTCTAAGCCAGCTGGGGCTACAGAGAGACTCTGTCTCAAAAAGAACAACAACAGAAGTGACTGAACTCTTTAAAAATTTTTTTATTATTTTTTCTTTTGTGTACACGAGTGTATTGCCTGCATGTATGTATGGGTACCCATGTCGAGCAATGTCTAGAGATCAGAAGAGGGCATTGGAATCCCCTGGAACTGGAGTTACGAATGGTTGTTAGTCACCCTGCGGGTGCTGAGAATCAGACTTTAGTCTTCTGCAAAAGTACAGCACTCTTAACCCCTGAGCCATCTCTCCAGTCCCTTAAATAAACTCTCAAAAGAAAATCTCACTTTGATTTGGGGAGATGTGGGTCAAGTGCTTGCTATGCAATCAGGAGGGTCTGTGTTTGACCCTAAGCACATATGTAAAAAGCAGGGCATGGTTGTATATGCCTATCACCCAAACACTTGGGGGCAGAGACAAGTGACCCCAGGTGTACACAGCCAATCAGCAAGTCCAGGTTGAGAGACCATGTCTCAAAGAAAGTTAGGTGTAGGGGCTGAAGAGATGGCTCAGCACTTAAGAGCGGCCATTGCTCTTGCAAAGGACCAGGGTTTGATTCCTAGCACTCACATGGCAGCTAACAACTGTCTGTAACTCCAGTTCCAGGGGCTCTAATGCCTTCTGACCTCCTTGGGCAGTGGATGACACTGGTGTACTTACACACATACAGACAATATACTCATACACATTAAAAAAATAAAACAAAACAACAGGTGCAGCCACGTGTGATGGTACATACCTTCAACACTAGCAATTGAGAGGCAGAGACAGGCAGATCTCTGTAAGATAGAAACTAACCTGGTCTACACAGTAGGTTCCAGGCCAACTGTGATTGCAGGGAGCTCTTGTTTCAAAAAAAGAAAAAAAAAACTAAGGTACAGAGTGATAGGGAAAACCTCTCTGCTGGGATCTGTCCCTACCACATACACACTAAATAAACAGAAAGTATCATTTTTAGACAGTTGAAGTATCTGTGAAATAAACAAAGGATCTGAGAGAAAACTGGCCAAGTAAATTAATAAGTGAAATGAAAATATAATAAAAACAACATCGACCTCTGAGTCCACCCAGCAAGAGAACAGCTCTGCATTCTGAAACCAGCACCAAAATACGAGCAGTTTTGCATTCTGTCTCACAGTGACAAAGTCATTCTTTACAGAGATTTATTTATAATTTAATTCCCTTGATGGTTCTAAAAGCAAGGGAAGAATATTTTCAAACAAAAATCATTATTTATACAGCTGGAGTTTCCATTTTGTTAGAAAAATCAGTAGGAAAAAATGTTTGGTCAGAATTTTTGATAAGTTTTGAACATTTCATAAAACCTCATACCATCAGCTCCCAAATCCCTCATTACATTTCTCGCTATCAACAAAGGAAACCCCCAAATCAACAAAATTCATAGGTTCTGATATTGACAAGGGGTGGGGGAATCTTTGAATCACTAACAACAACACTCCTGGGGGCGGGAGAGGTGGTTCAGTGGTTAAGAGCATGCATTGCTCTTCCAGAGGACCCGAGTTTGGATCCCAGCACCCATGTCAGGCAATCTACTACTGCCGTAACTCAGTTCCAGGGGGATTCTCCGTGAACCCCCCGCCACCATATGTACTCATATATAAAATAAGGACTCACTGATATTAAGTTAGTTTCTGCTTGAAAACACATCTTGCCGGTGTGAACAACAACAGCAGTGTCTCGGGCCAGGGCCTCCAGAGTAGAAAGCAGAAAACAGCTGGCAATTATTTGGTTTACTTCACCAGATAATTCATGCCTAAAAACTCACTCTGCTGTCCAAATCGCCCAGATCAGTTATAATCATAGAAAAACCCTTCCACTCTCCACAGCCGATGCTGTGTGCCCAGGAGTTGTGTTAAGATGGTGATGATCACGAACCATCACCAACCCTTCACTCCTTAGTAAAGAGCATGCTGGGATTTTCACAGCATAGATTTTAACACTTCTCTAAGTGTCCTACGATCTGACACGAGGAGGCTTTGTCCACTGAATGTAGTTATCAAAAACTGCAAATATGCCAAGGGACTGATGAATTGCACTGAGGAGATGGTTTAAGTGTATTCACTACAGGCAAAGCCCATATGAAGAGAATTATCCAACATGTAGACATTCCAAAAGGAAAAAATACAGAAAGGGGAGGATATGGTCGGGCAAGTCTATAATCCCAGCACTTAAGAGGCAGTAGGACCAGGAGGTCCTACTCTCAAACAATAAGACAGACAGAGAGAGAGAGAGAGAGAGAGAGAGAGAGAGAGAGAGAGAGAGAGAGAGAGAGAGATTATGCAAATTCAAAGACAAGCACACCTTTCTGACAGATCAGCAAGGACTTGAGATTGATACCTTTCTTCTCATGTATGATTTTAAATTTTTACAAAGCCCTTTACCACTGAATAAGGAAAAGCGGGTGTTAGGATTCCCATTTCATGGACCAAGAAAACAGAGCTGGAGGATCTGCTCAGGCCAAGCTAATGTCAAAACTGCAACTTGAACTCGGGTCTCTGGATCCAAGTTGGGTGCCCTTTCCATCAAGCCACACCGAAGGCTAAAGTTAAAGCAAATAAAAACGATCACATTACGCAGCGAAATCTGCGGTATTCACCATTACAAATAGTCTCAGAGTCACACATGCTGTTAAATAAATCTTAGGCACAGCTCGAGGGTGCAGATGGCACAGAGGGTGGAGATGAGAGGCTCTGGCTAGTCCTGGGCAAGGCTTTTTCCTGAATTCATCTCTGAACCAGTAAAAGTGGACAATGGCCAGGAAAGTCCCACATCCCTTCCTCATCCAGCAGATCATGAAACAAAAGTGGCTTCAATGTTTCCTGCTCTAGTGAACTCAGAGTGGAAAGGGTCAGCTCACAGATCCAGATGTTAGCGCATTCTCAACTCCAAACGTCCCACTCCCCTTCGCTGAATGAAGAAAGGCTTCTCAAAAGCTTTTACTTAACTTCAGCAGAGTGATCTACCAGCACTATAGGACTGTCTTTAAAAAATTATTTTACTGTTTTGTGCAGTGTTCCATCCCATTTTCAACCCTGACCTCATCAGCCAGTTTTTATGTGCTTCTTGTGAGGTGGGCACTGTCTTGTCACAAGTTGTCAAACGGTTCAAATGACCCAAGGCTGATATTTAACATGTTATTCAGGCTTGGTCCAACCCAGCCTTCTGTTTTTCAGTAGCATTTCCAAGAAGGGCACATGGCTAGCCAAAGAAGGATCCTATCACTCTCCACCTGATTTCCTTGAGACACCGTCTCTCACTGTCTCACCGAACCTGAAACTCCAGGCGTGGTTAGGCTGACTGGCCAGTAAGCTCCCAGGATCTGCCTGTCTCTTTACCGAAATGCTAGGGTTTTAGGCACCAGTGGCCATGTTGCCTTTGTACACGGGAGCTGGGGATTCGAACTCAGGTACCCATACTTGTATACAGCAAGCGTTCTTACACAGTGAGTCATCTCCTTAGCACCCAGATGGACTTTGATGTTTTGAAAAGTCTGAGAGATTTTCCCATTCTAACTGGAATCAACTGCTATGCTTTCCTGTAATTCAACAGCTTAAACCAGTGTGTTTAGTCCCTTTCTCTTTATGTTTCTATTTTTGCCTGGAACTTTTTTGAGACAGGATCTTAACAGTGTAGCCTTGGGTGGCCTGGCACTTGCTATGTAGATCAGGTTGGCTTGAACTCAAGAGGGATATCTGTTTGCCTTTGATTCAGATGCTGGGATTAAAGAGGTATGGCCACTGAACATCTGGCTGGGCACATAAAAAAATTATTTATTTATATGTGTTTTATTTATTTATTTTATTTATTTATATGTGTGCAAGTGTTTTGCCTGCATGTATGTAAGTGTACCTGTGTCGTGTGATACCTGAAGAGGCCAGAGGAGTTGGATCCCTTGGAACTGGAATTATAGATTGTTTTTGGTTATCATGTAAGTACCGGAAACAGAACCCAGGTCCTCTGCAAAAGTATCCAGTACTTTTAACCACTGAGTCAGCTCCTAGCCTGGCACTTTTAAGGGAAGGAAACCAGGTTACTACTGTGGGAAGTCATCTAATGCAGAGGGAGAATAACCTAGAACCACTAACATAAATGCTGAGTTAACATTGCTTTTCATTTGGAAAAGTTCTCTTTTTCAGGGCCGGAGGATGGCTCAGCAATTAAGAGCACTGGCTGCTCCTGCAGAGGACCTGAGTTCGATACCCAGAACCCACATGGTGGCTAACCACCATCAGTAACTCCGGTTTCAGGGGAATCTGACTCTCTCTTCTGACTTCCTCTGGTACTGCAGGACACAGGTGCACTTACATATATGCAGGCAATACACTAATACACACACACACACACACACACACAAGTAAATAAAATGTATTTTTAAAAAGTTCTCTTTTCCTTAGAGGATACTGGAAGGAACCAGAAATCTAGGAAGAGAGCTATAATAAAACAATAAAAATTATCTTTGAGAGCTCATTCCTGACTCCTGATCCTAATTTTTGTCTGTCCAGCAAGTCAGTGAATCTTTGTACTGCTGACTGCTTCCTTTTCCTTCTCTCTTCTTGAAATGAATGCATGGCTTAGAGATCTTCTTGCCCCATTATTCTTCTTTCTTATATCCCTATCAAATTAAAAGCCAAAGCAATACTCAAGTCTCCCACAAGAAGTCTTGTTTGGCTCTGAAATTTTTACATGTCATTGGGTACATCATCCAACCCAGGTCTCAAGCTCCTCCTCTGTGAAATGGAAAATAATAATAATAATGGAAATAAATAAAAATAATGGAAATAAACTACTTCAAGACCTCAAAGAATGGTTCAAATCAATCCAGCAGGACCTTGATCAGCCAAGGCCACGCCCATCTGCAACTGGTGCCAAGGGCTGATGCCAGGGCCCTGAACTTCATCTGTCAAGCATTCTTACCATGCATGTATATGTGACTCAGTGCTGCCCACATCGCAGTCTCCAGTGCCCATTCATGCCAGGGATGATGTAAGCATTTTAAAGCAAGGGACAGTGAAGGGAGTGTCACGTGTGGGGAATGACAGGGTCAGGGTGGGGAGGGCTCAGCTACCTGCACCCCTTCTGGCTCTAAATAAAATAAAAAGTGAGGCTTTATTATCAACCTTGTGGCATTTTAAACGAAATTATATTTTCTTCTATAATTTACAGACAGCACAAAGCAGACACTTCAGCAATAGTGAAAAATCCATTTAGACACTCAGTGGGTCTAAGACTGAGGTACAAAAGAGAACATTAAGCACCGCCCATCTTCCCGCACCTGACTTCACGTGCAGAGATTCTCAGATCTAGAAATCAATCTACCCCCTAATTACAAGCATCACAAACTGTTAAGTAGTCAGTCTAGCATGTCTTGGCTCCTTGTGTTAAGTTCACCCAAATTCAAGCCTGACTCCCACAGGGGCCCTCTGTTTTTGTTTTTATCTTTTTTTTTTTTTTTTTAAGCTGACAACATGGATTCGCTCACAGTTATTTTCCTTTAATAAATTCTTGCCACAAGTGAACCAAGGCTGTTTTTAATTAAGGTCTTAACCAAAAGATCATCTGGAAAGCTGTCCTCCCACAGGCAGGACAAGTTTGTTTTGACCAGCTGTCCTAAGATCTTTCTGCTCAATCACCAAAGCTTGGGTATCCTCTTACAGTCCTGATAAACTGAGTAGCAATACCATCCTCACTCTAGGGAGGGTTCCACCCTGAAATTGACATAGATGAGGGGAGGGGCTCCAAAGGGAGCTTAAAATCATGAGGGGGCTGGACAGATAGGTTAGGGTGTAAGAGCACAGGCTACTCTTGCAGAGGACCCAGGGTTCAGGTCCCAGCATCCATAGAATGGCTAAGAACTGTCTGAAACTCCGATTCTAGGGGATCCAATTCCCTCTTCTGGCCTCTATGGGCACTGCATGCACATGGTGCACTTTTATTTGTGCAGGCAAAGCACTCATAAAATAAAAATTTCATGAAGAGAAGACACAATAATATTAAGATAGCTGCAGTGTGTGAAATGCCATCCGAAAACAGGATTGCCCAGGTGATGAAGTCACAAGTGCCAATTATTACTTACATTCATAATGGAAGAGCTAAATTTCAGTTACAGAGTAGTGAAAATCTATAAAACGTAGTACCTACATGTCCAGCATGGTGGCATACACCTATAATCCCAGCAGTCAGGAAGCTGGGGCGGGAGGATTACTCTGACGACACTCTGATTTATAACATTAGTTCTAGACTAGTCAGGTAGGCCTACATAGACAGAACCAATTTCAACAAAAAATTATTATCTAGACTTTGGAACTGGCCTATGATCTCCTTAAGGTCTAAATCATTTTTATTTAAGTTTTTATGTCAAAACTTAAAAGAATATTATCACCCAGGAAATAAAATAATGACCTTTCAGAGCACATATTTTTTCTCTAGATTCTCAACATACTGTTTTGTTTCTAAAAGTGAATTTTGACTTCATTTAGCAAGAATCTAAAGGATGCAGACACAACAGCCCCTCTCAGGTCTTCTCTTTATTACCTGTCAACCCTGCAGCAGCCAGGCTTGAAACTGAAGTCCATAAATCAGGCAGGTGACAAGCTCTGACTCACTTTTGATTCCTGAGACCAGATCAGCACAGTGGACAGGAAACAGACAGCAAATACTTCGTGAAGGCAACGGAGTTCATGGATGATACAATTCAAAAAAAAAAATCATCAGGAGACAAAACCTGTCTCAAGTAACCCAAACCTCTAAATCCCAGCTAACCCATGCCCGGGAACCTATTTCAAGTTCTTCATTTATTTAGCGAACATTCATGGAGCACCAAGCAGGTCTCCGTTAAACCAGATTCTAACTTCAGATGGTGACTGTCAAAAAATAAAAACAGAACAGAGAGTATCACAGAGTGATGGCAGCAAGGCCACAGGAGGAAGATGTGGAGCGAAGGTGCTCCAGGTCGGGGAGCACAAAGGTCTGGGGGCAGGTGGAAGGGACACTGGGACCCGCCTTTCTCACTTCTAAGTCAAGCTGTCTTTCTTAGCCCCTGTCTTTTCCCACAGTGCTGCTGGAAGCACCTTCTTTAAACATTGCTGTATTGTGGCCCCTTCCTTAAACGTATATAAATTTCTTTGTTCCTAACACACCTGTTCAGTGTTCCCTCACAAAAGGCCCCGAGGTCTCTCTAGGATCTTGTCCAATGCCTCTACCATCTTCTGTTCTTCCTTCTATGATTCACACTTCAAACTCCGGGTCATACACTGATGTATTTGATAGTTTCTGGGCAGAAGTTGTCCCAGAAATCCTCTAATTAGCTGGAGCAATGGCACACTAACCATTTCTCCATGATAAGCTCAACCCATGGAAGCAAAGTTCCTCTCCATTTCGAGATTCACTGTGCGGCAGTCTCCAGCAATCAGGAGCTGTCCTCTGGCAACATTTGACATGTACTTCATGACATTGTCATGCAGATGTTACCCTCTTCCAGTGGGCAGCAGCTCACCCCTAAGTCCACTCATCAAATGTAAAAGACAGAGAGGATCATCTTTCCTCCCAGCTCACAGACTCATCTCCTGAAAGTTTCAGGAAAGTCAGGGCTGGAGGGATGATGGCTCAGCAGTAAAGAGTGTACACTGCTCTCGCTGAGGCCTGGAGCTCGATTCTCAGCACTTACGACCACCTGTAACTCCACCTCCTGGGGATCTAATGCTCTCTCTGGGCTCTAGTCACCCACAAATACATACACACACCAAAAAGAATATTAACAATATAGAAAAGATTTTGTGAAACTCACTCCAATCTTAAAGCTAAAATAATTATGTGGGAATAACATTCTAGCCTGAGATTTTCTTCACAGGTGTGAACAGTGTCTCCCACAAATCCATGAGTCAAAGTCCTAACCCTTGTACCTCAGAATATAACTGGACAGAACTCTTAGAGGAGATCACGGTAAAATAAGGCCCATGAGATACGTCTCAACAGTACGCACCACTAGTCTCTATAGGAGGGAGACAGCAAGACATCTATGCACAGAAGGAGATTCTGATGAGTGAGGTAGCTGTAAAGTCAAGGAGATGACAATATGTTTCTACTGAGTAATCGGAACTGACCCCAGAGAGCAGGTACATTATTTAAAGTATATGGATGAGGTTGTAGGGATACGGAACAGTGGCTGAATTCTGCTAAGGCTTCCCAGCAGACCCCCTCTCCCACCCCCGGTACCACTCATTTCTCTACAACTTCCATTTTCCTAGGTTAAGAGGCTATCCCTGTCCTGACTTCCAGGGTGCTCTGAGTGAACACGGCACTAGCAAGCCACCACAAAGCATTGGACAGTGAGCACTGTATGCACTGATACGGGAACCATCAGTGGTCAAGTTCACTGGGCGGAAGTTCACAGGGATGTGGCATGGACCAGATAGTTAGCAGATCACAGTGCAGGGCAAAACATCTTTAAGGTCACAGAAGCCAGTAAGCTTTTTGGCGGACTTTTGTGTAGTGTATGCTTGTATGGAAGTCAGAGGTCAATGTCAGTCAGCATTCATTCTGTGTGTGCCTCGGTGTGAGTAGGGAGGTCAGAGGACAACTTGCAATAGTTCTTTTTCTACCATGTGGGTCCCAGCGATCAAACTCAGGTCATCAGGCTTGGCTGAAATCCCTTTATGCACCTGCTCACTGTCCACATTATTTTTTTTAAGTTTTATTCTTTTTAGACAGGGTCTCACTGTGTAGCCCTGGCTAGCTAGACAGGCACCTGCCTCTGTCTTCTGAGTGCTAGGACTTAAGGCACATGCCATGATACCCATGGTCTCTCATTAAACCTGGAGAAACTGGTTGGCCACTGAGTCCCTGGGATTCACCTGTCTCAACGACCCAGTGTTGGGATTATAGATGTATGCCTGCATACCCCGGTTTTTGTTTTGGTCTTTTTGAAATGGTCTCCCTGTAGCCCCAGCTGACCTGGAATTAATAATGCAGACTAAGGAGGCCTTAAACTCACAGAGATACGACTGCCTCATACTCCCCAGTGCTGGGATTAAAGGTGTGTGTCACCACGCCTGGCTTAATTTGGTTGCTGTTTTAAAATTTTATATATATATTTTTTATTTTATGTATATGAGTGTATGTGTGTAAATGTACCCAGGTTGTACAGTGCCCTTGGAGGTCAGAAGGTACTAGATTCCTTGGACTTGGAGTTATAGAGGGTTGTTAGCTACCATGTGGGTACTGGGAATCAAACACAGGTCCTCTGCAAGAGTGGTCAGTGGTCTTAACCCCTGAGCCATCTCTACAGCCCCTCCTACACTCCCTGTTTTTACATGAATTCTAGGCACTGAACTCAGGTCTTTACTTGCGGACAGCAAATGCTGTATCCAGAGTCACCTCTGTGGCTCTGGTTCCCTGCAATGGTTTTGAACCACAAACATATGAAGATGCAAGGTGTCCTTAGACAGTGAGGATGGGTCTTGAAGAATACTCTACATGCTCATTTTCAGCAGACTCCTGTGAACTGGCTTTTCTAGTTTTGGCTATTTTCCAAAGCAAATCTGTGTTGTCATCTACCTTTCTACTTATGAACTGGTCCTGAAGGTAAAGTAAGCTCTACCATTCATGAGCAACATAAAGCACTTAAATTCGGTGTCATTCATTTACCTCATTGAAGCTCTAGGCAACCACTGGAAATCAGCCATGAAAAGGGTTCTCTTTTCCTCTGAGCTAGCTTCCTCTTTAGGATGGAGTGTAGGTAAAAATGGTACCTTGAACGTCACATGGTGGATGACGAACCTGGGTGTTGAGTAGTTATGCCCTCTGAATTCAAACTATAAAGAAAATTATAGTAAATCACAAGAAACATGTAAGACTTAGGAGGTCCCCTCTGAGGTTACATAGGCTCTAATCTAAACGACCTCAGGAGAAGATGGAGCAGCCTGCAAACCATACAGGCAATCCCAGGGCTGCAGCTGTGGCTGGGATGGGCTTTCTGGTGCTGCAGCTGCCCACACTCCTGTAACTCCTTTATTCATGTTCCTTTAAGTAAACTCCCTGATTCACAAACTAGACTTTGGTGGAATTGTGTCTTTGCCTTTTCTGGTGCAGGCAGAGGCTTGTTCCTCTCTCCCCACGAGGGTCAGGGAACAGCAGTTTATTCAGGCTACACTGCAAGACAAAGAACTATAAAACACATTTTCTAAACCACTTTCAGAAATAATTCCTTTCTGAGGGCAAATAATTACCTGAGATTTGTTACTTAACCCTTTGTGAAGTACAGCATCATGAGACTGAGAATGTGCGGCAGAAAGCTGGGCATGGTGAGACACCTGTAATCCCAGCACTGAGGAGGAGGAGGAGACAAGGGGCATCTGGGAACACTGGCCAACCAGCCTGCACTGGTGAGCTTCAAATTCGGGGACAGACCCTGTCTCAGAAAATACAGTAAGGCGACCAAGGAAGACACTGGACCTCCACATTGTGAATGCACACACACAGAGGAACACACAAACATGCTAGATCACAACAGAAGATATCAATTCTTTCTTCCTCCCTCCCCAATCTGTGCAGCCACCCCTTACTTGTTTCAAGGGACTCTTCCAGATGTCACTCCCGTTCAATGCTTTCTGGCATCACGCATCGTCAGGGCACACTTGCTGTTCGTGACTCCCACCCACAAATGTAATGCCGTCCCCATCTGATCTGAGCACCATCATCATTGTGGCCACAACTTTGCAGTCTGATGTGGGATGGCAGAGCTGCCCCAGGGATAGCACTTCCTCCAGTCCAGGCCATATATCCTAACACTTCCCAAACAGCGTCACCGGACTGGGTAGAAAATGTCCAAACACTTGGTGCCTATGGGGGACATTCTCATTCAAATCACCACCCTTAGACTAAATAAGAAAAATCACCTCAAAATTTTATATCTAATCCACGCTGGCCAAAACTGTCCTAAGTCTATCTCCAATAGATTTCAAATAAGGAGGTGTCTCTACCTTTATACACGGAAAGGTGCACGCTAGCAGGAATTAGTGATGAACTTGCTTTTGGCCCTGTTTGCTCACCATACACAATACGAGTCAATTCCGTGGATCTCTTCTTTATTACATGTGTGGGTGTACACGTGTGTGCTTACATGCTTATGGATGCTGAAGGACCACGTTAAGTGTCCTAACTTCTAATTCCTTTGAGACTAGGTCTCTCATTGCCCAGAATTCACCAAGTAGGCTAGACTCAGCAAGCTCCAGGATCCTATGGCCTCCACCTACCAGCACTGGGATTACAAGTGTATACCACCACGTCCTTTGTTGATCCTTTCTGTAATCCATACATGGCCTCTTCCTCAGTTTATATCTCTCTTTCATTCCAGCAGACAGGTCATTAATTGTCCTAGTTCATAAATAACTCCCAAGTCCCAGCGTTTAGCTTTCACTTTGGGGACGGGGTGAGAATCTCTGTTTCTGATGTTTACTCTCTTCCTCATCTGAGACTTGGAACTTCACAGCACCCGTCTAGGAATGGAGGAACTCAGGGAGCCTCTGGAAGGCAAGTTCTAGAACTTAGCAGCAGAATATAGTGACCACCTTGGGCAGCAAAACTTCCCCAATGGCCAGTGACCCCTGTGGACAAAGTCACAGCAAGTCTGAGAGGGACCTTAAAGATCTGACCCCACAGAGAACATGAAGCCCACAGGTGAAGGAACTGATCCTCTACCTGCAATCTGAATACACAACAAACCTCATCCTGTCCTTGATTCTGCAGACCCTTCTTCCTCAAGCAGCCGCCCATTGTCAGCTCCCTCATCTGAATAATGGCTGTGCACTCATGGCTGCCTACAGCACAAAGGGAGCACCGAGTCACATACGTCACAGCCCTGTGCTGTGCAAAAATAGTTTCAGGACAGTTTTTCTGATCTGAACTTTGAGGAAAAACAGAGCCAAATACAAAGTGTTTAGATAAGTCAGTCAGTAGAGCATGGGTGGGACATTTAAGCTTCGGGTTACAAAGCTGTGTTGGGGGAGAAGATGCTGCAAGAGAGGACACAGGGAGGGTTCAAGATTATGTAAGAAATGCAATCAGGTTGAAGTCAGTTCAGTATGTCTGGGGGAGGCAAGCAGCAGTGGCGGGAACATTCTTCTACTCATTATAGATACAAAAAAAAAAAAAAAAAGATCCAACACTGTGCCTCATGTAGAACTTTAATCCTAAATAATTTCCAGACATGCCATTCTCTCCCCAACATCACAGGGTAGAAGCTACTGGACAGGGGTTTGAATGCCGATATCCCCGACTCTTAAGAGAAAAAAATGTCTTGCCCATCTTTTCATGAAGCCACATTTAGATTCTAGGTCTCATTTCAACAGATATCAGCATAGCTTAGCTACAGTTACAGTGGACAGATCATCTGTCAGGAATGGAAAAAGCCAGAATGCCGAGGAAGTTGTACTGGGGCGGGTGTTAGGGTAGAAGACACGAAGGCATTATTTTAAAAGCAATGTTGAAAAAAATAGCTGCAAGCAGGAGCACAGTTTGATGAGATGGGGGAAGGCCCAGTTGGCTAAAGCCAGGTCAAGACTTCAGGGTCACAGGCACCAGCGGTCACTGTGGGTGCAGCCTGGGAAGGCCAATATGTGGCCATAACACCAGTGTGAACCTCCCCTGCCACAGGGAGGCTGAGATTGGATGGCATATTTGATTCCCAACCGCAGAAACATGCTAACAACAAAATGCCCATTCATCTACTCCTTAGTCTACAAGGAAACTATCTAAGCCGTCGAAAAATCAAGAGCATGGTCATGCAGGGAAAGTGAGACATCTTTATTGGAGCCCTCTTTATTTGCTCTGAGGATTGAACCTAGGGCTTTGCGTATGTCAGATGTCTAAGTGGCCCACCACTGGGCTACATCCAGACCCTTGGTGCCTTCTATAGTATCAGTCAATACAATCTAATATGGATCAATGAAGAAGTGAACAAAATAGTATTATAATTTTACAAATGCCCATGAGATTTAACTGCTTACACACACACCAGGTAATTATTGACGAAAGGTACGTTAAAGAACTTTGGATAGGGGGGCGGGGAGATGGCTCCACGGGAGAACATTCTTGCTGTGAAAGCATGAGGGCCAGAGTTCAGATCCCCGGAACCCCAGTACAGGTGGGCCTGGACTTGGTGGAGTGCATCTAGAATCCCAGTGCCCTGCAGCAAGATAGGTGGAGACAAGAGAATGCCCAAATGCTCAAAAGACAGCTTGTCTCAAACATTGTGGAAGGTAACAGCCAACACCCAAGGTTGTCCTTGGACTTCCACATATGTACCATGGCATGTGAACACCTGTAATCACACACATGAACATGCATACACGTATGATTTTTTTTTTTTTTACAAATGTCTTTAGATTTACAAAAACCTTGAACACTTCTCCTCCTGTCAAGTAAATTATGACAGACTAACTGAACATCTTCTTTCTGTTCCAGGGTATAGTATTTCGGAACAGCTCTTCTGTGAGGTAGTTTAGATTATAATTTCAAATGGACTCATGGTCATAGGCCTCTGGGTCCATTTTATACACAAAAATCAATACACTACTACTAATAAATAGGATTACTTCAAAGCCTCCCGATGGGAGCTCATCAGGTTCAGGGTTCATATTCTTCACGTTCACCCAGGAGCTAGGAGAAGACGACTCAAAAGGTCACCATCTGCTAAGGGCAGGAATTCCAGCATGTGCAACCCACAGCTTTTGGGTTAACACAAAATTGTGAACTTACTTAAAATATAATGTGTGTGTGTGTGTAAGGGGGGGTTGTGAAAGAGAGAGAATTTAATAATAAGGTGACTGTGTGGTTCTTGAGTGCCAACTCTAGATGACAACTTCATTGTACCAGGTCAAATGGTTGGATGGATCCCCCAATGACAGGCTGCTTCATCTGCACACACAGGAGTGATGCCCTGGTTTAAATGTTCCTCTCCAGGGATTTACCACAGACCTGTTAACTCCTTGAGCTAACCAATGTTACACCGTTTTTAAAAATGTAGGCCACTGGGGCTGGAGAGATGGCTGAGTAGTTAAGAGCACTGACTGCTCTTGCCGAGGACCCATCAGGATCAATTCCCAGCACCCACACAACAGCTAGCAACCATCTATAACTCCAGTTCCAACGGATTCAACACCATCTTCTGACCTCTGCGGTATTGCACAACAGAGGTACACTTACACATATGTAGGCAATATACTCATACACATAAAAATAAAAATGAATACATTTTATTTTTAAAGCAGATTACTCCAGGATAGTGGGTGTACCATCTCTGACCAGACTGTCATGTCCCTAGTATCTGGGGCACTTTTGCCTTGGTTGTATAGTTATTCCTCGATTCCAAAGGGGAACAGGTTCTAGGACAAGCACCTTGCTGTGATCTCCAGAGCCAAAGATGCTGAAGTCCTCTAAACAGAACGGGGTAGTATCTGCTTCTCTCCCAGCACAGCCTTCCCGTGTACTTTAGTCATCTCTGGACTCCCTCAGACAAAGTAAACAGCCGTTATTCCACTGCACTGTTTAGAGGCTGCTGACAAGAAAGAGTCTACATGTGCTCGATATAGACACATTTTAAAAATGAACTGTATCCTTGGCTGGCTGAATTCACAAATGGGAAAGCCACGGACATGGAAGTCTGTCTCCTAAACCACACTTAGAGATACCCACCTCACCTGTCTAGATGAGCCAGGGGCAGGGGATCTTAAACAGTGTCTGCACAAGAAAAAGTCCCGTTAAGCAAGGTGAACCCAACTGAGAAACATTCACATCAAGTTTTCACTAATATTCGGGGTCTACATGACACGCACATCAAGGGAGATTCTGAAGGGGGAAAGAAAAGGTCTAAAGGGAGGAGAGAGAGAGGATGATGAGGGACAGAAAGACATGAAGGCAGAACGTGGACAATCTAGGAGGATGAAGGGACACAGGAAACCAGGCAGGGGTGGGAGGACATATGAACAACACGATACTTGTGTGTGAAAATATCAAATGAAACCCACTGTTCTGTCTTTTTGCAACAGGGTCTTCCTGTAGCCCCAGCTGGCCTGGAACTCAGATTTGCCTGCCTCTGCCTCCAGAGCGCTGGGAGGATTAAAGGCGAGCAGTGGACCACCACAGCCCCAGATGAGGCATTTCTCCGCCTCTCACATTTTACATGGTGGTCACACCTTGACTTCTGCCCTAAATCTGAACACCCTTGGCAAAACCTTTTCTATCTTTCTTCCTTTAGAGCTCTCACTGTGTAGCTTGGGCCTTGAGTGAGCCATCCTCCTGCCTCACCCTCCTGAGTGCTGGGATTCCAGGCATGCACCACCCACATAGCTGAGAAACTAAAATTTTCCACCCTTGTGTAGATCCTTAGGGAAGCTCTTACTGGGTCTTCTAATTCACAGAACAGCATGCTCTCCTCCACGACTCAGTTTGCAGGATGAGGTCAAATGCCTGACAATCCATCCTAGCCAATGATCAAGATATACCCCATGGGCAGACTCCTAGCATCTGGGTGATAGAACCAAGGGGCTTCAAAAGGGGCTTGGTCTAAGTTCCGGTTCTACCAATGTCCCGAAGCGAATGAAACCTTAAGCAAATGACTTGGCTGGTGAGCTTCCTTTCCCTCAGCAGTCCATTAGGACACTGGTACCAGCCCACAAGGGTCGTTAGATTACATGAAATAAAATACTAAAAATGGCTCTCTGCCTCTACCAGTATAAAAAAAATACCCAGTGAGCAAAGGCAGTAATTAATGTTTCTAATGCCCTAAAATCAACAAGGGATCAGGGAGAGGAAAGGACGAGAAAAGGATGACAGGAAGGACCTATTACTGCAAAACATCACATTAGGTACTGTTTTAAAAGCAGCCTATTTCCATAGAAAGAGATCAATACGTCAACAGAAGAGTAGGCCCAGATAAGGACAAACGTGGATGCATATGCTTGTAAATACGCACACACACTCGAAAACACACGTGCATGCCCCCGTGCACTCTGGAATATGATGAAAGTCGCATTTCAGACTAAGGAGAGGCTGAACCACTCAAGGCACTCAGAAAAAAACATGAATCTGTGCCCTGACACAGATGCACGTCTGCACACACACTCTTCAGAGGGGTTAAGGACAAAAATAAAATTCTGAGGCTTGGAGAACATAATATTGGACACTATTGCTTTTAATTTCAGAATTAAGAAAGGTATTTTCAGAGTCACAAAACTCAGACGGAGCCAGGTGTGGTTCAGCACTTGGGAGGTATGGGCAGGAGCATCAGAGATTCGGGGTCAGAAATATAGCGAGCTCAAGCTCAAGCTGAGCTACAAGAAACCCTGCCTGAAAAAAACAAAACCAAAACAATTAACAACAACAAACAACAACAAACCACACTCTCAACTTTGTAACTATAATTTTATATCTAAAAACTCTCTATAGAGAAATACATCACAGATAAAAAGTAAAAGAAAAATGACAAGCTTGAAAGAAAATATTTGTTAAATACTTATACCACAGAAAACCCAGTATCTATAATTCATTAAAGTTCCAATAATTTAGGGCTGAAGAGATGACTCAGCCATTGAGAGCACATACTGCTCTTGCAGAGTTTGGTTCCCAATACCCATGTCAGGGAGCTCATAACCACCTGTATGTCCAGCTGCAAGGGGACCCGATACCCTCTTCTGGCCTGAGGGTACCTGCACTCACACACTCATAGCCCCCCAATCAAACACAGAATTAGAAAATAAATCGTGGCTGGAGAGATGGTTAAGAGCACAGGCTATTTTTATAGAAGACCCAGGTTCAAATCCCAGCATCTGTATGGCAGTTAACAACTGCCTGCTAACCCCAGTTCCAGGGGATCCAACGCACCCTTCTGACCTCCAAGGGAATTGCATGACATGGGTGCACTTACATACATGCACACAATACATATAAAAGTAAAACTAATAAAATACTTAAAAAATAAAATAGGACAGTAATAACACACATCCCAGAGATCCTCAGGTTTTAATTGGTAAATTTCATGATGTGCTTAAGATCGTTACTGACACAGAAACATTCAACTACGGCTGGAACAGCAGCATTGGTACCAGCAGTAGAAATAATCCAGGAAGCACAAAAATGAGATACCATATAGAACCGATCACAGCAGGAGTGCAAGCAGAATTCAGACCACCAAGTGCTGGAGAATATGAGGAAACAGGTCCTCACTGCATTGGTAACAGGAATATAAACTGCTTCACTGTTGTGGAAGATAATTTGAAAATCTGTCAGCATTTAATATATGTGCCCTGTGATGCCCAAACCCAACATACAGAAACACACATTTGTATGAAAAATATAGTCCTGGACTAGAGAGATGGCTTGGCGAGTAAGAGAGCTGCCTACAGAGGACCCAGGTTCGATTCTTAGCACCCACACAGCAGCTAATAATGACCCACAGCTCCAGTTCCAGGGGATTTGATGCCCCCTTCTGACTTCCAAGGGCACTGCACAACATAGGTGCACCCACATATTTTTATTTTATGTGTATGAGTGTACTGCTTGCTTGTATCTAAGTGCACTTGTGTCCTGTAATTCATGTGGAGGTCAGAAGAGGGTGCCGGATTCCCTGGAACTGGAGCTATAGTTGTTAACTGCCATGTGGGTGCTAGGAATGGAACCTAGGTCCTCCGCAAGAGCACCTAACACTCTCAACCACTGAACCATCTCTCCAGCTGTAAAATATATATTTTTTAAAGAAAAACACAGGCATGTTCTACACAATGATGTTTCAGTCCGTGATGGATCATATGTACCACATTGGTCAATGACCTAAGACTGTAGTAGCATGGTGGCGGGCCTAACACAGCAAATGCGTATGACACGATGGCAGCCGTGCTGTGGAAAAAAAGCCTATGCTGCCAATCATACACATCTACTACATGCAGCTTGCACAACTACGGACAATACAAGATAGGTGACAATGAAGACATTATGACTTATTATTTTATCCTTAGCGAGGGTACACATGGAGGCCAGAGGCTAACCACAGGGGTCCTTGCTCAGGAGTCTTCCACCTAAAGGGACCAGGGTCTCTCACTCACTAGACCAGTTTCGCTGGTCAGCGAGTCCCAGGGAACCTTCTGTTTGTCTCCATTTCTCTAGAGCTGGGATTACAAGTGCTTGTGGTTGTACCTGGCTTTTTATGTAGGTGCTGGGAATTGAGTTCAGAGACTTTACTGAGTGAGCTGTTGTCCCAGCTCTCCACCCCTTGTCAATATTTTAGGTATATTCCTACTTACACGTTGACCGAGTCAAGAGACTGTATCAAAAGACCACACCAGTGACTGTTTTACTCCATTGGTTAGTTAGGTAGTTGGTGATAGCCACATCATGACAGCACCACCACCCAATGGCACATTTCACGATTTCACAGAAGCAGAACTACAGTTTGTGTGTGATGAACATGTCCTCATTAGTGGTTGATGGAGGGCTATTTGTGGCCATCGAATGTAGCACTACTTAAAATAGCAACAGCTAGAACAGAAATAACAGAAATCGAATGGGAATAACTAAATACTTTTGGCATACCCCATGAGTGGCCTTTGAAAGAATGAACACCAGTATATCCCAATAAGGAAACATGTCCAACACTGTGTTGAGTAAAATTTGCAAGACACACTCTGTACTTCTTTTGTGTTTTAAAATCACTTGGGTTTTTACATAAACTATGTATTTGCAAATGGACATGAAATGGACAAATCAAGCTTTTGTCCCATTTGGGAAAAAAGCAGGCCAGGGGAAGTTTCCCTCCACTGAACTGTTTCCTGTCAGAGTCGGAGGTGGACCTCAGTGAGTGTCCATGTTTCTCGGATGCCTGCAGCACTCCTGCCTCTCAACGCCCACTCCGGAGAGGGGCCAGCACAGCTGCACAGTCCTAGCAGGATCACTCAACTCCATTACTCTGATGCTGCTAATAGCACTGATATCTGTAATCATCCACTTGGCAATCAGGCTTCAAGGTAAATTAATAGGAATGCGTTCTATTAGTCTTCCAAACACTGTTGAACACAAAGCCATGTCTAAGTCTGCAAGGGTGCAACAATATACCTTTTCCTATAGTGATCTCTCAGGGTGGGGGCAAAGGTTGTAGCTCTGCCTTTTTCCAAATGGCATTTTCACACTGTCATTCACATAAGAAAAGAAATGAACGAGAGATGGCTCAGCTGGTAAAGGCATCTGCCACTAGGCCTGATAATTTGATCCCTAGGGCCCACATGGTAGAGAACCAACTCCCTCTAGTTGTCCCCTGATCTACACATACACACACACACACACACACACACACACACACACACACACACAAGTAAATGAATAAATGCAATTTTTAAAAGCAAGACTCAAGTTTAGCCCTGGCCATTTACTTCTGTCAAATGTGACAATCCAGCACCAGACCCACCAAATATTTCTGAAACTCTTGATATATTTTGATTTCTTTATTCCACAAGCTGGAGGCAAAGCCCCAAGCTCAGCCCCCAGAGCCAGTTCTGGAAAAATGGTAGCCAAGTCAAGCTAGATTCTCACAGGTGGTGGGTATCTAAGGGCCACCAAAACCCCACCCTTTTTATACAGAGTGGCAAACCAAAAACCACACAGGGAAGCTGATCCTTATACTCTGCAGCAAGCATGGAACAAGGAATGCACACCTGCCGTCCCACTACAGTCTCTGTGTAAAACCAACCACAAAGGGCAAAGTTGAAACACCCACAGTGGCTGGAGGTTGTCTGAGCTGAAGGTGGAGAGATGATCAGAGGCAGCTTTAGAGCCCGAGACGCACCTGAGCCAGCAGAGACCTTCATCTTTCCTACATACAGCCAGAATGCCGTCTTCGTTCAAAAGAAACCACCACAGCGGTCCCCAACACCCCTCCTAACATGGGTTAATTTGTTTGTAAATTATACAATATCAACTCAACGGATAGGCCGCTCATAAGTAGATCCATGTCCGAGGCTGCAGCAAAATGAAGTATGTCAATCAGATCTGGGCTTTTCTAAAAAATCATGGAAAAAAAAAAAAAAAAAAAATCAAAGAACATCCCACCCTCTTGTTTTTTTTGAGACAGTCTTACAAGGTAGCCCTGGTTGGCCTCAAACCAGGCAATCTGCTTGCCTCTGCCTTGTGAATGAAAAGCTAGGATTAAGTCATATATAACCCTGTCCAACAAGAACATTCCCTTTAAAAATAAACATTTTAACTAACCAAAACTTTAGATTCTATACTTTGGGTTCTAATTAACTTGATGATAACTCATTCTCAATATGAAAAATCCAAACATTTTCATACAAGGAACTGTGGTGTTTACTTAATGCCTTGGTTTTCTAATTGGAAAGGGCAGGAATTGCACAGGCACGACATTTATCCCGACTCTACTCTCCTCCTTGTTCCAAGCTGGATGCCTTCCCCCGTCTACCATTTCATTACTCCTTACCGCATCTTTAAACACCCAAATTACCAAACACGCACGGAGAACATTTCCTCTCCAAATAAGCCTCGTGAGCTTGGCTGGCAATTTGATGACAGATATAAAAATTTTTAATAGGGGTACATAATGGACCAGTTAAGGGATCAAAACAAGAAAACAATGGCCAGTCCCACAAACACCCCGAGTCACTGGATAGTGGGGCACAGTGGAGCAGTCTACTAACAGGCCCGTCACTCTGTCACTTGGGAGGTAGAGGTAGGAAGATAAGGAGTTCAAGGCCATCCCAGGTATGATTACCTTCAAATTAAAAAATAAAAATCTGGTCCCCTCTGGGCACAGTGGTGCATGCCTTTAATCCCAGCACTTGGGACATGGAGGCAGGCAAATCTCTGTGAGTTGCAGGCCAGCCTGATCTATATAGTGAGATAGTGAGGCTGTCTCAAAAACAAAACAATAAAAAACAAAAAACAAGGAGGCTGGAGAGGTGGCTCAGCAGTGAAGAGTATTGGCGGCTCTTGCAGAGGACCCAGGTTTGGTTCTCAGCACCCACATGATGGCTAACAATCATCCTTAACTCCAGTTCCAGGGGATTTGATGCCCTCTTCTGGCCCCCTTGGACACTTTATGTATGTAGTACACCTACATACAACCAGGTAAAACACTCCTACACACAAAACAAAAATGAAAACAATAATAAAGCGTTCTTGTTCTTTGATGAAAAGCCAATGGAAGACCAGGACTTTCTTTTACTGGGGAATCCTCCCAAAGTTGTTCCATTTACTTGGGGAAGAGATCAGAAAGGGTGGCCAGTTTGACCTATCTCCATACACCCGATTTTATAAACTCTGATGCCAGGCGTGCCAAACGCGCAATACCTTATCTAATGATGCCATGGCACACTGCAGCCCAATCTAAACTAAAGCCTTGGGTTCACCTCAGATCTCTATTCCCAATCCCTAGTTCTTATTATACTGGTCATCAGAATGTACCCCACTGTCAAGCCACAACTCCACAGACTGCATTTCCGACTTAGGTTCTGACCTGACTATTAGACTATTAAGCCACAAGCTCCACTGTCTGGGTTTCTGACTTGTTGGCTTCTGGTTGTACGTAAGAGTATTTCCAACAGTTTTCTAAGAGATAATACTCATCTATGGACACTCATCCTGAGCCACAATTCAAGGAATGCCAACAGAAATTTTAACAGAACCGGGTATTTATTACAAGGCAAAATCTTTACCAGACCATACGAGGCCATTCCACAGCAATAGTGCTGTGTTCCCAGGCAGGAGGCTGGGGTTCACACCCTCGAAACGCAATGCATACTTGCTAATTAGTTAAATGAGTTTGTGAACCCACTGCTGACCCCGTGCCAGCGCAGGAAGGTACACAGGAAGAGCGGTTGCAGAACTGCAAGTTGCAAAGAGGAGAGCGGCTAACTGCCGGGACAGGAAGCCTGACTTAACAGACAACATAGATGACGAAGACACGGACTTCAGTGCTTAGCACACAGCCAGGGTTCAGCCAGCACTAGCAATCCTCTCACTGCTCACAATCCACACAAGAATCCTGGAAGGGCCAAACTATGATTTTTCTCATCTATCAGGGGAGGAAACAGGGCCTCGAGCAAAGGCCTTACCATCAAACTATCAAACTGAGTGTTGAGGCTAGGATTAGAGTGCAAGTGGAGAAGTTGATCTGAGCAGGTCTCTCTTAAATCATCCAGCTGAGTCTGTGATAAACATAAACTTTTCCAAACTTCCAGAATCTGATCTTTCTTCTCCCTACAGCCTGGCCACACAAAGTGCCATCATCTAAGAATGGGTACGTTAGGTCACAGCTGTTGGGTTCCACAGGGTGGCCGGGCCTTCCAAAGTGAAAATCCAGGCTGAAAACTACTTATTTGCCAATTTTTGACATTTAAAATATTAAAGCCACACATACAAATGTCGACATTTACGGCTAGGAGATAGTTCTGTTGGTAAAGTGCTTCTCACACAAGCAATTTGGTGGTATATGCTTATTATCCCAGCCCCAGAGAGGCAGAGACAGGTGAACCCTGGGTCTCACTAGCTCATCAGTCTAGCTTACTTGGTGAGTTCCAGACCCTGTCTTCAAATGAAGAAAAGGTGGATGACACTTGCGGAATGACATCCGACTCTGTCTCTGGCCTCTACATGCATCTTGACAAACACCAACATATTCACGAAGGCACTTAAAGTCTGTCAGAGAGAGGATGCGCATGAGTCCCTGTATCTGTCCTTCCTTCCAGGTCTAGTTCGGTGGTGATTTTGCTTCCAGAGGCCATTTGGCAGTGCCTGGGGCCCATGTTGATTGTTGCATCTGCCGGGATGCTGCTGGCATCTAAGAGCAGAGGCAGGATGTGCTATGGACCCTAAACACACAGGTCAGCCTTCCACACAAAAAAATGTATCTGGCTAAAATGTTAACAGTGCTAAGACCCTGCTCCAGTTTAAACTTCTCCCAAAGCCTACTTGTCCTCCCCAGGCCCTCAAGTTCAGATGCCCAAGAAACACCACGGACGTCATGATCTTTCCTGCTTTGCATGTTGCCTTAGGTTCTTAGAGGGTATTTTCCCTCTCCTGTCTACTGATAGACCCTGGAGGGTCACGAGGGCAAATGAGTCACCCTGGAACCCTCAGAGGACCCGGGCCTGCACACACACACACCAGGTTGGGCGTTCAATTAAGCAGTATCTATAGCTTGTCATTCTGGAAGAAGGCTCAACCAACACTGGACATGTCCTACCTTGGGGCGAGGGAGATGGGTTCTAATACAGAGCTTCTTATGAACGTTATCTTGTTTAATCCTTTGGACCAGTCAACAAGTCAGGGTCACTATTTCACTATTTTAAGTGCGGCTCACAGATGTACTGATGAAATAACATTGCTGTGAGCAGCAAAGTATGTTTTGACAGCCAGACTGGCGAGTGTCACACTCCCTCCAGCTTCACCACCGCCATGGGACTCCAGGGCCGAAAACAAGCTTCCTAAAGACTATTCCCAGGATTGAGGTATCCTCAGACACTAACGAGCGGAACAGTAACATGAACTGCTGGAAACCTCAGAACATTATTAGTGTGACTAACACAAGCTTTGTTACCCAATGTAACAACAAAATCAGTCAATTGAAGGAGTTCTGCAAGTAAGTTTCAACACTGCTACATATTTTAAAAATTAATTATGAAGATACTACTCTTTCCTCTAAGAGTACTCAAATCTTATTTCAAAATTTTAATATGATACAGCCTAAGAAAACACAATTCAAGATTTCTTTCTCATTTTGATCAGCAAGTTCAAGAGAGCATAGGGAATTGTGACTTGTCTTTATGCACTGCACTCCTCTGCTGGCCCTGTGCTTTACACAGCAATCCCTGGGTTCTCGCAGAGCAGCTTAGGACCTAGCACAGACCTGGTAAAGTGCATCATAAATAACATCTAAAGGTTCGTCTCTGGGAGCCCTGACAGCATCGATCCCCCAAATCAACCTGATAAATCTGTCTCATCTTCCTATTACAGGGAGAAGCACAATGAAGGCTTCTGTACCGCATTTGGGTTTTTTCTCTCCCCAAACTAAAAGACCAGCCTTGACCTGTCATTATTTCTGAGAAATTCCACCTTAACCTCCCTCCATGCCAAAGTCACAAATGTTTCCAGGGCTCAGCTCCAGCCCCTCAGAAAGCCCACGATATCCCTCCCAACCACCCAGCATTCCCTCTAGTGCAGCCTAGCATCTTGCATGGCCTCAGCTTTTTCCAGTCCCAGGAATTAAACACCTTGAAGTCAGAGATCTTGTACTTTTTTCTTTCCCTTTCTCCATCCATCTTCTAGACAGGTCAATTCTATAGCACACGTCCTCAAAGCAAGCCCTAGTTCTCTCCCCATTCAAATCTAGCTTTCGATCCACTTGGTTACCTGCTCCTGGTGACCCTGACCCAACAGAGTGGAGAGTCTACTACAATTAGACAAAACCACTCAAGGCATGACATCTAGTTGGTGTTGATGCCTAGACACAGAAAACTTTTCCACTTTGACCTCCCAAACTTAGATCCTCAGTCCTTCAGCAGGCCCTTTCTTGGGTTTTGTGTGATGTGTAAGCCAGAGGATGAAGGTGGGTATCTTCTTCAATCACTCAGACTCCATTACCTTGACCAACACTCTACTAGGTAACACTAGCTGGCCTAACACTAGCAGGTCAAAAGACCTGCCTGCCTCTGCCTCCCAAGTGCTAGTATTAATGGGATGTCATACAAGCCAGGTTCCACCTTAAGACAGGATCTCACTGAACCTGGAGCTTGATGATTTGGCTAGACTGTCTGACCAATGAGGTCCAGGGATCAGCTGGTTTCATCCCTCCCAGGGTTGGGATTATAGACAGGCACTCCCATGCCTGGACTCTTTGGGTTTTAAGTAACTCATCTTTGGGTAGTTTGCCTTGCAATAAAACCTAGAAACCCAGAAGTCAGTACCTAATGCATAGGGATGAGGCCTGGGACGTGAGGGTCTGCAGGTCTGCTCTCTACTATGAAGAAAGGTTGAGGTAAACATTGTGCATGTGCATTCTGCACAAGACTCCTGCCCACCTGGTACTCCTGCTCAAGAACCGTAACCTGCCCTCTCTGCTGCCTATCCAGGGCTGCCCCAATGTTTCAGAAGACCAGACCATGCTGCTTCTAAGAACAGGAATGAAGCCTGGAAATCACTATCTGGAACAAACACTTCAGGCAATTTTATTACAGGTTGGACATCTCTAATCTGAAAAATCTGAACAGATCCAAAACCCTGAAACTTTCTTAGCACCAACATGTCCCCACAAATAGGAAAAAAAGAATCACACCAAGAAACTGCTTCCTGCATAAAATTATTAAAGCAATATAGAAAATGACTTTCAAGCTGTGTGTCTATGGAATATATAGAACACAACTAAACTTTGTTTAGACCTGGGCCTCACCCCTAAAATTTCTCATCACTTATATGCAAGTATCTCTATATCTGAAAAATAAAATTCCCAAACCTTCCAGACATGGTAGTACATGCTTACAATCATAGCACCTGGTTGGAGGGGGGAGGGGGGGACAGGAGTTCAGGGTTGCCCTCAGCTACATGGTGAATTGAACATCAGTTTAAGTTACATGAAACTCTGTCAAAAACACAAAGCAAATCCAGACTCTAAACATTTCTGGTCCCAAGCATTTTGGTTAAGGGCTATTCAGCCCGTGTCAGGTAAAACACTGGATCATTCCTCCTTACAGGTATCTTAGCTTCCTACTATATACTTAACACAATGCCAGACCACAGAAGAGAGAGAGGAAATAGGCTGAGGCCAGAGCCAGGATCCTTGGGTTTAATTTTGGTTGTCCCACTTATTAGCAGGGCCCCAAGCCAGCCCTTTAACCTCTGGCAGCCTGTTTCCTCCTGTGCAGAACAAAGATGGTAACAATACCCACTTTACAGGCTGCCATTTGGATACCATGCAAAGGCAAGGAAGGCACTTAGACCAGTGCCCTCGATACCCATGGGTACTCGATAAACACTGGCTATTATTATCCCACAGACTAGTGGCTGCTGAGTGGCAGCCCTTAAGCCAAATCTGGCCTAGAGACCTATTTTGTTTGGCCTCACATTTTCCTTAATCCAGTCAACATTTAAAAACCAGGAGATTTTTTTGACTAGGTCCAATGTCTGGAGACTCTGGCAGCCATGGTTTAAGGCAAGGGCCCTGGGCACCCTTCCCTCAAGCTGTCCCTTACTGGAGCCCTTACATGAAGGCAACCCCATTCTAACAAATAATAACTATTTTCATTACTTCTATTTTGTGTGAGTATACGGTTCGCATGTGTGTGACCGCACCCAGTGGTCACCCTGGAGCTGCAGTTACTGATGCTTGTTATTCGTGTTGGGTACTGGGAATCAATCTGGGGGTTCTCTGCAACTGCAGCTGGCGCTTTTAACCATCACTTGCGACATCTTTCCAGACGCCCCTTACTCCGGCCTTTGTTTTACTTTTTTGAGGTAGGACCTCACTTCAGCTCTGAATTCAGCCATCCTCCTGTTTCCATCTCCCGAATACTTCTAGACCAATGTTACGAACATATCCAACAGCCTTACTATTTTCCAGTTTGATATACTCCAATTGATCCCCCCTCATCCTAGCCTACCTTATGCTTCCCTACCATGCAAAGTTTCCCCAGCCCAAATACCTTCCCATCTTCTTGACCTAGCCAAGAGGATCCAATGAATGGCACACCCTGAAATAATCTGAGGCATCTAAAAGAAAAAAAAAAGGACACATTTAGATCTTATCCCGAGAGATTCCTAGTCTGGGTAGGGTCCAGGTGGTTGAATTTCTTTAGTGCCCAGGAAATCCTTTTTTATAAAAAAATAATTTTAAGACAAAGTCTCATGTAGCCCAGGTTGGCCTTGAACTCAATATCAAGCCAAGGATGACTATGAACTTCTGACTCTCCTGTCTCTATTTCCCAAGTGCTGGGATTTCAGAGTGTGCTACCATGCCTGAGTTCACCCAAAGACACACATGGATGTGTACTGAGACTGGCCATTGTGGGAACCATAGTCTCTGCTTCTGAAGGCCCAGTGGAGTCCGGTAGCTCTCACTGGCTCAGCTGGAACTTCCTGTAGCCACTGTACAAAGGAGGACTAGATGAGTCTTGTTTTCCTCCTGACTCCTGTTTAGTCTTGCTTGCAGATCGAGTGTTTAAAGCTTGTCTTCCCAAACAGATTGTAAAGTCAAGAGTGGGCGGATCACACTGCATTCTTCTTTTGCATCCCCAACAGGACTAATGGGGTGCCAAGCCCAGTGTAGGCATCTCCCAAATGTCTCTTCTCAGATCGTTCAGTCTACAACCAAAAAGGCTTTGCCGGGAGCAGAAGGACAAAGGGTCACACTGATCTGTTGGTGGAAAGGTCTGGAGTAAGTCAAGAAGAATAGTTGGGATACAATGCAGGTTGGGGTTGGTCCAGGCCTCTGGGGAGTCAGGTGAGACTGCACATCAGCTTTCTGCTAGTGGGTGTGGAAGGACCAGGGAGAAAGGAGGGCAGCAACAGGAGAGGCCAGGAACCAACGCTCTGGAGGGAAGAGAAGCAGTGGCATCCACTTGTGATCCTGGTGCAGCGGGCGTGTGTGTGTGTGTGTGTGTGTGTGTGTGTCCACAAGACGATCAGGAATTCAAGGCCAGTGTGTGTGTGTGTGTGTGTGTGTGTGTGTGTGTGTGTGTGTGTGTGTCCACAAGACGATCAGGAATTCAAGGCCAGTCTCTGCCAGATAATAAATTTGAGGATAGCTTGGGCTAAGGGAGACCACCTTAAAACACCCAAAACAAATTAAAAAAATAGCAAAAAAAGTGAGAGAAGGAAGAAAATGATAAGAGGCTCAGCAGCAGGTCTCTAGTGAGCGAGATTTGCTTCCATCTCCCCATACACTTCCAAGGAGCCTCGTAGTTAGCCAGGGTTTCGCAGCTCAGAAACCCCAATTTCCCCACCAGTCTTAAGCCATGCCTTACTGTACAAAATTGCATCAATAGTATAATTCGTATTAACAGTGTCATTTCATTAACATGTTCCACCACAGAAATAAAGGTTTTATTCATGCTGTGATTACTGCTGATTGTACTGTGACAATAAGAAACTTACTCTTCTGTTCTTTCTCCCAAGTCAATGGGCAGCTTATAAAGAGGTAACAAAGACCAGGGTTCCAAGGACTGCACTAGGCCACAGCTACCAGAGGCCTGCGCCTTCCCTCCCTGTCACCACCATTCTCCAAGGTGCACCTGGTTTGAAATGCACACTAAAGGCTATTGAAGGAAATGACAGAAAAGACCGAGGAAAGACCACAGAGGCTCTGGTTTCATACATCTATGGCAAACTGGCCTAAGCACTTCCCAAACATCAACACATTTCATTTTTTCTCCTTATGAGAGGAAGGTAAGGAAATGAAGGGGTTGGCCTTTTGGCCAAAGTCACACGATTGTCAAGTGGAGACAGAGAAGGAGGAGCCAGATACTCCAGCTTCCATCTTCCTTTACACAGAGCTGTCTCTCCTTTTAGGAGAGTCTAGCTTTTTTTATACACAGGCCACCTTTTCTACACAGGACGTCAGGATGCAGAAAGGAGGAGGTCCATGTGTGAGCTTTGAGGATGCTGTCCTGGTTATACGTTCCCCAAGCCTCAGAGCATCCAGGCTCGAGACACACAGGGCCTGAGTTCATTCACTGCCTGCATCCCCGAGTGTAGAGCCATACACAACAGGTTCATGAAAATAGAGCAGAAAGAAGCTGTTCTCAGCAGTCCAGAGCACGCTGGAGGAGCCACAAGGTTCTCCAGGGTAGGCAGCCCAGAGCTGGCTGGGAAGACCAAGGACATTCAACCCCTCCACCCGCCAAAAAAGCCCAGGAACTGAGTTTTGCTGATAAGCTCACCCTCATCAGTGGCTACTCCTGGCTCCCCGGAAGCCAGCCCTTGCACATACAGGGTACCTTCCTGGCTTGTGGATTACAGATAAACAGATACCCCCACCCCAAAGCAGGCTGGGAGGATTGTATTTCACTTTCTGGCTTCAGGGCTTGAAGCAATTCTATTTTTAAGCTTTCTCAGTTCCACAAGTAAAATAAGGTCATTTTAAGGAAATGAGTTCTGGCTTTAGGCTGATGACTTCCTCTGAAAGAGTTAACAGAGTGGCTGCTTTGCCACACCAAAACCTTCCTGAAGTTATCGACAGTCAGAGAGCCTCTTAGTCGACGGTATAGTGCAAGGGACAAACCATCCTATCACGTGGGTTTCCGATGGACCAGGACCTCTTTCCCAATGAGGTTTCAAAAGCCCATGTGGGTTCTTTGTGAAGTATAAAGATCTCTCAGAGCACCAGAAATATCATATCCACAGAATAATAATTACATTTTCAAACATCAACTAAAGGTTTAGAAGATACCACTACCACATTTTTGGGAGAAGTGGTCATGCTTTTTGTTTTAAACTCCCCTTTGCTTTCTTAGCATCTTTGGGAATAAACTGTCACCCCGTAGCCAGTGGTTCAGAGTTCATCCTTTTAAAAATTCCAGTGCAACTGTTTTGACGGACATTTAAAATGTAGTCCACATCAAGTTAGCCCTCTCTTGGCAAAGGAGGCTTCTAAGAATGCAATCTTGTTTCGGCTCTGGCTTCCCACATACCTCCCTCAGTGACCTTGATCAAGTAATTTAACTGCAGCAAGCCCTAATTTCATTACCTGCAAAAAAGGAGGTTGGGTAGATGAGAACTCTGTGCTTTATAAACTCCCACATGTTACGATGCCCAAAACCATCAGATTTATCAAGAATTGCATATACTACTAACCTGAAATACTGCTGTCAATGAATAAGACTGTTTGAAGGATTTTACAAATGGAAGTTGGTCATTCTTTTTAATCTTTTGGTTTCCATCAGCCTTCCCTTCCCACTGGTGTTAACCTCAAGCTGCATAGCACGTGCCTTATATCACAAAGCAAAGCGGGCCCAGTTCTCTACAATCTCCAGGAAAGTCAAGTTCAGGGAGGCCCTGGGATTCCACCTTGGCTTCAAAGCGATGTTCCAGACAACTGTGGCCGCAGACTGACTCCCATTAAGGCTAGTGAGGTAGAAACAGTCTTAAAAGTTAGACATTACATAGTGTTTGAAGCAAAGGTTTAAAGAGAAAATAAACCAACATTCCTCTTTTTGGAAAGTCACCCAAATAATCCCTTTATTAACTCCATTCCCACCAAGCCAGTGTCCTGTTCCCCACTTGAGTTGTTACTTTCTGGTACCTTCTGTGGTATAACTCTTCTTAGTGTAAGTTCACTCTTATAGTCATTCTTAGAAGGCGGACGGGGCGGCGGGGTGGGGAGATGCGTCAGTGGTTTCCTGTATTTACTGCTTTCTCAGTTATCTGCTTGGTTCCATGAAAAATGATTAACAGGAAAAAAAAAACAAAAACAAAAGTTCTCTAGTAATTTTAAGTACAGTCCCTGAAACACTATTTTTAATCTGATAACAAGTATAAAATATGCATTAGACCACATCCTTTGTACCTTGAAGAATTTAAGGATGTTGCCCCTCTGTAAGGGGGGGGGGAGTAGAATTGGAATCTGACATAAACCAAGACAAGACTTTTTCTTACACCTTGTAATATGTGGGGTGTTTTCATAGACACTGAGTGACTTGGTTTACTAAGCACTGATTGTGATTAAAACTATTACAAAGTAGGTGGGTAAGATGGATTGGGAATTGGCTAGCTTGGGCAATACGGATATAGCTGGTCATTCATACCATCTATTTATGAATCAGGGTTAAGTAAGAGAAAAATAGCCAAATGGGTCTAAGTCACTTAGAAGAGGGTTGAGGTGGGGTGGTCTCTTTGGAGATGACAATCGTATCAAAGAAGCTAAAGGAAATCTTATTTTTTATTTCTGAGATACAATGAAAGCTGCCCACTTCCCCACCAGTCTTCTGCCCTCCAGGTGCTGGTATTTATTCCTTCCAAGTATTACACAAGGTGGTGTTTTAGAAAAACACACATACACACAGAATCCTTTCCTGTTCCCAAGCTTGGGTGCCTTAGCACAGTTAAGGGTGCTTTGTTTTCAGGGATGATTAGGGTGGCAACCTGGCACTTATCTGGACTGCCCACTCTGGGCACTGCATTATATTAAAACCTCCATTTGGGGGTATATAGTAACTTAAAAATTCTCTTCTAGCTTCAACTTGGCATCAACCATACATTTAAGCAGAATACTGAGACAGAACCACAGGCCCCAGCATTTCTATTCTTGACACTGCAAACTTGGGGAAGAAGACCCTGCTGACAGCATCTCGGGTTCCTCCATTTTCAGATGAGATGTTCGAGCATCAAGGGATCTTTCGAAAAGTATAATCAGCAGGTTGCTACGACTGGATTAAATTAGATCTGATGTGACAGGCCACAGCCTCTTGTATTAATAGAGCCTCAATTTTCTGGAATAAGAATGAAATTACATACCATGTTAGAAAATTTCTGACCATTCAGCTCATGTATGTAAACAAAGGGAGAGTACATATGCAGTCTTACATCAATTCTCCAATTATAAAAACACTTATTTGCAAATACTAATCTTACGGGATAGGAACTATTTGCAAGCCCTAAGTATTTTACACGGATTATATCTGACTCTTAAAAAAAAAAAAAGCATCGAAGCTAGCATTATTATTGTCTTATTTTATAGAATTAACAGTTTTGACAGGTTAAGTCAGATCATTTGCCTAACAGACAATCTGTAAACAAGTGAGGAATCTCTTCAGCAGGTAAGACAGGGAGCAGCTGGCTCCTGATTTTGTTCTTAGGTGTTCTAGAGGTGGAACTTGGAAGTAGACCCAGGTGGGTCTAGAACTCTACCTGAAGAATTCCCCAGCTCTCCTTGAACACACTGGATGGTCATTAGCTATGCCATCCCACTCAGGCTTAGGGAAAGAATATATCAGTTAAATTTCAGAATTCGGTGTGGTGTGTCTCTGAGTGGAGCACAGGGGCCTCTGTAGAGGAAGGACTACTAGAGTTTCGAGGTTACAAGAGACCGTGTCTTAAAACAACAAAACAAAACAACAAAACCCCACACACAAAATAAAATTCTGAGACTAACTGGAAACCTACTGTAATACTGATAAGAAAAAGATAAATCAAACTTCTCAGGAATGGCTTAGGACTTCGTATGCACGGAGATGATAAACTTTCTATGTACCCTTCCCAGGAGATAGAGCTCCTAAAGCACAGACTAACCAGTGATTCAGCATACATTATAACCTTACATAAAACTACATATGAATATGCATAAATTGCATCTATATTCCTGTAATGAAAAAATATTTTCTGAGTGTACAAATTCAAAAGAATCCATATTCCTAGAATAATAACCTCATGGCAAGAGGGATGGAGTTCCAAAATAACTTGAAAGATGGTAATGGCAATTATTTTATACTTTAAATACAGTCAATTACGTACAAATTTGGTTAGACAGTCTTGGAGTCCTGGTCCAACAAATGTCCTAAGATTTTCTTTAAAGCAATTGAGTGGTCTCACAATTTCCCATTATCAGAAGTTAACACCACCTTACTAGTCTGAATCTAATCCAAGAAGTGTGTCAAGTGCTAGTTGTTTGGGTGATTTATGACACAGGAACAGAACTCTGTGGAGGGAGACTATGCTTATAGTATAGCCAAGCATGTTTAGTCAAGTTAGGAAGAGTATTTAGTGCTACTAAAAGCGTGGAAAAGCCTGTGACTGAGGATCTAGCACACAGGATACTTATGTGTAAGCTGGTACAGTACTTGGCCCCTGCTGGCAGACCCTAGTCACTAAAACCCTGAGCGCCTTTGACTGGGACTGTATCACACATCCCCAGTAAGCGCTGGAAAGATCCAATCCAGGGCACAATCAGGAGCAGAACGCCAAAAAAAGAAAAAGAAATTAATTCGTCAACCCACCCCATTCCCCCAAGTCCTACCTACGTGCAGACTTTCTTAAAGACCTCAGCACAATACTGATGGTGCAGAAACACATTTGGACCTGAGACTAGGTGAGGTCCTTGACTGGCATGTCCATGCAAGCATGGATCTATCGGTACCCGGGTCGGTTTTTGCTTGGTTCAGGGCCGAGCCTCACCACGAGGGTGAAGACAGAAGACCAGGAGGAAGGAAAGGAGAGAAAGGGGGAGCCTGCGGGCCACACTTCTTTCTAGTATCAACAAAAAGGGAAGCCGCATACTGACCTAAATCATCTCTCAAAGGCGCTTTATAAATTACAGGACAAAGGGAGGGGGTGGCGGGTGGCCCGGGAACCCCGCAGACACCCTAGCCTCTGACCCGCCCCCTCCCCCTCCAGCACAAGGGAAGCCAGACAGAAGGCAGCGCGCAACTCGGCCCCGGGCGAGAAGCCCCCATCCAGGTGGCCTTGGCCGGGGCACCCGCCCCCCAGAAGCAGCACCCGCCCACACCCGACCCACCCCAAGGCCCGCCCGTCCGCCCCGGGGGGCTCCCCGGAGCGGAGGCCGGGGATTTACTTACTTAGATTTTTCTTGCTTACTCATTTCTCTCCAGCACCCAACCCCCCGTTCCCACTCCGAAGCCCCGCTCGCCCGCCCGCCGGCCCTCGGGCTCGCGCCCCAGCCCCACCCCGGGCCCCCCGCAGCCCCCCGCGCCGGCCCCGCACTCACCTGCTGCTGCAAGGGCATTTCCGAACGCAGCCTGGCTCCGGGGCGCTGGGGGGCCGGCGGCAGGGGGGGCCGAGGCCGAGCGCGGCGGCGGCGCCGGGCGAGGGCGGGCGCCGTGGGGGGGTGGGGACCGGAGCGGGAGGGCGGCGGTGCCGGGGGCGGGTGAGAGGGCGCCGGGACCGTCCCAGGCCAGGGAGCCGGCGAGCCGGAGGAAGTGGGTGCCCCCTCTCCCCCTGCAGCGCCCCCTCCCGCCGCCGCCGCCTCCCCAGTCACAGGCGCGTCCTCCGCGCACGTGTGCGAAACGTCACCGGCGGGTCCCGGGGAGCGGGGACGGATCGCGGCGGCGGGACGGCGGCCCGGCTGCCCCCGCCCTGCGTCGCCGGGGGGCGGGGAGGGGGACAGGGCGGGGAAGGAAGGGGCGACCAGGGAGGCGGGTCAAGGGCAGGCCCGGGGCTCGGCGAGCCAGGCCCGAGCGCTCCGGCCACGCGGCGGCCCCCGCGGGGATGCGCCCAGGCCGGAGCGGCGGCCCCCGGCGGCAGACAGCGCCAGCCCCGGCCCAGCCCCGGGCCGCGGGCTCCACCTCCCGGTCCCCGTCTCCCCGCACCTCCCCGAGCCCCTTTGTTGCGGTGAGCCGGGTCCCCGAAGGTGCCGGGAGCTGCAGCCCCTGGCGCCCGGAGCGCGCCTGCAGGACCCCCCGGCCGCCCAGGGGGCTTCGGAGGCCGGAGCGGGGCTTTGCAGGGCTGGCACGTCACGGGTCCCCGGGTTCACATATCCGGGGGGTCCCCCACTCCGCAGCGCACGACTCCCTCCCCCACCCCCTTCTCCATCCGGGGCGTGACCCCTTCCTACGCCCGAGAAAGAGGAAGCTTCGAGTTGCAGGGGAGGGGAGAGTGGGGGGAGGGAAAAGTGCAGGAAAAGAAGGGGGGGTGCGAAAAGTTTTGGAGTGTTGCGAGTGGTTCTGAAACACCGACTCTCCACGGCCCCGCGCGCTTGCCCGGGTTCCCCGATCCTCCCAAGCCCTGCCGACAGCACCCCAAGTCTAACAATGAGCCCACGCTGCAGGGACGCCCGCCAGGCCCTCGAGGCTGTCGGCCTGGCGCTTTCCCCGCGGCCGGCCCCGCCGCCCCGCGCCGAGGGACCCTACCTCCCACCTGGGCTGGGGGCGCCGCGGAGGGAGGGTATTACCGGAGGGCCGCCGCCGCCGCCACGTCCCGGCGCTGGTGGCTGCTGCAGCCCGGCTCTGCTGGAGGGTCCGTGCGGCGTGGTGTAGAGGAGGCTGCCGGCGGCCGGCTCCGCGCCGGGGACACTGGGGAGCAGGGGGCCGGCGGCCAGGGTGCCGCTTTGGAGGGAGGTGGCGCAGGACGCGGTGGAGGGGTTCGTGGTGAGGATCTGGATGTACGCGCCCGGGGCGGCGGCGGCGGCGAAGCCGGGGCTGGCTAGCAGTGCCCTTTTGTCCATGGAGGCTGCGGCGGCGGCGGCGGCGACGACAGCCGCCCCCTCCCCACCCCCGGCGGTCACCAGGTAGTGGTCCAGGGCGGGCGGGATCCCCTTTCGCATCTCGCGCTCCGGCTCGCTTTTTGGGGTTACGGTAAATGAACGTATTGCTTTCAACCTCTTTATTATTTGTAGCCGGAGTTTCCAAGTCTGTCCTTCTCGCCTCCCCGCCCGGCGCTTCCGAACCCTCTCTCTCTCTCTCTCTCTTTTCTTTTTATTTTTTCCGTACCGCACGGGCCCCGGGGGCCAAAAATAATCGGGGGTCTGGAGAGAGGAGGGTCCCGGCCGCACGGATATCAGGCCCCGAGGGGGGATGGAGGTGGCGGGGGCGGCCGATGCAACGGATTGCGAGGCGGCGGCGGCAGCCCGGGTGCTGCGGCCGGCAGCTGAAAAATGGCTCCAGGAAGCTGCTGCTGACAATGAATGAAGGGATACGGTTTACGCGCCAAGGTCCTCCCGCGAAACTCAGATTTCCCGCCGGCTTTTCAAACCAAATTTGCATAGCCCCGCCCTTCACCCCGCCGAGGACCGTTCCCACAGCCCATTGGGTCCCCGTCGCCGGGCCTCGCCGCCAATCCCGGAGCGAGAGCCGGCTGGCTGGCCTCCATTGGCTGCCGCGCACCACGGTTGCCGCGGCGACCCGGGCTCTATTTGCATAGACCTGCATGATTGGCTGGAGGCAGACCTGGGGCCTCGAGGAGGCGGGGCAAAGCCCTACTCTCCCACGGAAAGCCACGCCCAGCTCAGGCTCCTCCCCCGCGGGGCCGGCCCTGCCGACCTGGGCAGGGACTCTGTCCCGCAGACTCAGTGCGGAATCTCGTCTGAAGCGCAAGTTTCGCTTTTGGCGATTGTCAAGGTGACCACGGGGACACTTTCGGGGACCACGTTTCCTGTAGCCCGTCAGTATCCTATATGAAGAACTGCTAGAGAGTTTCCCAAATACGTGTCAAAGGCAAGTTGCATGGAGACCACCCGGCCCCACAGGTGGAAAACTGAGCCCTTTAAATCCTGGGCCTCTTCCTTCCTGAAATCCAACCAATGGCGAGAGAGCTGATCCGGAGGCTCCGGCTGATGGACAGAAGCATATGGGCAGACAGAACCATGGGGGTCGGACTGCTGACGCCACTGCAGGCACCCTTTAGTGCACATTCCAGATCGTTCCTGGGAGCTTCATAATTAGCCCGGGTTGGGTTTAAGTAAAAATTAACTGCTTTGTCAAGTCAACTCTTACCGCGAGTATAGGTTTGAGTCCAGCTGACACCGCCTGGCCCAGAAACACCGGGACAGTTAAATCAGGGCTAACCTAGAGCTGATCTGCGGGGTTCAAATCCGCCAAGCAGTAATCCGAAGTCCAGGCTTTTATGGTGACGTGGGGGGCCCTCAGTGAAAGCTGTCTCCCGAGACACCCTGCTTTTAACATCCCTCCGACTCCAGGAAGTTCCCCGACAGCAAACAAAACGACACAAGCATGTCCCGACACATTTTAAAAGAGAAAAGAAGTTTCTATGTGCATATGTAAATCAGAAATTATCCTGAGGAAAAATACGAAATGGCTGTCAAATGGACTTCTGTATTTGGACAAATACAGGCTCTTAAAAAAAAGGATGGCTTGCCTGCTCTTCATGCAAGAGCACTGAAGTTCGATCTCCAGTACCCCCATAAAAAAAGCTAGACATGGCCTGGAGAGAGGGCTCAGTGGTTAAGATTATTGGCTGCTCTTGCAGAGGACCCGGGTTAGAATCCCAGCACCCACATGTCGCAAACAACTATCCATAACTCCAGTTCCAGGGGATCCAACATCTGACCTCCTCGGGCATTGCATGGCATGGGTGCACTTACATACATGCAGGCAATACACTCATACACATAAGATAAAAAATAATAAAAATATTTTTAGAATAAAATAAATAAGAAAAAGATAGACATAAGTATACTGGTAATTCCAGAGCTGGGGAGGTGGAGACCTGAGGATCCCTGTGCTTGGTTGGTCCGCCAGTCTAGCCAATATGTGAGCTCCAGGTTCAGTGAGTGATCCTATCTTAAAAATTAAGGCACAGGGCTGGAGAGATGGCTTAGTGGTTATGAACACTTACTGCTCTTCCAGAGGACCTGGGTTCATTTCCCAGCACCCACATGGCAGCTAACAACCATCTGTAACTCCAGTTCCAGGGACCCAACACCCTCTTCTGGCCTCTGCAGGCATTGCTCGAAGGTGGTACACTTGTAAACATGCATGCAGAAAACTCGTACACATAAAATAAAATTAACAAGTAAAATATTATAAAACAATAAGGCAGAGATCAAATGAGGAAGACAGTGAATGATGACCTCTGGCCCGCATATGCACAATCACACGTGAGCACGTGCACACACACATGTGTACATGTACAAAATGAAGATCGTGTCTTTGAGAAGGTGCAGAAACAGACACCCTCACAGGAAAGTGAGGGGAGGTGTAGGGGTGGACACCAGGTCTTCATTTAGTCCTAGGAATTGTGCAGCCAGCTGTTGATATGGTGCTCACTGGGTGACAGGGATTTTAATACACCCAGCCCTTCATCCTGTTATTTTGTTATTGTTTATTTACCCAAACTGACACGTTCAAGTCCTATAGGTGGCCTAACAATATGGGTCAGTTCACAGTTTATGTTAGATCTAATATCTCAGTCCTGTTACCTTTGCTGAAACAGTTTCACTTAAAAGTACTATTAAACCTTGTATCGGGCTTGGGAAATACTTTGGTGTCCCATTCAAGGTAGCTAAGGATACACAGTGTTTATACACAACATTTGTGCACATTCATACAGCTGGCTTTGCCTGTAGGTTTGATGAGGTAGAACTCAAACACAAACAAAAATTCCCGGTTAAGCTAGTGAAATAGCAGCAGCTTTAAAAATTTTGGTCCATAAGTGTTGGTGGGCATTATGGGCCTTTTATGGAGAAATCTAGTACTCTATGCTTAGGTAATGCCATCTGCACGTTACTGTTAGTGGCACTGAGTGGAGTATAGTAGTCACAGGGAGGCATGGTACAACATAGAGTCATTAAAGACCAGCATCTTGCAGTAGAGAGAATACCAGATCCCAGACTCTGCAAACCTGGGCTCCCAGAAGTGACTGCAGTAAGATGAGACACAGCCATGGGTGCTGTGGAGATGGCTCAGTGAGTAAAGCACTCACTGCACAAGCATGAGGACATGAGTTCAAGACCCAGAACCCATGAGAAACTAGCTGGCCATGGTGGCATGGGCTTATAATCCCTGGAGAGGTAGAGACAGGCAGATCCCTGGTTCACTGGCCAGCAGCCTAACCTACTCAGTGAGCTCCAGGCCAGTGGGAGGCCCTGTCTCAAAACCCAAGGTCAACAGCTCCCGAGGAATGGCAACCTCGTGTCCTCTGGCTTCCTCATAGATGTACATGTACACTTGTACACACATGTAAACCCCTCCCCGACACAGAGACACACAGCCACATGAAAGCCAGTATGATTCTGGATTAGAAAATGTTGAACTATTTATCCTCCTACCTTAGCCAAGTTGTAACTTTTTAAGATGTAGGGAATTTGGTAGATAAATAGACATATTGTCATTTTATGTCTGGTGAGTCCTGGGATGAGGCAGAAGAGGGACTATTTCAAAGAGAGAAGAGGAGGTCTTGGAAGATAGGATGCTAAACTTTGGGAAGTTTAATTCATTGGTGGAGAAGTAGCAAGTGTGGTAGAAAGATTTGCATTTAGAGTCAGGAGGTCTGGCTTACATCTACCACCTCCTAGTTGTATGGCTTTCATTTTCTTTTTTCCTTTAAAAAAAAAAAGGATAGAAGCAGAAAGATGATTCAGTGTGTCAAGTGTACTTGCTGCCAAACCCTGCAACCTGAGTTTGATCCCCAAAACCCACATAAGGGAGAGAGAGCCAACTCCTGAAATTTGTCCCCTGGTCTCCACCAACCCTACATCAAATATATTTAAATTTTTATTCAATTTTAAATTATTGTGTGTCTTGGGGAGTGTGTGATGTGTATGTGAGGGAGGTTACACATACCACAGCAGATGTGGGGGCCAGAGAATGACTGTGTGGACTCTCTCTCACATTCCATTTTTGGGTTGAGTCCAGGGATAGAACTCAGATCACTAGGCTTGCTCAGCAAGCACCTTTACCTGCTGAGCCATCCCACTGGCCCTAGCATTCATCTTGACAAGCCTGTTTTCAGTGGTACCTCCTATTGCAGTTCCTATGCTGCAAGGTAGTGCTGGAAAGAGGCTCTGGCAGTGTGCTGTGCCAGGAGTATAGCAGGTGTGCTGTAAGCGATAGCCACTTCTGTAATTTGTAAACTTACAGAATTTGTAATTTACAAATTTGTAAAATTTGTAATTTTAGTAATTTGTATGGTGGTGCTTTGTAGCTCTTTGTAGGCCAACCTGACTCGTAGCCTCTACTCTTCCCAGAGCCCTCCATACCCACTTGCTGGGAGTCCACTTTACTTTGTCCCCAACTGGAAGTGGAGTCGTGTCCTGGTTACTAAGGATCATAGAGTCCTGACTCAGAAGTCCAGGGTAACATGTAAAGTCAGGTCTGCTGCTTGCCGCGCTCCATTTCTCGTCTGTTCCTGGCCCCCTCTTGGTTGGGTCCTGAGGCTGAGCCTTCCCCTACCCACCTCTTCTTGAACACAGTTTCCTCTAGTGCTAGAACCAGACTGCTCATGCCCCCCATCTTTCTTTTACTCTGACAATTAGCTGTTTCAGAACTGGCCTATGTGATTGGTTGAATGGGAGCCTCAAAAGATAGGTCAACCTTCTAATCACTGGGACCTGTGACTGTGACCCTATCTGTGTGTTCTGGATAGCTTTGGTGTCAGCTTGACACACATGGGTTGAGGGAGCCTCAATTGGGGAATTGCTTCCATTGGACTGGCCTGTGGCCATGTCTCTGGGGTATTTTCTTGATTATTGAGTGCTGTGGGAGGACCCAGCCCACTGTGGGTGGTGCCATCCCTGGGCAGGTTGTTGTCTATTGTATAAGAAAGCAGGTTGAGTATAGGCCAGGGGAGCAAGCTGGTTAGCAGCATTCCTCCATGGCCTGTGCTCCAGCTCCTGCCTCCAGGTTCCTGCCCTGAGCTCCTATCTTGAGCTCCCTGATGAACTATGCCCTGGGAGATGCAAGGGAAATAGACCCTTTCCTCCCCAGTTGGTATTTATCAGAATGTTCTGTCACAGCTGGAGCAGACTAGGACACTAGGAAATGGAAGTGTTTGTAGATATAACTAGTGATCCCGAGATCACTCTGCGTTATTCTAGGGTGACTCTAAATCCCTTATCAAATGTCCTTAGATGAGACACCCACAGAGGAGGAGAAAGTCCTGCGAAGATGGAGACAGTTTGGGGTGAGCAGCAAAGTCAAGGTACACTGACAGCCCCCCTGGAAGCTGAGGAGGTGAGGAAGAGAATCTCTCCAAGACCTTCTGGAGTGAACCCAGCCCTGTCAGCATCTTGAGTTTGGGCTGTTGACCTCCAGCCAGAATATGTTTCTATTGGGCCACCCACTTTGTGATAATTTATATGACAGCCTAGGAAACAGCATAATTGGTTATCCTACCTACGTCTCATTCATTGTTGAACCCAGTGATGCTGACTGCCACTTTGGTTGATTCTGGGGAGGAATTCCTCAAGTTACTTTGCTGACCAAAACGTAGAGATTTAAATAAGAGCTTGTAAAAGCAGAAGCCTGAGCTCTGCCCAGACTAGTGAGAATCTACATTTCCAAGAAACCTCTGGTACTGGTTTTCAGTACCAGCGGGTCAGTCAGCCATATTCCTTTGGACTCCTCCCTATAGTTTACTATGGGTCCTTTGGTGAGTGTTTTAATCTCCCTCCTGTTCCTCTCATTCCACCAGTAAGCAAGAGCTCTGGATTCCTCTTCATATACATACTTACGTATACATGCATCTCTGAACACGTTTTGTTTACACGATATTTATATCCGTATAAAATCGACATTATATAAACGGTTGTATGACAATTCAATATTGAATCTTCAGATGGAAAAATTTTAGTTTTAGGTGATAAAGGAAACTCCTTAAAAGCATGGCAGAAGTTTAAATTGTGCCTTTCATTTAATGTAGCCAAATCTGATTTACAGTATGCAGTTTTAAATTTTCGGATCTGAACAAGAGTGATTTAAGAGTTCAGGTGTTTTGTATTACAGTTCAGTTAGTTGTCCACAAAGAAATGACACTGTTTCATCTTCCAGGTTTGGAAGCTAGAGAACTGGGTGTCCTTAAGACATTACTATATCAAACACAAATAACAAAGTTCCCAAGGTATATCCTATAACTGACCATTATAGACTATTAGAGACAGTGGCACAGATAACAGAATAGGATTTATCTTCAGTTCTTTGATTTAGAAGGCACTTCCTGGTCTGGGTAGAGCTACATTGGGATGAGCTTCTGGCATATAGTGCTGTTCTGAATCTATTTCTGTAACTGTGATCCAGGAATCTGCATTCCTAGCAGAATAATTTTGATGCACGTAGGCCACAGCAAAACTTTGAGAAACACTGATATACAGGCATTTGTGACCTGGCAATCTCTGCGTTAGAAATCAGCTTCTTTGGCAGTTACAACATAGGAAACTCCTGTGCATGTTGTATCTGTCATGCAATTGCTACTGTTCTGAGCTTAATTTTATTTAGGCCGCAGTGTGGTTGGAAATTGCCCTTTTTACTTGAGTTCTTGCTCAGATAACAAGCAATGATTCAGACAAAATACACTGGGTGGGGAAGAAAGATAGTGCCTCAAAGGTATGTGTTCCCTTATCTTTTTGAAGCATTTTTTTTATCATAACATGAAATATAGGTGAAGAAAAACATCAAAATAAATGTATGGCTCATGGGTCATTAATGAGGGGACACCCTTGTCATTTCCACCCAGTTCTAGATACAGAGCTTTGCCTGCCTCACTGTTGTCCCTTTCACGTGCTCCATCCTAAGCACAACTCCTTCCTACCTGAAGTAGCTGTGGTCACACACAGTTTTCATCTCCTTTGTCAGTTGTCATTGCTGTGGAGGACAAACAACAAGGGAGAAAATACCTTGCTTCTGGTGTCAGGGATCTCAGCCTGAGGTGGGCTCCATTCTTGTGCAGCCGAGAGGGAAAAGGGTGTGGTGGAAGGGACTTGCTCACTTTATGGCAGTCAGGAAGCAGGGAGAACACCAAGAAGGAGCCAGGGACAAGATACACCCTTCCCTCAGAGGTACAGTGCTAATGACCTATGTCCTCCAGCCAGGCCTCTCTCTCTAGCCCATTCAGCTTTCACTTCATCAATCGATTAACCCATTAATGAAATTAGGATCCTCAAAATCCAGTTGCCTCTCAACAGAACCAGCAGCTGGAAACCAGGCCTTCAACATATGGACTGTGGGGGGCATATGTTTGTGGACCATAGTGTAGTCTTATCTGTTTAAAAAAGATCAACATGGTTTTCGGTGTCTTTTAGTCTCATTGTTCTTCATCTGTCTCATTGCAATATTTCTTTTGAAAGTTATCCTGAAGAATGCAGAGGGGTTAAATGTAGTCCACTTAAAAGCTATGTCTGTATGGGATGGAAAGATGGTTCAGTGAGTAAGGACTTATCACCAAGCCTGATGACCTAAGATGGATCCCCAGAATGTACAGAGTGGAAGGAGAGAACTACCTCCCACAAGCTTTCCTCTGATCACACACATGTACGTGTTCACACACACACACATGCACACATACATGCAAAATAAATAAATAAAATATAAAAAATATTTTATGCAAAGATTTGTCTATTGTAACCCATGGAACTGACCTTATTTAGAAAAATAATTAGTTGCTGGTCAGTGGTACCTCACAGACCCCCAACCAATATAGGATATGGCCTTGCTCTTGGTTGCCTGCCAGAACTTGATGGCAAGATCCTCATATGGAAGACACCACACACACGGGTTACAGAATATGGAGAAATCAAGTCAGTACTAAGCAGGAAACTTCCTCTTGTTGGCTAGCTTTCATAGTGTTGGAAGACACTATGTTGGTGGTTCTTATCTAGCTGTGACCTCTGAGCTGCAGTAATGACCAGCATGCTAAGATACACTCACGGTTGCAGTAATGGCACACGTGTTATGATGGTGACCAACTGATTTCTGGTTGCATTTAAAACTCTACAGGAAGAAACCCATGCTTGGTCTAGCAAAGCTTGCCCCAAACCCATGGCTGGGGCACTCACAGGCCCCAGGGGTGACCTTCTACTAATATTTTGATAAATGGACATAGTATCAAACTCTCAGCAAAATTTCTATTGTTCCACCTGCATAGTATGCATCTCTCTGACCTTATCTTTGTGCAGTGGGTGGTGGTTATGCAGGAACTCACAAGTAGTCAAAGTGCAGAGACTAAGTTCCACTGCAGTGCTCAGCTACAAATTGGACATCTGTATCACACCCTTCCCTAAGGCTCAGGGACCATCTTGGAAGAGAGAATAGAAAGACTAAGAGCCAGAGGTCAGGGAGGACTAGAGCAAAACAATGTCTTCTGGACATGACAGAACCACTGTACTCATGAACTCAGTGCAGCTGTGGTTGCCTGCACAAGACCAGCATGAAATCAGGCCAGTCAACATTCCAGCATGGAGGAGGAGTTCCTGAGCTCCCAACCCTAACTGAAGAGCTAGGGACAGTGGATGGCCTCTGGGAAAGAACGAGTCAGTTTTCTTTTTGCCCTTTGGTCTTTTCTGAGACAGAGTCTGTCTCTATGCCCAGCTGGCTTGGAATTTGCTATGTAGACCAGGCTGACCTTGAACTTCCCAGAGATCTGCCTGCCTTCTCCTCCCAAGTGCTGGGATTAAAGGCATGTGCCAGCATACCTGGCCAAGTCCATTTTCTTTAAGGGTGTGGTTCCCGGCCAGTTGACCTTGCTCAGTCAGTGGATGGCCCGACACCCAGAAGCATATGGACAGAACAAATTGTTATCCATAGGTTATTTTACAAAGGACACTAAGTTGGGGGGAGGGTAGGAAGGTAGGGGTGGATTTGTGAGGACTTGAGTGGGGAGTGGGAATTAATATGATCAAAATACACGGTAGGAAATTCTCAAACAATTAATAAAATTTAAAAAAAAAAGATCTTTGCAGGATAACTGAGATAAGGAACTCAAGATGAGATCATCCAACATGGTGGCAAGCCCTAAATGAAATGTCAAGATCTCCTCCAAAAAGAAGGTCAGAGGAGAAACACAGAGAAGATGACGTGAAAGCAGAGAGACAAAGACTGAAGTGGTAATGTCCACACATGAAGAACCTTCCAGGCATGCTGCGGCCACCCAACCTCGTGGAAAAATCGAGATAGACTCTCCAGGCCTCCAGAAGGAGTCAGCTTGGCAGACATCTTGAATTTGGACTTCTGTCCTCCAGAACCGTGGGAGAGTGTATTTCTACTGTTTTAACCCACCAAGTACTCTGCTACTGCTCTCCCGGGGAACTCTGTTAGAGATCATGGCCCATTGAATCTGATGCCTGCGTTTGCCAGCTGGGCCTCCTGTGGTGGTCCAGTATGGTCATCTGTATTTCCTGTATGTTTGCAGATGGACCTGCTTTCTACGTCCCTCCAGGATTGATCCCTTTGGCAAATCTGATGCCCCTCTGTGATCTGATGTTGCTTACTTTCACCTCTTACAATAGTTTCTTTTTATGATATTCGTTCTTAATTCTTATCTAGTACTTGTGTGTTTGTGTGTTTGTGTGTGTGCGTGTGTGTGTGTGTGTGTGTGTGTGTGTGTGTGCAGGTATGTATGTGCCTTTGGAAGCCATGGGTGTTATTCCTTAGGAGCTGTCTAGCTTGGATTTTGAGACAAGGTCCCTCATTGGCCTAGAACTTGCTGATTGGGCAGGACGGGCTGGCCAGTGAGCCCCCGAGATTTGCCTATCTCCACCTCCCCAGTTAGTAGATCACAAGTCGATGCCATCATGCTTGTCTTTACTTAATGTGGTTACTGGGAATCAAACTCAACTCTTCATGCTAATGCAGCAAGCACTTTACCAACTGGGTCAGTCCCGTGTGCTCTTTTCTTAGTATTTTATTTACTATTTTTATATAGTAATGCAGCTGTTCTTGTATCCCATGTATACCACCTACATCTTTCCTTTACCCTTTGTGGTCATTGGCACCTCAGAGGCTGAATGGCACTTGGTATTTGGTACTCACTTGTACCTTGGGACTCAGGTTGTTTATAACTGAGTTTTGTTTTTATCATTTCCTATGATTTTAGGGTTCTGTTGTCTAGATATTCTTTCTGTCTGCATGTCGGGGTAAGGAGAAATGAAGGCATGGTAGTATCATCATCTTCAGATTTATCTTCTCTTTCCTTTAGAGTATTTATTGTGAACCATTGACCTGCCCTGCCTTTGAAGCCATGTCAGGTAGATGGATTCTGCACAGCGTCAAGGGAAAGAACTGTAGCCCGTCTTACTTCCACTTCATCAGAGAGCATTTGCAAAAGAGAGTTGAAGGAGGGGGCTCTAGTCAAGGGCCTCAGTTCCCGTGGGCAATGACTACAAGGTGATGTGGATGGGAGGAAGCAGAGGAACACACACTGCTTTTTCGTAGTTGGTAGGTTGATTGTGCCTCTTTCTTGTGGGTTTTAAATAGGACACGTTGTTGGCAGCGTATCATAAGTGGGCCTGTGGGTAGAAAATTACTTTTTCTTTGCCGCCTTGGTTTCCTTGGCAGCACTCCCTCTTGATTCCACTCCACCCCTCTGACTTCCTGGATCCTGTTGATGGCTTCATTTTTCTTCAATATTCCTTTAAAAATCTCCTCAGACCACCTTTTATTTTTCTTGTGGTTAAGGATGCATAATATAATACTGATCTCTTTAACCACTTGTGAGTATTCAGTAAATACATTCACAATGGTTACCATCACAACTATCTGTACCTAGACCTTTTCCTTTTTCATCCTCCCAACAGAATCTCTGCCCATGGAACAGGAACTTCCTGTGTGACTGACATCGCTCACTGATGACAAAATACCTAAAAAGGAACTGAAGGGAGGAAGACTTTTTTTGGCTCATGACCTGGGTACAGTCCAACATGGCAGGGACAGCATGAAGGAGGGAGTGGCGTTAGGCTGTGGCGTCAGAGTGTGAGGCTGCTCGCTCACATCCCCATGGACCAGAAAGCAGAAATGAAGCAGGAAGCAGGGAAGGGAGACAAGCCTCAAGGTTATGTCATCTGCCCCTGCCCAGAGCCATTCACTTTGTGTAGCCAGGCCTCACCTTCCAAAGACTCCGTAACCTCCCAGAAACATGCCACCAGCTGGGATTCAGGTGTCTGAATGCAGGTGCCCTGGGCAGGCATTTTACATCTAAATCACAACACTCCCCATTCCTGCTCCCCATAGTCCTTTGTTATTAGTATTCTTCTTTTTGTTTATTTTTATTTTATGTGTTTGAATGTATTGCCTGCATGTGTGTAAGCGCACCCATGTTGCGCAATGCCAACAGAGATCAGAAGAAGGCATTGGATCTCTTGGAACTGGAATTATGGATGGTTGTTAGCCACATGTGGGTGCTGGACATCGAACCCAGGTCCTCCGCAAGAGCAGTCAGTGCTCTTAACCACTGAGCCATCTCTGCAGTCCCTCTTCTTCCTGTGAATTTGATATTTACAGCTACCTAACATTTTTTCTGTCGGTGTCTGACTGATTTCACTTGCCCTAATGTTTCCAAGGTCTGCCCAGGGTGTGACAGATCCTCCAATTCTATTCCTTTTTATGTCAGAATAATAGTCCGTCATTTATAGATACACCTTGTTTTGTTTGTCTACCTGCCACTGGACTCATCGCTGTGTAAATAATGCTGCTGTGAAGGTGGGCATATGGATATCTATTCCAGTTTCTGTTTTCATTCCTTTTGGACAGACACAAAGGAATATAATTTCTGTAAACAGATTTAGTTCTATATTTAACTCTTGAGGACTTTCTTGAACAATCTTACCTACAAATTCAACTACAGTTCATGGAGTGTTGTCAAATACAGCGTTCTACAATGGTGGAAATGTTCTGTAATTCTGTGCCATCTAGTACAATAACCCCTAGACACATGTGACTCAGCCGCACACAATTGTATCTAATTTCAAATCTATCATTCCAGTTTGGAGAATCAACTGAAATTCTTTAATTCCATTTCACTTTAGTTTATTTAAATTTAAATTTAGACAGCCACATATAGACTGGTATATAGTATAACACAAATCTATAAGCTATGAATTTTTCTAATTCTATATTTTTAATATGGCTACTTTATTCTGAGTTTCCAATATATGCTTCCTCTGTTTCCACTAATGAGTTTGAGTCATAATTTCAAAATAGCCAATCTCAAATGCCACAATCCCGAATGCTGACATTCAAAAGGTCAAAATCTCTAAAGCCTAAGAATCTCCAAAGGCCTAAGTCCCAAGAATATAATTTTGGAAAATATAATTCCCAAAGTTATTTAAAATATTTTTATTATTTCTATTTATGTGCCTCTGTGTGTATGTATACTATATGTGTGTACCCTCAGAGCCTAGAAGAGGATGTCAGATCCCCTGAAACTGGAGTTACAGGTGGTGGTGAGCTGCCCCTTTTGGGTGCTGAGAACTTAATTTGGGTCCTCAGAAAAAGCAGCAAATGCTCTTAACCACTAAACTATTTCTCCATCCCTATTTATATTTTAAAAAAGAACTACTTAAGAAGTAAAGAAATATAAAAACATTACAGAATACTTCATAGGTAATTTTATATAATAAAATGGTCAATAATAGCATAGATTTTTGCAAGCATACACACTAAGATAGTCTAATGATAGTCACACAGGTATAAGAGATAGACATATTTGAAGTGTATTCATATGAAACGTAGATAAAAGATATGTAAAAGTATGTAAAGCATATCAGCCAAACGGGGTAGTGTATGTTTGTAATCACAACACTCAGGAGCTGGAGGCAGGAAGATCAGAAGTTCAAGGTCATCCTCAGCTATATAGTGAGTTCAAACCTAATCTGGGGCACATGAATCCTTGTCTCAAAAAAAAAAAAAAAAGAAGCATATCATGAAGGTTAGTAATCATATGCACTAGTCTTTTGACCCAATAAATCAAAACCTACCACTGCACATAAATTGACAGATAAGGGGATATACCAAGAAAAGTTTGTCTTTCACAAATGCAGATGTACAAAACACATCTCTGCATTCATTGTGAAAGTTCCGTTATTTTAATGCTTGTAGACAAAGTCAAGGTTGTATAACGGATTTTCATAGAGTCCAACTCATGAAAAATACATAAAACTGATTAGAACTCTGTAGAAGATTTGATACAATTTACACTTCCAGTTTGAGTAGTGAAGTGATGTAATGATGATGATGACAGCATAATGAACCGTAAAAACTGAGACTGGCAACTTGAAATGGGGTGGGGCAAGGTGGGGGCAGGGGAGAATTGGAGGGGAAAATAAAAACTAAAAGGAAAATTCAGCCTATGTAAAAGAGGTGTTCTGAGGGATAGGGACTGTGGCTGTAGCTAGACCGGCAGAGTCGTTGCCTAGCATGCGCGAAGCCCCAGATACAGCCTCCAGCTCTGCAGAAGCCAGGCGTTGTGGTGCACACCTGCCATCTCAGCACTCCAGAGGTGGAGGCAGGCGTTCAAGACATTCAGGATCAAGCTGGAGAGATGGCTCAGTGCTTAAGAGCACTGGCTGCTCTTCCAGAGGATCTGGGTTCAGTTCCCAGCACCCACATGGCAGTTAACAACCATAACTCCAGTTCCAGGGAATCTGACGTCATTTTCTGACCTCCATGGACGTTGCAGAACATGGGTGCACTTACACATATACAGGCAATACACTCATACACATACATAAAATAACAAAATATTAAAAAAGAAATTCTGTTTTTTAAAAAGAGAAGGAAATAAAGAGAAAAGAGAAACAAAGAAAAAAGAGGAAAGATAATGAAGGGAGAAAATGTGGATAAGTTCGTGGTAGGTAGTCCCTAAGAGCTGGCTGACTTTACAGATCATCAGATATATTTTTAGGCTTGGTGTGGAGAGAAACAACTGCCATTTCTTCTTTCAGGACATAGTTGTAAACTGCGATGCTCTTTAAAATTCTTCCACGATTCAATAAACACCATGTGAGCATTCCTTCCTAAACTTTCCCATCTTGGGTTCCACTTTTCTACATTCTTTTGGGTTGAGAGGTCCACTCTGAAGCACTCATACACAGGCCACAAATCTGCTAGAAACAACACTGGTGATGGGCCAGCATCTTTGTTTAAGTGTCTTCTCACCCTACCGTGTACATAATTATTTTCAAACCAGTCAGCAATGTTACTGGTGTCCTAAGGCACATTCAGATTTAATTCATTAGAAACTCCTGGAATTTCTTCAGCTGGAAAGAATGCCAATGCAGAGAAATGATGATATTTTTACATTCTAGTATTCGGCCTCCTTACCAAATGGAGCGGTCAGTATGCGCTTCTGAATGTCCTCCCCATGCATTGGGCGAGGGTCGGGGGAGACTGGGAATAAACATTACTGGTAACCCCTGAAATTTCCCATTGCAATTGGGCCTGGTGGTACACACCTTAATTCCAGCATGAGGCTGAGGTGAAGACCTGTGAATTTGAGGCTAGTCTGGGCTATATAGCAATGAGACCTCGCTTGTTTCAGAAAAAAAAAAATCCCTTTAGAAACCTTGATTGCACTTGATTCCAATCTGCCATTCTAGTTTGGAGATCCAACTGAAATCTATCTCATTTTGCAAAGTATACCCCATCATCAAAGACATGTTTATAAATACCATGCTTTCCCAGTCATCAATACATAAGCAGATAAGTTCTGGGTTTTTTTAGTACAACAAGGGCATAAAGTACATATAGTTGATTAAAAATCAAAACTAACGGGCTAGAGAGATGGCTCAATGGTTAAAAGTACTGGCTGTTCTTGCAGAAGACCCAGGTTCGAATTCCAGCACCCACATGGCGGCTAACAACCATCCTAACTCCAGTTCCAGGGGATCCAATGCCCTCTTCTGTCCTCCGTGGGAACTGCATGACACTGGTGCACACATGCATAGACATTATAACAATACACATAAAAATAAAAATAAAAAAATAAACAAAAACCAAATCACGAGGGACAGTTTTGATTATATCACCCAATACATCAGGCGAAGCATGCCCTAGTTTGTCTTAGATTCAGTGGTGTCTTAGTTAATTTCCTTTTTACTGTGACCAAACATCTGATGAGAAGTGATATAAGGGAGGAAGGCTTTATTTTGGCTCACAGTTTGAGAAGAGGTGCAGTCACTTGTGGTGGGGAAGGTCTGGAGGAAGGAGCTCGTGGAATCAGCGGGTTGTATTGGGTCTGCAGTTAGGAAGCAGAAAGCAGGCAGACAGTGGGGTCGGGAGAGATCCTCAGAGAGTGAAAGCACTAGCTTTCAAGCCTGCCAACTTGAGTTGAATCCCTGGGACCACAGGTTGCCCTCTGACTTCCACACACAAATATGCACATGCACATCAATCAATGCAATTAAAACAATTTTTGTTTCTATATATATTTGTATCGAATTTTGTGTATTTCATATAATACATCTTACTCACATGTAGACCCCTCTCTCCTATCTGCCCACTCACAGGATTTCATGTATTCTGTCACATATGTTAAGGTTTATCAAGTCAAGTTTGTGTACCCAGCTTTCTCAGTGTGAGTTCATCCACTGGAGCCTGCTCAGCTCTCCCTCACCCAGCAGTGATCAGCTGCCAATAGTTCCTTGGTTAAGGTTGGGCCCTCCTGCCCATTTCCCCAGTTCTGTGTTGGGTTTTGTCTGATTGAGTTTGTGTGGGTCTTCTTCATGCTATTACCGTTGTTACAAGTTCATCTGAGCAAGTTCCCAGGAGCCTGGGAGACCGTTTCCTTCTGTCTATCACCCCCAGCTCTTACAATGTTTCTTCCCCTCTTTCCCAATGACCCCTGAGTCCTAGGTAGCTGAGGTTTAATAGAGGAGTCCTATTCAGGGACACACAATGTTTTTAAACTTCCCCGTTGGTTCCTCGTGATGCACTTCCTCCAGCAAGGCTCCATTTCCGAAAGGTTCCACAAGCCTTCCAACATAACGCCACCAGTTCAAACACATGAGCCTATACGGGACATTTTACATTCAAGTCATAGTGGTAAATAGAATTCCAGCTTCTTCAGCAATTAAATCACTAACTAAGAACAATGCAATATTTAATGCATTTTGAAACCCTGGGGGAACCTCTACATCCTCATGTATCTTTGGTTCAAAAGGACACAGAGCATTTTTCCCAGACAAACATGGAGCTCTGTGTGAAGGGGCAGAAATGACATACAATTGAATACTTTGGCAGCAGGGAACACTTTGTGTTTTCACTTTTTAAGATCTTTAGCTCACTCACTTCCCTTGTATTTGGGAAATCTTTAAAGTATATGCTGCCCATTTGAAATTCTGGTTATTAATCAGCTGTTGCAAAGAAGCAATCTTGTATTTTCACAGCAGGAAATGCACTAATCTCTTCCTCAGAATTTGTCTTTCTACACTCTTTTTTTCAATGTCGGGGGAGGGAGAACCCTCAGTATTTGGGCTTTCAGGCTTTCAACATTGAGAATGCCATCATTAAGGGCTTATGTCTTCTGAGATTACGGTCCAAATCAGTTGGAGGGACTGTCAGACTTCTTACTTTGACAGTGGTCTTTCTTCACCCGGAAAGGTCAGCCTCTGTCCCTGAGCTGCCAGGTTCAGCAGCAGAGAGAGGCTAGCCCCATGGAGCCACCCACCGTGGAGCATCTGGGAGCAGCTGCACGTGTCCAGCTGCCGAAAGGAGGTGGGCATCTGGATTCGTGGCCTCCTCACACCTTACGAAGGAGATGGAGCACACAGAGTGCCAGAATCAGAGAGAGGGGATCGGATGCTGATGAGTGAGAAGAATGAGGGAGCAGGAGGAACACGGTGAACGGGATGCTTTTAGGCTGATTACGGGCTGCCTTCCTGATGGGTGGTTTGGGGTGGCTCCCATTAAACTTGTTTTGGGGAAAGAGAGAGAGAGAGGAGGACCAGCCAGGGAGGAATGGAGGATGATGAGGAGGATGAAGGGGAAGAGGAGGAACAGAAGAGGAGAAAGCTGAAGAAGAGAGGGGAGAGAGATTGAAGGAACCTAATGGAAAGCTGTTCACTCTGGTAGTCATTACTTTCACCTTGGACTACAACAAGGGTTACCCTATCTATCACCTTTGAAAACCCTTCTCTCAGGTTGCTGAAGAGAGTCATCCATCAAGGGGAGGCTTGGTCTACTTGAGAAAGAGGATACTGTCTCCAACGTTCAGAAATGCCTCCATAAGTATCTGTTGATTGATTTATAATGTCCACATTGTCCAACCCAATCATATCTACCCTAGGTATGTAAACATCCTGCCCAAAACATACTTCTTACATGCCATACTGAATAGAAATCAGAAGGAAACAAGGCCGGCATGTGTCTGGCAGATGATGTACTTCTAATGGGTGCCTTGTTCCGGACCAATGGCAGAAACACGCAGGGGCCAACATGATTCAGATGAACAGGCACTAGACTCTGTGTTGAGACTTTCTTCAAGGAAGACAGACTAGGAGGAAGGGGGAACTGTAGGAAGGAATGCATGGAACTACTGGAAGATCATCTGGTTCAATTAAAGAATAAAACCCTCAACAAATCTGGTTAATGTTGACAGCTTTACTGCTAAGATCCCAGTACCCCAAAGCAGACACATAGTAAGTATCTGTTGAATGAATGAATGAACTATGAAAATTTCTTTGTATAAGGAAACCCATTTGAGCTGTAACTACTAAAAATCAATGGCTTTCATGTTGGTTTAGATGCTGGCTTCACTGTTTCAGCACAGTCTCAGTGAGCATGGGTACACAGAGCTGACGTGATGCAAGCAGACACGGGAAGTCCAGTTACCCCATTCTAGCAGCACCACCAGCCACACACCCCTTCCTGTTACAGAAATTCCAAGTCATGGCTGGGGAGGGGGACTCAAGGCTTGGTGTTGTCCTAGGAAGCATTCCTGGCAATTCTGACGCAGAGGCAGGCTTGGAACGCTGTCCAGGGATCCACCGGATGTGAGAGTGGACATTCCATGAGGACAGGGTGTATCTTTGTGTCTGTCATGCCTAGAAGTCCATATTCACTCTAGACTTGGCTTTCCTACTTTGGACATCACAATCCCTTGCTTATGGTCTTCTCTAAGTTTCCCTTAGAACCAATTTTGGCTTTTGTTTTGTTTTTCTGTGATTTTGAGACATGGTTTCCCCTGGCCAGGATGACTTGAGCTCACTATGTATCCTGGCCTTACCCCCCAAGTGAAGATCACAGGGCTGTGGTACTACATCCAACTCCCTGTTTAATTTATTTTTGTATTTATTTATTTATTTATGTTTGAGACAGTTTCATGTAGTACAGGCTGGCCTTGAACTCACTATGTAGCCAAGGCAGACCATGAACTCCTGATCTTCCTGATTCTACCTCCCAAGTGCTGGGATTACAGGCATGGGCTGTGACACTCGGTGCTCTCTCATTTTCTTTTTGTCAAAAAGCATTTTAAGAAGAGCTGGGTGGGTTGACTTCAAGGCACATATGGCAGAGATCGGAGTTCTGGAACAAAAAGAGAGACAGTTTTTCAGGACAGGGCATTAGAAGAAGTCTTTATTTATGTGTCTTCTATTTAGCTGAAAACTGGTCTTTTATGATCCATGTACAACTTAATGAGCAATGGATATAATCTTATAATATATTGCAAAGATTATAAACTTCTCATCTGCTAATGGTATTTTATATAGTTTGGACCCCTGGCCTCCTTTCAAAGTGCTACCTGGATACTTTCTCATCAGCAGCAAGTATATGATGCAATTCCCACTTATTTTTGTCAAGCTGGATCACTAGAGAAGGGTCTAATTCTCTTCCTATGTGAACTAACCCCCCTTCTCAGCCCATTAAAGAATGGACCTCCTGTGAGAGCCATGACATTGAAGGCTTCATCTTGCACGTAGTTTCTTGGCCATTTCTAGATGACCTTGAAAGGGTATCAACTCTCTGGCATTCTTACTGAGCATCACAGGAAGGTGTGTGTCATGACCCAAACCACAGAGGAGTTTCTTTGGAACTTTTCCCAGACTTGGGTCCATATATGCTAAGAATGAGTTTATTTACAGACAATGATTATGTGAAATTTACTGTCAAATACAGAGAATTCTAATCACTGCCTCGCTCTGGAGCATCTCTCCTCAATCTGAGCACAATTTCTTTCAGTTTTGATCAGAGTGTGTGGTGCATAACTAATGGGCTTCCCACTGCCATCTGGCAAGCTGTGGGTTCACAGAGCACGTTACAGCAGAAGCAAGACCACAAGCCAGATTGAAAGGAAAGTGGGCTCCATGATGGCAGTACTTGTGAACTGAGTGAACTGTCCTGCGGCTCCGTTCATCTCCTTCTGATGGGTGTACCAGCTTGGACCCTCGGAACATGCCTATAGTTTTAAATAGCACCCTTTGCTTACAGTGCTGAAAGTAAGTTCTAGTCTCCAAATTCTTTTGTTATCAAAGATAACTTTAGTTTGAATCATTCACACACCACTGATTGTTACAATATAATTTAATTATTTTAGGCTGTTGGATTCTGAGGACTTTCTAATTATGAAGAAGATGTTCATGCATATTAACTCAGATTCAAAAAGTTTTATGTTTGATAATTATAGGGAGACATCTTAACTGACCCGCTTGAAGTTGACTTTCAAAACATTAGCTCCCCATTTCAAGAGAGGTCACTATAGCACTTCAAGAGATAACAGTACCAACAAGGGCCCTGGTCCTCACAATTACTCAAAGGTTATTTGTGCTCTTAATAATCCTTCTTTGGATTTATTTTTCCTTTGAGGAGTTCTTACACATTTTTTCACATTATTCCCAGATTGGAAATCTTCTCTGCATCATATTCACACATGTAAGCCCATAATATATTAGTTATTTTTGAGACTGCAAGTCACCACAAGCCAACCTGAATTTGCTTAGAATAACAAATCCATTTCACTGGTTTTAAAATTTGCATGGTGTTTATTTCCTATTTAAAAATATTATTTAATTTGCTTAGTATTGTTTACATTTTTATTTATTTTTATTTTATGTGTATGAGTGTTTTGCTTACATGAATGTAAGTGCACCACATGTGTGCAATGCCTGTGGAGGTCAGTAGAGGGCGTCAGATCCCTTGGAACTGGAGTTAGAGACAATTGTTAACCACCATGGGGGTGCTGGGAACTGAGTCTCAGTCTTTTGCAAGAGCACTCAGTTCCCTTAGTCTCTGAGTCATCTCTCTAACCCTGCTTATTATAATTGTGTATGTGTATGATGTATGTGTGTGTGCGTGCATGTGTGTGTGTGTGTGAGAGAGAGAGAGAGAGAGAGAGAGTGCTCAAAGGTCAGGGCACAAGTGTGGAGGTCAGAGGACATCTTTTGAGAGTTGGTTCTCTCCTTTGTCTTCTTGAGGCAGGGTCTCTGCTGTTGTTTCCTCTGAGTTGCACACTCCAGGCTAGCTGACCTACCAGCTTCTGGGTAATGCTCCTTCTCCACTTCCTATTTCTCCACAGAAGCATGGGGATTATAGCTGTGTGCTGCCACCCCATCCAGCTTTTTTATATGGGTTTGAATTTAGGTCATCAGGTTTGCACAGCAAGGCCTTTTACCCCCTGAGCTATCTAGTCAGCTTTCTTTTCAATATTGCTGAAAGAGACTGTGTCTAACAATTGTATCACATCATTGTTTGGTTGCAAGTGTATTTTACGTAAGAGGCAAACATAACGTTATGGTGCATCTTTTAACTGGTGGTGCCTCAAGCCTGATCAGATATAGTAAGTTGAAAGAGGACTGCAATATGGCTGGGCCTTAAAAATGATTGAACTAGAAGCTCAAACACTAATGGAATTTATCTACGACCTTGGCTTCCTTCATTGGGTTTTGATTTTATTTCTTCCTTGCTGAAGACTGACTTCCTCTATACAGCAAATATCAGAGCCACTGTACCGTTATTGCTGTAATTGCTGGGCCCTGACAAGAAGCAACCGAGGGCTTTATTTTGATTCACAGTTTAGGAAGGATTCATCCTTCATGCTATCAGGAGCATAAAGTATTTGGTCACATTGGGTCTGCAGTCAGAAAGGCAGAGAGCAGACAGGAAGTGGGCCTGGCGAGAAAATCTCAAGGTCCATCCTCAGTGACACTTCCTCCAGCAAGGCTTCATCTCCTAAAGATGCTCTGATCTTCTGAAACAGCACCACTCCCTGGGGGCCAAGTGTTAAAGCATATAAACCTTTACAGTCAAACTACAACAGCTCTTTAGGTTCTTAGCTTATAGATTCCAGCCTTGACTCACCCCTAAACGCCCACTGAAGCTGCACAAAGCCTTCACCTGGGTCGGGTTCCCACTGTTAGATTAATGTGATCAATTTGGCCAGGTGCATGTAGTCATGAAAGAATTACAAGGAGCATAAATGAATCAGGCTGGTAGAGGCCTGTAGGTAGAAACATGGTAGAGTAACCTCTGAGAAGCCGTGAGACCAGCGTTGGTGGGAGCACCATTGATGTCCTCCCCTGGTACAGCTGCACTAACAGGTGACTGGTTAGGTAGTCTTACATCTAAATGATTGGCCCTCTTGGTTTGGAGGTGTTAGATCTGAGTGACTAACTCCCTTGGTTTGGTGATTGTGCTGGGTAACTTTAATGTCAACTTGACATACCTGGGTTGAGGGAGCCTCAACTGAGGAATTGTCTCCATTGGACTGGCCTGTGGCCATGTCTGTGGGGTGTTTTCTTGATTGTTGAGTGATGTGGGAGGGCCCAGCCACTGTGGGTGGTGCCACCCCGGCGCAGGTGGTCCTGTGTTGTATAAGACGTGGGCTGAGCATGGGCCACGGGAGCAAGCCAGTGAGCAGTACTCCTCTGTGGCCTGTGCTTCAGCTCCTGCCTCCAGGTTCCTGTCCTGAGCTCCTACCTTGGGCTCCCTCTGATGAACTGTGACCCTGGAGATGTAAGCCAGATAAACCCTTCTTCCCTGGGTAGGTATTGATCATAGTATTTTTTCACAGCAACTGAAAGCAAACTAAGACAGAAACGTTAGATCTGAGTGACTGCCCCTCTTGGTTTGGTGGTGTTAAATCTTGACCAGCGTCCGGTTCTACATTTGTTCTCCTCACAGCTGGAACCATTTAATTCCATTTAATTTTCACTCATAGCCCAGCCCTGTGGAAATCTTAGGACAAATTGCAAAAAGATGAATTCAGGAAAAATAAGGATGCTTCTAGATCACATTGTTTTCGATCAGAGAGAGGACAACATTTTATTGAATGCTTAGAGGGGAAAAGATGACTGCCTGTGATTCTGCCAGTTGTGTAAGCTTGCTCCAAACCCCTTTGCTTTGTATCTCTGAATTAGAGAGGTCAAATTGCATTTTTAGACCCCTTTGCAAATGGTTTTCCCTAGAAACTTTGAAGACAGAGTGAACCACAGAAGTTGGCATCCTAGGGGGTTACAGGTCTTGAATGGAACTTGTCATTCTCTAAGGGCCCTGTGACAGTGGTATCGCTGTCTAGTGTCCAATGGTCATTGGGCTCTAAGAGGCATTAGATGGGCCCTTGTATGGAAAGACGCTTCCCCAGGTGACTTTGTTTCTGACTGTGTGGCCACAAAACTTGGTTCTGGCTCTTTTAGAAATTCTATAAGCATAAGTGGTCACGACAAATACATTGTTCTTGAGGCTATCTCAGCTGCAATACTGGTCCCTAAGTGACACTCTGCCATCAAGAACATAGAACTTTTCACTCAGAAATATTCACAGTTTATAGTAGTATGAATAACTGGGTCAGCCGAAGAGGTAGCCAATGGAGTCAATTTTCTAATCTTTTTATCCCTGACGCCCACAGTAGAACTCAGCATACTCACCTGCGTTGTCTCGTGAGAGACAAACAACAGTAAGTAACTTTTCATTGTTGGTAAGTGTGGAGGAGCAGATGTACAACCCCTGGTCAGTACACAATTATGTTAAACTATTGTGTCGAATCCAGGTGTGGCTGCACACGTGTTTAGTCTCAGCACTTGGGAGTCAGAAAGAGGTAGGTCTCTGTGAGATCTAGGTGAACTGGGACTCCAGAGAGACCCTGCCTCATAAAACCACCACAATGGAACAAGGAAAACCCATTGCATTATAAACAATGTAGTGTGATCCAATGAATGTTAGACAAAGCTTTGCACCTGTGTACAACCATGAGCTGGACTGTGGTCCAGGCCCTCCAGGCTGCTTCTCATCTGCCCTGGCTCTGAGCTCCATCGTGGAGCCCACAGATGACTGGGGTGTCATCTGTCGGTTAGATAATAGATGCTGCTTTGCCCCTCTCTACTCCCAGGAAACCCTCACAGGGGGCATCCAAAGAACTGCTGAGGTGATGCCTGGTTCCGCTTATTCTGGGGGCTGCTGAACCCTCTGTTGATACCGTTTGGTCCTTGGTGGCCTGCTGGTGCTTTGAAGAAGGAAGGCACTCTTCTGTCCTCTCACTGTGGTGGTTTTCAGTCTGGTCTCATCCCAATCACAAAGGAGCCCCTGTCGTCCTTTCCACCTCACCACATCACTCTACTTCCAGTCTAGTCTCCGAGACACGGCAGTTGGGCCTCTCATCTGTTGTACTTCCAAATTACTGTTTATGATACAATTCTCCAGGACTTTGGTTTCGACACACAACACCAAGATTTGATAGCTGGGAACACTTTTCCTTCTCTCAAAGCTTAGGTCTTTGAAATTTGAAGGTTTGGCTGTGAGTCGCCGATATCCCTGACCCAATGCTCTGCTCTCAAGGTGTGTGCAGATGGAGAGAACATGACTGTAAGAGTTAAAGCAGAGGGGGCTGGCTCTGCCGTCAAGAGGCTGCTATTGCAGAGGACCCAGGTTTGAATCTCAGCACCCACATGGAAGATAACCACCAGTTCCAGGGAGTCGGACGCCCTCTTCTGAACTCTGCAGGCATTGCATGACATGGGTGCACTAATATACATGCAGGCAATACACTCATACACATAAAATAAAAGTAATAAAATATTTTTAAAAGAAAACAAGAATTTTTTTAATTGTCAAAAATTAAGACAAAAATCAGTGATTTATGGAAACTTAAGTCATCATGCTTGTGCAATGAGCACTTTTAACGTCTGAGTCATCTTTCAACTCCCAAATCCTGAGACTTTTACCACTTAATCTTTTTCTCAGTTTGTTTGGTTAACCCCAACTCTGGGCTACCCTTGTCTATCTGCCTGACTCTTCCAGACACTGCTGAGCGCTACCCTCTTCTGTGAGCCTTTCTCCTCCTTTCAGACTGAGTTGGATGAGTCTTCCTGTGTCTGCTGGAACTCCCTGCATACTGTTACCATGGTGCTTACCAGTGGCAAAATGTGTATTTACATCTGTGTTTATCTTCTTTCTACTATGAACATTTTGAGGGCAGAAATTGTATCTCATTCATGACTTCATTTCTAGACTCTAGATCCTAACACTTTGCTTGGTAAGGGAGTGCTTAATGCTTATTTCAATTCTGTTTCCTGCCTCTAAGCTGCAGACTTGCTGCCCTGTCATACCAGGAATACATGCAAATACGCACGTTGATTCGGCTACTAGACAAGTCATTTTTCTGCATCTTCACTTTTCAGATCCATTGTTTCAAGCTTTCTTTATATTCTAAAACCCAACTTCCTTTCTCCTCAATTTACTAGGAAAACCAGATCACTCTTTCCTCTAACCTTTTTTTGATGGATTAATTTTTTTTATTACTCGAGGTAATGTTTTGCCTGTATGTGTATATAAGTATACCATGTGTATGCGATGCCCATGGAGGTCAGAAGACGTTGTCAGATACCCTAGAACCGGAGTTACTGATGGTTGTGAGCCAGCATTTGGATGTTGGGAACCAAAGCTGGGTCCTCTGTAAGAGCAGGCAGTGCTCTTTACTGCCGAGCCATTTCTCTAGCCTGTTTTCCCTCTAACCTTAACTGATGATGAGCCCCTTATTGCATTCAACACCTCCACTTCTGGTTTTGAAAACATCTTCCATTTCCTCTTGAACCTAAGGTCAGTGGGTCCATGAATTATCACCACTTGGTGAGATCTGAGACCTAACTGACCTAGACTTGGTGAACGGCTGCAGGACTAGAAGCTACTCCTTTAGTTGTTCCTAAGCACTAACATATGCTGAGCACTGTCACATGGACAAAGAATCCACTTCTGTTCCGGAATCAGTGGGGATCTTGTTGGAAAGCAGGTGGCCCTTTCAACTGGGTACTCTGAGGAGCGTATAGACAGAGTTAAGGGAAAACACATGAGATAGTGTAGTCTTGTAAGCCTGGTAAGAATTGAAACCCATTGCTATCCCCAGACTTGAAATGAGGTGGAGGATCCCAGCTGCTGGAGCATGAGAATAAAAGAGAATACCAGCCAGCTGTGTGGGGGTGTTTCCCGCCAGGGCAGAGCCTAAAGTCAGTGTCACGGTCAGCTAAAGGCCATGAGCAGGAGGGAGCTGAGGAATACATACCTGACCTTACTCTCCTTACCTGGCTGGGGCCCCTTCCAAACCCACAAGAGCTGGTAGGAGAAGAAGCCCATTGGTCCAGCCTCTTGGAACACAGCTGGAGACAGATGTGCAGACTGGTTCAGCAAGTAGAACACAGCTGTGCCTTCAGGAGACTGAGGATGTGAGGAGGAGGGCAGGACCAGAGATGGGCCAGTGGAGGAGAGAGATGATGAGGCTGGGACTCAGGCTGAAAGCAGGATGGTGAAATTGGAAATGTTCAGGAGGCAAAACTGTTAAGTTCCAGGGACGGATGTGAGGGCTGAGGGAGGAAGGAATTATGGAAGATGACTCACAGGTGTCTAGCTCCTATAATTGTTTGATAATGGTGCATCTAGGTGAGAGCGGCTGACTAAAGAGAAGAATTCAGCTGGGACTTGGAGCCATCTGGATAATATTATTTAGCGGGTTGTCTAAAAAGCAACAACCCTAAATTTCAGGGAGAGAGAGGTTTAGGCAAGAAGAACAGATCTGAGACTCATTAAATGTAGATGGAAGCCAGCATGGAGGTGCAAATCTGTAATCTGAGCTGCTAGGAAGGCTGAGGTAGGGATACTGCAAGTACAAGGCTAGCCAGGGTGGCAAAGGGAGTTCAGGATGAGCCTTTTCTCAAAACGAAAGACAAGGAAGGGTTAGATACATGGCTCAGCTTTTAAGAGTGCTTGCTGCTCTTACAGAAGACCCAAGCTCAGTTCCCAGCATCCACATCAGGTGGTTCTCAACTATCAGTAACTAGCTCCAGGGGATTCAGAGCCCTCTTCTGGACTCCAAAGGCACCAGTATGCATGTGTGTGTATGCAAACACTTAAAACTAAAATTGAAAAGATAAACAACTAAAAAGGCTAGAAGGCCGGCAAAATGTCCCTGAATAAAGGTCCTTGCTGCCAAGCTGGACAACCTGAATTTCAACCCTGGAACCTACACAGTGGAAAGAGAAAACAGACTCCTGCACATTGTTCTCTGACCTCCACACATGTGCCATGACTTGTGAGCACTCACACACAAATGCACACACACACACACACGTATAAATGTAATTAAAACTTTTGTAAAAAGGGTTAGGCATGGTAGCATATACCTTTAATCCCAGCACTTGGAAGGCAGAGACATGCAGATCTCTGTGAGTTCAAGGCCAGCCTGGTCTACATTGGTGAGTTCTAAGTCAGCTGGGGTTACAGGGAGACCCTGTCTCAATAAGACCCCCCCAAAAATTATAAAAAGGGCTGGAGATGTAGCTCAGTAGTAGAATGCTTGTAAAACATGCATGAGGCTATAGGTTCAATACCCATTAAAGTAAAATAAAAATAAAACCATGTAGTCAGGGGGTAGTTGAAACATGAAAGTACTTGGTTAATCACAGGGACACATTTGAGGAATATATCATTAGACAATCTTGTCTTTGCTTGGACATCAAAGAGTATACTTACTAAACCAAGATGGTTACATAATAGATAAATATATAGTTTAAGAAAGTCTCATGTATGTGTGTCCATGTGTGTCAGTGTGGATGCATGCATGCCGTAGGGCACGTGTGGAGATCGGAGGGTGACCTCATGTTTTGGTCCTCACCCTCCACCTTTGTTTTGGATAGAGTCTCTTGGTGTTTGCTGTAGTGTCCTCAAACTAACTGGCCTCAAGGGCTTAGGCATTCTCCAGTCTCTGCCTTCTCTCTTGCCCTGGGATTATAGACACAAGTCACCATGACCAGCTTTATGTGGGTACCAGGGATCCAAACCCAGGTCCTCATTTGCACAGCACTTTACCCACTGAGCCATCTTCCCAGTCCACAAATAGAATTTTATGGGTTCTTATTGTGTGGTTGCCTGTCACTAGTTGAAACATTAGTCAGCTGACATCTAGCTGATAGACCATAGGGTCTGCCTACTGTAGCCTGAATCATCCAGTGACAGTCCTGAAAGAGAGAAAAAGACTCCTGGGAAAAATGTGGTCAGGCAGAAGTTGGTGAGTGACTGGAGGGAGATGTGCAGGATACAGACAGGATTTTTTGTTGTTATTTTGAGACAAGGTCTTTCTATAGCCCCAGCTGGCCTAGAATTCATTTTGTAGACCAGGATGACATCAGCCTTGCAGAGATCTGCCTGCCTCTGCCTCCTAAGTGCTGGGACTAAAGGTGAGTGCCACCCGGCCCACCTTAGAGCGGGTTTCAAAGGAAGGCTACTGCCCGGACACAGTCATTCTGCTCAGACCATTCGGCTCTCCTGGCCTCTGGGGGTTCCAAGCCCCTACACGCTCTTCACTTCTGCTGACCCACCGCTCACCCGTTGCTTTCATTCTGTTCCCTAAACACGTGTACTCCAAAGCTCTTCTGCCCCTAAGTAATGGTGTGCTTATGGACTGGTTCTGTCTGGTTTTTAAAGACAGGATCTCTCTATAGCTGAACCTGGAACTCGCCATGTAGACCAGGTCTCGATCTCACAGAGATCTGCCTGCCTCTGCCTCCCAAATGCTAGGATTAAAGGCACGTGCTGGCCACCACATCCAGTTACTGACTTGTTCTGAACTGATTCTTCCCTCCTAGGAGTGTTTCTGAGACAGCCCTCAGAGCCTTCCAAGATGTAAAACCATTTTCTGAGCTAGGTGCCATTCCTCAGAGAGGATCTTCCTGTGCTTATCTGCCTTCAGCCACTGTCCTGTATTAGAGATCTCGGGTCCTTTTTTTTTAACTTCACAATTAAAAATTTTAGGTGGGCAGATAGGTAGATGGCCATAGAGAAAGCAGCATTAGTGAGAAAACACAGGGACAGAGACCCTTGGAGGTAGGGACACGTGCATCTCTTCCCTCTCTTCTGCTCTCACAGGTTTTGCTATACTCTAAAGCAACAAGCATTTTAGAGAAGAGTCAGAGAACAAATAATACAGTGCGGCTGCATAGGGAGAAAAGCACACTTGGCTACTTGCTCTTGCATCCTTCCTGCCCAGTGCACTGGGCCACGATTCTCCTGTACTTCTGGGCTGAGGGCCATGGCTTTGTCCCTCTTTCCTGTGCTTGCTTTGAAGGGTTTGATACAGTTCAGATGCTTTTTTTTTTAAGTTATCAAAAACACATCATCACTCACTCGTGGAACTGGAAAGACTGAAGGCTCATCAACCCTAAAGATGTGAAGTCCAGACAGGCGGTTTCTAGAGACACTGGTTTATGGGCCAAGCATCTTTCTGGGAGCAACATTTGGGCTTATGGGCGGATTTATGGCTGATGGGTGGATTGCTGTGCTCCCCACAGTGGGCCAGTCATTGGAAGGCAGATTTTCACCTACAGGAATTCATTACAGTAAATGGCCTCTTCTGTCTTCTGTTAGTTCAGCCTGCAGTCCACAGTGCATCATGTCGATGCTGCCTGGGTAGAAGATGGATGTCATCCGCGCTTATGTAACTTCTGGTTGAGTGCTTTATACTCCAGTCATGCTTATTTGTGAGTCATAATTATGTCTGTGGTAAAACACGGCTGCGAGCTGTGTGTGCCTGTGTGGGTGTTTTATGTACGGGTGTAGTCTACAGTCTGGGAAGCTGAACCTGTTGGTGAAGCATTTTCATTTACCTAAGCAAAAGATCTTAACACTCAGTAGAGATCAGGTTAATTTCAACAAGGTGTTTATATACAATGAGGCTTGTCAGCAATGTACACCTGGGTGGGAGGAGCTACCTTCCTCCTCCCCAGCTACCTCTGGGGATGAGGGTGGGAGGTTGAAGAGGCTCCTAGCTTCTCCCAGCTGGGTAGTATCTTGTTGGTTCTGTCTACCTGGTAAACCATTGGGGTCCTCCGCCTCAGGAGGGAGATTACATCATCTCTTAAGTAAAGATGAGCTAGTCTAACAATGGATAAAAGGATTAACTCTGGATCAAGGGCTGTGTGTTCTTGAGCTTCTTTATCTGCTAAGTGGGATGATGATGGAGTCTGTCTCATAGGGTAGCTATAGGTTACTACCTGAAAGGGACCAAGTCTGTGCATTGTGGTTCCCAAAGAGCAATCATCTGAAGGGTTCATGGAAGGACCCGAAACCTGGAGCTGACACACTCCCTTGAATCACTCAGGGGACTCAGAGGGAGTCTCCTCCATTCCTGTCCTCCACCTCCTTAAGGTGCTCCTCTCTTGAAAGCCAGGTCACCCAGTGCTTTGCTTTGTCCTTAGACGTCGGAGAGGGCCGTTTCTCCTCCTTCCCCTGGAGTTCAGTGCTCACGCAGGCTGCGGTGTGTTTGTCTTTTGTTAGGCCGCTCTCCTTCCGCCCCCACTACACCCCCAGCCCGGCAGGCATCGTGGCCTCTTTGCCAGCCTTGATTCTTTTCATCTTGCTCAAGTTGGAGCAGCTCTGTCAAACCCCCTGTTTGCTCTGATGGAGTGTGGGTGACTTCGTGACTGCCTTCCCACCTTACTGGAGACCAGCTTGTTTTCCCCAAAGTGTTATGATTTGCTGACTCTGGCTTCTGTTTTTCTGTACCTCCCAGGCATGGTAGGGGGCTTAGGAGACCTTGTGTACTGTCATCAGCAAACCTGAGCTGTCTGCTTGTTTTGGTCGCAGAGTTCACTCCCTCTAGTCCTTGCCATTTCCACACGCTTTGTCTCCCTTGTCCAATTAAGAGTGCATCCCTGGAGCCTTCCTGTCCATGCTATTCTGGGCTACTGGCTTACCCAGCTCCTCCCCAGCAGCCATTGTCACTCTCTGCAATCAGAAAACAGAAACAATAACAACTACACAGAATGGCTTTTGCAGATTTCGAATATTGACAAGAATGCTTATGTTTTTATGCCTCGGGAAAGAAGGAGCCAGGGTTGGAGAACCTGCCAAGACACTGCTCTGCCTAGCTTCACACTCTCATTTTCTTCCCGGGCCACTTTGTTGAGGTTGGCAGTATTGGCATGCACCATTTTCTTCACTTGATTGCTGCTGGAGAATGTTTGGAGAACTTGCTTTAATTTCTTATTTTTCCCAAAGTTTCTTAGGAATTGACTATGAGGTAGATTCATTCTTTCATATGAACTGGGAAGTTGTATTTTTTCCCCTTTTAATATGAATGAGACCCTGGTCTATATGACATACAAACAAACCCTGGACTTATTAGACTGTAATTCTTGTTGAGGCTGGCTTTTTCCGTATAATACTTTGCACATAAAAACCAACAATGGTTTTCCTTGAGTTACGTGATCAGTACGTACCATATTTTATCTCCAGGTTTCAATAATCTTTCTGATAACCAGGATAATGATAGAGCAGGGAATTTCTTTAGTCTATCACACAAACTAACCTCTAACCAGCCACAGAAGTAGGTCTTCTTAAGAGCAGCCATGTAGTGGAGTGATGGGCACAGGTTTCTGAGCCAGACTGCCTGAATTCAAGTTCTCTCTCTCACCTTTACTTACTAACTGTGCAAATCTGAACAACTTACTGTTCCTGTGCCTCTGTTTCCTCATTCCTAAAATGGGATGCTGAGAGTGTATCTGTCTCTTATGGTTCCTAGGTAACTTAACCGAGTTACTTTGTGTGATATGTTTTGGACAGCGCTAGGCTAGCATATGTATTTAATATGGTAGTGATTTTTTTTTTTTTTTGCTTCTCCCACTGCTGTTTGTTTGCAACCTAATCTCACAATTCTGCTGATAGAAAGATGAGCTGGGGTCAGGAAGTGATCAGATGAAGTAAGTAGGAGTGATTGAAACTGAGTGGTGGGTACATGAACATGCCTCACACTAGCCTGTGTGTGTCTGTGTCTTTGTGTCTGTGTGACTCACCCCTCCCCCATCCCAGGGCTCAGGGAACATCATAGAAGAAGGAGCAGAAAGAATGTTAAGAGCCAGAGTTTAGGGAGAAGAGCCGTGAAATGCTGTTTCCTGGACATGTCATGGTTGTTACACACATGAACTCCCAGCAGCTGTGGTTCCATGCACAAGATCAAGTCAGGTAAAATCCCAGCATGGCTGAGGTAGGGGCTCCAAGGCTCCATCTGTGGCTGAGGTGCTGCTGGCAATAGGTGTCCTCTGGGGTACGGGGAGTCACTTTTCTTTGGGGGTGTGGCCACTGGTAGGTCACCCAGGTGGGCGGCTCCACACCCATGTGGAGCACTAATTGAACTCTGCATTATTTAAAAAAAAGGGAACAAGAAGTTGAGTGAAATGTTGGGGAATCGGGATGGGGGAGTGGAGGAGGAGATATGATCAAGATACATTGTATACATGTGCGAAAGTGTCAGAGAATAAATAAAAATGCTCCTAAAAACTTAAAGGCAGAAAAGGATGAACTCTGAAATCTGCCAGTGTGGATCAGAGCAGTGCACTGGAGACCCCGTACAGTCTAAGTGGGGTGTGTTGGTGCATTGGAGACCCTGTTCAGTCTAGATAGAATGCCAAGTTGCCGCAGTCCTTGCAGACAACACTTCGACAGGCTGTATCAAGAACTTCGGAATACCTGTTCCACTTACTATTTTATTGCTACATGAAGAAAACTACTCTTAGATTCAGCTTGAAACATCCACATGGTTATGCTTACGGAATCTGTGGATGAGGAGGATGGAAAAAATATGTGGGAGGTGGCTGTTCTCCGCTCGCAACCTGCAGCACCTCAGCTGGTAAGACTTGGAGGCTGAGGGTTACTTTGTGGCTGGGGTTAAAATGCACCATTCATTCACAGGTTGGGTGTCTGCACTCATGAGACAAAAAGCCTAGGACTGTGTCCTGGAGTACCTCAGCTGACTCCACACGGCTTGACCTCCCCACAGCATGGTGGCTTTAGGCTGGTTTTAGTGTGTATATGGTAGCTTAGATTTCTGAAGGTGAGGGTTCCAGCCATTGAGGCTCAGAGGTCACTTGATTGCCTTCCCATCTATCTACTTATTGTTTGCAATTGTCATAAGCCAGCCCAGATTCAAGGAGAGGGAAAATAGACCTCTGATCTCCATTAGAAGACAGTCCAAGAACTTGAGGGCCAGTTTCATAAATGCCAGAATGTTTGTGGCTTTTGGTCCAATGATTTCACTTCTAGGAGATTATTTAATGAAATAATTCAAAATATGGATAAAAGATGGGACTGTGCGTCTGTGATAGAGAGCTTGCTTTTTATGTGTGGGACATGGCACATGCAGAAGTGGGCAATGCTTTATGCTCATATGTATGTATGCATGTATGTATTATGGTATAATTTATAACAAAATGGAAATAAACCTAATGGCCGTGACAGAACAGTGCATGAATTAATATTGGCAAAGTACAAGGCTGGTGTGAAACCATTAAAATGGTATTATAAAGAACTTTTTAATGCATAGAAAGTATATATTTAAAAAATTAATGAATTAATATATATATAAAATATTTTATTTTATGTGTATGAGTGCTTCACCTGTATGTATGTATGTACACCCATGTATGCAATGCATGCAGAGGCCAGAAGAGAGCACTGGATCCTTTGGAACTGGAGTTACAGATGGTTATTAGCTGCCATGTGGGTGCTGGGAACTGAACCTGGGTCCTCCTGAAGAACAACCAATACTCCTAACTGCTGAGCCATCCCTTCAGCCCTGGAAAATATTCATACTTTAAAATGATAAATATGGGTTCTATATTGTATGTAGCATTATCTAAATGTGTTTTAAAATCTGAATTATTAGAAATTTTCTGGAAAAACATAAGAAGAAACTATATCAAATATTGACAGAGGGGGTGCTGGAGAGATGGCTCAGCACTTAAGAGTACTGGATCTCTTGCAGAGGTCCTGGGTTTGGTTTCCAACACACTTATGGTGAGTAACAATCATCTGTAACTACAATTCCAGTGAATCCAATGCCCTGTTCTGGCCTTCACAGGCATTGCATGGCAATGTACTTACATATATGCAGACAAAACATTCATACACACAAAATTTTTAAAAATTAATTAATTAAAAAAATAAAATTATTGTCTGTCAGGGATCATCTTCAGACCATGAGATTGTTGGTAATTAAAATTAAAACTTTTAAGTGACAGTTTTCTGCCTTTCCAAAAATTTCTACAATTTGCATGTACTTTTAAAAAGATTTATTTCACTTCTGTGTGTGTGTGTGTGTGTGTATGTATGTATGTGTGTGTGCACATGCACGCTGTTATGCACGAGCATGTGGAAGCTAGAGGAAGATACTGGGTGTCTTCCTGAGTCACCTCCCTTCCATATTCTCTTGAGGCAGGGTATCTCACTGAACCTGAAGCTCCTTGTTTCAGCAAGGCTGACTGGCCAGTGAGCTCCTGAGGGGCCTCCCTTCAATGCTGGGGTTATAGTCATGCAGGCTATGCCTATCTTTTTATGTGAGTGCTGGGGACTAGAACTCAGGTTCTCATGCTTGTGCACCAAGCAAGCATTCTTATCCACTGGGACATCTCCCTAGCCCCCCAAACCAAGCAGGTTATAAACAATGGAAATTTGTTCCTCACAATCTTTGGGACTGGGAAGTAGATTTGGTGTCTGGTGACGGGTCACTTTTTATTTCATAGATTAAATCATCTCGTTCTGTCCTTGCATGGTGGGAAGAGTCAGGGGAGCTTCTCTGCACTTAGTTCTTTAGATTTACTTTATCTTTAAATTACACGTGTGTGTGTGTGTGTGTGTGTGTGTGTGTGTATCTGTGTGCACTTGTGTGCATGTAAGTGCAGTTGTCAAGAGGACAAAAGTATTGAATCTCTCTGGAACTGAGTTTTGGGCAGTTGCGAGCTGTCTGACTTGGGTACTGGGAACTGACCTTGCAAACTTGGGTCCTCTGCAAGAGCAGTACATGCACTTAACCACTGAGCCACCTCTCCAGCTCTTCTCTCAGCTAATTTTATAAGGGCACCTTCATGAGGGCCCCATCCCCACAACCTCATCCCCTAAGTCCTTCCTTCCTTCCTGAAAACATGATTTTGGCGGACAGGGTTTCAATAGATGAATTTGGAAGGATGCAAATATTCAGACCTCAGCAGTAGCATCGACTACACACACTCTGGACTGGAAAGGGGATGGACCAGGTCGAACAGCAGCAGGGTTTCCAGCATCTTTCTGATGCAGTTTTTCTCTCTATGACAAGTCTGGTTTGGTACCTGGACTTGTGTGACGGTCCTACACAGTTGAAAGACCAGGAATCTCTCAGCTCAGGGTTATCAAGATTGAGAAAGAGAGAAGATCTCTTTGACATCTAGTTCTGCCCTTTGTGCTTGTTCTCTCAACAACAACAACAACAACAACAGAGACAAGTAGAGGTCAAACCCCTTCCCTTAACTCCCAGGAAGGTACTTTTCTCTATAATGAATGTTTGCTCTTAAGCCTTCATGGTTGTTTTCTAAGAAATACTTTCCCATGGCATCCCATACATAGAGGTTCATCTCTGCCCAGATCTCAGTATGCCTTCACCCTGGGCCTCAGAGAGCCTCTGCCATGTTCACGTCTCCCTTTTGAGGTCACATACTGCCACTCTTGGGGTCCAGCTTTCTGTTCCATTTTGCTCCTCTCATGACAGATGCATGTCTTCCAGTGAGTTGATCAGTTGGTGCTTGTGTCTAGCCTCAGCAGGGGTCATCCCCAGAACCTGTCTGACTCAAATCCATAGCTTCCAACAGGACTTAGCAGTCTGTCTTGCTTTTCCATCTCTGCCCTGTCATGAGACAGATGGTGACAGCCAGGCCTGCCTTCTGAACCTGCATGCACGGGTTCAACATGTGCGGATTCAATGAACCTCAGAACACAAATGTTTGAAAAAAATACCATTGAACGTGAATATTTTTTTTCTTGTCAGAGAGGGAAAGAGAGACAGAGACAGAGACAGTGGGATGGAGAGAATGTGTACATAAGGCTGTGTGCATGTGATGATAACCATGGCAAGTCAAGACCTCTGTTCTAGGTAGCCACCTATCACTAACCTCCTAGTTATCATGTATGTGCTTGTTATTTCTGGTTCTTTCTTTGTGATGACTTGGGTTGTCCTAAGCCTGGGTCTACATTTCCTACTACTTTGAATGTATGTATTTCAGCCTACACCTGTTTTTAATGTACTAGCTGTTGCAGGAATAGTATTTCCTGTTTCATTTCCAATTATACAGATACTTGTTGACCAATTACTGTATGCCAAGCCATGTGCTAGGTGCTAGGGATTCCAAGCAAAGAAAACAGGATGAAGAAACTGCAGGCTCAAAAGGACCATGGAAAGCATGTCCAGACCCCTACAGTACCCACCAAAATGGCTTTGGAGATGCCTTCCTCCTCAAAACTGAAGCCCACTCCCTCGATCCCTTACCGCCATGGGAATGCAGTATAATCAGTAACGTTATTCTCTAGTATTTTGTCTCTCCCCCTTCAGAGTGCATGGTAGAATGGTGCTTCTTTCCCTTTGAAATTAGTATGGAACTTGGTTTGGCCAATAAGATGTGAATGGAAGTAATACATGTCAACTCTGCAAGGAAACCGTTATTGCTGAATACATAGTTCACCGTGTTGGAAACTGATGAAACTGTAATTCCAGCTCTTAATAATGGGAGCTCCAATCCCACAATGGCCCAAGACAGACACAATATAAACATGGGGGGGGACTTTGCTGTTTTAGGTCACTGAAATTTGGGAGTGTATGTTACTTCAGCATAACTTAGTTTTCACAACAGATACAGGGAACATCTCCCAGAATTGGGAGGAGTCATAGTAGATGTGGATCTGGCATTTTGGTTAGTGTGTACTGTCCATGTGACACAAGCTAGAATCCTGGAAAGCTGGAAACTCAGCTGAAGAATTTCCCTATCAGACTGGCTTGTGGACATGTCTGTAGGGTGTTGTCTTGATTGCTAATTGACACAGGAGGACCCTGCCATTGTGAAATGCACCATCTCTAGTCAGATGGTTCCAGCCTGTATAAGAAGCTACCTGAGTGAGCCAGCAAGCAGGATTCCTTTATGGTCTGTGCCTGAAGTTCCTGTTTGAGTTCCTGCTCTGCTGTGCCTCAGGGATGGGACCTGAAGTGTAAGCCCAATTAACCCTTTCTTTCCCAAGTTGTTTTTGGTCAGAGTGTGTTATAGCAACGAAGATCAAACTAGAACATCAGGTTTTCTCTAGTCTGGCTATGGATTGATGGCTTGCAAGACTAAACAATGATGACACTGAACTCAGACCAGCTATAATTAGAAGGAATAGTCTTATCAAGTTCTATGTATTTTATGCTTAAGAGAGGTACTTTACTATGCCAAGAAGATGTTTGAAATAATATATTCCAATAGGAGATCTTTTAGGCAACAGGAGCTTATATTTGAAGAAAGGAAAGAGATCACATCTGAATACTAGGCTAGAATGATTTGTAACAGTTCAGCCATGGGAGTGGCTGTCCCATGTGAGTGTCTGACCTTAAAATCTGAGCATCCCCTTACAAAATGGGGTCAGAGAGATGAATCAGTGCTTAAGACTGCCAGTTGCTCTTGCAGAGGACCCAGCTTCAATACCCAGCACCCATATGGTGGCTAACAACCATCTCTAACTCTAGTTTCAGGGGATCCAATGTTATCTTCTGACATCCTTGGGAGTTGCATGACATGGGTGAACTTACATGCAGTCAAAATACTCATAAACATAAAATAATACACCAAATACTTTTAAAAAATATGAACATCCCACATAACTTTGGCTTCAGAATCAATTGCCATAGGCCATTTCTGAGATGTATTTCAATAGAAGAAAGAATGGTGTGACTGTCACAGCAAATTAAGAAACTATAAGATAACATAACATGATGGGCATCATCTCTATTTAGGAATTTGGCAAGATATTTAGACTGCCCTGTCTTGGCAAGGTTACTATAATCTGCAGTCTTTTTGTAGCCTAATGTTAGTGTGTCTCAAAGGTTCAGAAATCTATATGTAATCACAAACTCTTTTTTCCATAATAGAAACTTTAGACAGGATGTTCAGAATAAAGATTATACTCCCAATTTACCTTACAAGTGGGAATGGCAGAGTAAGTTCTGTCTGATAGACAAGAGTAGAAGTGATGCATATCACTGATGTGTTGAGTTCTGACAGCACAGGTGTGCGAACACTTGCGCTCTCTCCTACCTGCTCTCTGGAATGAAGATGTAATGATTGGATGAGAACAGTGTCTAAGATTGGCAGAGCCATGAGACTGAAGGAACCTGAATACATGGACATACTAGCCCCAACTTTGTTTCATATATATATATACACACACATACACACATATATACACACACACACACACACACATATATATATATACACACGCACACACACACTCTTCATTTCATCCACCGGGGATCACAAAAATGGTCTCCAAAACTCTCACTAATGCACCAGAGTCCCCACTTTTGTAGATTTTTCCTAAATCAGCGATTTCACATTTCATGCAAAGATTTAAATAATGATGACATTTATGGCAGACATGAATTTCTATATGTAAGTTGGAAAGAAATTAGTGGTTTGGTTAAAGAAATTTTACTTTATACAATGGAATACTATGAAGACTATTGATGTTATTACATAGAAGGCTATTTTTATAGATGGACATTCATTGCCAAAAATGCACACATAACACAATAAAGTGATCACCAATGCCCATGAACTCAGCTTTCCTTTCTACTTGCAAAAGAGAACACCAGTTCTGCCCTATTGCTTCTCCCTTTCTCTGTCAAGGGATCTTCCTTGTTAGGCCATCATTTTGGGACTTTTGTAACAAGAACTGAGAAGAATCTCTGATAGAGTTGGTGGAGGATATTTTCTGATGGTAGTTTTTGGAGGGGTGGGAGTGAGACAAGGTCTCATGTATCCCAAGCTGGCCTTGAGTTCAGTACATAGTCAAGGATGACCCTGAACTTCTGATACTTATGAATCTGCCTCTGCCTCATGAGTGTTGGCATTATAGGCTTTTGCCACAATACCAGATTTGTACAGTGCTGTGGACAGATCCCAGGGCTTCATTCATGCTGGGAAAGGCTTTATTATCTGAACTGTACTTCCAGCCCCTGAAGGGTTTTCAGTAGTGTTAACTGGTCTATTGTGGTTAGGACAGAGGATGAGAGAAGAAAAGGTAAAGTTTTAAGGACTGTGTGGATCATATACATGTTTCTTCAAGTATTTGAGCTGAAAGGACTTCAGTCAGTCTGCCATACTATGCAAGATTTGGACCATAGGTTCTATCCTAGGTATAAAAAGGGGTCCTGAAGATATATATCAAATACCTTGGGACTTTTCTCTTGGTGAGTAGTTAGTTTCCTTTTCTCTTTTTGGTTTTCTGATAACATATCTCCATTTGTAATTAAAGACTAATGCTAAAATTATTAATGGCAGTTGTTCTCTTGGTTTCTTTATATAAACTGGGATCTTATATAAACTGGGCAGTTGTCAACAGTCATTCAAACAGTGATCCTCCTGCCTCAACTTACCGAGTAGTAGAATATAGATATGCATCCAAGTTGAAATTATTGTGTTTTAAATGGGCTATGAGGTTGTATTAATAATTGCCAAAACTTGGAATCAAAATGCTCTGTGGTGGTAAATGGCTGACTGTGGTCCATCCAGACTATTAGTATTATTCAGAAATGCCCAGTCAAGCTCTGTTACTAGGTGAAAAAGGCTAATCTGAAATGAAGCTAATCATATTACTGTATGATTGCAATTGAGTGACATTCTGGAAAGGCAACTCTTCCAGAGGGCCTTTAGGGCAGTGAACTACTCTACATGAACCTACAGTGACAGATACATGTCATATGTTTGCCTGGAGTCATAAAATGGGCAATACTGAGAATGAATGAACCTTGATGTGGATCAGGGATTTCAGCTGTAATGATGTGTCTATGTAGGCTCATCAGTGGTAACTAACTTCCACTGGTGCGCTTTGGTTAGTTACACTGAGGATGTAGAAAATGGGGGAGGTTATTAATTTATGAAGACAGGGTGTGTTAGTGATTTTTCTTGTTACTATAACAAAATAACTGACAAAAGCAGCTTAGGGAAGAAAGGGAGGAGGGAGAGAGGAAGGAAGGGCTCATTTTGGTCCACAGGTTAAGAGCATAGCTCACCAGGATGGGGATGACACGGGGCAGGAATGTGAGGTTGCTGGTCACATTGCATCAGAGTCGAGCAGAGAGAAACGAGTGCTGGTGTCTGGCTTACATTCTTCTTCTTGCTCAGCCTGGGACCCCAGCCTACCGAATGGTGTCACCCACATTCTGGGTGGGTCTTCCCTCCTCAGTTAAACCCCCCTGGAAATGCCCTCGCAGATGTATGGGTTTGTCTCCTCCTAAGTCTAAATCCAATCCTGTTGACAATCAAGATTAACCATCATGGGGTGTAAATGAGGGGACAAGAAAACTTGACTTTCCACTCAAGTTTACAATTAACTGAAAACTGCTCTTTAAAAAGTGAAGTCTTGTTTTAAAGTCCAAAACATGATAGTGACTACTAGAAATATATATATATATATATATATATATATATATATTTTTTTTTTTTTTTTTTTTTTTTTTTTTTTGCCTTTTTGAGACAGGGTTTCCCTGTAGCTCCAGTTGGCCTAGAACTCACTATGTAAACCAGGCTGACCTTGAACTCCCAGAGATCTGCCTGCCTCTGTCTCCCAAGTGCTGGCATTAAAGGCACCAAGCTAATAATTTGACATTTAATTTTAAAATTGCATTTATTTATTTTGTCCGTGTCTGCATGTGCTCAAATGTGTGGAGGTCAAAGGACAGCAGGCAGGCGTGGGTGCTCGCATCCCGCCATGTGGGTTCCATGGAGAGGACCCGAGAAGCTTGGCAGTAACACTTTTACACACAGAGTCATCTTCTGGTCTGAGAACAGTAATTTAAAAATATTTGTGAGTTCTGTTAACAAAAGCTGAAGCATAAACTCAACCTTCCTTTTCCCTAGTGCAAGGAGAGGTGAGGACAATTGTGTTAATTTCTTGCCTGCTCTTGTCTATGATGCGCAGCACACATCTCCAGCAGCTGGAGGTAACCAACAGCCTCATCTGTTGCCCAGAGCCAGTTAGAGTTCGGCTAGGTGATGTTTGCCAACAGCCCCTCCTAGTGGTGGGGAAGATGAGAAGTGGTAGTGGTCTCCTGCCTTACTTCCAGGGAGGAGAGAGCCACGGACATCCCATGGACATCTGCTGCAGCCCCTCTGTCCAGAACTCAACTCTCACCACATGTGATCCTTCCACCCCACAGACCTTATGCTCCATTCCTGGGTTCTACTTTTGGTGGATCGGAAGCATTACCCAGCTGGCTGGAGACCTGCCCATTGCTTATGTGTTTGAAGAGAATGAACTTTGACTCTGCAATCTTGGTAAGTAAATATGGAGCATACCTGATGGTGGATGTGCTCTGTGGCACAGTCTCGTCCTATCACCACACCTCAGGCAAGGTCTAGGATGAGTGACGGGTAGAAGATGAGGTTCCAGTATCGGGGAGGGCTGATAAGCTCTCACTCATTTGACCATTTTGAGCTACCCATGTCCTTAGACTCTCTGAAGTCTTCTGGATAGCCAGAGAACAGAGAGGCAGCTTCAGTCATTCTCTCTCTAGTAGATGTACTACAGTGGAAGGCATTTGTTTCTAAAGACCTCAAAGCAAGTGTGCTTCATGAACTGTATCCTAGAGACTGACCTGGAACTCATCCCAGGCACAAGGGTGGCTTGGAGTGAGCAGGAAGGACGATAGGACAAGCAACAATTGCTTCAGTTGGTCATGCGGAAGCTGTGAGGTCCATAGTGGACCACCAACATGCTCAGCCATTTGGGTGTGATACAGTATAGATCCTGAGGAATGAATTCTCAGATCTGTTGGTGAACTTTGGTCACTGCAATGTAGATTTCAGGTGCCGGGTGGAGGATCCATGGTCTGAAGGATGAAGTTTCAGAATGTAATTGTAGTACTCTGACTTTAAGATAATCTACCCAGGATTCCACATGGCTGGAAGATGTCCCAGTGGAAATGCCATTGTCTTAATGAGTTGAGTACAAGTATACATGACAACAGATGTCTTGTTATTGGAAATTGGGTGAGAATGTAGTGTGTACCTAGGATGACCATGTTGGTTTACATTGTAGGTTTACACCAATATAGGGAATAGATTCAAGGAACCTGAGAGATACATGACTGAAAAAAAATCATTGAAAAGTATAGTGACTTTAAGACAAAGATTCCCTGAGAATCAGAGATGTTTGTAAGGACAGCATAGGAGAGCCTTCAAGAACCTTTAAGTCAAGATAGACTCCATTATCTGTAGAACTCAGTGTAAAACAGAAACGTGAGGCTCTGTCCTAATTTTATTTCTGATGCTGTGAAAAGGCAACTTGGAGGAGAAAGGGTTTGTTTTAGCTCACAACTCCAGGCTGCAGTCCATTATAACCGAGAAGCCAAGGTGGCAGGAACTTAAAGCAGTATCACATGACATTCATGGTCAAGGGCAGAGAGCAATGAAAACACGCATGCTTGATACTCAACTCACTCTTCCCACTTTCATACACTGTAGGAGCCAAACCCAGGGAAAGGTGCTACCCCCAGTGGGTGGAGCCTTCCCATATCCATCAACGTAATGAAGATAGTCCTCCACAGATAGACCTAAGGCCCACAAGCTCTAGACTTCACTGGAACATTCTTCTTAGGTGATTCTAGATTGTGTCAAGTTGACAATTAAGACAACCCCCATGGGTTCCTCATTAAAAAATACTAATTTCAAAGGAGTGGCAGAGGTCAAATGTGGGGTTCAGCATAGAGTCCCGCATAACTACAGGTTATAATCCCATGAAAAAGTCAACTGAAAACGTTACAAACAACAAAAAAAATCTACTTAAAAAATTTCTAAGCATCACAGCTCAGTGGTGAACAGCACTTGCTGCTCCTGCAAAGGACTGGAGTTCAGTTCCCAGCACCTATATCAGGCAGTCACATCACTGTAACCCAGTTCTAGGGAAGCCAGCACCTACATTTAGACTTCATGGGCACCTGCACACACATGCACACCCCCACATACAAATAAATAGAAATAAAACTAAATCTTAATTTTTTTCTAAGGATCTCTATACCCATTGATAACAGAAATGGCCACCATAGGGTTAAACACTAAAGTAATTGCCAAGGTTATGATCCCTCCAGTTCTCAATAGTTTTTGTTTCCGTTAGGTGTTCCCTCACAGACTATAAAATTGACTCTTATATTTCTGCAGCTGATAATTAATTCATTTCATTGTCTTCAGTACTTAGAGGACTGGGCTATATTTGCTCTCTCTGCTTTTATTCTGATTAGACAGTCATCAGTATTTTGTCATGGAATTTTATCCTCCCATGATTGATTGAACAAATGTTTACAATAGGGTTCACTCATGTGGAATAAGGATGCTTCCAGCTACAATAAGCAATACACTGACTTAAATGAACAAGAATTCACTTATTTTTGCTGTAGCCCAAGAAGTCTGAAGAGAAACAATTGAATTGGTTTAGCAAATCAACACGGTCAGCAGTGTGCTTTAGCCATGAGGCTGTACCATGTCCTTCTCCCACCTTGTCTGACTCTCAGAATCAAGGGTGAAAAAGGGATGGAGAGAAGTGCTTTTTCTATCTCTCCTCCAGGGTGAAGTACAGCATCCATTTTATTATGCTCACAGATGCTGGAGCAGAGAAACGTGTACAAAGCACAATGGGCAGAGGTTATCTATCTCCACTCCGCAATGTCTGGGTTTCAGCCTGGAGAACTTGAAGGTTGGATTGATGCAATGGCCAGGGCCTGTAGCAACTGCGAGTCCTCACGCAGGTGTCAGATAGTTGACACTGACAATGGCTGGGATCTTCTCTGGGCTGTCCTGCAGAACATCTCTCTGTGGGTTCTCTGTGTGGTCCCTTCCCATGAGCTAGCTTGGGCATCCTCACAACATGGCTGCTGATTTCCTGAAGCAGGTATGCCAAAGGACAGTGAGCATGGAAATACACGGTGCTTTTATGATGTAGCCTTAGATGCCAAATGGTGTCACCCATGCCTTGCTCCACTTGCTAAGAAAATAGTGAAAGTCACTTCGGACGAGGTAAGAGGAAAGAGGATATCAGTCCACAAATGAATAGGAAGAGCGTTAAGATCACACTTGAAGACAGACAGCTGGGTGGGAGACATTGCTGTGATAAATACTTTCTGTCATAACTCCTTTTATTAGAAAAGCAACACTTTCCCAGAGTCCACCTAACAGAAGTACACTTGCATCTCATTAAAGGCATTAATAACACTGGTGTCCTTAGAGGCTGGCATGGTGAAAAGAAAGTATTTGATTTTCAGGTCTATTTAGAGAGAGGTGGTGTGTGGGAAGGGAAAGCAGAAGAGATGTTTGTTTGCTAGGGAGGGAATCAGAGACGTTTACCACACCTCTTCAGTTCGCTACATTCAGTCGTGTCTTCCTTTAGGCTACTTGTTCTCCATCGGTATACAGCACTTATAAAATGCTACTGCATTCACTTGTTTCTGTCTACTGGGTTAACCCTTTTGTATTTTTGTTTATTTTATGTGTGTCAGAGTTTTGTGTTGCATGTATGCAAGTGCACCATATGTGTTCAGTGCTTGCAGAGGTCAGAAGAGGGTGTTAGATCCCCTGGACCTGGAGTTAGGCCAGTTAGATGGCATATGGGTGCTGAGAACTGAACCTGGGTCCTCTGCAGGAGCAGCCAGTACTTTCAGCTCCTAAGCCATCTTTGCAGTCCCCTTTAAATAATAAAAATTATTATTATTTGAGGCAGGTCTCATGTAGCCCCGGCTTACCTGGAAGTCACTATGTAGACAAGGCTGGCTTCAAACTCACAGAGATCTGTTTGTCTCTGCCTCCTAAGTATTGGGATTAAAAGCATTGGTCATTATTCCTGGTTTTATTTTTATTTTAAAATAATTTTAATTAATTAATTAATTTCTTTGTGTGTGTATGGGGTGTGTGTGTGTAAGCATGTAAAGGTCAGAGGACAGCTTATGGGAATCAGTTCTCTCTTTCCACCATTTGGACTGGGGGATTGAACTCAGGTCATCGGGGTTGGCAGCAAACACTTTTCCCCAGTGAACCATCTACCAGCCCTCCAAAGCCTTTCAGAAGCAGAGACTAAAAATTATTTGTCTTGTGATCTTCAAGGCCTATTGCTGTGCCTGGCCCAGAGTAATATTTAATAAAACATTTATTGGCCAAATAAGTGGCAAATTGGTTTCTAGAATCCTCTGAATGAAATAGCTACTGGTCTTACATATTTGGGGAACCAAGATCAGAAGTGATTTTGGTGGAAGCACCCAAAGAAGCCTATTCTGAGCGTCCTTGGTGCTGAGTTGCCTGGTGGTCTGTAGAGCTCAGAAGACCCAAGGGTCTGGGTGTGTCTGAGCAGGAACTCACTCCTCTCCTCCTTCACATCTGTAAGTCTCACTGCCATTACTGTGTCCCTCATAACTACTTACAAAGTTCAGAAAGGCAGATATGACCCTCTGCATCTTGGAAAACTAACAGGGCTAGCTAAGTGGCTCGCTCCGGCTAAGGCGTGAAGGAAAGCGTGGCGATCGCGTTCTAAATGAACCACACAGATAGTTGAAGTCTTGAAGTCTGTGTGATGTAATCAAAGCACTTACAGCCTGGCTGTAGACTGCTGTAACTGCTGGTGCCGTTTCTGAAATAACCACAAAGTTTGAAATGACAAGTTTCCACACATGCATTGTAGATATAGGAATTATGCTGCGCCCACTCACCCACACCACTCATGCGTGTGTAATTGGCCTTCTCTATCTGTTCTGCTGTGAACCCAGCCAAGCATGGATTGAAAATATTCAGAAAACACCGCATCAGTACTCAACATGCACAGGCTTTTCCTTGTCACCATTCCTAAGCAATTAAGTACAACAAACATTTACGTTTTATTTGGGTATTATAAATAATCTAGGAGATTATTTCAACCATAAGAGAGGACACGTGTAGGTCATATGCAGACACTACAGAGTTTGCATAAGCATCTATGCACTTTGGTGTCTATGCAGGATCCTAGACTCAGCCCCCTGGGATACCCTGGGATAAAACCAACACATACACACAACTTTATGCTAATGTAGGCAGATCATTATATTTCTTATATAGCATCTTAGTTTTGGCATATAAATAAATACACATACACCTGTAGACGAACGAACACACACACATGATCCCTAGTGCCATTACCTTGAACTGACATAGAGTTCTGCAAAATGATATTCTGGAGAAAGTTATGATTTCCCTCACACATCATGTTCTTAAAAATTATGGTAGATATCTGTTTGCAAACTGAGTTGCATTGACTTTGTTTTTTTAAAAGAATATTTACTATTTTTATTTTATGTATATGCCTGCACGTGTGTGAGAGCACCTGTGTCATGCAATGCCTGTGGAGGTCAGAGGAGGGAGTCAGATCCTCTGGAACTGGAGTTAGGACAGTTGTCAGCTGCCACATGGGTGCTGGGATTTGAACTGTGGCCCTCTGCAAAAGCAACTACTGCTCTTAACTGCTGAGCCATCTCTCCAGTCCCTGTATTCGTTTTTTTTTTCAGACAGGATCTTGTTATGTAGCCAAGGCTGGTCTAAAACTCGAGATCCACCTTTTTCAGCTTCCCGAGTGCTGGAATTAGAGACTCGCCCACTTCAGAATCTTGGAAATAGTTGGGGAAAGTCAGAATTGGTCTCTTTCATGAAACATGTGCAGAGGATGCTGGTGTGGTACTCACACTCTTCCTAAGGTCCAAAGACAGTATTGTGGACAGAAGAGTCATATGTAGGAATGTGGAATGCTAGTGGTCAAAAGTTTTAGGGTAATACGGAGTTGAACTATTGGCACTGGAAGTCAAGTGATAAGATTAGGAAACAGAGTCTGCAGCCAGAGAAACAAATTACCAAAATTCATCCTAAAACTGTCCCTCTCTTTTCCTAAGAGATAATCTAAAGAATCTTCTTGTGTGTGCTCTGGAAGTGGAGGGACCAGAGAGTGGCCACCAAAAGGATGTAGTTGATTTGATGATGGAGGGAATGGCCAAGTAAGCCAGCATTTCTCCCACTCTCCTTAAAGAACAAACATTTAAAAACCCCTAGTCTAAGTCATTGCCATTCCAAATAAGAAATTTTAGCATCATTTCAACCCAAGGGTTAATGGTAAACTTTGCACTAGTTTGATCAGTCTTTTCCTTTCTTTTAGAGTATCTAGTGTATGACACACACTCTATAGACTGCTAGAGACAAAGGCTCTGAGTCTTATTTGTCTGGTGTCTAACATAGGCTTGCACAGGGCTCAGTAAATGTTCCAGTTAAGCATCTCAGTTAAGGTACATAATAGAGAGCAGGTTCTCTATCTAATTAGGTTTAATCAATACATTGTTAAACTCCCAGGGCAATTCAATTATAGGTGAAGGCTATGAAGCTCAGAGCAATATCTAAAACAGCCAGGATCATTATCTATCTCTGTTGGCAGTCAAAAGATTTTGACCCTTGTCCTCTTATGCCCACAAAAAGGATCTGACTGGGATCTGGGTGTGGTGGTGCGTATTATAGTCTCAGCACTTAGGAAGTGGACACAGGAGGATCAGTAGTTAGAAGCCAGCTTTGGTTATAGAAAATCTGAGACCAAACTGGGCTCTATGAGACCCTGTCTCATAAAAAAACAAAGAAGGGGCAGGAGAAATGCCTTAATATTTAAGAACTCTGGCTGCTTTTGCAGAGAACCTGAGTTCAGTTTCCAGTACCCACATGGTGGTTGACAGCCATCTGTAACTTCAGTTCCAGGGAATCTGATGTCCTCTTCTGGTCTCTGCTGGCACCAAGCACATACGTGGTGCACATACATACATGTAGGCTAACACTCAGATCCATAAAATAAAAAGAAATAAACCTTTAAAAAGGCCCTCAAATTAAACAAACAATAATAATACATTTAAGAAGGAACTTGGCTTGAAATATGAGATACCTCTACAGTAAGGCTTGAAGTGCATTTTTTATAATCCTACATAGCTCTAGCAGCTTTTTAGGAATATCAATATCCATGGAAAGTGGTATTTTCTTACCAAACCCGTTTTTTGTTATGGCACAAAATATAATTACAAGTACCTGGAAGTCAGACATGGTCTGTGAAGAATGTCTTTCTGCCCCTGACTGATGCTTATTATAATGTTGCATGACAATGTGGATGAGGGGAAGCTGAAAACTCACTTTTAGTTTCATGACCCTGGAGATGTGATAATTTCAGATCCTATTTTCCTCATGCTGTTCTCATGCTCCCTGACATTTGACTCTTAGGTCAAAGTTAAAAAAAATCTACTTAACTAGAACTCCCTTCCAGGGTTGTGGAACTCGGTGAATGATCCATCAGCCTGTCATTCCTGAATGATCAATTGATCGATCTGTCAGCCTTTTTCCTGATGCTGTTTGTTTATCAAGGTGTCTGCTCTCACCTGTGAATGTGAACTCAGTATCTTCACCCCGACACCAGCTGAAGTGCTTGTTGGAGCTCTGTCCTGTTGAATAATTCATTTAAAATTTACTTATTGAATATTTCGTACTTTCAGGAAGTGCATGTTGATGTTGGAGCTGAAGTTAGATGTGTTCTCATTCCTGAGGAGCCCACAGACTATCAGAAAATACCTAAGGTAGACTTCTAATTCTGTAGTACGTAGCTGAACTTGGGGGTGGGCTGGATGGAACTTCCTGAGGGAGATGAGGACCTGTGTGGTTGACCCATAGCGAAAGCTCAGTGTGTCAAACCAAGCACCAGTCACTCTTTCTAAAGTCCCCAGTAATTCCTAATTTTCTTTATTCCATGTAGTCATTAAATTCTGCCAGTTTTTCCCTTAAATTTCAGCCCTGTTTCCAATAATGTCTAGAAAATGTGTTTTCTCCCTTTATCTAACACAGTCCCAAGCAATCACCTGGGACTGTCAAGTTTTTTTTTTTTTTTTGAAGCCCTATTGAGGACTCTCCATAGGTACAGGCATTAGAGAAGCCCTGGGGGAAGCTATGTGGGAAAGCGGACAGATTCTAAGCTTGTCATAGCTTTGTACTGTATCATGAATAACTTGCCGAGGGTCTCAAGGCCAGCATAAACAAGCAGATTAAATGACAAGGTACAATGACAGGTGGTGGCAGTCTGTATAGACTTCTTATAAGAAGAGGCTGCAAATACGTCTCGAAGGGCAGGAGGACTTGGAAAAGGGAGAGAAGATTGTCCTGTGGCCGGGGAGAGTGGAATGCATTGTGCTGATGAAAGGTCCTGGCCTAACTTGATTTAAAAAGTAAGATATGGCAGTGTCATGGGATGCCAGGCTAGACAGGGTGGTGCTGGGTCCCAAATGATGGGCTAGGGCTCTCGCTATGGCTTACCAGCAGAATGGATGCTCTGCAGGTCCTGGATTGAGTGGGTGAGACTCTTGTTCTCAAATGTGTCCAGGGCTGGTCTCCTTGAGACAGGATGGTGGGACAAGGCCTTCAGGTCCCTTTTGCTTGGTCCCTCTCAGCCTCACGTCTGCTTCTAAGGTCTCAGAGGCTGGTGCAACCTTCTGCAGAAGGCCATCTTCTCCTCGAGCTTCACACTCACTCTTGTAGTGAAACCCAACACAGGTACTTCTCATCTTCTTCAAAGCATGGCTAGTAGGACAGCTTCTTGTCACTGGGTGCGGGCGGGGAGGGACTGTCAAAGTTTTTAAAAAAGAAACAATGGAACAGCTAAAACAACCTCCATGCCACACCCATAAGTCACTCACACATCACAGTTGTAATCGTCTGGCCGGTCTTGCTGGCGCCAGGCCTGCCTACCGTGAACTATCTGGGATATTGCTGTATTTATTTGCCTGGAGTCTGGCTTGATCCTATGGTTTTATGATGGAGAGTGGAGTGAAATACCTATCCGAGCCCGCGAAGCCAGGCTGCGATAAATACTAGTGGGCAGAGCCTGAAGCCAGGCAGGAGAACAGGAACTGCTTAGAGATTCTCCAGCTCAGCCAGCAGGAAGCAGTAAAGGAAACAGGAAGAGATGTGCCACAGTGGCAAGTCGAGTACTGGCTTTAGCCCCCTGTAGCTGTTGCAACAAATTACCATTAATTTGGTGGCTTGAGGCATCAGACATTGATTCTCTCACAGGTTTAGCGGTCACAAGTCCAAAATCATTATCACTGGGCTGAAACAGAAGCGCTGATAGGACCACCACACTGGCTCTGTCTGGAAGCTGCTGGTGCTGCCTGGCGGGTGCCTGGATGGCTCCCATCTCTGCCTTGGTGGCCATACCCCTTCTCTTCTTTTGCTACTGTGCTCTTCTCCTGCTTTCCTTTTACAAGGACACAGCAGGATCCACCTAGACAGTCTAGCATAAGCCTTGAATTGCTGTGACAAAACACTCTAACCAATCAATACCAACTTGGGGAGGAAAGGGTTTATTTCACTTACATCTCCCAGGTCACAGTTCATCACTGAGAGAGCCCAGGGCAGGAACCTGGAGGCAGGAGTGGAGACAGACACTGCTTGCAGACTTTGTCCTCTGGCCCAGGCTCAGCCTGCTTTCTTATACAATAGACAACGTGCCCAGGGATGGCACTACCCATAGTGGGCCGGGTCCTCCCACAGCACTCAACAATCTAGAAAATACCCCACAGACATGGCCACACGGCAGTCCAATGGAGACAATTCCCCAACAGAAGCTCCCTTCACCCAAGTGTGTCAAGTTGACACTAAAGTTTTATTCAGCACCCCTTCCTTCCACCGTGCCAAGATAGTTATTTCAGAGTGGTCGTGTTGCAAAGCCCTTTTCTGTCCCATAAAGTCATATGCACAAGTTCTCAGCAGGGAATCTGAGTTGGCCAACCACAGCAATAAAGTCAATTTTAGGTCTTGACCTAGGCTTATACATTTGATCTTGTGTTTGCTTTAGAATGAGAGTTGGGATGTGGAGATGTCAACTTGGCATGATACATGTCTTTGCAAGGAATCAACATGAGCAAAGATCCAGGGGCATCTGTGAGGATACAGAGAGGGGACTAGATCTAGTCTGGAGATTTCTTTGTGGTGTTCTGTTATAGGGAGAGACAGGCTGGCTACACTATTAAACAAATAACAGGGGTACTGAGTGGTAGAAGGCTGGATCTGATAAAGGGTGGAAACTGTTGATGCTGAAATGAACTATTGGAAGCCAGCCTGTAGTAGAAAGGGTCTGTCTCCACCTTGTGATGGCTGCCCTGTGCTGGCATGTCTTTATACCTGCATGGCGTCTTGGTTTCATTTTCTGTTGTTATATATATAAAAAAACCTCTGACAAAAGAAGCAACTAAGGGAGAAAGGGTTGATTTGGCTCACAGTTCCAGGTTAGCCCTTCATGCAGAAATGTCACAATGGCAGGTGCTTGAGAGAACTGGTCAGATCACATCCACAGTCAAGAGCAGAGAGCATCAAATGAACGAATGAATGAATTCTAGAGCTCAGCCCACTTTCTCCACTTTATTCAGTATAGAACTCAGCCCAGGAAATGGTGCCAACCACCAGGGTAAATCCTACCTCAGCCCAACTTCATAGGCATGCATGCCCACAGGCCAACCCCATCTAGACAATTCCTCATTGAGGTTCACTTCTCGGGTGAGTCTAGACCACGTCTAGCTGACAGTTAAAACGAACCATCACATACGGCAAGTGCTTTTCCAGTTGAGCTGTATCTCTTCAGCTCCCACTTGCACTATTTATGGCCTACTTTTACCATCATCACATGAGAATGCATCTGCCTTCATGCATTCGATGAGTGATCGATGAGTGATCGATGAGTGATCGATGAGTGATCATTGAGCACCCCCAGGGTGCTAATCACTATTCTAAACACACAGACACTCCCTGTTGCCCACGTTCCAGCAGGGGGCAAGCACTTAGCGTGCAGGACATGAGAGCCTTAGGAAGGGGATGGACAGGTAGGGGGCGGGGTGCTGCTTTATGAAAGGGGGTCAGGAAAGGACCCCTCAAGCAGGTAATATTTGAGCACAGACACAAAGGAAGTGAGGTGTGAAGATGTTTGGGGAAAGGATTTCCAGGCCAAAGCAGCAGCTCAAAGCGTCTGAGATAGGAGTTTGGTTGGTATATTTAAGGAGAAAAAGAGAGAGACTGATAGGCTAGAATTCCCATCCCTTCAGGTCCCTCTCTGGCTGTTGACTTCATAGAGCATCTGAAGGTGGGGTATCCGGGAGGAGTTGGAGGAAATGGAGAGTGGACATAACCTAAATATATTGTATTTATATACAAAATTACCCAGGAATACGAAATAATAAATAGATAAAACCCAAATTAAATAGAAAAATACCAAGAAGAATAAATTTCAGTTAAATCCACCTCCCTAAGAAACAAACAAGTGACAACAACCAAAAGAGAATAGAGTCTCTAGGGAGTGGGGAGACGATCCTGCGAAAGCAAAGTGTTTGCCTGGAAAGCACCAGGATCTATGTCACTGCCCTGGAACCTGTGTAAAAAGCTGGGCCTGGGTCAGCACTGGGCAGTGGAAGCACGAGGGTCCTGGAATTTCCTGGGCAGTCAGTTCAGCTGAATCAGTGTGCTCCAGGTTCAGCAAGAGATCCTGTCCCCAAAACTGACGTAGAACGTGACTGAAGGAGGCACCTGATGTTGAACTCTGGCCTCCGTGTACATGTGCCATATGTACATTCTGCACATACATGCGCACATATGAACACAGAAAAAAGCATCTAGTGAAGCCAGGAAGATATCTGGGAACTGTTCCCCCAAATCCCTGAACTAGACAGTAGCTTGATACAAGAGAGCTGAGAGGCACTGGAGAACAGTGCTCAGAACCTGGATTCATCTTGAAATAGGATTTGTTGGCAGATTAGAAGTCAAAAATAAGCAAAAGAAGAGTCAAAGATGATTCTAAGATTTTTATATTTTACATCAACAGCTAGACACATGGAGTTTCAATTACTAGTTGTACCACACTAGAGCTTTAAAGGAGAAAGAGTATAGCCTTAGGTGTTATATATACCAGACATCAAAATGGAAATTCTGGAGAGGAAAACAGACAAATATTTGGGGTCCTAAGAAAGAGGGACCCAATCATGGGGAATATGTGGTACCATAAGTACAGATTGTATTTGTAGCCATCTTAATAAAGTAAGAATGTGCAGAGTTCACGGTACTAAAAGAGAAAAGGGACTGGACAGATGGATCAGCAGTTAAGGACACAGGCTGCTCTTCCAAAGGACCTGGGTTCAATTCCCAACACCTACATGGTAGCTGACAATTGTCTGTAACTCCAGGCCCAGGGGATCTGATGCCCTCTTCTGACCTCCTCAGGCATGGGTGCACCTGCTTACATGCAAGCAATACACTCATACATAAAAATAATAAAAAAGAAAAAAGTTTGATCTGGAGACTGGATACCTCAGAATATTCGAAGGCTGGTGAGATGGCTCAGTGGGTAAAAGTGCTCGTCGACCCGAGTTTGATCCCCGGAACCCACGGTGGAAGGAGAGAACTGTCTTCTGAAATCTGCCCTCTGACTTTCACATCCACACCCACACTCACTCACACACATCATATTCTTTGCACACACACATGGACACACACTAAATAATAAATAAAAATTTAAAGAATACTAAGAATCATCCAGAAAGCTAGAGGGGTGGACAGAGAGAAAAACTGAGGTGAAGTAATGGGAGGAGACCAAGCATGTCCTAAAGGGTGGGGTGGCAGCTACCTCAGATGCTGCTGCCTAGAGCCGGGTGCCTGTTCTATGCTGTTCTATGGGCACTTGTCTTCCAAGCTGGGCATAAGTAGATGCTGCACGAATATTTATTGAGTGAATAAAGAAATGAGGTGTAGTTTAGAAGTTTCTCTTTGTAAGTAAAGAGATAACTCTAGTTTTTGAGGTGGAACTGGAGTGGTTTATCAGTTCATAGGAGGACATCACATAGAACCGTGAACTCACCAAGACAGATCAGAACAGAAGATGCCGTCATGGGGCGCTGTCCATCAAAAGCACCTGCTGGTAGAAAAAGGGAGAGGTAGAAGTTTCTGTTTTTCGACACCCAGTCAGAGCCGTGGTTTGGTGACCGGGGAAAAGGAGGCCAAGAGATACTTGCAACTGCATACGTGTCCTTTCGTCTAAGAGAGACAAAGCGTTCGCCCTAAAAGATAACTAGCAGTAGGAACAAAAGAACCATCGGTTATCTTTGCCTACTTGACACCACCACACTCCCTCTTTTCAGATGAATGGAATCTCTGTGACTGGCCAAAGGTCAGTAACTCACCAGGTTGATATGTCATGTTGGGAGTGGCAAGGCCTTCAGGAGCTGGGATTCCTAGGGCAATATTAACTCCTTGATTTGCTTAAATAGAAATACAATGTGAGACACGGATAGAGTTTTTAAAATGTCAATACTCATTTTTAAAAAACAACTCAGAATTTATTTTAATATTATGTTTTATTTAATCTAACATATCTCAGACAGATCATTTGGACATTCAGTTAAAGCCCATTATTACTATTATTTTTTATTATGTCATTTTGAAGCAGGGTCTCCCTGTAGCCACAGCTGGCCTAGACCTCACTGTATAGAACAGGCTGGCCTTGATTTCACACAGATTCACCTGTTTCTGTCTCCTGAGTGCTGGGATTAAAAGTATGTACCAAAATGTACATAATTACTAAAGAGATGTTTCCTGTTCTTTCTTTGTAGTGCATCTTTGACATCTGATTTATATTTTACATTTATGGCATATCTCAGTTTGGGTCAGCCACATGTTCAAGGGTTTAGGAGCCATTCATGGCTGGGGCTGTTCAACTGGACAACAGAAGTCAAAACCTGGACTTTATTGGGGTTTGGAATTTAGTTCAGTGGTAGTGTTTGTCTAGTAAGCTCAAGACCCTGGGTTTTATCCCCAGTACTTAGAAAACAACACACAGACACAGACACAGATACACAGACATACACAGACACATAGGCAGAAAGACACACACACACACACACATACGTGTTACCTTTGTGTGTTGGTTAATCTTGGTTGTCACCTTGGCATACCTGAGAAGCAGCCACCTCCATTGAAGAATAGCCTCCATCAGACTGACCTGCGGGGTTTGTTGGAGGGGACATTTTCTTGAAGACTATTTGATGTAGGAGAGCCCAGCACCCTGTGGGTGATGCCATCTCTAGGCAGGCTGGCCTGGGTTGTTTCAGAAAGATAGCCAAATATGAGCCTAAGAGCAAGTCAGCGCAGCGATCTGTGGTTTCTGCGTCTGTGTTGAATGTCTGCCTTGGCTTCCCTTGACAATGGACTGGACCCTGTAAGCTAAAGTGAACTCTTTTCTTCCTTCGGTTGCTTTTTGTCATTGTATTTATCATAGCAACAGAAAACAAATTAGGATACTTTGCCAGGCAGGCACAGACATATGTTTCTAGTGGAGTACTGGTCCCTAAATTCAGTCACTTCTAGCTGTGCAGTCAAGCCACATGCTTAGTTCATACTGCTAGGCACCCTCTGTGCCATAGAGAACCAAATGGGGAAGCTCAGGTGTGTGAAGCCCTGTTGCTAGCCAGAGTAGAGCTAACACTTGGGTATGTCCATCTCTTCCTAGCTCCTTCTCAAAGCTTCATAGTTCTGTGGACACTGCCTCTTCTCCTGTAATGGTGGCTGTGTGTCTGGGGGAGGTTAGCACTCGGGAACTGTGTGGGCACATTGCAGGCGTCTCAGCGGATCGAGGCCTGGGTACTTGAACAATGAGTACCAGTGAGTTCCAGCTATGACAGTGCTTAATTCTGAACAATTATGACTAGAGAAAAGAACACTATTTATCCTTGATCTCCATGGGAGACTAGTTACAGGAAAATCCAAGGATGGTCATTTCCAGAAAATGACACGGTATTAGCACATAACCTGGGCATATCTTCCAATGTATTTTAAATCATTTCTAGATTCTTTACTTTTTAAATTTTATTTCATGCATATGAGTGTTTTGCCTGCATGTATATAAGTGTACCCGTGTTGTACAAAGTCTGAGGCGGCCAGGAGAGGGTGTTGGATCCCCTGGAACTGGAGTTACGGACAGTTCGGTTGTTAGCTGCCGTGTGGGTGCTGGGAATCGAATCTATGTCCCCTGTAAGAGCTGCTCTTAACTGCTGAGCCATCTGTCCAGCCGCTCTAAATTCTGTATAATGCGTAGTCCAAGTGCTACATGAATAGTTGTGATATTGTATTGCTTAGGAAATAAAAAAGGGCAAAAATCAGCATATTTTCAGTATAGATGCGTTTTCAACTGTTTCAATTCTCTTTCTCTTTTTGCAACACTGAGTGTTGAACCCAGGCCTGATACACTCTAGGCAAGTGCTCTGTCCTCGAGCTACATCCCAAGACCTCTTTTGCAGCATTCCCATCTGTGGTTGGTGAAATCCAGACTTATAGAACCTGTGCATATGGGAAGCTGATTGTATTTATCTCAGAGAAAAGGATTTATAATGGCGTTCGGGGCAGTTCTGCCCCCGGATCAAGGACTGTTGATCTGTTCCAATGGCTCTGGGTGACATGGGCTAGAAAGCTTCCTCTTGTTCTTTCTACAGCGGTTGTTTGGACCTTGTCTGTAGTTCTCCTCAAGCTGGGAACAGAGCTCTTGCGTTAGCACCTTACTTCCTCTTACTTCAACTTCCTTCTCTGAAGTTGCCCTGCTTTAAGAATACAGCCCTTGCCGGCAGACACCGCAGTCCCCTGGAGCCACTTGCTGTCATCCATAGTCTATCACGCCGTGCTTGTCGACATTGTGGCCAATGGCGAGTCTTTAGGTCATGTCTCCTTCAATTTTGCAAACAAAATTCCAAAGACAGCAGAAAACTTTCATACTCTGAGCACTAGAGAGAAAGGATTTGGTTATAAGGGTTCCTCCTTTCACAGAGTTACACCAGGGTTTGTGTGCCAGGGTGGTGACCTCATGTGCCATGATGGCACTGACAGCAAGTCCATTCATGGGGAGAAATTCGAGGATGAGAACTTCATCCTGGAGAATACAGGTCCTGGCATCTTGAAAATGGCATGTCCTGGACCAAACAGAAACTGTCCCCAGCTTTTCAAGAATGAGTGGTTGGAAGGCAAACGCAGGGTCTTTGGGAAGGTAAAAGAAGGCATGGCATCATGGACACCATGGAGCGCTTTGGGTCCAGGAAGGGCAGGGCCAGCAAGAAGATCACCATTGTCACTGTGGACAGCTCTGATACTATTGACTTGTGCATCTTCACCACCAGACCATTCCTTCTGAAGCTCAGGAGCACGCCCTCCGCCCCACCTGCTCCCAATATCCCATAATCTCTGTGCTTTTGCTGCAGCTCCTCGGCTTCCATGTTCTCCTTCTTCCCCTCCAAGTCTAGCTAGATCACAGAGTTAAGTCTATGATTATGAATTAAAAGGAAATAGGAAATAAAAAGAAAACAGTCCTTACTTTTTCCATAGGGGAAAATCCAGGATTAACATTGACTATATCAACATACGGCTCTCAACTGGGCTTGTATCATCCCAGTGTCATGGCGATCCACCCCAGTCTGACAGTATTTCATCCCCACTCTCCTCCCTGCCTGTGTGGTTTGGACCGAGTCTTAGTAATTGTAATGACTGTTTATGAAGCATCCACGGTAGTGCCAGGTACAAGGCTAGTGCTTCACGCGCATTTCATCACTACTCTTCCAACAACCTTGCCAAGAGCGTGTTATCCTTATCTTAAAGATGAGGCAACCACAACTCAAGAGATGTCAGTTAACTTGCTAACAGCCTCACGGTTAGGAAATGGTAGAAGAAAAATGAAGACCTTGATTAGTCTGAGTCTAAAGAGAAGATCAAATTCTGCTGCCCAAAGGCTTGCTGTCTCTAGTCAGTACCAGGTACACCTGAGGTGCTCCAACAACTTTAGCATTCTAGTCCCCTCAAATGCATGTAATGCAACCACCCTTAACTGGCTCCTGACTTCTACCCCTGGGGCTTAGCTGTGCCCTTGACTTGGCTTACTTTTCTAAGACCCTCATATCTTTCTTTGGACTTAATTCCCTTCTCCGGAGACTGAACTTAGCCCCTTTTGCTGCTAGATGGAGTCTTGTTTTCCATTGGGCAGACTTTCCCAGAACATGAACCTCTCCTGCTTGGTGATGTGCATGAATTCCCCCTGGAAATGGTTGTGTGTAACTGCCATGCATTCTGTCCCCCTCTTTAGTTGGTTTAAAGGCATGTGTATCACTCTGTTTTGAAACTGCTACTACAAGTCAACCTACATCTATAGCCCTTGCACAAAAGCTTGCACTATCTCTTGAAATTACTCTGGAACATTTCCTGATCAATTAATTCTGTTTTCTTTCTTCCTAGTTTTATGACCTCCACTGAATTTGTTTTAAATCTCATAATTATTCTCAGTCAAACTCTTGTTCTAGAACCCAGTTTTGGATTCAGTCAAATATTTGATTTCACTCTGAGTCTGTCTTCAATTGGGCTCATGGGAGGGAGCTGTCACTCTAAGTAAGACAAGGCATGCCCGATGACCTCCCACAGCTGCTGGGATTGGCTTCCACCTGATAGGAAAAGCAGGGATTGGGCTCCTGCTGGCAAATTTTAGCACTGGCGTCAGCCCGTGGCCGACCCTAGTTTGTGGCTTGGACAGCTGGCTCCTGTCCTTGGAGTCGAGCCCCAAACCCAATTAATCTCCCTGATTTGATCACTGCCAATTGTCAGCTTGTTCTTTTGGTTCTCACTTACCACTGAGATCCTCGCATATCCTGTGGTTGGATCAGCCCAACAAACAGCCTCCAAATTTGCTAACCTTTCTCAGGCTTTACCCGAGTCCCGGTGCCTTCTCCATGCCTTACTAGTCCCTTTCTCCAGGGCTGCAGGCTTCACTTATTTCCCAGGACCCACGGCTGGCTCCCCTACTGTGTGACACCCACCCGATTGTTGGTACATCCACATATGGACCTCACTGACCCCAACTGCCTGTCTGGATCACTACAGACATATATACAATTAAAAAATCTTTTAAAAACATTATAGGGCAAGGGAGATGGCCAAATATGGCAGGAGAGAATCAACTTCCACAAGTCGTCCTTTGACCTTATCACATATGCTGTGACGTGTGTACACCTCCCCACACACTAAATAAATCAATATAAAAAGTATAATAATTGTTAGCCCACATTACCGCATACTTTTCCTCTGCTTCCCGCTTCCTACCTCATCCTATGCCCTTATTCTTCCTTGTCTTATTCCTAATGCTCTTTGACTTTGCTACCATAGTTCACCAGAGCATGAGCGTCTCCCTAACTCTGAGGAACTCTGATGGTGATGGCTTTATAACCGTGTTGCCTATCCAGAGCTTACCTGAGTAGTGGGAGCCAGTGGCTTACAGGTGGCTATTGGACTTACACTGTGACCTTGTCCACATTCACACAGGAAATGGAGGTGGAGAGGAACCTCACTAGGGTTGTGAACACACACAGGGCTGTCTCCACCTACGGCAGAATGGACCTGGATGAGCAACATAGCGGCTCGGAGTAGGGCCCCGCTGCTGTGACTCCAGATGCTTTGTTGGCTCTAATGAGTTACAGATGGGCACAGGGTTTTTCCTGCCCATTCACAGAATGTACCAGACAGCAAAGGAGATGGAAGAGGAACTGTGTTTGGGTTCCATCCAAGCCCTTGTGACTCACCATCTTATGGCTACTGTGGTGTCAAAAGATGTAGCAGAAGCTCCATTTCCAGTTCAATTTTTAGTGAGAGATTTTTTTTTGGCCTTAATTTTCTCAGGCTTTCAATTCAGACTCTTTACAAAAATAGCTAAATTCAATTCCATCGAACCTATAAAAAATGTCTATGTTAAGGAAGGTCACCAGCTCAGCTCTCTCTTTAGGGATGTACTCCAACCTTTCTGTGATCCTAGAGGAAGTGGAAGGAACTCTCCTCCTCTCCTCTGAGATGGAAAATCGATTCTTTCCTTTCTTAGGCTAGCATAAAGCTCAACCTCACACAGGCTGGAACACTGGGCAGCCTGTGTTCATCAAAATTATCAACAACTAGTGGCTTATTACCTTTGGCTTGATGAGCGCCGGTTACTTACATGAACAACAGAAGATGCCACAGTCCAACTTGCATGGGTTGGGGTCTTATCCCTCAGATATCTCATCTGCAAAAGAGACATTAATAGCCTCATTTTAGTTTGTCATTTTTCATTGACATTGTATATGATTATGATGTGTAATCTATTTTCTTTTTTTCCAATTATTTTTTGGCATGGTAGGAGAGAACCAGCTTCCTCAAGTCTCCCTTTGACCTCATCACACACACTATGGCATGTGCACACCTCTCCCCACACTAAATAAATCAGGGTAAAAAAGTGTTATGTAAATCACTACCCCACATAATCCCTTATGTACTTCTCATTGGATACCGTGATGGTCTTCATAAGGACCTTTGACTAGGGTGCACCACGTGCTTTGACAGTATTCACCCGGCATCCCCTTCCTTTTCTCTCCTTCCCCGCTTACCAGTACCTTCCTTTTCCAGACAATCTCACTTCTACTTTCATGTCATATATATATATATATATATGAATTATTTTATGTGCACATATGTAATCTAGGATCTGTATCTGACAAATCATGCAATATTTGTCTCTGAGAGTCTGACTTATTTTGCTCAATATGACAATCTCTGCATCCATTTTCTTACAAACAACATGATTTCATTCCTCTTTACAATATTATAGTTTTTCTTCTTTCTTTCTTTTCTTTCTTCCCTCCCTCTATCCCCCTTTTCGTCTCTTTCTCTCTGTCTCTCTATCTCTGAGATAGGGCCTCATGTAGCCCAGGATAGAGCAAATTTGCTACATAGTAAAGGACGACCTTGATCTTCCTGCCCTCTTCTCTAAAGTGCTGGATTATAGACACGTGCCACCTTGTCCAGATTATTCTCCCCTCCCCTCCTCTCCCTTCTCTCCCCTTCCTTTTTTCCCCTCCCCTCCCCTCCCCTCTCCTCCCCTCTCCTTTCCTCTCTTCTCCCTTCCTCGGCCCTTCCCACCTCCTTTATGTTTTCCTCCCTCCCCTCCCCCCTCCATCTTCCTCTTCCTCTCTCTTTTTTGACAGGGTCTGTGTACCCCAACCTGGCCTCAAGCTCAAGGTCCTCCTGCCCCAGCCTCCCGGTCTCTGAGACATAGGTATATGCCTCTACATATACCTATGTCAGACAGCTGACAGCTCATCAAACAGCTGCAGTTCACTGACGGTGAGTACTTTTGCCCTTCCTCACATCCAGCACCACTGGATGTCCTTAGCAGTGCTTCATGGTAGAGACAGCAGGCACAGGAAATCAGCAGAGCTGAGTGAGAGCTCAGGCTTCATCTCTTAGAGGCCCATGCTGTCAGTCATCGTGCTCTAACTTCCCATCAAAGGCCTGATCAATGCCGATTCTTCATTGTATAGATTTAATGTTCAGCCATAGAGCTTTGATCAGGTAGACACTTCTAGAAGACCTTGCACTCTGGAAAGCAGTTAATGCTGAGCCAGTCCTTCTAATTTTAGAAAATTCTCTGAGTGGGAGAAGAAATGGTAGGATCAAGAAAGAACCTGGGACTGAGTGTGTGCCACAGGACACATTCTGGCATTTTCCTCAGTGCTTGTCAAGGGCATCTTTCAAAACCAAAGACAACATTCCTGTCACCTAACCATGATGAGACTCTGCAAAGATGTTTTTCTGTAACACCCAAGGGATACAATTCTCTGGAAAGTTAGTAGTCATTTAACAGTGGCCAGAAAAGTAAGATACATGTGCACATTTAGCCTGCCATCTGGGGTGGCACCTTGAATTCAGTGGTCAACATGAAAGTGCTCTCCTGGGCACCTAGAAACCTTTACATTTTGATTTTGTACAGTTTTCGTGTTTCATTTAACAACCCCACTGCATTACAATCTCTCCTATAAGGATTTTGGCTCATGTCTTTCTGCTTGGGAAAAAAATGTGTTCCTGAGCTTCAGGAACACAAACAGGAAGTTGATTTATACCAAGAAGCAACTAAGGATTAGAAAAAAAAAATTCATGTGTCAGGAAAAGAATTGGCACGTGGGGAGAAAGCAAGAGCTGAACTCCAAGGAGGACAGAAAGGGTAACAATGTGTAGAATAAAGATTAATCAGCAAGCATGCACGTCTCTGCTTCTGAAAGTATGTATCGAGAGAGTTCTGGACTGACCTGTATTTAAGGAGTTGAATTGGATCCCTGGGTTTATCACTGATGTATGAAACTGAGACGTGTAGCTGTTCTGTGCCTTGGTTTCTTTATCCATAAAATGGACTCACTGAACCAACTTCTGGGTTCTTCTTGTCACGATAAAGATCAGCAAGATAAGGATTACACAACACTATGAACAAATGTGCCACATAGACATGGGACCTGCCTCTTCTTGTAAACCATGCAAAGCGGAGAGTGCTAAAGTCATAGTCCAAGACAAGACCCATCCAAGTTCCCACTCAGGATGGATGCTTCCATTCCTCCTTTTTAAAAAAAATATTCATTGATTTTTGCAAATTTCATACCGTACATCTTGATCATGTTTGGGTCTCCTGCCTGATCGGTGCCCTTCATGATAACCACCAGTTTTCATGCATTCTATCATGTATGTTAAGGCCTATCTAGGCAAGTTCATATCCTCAAATGTCCCTCAGTGTGAGTCCATCCACTGGAGCCTGGTCAACCTATGTAGCATCACTCCGCTAAAGAACATCAGCTCTCTCTTTCCTGGTAGTCATCGATTGCCAATAGTTTCTCAGCTAAGGTTGGGGCCTCCTGCTCCTTACTGCTTCTATGCTGGTTTTCATCTGGTTTAAACTTGCATAGGTCTTGTGCATACTGTCACCACTGGTATAAGATCATATCAATAACTTCCCACCTGTCTGGAAAACTCTGTTTCCTTGTGGTCTTCTACCATCCCTGGCTCTCAGTCTTTCTGCCCCCTCTTCCACAATGGTCTCTGAGTCCTGAGTGGACAGAGGTTTGATATAGGAGTCCTACCCAGGAACATGTACTCTACAGTATCTTATTTTCTCCACTTTGGCTAGATATGGTTTTCTGTGTTAATCGCCATCTGTTGTATGAGAATGCTTCACTGGTGAGAGGTGAGAGATGCATTAATATTCTTTCTGCCTCTTGTTCCACTTTGTTCCCTGATATAGAGGCTGCACTGTAGATGTGTCAGTTAGGGCTGGGCACCTCACAGACACTTATTTTCTGCATTTGACCACTTGTGGAACTCTGTAATAGTCTCCATCTGTTTCAAGAAGGAACTTTTTTGATGAGTGGTGAGAGGTCCACTTGTCTGTAAATAGAAAGAGACATATTTAGAATACAGTAAGGACTGTGGCTCCTGAAAGATGTCTTTTATGTTTCTCTGTACTATGCAAATGCTACTTTTGGTACATTCTTTATTCTATAACAAGATAATTTGGCTCAACAGGAGCTAGGTTTTACCTCCTTCAACCAGATGTCTAGAAGGAAACAGTTCTGTTCATTCAGTGAGCTTGGTCTGAATTCTGATCAGTTTAGTTCCTGTCTATAGGTATGTGATATGACCCCTCCTTTTCTTCTGAAAACTGTAATTCAGGGTATGGGGAGGCCAGAAAGAAAGATCACTGCTTCTGTTTGTATTAGAACTGCCCTCATCTGAGACATGCCCTCTAAGCATTGCCTATTTCTCTCTCCTCTCTCCTCCCTGCCCAGTTAAAGCACCCTCATTTTCTCCCATTTCCTTTTTGATAACACCTGTCTCCTATGATCGCCTTCTCTTGGGAGATCTTCTTCCTCTTTACCACCATGGTTCCTTTCCATTTTCCTGGCTCCTGCAGTCACATCAGGATGCATACTCACATATAAGGATTTGGCATTAGGATTCACAAATGAGAGAGAACATACAACCCTTGTTTTTCTGAGTCTGTGTTACTTCACTTAGTATAACAGCTTCTAGTTCCATCCATTTACTTGCAAATTTCATGGTTTCATCTTTCTTTACTGCTGAGACGGTCTCCATTGTATAATTGTATACCGTGCACAATTTACACAATTGTATACAACGTACACAATTTATAGGATTATATACATTGTATAATTATCCATTCATTAGTTGAGAGACATTAGGTTGTTCCATTTCTTAGTTATTGTGAAAAGAGCAGCAACAGACATAGCTGCCCAGGTGTCTCTGCAGTAAGACGAGTCCTCTGGATATAAGCCAAGGAGGTGTATAAGTGGATCATATGAAATATTTAGTTTTAGTTTTTTTGAGTTCTCCACACCGATTTCCACAGTGGCTGCAGCAGTTTGCAGTCCTACCAGCAGTGAATGAGGGTTTCCTTTCCCCTACATCCTCACCAGCATTTGGTGACATTTGTTCTCTTGATCTTAGTCATTCTGACTGGGGGAAGATACAATCTTATAGTAGTTACATTTCCCTAATTGCTAAGCATGTTGAACCATTTTAAAGGTATTTTCTTAGCCATTTCAATTTCTTCTTTTGAGAGCTCTCTGTTTAGATCCATAGCTCATTTTTAAACTGGGGTCATTTGTCTTGATTCTCCTCCTCCTCCTCCTCCACCCTCCTCCTCTAGTTCTTTGTATATTCTGGATATTAATCTTCTGTCAGATGTGTAGCTGGTAGAGATTTTCTCTCACACCATGGGCTTCCTCTTTACTTGATTGCTTGTTTCCTTTGCTGTATAGCAGCTTCTTGGTTTAATGAGGTCCCATTTGTCAGTTGTCAGCCTCAATCCCTGAGCAACTGATGTCTGATTTAGAAAGTCCTTTCCTAAAGGACTTTCTTGTAGGGTACTGGCTATGTTTTCTTCTAGTGTTTCAGAGTTTCAGGTTTCACATTGAAGTCTTTGATCCATTTGGAGTTGACTTTTGTGCAGGGTGATAGATATGGGTCTAATTTCATTCTTTTACTTTTGGAGATCCAGTTTTCCCGGCACCATTTGTGGAAGATGTTGTCTTTCCTCCTATGTGTATTCTTGGCACCTTTGTCAATATCAGGTGGCTGAAGTGTTGGGTCTTCTGTTTTGTTCCACTGATCTCCATAACTGTTTTTGTGCCAGTATCATGCTGTTTTTATGACTATATCTTTGTAATAGAGTTTGAACTCTGGTATGGTAAATCCCCCAACATTGCTCTTTGTGCTTAGGATTAACTTTGGCTATTTGGGGTCTTTTGTGATTCCATATGAATTTTGGATTTTTTTTCTATTTCTATGAAGAATGTCATGGGGATTTTCACAAGGAATTGCACTGAATCTATAAATTGCTTTTATTACGACAGTCATTTTCACTATATTGATTCTACGAATCCATGAGCATGGGAGGTCCTTCCATCTCCTAGTATTTCTATTGGTCTCGTTCTTCAAAGATTTAAAAATTTCACTGTAGAGGTCTTTAATATGTTTGGTTAGGTTTATTCCTAAATATTTTATTTAATTATTTTTGTGGTTGTGAGTCTGAGCCTTTAATGGCTGCATCACCTTTCCAGCCCAATATTTTATTTTTTGAGACTTTTATGAATAGGAGTATTTCCATGAAATCTTTCTTTGATTGCTTGTTATTAGTATATAGAAAGGCTATTGGTTTTTGTAAATTGATTTTATATCCTTCCACTTTGCTCAAAGTGTCGATCATTTCTAAAAGTTTTCTGCTGAAATTTTTGGGATCTCTGATGTATAATATCATATCTGCAAACAGGGAAAATTTGACCTCTTCTTTCCAGTTAGTACCCCTTTAATTTCCTTCTCTTGTCTTACTGCTCTGGCTAGAGTTTTAAATACTATATTAAAAAAGAGTGGAGACAGCGGACAGCCTTGTCTGGTTACTGATTTTGATGGGACTATTTCAAGTTTTTTCTCCATTTATTGTGATGTTGGCCTTGGGTTCATTGTATACAGCCTTAATTATGTTGAGGTATGTTCCTTCCAGTCCAATTCCTTCTAGGCCTTTTATCATAAATGCATGTTGGATGAATTTATAAATTCCATAGAACCACCAACGTTAAACCAAGAAGAGATCAACAGCTTAAACAAACCTATAACAAATAAGGAGCTTAAAACAGTAATACAAAGCCTCTAGCCTAAAAAAAGCCCAGGTCCAAATGGAGTCATAGTAGACTTTTTATCATACCTTCAAAGATCTACAACCAATACTGCTTAAATCATTCAAAAAGAGAAACAGAAGGGGAGCTCCCAACCTCAGTTTCTGAAGCCAGTATTCCTCTAATACCAAAACCAGGTAAAAACACAACAAAAAAAGAAAACTATAAACCCACATCCATAATGAACATAGATGTAAAAATTCTCAACAAAATACTTGCAGGTCATATATTGACACACATCAAAGAGATCATCCAGCATTATCCAATTGGCTTTATTCCAGAAATGCAGGGATGGTTCAATATATGTAAGTCAATAAACACAATAAATCATATAAATGGAATGAAAAACAAAAACAAAATCATATGATCATCTCAACAGACACAGAAAAGACCTTTGACAAAATCTAACACCCCTTTTCTTAAATTATTTCAAATAAATAAGAAACCAAAAGTTTATGAGTTATGACAAGGTTTATATATACAGCTTAAACTGGAATACCTGTCCAAATTTATTGACTTGGACTTCAGTTTTATTTAAAAGCCTATAGGGTTATGACAATAGGAAACTGATGTCTTATCTTATAGAGCTCAGTTTTGTTCATTTTCAGACAGGATCTCCTTGTAGCCCCAGCTGGCCTGAAACTTGCTACATAGATCAGGTTGGCCTCAAACCAACAGATATCCATCTACCTCTGAGCCCCCATGTGCCGGGATTAAAGGCTTGTGCCATCACAATGGTGAGGAGCATACTTTTTATAGTAAAATAATTTGGTCATTTTGAGATACAATGAATTTTTAAATAAGGGCAATGATTAAGAAGAAAGATAGGACTCACACGCGTGTACACCCATGCCTATAAGCATCACTAATCAGATGCAGTAGGATACCGTGTGTGTGTGTGTGTGTGTATGGAGAGAGTAATAAAGTTTGGAGGACACATTGATGTGGGTCTTCAGAGAGCTGGACAGCAAAAATGGGGTGAATATGATCATAATACATTGTGTATATGTATGAAATTCTCAAAGAATAAATTTAAAAATAATGACAAATAAATACTTATAATAATTAAAATGGGGGAAATGAATTCATTATCATAGGAAAATGAAGAAGACTGTTAGTATCTTGTTACATGAACTTCGAGAGTTTTTGTAGGAAGGGTCACTCAACACCAGTTCATTTGGGAGTTGCTGGAGTTGGGTGTGCCTCCTTACAGATACACGGTTGGGTTTTACGGGTGACTTACTGTTTCAAGGGATCAATATTCCCTGGGTAAGCTGCTAAAATACCCTAAGACGGAAATTTCCTGGTGGGGCAGTAACTATGGATAGTAACTGCTGCCATTTAGAAAAGCCACTGGGCCAACTCAGGATATCATCCAGACGAAGTGTGGGCGAGGCTGTGGGCTGACTGGGAAGAGGACGGGGGCATTCCAGAACCGATCTTTATTCTCTGTCTTCTACCCGGACCTGGCCTCTTCTTGACTCTGTCCTCCATCCTGACTTTTACTCTGCTGTGCAACATACTTCTCACCAAGACAGCTTAGACGTGGTTGAGCTCTGCGGGCCAGGGAGGGAGGGGATGTAGGGTTTGTCTTTTTAAAAAAATGTATTTTTCAATCGGATTTTTGTGATTTTTATACAATATAGTTTGATGGCATTTCGAGCCCCTCTCCTACCTGCACCTCCCCCACTGTCCCCCTTCCGATTCCATGTATTCTCTTATATATACAATTTAGTCTATAGAGTCTGACTTTGTCCCCAAATGTCTCTCAGAGTGGGTCCATCCCTTGTAAGACACAGTCTCACTTTCAGCAGCCATCAGTTGCCAAAATTCCTTAGTTTCTGTTGGGATTTCTTACCCACTTCCTTATGAAACAGATTATGATTAATGCAGAGACCCACAATTAGCGTGCAGAGAGCAAGAGACTACCGAATTCTTGTCCCTGAATAGGACACCTATTTAAACCTCTGCCTCCCAAGGCTCAGGAATCCTTTTGGAAAAGGAGGTGGAAAGACCCTAAATCCTGGGGCGGGGGTGGGGGCAAGGAAACAGTTTTCCAGACAGCTGGTTATTTACTCACATGAACTGACAGCAATGGCAGCAGCATGCACAAGTGTTATAAAGCTCAAACCAGACAAAAACCCAGCATAGACAGGGAAAGAAATCCCAACCATCCTAAGGAACTTCCTTTCAAAGAGTTGCATCTGTGTTAACAGACAGGTGAGCTGTGATTAGAATCCAGAAGGCATCTCGGGAAATGGGAGAAGCCACCCAGACTCAACTGTAAGTTTTGGGTAGGGGGGAAAATGGAGGAAGACCCAGCCGAGATGAACTTTGCCCACGCCCCAGGGTGCCTGAGGCCCAGCACCATCCCCAGTTCACCTCTGACCTAGCAGCACTTCCTTCTTTAATAATGAGTTGAGCAGACTCCTGAATTCCTGCTGGAGGCCATGCACTTTCAGGAATATGTCCTGTCATTTGTCTCCTATTGCTGTGATAAAATGTCCTGACAAAAGCAATTTCAGAGAGAAAGGGTCTATTTGGCTCACACAGTCCATCACCATGGGGAAGTCAAGGTAGGAACCCGAAGCAGCTGGTCACAGGATATCCGCAGTCAAGAACAGAGAATGATAAATTAATGAGTACCTGCCAGTGCTTAGCTTGCTTTCTCCTTTTCATTCAGTCTAGACCCCGATTACATTTAGATTGGGCCTTCCCACCTCAGTTAACCCTGTTCAGAAAAATCTCTCACAGGCTTGCCCACAGGCCAACCGATCTCAACAATCTCTCTTTGAGATGCTCCTCCCAAGTGATTCTAGATTGTGTCAAACTGACAGGTAAAACCAACCATCACAGTCACCATCTACTGCTGCAGGATGGGATATGTGACTCAGGGCTGGCCAGCCCCTGTACCGAGCCCTCCCAGACCCTCAGCCCAGAGTAAGCCCTTTAAGTGATAGAGTCATTCAGTTCTTCCAATTCCCAATGAACCTGGGTGGATGTCTCTGAGTTCTCATCCAATGACAGTAAACTTTCACTAATATTGCTACCTAGTTTCATGTGTAAAATGAAGACAATAGTACTTCACCCCAGCAGGATTTCTGTGAAAAATGAACACAATCCGGTGCTTGGTACATGGCTAGTCATTCCCGCATCCTCCATGAAATGGATGAACAATGAACAGTCAGGGAGAAAGGACAGGAGGATATGCTTTTCCTGGGATTCCTAATCAGAGGAGTAAGTCTCGAATTTCTAGGAGTCACCACGTAGCACCTAAAATATCCCCCTCCTCATCCTATGGGAGACAGAATTAAGATGAAAAGGAAGGGAATTTTGAAGGTGATATTAGAGGTGCTAAATCCAGGCTAAATACATCTGGGACCAGCCCTGAACTTTTCAGTGCTATGAGCCAGTAGATTCCCATCCCTTCCCCTCTCAGTTTCAGATTTTTTTTTGTCTTTTGCCACCAACACTGAGAAAGACATAGATGGTGAGAGCCCCTTGATACTGAAGTGGGAGACACAGCAGCCAAGGATGTGCCAGCAAAGTGACTAACTGTGAAAGCAGAGATGAATCCTGGCTACTTGGGGAGCAGAACAAGGCTGACTAGTTCTGCCTGGGGGAGCAAGTCTCCTCAGCCTGGGGAGGGGGAGGTAACTAACCCACACTCCTGGTGGACATAAAGAATCCCATCGGTTTTCCTCACAGGCCTCAGGCTAATTAGTTCTAGGAGGATCCAGTGGTATAGAACACATTTTTGGCAACACCTTTCTTTTTTCAGTTTCCCTACCTAGGGAAATTGTGGCAACTGATGACTGTGGGGAGGGGGAGAGGCAGTCTCTTTCAAAGGTGTGACTCTTGGTTGGTTAACCAGGCTCAGTGGATGGACCCACACTGATGGACATTTGGGGACACAAATTAGACTCTACAGGCCTTATTATATGTAATATATAATAGAATTCATTAAATTGGGGGGGCAGTAAAGAGAGGTGTGGATAGGCGAGGGGATCTAGATACCATCAAATTATATTGTATGAAATTGCAAAAATTCAGTAAAAAAGAAAAAAACATGAAAGAAAGAAAAAGAAAGAGCCTGGTATGTTGCTGTTTATGCACCTGTGATAAAGCAAATACATGTTTAATGAGTGTTTATAACCAGTGCACACACTTTTGGACTTCCGGCCCTGTCCAAAATCAAGACTTTATAAATCTGTCGTTCTCTTCTACAAGTTCTGCATTCTCGGCTTTACCTTCTTCTGTCCCTAGAATTTGAGGACTGGAGTTTCTCCTATGAGAACTTCTAAAGGAAGAGAAGGTCACCCTGTGGGACAGACTAAGGTGATGGATAACCTGGGAGAGAGATCCTCCTGAAAGTGTGGGGGACACTATTCCGACTGCACTGCCTTCGCTGGCTGAGGCCATGTGATGGTTTTCATCTCCGTTTCCACTGAACCGGGTTTTTCTGCTTTGCTGACTGAGCATTCCAGCTCAGAGTCCTTGTAGATCCCCCCCAGGTCAATGCAAACTCTCCAAGGCAGGAATCTGAACTTTTGTTCTTCACTTCACTCAGTGTCTAGACAATTCCTGGCATACAGAAGACACTCAGTAAAGATATAGGAAGCACCTGGTAAACAAGTGAAGTCAGTGCTCACTGCCTTACCTCCCCCAGCACTCCCTAGGGCTCTGTGACCCATGAAGGCATGGATTGTGAGTCTTGTGAGATAATGGGGGGATCCCTCACTCTCTCTCCCTTGGCAATCTAAACCCAGCATCCAGAAATGGAGAGCATCTCTGAAGATGCATGGTAGTGTTTCTGATAATTCACAAAGGATTAACCGGGAAGCCAAATATCCAAACTGACTTTCTCAGATCCTATTGTTTTCTAGACCTAAAAACAGCACTCAGGAAGTTGAATTTCAAGTGGGATATTGCCATGTATCTAAATGTAGATATTTCTTAATAGAACACGCATTTCCTAATATATGTGTTGACCACCCCCCAGCAACTTCCATGAGATACTGAAATACATTTGATAAGAGAAATTCTCTCATGCCATCTGGAGCCAAGCAGTCCAGGGATGGCAAGATGGCATCCATGGCATCGGTGTCTGGCTTTCTTTACTGCCCTCCCTAACACATGGCTTCTACATCCATCATGTACCTTTTGAAGCTAAAAGCATCCATCCTAGTTGGCAGAACAAGGTAGATGAATGGCTTGCTTCCTGGACAGACCCTTAAAAAGAGCTCTGCTGGATGTCCTGTCTAGAGCCTTCCTAGGTTTTTACTGGCTATCTATCCTACAAGGGAATATGGAAGCGGAAGCAGAGCCTGTGTTTTGAAGTCATGGTATCTTAGCTGGGTGTGGTGATTTATGCTATGGTATCAGTTATTCTCGGTGCTGAGATCGGGGGTAGGGAAAGACAAGTCCAAGAGGCTGAGGAGAGCTTGAGCAACATAGTAAGATCCCCTTTCTCAAAACCAGCCAGCTAGCCAACCAACCAGGGAACAGTGAACAGCGAGCAGCTAGCCTGTTTCTGCTTGCTTAGGACAGAAGTACACAGCGATTGGGCATCAGCCAGGAGTGATGAAGTAGAGTGTAGAGAGATAAGAGTACCCACAAGCCTTCCCGCCACCGATCAGCTACAAGAAAGATCTGAAGCTGGAACGTTTTGTTTTCTTATTTTAAGAGAGGGGCCAGCTCATGCTGGCCTTGGTTTATTATGTAACCAAAGATATCTTTAAACCTTGCTCTCCTGTCTCCACCTCCTGAGTGCTGGGGTTTCAGGTGTGTGCCACTGGACCCAGCCAGTTGAGTGTTGTCAGATCTCGCCACATATCCAGAGAAGCTAGAATCTGTACCTTCATGCAAATTCTTTGCATTCTCCAAATCAACGGTTTTTAATACTAACTGGACATTAGAGTCGCTGAAGGCTTTTTGAAAAAAAAAATAGGTCCAATTTATATGTGAGAAAACATCAGATAGTTCTCAACTAAGGATAGTCTACAAATTCTTGACCAGTCCTCCTAAGGACTGACAAGGTCACCAGAATCAAGGTTAGTCTGTGGGGCTATGACAAACCAAAAAGAACAAAGTATTAGTAAATGGCTACAGTCCTAGCATTCATAAGGCAGTCAGGAGGAACATTTAAGGTCAGTCTAGATTATACAGCAAAACTCTGCTTCAAAAGATAAAGAAAAGGAGAATGAAGAGGAGGAGGAGAAAGAGGAGATGGAGGAAGAGTTGGGTGCTGTCTCAGTTTAAAAGTGTTGCTGGTCTTACAGACGACTGGAGTTAGGTTCTTAGCACTAACATCAGGCAACTTAACCGTTGCCTGTAACTCCATCTTCAGGGGATCTGGGCACCCTCTTCTGGCTTCTGTGGGTCCCTGCATGCAGGTGCACACACATACAGAGACACAGCCATGCACATAAAATGAAATAAAATAAATCTTTAAAAGAAGAAGAGGACAGGGGTCTGGGAGACAGAACAACCGAATGTACTGTGGGATCCTGGAATAGAAACAGACATGTGGGGAAATCAATCTGAGGATGTCTAATAAGGCATGACCCTAGTTGATCAGAATGTAGAATATTGGTACATTAACCATGACGAATGTCCTGTGCCAGTGTGAGCTGTGAAGAAGGGAGACAGAATGTGAGGTCAGGGGAGACACCTCTGCTGTAATTTCCAAGACGGCAAGTGTTCCGAAAACAACAGCATGAAATCGGGCCCTGCTATCCACGACCCCTCCAAGAAGACTCAAAGCACAGTCACTCAGAGGTTAGGACGGAGACTTGACGTGGTTTGGAAAGTGGCCCGGTGGTTCAGATAAGTAGTGAGGCAGAGAGTTGATGCCATACATATGGCGACCGATTTCTGTATTTTAAAACATGGTGATGGTAAAACAAGACATCTGTGGGGCCATATGTAGCCTGTTGCCACCAGGCTGGGAATTCTGTTCTATGATTTCAAGAAGATTAGAGTATAGTAAGGGACGGCCATGTAAAGTCGAACCCAGGGGCAGGGATTGAAAGGCACAGCACAGGACGAGTCCTGAAAGGCAGCAGTGTTTCTGGTGGGAGAGGAAAATGTGGTGGTCCAGGGAGCCAAGCTTACAGATGTGAGACTGCCTGACACCGCCCGCCTGTTTTTCTTGCGTTTTGTCAGCTTTCATTGTCCCCTGGAGGTGATTGTGGGGAAAGCAAATACAGCTTAGAGAAAGTGAAGCGTTGACCGACCTTTCTCTTTAAACACTGGTCATTGACCAGCTTGGTTGAAATCACCTGGGAGCTCGGTAGAAATTCAGAGTCTCGGGCTACATCCCTGAACAATTGAATTGGAATCTGCATTTCAATAGGATGCCTGTGCGATTTACATTCGTGTCTACATTTGAGAAGCACTAAAGTACAGGAGCCCTCCAGAAATCCCAGAGATAAGAAGCCCAGGCCAGCACTGATTAGGTTCTGGACACAGGCGAAGAGAAGAGCGAACACTCAGGCACGGGTACTGTACTCTCTCTTCAGGCTTGGGAAGGGTGTAGTCTTGCGGCAACCAAGAATACTTGGGCAGATTCTACACTTCCTGCGCATTACTGGGGAGGGCGGCAATGTGTCATATTCACATTCAATATGACCCAACAACAGCAGACAGCAGTGCCAGAGAACGGGTCCAAATACACATGGCCAAGGAGGAGCCCAGGTGTCTGCAGCCTGCACCCGGGGCTCAGAACACTTCAAGTTCCACGAGTCTCAGCATGGGGATGTTAAAAGTTGAAGGACTGGTGGACCAGAGAAGTCCCCTGGGCTCAGCACAAGCCAGTGGGGGATCTCCCTTCACTAGAGACGCCACAGGCCATGGGCTTCCACAGCTGGCTTGACTGGCATCTCACTGTGTTTTTCTATTAAGTCAGACAAGCTGCATCTCAGCAGTTTCCAGTTGAGGAGACTCAAGTGACATCTCTGCACAGCCAGGGAGGGAACTAACACATCACCTTGTCACAGTGACAGTTCTCCTGGAGTCAAGCGCCATCTTGGGGAGTGTCAGAGGTGCATGAGGGCCTTTGAAAACAAAGGAATGGCCCAACGAGAAGCTAGAACCTCCCTTATCTCCTTGAATGTAACCATTTTAGACTTAACAAGACGGATTCACTTTTAATTAGTTGGGGTGCTTCCACCCCAAAGACCCCATCATTGGCAGAAATAACAGGACGGGGAGAAAAAAAACAAAGTCCTATCTTTTGCTGCCTCTGGGAAGGGCATGCCTTTCCTCTCTGCTGCCTTAGGAAGGATTTATGGGGATGAGTAGCCTGGGTTAGGGTTAAAAGGTGAGAGGCATTTGTCAGGAGGACAAGAGGGCAAGTGAGGGCATTCCAGGCAAGGCCCTGCGCCCTAAATAGCGTGATGGATTGAGAAGGAGCCAGTGCTTCGTGAAGGGGAAGAAGCATACCAGTGGGAGGGTCAGGTCTCCAAGGACTTTCGATGCTGTTTTGATTCCAGTTGGGGAAAGGAGCCATGGGCACTGTAGGATTTTTAAGGGTTGTCTAGCTTCAGAATTAGCATTCCAGCACCAACTGGAGGAAGGCATGCTGGAGGCGGAGGCTAGTGGATGGGGCAGGAGCTGTGGAGAGGCAGAGAAAGCAGCTCAGCTTCCTCTGCTGGGGGCTGCAATGAGCTGTGGTTCCCTGAGCGTCCAAGGACAGGGCATGAGGCTCTTCAGGGCTGGCACCACCATCTGCCGGCAGTCACTTACTGCTGGGCCTGTGGGCTGTTCCTGTTAAAGTACTGTCCATGAACAGTTCCTCATAAATCATTTTGAAGATTTGGCATTATAGGCTGTTCTAGTTGCCTTCAATCGCTGTCACAAAGTACTCTGACTCATACCAACTTGGTATTAGTTTTTTTCCTTGGTTAAGGAAAGAGTTTATTTGGCTTACATCTCCTAAGGCACAGTTCAGCACTTAGGGAGCCCAAGGCAGGAACTCAGGGCAGGAACCTGGAGGCAGAAGCTGAAGCACAGGCCACAGAGGAGCACTGCTCACTGGCTTGCTCCCCTGGCCCATGCTCAGCCCACTTCTTATACAACACAGGACCACCTGCGCCGGGGTGGCACCACCCACAGTGGGCTGAGCCCTCCCACATCACTCAACAATTGAAAAAATGCCCCACAGACATGACCACAGGCCAGTCCAATGGAGGCAATTCCCCAGTTGAGGCTCCTTCAGCCCAGATGTGTCTAGTTGAGAACTAAAGCTCTCTACCATATAAGGGAATGAGATGACATATCCAAATTATGATTCTTTCGTATATGAAAAACAATTTTGTAATACTTTCAAATATGGACAGGTTGCTTTCGGAAAGGGTCCCAATTTATAGCTCACCACGTAATTGTATTACCTGTGTGGAGTCTCAGCATACTGTGTTTTTATAACATAAATCCACTTTAGCTTGTTAAAAGACAACAGACCACATAGAGTTTGCTGGGACAGACAACAATCCATGAGTTAAGAAGCACCAAACTCAAAGAGTGTTTAGGCTCCAGTGAAGACACATGAAGGATAGACTCCAATAGCAGAAATGCAGGAGTAATAAGAGAAAACACCTGATGGGCTGCTGTTATGAAGGTGCCTCATTTGGGGCTGGAGAGATGGCTCACTTGCTCTTGTAGAGGACCTGGGTTCAGTTCCCCACATCTACATGGAAGCTCACCATCCTCCAGGTCCAGGGGTTCTAACGCCCACTTCTGGCCTCTGTGGACACTGCATGCATGTGGTACACATACATACATGAAGGCAAACACTCATACACACAAAATAATATGCAAACAAATCTAAAAAACTGCCTTATTTGGTGTATACCATTGAAAAGACCCTAATTATATGATTATATATATTTGGTTGAGCTTCAATTCTGTCTTTTTAAAGGTATATATATTTATAAGGAATAACTTGTCATGTTTAGCTTGTGTCAGAAAATCAAAGGAGGATCTGTTTAGAGATTCTTTATATTTAGTCATCATTTCAATTCTTTCTCTGTGTGTCTCTGTCTCTGTCCCTGTCTCTGTCTCTATCTGTCTCTTTGTCTCTCTCTCTCTCTCTGTGATATGCATACTGCCATGATTTGAATCATAGACTCATATATTTGAGCACTTGGTCCCCAGTTTATGTCTCTGTTTGGGAGGCCATGGGATTTTTAAGAGGTGGAGCCTTGCTGAGGGAAGTGTGTCACTGGGGGTGGGCCTTGAGAGTTGCAGCCCGGTCCTACTTTCAGTTCGCTCTCTGCCTTGTGTTTGCTGTGAAGATGTGAGCTTTCAACTTCCCACTCCTGTTGCCATGCTGCTGCCTGCTGCCATGCTCTGCTCCGTGATGGACTCTTATCCCTCCGGAACCAGAAGTCAAAATGAGCTCTTTCTTCTGTAAGTCAGTTTCAAGGTGTCTTCTCACAGCAACAGAAAGTAGCTAATACATTTGTGTGTGTGTATGTATGTGCATGTATGTATGTGCATGTACGTGTGTATGTATGTATGTGTGTATGTGTATGTATGCATGTGTATGTGTGTTGCCGGTATGTATGTGTGAGTGTGTGTATGTGTGTGTTGTGTGCACAGGTTCTCCTAACACTTTCAATCTTATTTTTAAAATTTTACATTTATGTATGTATGAATGTATGTATGTGTACATACAGCTGCAAGTTTTGCCTAAGATTTTAGGTCATTGGAGTGTGTCCCTGATAGCCTTTCATTGTTCCCTTCCCAGCCATGAGATGAATGGTTTGTCTCTGTCTCGGTCTTGTCATAATAACCATCCTCACTACAGTCCTAAAAGTGTTACAGCGTAGAGCCTTGAAGACTGTGAGTCAAACTGCGACTCTTCTTTCTTTCTTCCTTTCTTTCACAGTTCTTATGCAACCCAATCTTATGCCTTGGGCCCACTATGTAGCCAAGATTGACCTTGAACTCTTGATCCTCCTGCCTCCACCTCCCAGTACTGGGGTTACAACTGTACACTATCATGCCCAGCAAAATAATTCCTTTGTAAATTGATTATTTTAAGTATTTGTTATAGGGATAGAAAACTGACTAACCCTGTTGATCTTCTATTATTGGAATGACACGATTGTGATTTCTAGCTTTTAAAACAGGCTGCATTTAACTGTATAGAATACAATAATTATTACCATATTTTTTGATATTGGTATCCAGCTATACCAATAAGAGTCATTAAATAATTCTCATTTCTCTACTTTGGCTGACGATTGTTCATTTGTGGAACAGAATCTTTGCTTTATTTAAAATGTATGGGTTTTCTCCATAACCGACTTCTTCACAAAACTCACTAATATTTTGTAAAAAGTGCCACAGCATTCACCCTTTATTTATATTGCCACTCTTTAAAAGATTATGGGGGCTGAAGACGTGACTCAGTGAGGCTGCTCTTGCAGAGGCGTTGGGTTCGATTCCCAGCACCCACGTAGTGGCTAACAACCATCCATAACTCCAGTTCCAGGAAATCTGACTCCCTCTTCTGATCTCTATGGGCACTGCATGACACGGGTGCACTTTCCTACACTCATACACTCATATATATAAAATAAGACAACCCTATATAAAATATGAAAAAAATGTATGTATGTGGCATGTGCGTGCATATGTGTGCAGGTGGTGCATGCATGTATGCGTGTAGGTATGTGTGCCTGTGTGTGTGTATGACTTCTTCAACCTCTCACCACTTTATTTAGAGAAGTGGGGTCTCTCTGTGAACCCAGACCTTGAGTATCTGGCTAGTCTCTTGAGTCAGTGTTCTTAACTGCTGAGCCATCTCTCCAGCCCCCTCAAGTTGAACATTTCTGACATCCTCTGCTGAGGGTGACAGTTATTGTCTGCAATAAACATACCCCCCTTTTTGTTTCGTTTTGGTTCTTTTTACGGCACTGGGGATGGAACCTGGGGCCACATACATTCTAGGCAAGTGCTCCCTCTGAGCGACATCCCAGGCTTTTCTGTATTTTTTGAGACAGTGTCTCACCAAATCACCAGGGCTGGTTTTGAATTCGTTTTGTAGCCCAGGCAGGCCTTGAACTTGTGATCCTTTTGCGTTAGCCTTCCCAAGTATCAGCTAAACACACAAGCTTCACAACTGGGAAAGAAGAGTTCCTAGAATTTTAATTTAAAAGTCTGCATTTCATCAAGCCTCTTCTTACTTGTTCATGTACATACAAGGTTCTCACTGTCTCCTTAATGTGACGGTTGTCTTGGTGACGTTTTGTGTGTAATATAACCTCTGTCCAGGCCATGGTCCTTCATCATCAGAGCTCATTTGTTTTCAGATGTTCGGAATGAGTTCCTTTTTCCTTCCTCCCTTTGTTTTGTCCCTTCCTCCCCCTTAATCCTCTCTTCTCCATCTTCCTTTGTCAATTGAGAGTTATAATTTTAATTTTTGCTACTGGTTTTAGCCATGGGAAACAAATTCATACTGATAATGTCAGTTTGGAAACCTATTTTTTCAGTTTTCTGCAGCGATTAGCAGATGATACCATTGGCTCATTAGGTGAAAGATCTGCAAGTTCAAGGCCCAAGTGCCTCTTCCTCTCCTCCTTTCCTGTATCTTTTAGATCTAATTAACTGTCTTTCCTACTGTGAGCCTATGGCAATGAGTTGCCTCCTGTTGGTGTGTCACTCAAGGTGGGATAGCCAGGATGGCCAATGACTGCAGACCATGCTTCCAAGAAGTTCTTAGAAAACCTCATGTGATGTCCCTCAGGAGGCTGTCTGTGGGCACAAAGTCTGGGTTTCTGCCAACAGACTCAGCGTCTATATTTAAAATATTGAAAAACATCCACTTCATTTTTACTATCAAATGTTTGCCTGTTTAATTGAAAATAATATTTTTTGTTTCAGTGAAATAAAAAGTGCTCGTTTGAATTAAAATAACTTCTTTTGTACTGAATATTACTAATTCTGAATTCCTTTTATTTCAATGATTAATGCTGGAAGTTTGCTAAATAATTTCCTGCTGATAAACTGGGTATGGTGGCTCGTATCTGTAATCCCAGTGTTTGGTAGGTTGAGACAGAAGCCAGCCTGAGCTACAGAGTAAGACCTTGTCTCAGAAAAACAATGCAGACAAGAAAGAAACCCCTATGGGCGACGATTTTTCCTACTTTATTCACGCATATGCCATTAGGTTTCCTTCCCATACTTTTTTTTGAAGCTTTCTTTTTTTAAAAAGATATTTTATTTTATGTGTCTGAATGTTTTGCTTATGTGTATGTAAATGCACCATGTGTGTGAAATTCCTGCAGAGGTTAGAAGAGGATGTCGCATTACCTGGAACCTGAATTATGAATGATTGTTAGCTGCCATGTGGGTACTGGGAACTATACCCAGATGCTCTGCAAGAGCAGTGTATTAGTCACTTTTCTGTTGCTGTGATAGAAACACTCATCAGGGGAACTTATAAAAGGAAGAGTTTATTTACCTTATGGCTCCAAAGGGACAAGAGTTCATCATGGTGTGGAGGCGTGGCAGCAGAGGTGACTGGAGTACACCCAGAAGCTAAGTGCTCAAATCTTAATGCAGATACAGGAAGCAGAGCGTGACTGGAGATTCTGAAAGGCGTAAGAGCTCATTAAGCCCTCTCCCCAGTGACTTGCTTCCTCCAGCAAGGCCACATCTTCTAAGACCTCCCAAAACAGCACCACCAACTGGGGACAAAATGTCCAAATACTTAGAGCCTCTGGGGGACATTCTCATTCAAACTACCACAAGCAACCAGAGCTCTGTGCTCTTAACCACTGAGCCATCTCTTCAGGCTCTCTTGATGCTTTCTTAAAGTGTGTGTGTGTGTGTGTGTGTGTGTATGTGTGTGTGTGTGTGTGTGTGGTATGTGGAGACCAAAGGATGACAGGTGTCCTGTCCCTTGAGACAAGATCTGCCGTTGAACCTGGAGCTAAGGCTGGTGGCTGGCAAGCCCCAGGATTTTCCCTATCTCTGTCTACAACAGTGCTGGGCTTGCAGGTGTGCACACGGCCACACCTGGCTTTTACCTGGTTGCTGGGATCTGAATTTAGGTCCTCATGTTTGAGTAGTAAGCATTCACTTCACTGAGCCATCTCTCCAGCCCGTTTTCTTCTTTTAGAAAAGGTAGACTTGGATATTGGTAAAAACTTTAAGATACTGAAGGAAGAAATGGAGGAAGATGGAAAGACTGCCATGCTCACGGGTCTACTACTGTTAAAATGCTCAGGATTAGTACTGTTAAAGCGGCCTTCCTGCCAAAAGTAACCTACAGAGTCAGTGCAATCTCCATTACAAGCACAACACAATTTTTCACAAAAATGAAAAGAACCCCAAATTTCATACAGAAATGTAAAACCCCAGAATAGTCAAAGCATCCTGAACAATGAAAGAAGAGATGGAGGCATTACCATCCCTGATTCCAAATCATATCACAGAGCTATAGTAATAAAAACAGCATAGCACTACATTGAAACAGACACACTGGTCAGTGGAATAGAAGTGAGGACCCAGATTTAAGTCCATGCACTTAAAATTCCCTGATTTTGACAAAGAGGCCCAAAATACACATTGGAGAAAAGACAGTATCTTCAACAAATGGTGCTGGTCAAATTGGACAACTACGGATAGAAGGACTGGATTCCTATTTCTTCATCCTTCACAAAACTCAACTCCAAGTGAATCGAGACCTTAACATATGACTGGATCGCCTGAATTTGATGGAGGAGAAAGGAGGGAACACACTGGAACTTATAGGCACATATAAGGGCTTTCTGAAGAGGACCCTGATTATACAGGAATGAAGACTAACACTTGACAAATGGGACCTCATGAAATGGAAAATCGTCTTTACAGCAAAGGACACACCATGATTCGAGCAAAGAGGCAGCCTACAGAAGGGGAAAAATGTTTATCGGCTACACATTTGACAGAGGGTTAGTATCTAGAACTCAAAAACAAAACAACAACAAGCCCATAAAACCCTCAAGCAACCCAATTAAAAATTGGGTCAAGGAAGTAAACATCTCAAAAGACAAAACAGGAATGACTGAATAATATTTACAAAAAAATGTCCAATATCTTTAGTCATCAGGGAAATAAAATTAAAACTGCTTTGAGATTTCATCTTATCCCAGTCAGAGTGACTACAACTGAAAAAAAGAAATGATGACAAATGCTTGAGAGGATGCGGGAAAGGAAACACTTATTCATTACTAGTGGGGTGTAAATTGGTGCAACCACTAGGAAATCATTGTGGAGATTCCTCAAAAAGCTAGAAATAGATCTACCACACGATCCAGCCATACCACTCAGGCATACATCCAAAGGACTCTATTCCCTACTGTGGAGATACATGTTCATTCATGTTCATTGCTACTCTATTCATGGTAGCCAGGAAATAATGGTAATGGAGGTATGGCACACTGACACAATGGAATTCTATTCGGCTTTTAAGAAAAATAAAATTATGTAATTTGCAGGTAAATGGATGGAACTAGAAATAATCATCTTGAGTGAGGTAACTCAGACACAGACACAGTAACTCAGACAAATATCACATGTTCTCTCTCATGTGTGGAAGCTAACTTTAATTCTTTAGATAAATGTATTACAGTTGGAAAATTCAAGGGGTCAGGAAAGTACTAAGGAGCCATGGAGTGGGGTGGGGGCTTGTTAGAAGTCTTATCACTACATTCTTACAGTGATGTAGTGGGGAGGGGAATAATGGAGTGGGAAGGGTTGATAGGATGGGAATGGGAGGAACAACTAACACTAAAGACCTTGTGGAAAAGTCATATGGAATCCTGCTACTGTAGAAGCTTCTTAAAATATATGCACATATAAAAAGAGCTTAAATGGAGTTGTCCTGTACTGGGGAGACAATTCCCCTACCAGATACTACAGGCTAGCAAATAAAAAGCCCAGTGCCAAGAATGGGCTCCTTCTCTTGTAGTTGTGGGCCAGAGGGGGTTCATTAAATCCTCAAACAATACTTGCTATTGCCATTGCTCTTGGTTACCCACCAGAGAGTGACAGTAAGACCCTATTGCTGAAGACACTATGTGCATGGTTGTAGAAGAAACATCCAACAATAAAGCTGGTAGTGACCTCAAAACTCCATCCCTACTCATTAGTTTTCAAAGTGCTGGAAGGTGCTGTGCACACTGTTAGAAAAGTAATCATCAACCGTTCCCAGTTGTTACTCCTACAGACTACAATAATGAATGACTGGCCTGGCAAGCTATGCTTGCTGGTGTAATAATGGCTCAGATGTTATAGGAGTAACCAAGCACTTTCTGATTGAATTTAAGGCCTGCTTCACAAGGTGGAGCCCATACTAGCATGGTTATCAGGGCCAAGAACCTGTGAGTAGACAGGCATAGGCCATGGTTGAGAACCCAGCTGTTGTTATTCTGGACATAGTGTTAAAACTAACTCCTAATTAATTGATTGTATACTAATATATTGGTGCATCTCTCAACCCTCATCAGAGGGGCTCCTTTTTACAGTAGGTAGTGATTAACGTGCAGAGAATAAGAGACTGTTGAGTGCTCATCTCTAAACAGGACACCTATATCATACCCTTTCTTCCCAAGACTCAGGGACCACTGTGGGAAGTGGAAAAATTGTAAGAGCCAGAGGTAATGGATGATCACAAGAAGCAGAGTCTTCTCCACATACACACCAGGCACTTGTACCTATGAACCCATAGTGCTTGTGGCCGCATGCACAAGACCTGTACGAGCCACAGCCAAACAAAACTCAGCTTAGAGGGAGGGATGGGCAATAAGCCCCTTCCCTAGCTGAGGTAGCACTGGCAAATGATAGCTGCTGGGAGATGAAGACTGGGTTTTCTTTAAGGGTGCGATGCTGGATAGGCTGACGAGGTTCCTGGGGATGGATCCACACCCCAGACCATCTGGAGAACACAAATTAGACTAAAAAATGGGCCTTAGAAAACAGAGAACATGAAGTAAGGGAGGGGCAGGGAGGTGAGGCCGGGTGTGTGTGGAGATGGGGGAGGGGTCTGAATATGAATATTATTTAGATAAAGGGTAAATGGATGCAATCAGGGAATAAAAAGGTAGATCATTTAGGAAACTCCGAAGAAAAACTAGAGCTCTGTCCACAACTCCAGGACAATTATAATTACTTTGAATTGTTTCCCTGTGTATTGATTGCACAATTCTTTATGTCATATGTGTGACTTTATATATTGTTAGACATACATGTGTGTTGAATAAGTGATTTTTTTTTAAAAAGACTATATTTGGATCATTTTGTAGATTTCTTCTCTGATATGCTACTACTTAAGAGATTAATTTTAGGGGCTGGGAAGCTGGTTCAGTGTTTAAGAGTGCTTGCCGTTCTCCCAGAGGACTAGAGGTTGGTTCCCAGCACCCAGGCTTACATCTGCCTGTAACTGTTCTTCTGACCTCCCCAGGCACCCGTACACATGTAGCATACACAAACACACATAAACAAATAATAAAATAAATCTTTTAAAAAGAGATTAACTTAAACATTGGTGCTAAATGCCAAACTTAGAGCCTTGCGTGTACTAAACACACACTCTGCCACTGAGCCATCCCCTAGTTCCCAGTTTAAAATTTTAACAAGGTCTGGTTCTGTTCTCTGTGTCAAATTGTGTTAGTTTATGTAAGAATGCTGTGTGCAAAACCTCTGCCCCCTTTTTTTCACATGAAGAATTTTTTGTGCTTTATTTGATTGAAATGTTTGATTGTAAAAATATATTAACTTCTGTGGTTCTACATGGCTTTTAATTCTACCTAATTTATTATACTAATCAACACTAGCTTTCTTCATTAAATGTGGATCCTCTTGATTTGCCTTGTGGAATACTGACATTTCACATTATCATTCTGCTTCTTTCTGTTTGTACCTTGCATCGTGCTCTAGAGGTTCCAGTCCCTTGTTTCTCAAACCTTTTATGAATTATTGTACAATGCCTTGATTTATTTCCCTTTGAAGTCAAACAGTAAACAGAACTCCTTCCTTTTCTTATATTAACAGGCAGGCCATGTTCCTACCTCACTGGTGTTCCTTAAATATGCCCCTTAGTATTAGCTTTCTGGATTTACTGGAACATAGTACTCCAGGCAAGGAGACTTAAAAAACAAAAATGCACTGCGGCAGTGTCAAGACTGGAAACCAGAGACCAAGTTATAGATGGGGTTGGTCCTAGAGAAGCTTCTGAGGGGAGGAGCAGCTCTGTGCTCTCTCCTTGGCCTGTGGATTCTGTCTTCTCTCCATATCTCTCCTCACGTTGACTATGTTCCATGTGCATCTGTGTTTACATTTCTCCCTTGTTATGAGGATACCAGTCATACTGGGCGAGGGTAACATCATAAGGACTGTTTTACCTCAGCTCTGGAGACTGTTTCTGAGACAAGGTCTCAGGGAGCCCAGGCTGGCTTTGAGTTTGTCATGTAACTGAAGCCTATTCTCCTGCCTCTGCCTCCTGAGCACTGGGATTCCAGACATATGCCACCAGGCTTGGCACTTCCGCCCCTGCCCCACCAAACATGGTCGTGATTAAAGTATTGGGGAGAGAGTCACAATGGGAACCACAAGAGCATCTCAGTCATTCACTTGGAGGAATTCTGGAATCCTATGTTTGGGAAGCACCCATTAATGTATTTTTAAATGTATTGGAAGAATGCTTTCGGTTTTTATAGTTGGTTCACTGATCATTTTAGGTTTTAAATATTTTTATAAAAATGCAAGAAGTTAAACATCCAGTATTTGAAATTTTGGGGAGCTATTCAAAAAACCTTTCACCTCCTTCGCTGCAGTGCTTGGGAATGAACCTGGGACCCCACCAACAAGAACACCGTGGAGCTAAGGGCTGAGCCCAGCAGATAATTGCTAAGCCGCCCAGATGAGTGTGTTCAGTAATCAAGCTGGTTCTACCTTAATTAGCATTTCTTTGTAAAATGTACCTTTGTTTTGCTGTATTCTTTTTTCATCCATAGAGCGTTTAAAGTGCACATTAAATTCTTGCTTTCCTTTGAAAGCATCATCCATTTTGATTACTTTTCTAACATTTAAAAAATTTATTGAACTAAAAATATCTTTAATTGGTAATATTCATTATTGTCACTATACATAATACTGGTAGTTTTGTTTGTTTTAGTTTTTGTTTTTGAGACAGGGTCTCATGTACCCCAGGCTGACTTCTGCTAAGGTTAGCCTTGAACTCTGATCTTCATACCTCTACCTCCCAATTGCTTGGGTAATGGGCGTGTAGACCATGTTTGGCTACTTTTCTACCATTTTTGAACATCAATTATTTAAAAAGTGTTTGCTTCTATGGTTTCTTATGCAAACAGGTGAACTTCTTTCTCTACTGGGGGATAAAGAGTCAAAAATTATATTTTATTTTCATTTTTAATTTCTTTTGCTTTTAAAAATTAAAGTTGTTTGAGGTAGGCAGGGGAACAGTAAACAGTAGTGAGTGAGCGTGTGTGTGTGCGTGTGTGTGTGCATGTGTGCATGCATGTGTGTGTGCATGAAGCCACCTCCCTCAAAGATTGCAACCTCAACAGACCTCAGCCAAGGACTGTCTGAGAGAGTCCAAATGATGGGTCCTTTGCCTGCAGACCAAGTGTACTTGAGGAGCTGCCCGAAGCTGGGATCCACTGCTTTCCTCAGCTTTCCCTCCTCCCCGTCCTGCTCCCCTGCCCGTCTTCTCCGAATGCGTCCTCCACAACCCACTGACACAACCCCCGTCTCAGGTCCTACTTCCAGGAACCCATCTTTAGGTAAATACCATGTATGACCCACTGTTCCAATTCAACTGTGTCTTGTATATACAGCACAATTGCCCACAGGGCCATGAGAATGCTGGACAACACGAAGGTTCGAAGTCAGAATTTGTCCTTCGTACTGATACATGCATATTTATGTCTATGACATTTTTCTTCCCTTTAATGGAAACTAAAGATCTGAAGTTCAGTGGGCTCAGGAGAGACAGAGATGAAGGAGGACTGTATCAGTAACTTTGCATGGCTATGGTAAAACACCGTGACCAAAAGCAACTGTGGATGAGTTTATTTGGGCTTATAGTTCCTGGAGAATCCATAATGGATGCCATCACACGTTGAAGGGACCTGGTGATCAGGGACTGGGTGCCATCACATCAAAGGGGTCTGGGGATCAGGGGCAGCGTAACTGGGTGCCATGATGGAGCTGCTAATGTCTCCATGCTTTGTAGCACACGAGGAAAACATACTGTACTTGATGATGTCACATCAGTTCAAGTTCTCTGACACAGGGTCAGTATTATCCATAACTGATCTATATAGTCGAGTTAGGATGCTGTGAAACATAAAATATCCCATTATTTTGTACACTATTTTTCACTTTTTCCTTTCCTTTTTAATTTTTTCTTGATTTTTTTTTAGATTTTCATACAATATAATTTGATGCTGTTTAGATTCCCTCCCCTATCTGCAATCCCCTAATTCCCAACCCAATTTGATGTGTGTGTGTGTGTGCGCGTGTGCATGCGGACCTGTAGAGTCTAATTTGTGTCCCCAAATGTCCTTTGGTGTGTCTACCCACTAGAGCCTTGTTAACCTACCAAGAGTCCCATCCTTTAAGGAGACTGACTCCCCACCTCCCAATAGCCATGGATTGCCAATCCCAGATAAGGTTGGGGTTTCATACGTGCTTCCTCACATCTAGGCTGGAATTTTGTCTGGTTTGAGGTTCTGTGGGTCTTGTGTAGACTGTCACCATTGCTGTGAGTTCACATGAGTAACTGACCAGCTGACTGGAAAGCTATTTCCTTGTGATCACCCACCACATCTGATTCTTGCAATCTTTCCGCCCCCTATTCCACAATGAACCCTGAGCCTTGGAGGCAGAAGTATGATATAGGATGTATGCCATGTACTTAAAATGTATTAGCAATTGTGCTATGACATAATGCCAAGATGGTCTCATTAGATACATACTTGTAGATACCATCTTGCTTTGAAATTTCTACTCTGAGAGATTTTTCCATTTCTGTGGCCATCCATTTCATTTGCAGAGGATGATAAGCAAACCTTCCACAGTTTCTGTGACCAAAGCCTACCTACTTGTGGGTGCCTTCTTTTTAGTTTCCCCAATTCTGTTCTTAAGTGGCTGTGGATTCTTCCATTGTTTCTTCATCCTGTTTACAAGTTTAGAGAAGTCTTTCCATGTGGCCAATGTCTTGATTGTGTAGCAACACTTCCTTCTTTTATTTCTAATACGTTGATCGATAGCAGATGGCTTCTTGCTTTGAGGTTTTGGAGGACACTTGCTGGTTCTACCTCTGGACATCATTCGCTGTCTATGACCTTGCTTTCACTTTTGTGCTTTGCAATTCTTTTTACTTGATTTCTATGACAAAAAATATTTAGATTTGCTTCTGGATGGAGGTTTGTGTGTGTGTTTTTTAAAGATTTGTTTTTATTTTTATTTATGTGTATGTATGCGTATGCCACCTGTGTGTCTGTGCCCATGAAGACTAGAAGAGGGCGGCAGATTCCCCTGGAGCTCACTTATAGGCAGTTGTGTGTTGTGCGCTGCCCACTGTGGGATGCTGGGAACGATACTCTGGTGCTTTACAAGTGCCGCAACTACTCTTAACTGTTGAGTCATCTCTCCAGCCACAGCTTGGGTTTTTTGTGTTTTGTTTCTTATTTTCTCTCTCTCTCTGTCTCTCTCTGTCTCTCTCTGTCTCTCTCTGTCTCTCTCTCTCTCTCTCTCTCTCATGCACAACATTTTAAGAAAGTTTTTTCAGAAGGAAGGATCCGCACTGCACTATTACTTGTAGACTCCACGTAGAAACCTAGCATGAATAATTGTGGAAATCTCACAGAGATCTAATGAGAAGCTGAAATCTTCAAGGTCCTCAGCTGATCTTTCACCTAATTGTCTCTCTTAATTTAAAATTTGTATTTTGGGGTTGGCAAGATGACTCAGCAGTTAAGAAAACTGACTGCTCTTGCAGAGGACCTGGTTTTGGTTCCTAGCACCCACATTGCAACTAACAACTGTCTGTAATTCCAGTTCTAGGGGATCCAATACCCTCTCTTCTGACCTCCATGGGCATTGCACGACATGGGTGCACTTACAGACATGCAGGCAATATACTCATACATATAAAAATAATAAAGTATTTTAAAAAATCTGTATTCCTTATTATATGTATTTATATAATATATATATATATATATATTTATATAAATCATCTATTGGTCATCTAGCAGAGCTTATCTACCAGGCTGATAAGAAAAGCACAGTCCACAGATCAAATCTGATCCCTTCCACCCCCCCATGGTTTCGTAAGTCACTTTTATTAAAACACAGTTGTACCAATTCAGTTAACCATTGTAGTTGCTGTTAAGCAACAAGGAAAGGATTGGGAAAGTGTGACATGACATATGGCCTACAAAGCCTGAAATATTTGCCATGTTACCCTTTGAGGAAGCATTCACTGACCCCTACGCTAGATAGAGTCTAATGAATTCTCTAGCAGTTACGTAACACACCCAAAGACATCTACCTGGTAAGCTCTGCCAGGGTCTGGCTCCGTCTCAGCATCTCTGTGTCTGTACAGTATGTCAGCCTCTTTCATATGTTCAAAGCCATTCAGTCCTCACAATGATCCCTTCAGCCCCTTACTTATCTTCCTTGTTTTGCATTTTTGTCTTTTTTGGGGCAGAGTCTCATGATGTGGTCCTGGCTGCGCTCAAACTCACAGAGAATTGTTTGCCCTCTGCCTCCCAAGATCTGGAATTAAAACTGTGTTCCTTCATGCCTGGGCCTCATTTTGTTTTGCAGGTGAGGAGCCTGAGGTTTGGTAATCTGTGCAAGGTTAAACAGAAGGTGAGGAGTGACTCAGGATTTGAATCTCTGCTAGTCTAAAGCCAACTTTTTTCATGGGCAGTTCTGCCTCTGACTATTGCATTATTTATCTCCTTATCTTTTTTCTTTCTGGCACTGGAATTGAACCTAGGACCTCATGAATGCTAGGCAAGCACTCTACCACTGAGCTACCCAGCCCTTGAGTATTACATTATTAAATGGATTTCTTCTCATGGGTTTTCTAAGGAGCAATAACTTATTTTGAAAATTGATCACAAAATCACTAATTCCAATTTCCTACAGAAATAAAGGTAAGGAAAATGCAGGCATGGCCGGCACTGGACAGACGCATTTCCGACCCTCTACTGCCAGTTTCTTTTCAATTTTTAGAGCGTGTGAAGACATCATTTGCCAGGCTGGAGAGATGGCTTGGCAGTTAAGAGCACTTGCTATTCTTACAGAGGACCTAGGCTCAGTTCCCAGCATCCACATGGCGGCTCATAACCATCTATAACTCCAGTTCCAGGGGATCTAATACTGTCTTCTGACCACCTTGGGCATGTACAACACAGATGCACTTACATATATTTAGGCAATACATGCATACACGTAGAATAAAATAATAATAAAAAAAGATATTTACCTAAAAAAGCAAGCATGATGGGAATTCTTTATGACTCAGTGATTCAATACATTCTGAATTATCTCTCCTTCTATGCTCTGTTTCTAAGTTAACAGACAATAGACGAGAAATTACTTCATTTAGAAGTCCACTGTATAACTCCATTGGGCTGATAAGAAGCATATAGTTAAAAAAGAAACCGAGTAGACTCTCCTTACTGTAGATCTTCTTGACCTTTGGACATAGAACACTAAATGTAATCTTCATTTTTATGATGTCCAAAGACTCTTTTTTCATCAGTCTTGGTAGCCTGTGTCAGATAGGTAAGTAACCCACATTCAGCTTATACACTGTGGGGTTGTAATTCCATCTGGTATTACAAGAAGGAAGACAGCCAGGCAGAATTTAGAGGAACTAGAGAGACAGAAACAGGAGGAGTAGGAAGAGAGGGGCGATAAAGACAGAAAGAGGGGTGAGGGAGATGCTTGCTGTGCAAGCATGAGGACCTGAGTTCAAACCCTCAACATTCAAATAAAAAGCGGAGCATAGTCATGGGTACCTGTAACCCGAGCATTGCAGGTGAGTGGGGGAGGGGCGGAGAGGGGATCACTGGGGCTTGCTGGCCGCCAGCCTAGCTTGAGGTTCAGTGAGAGAGATCCTGTCTCAAAGAAATAAAGTAGAGAGCCAGGAAAAGGACACTTAACATTCTCCTCTAGCCTCAAAGCACTCATGAATGCACACACACACGTATACCACACACACACACACTGACATACACATACACAACAAGGAATAAAGAAACAACAGCCGTCCCCCTTACTAATAATGTCCACATGAGCCTTGAAAGTAGAGGGAAGACATAATACAGTGACACTGAGGGCGGCACAGCTGTGAGGCTAACCCTTGTTGACAGGCCTCGCCCGTGAGATTAGCCCTGTGCCTGTTCACACCCAGAGAATGAAGCCCACCTCTGAGGAGTCACCAGGGAAATACCCTGAGAGGAGCTCACACAGCAAGACCTCAGAGAGGACAGAGATGTTTAAGCAGCTACTGACACGAAAACAAACAGCCTCTGAGGGGAAAGTGTCCATCTCAGACTCCGTGACTGGTGGGGTACTTTATTTACACATTGACTTGTTTTCTGCTGCGTAAGACTGAGCAGCCAGAGTCTGTTTTGTATCCAGCAGGAATATGTAGGCTCTTTGTGTGTGAGAGGCATCTATAGGTTGGGTACCCATTCTATAGAGTGCAAGGAGGAAATGTTGAACCCCACGGGACAAGGAGTCCCTTTCTAATTATATGACTACATGATCCTTTTCCGCCCAGGCTGTCCCGAGTCAGGCCCTTGGGTCCTAACAAGTGGCAGGTGAAATTCACACCAGTCAGTCTACCAGAGTTAGGTACCAACACCAATAATTCCCAGCAGGCTATGTTTGGAAAGGTGTCAAGTTTGTTCTCTTAAATTACTTTGAGCATACTTCCCATGATTCCAGAGACACTTTAACAGGGCTCAAAAAGCCTGCAGAAAACATGAGAGGGAACTGATTTTTTTTTTCTTTCTTTTTCTTCTCTTTCTTTTGTTTCTTGAGACAGAGTTTTGCTATGTTGCTTTGGCTGGTCTCAAACTCATAGAAGTCCTCCTGCCTCAGCTCCTTGAATGCTGGAATTATAAGTGTGTGCAAGTGTGATTTTAAAGAAAAGTATTTATGTGTGTGTATGTGAGTGCACCCCTATAAATAAAATCTTTAACATTTTATCATCATCTATCTATCCATCTATCCATCCATCTATTATTTATGTATTGTCTTTTTTGGAGACAGGGTTTCCCTGTAGTCACAGTTTGCCTGGAACTTGCTATGTAGATCAGGCTGGCTTTGATCTGACAGAGATCTGCCTGCCTCTGCCTCCCAAGTGCTGGGGTTAAAGGCATGTGCAACCAAATCTGGTGTAAATATTTTTCTTGGTTCATGGCTGTACATGTGGAAGCCAGAGGTCAACTTCAGGTGTTCCTCAGGAGTCATCTACCTTGTTTTTTGAGATAGTGTTTCTCACTGGACTTTGGAGATTGCCAATTAGGCTAGGCTGACTGGCCAGCCAGCCCCAGGGATCCCCCAGTGCTAGGATTATGAGCATGTGCCACCATGCTTAGGTCTCTTCTCTGTGGGTTCTGGGGCTTGAACTCTGGTCTTCATGCTGCATAGCAAGCACTTTATTGATGAGATATATCCTCAATCCATTTTATTTTTTTGAGAGAGCGTTTCATAAATCCCAGGTTGGCCTTGAATTTGCTATGTAACTAAGGATAGCTTGTAACTCTCGATCCTCCCGCCTCCCCACCTCCTGAGAGCTGGGATCACACGTGCGCCACCACAACTGGTTTTTCAAGTGCTAGGGATGGAATGAGGGACTTCCTCATGCTAGGAGCATATTACCTTCTCAGCCTAATACTGGGATCAGTATAGGGATCTTTGAAATTAGTTATGACATTTGCCTTATGTGCCCCAAACACTGCTTTCATAATTGTTATGCATTTTGCTCCAAAGGCCAGTGCAGCAGGACAGACACATCGACACATTTATCAGTCGTCTTTGTCATTATTCTGCCTCAACATACCACTGAAAAGAATAATTTGAAGAATAGTGAGAGAGACTAACAATGCATTCAACGAGAGAATAATCAGGTGATGTTTCATTTGTACTAAACAGATGGCATTAAGCAGAATAAACAAAGAAATTCACTCAAGAAACAAAAATATAGACTAGGTCAGAGTTGAGAATATTTATGAACTGGGTAGCCAGCTGAATGACATCAAGTGGCCACCGGGGAAAGCCACTTGCTCTGAAAGAAAATGATCCAAGGCCTGGTTTCCTGGCTTATTTTAAAGAAAGTTTTGATTGTGTATGGTTGTAGGTTGGTGATAGTGGTGTGAATTGATTGGTTTGGTAAAGCAGAATTTCCACCACAAAGACAGACAGTGTCTTTTTTTGTTTGTTTGTTTGTTTTTTGAGGCAGGCCTCACTATGTAGCCCAGGCTGGCCTGGAACTTGCTCTGTAGACCAGTGAACACTGGCTCAATCTATTTTCCATTACTATCACTGGATACCCCAGATTGGCTAAATTCTATTTGGCTCACAGTTCTCAAGGCCAGGAACCCTAACAGAGCTGCTGTGTCTGGTGAGGGGCTTCTTACTGCCTCAGAAGGGCAAGGACATCAATCCATTCCTAAAAGCAGAGCTAGTTATTGTAACCAAATTGCCTCCAAGATTGCAATGGTAACTACATTTCAACATGAGTTTAGGAGAGGACATCTGTGGGGTCTGGGTCTATCGTAAAAGATATTGAGCAAGCCAACAACCCCTGATACCCTGAAAGGATGGTAGGAGTCTGTCCTGCTCTGCCTGATGCAATAACCTAGGCAGTATGAAGCCACTGCAGGCCTCAGCAGTTGCTTCATCTTTTCCCCCGACAAAGATCACATCAGACCAGAACCAGGTTTTTGGTTTTCGTTTCCTCATTCCTAATTTCCACGTCAGCCCTACAACCTTCCTGCCTTTACATAAAGACCCCACCTTCAATTTTCCCAGCTTCCGTGATGGCCAAAAGGACCTCCTTATACAAACCCCTGCCTTGGTTTCAATAACTGAACTGCCCACTGACGGAGTATTCGGGGAACTCCTCCCGTGGCACTCTGAGCCACCTGAGGCCCTGTTCGATCATCCTCCATTCTCTGGGATGGTTGGAGCACAACAGCCGTGCTGGAGATGGAGACCTACCCACAGACATTCAAACCCCAGCAGACAACATATCTATCTCATGACCAGCAACAAAAAGATACGTTTATTTGAAGAATAGCAGATGACTGGAGGAGGTCAAATCAAACATGCACAGATTACATTTATTTTGTTTTGTTATTTTACTTTTTGTAATCATTTTTATTGAATTTTTGTGTTCTTCACACAATATATTTTAATGATATTTAGATCCCCTCCCTTATCTGCATATCCCACTACCTCCACCCAGTTTAAAGTACTCCATTCATTATTTTGTATTATATATATTTTTTATTTTATGTGTGTGAATGCATGTATTGCTTGCATGTGCACCTGTGCTGTGTAATGCCCATGGAGGTCAGAAGAGGGTGCTAAATTCCCCTGGAGTCAGAGTTACAGCCAGTTTCTAGCCACTGTGTAGGTGCTAGGAATCAAACCTGGGTCTTCTGCAGAAGCAGCCAGTGCTCTTAACTGCTGAGCCATTTCTCCAGGCCCTATTTTGTTATTTTAAGCTACAGTAACCAAACCATCCCACAGGGATGAGAATGCAGAACTTTCCTCTGGAAGTCATTTAGGCCTGAGGGTACTTGGGGTTGGTATTCCATCAGCTGTCTCTTGGGAGCCTGCCTCTGGGCTGGCACTGGTCCCCAGGTCATACCTTCTCATTTGGGGTGTTTATTAAGGAGCTGGTGCCCAGACTGTGAAGTAACTTACCGTGAGAGGTCCCTGACCAGAGTAGGGTACATGTGTATGATTTTCAGGGGGGCGGGGCGCTCTGGGCAGTCAAGGAGTCATAAGGTGACATCTGGGAGAAGAAGCCCTGAGGATATGAAAGGGTGTGCTGGTTACTTTTCTCTTGCTGTGATAAAATACTACGGCAAAGGCAACTTATAGAAGAGAGAGTTTACTGCCACATCCCCCAAACTTCCCATGACCCTCCCCAAAGAGCACCACGAACCGGGGACCAGGTGTCCGAATACTTGGAGCCCATAAGGAATACTCGTTCAAGCCACTACAAAGGGTGTTCTCCTATAACAAGGAAATGTGGACTTTACCCACTGCACAGTGGGCTAATACTTCACCAAAAGAACAGCAAAATGTTGTTCAGACATCTGCCCGCCTGTTTCCTGCATCAGAAAACTGAGGAAATGCCTTTGAGTTTCAAAGGTCTAATATCAATGCTATTTGTCAGACTGGGAAGAGAGTCACAAGAATCTAAGAGACACCCCACTGTTGGCGACATCTTGACTTCTGATTGGCGAGCTCCGGCCTCAGCTCAGTAGAACAGATTGAACCGTGATCTTTGCAGAATGATGGATGCAGGGAAAACCAACAGATGGCTTCCAGGGATCTGGCCAAGGCACTGATAACAACAGGGCCCTGTGCTTACCATTGCTTAGTCAGCTGAATTCCCACACTCTGCAGAGGAGGAACTGGGCTGTTCCAAGGTTGCATAAGGACAAGTGCAGTGTGAGCCCCGGCTGGGCAAAGCAGATTTTCCCTAATCTCCTAAACTTGCCCTGTGGGTACATCCGTACAGAGTGATGTGTCTCTAGGGCGATGTGTTTCTAGGGATGTCTCTATTATTTTGTCTGACTCCATGCTCCTAGGACATTAAATCACGTCCTTGGATATTTGGAATCTACCAAATTTGAAAGTTCTATATGTGTGGAAGTTGTCTTCTGATACTTTCTAAGTATCTTTTCTTTTCTTCTTCTTTTTTAAATCAATGATTATAGCTGTGTAAATGAAATAAAATAGAATCTAATTAAGAAAACCTTACATAGGCAATTTCTAATGGGGGGGAGCTGTTAGGGAGCCGCGCGTGCGCGTGCACGTGCACACACACACACACACACACAGATTGAGTATCCCTTATCAAAAGTGCTTGAGTCTGAGTGTTTCAGATTTTTGATTTGAAATATTTGTCTATTCAGAGTGAGATCAAAATGAGATATCTTGGTAGCAGACAAGAGTAAACAGTAAATTCATTTATATTTCACATATAACTTATTCACACAGGTTGAAGGCGACTTTGTATGATATGTTTAGCGTTCCTGCAGTTTGATTCAGGCCCTACACGTGAGGACATGGGAAGGATTTTCCACATTTCAGGTCTCAAAAGGTTTCAGATTTTGGAGTTCAGACATTTTGATTATGGATGTTCAACCTGCAACTATATTCCTGGGCCCCACCTACAGAGGCCCTGGGCCTCATCCCATTCCCTAACCTTTTCGTGATATTACAGCTGCAAGAGTATTCAGCTACGGGAAACAGAAAAAAATCCACCTATATTAACATAAAAGAAAATCTTTTTCTCATATAAGAAGAAATTTTGGGACTGAGAAATGGCTTGGTGGGTAAAATGCTCATCGTAGAAGCTGCAGACTCCAGATTGGGTCCCCAGCACCCATGTAAAATCCAGGCCCAGTGGCATGGGTCTGTAACCCCGCTGCTGGGAAGGTGGAAGCAGGTGGATCCCAAGGGCTTGCCGGCCAGTCTGTGGCACTAGAACTCCAGGCCAGTGAGAGAAGTGAAGGACACCTGATGTCCTCGGACTTCCATGTGCACATGCACAGGTAAGCACACTGGCATGTACATGTGATGAGAGGGGGGGAGGGAGAGAGAGAAAGAGAGAGAGAGAGAGAGAGAGAGAGAGAGCTATACCTCTAACAATCTTGTCAAAAAAAAAGGGAAATTGAAATGCAAAAGTGGGCCAAGTTCAACCACTCATCTGCTTATGTCTCGGGCCCTTAACCGTCACACACCATCTTCAGCTTCAAAGAGGAATCTCCAGCAGGAAGGCCAAGTTGACAAGGCTGTGGAGGCTTTGGGAGGAGTCCACAGAGGATCTGCTCCAGTCCAGAATGGACAATTACCAGCTCCGCCTAGTCGACATCACTATGTTTTATCCTGCCTCTATGGATAGATTTCCATTGCTGAGAGCAGTCTCTGGAATTTGGTCCTCAGAGATGGCTTCTGATAATATATAAATATAAATAAATATATATATATATATTATGAATCAAGAAGCTCAGTCAAGAAGACTAGCCTTTGAGTGATTGTGGATCCTAGACTTCAGCGAGTAACCTTAGCAATGTGCCAGCTAAACTGGCCTCGGGGCATCTTTATTCTTGAGCATTTTTCCTCACATCTTCCACAGTGAATTACTTTTCCCTGAAATCTATTCAAGAGTGATATTCAGTGTCTGACAGCAGCCTTGCTGAGTGGGACAGAGGGGAAGCTGCAGGGTGTCCAGGTGGCCTCAGGAAGCCACAGTGTGACTGAAAGGAACAATTTTGAAGGAATCTGTTCAAGGATTTACTGAAGATACATAAAATACTATGCCTATGGTTATGAACTACACAGAAAGAGGCCTGTGTTCCTGTGTGGCTTTGCTTTAGACCCACATGAGAATTAGGCAGAGAACTAATGTCTCTGGGATTTTATTTCTTCATGTATGAACTGATAAATGTGGATCGGGAGACCCCTATCTATCTATCTATCTATCTATCTATCTATCTATCTATCTATCATTTATTCTGTGTTTTGGTGTAAGGATTTGAACCCAAAGTCTCAGGTATATCACTGAGCTATACTGAGCTATACTTCTAGCTTGAGACCTTGAGGCCTCTTTTGTTTTTTGTTTTTGTAAGATTTTATTTTTAATTCTGTGTGTGTGTGTGTGTGTGTGTGTGTGTGTGTGTGTGTGTGTGTGTGTGTATGTATGTGTGTGTACAGGTGTCCATAAAGGCCAGAAAAAGGCATCAAATCTCCTGGAGCCTGAGTTACAGGTAGCTGTGAGCCCCCAGACCTGGGTGCTGGTAACTGAACTCATGTCCTCTGGAAGGCAGTACACACTCTTAAGCACTGAGCCATCTTTCCAGCTCCTCTTTTGGCTTTTTTGAGACATTGTCTTGCTGAAGGCTGGCTGTGATTGAACTCGTAACTCCCCTGCCTGAGAGGCCTCCTGAGTGCTGCGGTTATAAGGTGGTGGTACCACACTCAGCTCCGAGACCTCTTTTAAGTATAAAAGCTAATATTGTTTCCATAAAAGCTGAATATTAATTTACATATTTCATCAGCTGGACTACAGAAAATATGAGTTGAGGACTGGATAGCATCCACCCTGGTTGGTTATTACAATAAACAATAAAATGACTGAGGACATAGCATGAAGATGGCCTGGCTGTTAAGAGCACTGTGTTCCTCCAGAGGACCTGGGTTCAGCTCCCAGCACCCACATGGTGGCTGACACCTGCTGTAACTCCAGTTCCAGGGTATACCATGCCTTCTGGCCTTTGTGGGCACCAAGCACACATGTGATACATTTAAATGCATGCGGGCAAAACACGATACACATAAAAATAAATAAAATCCTAAAACAAATTAATAAATAAAAATACTAGCAGTGCTTTTAAAATAGAAGTATTATTTTCTGCAATTAAAAAATATGACCCAGCTTGACATAGTACAAGAGCTCACTTGTCTGAAATTAACTGGTAACACTGAGTATACATTCTAGTGCTTGTTCAAATGCATAACCTCCACTTAACTACAGCTTAGCAGCCATCGGAATTTCTAATAACATTATGTTTAGAAGCTGGAAGTCTATGTGTTTTGCCCAGATCTCCCTGTTGAACACATCCAGCTGCCCAGTGAACATTTCTGCTGGAAAAATGAATAAGTTTAAAACTGAGCATGTCTTCTGCAAACCTGCTTCTCCCAATCCTGAAGACCTTGCTCAATAAATAAACCCTCCACCCAGTCTCTTGATGATCTCTTTGAAATGTCGCTAATCGTCTACTTCCTTGTGTACCCAGTACCATGAACGTGACCATTTCGAATACTTGTTTGATGACAGAAACCATCAGCTAATGTCTCTCATCTGGTCTTTTCCTTCAGTCATGATCTTTCTGAGACACAAGTTAAATTATTCTTCCATTCATCAAATATTTAAATTTATTTTCTTATTATTAGTGTGTGTGCATGATGTGTGTGAATATATGTGTGCCACGGTGTTTGTATGGTCAGAGGACAACTTTGTGGAGTTCCTTCTCTCTTTTTTACTTCTACATGGGTTCTGGAATCAAATTCAAGTGTCTTTCTTTCTTTCCTTCTTTTTTAAAATCTGGAATTAAAATCTGTACTGCCTCATGGATTTCTGCTCTATCTTTGCGTGAGGCCGTCCTTGTCTCTGAATTGTTCCAGCTTTAGAACGTGGGCTGCTGAAGTGGGCATTGGCTTCTCACTTAGCATGATGTTCCCAGGCTTTGTCCCTGTTGTGGCATGAGCCAGAATTGGGTTCCTTCTTAAAGCAGAATCGTATTTCATTGTATTCCTTTTGATGACTATACCGTGTGTGGTTTGTCCTTTCATTTGTTGATGGACATCACTTCCTTTCTTATTCTTGTCAATCATATTGGTATGAATTCTGACTGGACAAATATGTCTTTGAGATCTTGATTTCATTTTGGGTGGTGGGGGAAGGGAAGAGGTTGAAATAGGTCTTCTATAGCCCAAGCTGGTCTTGAACCTGCTCTGAGGCTGAAGCTGACCTTGAACCCCTGATCTTCCTGCTTCTGCCTCCTGAGGACTGGGATCATGGACAGGTACCACTGCTCTTGGCCTTTTGCTTTCAGCTGTTTTGAATACATGCCCAGAGGTCAGATTCCTGGACCACATAGCAATTCTGGTGTCTTTATTTTGAAGAAAGGAACTACAGAATCTTGCTCCCTGCTTAAGAGTTCTCAGTAGCTTTATATTACTCCAAGGCAAAGATCCAAGTCAGCTTAAAATCACTTAAGCATTTCTTATTGCAGGCAATAGAACCCAAAACAACTGGGATTACATCAAACAACTGAGTGAAAAGACAGCTATAGAATGGCAGAAACTACTCACAAAAACTGAAGCTGAAGAGGATTAATGTCCAGAATATATAAGGAATTTCCAAAATGCAGTAGCCTCGTGAAAAAAATAGGCAGAAAAGCCAGTGCATTGGCACTTGTCTGTGGTCCCTGCCAAATGGAAGACTGAGGGAGAAGGACAGATTGAATGCAAGAATTTTGGGGTCAAGAAATGTGGGGTAAATGACTCACTGGGAAAAAGAATATTGCACATGCCCAACATCCCAAACCCTCAGGAAGATGATCTCCTCGTTCCAGTCAGAATATCTGCTATCAAAATGATAAAAGGGAAATGCTGACGAGGATGGAGAGATGGGAATTCTGGCACACTGTTGGCGGAAATGGAATGACTGCCTCTATGAAGGGTGGTGTGAAGATTCCTTGTGCAATGACAAATAGAATCACCATGTGACCCAGAAGCTCCACTGCTTCGTATACACCCGAAGGAAAAAGGTGTAGGGAGAGACATCTGTGCTTCATGCTTACTGCACCATTCACAGCAGGCAGGAGCTGGACAAGACCTAAATGTTCATCATGGACGAGCACATAAAATACGATATGTAGGCGCCATGGAATAAAGTTCTGTGATCAAAAGAATGAAGTCTTTTCATTCGTGGAAACTTGAATGGACCTGCAGGGTATCAGGTTAAGTGAAATAAGCCAGATAGAAACAAATAACACATGATGGCATATTCTTTTGTGAAATCTTAAGCAGCTGATTTCATAAAATAGAGAGCAGAATGATGTGCCAGATGATGTGCTGGAGTGAGTAGTAGGGCCTCAGGGATGGGAAAAGAAACCGAGGGTCGCCGGGCAAGCATGGGGAATGCCTCAGTGCCTGGGCTTCTGCTTGGCCTGGGTTCTGTACACAACCTTTCCTAACAATGCACACAGAATCCTGTGGGCAGCTTGGAATCCTTTGACCTGTATCAGAATATGTATACCTGCTTTATTTTTTCAAATATTTTACTTTATTATGTGTACCCGTCATGCAATTCCTATAGAAGTCAGAAGAGGGTGCCAGATTCCCCTGGAACTGGAGTTACAGATGGTTGTTAGCTACCATGTGGGTGCTGGGAATTGAACCCAGGTCCTCTGCAAGAACAGCCAGTGCTCTTAACTACTGAGCCATCTCTCCAGCTCTCATATTCCTTCTTTAAACAATGGAAATAAGTTACGTCCTTTAACAGCCCCATGATAATGATCCATTTCTATTCAAACACATTCTGGAAGGTAGCTAGAAACTGGCAATGGACTGATCTCACCTGAACTGGTTTTGGGTGAAGGAGCAAACTGTGTTCTCTGTGAACTTTTAGGGAGAGTCTCCTATTTACCATCTTATGCCCATGCATAACTGGGTGTGCATAGGATTAAAGTCAGGTGTATCATGGGAAGGGACATGCACAGTAAAAATATTCATATAACTTAATCTGTCAATTCAAATAGAGAGCCATCCAAATGATACTCTTTAATAACTGAACTCTTCTTTCTCTTGAACTCCATAAAAAGAAGCTCCAAACAGCTAACCAGGCTCCTGAGTGCTGGCACTCAGGTGGCCTGTGGTCAGTCTTAACAGTCTCTCTTTCTGATCTGTAGCATCACTTTGCTTTGAATAAAGTTTCCTTACTACTTTTACAATCTGCATCAGCATCATTTCCTGGCATTAGAGGCCAAGAACCTGGAACCACCAAGCCTAGACCCTGACCTCCAGTAACAAAAGGGAAGAGTCACATATAGATAGTCCAAATGAGTCCCATGGAGTATTACTTAAAGGGTGATTACAGTTAGCAGTGTTGTGTCATACATTTCTAAATACCTGGAAGAGGCACTTTTGAATATTCTTATCCCAAAGACATGACAAGCATTTGAGATGAGAAGTGAATATTCTGATACAAGTATTATACACTGTACACTCATATGAAAGTACCACACAGGAGCCAACCAACATGCGTGAATATTGTGCCATTGAAAAAGTTCCTGCACTGATTTCCCCCTTAGCAGTCTTCAACACTCTCCCCACTCCCAACTCCAAGTTCTAGTGAATCTCTTTGACTCGCTAGGACAGGTCATGCTGCCTCCCCCACCCCATTCCTGGCCTTTCTCCTCCTCTTCCTCTTCCTCCTCCTCTACCACCTCTGCTTTCCTTCTCGTCTTCCTTCTTCATTTTTGTTTTTGAGACAAGTTCTCACTCTATGGTCCAGGTTGGCCCTGAACTCATGGTCATCCTCCTATTTCAGTCTCCCAAGTGATGGGGTTACAGGTGTGAGCCCTCTCTTTACTCAGGGTAAGTTTTCTAATGCACCTGCTTTCCCTCCCCCTCGAGCATCTCTGCCCACAGTGCTGTTGTCCACTGGTCCGTGTTTCCTTTCAGATGTCAAGTGCTGAGCCTGATATTGAACTGATGCCTCTCAGGTAATAGGTGAAGGAGATGAGGGAGGCTGAGCAATATGTCCATTGCTTGTGACACAGTACTTTAAAATGTGAGTCACAATAAAAAAAAATACCTCCAGGGGACAGACAGACAGACAAACTGAAAGTGTGGTGTGGAAGGCTAGGGGTTGATAAGGCAGAGAACCATGAAACCCAGGGCTTACTAGAGCCCTGCTAGGAAACAGGGTCATTACGAGACACATGTCACCATTTAAAGTTAGTCATGCTAGGGATGTGACTCGGTCGGCAGAGTGCTGGCTGGCATAGCATGCACAAAGCCTTAGCTTCGATCCCCAACATTGTATAAACTGAGCATGGAGCAAGCCTCTAATTCTAACACTCAGGAGCTGGAGTGAGGAGGATCAGAAGATCAAGGGTATCCTTGGCTACATAGTTCATTTGAGGCTAGCTTGTGATGTGTAAGATTCTGTCTAAAAAATAAAATAAGGCTTGGTAGATGCCTCGTCGGTGAAGTGCTTACTGTGAAGGGATAAGGACCTGAATTCCGTTGTTAGCCCTCCTGAAAAAAACTGGATACAGCCATGTGAGTCTGCAACCCCAGTGCTGTGGAGGTAGAGACAGGAAGATCCCTGGCGCTTTTTGGTAAGGTAGTCTAGCAGTCAGTGAGTTCCAGACCCTGGTCAAAAATAAGGTGGAGTGTGACTGAAGGAGATACCTGACACCAACCTCTGGCTTTCGTATTCATGCACACAGCACGCGCACACACACACACATACGCACACATGCACGCACACACACTCCGTAGGTAGCAGCTCCTGTCTACACCTGGGCAGTGCAGATGTGGGCCCATCATGCCTGAGATTCCTGACTGACAGCTCTGTGCTAATGAGTGCCTGTCTCACCCAGGGCTCCCAAATTTAACATTAAAACACAGATCTAGCAAGCAAAATATTTGGAGTACCCCAGTTTCTAAATCTTGTTCTCAGAAGTGACTCCAGATAAAGCCAGACATCTTTGGAGATCATAGTCATAGCTCTGGGATGAGGCTCTGCAGAGGACGCTTGGACCCATGCAGTCAATGATGCTGAGACGGGTGTTTATTACCCACCCTCTGTAGTGGAATCTCTCTCTCTCTCTCTCTCTCTCTCTCTCTCTCTCTCTCTCTCTCTCTCCCCCCCCTCACTATGCATCCCTGGCTGACCTGGAGTTTACTTTGCAGAGTAGGCTGTCTTCGAACTTACAAAGATCCACTTGCCTCTAACTAATGGGTTTTACAGAGATTCACTTCCTTCTAACTAAAGAGCTTTATGGTATCCTTATTTTAACTTTGCTGTTTTTATTTTTATTTCACTTCTTGCAGTGTCAGGAATTGAACCCAGGGCCTTCGGTAAACCTTGCTTCTGAACTCCATGTTTATCACAACTCTGTGCCTTAAGCTACAGCCCCAGTAAGATGTTGGTTTTTTATTTACCGTTGTTGTTTTTCTGCTTTGGGACACTACTGAATGGCCTCCGAGACTGTTGCATCCATTTACCATCCCATCGGGCAACTGTGGGACCCTGTCCTCAAGTCCTGCCGTCATTTAAAATTGCCATAAATTTGTCCGATTTATGGTTTTAATGATCCCATTTTGTTTTGCATTCTTTTGCTTTTTACATTATTTTATTTTATGTGTAGAGTGTATTGCCTGAATGTACCCGTGTTGTGTAACGCCTGTGGAGATCAGAAGAGGGTGTTGGATCCCTTGGAACTGGAGTTACGGACAATTGTGGGGCTGGGAATTGAACCTGGGTCCTCTGCAAGAGCAGCTGGTGCCCTTAACCACTGAGCCATCTCTCCAGACCCTTTATTTTGCATTTTCTAACCACTTATGATACTGTACCTCTTCTCATCCTCATTTTCTGTGGTGAATTTCTGATATATACATACATATATATATATATGTATATATATATATATATTGCTCAGTTTCTATGATATTATTTTCCCATTGATGGATGTGAATGAGGTAAATCAATTTTTAAAATAATATTTTATTGAATGTAAGTTCATATATCAAAAATCTCACCTCTTTAAAATATACAGCCCGTGTCTATGCTGGGATTTTGTCTGGTTTGAGCTTCTATAGGCCTGTGCATGTTGTCACCACTGCTGTGAGCTCATATGGGTAACTGACCAGCTGTCTGGAAGACTTGTGATCATTCATCCTCCCTGGCTCTTACTATCTTTCTGCCTCCTCTTCCACAATGATCTCTGAGCTTTTTGAGGCAGAAGTTTGAAACAGGTGTCCTATTCCGGGATAAGCACACTGTGGCCTCTTGTTCTCTGCACATTGGCCTATTGTGGGGTTCTGTTTTAATTACCATCTGCTGCATAAGGAAAATTCTCTGATGAAAGCTGAGAGATGTTTAAAGGATGGGGAAGTAGGTAAGAAATCCCAGCTTAAGGAACTTTTGGCAATTGATGGCTGGTTAGAGTGGGAGAAATAGTGTCTTACACGGATGGAACTCATGGTGGACCCAGAGAATGGACCCACACTGAAGGACATTTGGGGATATAAATCAGACTCTCTAAGCTATATTTCATATATATAAGAGAGAACATTAGATTGAACGGGGGCCGGGGATAGGAGGTGGAATTAGGGGAGGGGATCTAAATACCAACAAACTCTATTGCATGAAACTAGCAAAAGTCTAATAAAAAATAAAATGAAAAATTGAAATTGTAATAGAGATCAGTAACTGTTATATATATGCACAATGCATATATGTGCATATATATATGTCCCAGTGTTTTTTTCATATACATAGTTGTGCACCCATCAGAACTCTTAACACTGTGTAACTTAAAAATTATTAGATTTATTTATTTTCATGTGTGTGTGTGTGTGGTGCTTCCACACACAGTGCATGTGTAAAGGTCAGAGGACAACTTAGACGAGTCAGTTCTCTCCTTACACCATGTGAGTCCCAGGGATTGAACTCAAGTTGTTAGGCTTGGCAGTAGGTACCTTTACCCACGGAGCCCTCTTGCTGGCCCAACACTATATAATTTTAATCCATCATCTTCATGACCCCCCAGAGAAGGCCCATCATCATCTGTCCATTTCGTCATTTCCTTACCTCCTGGCCCCAGGCAATCACATTCTATCTCTTTGTATTTGTTTATTTCAGACAGTTCTTATAAATGAAATCATACAGTAAAGTCTACTTGGAGTTAAGATGACTGTTTCAATGAATTATAGGATACTTTTGCATTCTTGAATTATGTAAGTGGCCCACTGTGCTTAGATGGATTTTACTTGCATCTAAATGTCATTTTTTCAACATAAGTTATGATGAACAAATATGTGTTTTTAAATCCTTACTTCCTATCCTTGGTATCTTTCACCTTCAAGGATTCCCAAGAGAGCCAAAGCTCCCTTTGAAAAGCATTGGCCTAGAGCAAATTGTAGTCTAAACACAGCTCTTGTGAGCGCAGAGCGAACATTCAGTTTTGTTTACATTTGGCTGAACTGAAAGGGGTCATTTCAAGAGAGAGAGTCAAGGACCAGAAACGGAAATGGCCTGGAATGAATCTAAAATATTTAATGTTTAAAATTTGGGGGCATGCAGGAGAATGTCCAACTATTGTTACAGGCATGATTGAAAAGAAGTCAAGTGTTCTGGTGTCCAGCCAAACCAAAGTTCCTTTAAGGACAAAATCCTTAACGTACGTATTTTTATATGTACATAGCAAAGCAGATAGTGGCAAAAAAAAAAAAAACAAAAACAAAAACAGAGAGAGACTATAGACTGTATAGACCGTAGACTATGAAGGCCCTTGAGGGATGGATACATTCCTTGAGAACTGAAGGAAGTAGGGTTGGAGGGAGGGGAAGAAAAGACAGCTACTAGACAGGAAATGTATATTCAGGAGACTTTAAAGACTGGGTTAAATAGAAGGACAGGTGAATTCTAAACAGCAATTTGAACACAAGTTTTCAAACTTTGCTTTTCTAACTCTTCCAAAGCAAACAATGGATGTGGTTATTGATTCTCCCTGTACAGTCTGCTACCCAAGATGTTTTCAGTTTATGGATTTAGAGTTAAGTTTATGTTATTTTCAATGGAAGTCTTATTTTTATAATATAATTTATGTTTCAGTATTAACATGGTATTATTTTTTCCCCTAAAATATACACTCTAAAGATGTCCTGTAACACATCTAGCATCTCCCACAGTCCCACTAGGGTTTAACAAATGCTGCTGTGCTGCCAGATACAGATAATGACAGTGAGCATGTTGTACAGGCTGACATCTTCTCCTAGGAAGTACATGTATATCAAGAGCCTCAGCCAGCAGTAGAACCGAGTGTAAATGGGATTGCAATACACATGCAACATCCTCTATTGACTCAAAATACCCCCTAATTTCTGACCAGTTGGCATGTATTTATTCTGCTATAAAGAGAAAATTGGCACATCCAGTAGGGGCTCTGGAAGTAAGGAGATCCACCAGATATTCACAGTAACGCCCCAGGAACCTCCGTTAACAGTAGGAACATGATCTGAACCAGAGAATATTTTAAAAGCACCGAAGTTTATGACTTCCTGGCACATTCATAAGGTAAAGCTGCAGACGAGGTATTTTCCTGTCAGGGGACCCCTGGTCTGTGTTTATGTCTCATTTGTGATGGATGGGGGAGACATTACATGAAGGGTACTGATGTACTTTTGAAGCGGCTTGTGCAAATCCACATGAAAATATGAATCTTCTTATTTTTTTTGTTGACTTGCTTACTGAGATTTTTAAAAAGAGGCAAGTTACAGTTCAGTTTCTTTTATAAACTGACATCTTTAAAGTATTTAAATAAACAAGTTCAAGCAGTACTATCAAAGATTTCAACCCCAGAGATTTCACCAAAGAAACCAGCAGGGACTGGGGCTGGAGCTTCAGGAGGTAGAGTGCTGCCTGCTTAGCATCAAGCCCTGGGTTCCATCACCGCACTGTATAAACCTGGCATGGTGCCACACACCTGTAGTCCCAGAGCACGGGAAGCAGAGGTAGGAGCATCTCAAGTTCAAGATGCCACACAGTTTCTTACTTATAAAAGTGGCTACAAACTGATCCTCCTACAACATGGCTTCTAAGATGCCATTTCCTGGTCAAGAAACAATAGCTTGAACCAGTTATCCACGGCTCAAGCATCTGTTGTTTGGCCAGCCTATCTCTCCCCGAAACAGAACACCACATGGAATCCCCAGGTCTAGAGCTATTCTCCTCTCTCTATGCTCACAGATACCCCTGGGCCTTTGCTCTTGCTGGTTCCATGCAAAGATATTCCATGCTTGCTTGTAGCTCCAAATCCCAACTCTAGCTCTGAAGCAAGCACAAGATTGACTTTATTACTGTTGTAGGCTAAACCAAGCCCCTTGACAGAGAATCCACATCCACACATTCTGGCAAGTACTTTACTGACTGAACTATCTTGGCAGCCTAGTTATTTGATGTTTCTTTGTTTAGTGTGTTTGGGTGTGTATATAGGGCACTTTGTGTGTACATGAGTGTGTGCATGTATGTATGTGTGTGTGTATGCTTGTGAGCATGTGTGTGGAACAGAAAAACTATGAGATAAAGAATAGATCGCTCAAGAGATGGATCAGCAGTTAAGAGCGCTTACTGCTTTTCCAGAGGACCTACGTTTGGGTCCCAATATGGACATGGTGGCTAATACCATCACCAAATACTGCAGTTCCAGGGGTTCCAATGCCCATTTCTGGTCTCTGTGGGTACCAGGTACTTAAGTGGGGCACTTGCATACATGCAAGCATAACACTCATATATATAGGGATATCATGGTGCCTCACTCTTTCCTTCTCTCTCTTTCTCTCTTCCTTCCTTCCTTCCTTCCTTCCTTCCTTCCTTCCTTCCTTCCTTCTTTCCTTCCTTTCTTCCTTTCTTCTTTCTCTTTTTCGTAAGTAGAGTCTAATAAAGCCTAGGCTGGCTTTGAGCTCACTGTGGCTCGTCGTGCAGTCTTGATCCTCTGCCTCTTGAGTTGCTGGGATCACAGACGTACACCTCCACACCTGACTTGTGTATTGTGTCTGTACAGGTATCTTGTCAATGTGTTAGCGTCTCTGTATTTAGATGCAGAAATTCTACAACTGTGGATTCTGTTCTATGCAGGTTTTTAAAAAAATATTTATTATTTTTACTTCATGTGTATGAGTGTGTTGCCTGTGTGTATGTGAGGGCGCCTGTGTTGTGTAATGCCCATGGAGGTCAGAGAGGTGTTGGATCCTTTGGAACTGGAGTTACAGATGGTTGTTAGTTGCCATGTGGATGCTAGGAATCGAACCCGGGTCCTCTGTAAAAGCAGCCAGTGCTCTTAACCACTGAGCCATCACTTCAGCCCCTCTATGTAACTTTTTAAAGGGTACAAGCCACAGAGTAGGAAAAAATGTTTACAAAACATATTTGAGAAATGACATGTATCCATAATAAATATACATGTATACATACATATGTATTCAAAATGAAAGAATAAGAAAGCAAAGAATCCAGTTAAAAATGGTGCAAGATTTTAACAGACATGTCATTAAAGAGCACGTGCAATGCTGGGACTGTATTTCAATGGCAGAGTGCTTGTCTAACATTTGTGAAGCTTTAAGTTCCATTCCCAGCACAGCAATGTCCTTAGGCAAATGCACGTTAAAACCATGATGCAATCTTATGATATCTGAGAAAAACAATGTAGTAAAACAAATTTGACACTATGTCATAGGACTGTGGCTAGATCCGTGGAGTTCCTGGTGGTAAGGTAGCCGAGTCCTAGCCACTTCGGAAAACTGTGTGTGGTGTTTTCTTAAGAAGCTCAGCATTCCATATGCTCCAATAGCGTCACATCTTTGGATTTAGCAAAGAAAAATGGAAACATATGTTCATACAAAAACCTGGACATGAAGGATTATAGTAGCTTTATTCATAATTTCCCCAAATTGGAAACAATCCAAATGTCAAATGTCTGACTGTAGATCAGCTACAGCAGAACTTCAATGCACGGGAATGTCACTTAGCAAAGGGAACCAACTACTTATACACAAGGTTGGCCTTCTTATTTGCCTTTATGCTGAACAAAAGAAGCCAGAAGATTCCATCTTGACTGCTGGAATAGGAGATGTTGTAGGAGCAGAATGCAGGTCAGTGATTGCTGGAGACAGAGCTGACTACCAAGGGACATGGGAATGCTTTACAGTGAGAGAACCCTTCAGCATCGTGATCAGGATGAGGGCCACATATCCATATGAATACGTCAAAATGCAGAGATGTGTACAAGGTAAAGAGTAAACCTTCCTGCAATTATATTTTTGTATGATGTATTATGCATGTACTTTATATTGTATGATTTTTAAACAGTCAATATGGTCTTCAGAGCTAGGAGAACTTGACATTATGAGTTTCATGTTTTTTTTTTTCCCAAATTTATTTTTGAATCAATTCAGCGAGGCCGGAGTGTTTATGTGTATCATCCATCAGGCTAGGCCATTTGGGGCTATAAAAGAAATTTAAAGCAATCTTGAGTTGTTCATGATTCTGAAGACAAGCATTGCAGCTGAGACTTTGGCACATTCTAAACAGTCATCTCAAGTCCTGTCCATAGAGATAACTAGTGGATGCCACATCTTAGAGAGGTTGATTGAGAAGTTTTATGCTGCTTAGATTATAGCTAGGAGGTAATGGAGGCAGAAACAAGAAATTAAGCTCCAGGTGAGGAGGCGGGTGAGGGTGCGGACAGGGATGCGGGTTTTGGATTCCTGGTTGGCAGATAAACACATACCCTAGGATTAGTTGGGTGCTCCAAAAAAATGAGAGTTCCTCAGTTTTCATAGAATTCTGCAGACTTGGGACTAGGGAGATGGCTCAGTGATTAAGAACATTTGCTGCTCTTGCAGGTTATCCAAGTTCAGTTCCCAGCACCAACATGGCAGCTCACAACTGCCTGTAACTCTAGTTCCAGTGTATCTGGTGCCCTCTTTTGGCCTCTGAGGGCAAGAGGCATGCAAGTGTTGTACACATATACATTCAAGAAAGTACTGGTACACATAAAACAACAACAACAACTGTGTATGGTGGTGCATGCGTTTAATTCCAGCACATATTGAAGCAGAGGCAAATAGATCTCTGTGAATTCAAGGCCAGTCTGGTCTACATAGTGAGTTCCAGGTCAACCAGGTCTACACAGTTGAGACCTGTCTCAAAAAAGGAAGAAAGGAAGGAAAAGAATAAATTGATCAATCACTAGAAAGAAAGAGCTGGGTGTATATATTTGCTGCAGTAGCTCAGGTTAACTAAGAGGCAGAATTTGGGGTCACTATATCAGAATGTGACATGACAGATGAGGGGGGCTGGGAATAACTCAGTAGTAGAGTGCTTGCCAAGCACGTGTGGCCGGTGCCACGCCCAGCACTTCAAAACACAATCCCAAACCAAACCAAAACCAAACAAAAAACTCCCAGGAATACAGTAGAGATCAGAAGCAGTGATGACCTCTGAATGATTTAGCGTTCATAACGAGGGAAAATCTAACAGATATGCGAGCAGGGGGAGGGGCCGCTTTGTTTGGGGCCGGATGTGCAGACGGACCCTCCAGTTGGGACACTGTCTCTTCACTCCAGCTGCCCTGGGAGCCTTGCAGTTCCTGGAACAAGAGTCACGCTCCCACTGCTGAGCTGCTGACCTGGCTGTGTCCTCTGCGTGAAATGCTCTTCCCAGTCTGTCTTCGTGGTATCCTCACTTTTCTCCACTTCCTTATGGAGAGCCCTATCCGAGCACTCTGAGCACCCCCATGTCGGGGCCTCAAGCCTCCATATCCTGCTCTCCCTTCTTATAGCACTTTATCTTCGAGCATTGTTTTTAAGAATATTTATTTTGATTATTTTCAATTATGTTATGTGTGTCAGTGTGTGGGTATGTGCACCTGAGTGCAGATGCCTGTGAGGCCGGATTTGCCAGATCCCCTGGTGTTGGTGTTACAGGAGGTTGTGAGTTGACCCATATGGGTGCTGGGAACCAAACTCAGGTCCTCTGGAAGAGCTGTAAGATCCCTTAACTGCTCAGTCATCTCTCCAGCCCATTTCCAGCATTCATTTTTTAAAAATATTTTATTTGTTATTTTTATTTTATGTGTTCGAGTGTTCTGCTTGCATGTGTATAAGTGCACCCATGTCATGCAATGCCCGAGGAACTCAGAAGAGGGCGTCAGAATCCCTGGAACTGGAGTTATGGATGGTTGTCAGCTACCATGTGGGTGCTGGGACTCGAACCCAGGTCCTCTGCAGGAGCACTGTTCTTAACTAAGCCATCTCTTCAGCCCATTTCCAGCATTCTTGACCCATTTAGGCCTACTGTTCACAGGCTGCCTCCCCTTGCTAGAATGCAAGTCCACAGTGGCAGGGATCATGGGCTAATTTTCCCATGAGTCTGCACTATGGGTCTCAAAGATATTTCCAAGCATGCTCATCATCATCATTAGTAGCCTGACCTACTTTCTTTGCTCTGCGCTTTATGCCATTAACTCATCAAATTCCTACAGTCCCTTGCTGGGGGTAAGAACTGTTCTCATTCCCACCCATTTATTAAATTAAATATCAAAAATATGGTATCATTTTAATTTTATGTGTTATGAGTGTTTTGCCTGCATGTATGTAAGTGTACCATATAGATGCACTGTCAATGTCCAAAAAGGTCAGAAGAGGTCTTGGACCCCCTGGAACTGTAGTTAGAGGCAGTGTGGGTGGGTGGGGAACCGAACCTGGGTCCTCTGCGAGAGCGGTCAGTGATCTCAACCGCTGAGCCATCTGTCCAGCCCCTGCTCTCATTTTCACAGAGGAGGAACAGAACTGCAGATTATGAGAGACTGAGTCAGGGTTACTCGAATATAACCAGTAGGACATGGAGCCCATGTCAAGACACAAAAATGCAGGGAAATACAGATCTTAAACGGTGTGAACACACATTCTTCTGGCACCTGAAAACCCAAGGATTCTGGGTTGGCAGGTCAGGCTCATTGGACAGTATTTCAAGGACAGCCTCTTCCATGAAAAATCTGGTAAAGAAGACGGAAAGACAGGCTGGGAAAGTGCTTTTGCAAGGTGATAAAAGTGGAATTTGAACTTAAAAAAAATCTTCATTTCTCAATAAAGTTTAAATTTACATCTTTAAAATAAAAAAAATTATTTCATGTATATGAGTGTTTTGCCTACATATATAAGTGTACCAGTGCATGCAATGCCCGTCAAGACCAGAAGAGGGCACTCCCTGGAACTGGAGTTATGGACAGCTGTTGCTGCCAGGTGGGTGCTGGGAATTGAACCTGGGTCCTCTGCAAGAGCAGCCAGTGCTCTTAACCACTGAGTCCTCTTTCTAGTCTAAATTCAATATCTTTTAGAAAGGTAAATGCTAGTTGGATCTCTTTTATTCCCCATTTTTAGTAAAATAGGTCTAAAATAAAATCCATTTAATGTTAGCAATTTCTAAAATCACGTCATCTAAGTATTAATCTGGTTTCTGTTTTACCCGGCAGGTGGGACACTTTACTGTTCTTGCTATTAACGTCTCTAAAAATTCATTATTGAAATGGGATTGACAACCCAGAATTGTTTTGAAGAAAAATCTCAATTTGGAGGCTGCTTCCTGATCCTGCGAGCGGCCTCTGACTGTAAACATAGTCTCAGCCCCTTAGGCAGGATTTGCTCTTCCGGTGTCTGCGGAGGGCATGGTGACCTTTCCACTGGCTTTTGATGACCGCCCTCTTGTGGCGGATCTTGAGCATGCAGGTCTCCACGTTGCTGCGAGGTTCTTTGTGAGGTCTGAGGATTCTGGGATATCCCTGGCTCAGCCTGGCCCCTTGCGGGTAGTCTCTGATGGTCTGTAAACACGAGACCAAGTTCATGGTTGTTTCCAGATTGTGTTTTTTTTCTGTATAATTTTATGCCACTGCTGTTAGTCTGGCCCATTTTACTCGTGATGATTTTCCTCTGCCTATCTTATAGTCATTAGAAAAAGAGAAGAAAATTAAGTAGGTTAAGAGTCTTTACATTTAAACCCATAACAACTCTCCAAACATCTGCAATGCTTTTTTGTTAAAAGTGTAAGTAATGCAAAAACCAAAACCATTCTATAGAAACCCAGGAGGTGGAATGTGGTGGTACTTGCCTGTGAGTCCTCTAAGCCTTGGGAGGCAGAGGCCGGAGGACTGCGGTAAGCTCTGGGCGGGTCAGGACCACAGCAAGGGCTGCTTCGAAAGCAAACGAAGTGAACAGACGCACAAACAAAACCCCAAAGGATGGTGTATGTTTAAGGCAGAGAGATACCCGACAATCCCGAGCTTCTGAGTTCATCTCATCTAGAAAGCATAAGGCTTGGGGTGGACGAAAGAAAAGGACATTTGTGCTCACTCTTCCAAGGTGGCTCCAGTGCCCCCTGTAGCACGTGAGTCTTAGATGTGTGTGTGTGTGGGGGGGTGTATGTGTGTGCGTATAAATAAATAAATGTATGTATATATATTTATATCCCTATATGTAAATCCCTAGTTCTGGTTATACTTGATCCTATCTAAAGGCTGCCACTTAAATTTCACTGAATCAAGGGACAATATCTTTTTAAAAATTATATAATATTTTAATTAATTTTTTGAAATTGCATGCACCCGTACGCTATCTCTGACCAAAGCCAGTCCCTATGCCTCCCCGAGTCCCTCCCGGGCCCACCTCCAACCCCCCCTCCTAACTCATGTCTTTTATTCTTTTATAACCCACAAGTTCAATTTGTGTTGCCCTGGGGCACATGGGTGTGGGGCCATCCACTGGAGCCCAGTCAACCCAGGAGGGACCACACCTGTAAAGAAGACTGACCCTCCCTTCCTTACCGGCCATCAACTATCAACAGTTCCTCAGCCAGGGGTGGGGCCCTGGGATCTCCTCCCATTCCAGGCTGGAATGGCTGTTGGCTTGATCTCTGGCATGTCTTGTTCAGGGAGTCACAGCTGCCAGGAGTTCATGAGTGCTGTGGTCCTGTCATGTCCAGAAGACACTGTTTGCCTAGTTCTCCTAGCACACACACACCTTTGGCAGTAAGTCTTCTGCTTCCTCTTCTGTATTATTCCCAGAGCCTAGGGAGGGAGATACTATATAGAGGTCTCATTTATGGCTAAGCACTAATCAAGAATGTTTTACCTGTGTTTCATGACACATTGGAAGTGTCTTGGATCTGTGGGTTAGGAACCAAGTTATAATCTGAACTCTCATACCCAACAATTTGACTGGGCACCTTCTTTACCTGCCTCCTTCTGACCAGATGACATTCTAACCCCTGCTGGACTCAGGCGGCTCAGAGGAGGTAGCCATTGTTACAGCTGGACCTGAGCCTTCCACTAAAGGCCTTGTGTGAAAAGCCCCTCTCTGTTTTGCCTCCCACTCATTGTCCATTTGTCCTCATGTGGTTAGGAAGACAAAACACTGAAATGCCAAGCAGATCTGGGTTTTCCTGACCATCACTGGCTTCATGCACAGATTTTTCTAGCATGCTATCAATTGTCTGTGTGGTTGCAGGCAATCTGAACACAAGTACATGTGTTTAGAATTGTTTTATCATCCAGGTTAGTTCACACTTTTAAAAATATTACTATTTGTTGACCCTTAGTCATGTTTGCGGGAGAATCTGTTTTGTTTGATATTGCCACTGGTCCATCTGCTGTCCTGGGCTAATATTATCGGCCTGGTTCAGGTCTGTAATTCCCCATTTGCGATTCTGAGACCCAAAGAATTCTGAACACAAAAAGTTATTTTTATAATTCTTCTGGCATCGGAGCCTGGTCTGTGCTTATGTGAGGCTATTTCTAGTCTATTTATTCTCCTGAGTGTGAATATTAATGTTTTTTCCACAAGTATTACTGTGCCTGATTATGGAGTGTTGTCTTGAGTCTCACTTTGGGTCTGATGTCATGCGTGACATGTATCTGTATTAATTTTTATATGAAAACTAATCTACCTTAAGCACACTTGGGTCCAGAGTGTGAGCTAAGAGCTCCTGGCTCTGTGTGCACATGCTCCCGGCTCTCTCTGCATATGCTTTCTGTGTGCTTATCCTTTATATTTGCATCTGAGTAGTGCTTAGCTAGAGTTGCTCTTAATGTAATATGAAAACTATTATTTATTTATGATCTGTTTTGAGACAAGGTTCCCTATACCTGGACTGGCTTTAAACTCTCAACCTTCCTGCTTCAGCCTCCAGAGTACTAGGATTACAGATGTGTATCACAGTGGCCCAAATCAGCAAACTGTCTTGAAATGGAAGATTAAATATATTGAAGTCCATTTCTGATGCACCTGCACGTCTCTGCTTTCTTGTTTAGCACTCGCTGGTTGCGTCTCTTTCTTCTGTCCTTCCTGGGGTTCTATTGGATAGACTGTTGAACACACCTTTCCCTTTTTTCTAATGTTTGCTCCATTAGTGAGGATGTGGCATTCTCTTTATTTCTGTGGTTGCTCTTGAACTTGTTTCACTTACAAGGTCCAAAATGAATTAATTTTCATTGTAGTCAGATCAGCATTTTCAGGCAGGTGAGATGGTTCATTGTGTAAAAGTGCTTGCTGCCAAGCTAATGGAGTGCTCAGTTCAATCCTCAGAACCCACATTATGGAAGGAGAGAAAGGACTCCACAAAGTTGTCTTCTGACCTCTTCCACATGTGATTCCCCCCCCCCACCCCAGAGAGAGAGAAAATAGATAAGTATAAGCAAAACAAGTTAGCAATGCCAGGGCACTTCACTGCTCTAATTTAAAAAAAAAATATTTTATTACTTTATGTGTGTGAATTATGCCTGCATGTATGTTAGTGTACTCATGTCATGCAATGCCAGCAGAGATCAGAAGAGGGTGTTGGATTCCCTAGAACTGGAGTTATGGACGGTTGTTAACCGCCATGTGGATGCTGGGATTTGAACCCGGGTCTTCTGCAAGAACAATCAGTGCTCTTAAGCACTGAGCCATCTCTCTAGTCCCTCACTGCTCTAACTTTGATTGTGCTCTGCCAGCTTCTAGCTATTGTCCACCAGGGCTTTCTTATTTATTTGTAGCCCAAGATGGCCTCCAACCATCTTGGTGCCCTTCTCCCACCATGACGGACTACATCCCCAGAACTGGAAGCCACAATGACCCCTTCCTCTCTTAAGCTGCTTCTTGTCAGGTATGCTGTCACAGCAACGAGAAAAATAAGAAATGCACCTACTATTGGAGCGGGTGTTTGGCCTGCATGGGGCCTTGACTGCAATCCCCCTGCACCCACACAGGTACACAAAAATATATTCTTGTCATTGATAAAATGTATTTTCTTCTAATCATAGGGTTTCACTTGTTAGTAAAACATAAATCCTTTGAGAGTCTAGTATGTCCCAGGCACTGCAGAAACAGAAACAAATAACAATGACAGTCTCTGCCCTGTGAGATTCGGATTACCTCTCAGATATTTTCTTATGAGACAAAAAATAAACAAACCTCGGTCCCCTCGGGCTGGCCCTGAGTGCTGGGACCCCCAACGCCCCTCCATTCTTATTACCTGCTCTATTTGCAGAAACAGGGCACACTAAACTGTGACCCTCTGTCCCTGTGTGAGTTGAAGCCTCTCTCCACACGCACAGAGTTACCCTGCCTTCTCCGCTTTCACTGCTGTTCTTCAAGACTGACTTTGTGACTTTTTAAAACTTACATGACTCCTCCCTCAGGCTGATTGGGTGCAATTGTTTTGTACTCTAAATATTCCTTTCTATCTAGAGTACCAAATAAATGCCCTGAAATTACGGATTTAGTTGGCCTTTCCTTCCACGCTAATAGCTAACTGAGACCAGGCAGTGTGTCTTCTCATATCCCATGACAAAGGCTCATTTATCACATCAGCTTGTTTACAGAATCATGACAATTGTGCAAACTGTGAATATGTCCCCACACCAAGGGACAGACCCATGTATTTAGGATGATAGTGACGCAGCTTGCCTTGGCTGATCACCTTCCACGCAGGTGGACTGGAGAGATGGCTTATCAGTTAAGAGTACTTGTTGTGTAACCATGAGATTATACAGAGTTCAGGTTCCAGCATTTTCTTAGCAATCTGGGCATTCCACATATATCTATAAGCCCAGATCTGAGGAGGGTGGAGACGAGAGGAACCCTTGAGCTTGCTAGCTTCCAGCCTAGCCAGGAAAACTTTAGGGAGAGGCTCTGCCTCAAAGGAGTAGGTAGAGGAGCTAGAGAGATGGCTCTTGTAGAGGACCCTCTCCTTGGCAGATGTCTCGAGGCCTGACATCACCAACATCCTGGGATCTCCATTGCCAACCAGCCTTAACATTCACAGCTTCATATAACATCCTTTTGGGGCCTTCTTTATGCAGGGACTCCCCCTGCTCCATGCTGCCTGGCCTTGGCAGTTTCCCGAAACTGGGGTGGAAGTTCACAAGTTGGCAGCTGAGCTGGGTGTGGTCCTGCCCCGAGGGCACCCTTTCCACTGTTCAAAGGTAGATCTGGAGGCTGCTCCTTGCTGGTTCTGATCTCTATCAGAGAGCCTCTTTTACAGTACATTCTTTGGCTGCCTTCTTTCCAACATTATTAAGCCTCCTACTGCTCTTTTTCTTTTTAAACTGCATATTTTGTATGTCTTTCTGTCCCACTTGTTCTTTTCCACGTAGATCTCTGTAATATTCACCATTAATAACCATGCCACTGTGCCACATCCTGCTATCTTGAAATTTCCTCTGCCAAAGAATTTAGACCATCATGTGTTTTTAAGAAATTAACTTTGGTTTCATCATACAGCAGAGTGAGATGCACACAGAAGGTCACAACTGGGAAAGTTTTAGAGAATAAGAGACTATAGAGTGCATGTCTCAGGATAGGACTCTTATTTTAAACCCACTCAGCCATGGCTCAGGGACCATTGTGAAAGAGGAGGTGGAAGGAAATATTGCAAGAGCCAGCACGACTATAAAGAAACAGAGGATTTCAGGCCTCTGGGAACTTGCTCATATGAACCTGCAACAGTGGTGACAGCATGCACAAGACCATGCTGACTCAGTCAGAGAAAATCCAGCATAGAACTGGGGAAATGGGCAGCAGCCCCAACCTCAGTTGAGGAACTGCTGGCAGCTGATTACTGAGGAGTGAGGGGGACTTGAGTTTCTTTTTTTTTAAATGTTTTTTAATTGAATCATTGTGTTTCATACAGAACATGTCAATAAGTCTTAATCATCTTTATATCCCTTTTCTCATGAACATCCCCCCTATGCCCCACAACTGGAACCCATACATTCTTTTATCTGTGTTAAGGTCTATTGTGTCAAGTTAGTGGACCCACGTGACCTCAGTGCAGGTTCATATACTGAAGTCAGGTCAGCCTACCCAGAGTCTCACTTTAGGAAAACAAGCTCATCCTCACCCAACAGTAATCAGTTGCCAATATTTCTTAAGCAAAAGTTGGTTTCTGCTACCCATTTCCCAAGTACCACACTGGGCTTTGGTCTGCTTGAGTTTGCATGGGTCTTGAGCATGCTGAAATCATTGCTGTAGGTTCATATGAGCAGGTCCCAGGAGCTTGTTGAGTTCTATTTCCATACGGTCACTCTCCTACTCTCCTCCTTACTGACTCTTGCAATCTCTCTGCCTCCTCTTCTGCAATGATTGAGACTTAATGTAAGAGTCCTGTCCAGGGACCCACACTCTGCAGATTCTGAATCTCCATGATTTAGCCATTTGTGACCTTTTGTGTTACTGGTCCTTTGTTGCATGTGGGAGCTTCATTAATGAGAGTTGAGAGATTCAATAGTGTCTTCTTTATCCCTTGTTCTATACTGTGTGAGCTTTGGATGTAGAGGCTGCACTGTAAATGTGCTGCTTAGGCATGGGTAATTCACAGACAGTGTTTGTGTGTGATCAGCTGTGGTACTCTGCATTAGTCTCCAACTGGTGCAAAAGAAGCGTCTTTGATGAGTGGTGACTGGGATACTTGACTGTAAATATAAGGAAACATATTTTGCATTTAGTAAGAAGGTACATTAGCCTAGAGATATGACAGCCCTGGGGATCTCTCTAAGATCTACGGTCTCTTCATGTGTGTTTGGATATGGTTATAGTATCTCATATGAATTTCCTCCCATTGAGTGGACTCTAAGACCAGCTAGGTAGCCATTGATTGGCCCCAAAATAAAAGTGCCACCACTCACCACTGTTGAAGGCTGTGGCAGTCATCAATGTGATTATTTGATCATGAAGCTAATGTTGGGCCTTCGATTGATATTCTCCCTTGGCTACTTGCAGGGTGCTCTCCAGAGCTATGAGGGCTAGCCTTCAGGGGAAGTGGCTTCCAGGTCAGTTCCAGCTCCATTCCTCCAAATATGGTCTCTGAAGTATGTCCTGTCTTCAGCAGGAGGGTGTTACCTTCAGGTTCTGGGAGGCAATCAAGAGTTGTCACAATAGCCCATGTAATTTTGGGAATCCCTTGGATCACTCTGGACAACAACTCAAAGCAATATTTCTCCTGTTGGACACTGTTTCTTGTCATGCAGCCTTCAGCTATACACATGGACTCATGTAGAGATATTGTAGGTGGAATTTGTCATAAGACTACGTATTTTACACTAGATAAGCATTATTTATCTCTCATCTTTCCTCTCTTCTCTCTCTCTCTTCCTCTCCCTCTCCCCGTGTAACCTTCTCTCTATGCCTTCCCCATTAAAATGAGCCCAATTTCCCCATTTCTCCTTTAACAATACGTTTTCTAAGGCTCCCCCTCTCGTGAGCTCCTTCTTCCCCTTTACCCAGAGTTCCTTGTGTGACCCTCCTCCCCTTCCATCTAAACACCCTTTTATCTATTTCTCCCTAGTAACACCTGTCTCCTACTAGTCTTCCCTCAGTTTCCTTCTCTCCCTTCACTTCCCTGGTTCCTTTCCCTTTTCCTGGTTCTGGTTCTTGCAGTTACATTAGGATACATACAAACAAGGGTTTGTTGCTAGGATCCACAAATGAGAGAGAAATATGTCGTTTGCTTTTCTAAATCTAACTTCACTTTGTGTAAGAGTTTCTAGTTCCATCCATGTACCTGCAAATGTCATGGTTTTGTCTTTCTTTACCGCTGAAATAGAGCTTCATTGTGTAAACGGACCACATTTTCATTATCTACTTCTCAGCTGAGGGACACTTAGGTTGCATCCATCCCTTAGCTATTGTGAAAAGAGTAGCAACAAACACGGAAGTACAAGGATCTCTGCAATAGGATGAGTCCTTCGGATGTATGCCAAGGAGTGGTATAAATGGGTCAAATGGCAGGTTCCTTTTTAGTTTTTTAAGAGTTCTCCACACTGCTTTCCATAGAAGTTGCATGAGTTTACAACACACCAGCAGTGAATGAGCGTTCCTCTTTCTCCACATCCTCTCCAGCATTTGGTATCATTTGTTCTCTTGCTCTTAGCCAGTCTGACTGTAATAAGATGAAATCTTAAAGCGGTTTTAATTTGCATTTCCCTGATTATTAACAATGTTAAGCACTTTTAAGGATGTTTCTCAGCCATCTTTATTTCTTCTTTTGAGAACTCTCTGTCAGATCCTTTGCCCATCTCATAACTGGGTCACTTGTTTTCTTGATTCTTTGTTTTTTAAGTTCTTTATATAATCTGGATGTTAAACCAGATGTCAGTTAGATCTATTTGATGTAGGTATTGTTTAATTCAAGTGTCTCTCTGTTTATTCTCTGTCTGGTTGACCTGTCTAATGGAGACAATGGGGTATTGAAGTCCTCTACTATTGGTGAGTTGTGTTTAATCTGTTGTTGGAGACCGAGATGATTTCTCTCAGAACAAATTAAGCTTGGGGCTTTGAAACTACAGCTACTATTCCTGCTAAAGGAGGAACCTCTGAACCCAGAAGTCTTGTAACTCCTGCTGGGCGGAACATGGCCTGGGAGTGGGAAAAAGTTAGCTGGGTTAAAAGCCTATTATGCTCTTTGTTCTCAGAAAAGCCTTCTTTTGTTGGAAAACATCCTCCACTCCTTGATTTATGACTGCCACATGAATCCCCTTCTCCAAGTGAACTGTGACCACAAAGTTTGACAATACCCTTTGAGTGATATATATCTTAAATACTATTTACAGCCCTCTTCTATCTGATTATGTTGTTAAATCTCTGCCTATTTACTTATGTTGTTGAACCTCCTTACCTGTTTACTTATGTTAACCCTCTTTGACTGTTTGCTTGTTTAACTGCTCATAGCCTCTTTTTCTGTACATAAGCTTGTTAAACCAAACAGTAAATGACTTGCTTTGAGAGACACAAGTCCCAGAGCCTGACTCTGTCCACTCCCAGGCTGGAAGCCCCTGCACCTTGAGCAGGACCCCTGCAATCTGTGACTAAAAGGTCTGGAGTACTGTTTTTATGACGTTGGATACACCATACCAGAGTTTGGTGCGTATATGCTCATGATTGTGATATCTTCTTCGTCAGTTGTTCCACTGTGCAGAATGACGTGGCCTTCCTTATCTCTTCTGATTAGTTTTAGTGTGAAGTCTATTTTGTCAGATATTAGAATGGAAACTCCTGTTTGTTTCTTAGTGCCACTTACTTGGAATATTTTTTTCATCCTTTTACCTTTAGGCAGTGCCTGTCAAAGGTTAGATGGGTTTCTTGCAAACAACAAATGGATGGATTTTGTTTCTTGATCCATTCAACTAGCCTGTGTTTTTTGACTGGGGAGTTCAGTCCATTGATATTTGAAGTTATTATTGAAAGATGTGTATTGATTCCTGTCATTTTAAATTCTGTTTGCATCTTTGGTCTAGCTTTGTGGTTCCCTAGTTGTATCTTCATTTAATTTTTTTCTGTTGCATCTTGGGTATAGTCATTCTTTTCTTCAACTCTTTGTATTGCTTCAAGTATTCTCTGCAAGGCTGGTTTTCTGGACATGAATTCTTTCAGCCTATTCATGTTGTGGAAGATTTTTCTTTTCATTTCAACTAATAAAGATTTTTGTTATGTGTTCTAGGTTGGCATCTGTGGTCATTTAGGTCTGGGAACACTTTGGTCCAGGCTTTTCTGGATTTCATAGTTTACACTGAAAAGTCAGCTGTAATTCTGATGGGTTTTACTTATATGTGACTTGTTGTTTTTCTTTTGCAGCTTTCAGAATTCTCTCTTTGTTCTATATGCTTAGGGATTTTACTGCGCAATGCCATGGGGAGTTTCTTTTCTGTCTATTTGGTGTTCTGTTTGCTTCTTGTATTTGTATGGGACTGTCTTTACTTAATTTGGGGTAATTTTCTTCTACAATTTGGTTGGAGATTTGGTCAGTACCATTATCCTGTTATTTTCCTTCCTATATGCCTATGATGTATAAATTTGGCATTTTCATGGTGTCTCACACTTCCTGCATATTCCATTCCTGGGTTTTTAAAAAGAATTTTCATATTCTTTGCTTTAGTGTCCAGTTCTTCAACTTTATCATCCAATCTTGATGTTCTGTTGTCTTTCATTCTGTTGGTGAGGCTTCCTCCTGTCATTTCCAATTGGCTTATTGAGTTTTTCACTTCCTTCTTCCTTTCAGTCTGAATTTTCTTTAATATTTCTATCTCTTTTGTGAGATCAGTCAGGAGTTTATCCATACCTTCTTTGAGTTCTTTGATTTGTTTGTTTATGTGTTCTTTAAATTCATTGAATTCTTTGATCATATTTATGATTGTTCTTTGAATTCTGTGACCTGGGTTATCTCTATGGGACTCTCACTGTAGAACTCTTTTATAGGACTGGTGATGTTTGATGGGGACATATTATTTGAGTTTTTCATATTATTATATTTTTGTTGTGATCTTGGCATGTATATTTCTTTTGTTGTTTGTGAGCCTGATGTGAGACTCGAGCCTTCTTTTGTTCAGTTAAAGTTTGAAAAGCTGGTTGGTCAAGGCTTCAGGTTTTCTCTTTTGATTTTGTATTAGAGGGACCAGATGTCTCTACTTCAGCTACTCCAGAGTCCCTCAGAGGCACACATTAGGTGAGATCACATGCTCTCAGGTTCTCTGTTAAGGTCTGTGTTCCTCTAGCAAGCAGATACAGCATAATTTGGGAAAATTGCTAGGCAGAGGCTGAATTCAGGCTTTCTCAGGCAGTCTGCAAAGGTCTGGGCCCCAGTGAAGTAGGCTAGGGCCTCCTCTCAGAAATCCAAAACAGTTTGGGAGAGGGGACAGTTAAGGGAGGCAGGAGGTCACAGGAATGCAAAGCCAAGTTAGGAGTGGGGACAGCCTGTGAAGGCTCTAACAAACTAGACTGAAAAATTGAGCTAGTTTGATATGGGATTCTGGACACTGTGGGTGGGTCTGGACTAAGAGATCTGGGGCCCTGAGGGCAAGAGTTGGCCTGTGCCCAGGATTAATAGAAAAGAGAGTGGATCTTCTTTAAGGGAGTGACTCAAGATAGGCTTAGATACCAGTGGATGAACTTGTACCGAGAGACATCTGGCTACAGGTTCTTGACCAGATAGGACTTAACATATATAACAGAATGCATGAAATCTGGTGCAGGGGTTAAGGGGGGGCATAGATGGGGAGGGAGCCTAAATTTGATTAAGATATATTGTGTGAAATGCATGAAAATTCAATAAAAATATACATTATGAAAAATAAAGAAATTTAGCTTCAGGCAAATTCTTAGGCCTTGGGCACATAACAGTCAGACTCTGTCAAAATATCCCAGTAGTTATTCAAGTCCTTTTTTCCATCTGTCTCAAAAACAACCTGACCTGGGCCTCTGGTAGAATGGCCCATTAATCTCTGCTTACAGCATTCAACTGCATTGCTAGTCCAAACTCCCAAAGTCTTCCACATTCCTCCACAAACCATGGTCAGGACTTCAACTTCACAGCCACAACCCCCTCTCTGGTACCATCTTCTGTATTATTTATTTTTCTGTTGCTGTGATCAAACACAAGGACCAAGGCATCTTAGAGAATTTATTGTGCTTACAGTTTCAGAGGAATAAGAGTTCGTCATGGTGGGGAAGCGTGGCAGGATACAGCTGGGGCAGACAGTTAAGTGCCTACATTGTCAAACAGGCACAGGAAACAGAGGGGGCGGGCAAGGGTAAAGCTAAAGCCCACCCGCAGTGATATACCTCCTCCAGCAAGATCACACCTCCTAAACCTCTTCAAACTGACCCACCAACTGGGGAAAAATGTTCAAGCACTTGGAGCCTTTGAGCACATTCTCATTCAAACCACCTTAGTGAGCAACAGCGGAAAATAGTGATTACCCACAGCCATCAGCCAAATGAAGAAAGCACAAGTAAGTAGGACTGATGAAGCCAAAAAGAGTAAAAGCTATCGTAACCTTTCTCTTTGAGACAGAGTAGCCCAGGCTAGCCTCAAACTTCCTGTGTAGCCCAGGATGCTTCTGAGCAAAAATGCTTTTGCCTCCACCTCACAAGTTATGAGATTCCAGGCATGCTCCACCTCATGAACTCAGTCTATGCAGCACTGGGGATGAATTCCAGAGCTGTGTGTATGCTGGGCAAGCAAGCACTCTACCCGCTGAGCTACATCCCCAGTCCTCTCCTGCCCACTTTAAACAAAGCATTTCAGCACATTTCATTTTATTTTTATTTTTTTACGTGTATGAATATATTGCCTGCCTGTATGTAGCACACCCATGCCGTGTAATGTCCTCGGAGGTCAGAAGACGGTGTCGGATTCCCTGAAACTAGAATTATAGATGATTGTTAGCCTCCATGTGGGTGCTGGGAATTGAACCAGGATCCCCTGAAAGAGCAGCCAGTGCTCTTAACCACGGAGCCATCTCTCCAGCCCTTCAGGATATTTTCATCTATAGTGACTTGTGGTGATGCTGTTCCCAGTGATTGCTGTTGGGAACAGAGTCAGGCCTTTGATAATGAGTTTCCCTGGCAACAAAGCCCTGTCAACAGTGTTGGGATCAGACCATATAATAGAATTCTGTATCAATGTCAGGGTACCTTTAACAAAGACTTTGGTGTCGATTGGTATTCTGAAGATGTACAGACTAGCACGACAAGCCATTGTAGCAGCCTCGGGTAGTTGCTATAGTAATAACTAATATAAGATTTGGGATGCATTACAACATTTTTAGAATTAAAGTTGTTTAAATATTTTGATAGTGTTCTTTCTAAAATAAACCAAAATACAGAAAATGCATTAATTTGCGAAGTACGGAGCCTCACTAAGTCCTTAGTTAAAGAACTTGGGAAGAGTAACTAGAAATATAAATCAAATGGAAAGGTGTCACCAGAATGACTCTTTAAAGTCCTACTCCAACTTGACACCTCCACTCTACTGTCTACCAGAAATTATGGCCCCTTTCTGGTGTTGCCATGAATGATTGACACCAGGTATTGCTTTGGAGGCAGAGCATAGCAATCTCTTTGACAGACTGAGAAATTGTTATGTGGAGAAGAGGTAAACCTCCAGTACTGACCAAATTCAAATCACTCAGTCACAGGGAAAGCAATAAATAGCCCATGATGGAGAGAAAGATGCAGTGCATCCACCCACTTCCACATTGTCAGGGCCCCAGCAAGAGTGCAAACTAAGCTCACATGACACAGGTCTGAAAGGTATGAACTAGGACTGGAGAGATGGCTCAGCATTTAAGAGCACTGACTGCTCTCGCAGAGGACTAGGTTTTACTTCTCAGCACCCGCATGGCTGCCCACAACTATCCATAGCTCCAGTTCCAGGGAATCCAATGCCCTCTTCTGGCATGCATGTGGTACACCTACATACATGCAGGCAAAACACTCATACACGTAAAATAAAATAAAATAAATTAACCAAAATAATATTAAAAGGTTGTAATCACACTAAAAGCCTATGAAATAACATAGGGTCTCTCTCTCTTCCCCGTCCCCTCACCCTTCCCTCTGCTTTCCACCTCTCCTTCCCTTTCCTCTTCTTCCTCCTTCCTTGGTGACACAGGGTCTCATGTAGTTCAGGCAGTTCTTGAACTTGCTATGTAGACAAGGATGACCTTGAACTCCTCATCTTTCTGCCTCATTATCCTGAGGGCTGGGATTAAAGGCTCGAGCTACCGTGTCCAGTTTATGTGGATGGGACTTGGGGGTTTGTACATGCTAGGCAAGTACTCAATCCACCGAGATATCTACCAACCTGTCTATCTTCTTCTATTGATAGAATATTTTCATGAGACTTGGAAGGCAAGGTCTGATTTTGAGGTCTGGGCCTTACTTTTATAGACTTCTGGACTAATGCAAGGATATGCCACCATCCACAGGAAAATAGCCAGCAAAAGGCAAGAGGCTTCCAAGGGACTAGTGGTTATGTGGGAGACGTGATGTAATTCCCATTCCCATCCACAAACAATCATCTTTTCACCATGGATGCCTGTACTCCAGAGGCTTTGTGGCACATGGACCCTATGAAGCACCCTAGCCTTGCCAGTAAAGCTCTGTCCACAGCTGCCCATACTGTCCAGGGCAGGGTAGGTACTCTAGACCCAGAGAAGACATTAGTGTGGGATTCAGGGGAGGGCTCATGGCCATCTGGGAAGGAAAGTCTTGGATGCTGGAGTGAGATCCAAAAGGGAGGGACTTGGTATATACCCTGAGAGGATGGAGAGGTAACTCTCTAAAGTATGAGGTCCAAGGTGTGTTGTCTTCTTACCCACAGCATAGGGTGAGTCCTGGAAGCCTCCTTATGCCAACATTAAGGGTTGAAACCACCCTTTTCTGGTTGAACTGTTACTCTTTCTCAGGGCTACCTGTTTACTTTTCTAATCTGATTACTTTTATAGACTTCTGGACTAATGCAAGGATATGCCACCATCCACAGGAAAATAGCCAGCAAAAGGCAAGAGGCTTTCAGAAAGGATTTTGAAAGCAGAGTCCCAGGCCCATGCCTATCTCTTAGCATCGTTCTTCAGTCCCACCATCGCCACCTTACATGACTCAGATGCCCCCCCCCCTCGTGACTCCTGCTCCTCTCCTCTTCTCTGAAAGATGCCAGCAGGGCCAGCTGAGACAGACGGCCCTCTCTTTTGTAGTGATCTCTCTGCTCTTCCATCCATTTCCCCCTTTCTGAATTAGATTGTCTGTATAGTCATAGAAGGGGTCAAGGCTTGACCTGGATCCTTTGAAACCTGACATGCCGTTTCTCACCCACGGAGTATTGATCCTTCTTCCTCTGCCCACCTCTGCCGAGGTGACTCATCTGGGGGTGGTGTGCGGAGGCCGCCACACCTGAGAAATTGCCGTTTGGATACCAGGGATTGAATTGCTCTGTACTTTGCATTTGATTTGACTATTTCAACCAATGTAAGAGGTGTAATGAGGATAACACTGTTTATTGGTATTTCTTTGTATCATACAAGGAACTTATGAGCAGTTATCTCTCTCTCTCTCTTTAGATATGAAGCCTCTCTCTTTATTTGATCTGTGTTCCTTAGCTCATTTCCTGCAGGGTAATTTCAGGTTCAACCTGTTTTTTTTTTTCGATTATGAATCATTTTTTAGGTTATGACTCAAAGCCAATTTGGATAGGAAAAAAAAAAGGGCCCAAACTAGCTGTCTATAAAGAATCAAACCTAGAGAGGAATGGGAATTATTATCCTTGTAACCTTTGCAAACACCCACGGAAACATCATTCATTCATTCATTTAGCAAAAGTGCTGCGAGCACGCTCAGCTGATGACGTCACACAGAAAGGCAATTAGGTGTAAGGGCAATGAGATACTTTTATCTGAATGGTGCATAGATTATTTTTTAAGTTGGATTTTTTTTTCATAGAGTGGAACTATACCAAAAATTAGTGCATAAACTGGTCAACTGTGTTGCTGTTCAGAAGAACGGGGATGGCCTGAAGAGATGGCCCAGTGGCTAAGAGCTCTTGCTGCTCCTCTAGAGGACTGGAATTCAGTTCCCAGCACCCATGTTGGGTGTCTCATAGCTACTTGGAACTCCAGCTCCAGGGGATCAAACACCTTCTTCTGGCCTCCGCTGGCACCTGCACACATGTGGCATAGAGACACGTGCACACATACACATTTAATAATATATTAGAAAGTTAGAAAAGAACAGGAGAAAGGGTGGAGCTCTTTAACCTGGACGTGGGGTGATGGTGAACTGATTGGTTAAACTTTGCTTTCTAATCCACGGAGCTGGCAGCAGTCTCAACTATGAGATGTGTAGCCCTTCAAACTCACTACTGAAGAGCAGGAGGCCCAGACTGGGGAATGAATAGCTCAGGGTTGCCCAATGGGTCAATTCAGGGCAAAATCAGGCCTAGAATCAGATCTATTCTGTGTGGTCTTGGTTGTCTAAGAAATGACAGTAAGGACAATGTACTCAAGGTGTGAGGCAGAGGGGTGGAGCTTGCAGGAATGAGCCTTGGGGTCAGACTCTATGTGTGTAACAGCAGCCATCTTCTATCACTCTCCACCTTGTTTTTGCGAAAAGGTCTCATTGAACCCAGAGCTTACCAACTGCTATGGCTGTCCAGTGAGCTCTGAGGATTTAGCTACCCTTCCCGCACTAAGGTTCTGGTGCCCAACACCATGTCTAGCTTTTATGTCCATGCTGGGAACCTGAACTCAAGTTCTCTTGCTTGCACAGCAGGACTTCACCCACTGAGCCATCTCTCCAGCCTGGGAAGATCCAATTCTTGCCATTGCAATCCTTCTTTTGCGAGAAACCCGTCATAAAATCTTGAGTTACGTGGCTTATTTTCTCTTAGCTTTGATTTTCTTTCCTCTAATATTAAGTGGCATAAGAAAGTGCCCATGTACACATGGTCAGTGCTCATTGGACCCAGTAGGTTAAAAAAAAAAATCAAGAGGACATGAAGTTAGGAAGAAGACATGGTTGTGGGGGATCTAGAAAAGTTAGAGGGAGAGCAGGGGTGAAATGAGCAAAATACATTGTATTCGTGTATGAATTTTTCAAGGGATAAAATTGTTTTTTAAAGTGCCTTATCTCCATAGCACATAGTAAAAATAATTTTTTAAAAAGCTATCATGATTGTTCCTGGAACAGGTACTTAGTCATAAAAAGGCCCAAGATCGGATTTCAGGTCTGGCTTTGCCCTGTCCCTTGCCTCTAAGACATGCTGTGAATACCAAAATCCACGGATGCACAAGGCACTTTACAGATAAAGGCATAATATTTGCATATAATTTACATACATTCTCATGTAAACTTTGAATCATCTTTAGATGACATAAAGTGTAATTCAGTATAAATTACTGTGTAAATAGTATACATTTATTATTAGGAAATATGACAAGGAAAATCAGAACATATTCAGGATGGGAACAAATTCAATATTTTTAGAACATATTTAGAAAATCTTATTGGCGCCCACTGTTTGAATCTGTGCGTAAGAAGCCCGTAGATACCAATCACTTGCTGTGTAAGGCCATGTTATCGACAGCACAAAAGACAGTTTCACCACTTTTTATAATTTGAATTTGTGAATTTAAGGGGGTAGTCTAGATTTCCTAAATGAGTCCGTGGGAATTAATAAAGACGTTTAAGGTTCAAGACAATCTAGAGTATTTCAGGCTGGGTGTGGTGGTGTGTGCCTTTAATCCTAGCACTTGGGAGGCAGAGGCAAATGGATCTCTGTGAGTTTGAGGCCAGCCAAAACTAAAAGAATTTCAAACCTTAGTTAAAATTTAATATCAGGAATACATTGTTAAATGTATTAAATTTTTTTTATTGTAAGGAACAGAATTATATAAATTTGAATGAATTGATTGATATATAAATAAGCACTCAAGTTTAGATAAAAATTGAGTTGAGTCGAATGAGAGTCAGTTGAGCAAGTGTGATATGCTGGGCTGTAATTTGTCTTATTATATTTAGTACTTACTGGTCATTATATAGGGAAATAAAATGTAAGATCAATTATTTTATGGAATTATACACTTGATGCAGAAACAGGGTCATTTTCTTGGCCAATTAAAGAATTAAAAGGCAAGAAAGAAGCATATCAAAAACCTCGGGGAGTTCCAGCAGAGCCATCTTATGATACTTGGGAAATTGGGATTCCATCTTGGGGTTCTTAGTTTCATCAATAAAATAATTTAGGAATGGACACACACAGAGGATCCTAGAAAATGTATTGGAGTTTAAAAAGAAAGCCCCAGGGCAGGCAAGCCATGAATCATGCAGCTGCCTGCAAGGAGGAGGAGGATGGGGAAGACTGGGAGCACAGCCATGCTGCTTGAGATGGAGGTCAGCCACGGGGCGCAGGACGTGGGCAGGGCACTTGAGAGGGAGAGAAAGGAAGCCCAGCATTATTTAGGGGGTTTAAAAACGTATTTAGGTTCTGGCCAGCAACTAAAAGAGAAAGACAGATGAAAAGAGAAAGAAGTTGTTTCGTCTTTCAGAGGAAATGTGGAGGACACAGTGGACCTCATGGTGGCTTGTAGCGACTGCGCTGGGAGATCGAATTCAGGGAGGCAAAACCATGTTATCTTAAGGGGAACACACTTTCCTGGAGTGGTCTCCCAGCTAGGTCCCTGACCTGCCCCACTGGATTAATCCTTAAGGAAGGAGACGAAGGTGTGTCTGTTCTTTCCAGTCTCCCACAATGTCTTTGGTATTTTAAACTTTGATAATTTAGAATGAAGTCAGGTAGAAATTCCAAAGCAAATTAAGAACACTTTGTTCACAATCTATAGCACAACTGTAATTCTTGCTTTGAGAAGTTTTAAAAATGGAAAAAAAAAAACCCAGTCAGGTATGGTGTGTACATGCCTTTAATCCCAGAACCTAGGAGATAGAGTCAGGTGGATCTCTGTGAGTTCAAGGTCAGTCTGGTCTATGGAGTGAGTTCCAGGATCAGTCAGGGTTATATAGTCAGACCCTGTCTTAAAAAAACAAAAAACAAACAAAAACTAATGCTTCCATTTATGAGAAGGCGAATGTAGCCTTATAACTTGCTAAATTAAAGATAACAGACCCTGAAAATTCTGCCTTGCCTTTGAATACTATCTTTGAATTTGTATTGAAGTTTAAAGTCTAAAAACAAAATGTAGCAACAATAAACACAACTTCAAGAACAGGTCCAAAGAGGACTTCAACTCTGTCTGTGGCATTTTATTTCCTCCAAAACACCTGTTGTAAACATGAGGAAATTGGAGCAGTTGTCAGAGCTAGGTGATGGAGACTAACAGCCTGTTATCTCCTCTGTGTTGTCTGTTTTGAAAGTCTGGTAATAAAATACCTGAACACAGGCTTTCTCCAGCCCTGGCCTTTTTCTGTCATTGAATCGTTCTTCACACTCTTCCTTAAATCACAGTTTTGATTTACCGTTGGGGAAATTAACACCATGAAATGGCAGTGGAGAATTCCTGGAAATTCTGACCAATTAGTGGAGGTAGCAACATGACAGGCAGAAGCAGAAGATGATGTGGAGGGGCCAGAACTTTCCTAAAGCACCCACTAGGTTTGTTGCTGGTGTGGGGTAGCGTGCCTGGTATGGGCAGGACAGAGTCTCGTCGTCTTCATGGAGTGGGTTCCCTCACTACTCGGCACTGGCTGGGCCCTTTCCGAGATGAGGGATATGGACTGAGGGACGCCTCGTTCAAGATCCAAACCCACAAACTAGAGGAATTCTGTAGCAGTCTGTAGAATATCATATTGAGGTTAGATTTTCAGAAATGCCGAGAAGAAAGGCCAAATGTGTAATGCCAAAGAGGATGTCTGACTGTTTGAATTATAATGTGTCCTCCTTCTTGCTCATGGAATGGCTTTGGTGTGACGGTAGAATACTTAGCTATGGAAGGCCTTACCTGAAATGATGGTTGTTAAAGGAAAGCTCATTAGAAGCTGCCTAAATACCCCATGATGCTTCCGCTGTACCAAAGTATTCTGACTTCATAGTCCTGTGAAGGACAGTTTATTCTTGGTAGGCCTGAGGTCTCCTAGCTACCAGATCGATCATCAGGCGAGTTCATGGGACAGGTGAGGAGTGTTTTTAACATCTGACCTGAGAATTGGAGTGCTTCTAGCAGGACTGCTGTGCTGAGGGTTTCCTTGTGTGCTGTCCTAGTTAGCTTTCCATTGCTGTGATAAACTCTGTCAAGAACAACTTGGGGAGGAAAGGATTATTGCATCTTGCACTTCCAAGTGACAGTCCATCTTTTTTTTTTAAAGGCAAGGTCTCACTATGTAGCTCTACCTGGACTGGAATTCTGTACGTAGATCAGGCTGACCTTGAACTCATAGAGATCTGCCCTGCCTCTGAAGTTCAAGGATTAAAGGCATGGGCCACCACACCCAGCCTGAAAAATTTTTAAATATTCTGTAAGACTAGGTGTTTTTAAAATTTATGACAATTCATTTTTGATTAAGACCAGGGTGGGCACTCAACGCAGGAACCTGGAGGCAGAAGATGAAGCACAGGCCATGGAGGAATGCTGCTTACTGGAATGTTCTCCCTGGCCTGTGCTCAGCCTGCTTTTTTATACAACCCAGGCCTACCTGTACTGTCCACATAGGCTGGGCCCTCCCACATCACTCAGCAGTAAAGAAAATGCCCTACAGACATGGCCATAGGTCAATCTGATAGAGGAAATTCCTCAATTGTGGTTCCTTCCTCCCAGGGGTCTCTCATTTGTTTCAAGTTGACAAAAATCACCCAGCACAAGTGCATTATTTTGTTAAATCCTCATAGTACAATTAAAGACAGCTTTTTCTTCCTTTAAATTACAATGGAACCAATGTTCAGTGTAGCTCTAGGTCTGAGCCCCAGCATATGCTCATGTGAACACACACACACACACACACACACACACACACACACACACACACAAGTTCAAATAGCCCGACAGAAGTTACATAGTAAACAGAACCGTGATTTGGAGGTCGTTATCATGCCATAGGCCACATTCATTTAGGACAATTCATCCCACTGCCCTTCTATTGGTGAGTTTCCAAAGCTCCATGTGCTTAGAGCATGGTCTCCAGTATGGCCTTATTGGGAGGTGGTAGAACAACAACTCTCCCTTCTAGTCGTCATCATCGTCCTCCTCCTCCTCCTCCTCCTCCTCCTCTTCCTCCTCCTCCCTTTCCTCAATGATGAGGGGAGAAGTTTGTTCTGCCATGTACTTCTACCCCGAAGAACTAACTCTCCAGGGGCCCAGAACAATGGGGCAACTTTATCATGGACTGGACCCTCCAAAACTATGAGTTAAAACAAGCCTGTTCTCTACATAAGGTAGTTGTCTTGTGTATTCTGTTATAGTGACAAAACACTGATCACTGCACGCCCTATTCTTCATAATCATTTTTGGAGGCTTTCTTCTTTTTAAAAATTCTCTTTTTAGGGGTTGGAAAGGATGAATCATATGGCGATGAAACAGAAGGGCACAGTGGTAGATTTAGGGTTAGAATAGACATCTCTCCTACTTTCCGGGAAGGTTTTCACTTGATCCAACATCCTGTGTCTGCTCAGGGATGTTTTCTGTCTTTGTGTGGTACCCACTCCATCAGCTGTGTCCCACAAAGTATAAGGCATGCAACTAAGATGCTGCCTTACCATGCTGAATTTCCCGTCAGCTGCCAGGCCATGTGGCAGCTATGGCCGCACCTGGCTAGTGAGAACTCATAATAAAGTTAGTGTAACCGGGCAACTGCCTTTTACATTTTAGCCAATTTCAATGAACTTAAATGTAAAGAACTGAGCCAGTGGTCACTGTTTTCCACTAAGCATAACTTTGCTGTTCAGGAGGACCGTGTTTCACTTTAACCATCTCCGTAATAAGATGTCACTGCACTGCAATCCATGCATCAGCTCTGCGCATCATTTAAAAGGACCTGTGAACAGGTCACCTCTCTGTTCTGTCAATGAACTGGTTTGGTATGAACTCTGATTTTATATGCACTGATGCGCAGTAATGTGTGCATTGCATATTTATGCAAGGAGTATAAGTTACAGAGCTCACTGTGTGAGTTACAGTTGACAATTAAATTGAAATGTTAATTACAGTGATCCTTAAATCATTTTCTAGTTCCCTACCTTGTGTTAGTGAGGGCTCTCCAGAGAAAGGCAGCCAAAAGGAGAGTGTGTTTATTTCTTTTCCTTTTGTGGTGGCAAAATATCCTGACAAAAGTGACTTAAGGGCAGGAAAGGGTTTATTTCAGCTCAAGTTCAAGAGTGTGGTGCATGTGGGGCATTCAGCTCTGAAGGAGGCATTTGTTTTGCCTCTTCTTCCCCCAAAGCTAAGGGGGCATTTGGTAAGAGGGACCGAAAGACTGTAAATGGCAGAGGTAATGGACATCTGTGGCAAAACAGTATTTGCTGGACATGACTGGGCCATTGCTCACATGAACTCACAGAAGCTGTGCCTTCACACATGAGACCTTCGAATGCTCAAGATGGCCCAAATCCCAGCATGGATGGGGAGAGGCCCACAAAGTGCCACCCCTAGCTGAGGGCCTTTGGAGGGTGACTGCAGGGGGGTAGGGTGTATCATGAATTTCTCATGGTGAGGCTAGGCACTCAGCCCTGCCCCATCCCCAGGTTTGAACCAATTGATCAGACAGAGAATGCTCCTTTAGAGAAGTTAATTTATTCCAGGTTACTTACAAAGGATTCATCCCCGGGAAGAGAGAGATGGAGGTGTGGTGTGGCAGGGGCCGCATTCTCGTAAGTCTCCCGGACCTCTGGAACACGCGTGAGAACGGCGCCCTGGCACTGAGCCCACCTCTCTCCTTCCCAGCCTTCCCTCTGTTTCTGCTAGACCTCCCCCCTTAAGTCATTGGTTAGTTGGATGTCAATCACATTTGGAAGCCTATCCCTTACAGCAGAGAGAGAGAAGACCACTTTTCTATGCAACAGAGGGAGAGTCAGTTCTCCTTAGGGATGCAGCCCTGAGAGGCTGCCTGTGCTCCAGTGGATGGTCCCACACCCATGCACATGCAGGTAGCAGTAAGCAGACTCAGGGTTTGAAAATAAGAGCGCATGAAATTAGGAGGAAAAGTGTATGTGGGGGTCAGAGGAGGGCTTGGACGGGAGCCATGGGGGTAAATTTGATCAAAACACATGACACGCATGAAATTATCAAACAATGCATTTTTTTTAGAGTGTAATCAAGGCAGCAGCAGCTTGAAGTGACTGCTCAGTTCACATTCACAATCAGGACCAGAGAGCAACAAACGTGGAATGCACGCACACACGCTGCTCAGACCCTCCGTCCATTTACCCAGTCCTGTCCCCTGCCCATGAAATGGTCCTGCCCACAATTAAGAAGTGCCTTCTGCCAGGCATGGTGGCACACGCCTTTAATGATCCCAGCAGTTGAGAGGCAGATGCAGACAAATTCTTGTGAATCTGAGACCATCCTCTCCTATACAGTGAGTTCCAGGCCAACCAGGGCTGTATAGTGAGACCCTGTGTCTTCTCATATCAGTAACATAATCAAGGCACTTCCCCAGGTTTTCTCAGAGGCTGTCCTTAATCCGGGTAATCTCTCACAGTGTGTGTACGTGGGCAGCTTGCTCCCATGCGACTCCAGAGTCTGTCAAGTTGACAACTAATGTTGAGCATCACAGAGAAGTTTACTGTAAGGAACAGTGCAAATATGCAGACTGAGAAGCCCCCTGATTTGCTCTTGGCAAGCTGGGAGCCCAGGAGAGCTGGTGGCTTAGTTTTCATCTGAGCCTCAAGACCCAAGAACCAGAAAAGTCAGTGGTCTAGTTACAGTCCAAATGCAGAACACCAGGCTTGTAGCAGCTCTTGCTATCAGGCAGAGAGAGTGAATCCTCCTTTTCTCTTTTGTATTGTTCTGTCCAGGTTCTCCATGGATTAAGTGATGCTTACCCACCTGTCTCATGCAATTTATTCTCCACGCCTTAGCGGGCGGGGTCTGGATAATCCGGCTGGATAAAACAGAAACTGATCTTCCATTTAGAGAGATTGATTTATTTAGGGCAATTTACAAAGTTACTGGTTACCTGCTGCCCACCCACAGAGCGAGCCAAGCACAGGGCTCAGTCCATTCCCGGCCAGAATTTCGCTTCCACTCACCCGATTCTTAGGACTGCGGGGACTTGGAACGCTGCCTTCTGAGTCTTGGCCTTCTACGTGGGCCTGGGGCCACGGCACTTTTCTTCCCACGCGGATTCAATCCGTGCCCCTCCCCACGACTCGCGGCCATGTTGTCTCTCCTTTCTTACCCCCTTCCTGCACCCTTATTGGTCAGAGGATGGGACTTGCCACTGAATGAATCAAAGGAAAAAAAAAAACCTCAGAGAGAACCCGGTATTTACCATACACCACCCCAGAGAGGACAATCTGTCCAACTCTGTCTACTAATTCTCCTATTATTGTCTTCCAGTGATATCCTCACACCCCCACCCCGAGAAATAACGTTCAGTGAAATATTTGGGCACTCTGTGGCTCGATGAAGTTGACACAAAGTTAAGCACCACACTTTAGTTACTTGCTTGCGGTTTTGAGAATGGGTCTTTCAGTGGCCTGGAGCTCGTCAAGTAGGTTAATCTAACTGGTCAGTGAGCCCAGGGTTCCAGCTGTCTCTTCCTCCCCAGTGCTGGGATTATAAACATTTGCCACAATGACTGGGTATTTCGGTGTTGTTTTTTGAGAGACAGGGTCTGCCTGTGGCCCCAGCTGGCCTGGAACTTTCTATGTAGAGCAGGCTGGCCTCCATCTCACAAAGATCCACTTGCCTCTGCCTTCCCAGTGTTGGGATTAAAGGTGTGCAACACCATATATGTTATGACCTGCTGTTTCATGTGGGTTCAGAGGATTGAATTCAGATCCCTGTGTTTCTATGGCCAGCACTTTACCAATTCAGCTGTATTCCTAGGCCTCAGGTAGATATTATCCTAGTGCAGGAAAGGGCTCACTTAGGCTGTGAAACTGTGCAGGTCTTATGAAGGTTGAGATACCAATCTGGAATGTCTTCAGTGATGGAGAGCAAGAGATTTCTCACATCTTGATGGGCCTGTGTCTGAAGGACAGAGGGAAATTAAAATTTTGGAAAATAAATCATAGCAATGAATTCCAATCTAGTGGATAAAATAAAAGGATGCTTTTACAAATTTGATTGAATCAACAAAAAGTTCTCTATAAGAAAAGAAAAACAGCTTCTACCGTACTAGTCCAGTTATAAATGGAATGCTTGCACAGAAGGTACAAGGAACATTTACAACCAGAACTGCTAATTACTATGGGATTCTAGGAACATAGCATCATGAATCCAGAGAGGTCTTGGCACAGTCCTTCATCATGGGAAACGGCACACCTGAGATCAAAACTGAACAGGACGAGAGGGCACGGGCATGGGTAAGCTGCAAGAACAGGTGGCTCAAACCTGCAAGTTGGTAACTGTCGCTAGACAGTGGGCCCTGTACAAGCTGAAAGAGAAAGGAAAATCTCATGCCTGAGGGCCAGTTAGATGGTCCAGTGGGTAAAAAGTGCTTGCAGTACAAGCCTGACAACCTGAGTTCAATCCTGGAACCTATAGTGGAAGGAGAGTGCTGACTCCTGGAAGTTGTCCTCTGACCTCCAAACACACACACACATATGCACACACACGCACACGCACACACACACACACACTGTGGCACATGTTCCTGCACTTGCACACACATCATATATATACACAATGATGATGATGATGGTGGTGATGATGATGATGGTGATGATGGTGATGATGATGATGAAAGCCCATGCTTGCCTTGTGAACAGCTGGTTCAGGGTGAGTGTACAAACAGAGAATGGAGAACTCTGCCTCATTATAGCCACACTCAAGATGGCTTTGGAAGACAGTGGATGGTGAAAATCTCAAGTGGGAAAAGTTTATTACTTAATTGTAGGGAAGAAAAGGTAACTTAGATGACACTATTACAGATTCTTGGACCATAACTGATGGCCTAGTCAGCTATGTGGGAGCCAGAAGAAAAGGATAGGAAGTCTGGACAGAAGTTGTGGGTTAGAAGCTTATGGCTGGGCATACCAAAATGGACTCACAACACCAGGTGTGATGGTACCCAGGAGGTAAAGGCAGGAAAATCATGAGGCCAAGCTCAATCTGGGTTAGGTAGAAAGACAGTGTCTCAAGAAGAGCAACAGTAACACCAAGAAAGGACACAAAATATAAATGTTCTTGTCACTGTTTTATGAAGTCAAGTTGGAGATACTAAGAAAAGTTTCTAATACAGATTTGAGCATAGATATTAAGAATAGAGAGATATATTAGAGAAAAATAGTAATATACACCCTAGATTGAGGGTGGTGTTCTCCAGAGAGCTGCCTTTGTTTTACACATTAACACTAAGCGGAAGCTATGCACCATGGGACAGGCTTTGAAAAACCAAGCAGACAAGATGACTGAGGCCAGATAGTGCTAGAAGGCTTCTGTCATTGGCCATCACAGACCTGGATTAATGAATGGAGGGGCCTTGGTGGCAGAGATGGATATCATATAAGGCCTAAGCAGCATATGCTCTAATTTACCAGCCAACAGAGCTATGGCTTCCTTTGAAGTTTCACCTCCTTGTCCTAGCCCTTTTTAATTTTACAGTGTCATACCTATAGCCTATAACTTTGTTGTTTTGAAAAATGCTTTGGGCTTGGGGAGATAGCTCAGAGTGTAAGAGTGCTTGGCTGCCATGCATGTTTGATGACATCAATTCAAATCCCCAACATTCATGTAAAAAGCTGGGCATGGCTTGTACTAAAACTTCTTGTGAGGGTTTCAGCACCGGGTGGGGTATGACTCAGTTTTAGCACTTGCCTGGTATAGCACACACAGGCCTTATGCCCAGCCTTTAGCACTGTAAAAGGACTAGGGGACAGAGAGAGGAGGACACTTAGGACCTTCCAGCTCCAGGTTCAGTGAGAGACTGTATCTCAAGGAAATGAGGCAGAGAATGATAGAGCAAGACATGAGATGTTGTCCTCTGACCTCCAGGCACATGAGGCATGCGCATTACACTCCTGCATCACTCCCGACCAATTGCTTTGGGACTGGGAGGTAGCTCAGTGGTAGAGCATGGGACTGACGTGGGGTTCAGTCCCTAGTACCATACAACTCAACTGAAACAAACTGAAACACAACTGCTTTGGTTGTTCTGTACTGTTTCATATAAGTTTTGGGGGGTCTTTTAAAAGACAGGGTCTCCCTGTATCCCCAGATAGACTAGAACTTGCTATGTAGACCAGGCTGGTCTCAATCTCACAGGAATCCCCCTGATTCTGCCTCCTGGGTGCTGGGTTTAAAGGTGTGTGCCACCATGCCTGGCCCAAATAAGTTTTGTAAACAACTTATAACTTAACAAAAGAGGGGGCCTGGAATTTACTTGTGAAGTTTGTTCACTCTTTAGTTTAATTTGGGAAGAACTGCTATGGTGATCTAGTTTGTTTTCTGTTGTCATGATAAGCACTCTTATCAAAACCAACTTAGGGAGGCAAGGGTTTGACTTATTGTAGTGCATCATTGTGAGAAGCCGGTGCAGGATCAAGGCAGGCCCTTAAAGCAGTAACTATGGAGGGACGCTGCTTACTGGCTTGCTTCCCCTGGCTTGCTCAGCTGCTTTCCTTTTACAGCCCGGTCCCACCTGCCTATGCATGGCACTGTCCACGTGGACTGGGCCCTCACACATCAATTAGCAATCAAGAAAATACCACACAGACATGCCCACAGGCCATCCAAATGACAGCATTCATCCATCGAGATCCCCCTCCCCAGGTAATTCTAGCTTGTGCCAAGCTGACACACACTCAAAAACCCCCAAACTCTAATCCTCACAATTAATGTTTTGTCAACTTGACACACAAACCACTATAAAACCATAACCTTTCGTTTCCTGTTTATCCCCAAGATCTCATGTTAATATCATAATGTAAAACACAGTCCAGTTTTTAAAAGTCCCATAGTCTTTAAAAATTCCAATGATTTAGCGGGGTGTGGTGGTGCACACCTTCAATCTCAGCACTCAGGAGACTCAGGAGACAGAGGTGGGTGAATCTCTGTGAGTTCCAGGCCAACCGGGGCTACAGGGAAACCCTGTCTCAAAAAGACAAAAAACAAATTCCAATGATTTAAAAGTTCAAGTTGTTTTTAAAAATCCAAAGTATCTTAACTGTAGACTCCTGTGAAATGAAAAATAAGTTACATACTTTCTTTTTCAAAGAGGGAAGAACCAGGGCACAGTTACAATTAGATCGTGCTTAAGGCCTAAGTATATATGGCCTTTTTCCTTCCTCAGCTGTGAACCTGAAATTTTCTAAGACTCTTACAGTAAGGTTCAAGCCTTGAGGCCCATCGTTTTATCATATCGTATTGTAATTATATCTGAGGCAGAGCTATAATGTCATTAGCACAAAAAGGGGAGGGAGAATAAAACCGAAGGGATTCCTCAGGAGCCCTTTGAGCTGGGTAAAGACTCCAGATCCCTGTGCCCAGCTGCTGCTCAGGCACTTCTGAGCAGCTCTCTCTTCAGAGGGCCGCACCCACGCAGGTCTTATTTTTTCTCTAAGCACCTTTATTTCTATTAACTCTCGTGCTTAAATCTGTGTTACAATCTCTTTGGTTTTTTTTCTTTATTATTTTTATTTTACATGTATGAGTGCATTACCTGCATGTATGTAAGTGCACGTGTGTCATGCAATGCCCTCGAAGGGCAGAAGAGGGCATCAGATTCCCTGGAACTGGAGTTATAGGTGGTTGTTAGCTGCCACGTGGGTGCTGGGAATCAAACCCAGGTCCTCTGCAAGAGCAGCCAGTGCTCTTAACTGCTGAGCCATCTTTCCAGACCCACAATCTCTTCTTAATAAAGTCCAGTTCTGTTTTGTATGGGTGTGTTCCCAAATTCTGTTCTGTGGTGCAGTCAAGAATCTTGTCCTCACCTGAGCAATGGTCTCTGAATAGTAGGCCTCAGGCTGCTACAGGAGCCTGCAGCTGCATGGAGCCTCCTGTAGCATGGAGCTGTGTCTCTGCCCTATGCTGACATCTTGTGATACTGAGAGAATGTCTCTCTGATTTCCGACAAGTCATTGATTAAAATGTTTATAAGGTCAGATCTGTTGGAGGAACATGAGAATCTTCTGAAGGTCAAGGACCTCATTTTATTTCATCCCTTTCTCTTGGGGTAAAAATATTCATTCTGCACATGAGCAAAGAGATGAGGCGGATTGGGAGGATGCTCTGGTTCTTCTGCCTGAAGACGGTGATAGCAGGGACGGCCATTATACGACCAAAGTATTACTGTCCTTTTATAAGCACCATGCTGTGTGTCTTGACGGTTGTGAACTTTCTGATACATCTTATGGGATGAATTAATTACCTTTTTCCTCACCGTGACAAAAGACCCAGCAGCAACAACTTAAGAGAGGAGAGATTTACTTTGGCTCGTGGCCTAGAGTGTGTCGTCCCTCTTGGGAAGGCCTGGCGCATGGAGAAGCTCTGTCCCTGGCAGTGGGAATGTGAGGCAGCTGGTCATATTGTGGTGGTGTACAGAAAGCAGAGAGCGCTGGGGTCAGAACCGTGGTCAGTTATAACCATCAAAGACTCACTCCAGTGATCCTCCTGGGTCCTGCCCCAAAGGCTCCACAGCTTCCCCTACAGGTGGCTACAGGTGGCGGCGTGGAGCTGTGTCTCTGGCTCATGGTGATGGCTTCTGATACTGAGGGATGAATTGCTTAAACAGATGAACCTGTGGGGTATATTTCACATTAAAGTATCACGCACACACACACACACACACACACACACACACCTTATTTATCCCTGCTTTTTACCTGTACTGAGTATCTTTTTAAAAACTGGAGTTATGGGCTGGCAAGATGGCTCAGTGGGTAAAGATACTTGCCTTGCAAGCCTGATGATCTAAGTTCAATCCCCAAGACCCATACTGTAGAAGGAGAGAACTGATTCTTGCAAATTGTCTTTTTTTCTCCACACGTGTGCTGTGGCATGCACATGCCCACATACATATAAGCACATTAAATAAACATGCAATGAAAGCTTTTTTAAAAAAAAATCTGAGTCACAGTCTTTAATTAAAACTATTTCTTTGATCTTCTTCTTTTCCTCTCGTGGGGATCATTTGCAATTATGAATGAAGAATTCTTCTCCCGAATTTGTCCTGAGAGCCCTTTCTCCGTTTGTAAGAGCACTTGCCCATTAATTGATCACAGGTACTCACTGACGATTGCTGGGATTTAATTGAGGGGTTCTCAGGGAGCTAGTTCACTTGATAAACTTTACAACACAAGAATTTTAATTTTATCATTGCTTTCAATTGAGACTACATTTTAAAGTCTTGTTTCCCTCCAGTCACTTAACATGTATATCACAAAATGAGAGAATTAGGATGGAAATAGTTTTAGTAATTATTTCACCTTCTTCTTCATGATACCATGAGTAAATGAACTCAAGGAGGGTAACTAATTTAACCAAAGTGAGAGAAAGGGGGTGAGGCTACTGGAGTCATCAACAGAATTAGAGCAAAGGTTAATACGTAAAAAATTTAGAGCTGGCGTAGGCATCTTTTTATCGAAAGTCTGCTGCTCATTTCTCCTTCTTTTGATAACAGGAATCTAATTTATCCTTCTGCCCCTCTCCTAATTTCAGTCTAAAAGGATCTAATTTCTTGGACTGGAGAGATGACTCAGCAATTAAGAGCACTGGCTACTCTTCTAGAGGATCTGTGTTTGATTCCCATCATCCACATGTTACCTAATAATCCTCCATGACCCAACTTCCAGGGGATCCAGTGTTCTCTTCTGGCTTCCGTAGACATTGAATGACATAGGTGCATTTACATCCATGCAGGCAAAATGCTCATAAACATAAAAAAAGAGACCTAATTCCATCTCCAGCTACACAGGAGGGGATAGGACACTGGCCTGACCAATTAGAGGGGTGCATCCCTTCCTTGGTTCAGAGGTAAGCACATGATTCACTCAAGGCCAATGAACATCCACCCTAGGATTTCATGTGAGAGGGCAGAATTAATCTGATTGCCAAGAGGATGGAATGGTGTCTTTAACTGTCAACTTGATACAGCCTAGAGTCATCTGAGAGGAACTGCCTAGATCAGACTGGCTGTGGTCATGTCTGTGAGAGATTGTCTTGGTTGCTAATTGATGTAGGAGGATTCCATCTCACTGCAGGCACTACCATTCCCTGGGCATGTATGAAGAAAGATCTCCGAGTGTCTTCAAGCCAGCTAGCTAAGCAGTGTCCTCCACAGTTCTGGCCGTGCTTCTTCAGTTGTGAAGTGAGTTCTTTGGTCAGAGGTAACGTGTGGAAAGCAAGAAGGCTTGACTTTACTTCCTTTTTGAGTTCCTGCCTTGACCTCCCTCAGTGATGGGCTTAGAAGATGAAGTGAATGATTCCCTCCCATAAGTAGCTTTTGGGCAGAGTGTTTTAATACAGGAACAGAACTCAAATGAGTATTAGGCCATCTCCCCTCCTGAAGGAGAGAAGACAGGGACATGGTTTATGGGGCAAACTGGATCTGTGTTCCTGGGCTGTGGTCATGTTTGGCTGTAGAATGAATGATCTCTTAGTCTTTTGAGATGAAAGCTGTTTCTGCATCTATATAAATAACCCATCACTTGCTCTTTCTTCTGCTACATTTCTTTATTATTATCTAATCAATAACATTGGTTTTAGGGTTTCATTGGTTGTCTGCAGGCTCTGGTAAGAGAAGGAGTTTTACCTGTTGCTTCTGTATATTTTGAGCACAGAGACTAGTGCTTCATAAATTATAGCCCTGTGGGGTGTGGATGGCACATTCCTTTAATACCAGCACTTGGGAGGCAGAGGCTGGCAGATCTCTGTGAGATCGATGCCAGCCTGGATTACAGAGTGAATTCAGGCCAACTGGAGCTACAGAGAGACCATCTCAAAAAACAAACAAAAATTTGGGGGGAACAGATGCCCTGGAGAGATGGTTCAGCAGTTAAGAGCACTAGCCAGTGCAGAGGACCTGAGTTGGGTTCCCAGCACCCACATAGTGACTAACAGTGGTCCATAACTCCAGTTCCAAAGGATCTGAAACCTTCCTGGTGTTGCAACAATGTGGTAGACCTACATATAAGCAGGCAAAACACTCATACACATTAAGAAAAAAAAGAAAAATGGAAAGAAAGACTTTGAGGAAATTCTTCTGAAGAATTTTTTTAATGTTTTAATTCTATGCCTCAATTTTAATTGGGCTGTTGGTTTTCTTGGTGTTTAGTTTTTTGGGTTCTTTGTATATCCTTGATACCAACCCTCTGTCAAATGTATAGCTAGCAATTTTTTTCCCATTCTGTAGGCCACCTCTTCGTTCGAATGATGTTGCCCTTTGCTGTACAGAAGCTTTTTACTTTCCTGAGGGCTCGTTTGTCAGTTGTTGGTCTTAATACCTGTCCTATCAGGCAAAGCCCTTTCCTGTGACTATATATCCACACAAATTCCCTATTTTCTCCTCTCTTAAATCCAGGGTTCAGGTCTTATGTTGAGGTCCCTGATTCATTTGGAGTTTTGTGTATGGTGAGAGATAGGGATCTAGTTTCATTTCTCTGCCTGTAGCTGTCCAGTTTGGCCAACCCCATTTGTTAGAGATGCTGTCCTTTAGGCCTCTTTGTCAAATATCAGAGTCTGCAGAAGTGTGGCCTTATATCTGGGTCCTCGGTTCTATTCCATCCATCATTGTGTCTGTTTTTTTTTTGTTGTTGTTGTTTTTTGCTTTTTGCCAAGTGCCACGCTGTCTTTATGACCAGAGCTCCGTAGTATAACTTGATAACTTGGACAGAAATACCTCCAGCAGGTTTTTTTTTTCCTGTTCAATGTTGTTTCAGCTAACTTGGGTCTTTGGTGTTTCCAAATTCTGCGATTATTTTTTTCAATTTCTGTGAAGCATTGTATTGGAATTCAATGAGGATGTCACTAGATCCAAACATGACAATTTTCACAATATTGTTCTTTCTAGTCCATGAACAGGTCTTTCTATCTCTGATATTTTCTTCTGTTTCTTTCTTCAGTATCTTAACATTCTGCTGTACAAGTCTTCCAATTCCTTGGATAGATTTATCCTAGAACCAAATCATATCCCTTTAAAAATTACTTGTTAAATGTAGAATCAGTCTTCATAAAAGAAAGCACGAGTCTCCCCTGGTAGTGCCTGGAATGCACACCCTGAAGCAAGGCTTATGGACAAGCCTTCTGCTCAGCTAAGCCTGACGTCCCCTCTTGGAAACAGACATGAGCATCCTGGTATCAAAGCTTACTTTATGACATTTTGATATCTTACCCCAGGCAGGATGGTGTGGACTTATAATCCCAGCACACAGAAAGTAGAGGCAGGAGACCTGGAACAAAACAAAAAGCAACCTGTAAAAACAGCAATAACAAACAAAACAAGATTATTTGAGTATTGACTAGGCATGAAGTGCAGCGAGAGGCACAGTACATTAGAAGTGCTTGGAAAGAGCTGGCGAGCTGGGCCTGAACGTATGAGTCCTGCAGGCGCAAGGCTTCTCTAAGGACAGCACCACACTGTCTAATGTGCTGACAGATCACCACACAAGCTCAGAGCAGTAAGCTGGGTCATTAGGACTTTGGTGGAGAACAGAACAAGCAGTCATGAGTCTGGCTGGCTGTGCTGACTGCTAGGAAACCATCTGTTTATTTGTCCACCAACACTGTGACACTTGGTCCTAGCATTACTCCAGACGGTGAGGTTGGTGAGCAGGGGATGAGAGAAAAGTAAAAGTACAAGAGTTGAAGACGATTCCAAATCATCTCTGAGATACAGTCTGGCATTGGAGGCTTATTCTACCTGAAGCTTAAGATGACCATGGCTTCACCCTCAACATCCCTGATAGGATGGGAAAGGGAGTAAGGATGCAGAGAGTGAAGTCCAAGCATCTTTGGATAACCAAAAGCCTCAGGGGCCTCATCAGGGTACCTAGATGATCTTCAAAACTACACCCAAGCCATGTGTGGTAGTATAACCCTAACACTCTGGGATACAGATGCAGGAGAATTACCAAGAGGTCAGTGTCAGCTTGGAGCATATAGCAAGACCCTGTGTCAATCCTTACCTTCCCCAAAAATTGAAAAGCCAACCAAACAACAAGAATAACCTTTGCAACCAAGCACGGGATCCTGGCAGCACTGGTCTCCAGCTCCAGATTCTGATGTGTTGCGCTTAATCACATTTTACTATACACAGGACACATCTTTGGCAAGAGAAATCTCCTGGAACTCAGCCAAGACAGCAGGAGTTAGATGGGAAAGCCTCTGAGCATGAGACACAGCATGGAGTTAATCTCCTTGAAATGAAGCTCTATACCTTGTCTCTTCAAGAACCCATTAGGCACTCTGCCAGCGCTAGAGACTCTGTGGCAATCTGTAGGGTTCCCAGGGTGGCAGGAGACCCAGAGGGGCAGGTGACACCATGACAAGTGAAGTTAAGACTGTGAAAGAAGGGGGCAGCAGCAGCAGGAACAGTGCTGAGAACACTGCCCTCTCTGGGCGAGTTAGTGCAAGGACAAGCTTACCATGTCACAGGATTCCGAGACCTCTCTGCTCTACAGGGTCATAGCAAAGCCCAACTTCCCAATGGTAATTCAGTTATGGTCACTGAGTAGACCAAGTCATGCGAAATGCATGTTAGAAACATCTCTTCCCCCAAGACTAAAGATACCAACATGCTCAAATAGAAAGCGACAACCAAGTAGTTTAATATTTTGAGCAGTCATTTTATTACTTCACATAATCTTTCCTTCAGTTTTTAAACCAGGCACAGAGATCATGGCTTTTTTTCTTTTTGCACACATGCACACACAATCTTGAATATTATATCTCGAGTGCCATCAATAGGGTTTTTTTGAGACAGGGTCTCTCATTGGCCTGGAATTTACCAAGTAGGCTGGGCTGGCTGGCCAGTGAGCCCCAGACATCTGCTATCTCTGTGAGCTCAGCTTTGAGATACGAGGTTATGAACATGAGCCACTATGCCCAGCTTTCTATGTGGGTTCTGGGGATGGAACTCAGGTCCTGTGTTTGCAAGCAAGTACTTTACTGAGCCATGTCCACAGCCTTCTTTAATTCTTCCTGCTCCTCTCCCCTCCCCTTTCTCTTCCTTTTCCTTTCCTTCTCTCCTTATTTTCCCAGACAGCATCTCCCTATGTAGCCCAGGCTGGCCTTATACCGGCTGCACGCTCCCCAGTGCTGGGATTACAGGCCTGGACCACCATACTCAGTGTATTAGTGACTTTTCTGTTGCTACGAGAAGACACATGACCAAGGCAATTTATAAAAGGCAGTTATTTGAGCTCACGGTTCTAGGGGTATGAATCCATAATAATGAGGAGGCATGATGGCAGAGGTGGCTGGAGCAGAAAGCAGAGGGCTCACATCTTCAAGCAGGCACAGGAAGCAGAGAGCGACTGGAGATTCTGCAAGACTTAGGCATCTTCAAAGCCTGCCCCGGTGACAGTGACATGCTTCTTCTGGTCTGAGCACACCTCCCTAAAGCCTCCTAGAACAGCGCGGCCAACTGCAGACTAACTGTCCAAATAACTGAAGCCCGCCGGGGACATTCTCATACAAACCACCACACCCACTGAAATTATTATTCTAATGCCTACTTTTCAGTGGAGGAAGCTGAGGCTTGAGACATGAACAATTCCAGGACACCAAGCCAGAAAACGGCAGTAGTGGTTTATAGAACTAGTCCTCCTGCCCCCCGCCTCTTTTAAAGATTAGGTATTTTTGCAGGATTTTCATTACCAAACCTCTTCCATGTTTTGACCTCAGATGTGACTAAACAGATAGACAAAATGACATCTTTTTTATGTGTATTTTAATGGAGTCTTTCGAGCATTTCATATGGTGGAGCTTAATCAAATTTAGACCCCCTCCTTCCTCATAGCCCCATTAGATTTTATGCATTCTGTCATCTGTGTTAGGTCCTATCCCATCAAGCATTTGTACCCATCCCTTGTGAAGTCTAGGCAGCCTGTCTAGAGTCACTCCACAGTAATCAGTTGCCAATAGTTCCTCAGCTAAGGTTGGGGTCTGCTGCCCACTTCCCCAGTTCTATGCTGGGTTTGTGTCTGATTGAGTCAGCATGGTCTTGTGCATGCTGTCACCACTGTTGCAAGTTCATATGAGCAAATTCCCAGAGGTCTGAAAGCTTCTGTTTCCTTACGATCATGTACCAACCCCGGCTCTTACACTCTTTCCTTCCTCTCTTCTCTAAAACTCGGCTAGTTTGTGGCCTTCTGTGTGCATCGCCCTCTGTTGTATGAGGAAGCTTTGCTGGTGAGAGTTGAGGGATGTATTAGTATTCTGTCTACTCCCTGTTCTACGGCCAGTGAGGCTTAGGTATAGAGGTTCCACTGTAGATGTGTCACTTGGGGCTGGGCATCTCTCGGACATATGTTCTCTGTCTGTGATCAGTTGTGGAACTATGTCACAGCTTCCATCTGTTGCAAAAAGAAGCTTCTTTGATGAGTAATATACACTCAACTTGTCTATAATTATAAGAATCTATATTTAGCATACAGTAAGAAATTTCGTTTGTCTAGAGATATGACAGAGACAGAGTTTTCTCTAGGATCTGTGACTTTGTCAAGCCATGTGTTTTGGGCTATATTTAGAGTGCCACCATGAGTTCCTTCCCCTTGAGGGAAGCTTTAAGTCCAATTAGATAGCTGTGGATTACCCCCTAGATAAAAATGCCACTACAGAAAGATAGCTTTCTGTGCCAGTTGTTGCCGTTATTAGACTTTACAGTTGGGTTGGGCCATTGATTGGCAAAAACACATCTTCAAACATTGCTCTGAGTATTTTAAATTAATGGAGTGATTTTAGTAGGTTTTCTGCCTTCAGTCAGAAACTGACTTCTGTTTTGAGTGTCTCAACACAGGTTTATTTCAAAGGCTGGTGTTTTATTATAGATTCTGTGGTCTCTGGACCTGTCAGCACCTCTTGGACGGGATAAGCCAGCTCACTGAGATAATGGTGTTGATGACTGAATGTATACAGTATCCTTAAGGAAAAAAAAAGTGGTAATTGCAACAGAAGCTAAATAGGATAGCCATTCAATTTTATTAGTCTCATAAGTTTCTGAACATGTGAAAATATAAAAGAAGTCTTTAGCTTTGATCTCAAGCTTCAAAAACAACTTTGATAAATAATAACACCTGTCCACACAAAGACAGATCAATTTAGCTAACACATAAGGAAATGAAATGTGGCTTTCGAAGTGTAAGTTCCTTGTGGTTATGTCAAAACTGCCCAAAGCACAAGGGTGGTCCTCACTGTGGGTGAGTCTTCACCAGTTTCCAGATCTACTCCCAAATGTGAAGCTCAGAGTCCCACGCAAACAATTTCTGCTGCTTTCCTAAAGATGGGTTCTTAGTATAATAAGAGTTTTCCTGATCATTAAAAGTGGAATCCTGGATTTGATTTTGAACTTTTCTGTTTACTCGCTGAACAGGCTGTCGGTAAGGGACCAGGAGCTCAGTACTCCTATGACTAAGAATGGAGGTGGGCGGGGGCTGGGGCTGGCATCTCCTGGAGTCTTTGGGAGGATCAAAGAAACGAGTCCCTGAGAATCTACACTGTCCTTGAGATATACTGCTAAGACACAATTTCAGTGTTACACAATTTGTGAAGAGAGCTTTCATTGTTTAGTTGGTGAGAATCTAGACTGAATGCACCTTTAGAATTTTGTCCTCGGGTTTTTTAATTTTGAAAACTTTGAATATGGTCTTAATTCAGTTATTTGATTGCCTTAGGCTGGGTTGAACCAACATATGACTGATCTTCTTCTTCTTCTTCTTCTTCTTCTTCTTCTTCTTCTTCTTCTTCTTCTTCTTCTTCTTCCTCTCTCTCTCTCTCTCTCTCTCTCTCTCTCTCTCTCTCTCTCGTGATAGGCATAGAATCTTGCTTTGTAGCCCAGCCTGGCCTAGAACTGAGTCCTTTTGCCTCAGCCTCCTGAATGCTGAGAAGACACTCTCTTTTGTTTTTATCCATGATAGCATACACTTTTCCGGATCTTTTTTGCTCTTGATCTTTAATTTTCATTATGATGTGCAGTTTTAGATAACATTCATGTTCAGTATGATCTCTCTCCTTTCCTCCCTCCCTCCCTCCCTCCCTCCTATTCCCTCTCTTCCTCCTTCTCATCTAAGTCTTTAATATAGACTTCACTTTTTCTCCCAAGACGAGTTCTGGTGTAATAGTCTGGAATCTCCTCAAACTCACTCTGCAGACAAAGCTGCCATTAAACTTGTGATGCTTCTAATTCCACCTCCTAAGTGCTGGGGTTGCAGGTGAGCTCAGAAGGCACTTTCTCTCTCTCTCTCTTTAAAGATTTATTTTATCTACGTATGCTCGTGTTTGTGTGAGTATATGCCACCTGAGTCCTGGTGGCCATGGAGACCAGAGGAGGGTTGTGGATCCTCTGAAGCTTGAGTTATAGGCAGTTGTGAGGTGCTGGAAACTAAACTTGGGTCCTCAGGAAGAGCAGCCAGTGCTCTTAACCACCGAGCCACCTCTCCAGCCCCCTCAAAGACAATTTCTTGAAGTCTGAGGAGCCTGGTCTTATTTATGGAAAGCATTTGCTTCAGAATACCACTTCTGTTTTCTGACCATTCTAACTTCTAGGCTCAAGGACCCTTCTCCCTTAGCCTCTGCCGGAGCCAGGACCGCAGGCGGGTGCACACCGCCATGTCTAGCTTTTCTGTTTTTAATGACCTGGCTTGTAGCCCCATTTGTTTTCAAATACATCACTTAGACTGTCACCTCATTTACAGCAAGCAGTGCTTTAACTTTAGTCACCTTCCAGGATTTTGTGATACTTAGTGAATGTCTAGCCTAGTCAGCTCAAGTACATTCTTGTGTTGTGTGTACATGTACATGTCTGTGTGTTTCTGCCTGTGTGCATATATATGCATATGAATACAGGAATGTATATGTATATATATATATGCATACATGTGCGTATGTGTACGTGAGTAAATGTGTATGTGTGCATGCCTGTACACAAGTGCACGTGCATGCACATTACAGACATGTGTGCACATGTATGTAGGGGTGTGTGTGAACATGTGTGTATGTGTGAGTACGTGTATATGTATGTGTGTGTGTGTGTGTGTGTGTGCATGTAGTGTGAGTCTGCTTGGGTGTAATATAGCGGAGGCTTTCTCCTCTGCTCCTTGGCAGGGGCCATGGATCTGGAGACTGTGGCCTGGCAGTTTACTGATGGCTGCAGCTGGCTGGGGATGACATTCCTAGAAACATCAACAGTGAAGTCTGTGCCTCTGGGAGGAAGTGGCTGCCAGTGTTTGACAGGCTTTCTGCTGAACTTGAAGCCAGAGGCCACATTCATAAAATCTGCCCAAAGTCACTGACTACATCTCTGATTGGATACTCTGCCAGCCAGTCCTTGACTGGCAGCTTCCAGATACATCCCAGCAGAGCCAAGAACTCATCAGAGTTCATTTTTGTTTGGCTTTTTTACCCATCGCCCAGGGCCCCATGTTCTGAAAGGCTCTTCACCAGCCAACACCGAGCAGATCCAGGAAAGGAGGTTTATTTGACTTTTTAATGGAGTCTCAGGATATTGCTCAGGCTGGTCACCACCTGAGGGCTCCAGTGATCTTGCAGTCTCAGTCTCTCAAGTAGCTGGGACTACAGGTGTGTCGCGCCAGATCATGCTTATGATTTAATGCTTTTTTGTTTTATTTTATTTTTCACATTTTAACTCTCATATTAGGTGATGAAAGGAGCCACTTGTACCAACTGCACAACTCTGTGGTTCCTCAGAGAGAGAACAAGAGTTTCTACTGTCTTCATTGAGGATCCTCGACGAGTGGCGGAACACTGCTGCTGGAGCCTAGGGTCTCCTGGGACAATGACAAGAAGCTTGTGTCCAAGGACCCCTCGCAGGTGGTAGAGAATCCTCCGTGAAGATCAGCAATGGCGGAGGCCACTGAAGCTTCCCAAAGGGACGGGGATGCCACAGGCCTGCGGCTAGTACATGGGAGGCAGCAGGGGAGGAAATGGAGCGCGCACACCGGGTGTGGGGGGTCATTCTCCTGGGCGCCTGTACCCCAGTAACCCTTGTAGGGCCTCTCCATAAGGACCGAACAAGGGTCTGCTCCTGGTTTCTCTTGGCCTCACGAACAGTCCAGTGCAGATCCTCTGGGCCGATCAACTTGTGGACACATCTTCTCCAGCTCTTCTTCCCCTCCCTGGCAGAGATGCTGGGCGCTGGCCCGGGATGTCATGCAGAGCTTCTCAGAGGTAGACTCAGTGTTTAACTAACTTCCTTCCTACAGAAAGGCCCTGGTTTTCCAGTTACTCCATCTTCACGTTCTAAGGGAGGGGCCCGAGGGCCTGGGGAGACGGCTCAGCGATGAAGGGCGCTTGCTGCTCCTGAGGATGCCATGGGGGTTCTCAGCACCCACAACAGGCAGCTCACTTCTGCTTGTAATTCAAGTTCCAAGGGATTTGGCCTCCACTGGCACCCACATGTGCATGTGTACACACACACACACACACACACACACACATTTTTTAAAAAAAATCTCAAAACAACAACAATAGGAAAACAAAACAAAATCAGAAAACCCCAAGCCAAAAATCCCCACAAAACTGGGCTTTCCCAATTCCGGTTTCCCTTTCTTCAGAACCTGGAGGCTTTTCAGACTTCCATTCTGACTTGCTGCTTCCATATGGTTACAGACGTAGCAGAGTCTGGAGCGCTGGAAAGGAGAGCTGCTTTTGCTCTCTGAGGCTTCTGGAAGTCTCTTGATGTTTCTTAGGATGTGTCAATACCTTGAAAATATTTTTCAGGGGCTGGAGAGATGGCTCAGTAGTTAAGAGTACTGTCTGCTCTTTCAGAAGACCAGGCTTGGAAGCCAGCACCCACATGGTAGATAACAACCATAAGTAACTCTAGTTCCAGGGGATCTGATGCCCTCTTCTGATCTCCATGGGCACTGTACAACAGGGGTGCACTTACATAGATGCAGGCAATCGAAACACCCATACACATAAAATAAAAATAAATAAATAAATAAGTTTAAAAATAGAAATAATTTCTAAGCAGCAGTGATACACGAGTTTGATGTGAAAGGGCAGGTTGTCACCGTGTGCATGGTTATGTGGCCAGGCAAGGTTTTTTATAGGGCAAAACCAACTCCTGATCAAGGGGAGAGGTCTGCAGAAGCTAGCAGCCACTTGCATTTGCTTGCATAGCACAGGATATGCTGATTAGGGTATAAAGGGTGCTGAAGAGATGGCTTAGCAGTTAAAACGCTGGCTGCCAGAGCTGGAGAGATAATTCAGAGGACTTGGGTTCGATTCCCAGCACCCACATGATGGCTAACAATGGTCTGGAATTCCACTTCTAGAGGATCCGACACCCTGCTCTGACCTCCATGGACATTGCATGACACAGGTGCACTCACATGCATGCAGGTGATACAGCCTCTCTCTCTCTCTCTCTCTCTCTCTCTCTCTCTCTCTCACACATACACACAAATATATACATAGTATACACTACATGTGTCTGTATCTTGCTGCTCTTCCAGAGGACGGGAGTTCTATTCTTAGCACTCAGGATCTGATGCCTTCTTGTGGTACACACTCCCACAGACACACATAAATAAAAATAAAAAAAAACATTAAAAATGAAAAAAGACGATCCTGCTCTTCAGCACTGGAGAGGTTCAGACCAGAGGATCAGGAGTTTAAGATCATTCTCAGCTATTAGTAAGTCTGAGGCCCACTTGGGCACCTCTCTCTCTCTCTCTCTCTCTCTCACACACACACACACACACACTCTGAAACACAGCTTAGTGGTGCACGCTTGTATGCCTGTAGTTTCAGTATTTGGGAGTTCAAAGTTGGCCTGGTCGACATAGAATATTCCAGGCCAGTCTGGGCTACAGGAGACCCTAAGTATAAATAACAAGAACGTTAAAGAAATGAATGAATGAATGAATGAATGAATGAATAAACAAACTGTGTGGAATCTGGGTGCTGGGGCACTGGCTAGCTCCGGGTTCTCTCCTGACGTCCCGGGAGGCCGCAGCAGCTTTTGGGGCCGACAGGAGTGCGCAGGGCGCCGGGGCTGCCGCGGGGGGTGAGGCGACTTCCGAGGCCCCAGCCAGGGGCGGCCCGGCCGCGCCCTCGGGGAAGGCGCCCCGGGTGCGGGCGGCCCGGCCGGGCCGGAGCGGCCGGGCGTCTCCCGCGGGCCGGGCCGGCGTGCACTCCCCGCCCCGCTCCTCCCCCGGGGCGTCCCCCGGGCGCGGCCAATGGGCGGCGCGGCGCGGAGCGGGAAGCCGAGCGGCCCAGCCTCCGACGGGCCCGGCCGCCGCGCCGGCTCCGCGCCGCAGTGGGCGGCGGGTCGTCGCTGCGAGCCCTCGGGCGGCCGTCTGCAGCGCCGCGGCTGCGCGCCCCGAAGATGCAGGATGGCCGCGCCGACGGCCGCGCGCGCGCTCCGCACCACCGGCTCCGCCTGCCTGCACCCGCTCAGCGAGCTTCTGGGCGTCCCGCTGGACCAGGTAAGCGCGTCCCACCCGCCGGGGAGGGTGCGCCCCGACCCTGCCCGCAGCCGGGTTTGCATCTGCAAACCGCACAGGTGCAAGGGGTTCTTTTTGAGCGAGATGCTTCTTAAAATTGTCATTTTTAGTTTGTGTGTACGAGCGGATCGCCTGGATGTGCGTAGGTGCACCATGTCGTGCAATGCGGGCGGAGCTCAGAAGAGGCGTCGGATCCCCGGAACCGGAGTTACGGACGATTGTTAGCTGCCGTGTGGGTGCTGGGAACCGAACCCCGGTCCTCCGCAAGGGCAGCCAGTGCTCTTAACCGCCCCAGCCGAGTTTGACGCTTTTTAAGTGTGAAAGGTAGTCCTTCTTTGCGGCAGGTTGGACTGAACTTTTAAAGTTTGGGTCTGTAAAGGAATCCCAAGCTCTGTGGTCCTTGGATCCAGGATGTTCCCCAACACTGTAGTTACGCCTCTCTGATTTTAAATTTAGGTGATCCTACTTTAAAAATAAGTCCGACTGAGATGGACCTGGTAGCTCGGGCCTGTAATCTCAACACTGCAGAGGCTAGAGCAGAATTGCTACCAGTTAGTTCCAGGCTACCTGGTGATGGAGTGAAACCATTCCAAAGCAAAACCAAAACCAAACCAACCACCACCAACAACAAATAAAAAGCCTGATTAATGAGGTGAATAGGTATACAGTATAGTATTTATTTTATTTTTTATTTTATTGAGACAGTACTCCCGTGTAACCGAGACTGTCCTGGAACTCATACGTAGCCCAGGCTGGCTTTGAACTGTTTTGCCCAGGCTAACCTAGAATTCGTGATACTCTTCTTGCCTCCCCCAATGTTGGGATGCCCCTCAATCCAAGAGGACCCTTGTTAAGTCTGTCTGGTTGCCCCAGGGAGGGAAGCTGATGAATAGGGAGGTTCACTGAACAGGAGGTGAAGGGAAAGCCTTTGAACTGTCCAGGAACTGTCTGCATCATTACATTGAAAATGGCAATAGCAATCTTGTAAGAAATTTTGCAGAAGATGCTGGAGATGTAGTGGAGGTGTAGAACAATGTGGTGGAACTTGTCTAGTATGTAGGACAGTCTGGGTGCTGTGCCCAGTTCTCGTGGCGTTGTGTGTGTGTGTGCTGGCTGTTTTGCTTTCTTTGTTTCTTTTGGGGCCTCAGCCTAGCTGCTGTGTGTACTTAACAGTGGCTGATGCCTGTTGATTAAGTGGAATCGGACCCTGCAGCCTGGAGTAGGCCACCATGTGTTTCTGTCGAGTTTCCCCAGGTAATCTCCCCTTCTCTTGTTCTCCATATTGCCGAGGCTGGTCTCTAACTTGAATTAGTCCTCCTGCCTCGGCCTCCTGAGTCCTGGTGGTGTGTGCTTGTAACCCTAGGACGTAGGAGACTGAGGTGGAAGACCTGCTTCAAGCTGGAGACCAGCTCAGGCCGCGTGGGGAACACCGAGTTCCGTAGTGAGGTCTTGTCTCAAGCGAGACAAAGCATTCCTCTCTTTTCACTAGAGCTGTTTTCTCTTTTTTTCCACTCCAGTGTGAACCTGCAGCTCCTTCCCGTCCCGCCATTCACATTCCTCCCGCAATGAGGAAGTGGAACCTGGCAGTTTGCCTTACTCACCGTGGTTGACCGAGCCACTCCGAGGCTCTGCCTACTGCCCTGTTAGTTGCAAAATCCTGAGACTCAGGAACTTGGTAGAATTATTATTACTCTTTACTTTGTAGTAAATATCCAGGAGACCCAGGGACCCAGACAGAGGCAGCAAAAGAGCAAATTCTTCTTCTTCTTCCTTTTTTTTTTTTTTGATAGGTTCTCCTTAGTCCCAGCCCACCTGGAACTCACTCTATAGACCAGGCTGGCCTTGATCTCACAGAGATGTGCCTGCCTCTGCCTCTGGAGTGCTGGGATTAAAGATGAGGACCACCACACCTGATATAAGGTGTAAGAGCAAATTCTTTCACTCTAAAGTGAACTGAAAGGCATAGCTGAATTTCCTTAGGGGGCGTTCATTTTGTATTGTCCTCTCCATTTCCCACTAGAATCTATTTTACCTATGTCTTCTCTTTTAAACTATTCTTCCCAGCTAGAGTGAAGAACCTAGGGGGATCTATCTATCTATCTATCTGCTAGCTTCTTCATCCACCACCAGCCCTAAGCTCCTGAATTTCTATGAAAGTTATTCTGTTTTTAAAAATATTTATTTTACTATTTTAAATTATATGTCTATACACCTGTTTGTGGATATATGCACATGAGTATAGGTGTCCGTGGGGCTCAGGAGAGAATGTTGAATTTCCTGGAGCTGGAGGTAGAGGTGGTTGTGAGCCACTGGACATGTATGTTAGGAACCAAACTGGGTCCTTTGGAAGAGCAATCTGCGCTCTTAACCACTGCGCAATCTCTTTAGCCCGCAAAGTTATCCTGTTTTTAATTTATGTAAAGGAAGAAGAGAGCCTTACAGATGTGAACGATTTTAGTTCCTACCACAAATGAGTACATTTGTGGCATGAAGTGAAGGAAAATCATGGGTGATGGGAAGGAACACTTGGCATCTCTGAAATCTTAGGTCTGCCTAACCAACCTTAAGCAGAGTCAAGTTTGAGTGATTTGGTGAAGAAAGCACCTCAAATAGTTTGCTTTTAGCCCAGGGGAAATCTCAAGCTATAAATTGTGTGATATGGGATCAAACTGTGGTGGTGAGTTTATCCTTTGCCCAGTGACTTATGATTTCATATGCCTGTTCATAATTCCTGATTGATTGTGTTTCTGGGAATGCATTTAGTCTCTGGGTCTTCCTGAGTCAAGAAGGTTATTACTGGGGCTGGAGAGATGGCTTCACAGTTAAGAGTACTTTCTCCTCTCGAAGAGGACTGGAGTTTGATTCCCAGCACCCACAACATTAGCTGCCTGCAACTCCAGTTTCAGGGGATCTAACACCCTCATTTGGTCTCCAAGGGCACCAGGCATACATGTGGTAGGCAAACATTCATACACATAAAATAAAAATAAGTAAATTTAAAATCTGAAATACCTTTTGTGTATTCTGCTTATCTGATGGTTCTGTTTGTTAGCTACTGGGCACTCTTGAACAGGAAGCCTGCATGCAGGTAGGTCTAGAATGATAAAAGCTCCTACGTTTTTTGTTTCCATGGACTTTTTTCTGACGTGACCTGCTCTTAACATTGTTAAAGTGTTAAACAATCTTTAATGAAAGACAAATAGAGCAAGGTAGTTCAGATAGAGTTAAGGATTTGGTTGGCCACAGATGTGACTTAGATGTGTTTGTTGAAAACTGTATTTTGAAGGCTGTCGCAATGGCTCATTAGGTAAAGGTACTTGTGATCAAGCCCGACAGCATATATGGGATCCGTATGACAGAAGGGGAGCGCCAACTCCCTCAAGTTGTCCTCTGAACTTGACACTGTGCACACTTAAGCATACTAAATAAATAAAATGGAAAAACAAAAAAGGTAAAAAACTAAAAGCATGTTTTAAAATGAGTCCCTGTCTCCTGGGTAGACATGGAGCTCCAGTGGTTAGTGGGATTATTGAGACACAAAGCTTTACTTACTCAGGGCAAATTAGGCAGGGATTTTCCTTTCCCATGGAGGATGAGGGCTCCTGTTCTCCCCACTGGGTTTTGGCTGTGGAGTTTGCTATGATGAGCTTTAAACTAGCTGTAATTCTTCTATTTGCAGGGTTGACTTGACTGCTGGGAGGGACATTGCTAATTTGTGTGGTGTATGGTTATGGGTTGGGGACTATGCAAGTAGAAAAGGTAACTGTTTCCAGGCTTTGAGGAACGTCCAGTGGTTTCTAGGGGCTCATGATATCAACGCCAAATGATGTCCCTAAACTGTGTGTTTGTAGGAAGGGTGAATTCAGTCTTGAGCCACCATTCATTCAGTTCTCTGTCTCTCTGTCTCTCTCTGTGTCTCTGCCTCTCTGTCTCTTTCTCTCTCTTTCTCTATTTACCATAGGTGGAGAAGGGTGCAAGGCAAAGACAGACCAGGAAATAGAATTGAATTCAGGAAATGATTTTAAGATTAAACTAGCCAAGGTTTAAGAGTTTAACCAAGTCTGCCATGTAGTTTAAATATTCATGGATGAAAACCAGCCTTAAAGACCTGACCTGGGTGATGGTGACATTGCAGTGGGGACCTGATAACTCTGCTGAGGCCTGTGACCTCGCGTTTCTCTAGCTGCCTGACGCTTTCAGTCACCTGACTGCTGCCCTTGGCCTTGCTTGGAAAATCCAGCCTTCAATTCTGCTCTTATCTAAATCTTGACCTCTGTTAAAAGCTCAGCTCACATTCCATAGCCATTGTTAAATCAATTAAATATTTATTTAATCCTGTTAGTACCAGGTACTTGGCTGTCTGGATACCTAAAATCCAGGTCTCCTTTCTAGAAAAGCTTGTTATGCACCAGCAGAAGAGGGAAGAGGCCCACATGGGTAACAGGCAGTGTGTGTTACAAAGAAGTTTGTAGTTGGTGCCTCAGGGGAGCTGGTCCAGGCATACTGGGCTCCTGAAGAATTTCTGTGTTCATACAGGACACTGGGTGAAGGTTACCTTATATTATAATCTTGCTGAGTTCCTACACTGCATTTCAGCCTATAGTGTCTTCATGGTTTACGGTCTTCCAGTTTCCCAAGAGATTTTAGATGTTCAATGAGTGCTTGTTATCAGTAGCAATATGTGGCAATGCTGTCAATCATTAAAATTCAGTGCAGGGAACAGTGTTTTGGTTTTATAATTTTTGGTCTTGGTGACTGAACCCTGGGCCTTGTACATATTAGGGCAAGTGCTCTACCAGGGAGCCACATTCCCGGGTTAATATCCTTTAGGGAGGTGAAGCCTTGCTGGAGGAAGGATGTCACTAGGGGAGAGCTTGGAGGGTCTACAGCCTTGCCTCACTTCTGAGGGCTCTCTCTGCTTCCTGTGTGCAGATGAGATGGGATTGGCAGGCTTCCTGTCCCCGCTGTGCTTTCCCTGCCGAGGACTCTGTCCCTCTGGCCCTGTCAGCTGGAAGCAGCTCTTTCTTCCCTGCGCTGTTTTTGGTCCCAGAATCTTATCACAGCCACAGAAAAGTGCCTGATACACGTTGTTATCCACGCTGCCTCCAGACGGTGACCTGGGTCCTTACATGTCACCTCAGCTCAGCTCAGGATGAGTGTGAGCAACCCACAGACCCCAGAGGATCAACAAGAGAGTAGTTTCCTCTTCCCCCTCCCCTCCTCCTCCTCCTCTCCCTCCTCCCCCTTCTCCCTTCTCCCTCCTCCTCTTCCTCCTCTCCCCCCTCCCCCTTCTCCCTTCTCCCTCCTCCTCTTCCTCCTCTCCCCCCTCCCCTCTCCCTCCTCCTCCTCCCCCCCCTCCCCTCTCCCTCCTTCTCCTCCTCCCCCCTCCCCTCTCCCTCCTCATCCTCATCCTCATCCTCATTCTTATCCCCATCCTTCCTCTCTTCCCTTCTCCTCTCCATCCTTCCCTTCTCTTTCTCCTCCCCTCCCCCCCTCCTTCCCCATTCTTGCTCCTTCTTTGGCTCAGTTATTTTTGCAAAGTCAAATCTCTCCCCACTTAATATTCCTGTCATTGTATGATGTCAAAAATGACTGGCTTAAAGGAGGAAATTGATCTGGTTAGACCACAAACCACAAGATCGAGTTTCTGCCGTATTCCAGGGATTTCTGGGGCCATGCTAGGCTATGATTCAAGCATGAATGAAGTTGTGCTGATGCTCAAAACCTCCCACTGGCAGGGCAGGGATGCACTGTGTGAGCATCACCTGGACTCGGATAGTGCATCATCTTTAGAACTTGTTAGCTATGACCTTTCTCAGCCAGTTATGGCGGCTCGCAGATACACAGATACAATCCTTGAAGCCCAGAGGCTAGGTAGGAGGGTTTCTACAACTTTGAGGTCATCCTAGTCTACAGAGAGTGTCAGGCCAGCCTGGGGTACACTGTGAGACCCTGTCTCAAAAATGACCAAAAAAAAAAAAAAAAAAAGAGTAACACGTAGGCAACTCAGAAGCAGGCAGAGGGTTTGGTCTGAAGGCCTGAGTTTCGAAGTTCCTGCTGAAGAACAGTTTTCCTCAAACTGCAGCATGGGCCATTCTCCTGCCCCAGGGGTTCATGGGAACCAGCCCAGATTGCCTGGATCTGAGTACCAGGGCTGGAGGCTTCTCAGGTGATCCTTAGGCCAAGTAACATTTGAGAGCCATTACTGCGGCCCAAGGGAGGCAGGGAAGGGTTTTAAGTTTGAAAGAATTTTCTCATTAGCAGGAGGTTGTTGCAGAGGAGGCAGTGGGTATAGGGATTCTGAAGACAAGTGACGTTTAGAGAAATGTCTGAGGAAGTATGCTAGTTTTCTCATCTTTGTAACCAAATAAGAAGCAACTTGGGGAGCTGGAGAGGTGACTCAGCGGTTAAGAGTGCCCACTCAGAGTGCCCAGTCAGCGGTTTGATTCCCAGCACTCATATGGTGGCTAACAACCCTCTGTAACTCCCCCTCTGGGGATTCCGATGACCTCTTCTGACCTCCGTGGGCACTGCACAGCACAGGTACACTTACACGCATGTAGGCAATACACTCATACACATAAAATAATAATTTATTTTTAAAGAATCAACTTAAAAGGAGGAAGGACATGTTTGGGCCTGTAGTGTGAAGGGTCCAGTCCATTATGGCAGCAAGGTCTGGGGGTAGAAATGGCTCTGTGGCTGAAGAAGCTTGTTCACATCTATATGGAATCTGGAATGGAGAGAGAGAGAGAGAGAGAGAGAGAGAGAGAGAGAGAGAGAGAGAGGAGAGAGAGAATATGAGAACCAGAGAGAGAGAGAGAGAGAGAGAGAGAGAGAGAGAGAGAAAGAGAATATGAGAACCAGATATGAAGCCAGACTGTCAACCTCAAGGCCTGACCCTCAACAGCCTTTTTTCTGTAGTGAACCCCAGATCCCAAACATTCCAAACCAGTGCCACAAGCTGGGGTCCAAGCATTCATTCCCAGGAGCCTGAGGGGACATTTCACATCCAGACCACAACAGAGAGATTGGGGAAAGAGGTTTATTTAATGGGCTGCAACCAACTCACTGGAAATCAGATTTTTATTTTCTTTATGTGCTCGTGTGTGTGTGTGTGTGTGTGTGTGCGCATGCACATACACATACACGTGTTCACATTCATACAATGGCCTGTGCATGTGTTCGGGGGGATGACAGAGGACAGCCTTTGGTGTGATCCTTCTCCATTGAGATGGCCTCTCACTGGCTTGTGGTTCATCAGTTAGGCGAGGCTGGATATCTGGCGAACCCTAGGTTCTCCTCTATTCATCTCCCCTGGGCTACCACAAACAAGCATTTTCCCTTGGGTTCGGGAGATTTAACTCAGATTCTCATGCTTTCAAGGCGAGTGCTCTGCTGACTGAGCCAGCTCCTGGAACTCAGATTTTAGAGGCTTGAATCCTGCATCTGCCTTCTCTTTCAGTGCCTCCTTCAGGAGCAATAGGAAACAGAAGGAAATTTTCAGAGAGGCTGTTACAAAGTGGAACCAGGGGTGTTGACGGATGCTGATAAGCAGGCAAATGTGATCAAAGTGAGGAGGGAGATGTGCAGAGGGAAAGGACTTAGAGGGCCAGGTGCAGAGGAGGCATGAACTGGGAATGGGATTTTCAAGTGGAAGATTTCTTAAAACATTTTTTGGACTTATTTATTTTTATTTTGTGTGTATGAGTGTTTTGCGTGCACCACATGTGTGCATTGCCCATGGAGGTCAGAAAGAGGTTGCTGGTCCCTTGGCAGTGGAGTTACAAACTGCTGTTAGCCTCCATGTGGGTGCTGGGAACCGAACCCGGGTCCTCTGCAAGAGTGGCCAATGCTCTTGACCACCGAGCTGTCTCTTCAGCCCCGTTCAGTGGAAGACTTCTAATGATGCTTTTCTGGATTGAGATGCAAGGCAGGTTATAGACATGAGGGTCAGTGAAAAGGCAGGTCAGCCGAGCTGGGCGAGTAACTGGGGTCTGATGGAGGGTCCTCATGATTGAAGCCATCCATGTACATTTTGCGGCTTTGAAATGGCGAAGACCTGAGGTTTCTAAGAGCTCCAGAATGGTGGAAGCTTTTTGGCAGCAGGAGGAAAGACCAGGGAAGGGAATGACCCCTGTGCAATCAGTCAGGACACCATCCTCGTGCATACATTATCTCATTTAATGCTGGGGGGAGGAGTCTGGAAGGAGGGGCTCTACAGTTGGGTGGAAGGAAAATGATCCCAGGCAGCACTGTGGGGTCTGAACCTCACTGACACCTTCCTCCTGACTCTGATTTTGCAGTTTTAGTGTGTGCGTAGAAAGCAGGTTGAGCATGGGCTAGGGGAGCGATCCAGTAAGCAGCTTTCCGCTGTGGTCTGTGCTCCAGGTTCCTGCCCTGAGCTCCTGATTTGGCTTTTCTTGAGGATGGACTGTGAGCTGTAAGCCAAATAAACCCTTCCCTCCCCAAGCTGAATTTGGTCAGTGTTTGGGTCACGGCAACAGAAAGTAATGAAAAAAGCCTGGAGTAGCACACAGATGCAAGCTGGGAAGTGGAGCTTGCATACGGAGCCTGGAGTTAGAGGAATGGTGTGGGTCTGGGGAGGTCCAGGAGCCTCCCTGCAACCCCAGAGTTCAGATGAACTCAGTGAGTCAGAGCTGAGCTTGCCCCCTCTTTCCTAGACTGTATGGATGTGCTGGGAAGTCCCTCACGGCTCTGGAGAGGCTGCCACGGGGAAGGGGATAGTGGCTTCTGGGAGCAGCTAGAGAGCATCACATGCAGGTGTGATGGGGTCACACGGGCGTAAGTATGTAAGTAAGGAATGTAGATTCCTTAGGGTTGGAGAGGACAAGGACGGTGGGGTAGGGCACCTCTCAGTCCATCTCTCCTCTATTGGATGAGAGGCCTGCACAAATGGAGCAGCAAGACTGAGCAGTCTTTACCCTAGGGGCTCTGGGTGAGCCCAGGAGGAGGGTTGGCCTTCCTGCACTGTGGCCAGTGCACTGACCACTGTCACAGTCTGGTGGCCCGATGGGCTATTAATCAAAGAGAGGGCTGATAGACTGCCTGTGTGACCATGCACTCCTTGACATTTGAAACAGGGCCTCTGCAGTGCTAATTTTCTTGTGAACAAGAGGCAGGTATTCATAACATAGCCTCAGTTTACCCAGCTGGTTTAAGGACACCACGAACTCCCTATGTTGAAGGTTTTTGCTATTGGCACAGAGCCAATCACTCTGGATAGTGATCTCAGACAATTGATATGTAACACTAGGTAATTAAAAAGGCAGGGATTGTGGGGATAGCTCAATAGGTAAAGTGCTTGCTTGTGCAAACATGAAGACCTGAGTTCCATCCCCAGAACTCAAGTAAAAAGCCAGGTGTGGTGGGCCATGCTTATAATCTTAGTGCTCGGAAGGTAGAGATAGGCAGATCTCTGGGGCTCACTCGCCAGCCAGCCTAACACAATGAACAAGCTCTAGGCTGATTTGAGACCCAGTCTCAAAAAATAAGGTGGATACCTCCTGAGAACAACACCAGAAGTTGACCCCTGGCCTCTCCATGCGTGCATATATACATGTGCATGAACATGCACACACATACATCTGCACACGTACATACACACAAATAATTAAAAGGCATTCTTCTCATATCAAATGAAGGAACATGTCCCTGGGATTTGTGGAACCTGTCTGTAGCTTCTCATGTGCAGAGGGGAAGAGGCAAGACTGTGGCTCAGCCACCGTGAGCTGTCTCCTTACCACAGGGGATGGTTCATTTCCTGTCCCTCAAATGCAGTGTCTTCACAGCCTCTGGCCTACACTCACACACTTCCTCCTCTGGGCATGGTATTCCTAGTCTAGGTCTTCCTGTCACCCTGGCCTTCTTTCTCCCCGAGGGCCGGAGGGCTCTTTGTTTTTCCTCTGGATCTTTTGGTGGCTGTTGTGTTTATTATATTCAAAAATTTATACAGGTACCCGAGGACTGTTCAGCTGGGCATAACATCTTAGAATTTGAAAAAAGTCAAGTTTGAATAAGAATCTGGTCTCTTAACTAGATAAAAGAATAAAACAGAGGAAGCCATCCTTTCAAAGTGGTTCCATTCATATCTAGAGTACATTTCTGAAAGGAAAATTATATTCTTGCTCCTGGTTTTTTATTGGCATTTACAACAAAGGGATAATAGCATTATAACTGATTTTTTCATAGCTTATAAACACTGTCTCCAAATTGCAAAAGTAATGACAATAAACACCTGGGGTCATTTCCCCCTTGAAAGTTCTAACTCAAAAAATCAAGCCAGTTTGTTTATTTACTTGGCTTTTTCTGTGCTGAGTGTGGAACCCAGAGCCTCGCATATGCTGGGCAGGAGTCGCAGCACAGAGCCACGCCCCCAATCCTAAAACCCAATCTTTTGATTTGCCAAACACTTTCTTATTCTGTGCTTCTTACCTTGTATGTTACGAGGTGTTCACCCGTTCTTGATGTTTTCAGCCCTGCTCAACACTGAAAACCCTGAAAGGCTTCTTTGAAAAGTAATGCTGGAGTTCTCCGTATCGGCCTAGCATGGGGCTACAGAGATTAATGCGGGTCTGTGTCCTGCAGGAGAAGAGCCTGTAGGTGCTTGTTAAACTGCATGTCGGCAAGCTAACACGCTCAAGGCCACAGGCCATGCCACTGCCCTAGGCCTTAGGACCTCAGAACCCCTGTGTGCCCACAAAGCTAGGAGAACTGCTTTAGGAGAAGGAGAAAGGAAAGAGAAATTTGAGGGAGTGTCTAGGGCTGGGGGGCAGGCAGAATACTCTAGAAAGACACTGTTTCAATACGGGCGCTGAGACTTCTCACATTTTTTTGTGGGCAGTGACCACTGTCAAAGAAGACAGCTAGCACACTGAGTTCAAAGACCTGATTGTCTTTTATTAGTGGTTTATGAATCGGAGCTGTGCACAGGAGGTGGCTTTACAGACAGACTGAGGAAAGCAGAAACGAAAGGAAAGCAGACTGGTCTCTTCTGTGGCACAATCACGCACACACACTGACACACACTAACACAAACACTAACAAACACATACACTCACTATATATTAAGAAACAACCTACAAAACCCACAGTTATTTTTCATATAAGGTTAACAAAGGTGAGACTTCTCCAACCCGTCATTCAGACTAGCAGGAGAGGGTTCTGTTTTTTGCCTTTGAGAGACAGACTTTCAAGTAGCCCAAGCTGGCTGTAACTAGCTGTGTCCTGAGGATGAACTGGACTTCCTGATCCTCTTGCCTCCATCTGCAGATTGCTACAATTGCAGTGATGTTCCTCCACTGCTTGTTTATACAGTGCTGGGAATAGAACCCAGGGCTTCTTGCATGCTAGGCAAGCACTCTCTCCGCTGAACTACATCCTCAGGCCCCATGGGACATTTCCTTGGCTTGTCCTAGCACCCGTGACTCCATTGGGTTATCAATTGGGTTCAAGTACAGGAACATTCCTAACAATGTCCTTTGACTTAAAAAAAAAAAAACCACTAGTGAGAATGAATATGACACATCTTTGTGTGCTTAGGACAGAGTTGGAGCTAAATGTATGTTTGTTGACTTGAAATGAAATTTTATTTACATTCTTGGTCTGGAATGAGTGACTAACTTGAGATCAAATTGGGAGGAAGTTCTTTTTACTACAGACTTAGGCCTGCTTATAATTTAGGGCCTGACTTTTACATTGATTAGGTCTTGTGTCAATTTGTGGTATTGTTGCTGGTAATTATGATTTATTATAACACCCTCTGTTCCCGTTTTCATCACATGGAGCTGAAGGCCCTTGTCGATAATATAGTAGGTATTACTTACTGTTGTTTTTAGTGTTATTTGTATTTGGATAAATTGTCTCAGATTTGTGTGAATAACATATAACCAGTTTCTTTTTCTGTCCAAAGTCAAGTCACGCATACAGAATTTTCTCGTTCTCTAGAACATGGTCTTTGAATTACATTTATAAGAAAAACTGTAGGAAAAGGTTATATACTCGAGGAGCTGTGATCTGGAAATACCTTTGGAGAACTCAGTGTGTATCATTTAGGAACAGTGGTTCAGTGTTTTGGAGATCTTCTATTTTAGGCAGGTTAGGCCTCTCAGTAAACAAGATAAAGGGAAAATGTTCAGCAGTCTTACTAATGACAGTTTCTAGAAATTTTGCCAGGAGCACCAGACTAGAGAGTTGTCAGTGAGGAAAGGTGACTTCAACAAAAAAATGTGTTTTATTAAGAGACTCCTGTCTCCTGAGCTTAGAAAATGTAGCCGCCTCCAGCAGGCTGAACGCATTTTCAATATGCTTTTAAGATACCCCCCAAAAATGTGGGCTTAGTGAATCATTCACCAACTTCTTTGCAATACTGGAGCTCTGGAGCTTCATTTAAAGTCTTCAGTGGTTACTCTTTCATGAATTCTTGATAGTGATCGGATTTCGGTAACACTGTTGTAAGTCCACAGTTGCCTTAACACAGCTTAAAATAGTGAATTCAGGTTCCTGGATTGAAGCTGCTGTAGCCTCCTAACTACTTTCATTCTCCTCAGGTTTTGTTATCAAAACAACACAGAAATCAGGTGCTAACTAGTCCAGCTTGAAAAAGGATGTGTGTGTGTATGTATGTGTGTGTGTGTGGCGGGGGGGTCACCTGAAAAGTTGGCCTGCCCGTTGCTCCAGACTTTCATTTCAAACAGGGATTACAGGTAACAGTGCACTGCCCCCTCACCCCCACCCCCTAGTTTGGTCTTCATCGATCATTCTGAGCTCTGACCTCTGGTGGGTGACTCTAGGAAGTTGTGAAATTCAAGTCATCCTGTGAAGTGGTTTAACTATGAATGTCACTGGTTCCTTAGGCTTTTAGCCTGTAACACACCTCCCTCCCCTGCCAGCATTATTAGTTTTAGCTCTATTTTTGTTTTATTTATTAATGAAGCCAGTAACAATTGGAATTTGTGCCTATCATTCTAGTAGTTTTTTAGAAGTTTGTTTTGGATTTAATTTTGAAAATTTATTTTTCAGTCAGGCATGGTTACTCCTGTGTGTAATCCTAGCACCCCAAAGACTAAGGCAGAGGATCACTGTGAGTTTGAGACCGGCCTGGGTTACACAGGGAGTTCTAGACCAACCTTGGTATAGAGTGAGAGCTTGTCTCAAAATCAAAACCCCTCAAAACACAAAACAAAACAGAAACAGCAGCAACAACAACACCAAAACCAAAACACAGCAACAAAAACTTCACTTCCAGACTAGGTCTGTACAGGTTTGGTATCAAACTCACAGCATCAAGGTACTTGGCCTGTCTCCACCCGCCTGCTTCCTGGATGACCATGTTCTTCCCCTTCATCCCTGGCTAGACGTACCCAGACTTTGGTCTGCATTCTGCAGGTCTTGTACTTCACATCTGCCCACTTCCACTTCTTGCTCCTCCCCCCGCTTTACACTGTTTCTTAGAAATTGATTCATATCTACGTCTACAGAGCTCTGGAGACATCTGACTTCCTTTTCACCTTTTCTCCTCCATTTCTGTTCTTCCACGAACAGCCTTGGTCTTTTGCACACAGACTGTGCTGTTGTTTGGGGGTGAGAGAACTGGGCCAGGGTCTGTGCTCATCTTACCTCAGACAGCTGCTTCTGGTGGGAGTGGTAAGAGGAAACCCTTGTTTCCACTCCCCCCTCCGATGACAGAAGTGACTGGAGGTACAGATTCGGACACTGAGGGTGTTCACGTGCTTGTGCATCAAGTATGAAAATGGCCCCGCCTGTGGCTAGCCTGGTCACATGGCACCTTGTCTACAGGTCTTGAAAACTCACATCTGCTGGAAATGATATACTCTTTTTTAAAAGTTTTGCATGGGGTGCATCTTTCCTGGAGGTGTTACAATGCCAGGTGAATACAGGACAGAGACGGCTCATATCTAATCTCCCTGTTCTAAAAACCACTGATGATATTATCCTTGGACAGAAGACACCTCCGATATTAAACTGAGAGGGACAGATGCTGCATTTTGATCTTAACAGAAAGTGTAGACGTGATAGAAACCAGGCTCTTTAAGATTGACTCAGCTGTGAGATTTTGGTACCTCTGAGGATATCAAAGAAGGGGTGGTTTTAAGTCGTAAAGAAGAACTTTTTGAGAATCAAGACCACAAACCAAGAACTTTTATTTTTGTTTCTACTTTTTACTGGACTTGGTTAAAAGGATTATAGCTGTATATGTTAGTTTTATTATTTTCCCAAAAGAAAGGTGTTCATTTTGGTGCATGTTGACCAAAGTGGATTGACCTTTGTGGTCCTAGAAGCTTCTTCTTATTAGAATAAGGCTAGAATACCTTAGGAATTCCCATGCTACTTTGGGAACAGTGGTTCACTTAAGGCTTTAAAGGATGGTAAGGTATTAAGCCTCTCTCTCCATGTGAAAAGAAAATCACCCATGTCTCCCAAGAACTTCTGATTTGCCTGCAGGCTGTTTAACAAAAGGGAAGCCCACCAACATTCACGGATTGTGGAGGGAGAAAAAAAATGAGTGTTTCTTAGAACTTTTGAATGTGGGAGACTTGGAGTGGATCTTACAACAGCTACAGAGGCTAGAACTTACCTGCTCTGCTTTCTGTCTTATTAACATTTAGCTCAATTTTTCTTTTCACTTTTTTTTTTTTTTGAGATAAGATCACGTGTATCCTCAAATTTACTATGTGGTGGAGGATAACCTTGAACTTCTGGGCTTTCTGTCCCTACCTCTCAAGTGCTGAGGATTACAGGTGTTCACTGTCATGCTTGGTTTATGTGGTACTGGGGCTCGAACCCAGGGCCTTGTACATGCCAAGCGAGTACCAACCAGGCTACATCCAAGCCCATTATCTCAGTTTAATAGTTAGTTTTAGTACATTGAAACTTCATTTGATGTGTTGTTCATCTTTCTACATAAGCGTTTAGAGCGTCTTTGGAGATGTCTTTCTCTGATTACCAGCATGCTATCTCAGTTTATAAGATAATGAGGTTGTAAACCAAAAACAGTCATTTCATCAAGATGCAGGGTGGGGCTCTGACTCATAATAATGAACAATGAATCATGCTTATGTGTCTTATCGAGCTGAGGTTGCAGAGAAGATTTGAAGGAAGGTAGTGGGCTGTAAAACAATTTAGAAATTGACTACTACTACTTATAACTTTTTATCAGAGCTTCAAAGTCACATCTTGTGTACTCAGCAACCCTTAAACATCTATAGGAGTAATGTGTGTCTAGGTTTGATTTCTGAGGGTAGTTTCTAGAAGAGCTGGGGAAGGTAAAAAGGGGCCAGAAAAATGGCAATAGAACAGCTGTCCTGAAGAGGGCTAGCCTGAGGAAATGAACGTAAATAAGGAAAGTAAGAAAATGGATGAACTAAGGAGGCCAAAGGCATATGATCATGGAACAGCTCTTAGCAAGACCTGTTAGGCAACCATAGGTGGGTGGGATACCTAAGCCTCTCATTTCCTGAAGAGGACCTTGAACTTGGAGGAGTGCTTCCTTGTTCTGTTAATTTTTAAGGCACTCACTCTCTTTAGCTCCAGTGAAAGTTCTTTTTATCATCATTAGTATAGTTGTAAAAGTAAAAAAAAAAAACAAACAACATTAGTATATAACTATTAAATAAACCATGGATTTTTTTTGAATTTTACTAATTTTTTTATTAATATCTTTTCTGTCTTAGGATTTCATGCCTCATAATTAACCCATTTTTATTTTTAAAAATTTTTAATTTTATGTGTACGAGTATTTTGCCTGCATGTATGTAAGTGCACCTGTGTCATGCAAAACCATGGAGGTCAAAAGAGGCCATCTAATTCCCCTGGAACTGAAGTTACGGATGGTTGTTAGCCACTATGTCGGTGCTGGGAATCAATCCTGGGTCCTCTGCAACAGCAGTCAGTGCTCTTAACCACTGAACCATCTCTCCAGTCTCTTAACCTATTTTTTAAAATTATAATTATTTTATTTTATGTGTATTACCTATAATTAACCTATTTTATATTTTGTGGTATTTTCTTAAGGGTGCCCGACTGCTGTTAGGATCTAATTCTAGAGCATCCTCATCCCTTTTAAAAGATGCCCATCTCACTAGCCGTCTCCCTTCCCTAGGACAGACTGCCTCTGCCTTGCCCTCCCCCTAGTTCTGACACACTTACACACATTCCCTCCACGTCACTTTGCCCACTGTGGACACTGTGTGCGCGTAGACTCCTGCTCTATGCACTCTCTGTGACGAGCACTCTCATGATCAAGAATCCGTGCTGAGTTTTTGTTGGGTGCTTATGCTCTCTTGCAGTTTGTCTGTGGGAAGGTTTTGAGACCAGGGTTTAAGCGGCAAAGCTCCTGAGAGAATTTGGGTTTACTTTATCATGCACTCGGGATTTCTTTGTATTGGCTCATTGATGCTGCATTTCCTGCATTTAAGTCCCCAGTCATCCTCTGGGGTGTCTTTGGGTTGCTTTCTCTGCCCATGTATGAACACACCTGCTCTCTCCACAATCTCTGTGTCTCAGAGGCAGGCTTCATTCTTTGTGAGTAATCTCACTTCAGATATTTGAGGTTCAAGACGTGTCTTAGTTCTTTGTGAGCCTCTGTTTTGTCTTTCTGCTTCTTTCCAGAGCTTTCCTTTCAAGTTCTGGTTATCCGAGTGGGATATGCTCCAGGTCTCATTCTCTGATCTCTCTAATTTTGGAATATTTTTTCATTTCTGGTTTCTGAAGAATTTTCTTCAAAACAAAATTTTACATCTATTTACTTATTTTGTGTGTGTGTGTGTGTGTGTGTGTGTGTGTGTAGGGGAATAAGTGAATGCTCCATGAACATAGATGTGGAAGTCAGAGGACAATTTGTGGAAATTGGTTCTTTTCTTCTACCACATGGGTCCTGGGGATCGAACTCATGTTGCCAGGTTTAGCTACAAATGCCTGCACCCACTGAGCCATCTTGCTGGCCCAAGAATTCTTTCTTACTAGATGAAGTGTGCATACAAAAGACCAGTATGTTACTATGAACCCATTCTTAGCTTAGCATAAATTCAGATGGTTACACAGAAAGCTATTTATACATGTGTGAAGATTTGAAGGTGAGCCCACACACATGTATTTCTTTGTTCTGTCGACTGATCAATCCATAGGAAGGAAAATTGCATTAGCAGCGGGGGTCGGGTGGGGGTGGATTTACCTCACTCTCCATCATGGCCCCTAATTCCATCCTCCAAGGGTTCTCAGCAACCCTTAAACATCTATCAGAGTAATGTGTGTCTAGGTTTGGTTTCTGAGGGTAGTTTCTAGAAGAGCTGGGGAAGGTAGAAAGGGGCCAGAAAAATGGCAAGAGAACAGCTGTCCTGAAGAGGGCTAGCCCGAGGAAATGAACGTAAATAAGGAAAGTAAGAAAATGGATGAACTAAGGAGGCCAAAGCCATATGATCATGGAACATCTAGAAGCAATATAATTCATCCATGATAACTGTCTCTCAGGTACTCAGACTGTCAGATGAAACTGATCAATCCCAGAACAACATGAGCAATGAGAGAGAAATGGAGGATTATGGGAGTATAAATTCAAGCCGTGTAGAATGTAAGGTATACTTATAGAGTTTGTTTGCTTGTTTGTTTTCAAACAAGGTCTCACTATGTAGCCCTGATTGGTCTAGAACTCACTATGTACACCAGGCTAGACTTGAACTCACAGAGGTCTGCCTGCCTCTGCTAGGATTAAAGGCATTCACTACCGCAGATAATAGAAAATTTAAAGTATAACTAAAAGTATAAAATAAACATTTTTCAAGTTCCTATGGTAAAAGTAAATGACTAAATTAATAAGTGGAGGAAAGCAGACAAATAACCCTTCAGAAGAAACGTATGTAGAATGCTATGCATTTGCACAAACGTATAGTTTACTCTATAGAATACAAGTTACTATATAAAAATACTTAGGTAAGTCATCTGTTCTGAAGGAGGTGGCCACGGCTCTGCATGTCATAATGCCACTGTGCACAGGACAGGACGAGAACTGGTGTAGAGAAAATGAGCTTTCAGGGGAGGAGCCAGGCAAGCATGACATCGTCAAGGATTCACAGTCAGCATCCATGGTGATAACTGAGTTGATAGTGTGTCATCCCTAATGTAACGTGGTACAAATGGCACTTTACCTTCTTGGCCACTCTTGCCCACGACCCCTAAATCCTGATTGTGAGAAAAACATTAGACAAACACTAAGTGTGAGTTTCTTGCTCACTTGCTTTTGCTTGTTTTTGAGAGTCTGACCTCATGCAGCACAAACTGGCCTCAATCTCCTCAATCTCTGAGGCCGCCTTCCCAACTGCTGAGCCTCCTGTCTCTGACTCCTGAGAGCTGGGATTGCAGGGGAGCACCACCATGGAGAGTTTCTCCGAAAGACCCGACCAACACCTTTCTAAGCAGTTAGGGTCAAACAATAAAATGCTGTAGATTTCCAAAATAGGAGATTTTTGGTGTTCTCACCATGAAAGAACAATGTATATTGGAGGTGACCGATATGCTAATTAGTCAAATTTGAGTATTCCACATTATGCACATGTATTGAAGCTTCTCACAGTGCACCATACACATGTGCACTTACCCTTTGTGGCTCAAGGCTAAGAACTAAAAATGCTGTTTTGCCAGTATTACTTTCTAGGTTTTGAAATGGTTGTGTAATTGTTGGCTCTGGGGAAGGGGGGTAAAGAGCATTTGGGGGCTCGTGCTATTTTGCCATTTCTCTGAAAGCCTGACATTATTTCAAAATAGACAGCTAAGCAAGGTTTTTCTGGGGGAAGGGATGGAGACCATGGGGTGTTTCAGCCCAGGACAGTGTGCACCACCAGCTCTGGAACTGAGAGAGGTCAGCAGTGAGCCTTCTGGTAGTGTGGCATGTGATCCACTTAACCCCGAGGAGAAGGGAACCGCCCGTCATCAAACCTAGGAGAATCTGAGACGCTGTCACAGCAGAGGCGCCTGAGATGGCGACTATAAATGTGATACCCTGGAATTCTTAAGCTGAGAGGGAGCATTCAGAAAACAAGAATCCGAACAAAGTATAATTTTAGACACAAATTCAAAAGGATCACATTACAACAATTTTAGGAGTCAATTGACTTTCTTTTTCTCTCTTTTTAAAAATTTCTTTTTAATTGTGTGTGTGTGGGTGGGTGTCTGTGAGGGTTGTGCACATTAGTGCAGGTGCTCACAGAGGCTAGAATAGGACATCAGATCCCCTAGAAATTGACTCACAAGTGACCATGAACTCCCTGATATGAGTACTGAGAACCGAACCCTGGTACTCTGCTGAGCCATCTCTCCAGTACCTCCTTGTGCCTTATTGATCTTTTAGAAGTTTTGTTTCCTTAAAACTTTAATCTGTCTATTTACCATCTATCTATCTATCTATCTATCTATCTATCATCTATCTATCTACCTACCTATCTATCTATCATCTTCCCTCTGTCTATTTTTGGTTTTATCTTCAATTATAGAAGAGACAACATTTCAGTCCATGAAATTAAGTAAGTATTCCTATGACCTGGGTTGTTAGTTGGGTGAACTGGTTTTCAGGCATGTGGGAACTCTTACTGTTGCCCCTGTAAACTTGAGACTCTTATAAGCAAGAGAACTGATGCTGTATAATTTGTAACAGGATCATTAGTTTTTCTCTATTGATAAACATTATATTTACCATATTGGTGGAAATGGAAGTTGGGACCAGTATTTTTATAAACCCCCTCCCCCTCTCCCTCCCTCCCTCTCCTCCTCCTTTTCCTCCCCCTCCCCCTCCCCCTCCATCTTCCTCTTCCTCCCTCTCTTCTTCCTTCTTCCCCTCCACCCTTTGTCCTTTTCTCTCCTTCCTCTTTCCCTGTTTTCTCTTCCTTTCCCTCATGCTGGTTGTGCACCAAACCCAGGGCACATACTAAGTAGTGCATTCTACTGAACTGTGTCCCCAGAGCTTATGGAATTTTCCAGCTAAAAGATTTGAAGGTGAACATGTAATTGTGCCAGTATATGGCTGTTCTTAGATATACATTTGTCTTACAGTTGACTTTATTAAAATCTGTGTGTACATCCTAAGTCATTTCTGTAAGAATATAAGGATTTCAGTTCCTCTTAAATCTTTGGGCTTCTGATTAGGTGATATTTTTCATGAGTCAACAGTATAAGAAAAGTTTTTCTCTACAACATTGAACAGCTGACCCACCCAACACAACCCCTCACACGTTTGCTGTAGTTCACTAATTCTCTCTTTAAGTTTTGACCTTGGAAATGTTCTCAGAATGCCTCGTTTGGGTTCCCCACTCTGCCTCTCCTTGTTACAGACTCCTTTTAGAAGTGTTTTATGAAAGCCTCAAGAATCCATGCAAGAATCTGCTCATAAGGACTGAAGGGATCTGGCGTGACGTGATTACGGCCCTCTTGGTCATAGCCACCATTTTGCCAGCCAGGTGACCTTGGCAAGTCCCAAGCCCTACAGGACAAAGTTGTTAAGATAGCCCAGTATTTCCTGGCAGCCTCTGACACTCAGACTGTTTCTTAACTAACACTGGGTATGGTGATAGTCTGAGAGAGGTGAGAGATGAGGAGCATTCTGATGGACCTGGGATGCTTTAGGTCTAGCTTAGCATTTGAGCCCTGCCTCCTGCCCTGGGGCAGATCCACCAATGTATAAGTCTCTAAGAAATGACACTTGGTATAATCCTTGTCTGTGTGCCTCTTTCTTTGGTCTCATTGGACCTTCTGCCTTAAAAAAATTACCTTTATTGTTTTTTAATTATGTGTGTTCACAAGTGTAGGTGCCTGTGGCAACCAGAGGTGTCAGATCCCCCAAGCTGGAGTTACAAGTGGTTATGAGACACCCATGTGGGTGCTGGGAATCGAACTTGGCTCCTCCGCAAGGGCAGTATATGCTCTTAACTGCCGGGCCACCCCTCCAGTTCCAACCTTTTGCTTTTGGCCCAGGGACTGGGTTTTCCAAAATGGGGGATTTGGAGTGACCAGTTGAAGGATAAAAGTGAGTGAGACCCAGGCTGAGTAATGACTGTTTGAGATTCCTGTTGAGATCTGCCTGCAACCTCACCTTGCTCCGTGATAGTGCCTGTAAGGAGCTTTAAGTCTGTGAAGACTGTGTTCTAGGCCTAGAGCCAGTATTTATTAGGCATGTGTCCTTGGGCAAGGCAGTTAAACTTTCTGAGGCTGATCTCTTGTCTGTAAAGTGAGCTGATAATATCTGCCTTCAAGGGTGGCAGTGAAGTCAGATGAGTGGGTGACTCTTGGGAAAGGTTTAATTTAGTAAACTGTTTGGTCAGCATACATGTTATTTTCCCCAGTACTAGTCCATCATATTTTTGAAACTCATAGGGAAAAAGGCTTTGTTGTTACAATACTTAAGGCAAAGAGTTCCTGTCTTTCAATAGTTGCCTTTTCTTCTTTTTTTCTTCTGGTGGTTCTGGGAATAGAACCCAGGGCCGTGTGTTCTGTCTTGCCATCTTGGAGTTCAGTCTGTCCTTAGACTTCCTTAATGAGTGGATAGGCCTCCTGGGACGGGAGGTGGTGTGGGTGACTCCTGGAAGGGGGAAGTATGTTAGTTTCAATAAGAGAAAGAAAGCTCAGCTTGTAGGTGGAACCAGGCTAAGGGATTTCAGGTCCTTTCAGGCAGAACAAAAAGCTTTTGATTTCCAAATTAAAAAAATGGGAAGATGGAATTATAACCAGAACTGCAGGTAGTTCAGTGTGGGAGAATAGTCACTTCTCAAAGGAAAATGGCCCTTGCTATCAGGTGAAGACAGCATCCTGTCTCTGAAATTCTGGGGATGTTAGTTCTGTATGTTCACAGTTCTTTACCACAGCTTTTCCTGTGGAAATTCTGAAAAAAAAAAAAAAAAAAAGAAGTGATTGTCTTCCAAAACGGACACCAAGTCACCAGTTTTTCTTTATTTACAGCCAGATATCTAGATAGAAGAGATGTCATTTCTGTCTCTTCTAGTGAAAGGGGATTTAATTTGGTCTTTTGAGTTAGGATTCTATCTTATCATGTAGCCTGCACTAGTCTCAAATGCGTTCTGTAGCTCAGGCTGACCTTGATCTTCAGGCATTGCTCTTGGCCTCAGCCTTCTACCTGCCAGAGTTACTGTCCTGGACCACCTTGCCAAGGTTGAGAAATATATTTAATCCCCGTGAAGGTTTGGGCTATAAGTGTCTTTGTTTATGCCACTGCAAGGGTATGTTTCTGTCTTTAGCTTCTGGTCATATTGCTATTATGGGTGTAAGTAAGATATTCAAATGGAGTGCTGCTTATTTTGCTAATACTCTTATCTAAACCACATAGAAACTGTATGATAAAAAATTACATTGCTCCATGAAAGCCCTGGAGGCTGACCATCAGTGATGCCACAGTTGTGACTCAGGCCATGTGTGTTTCAGCCCTTGATTCCTATCTACTCTTTCATTTTATGCTTCAAAGAAAGGCAGCTTGGAGAATATTTGGATAAATGTGGGACTGCATCAGTTGCCCAGTTTTCCAGCTGCCAGCTCTGGCTTGTACAGTGACCAGGGACTTTGTCCTGCACTGCCATCCATAGTAGGCGATACCTCAGCAGGGCAGGTAACTGTAGCGTCTGTGCTGTACAAGTCAAGTCACACCTCCCCAGGTGGGTATTGGCTTTTGAGAAGGACAGTAGTGAACTAAGGTGCAGCTGAGGTAAAATGAACAGGAAGACATGTGACCTCGAACCTGTGTCTTTGAAGAGACGTTGTCAGAGGAAGAGCAGATATTTTGATTTTATTTCAGGAAGAAAAGCCTCGCCCCAGACCATAGGCCAGGTGTCGTAGCACATTTGCTCTTCCAGTGCTGGGGCAGCAGAGAGATGAGGATCCCTTAGACTCTTTGCCCAGTCAGCCTAGCCTAACTGATGAGTCCCAGGTCTAATAAGAGATCTTGTCTCACAAAGAAAAGGTGGAAGTCATTCCTGAGGAATGACACCCAACCTTCGCAGGCATGTGTGCACATATACATAAGTACTGGCACACACCTGTGCCCCTCTTAAAGACAGACTACTGCTACTGTTAATGTGGCCTTGACTAGACGAGGTGATGCATATCAACAGCCCCTGCTATTGGGAAGGCCTGAAGCAGGAGCATACCCAAGAGCTCCAAGCCAGCCTGGGCCACATAGTGAGACCCTGTTACCTTTCTGAAAATGATTTTATTTTTAATTATGTGTACATGTGTGTGTCTGAGTGTGGGTTTGTGCACATGATTGCAGTACACTCAGAGGCCTGAAGAGGGTGTCAGATTCTCCAGAGCTGGAATTATAGGTGGTTGTGAGCTGCATGATATGGGTGCTGGGAACAGAAACTCAAGTTTTCTGCAAGAGTAGTAAGTACTCTTAGCTATGAGCCATCTCCCCAGCCCAAGACCCTGTTTCAAAACAGAAACAAAACAAATAAAAACCCAAGAAGACCTGTGTCCTAGATACGAGATGCAGCAGCCGAAGAGAATAATTTTGCTGTGTGCTCAGTGGAATTAAGGGTTGGAAACTTTAGGGAGCTAGGTTTCAACTCATCAAAAGTTCCTTATTCATGGGGGTTGAGATCACCCTTAGTGATGACAATGAGTCCCACCCTTCTGGTGACATCAAGCACAGGATGACTGTCAAGAACTTCCCTGACATCCACACGCGCCTCGCTGAGGTATGCTCATCTTCCATCTGAAGTTGGTCTTGTTTTAGTATTTATTGACAGGGTTTTAGAGGTAAGTTTCCCAGTGTCTGTTAAACTACATAAGAATCCATAAGTGTTAAGTAGTGGAGGAATTCAGATGAAATTACGATGCATATAATCTGTAGATTCACAAGTGTTATAAAGCATGAGGTCAGACTAAAAAGAGCAAGTTATAAGAGTGTGTATAGTGTATTTTCATTTAAATTTAAAAATTAAAAAATATCTCTATTGTCTATTATCTATCATCTATCGTCATCATCATTATAGTCATCGTTATCATCGTCATTATCATCATCATCATCATTTCTTTCACTCTTTCCAGTTCTACCTTGATAGTCAGCAGACAGAAATCACAATGACCTTGATCTTCTTAATCACCCAGATTACTGGGGAAGATGAAGTAATCTTTACATTTTTCACATCTGTATTTTTTAGCAGCTGGTTTATTTTATTTCTATAGCCAGAGGCTGGCCAAGAATGTGTGATCCTCCTGCCCCAGCCTCCTGATTGTTAGTACACAGATGGGCATCACCCTGACTAGCTACATCTGTTTTAAGCAAGCATATTATTTTCATATTTAAAAGCAAAAGAATTTTACAAAAGCCTAGATGTGAAGTGAGTTGAAGTACCCATCAATAGATGGATGCATGAAGAAAATGTGGTATTTATATACAATTGTGTATTATTCAGCTTTAAAAAGGGAGGCTTGTCATTTGTGATTACCTAGATGAACCTGGGGAACACTAGGCTAAATGCAATAATCCTGGCACAGAAAGACAAATCCCATATGTATGGAATCTAAAGGTTGACCTCACAGCAGAAGAATGGTGGCTACTAGATGCTGGAGGATGGGAAGAACAGCAGAAACCGGGGTGGGGGGTGTCAAAGTTAACAGGAAAAATAAGCTTACAGTCTCTTGAACATGATAACCACTAATGACCATATAGTCTTGAAAATTGCCAAGACAGTACATTATAAAAGTGTGAGATAGCATGTTAAGTAGGCTCAGAGCAGCGAATTTGCTAGATGTATCAGCGCATGTTGAACAAGACAAGTATACATGGTTTTTGGCCAAAATTTTAAATAGCTTTACATAAAATCAAAGTCTCTTGACCCTGAGCTGAAGGGACTGTAGAATTTATATTATGTTGTTGAAAGGTTATGGATTATCAACTGAAGCAAAACCTAGGCCAGCTGTAGAGCACAAAGGGCTGATATAATGGTGTGGAACGCTACACGGTGTGGTGGTTTTTGTGAGAATATTCCAGTGATAAAATTCACAGTGTTACAGGGGGAGATAATGAGGGAAGACAGAGTTGATGCTAACTTAGAGCTCTGAATATCTGGGGGAGATGGGAATGCTTTGGACAAGAACTGAGGGGCGGGGGCTGGAAACGTATGTTGACTGAGGAGGTGAATAATGACTTTCACTCGAGCCGTGTTAAGATGACAGTACTTAGAATAAAATGGATGTTCTGGGGGATCTTGGCCAAGGCAGGTGGGACCGGGAGAGGGATGAGCCCATGAGGGTTGATGTTTTTGAGAATGAAGTCATTGAGGACAGTGAAGGAAGCAGTTTTGGAGAACTAATTGCTGGGTTCAGGAGGGAAAGAATTGTGTGAAAAGGGCCATATGTGTAGACAGCGCACAGGGAAGTCTGACAGCCTTGGGGAGATGGAGATGGTGGCAAGAAGAGCCAAGGTGAGTTTTGTGATGTTCTTCAAGCCAGAAAGGAATCAACCATGTTTGAAGATAGACAGTGAAGAAATGACAGAAGTTGCCGGAGACACACCTAAGTCAATGTAGAAAGTGATGGATAGGAAGTTTGATGACTGAATCCATTGGGAGAAGGTTAGGCGTGTGTAATCAGCAGGAATCACTTCCGAGTGCTCATCAGATGTATGTGAAGTGCTTTTTACCCCATGTCTGGGTGAAAATTATTTGTTTCTATATTTTTTCTTTAAAAAGAACCACGTATGTGGGAGTGACCGTCCAGCAGGGTGAGACCTCAGTTCTCTCAGGAGGTCTTGTGGGGGAAAGCTCTGTAGCTGGTGTTACAGGTAGTTGTGAGCTGCCTGTCTTGGGTGCTGGGAACTGAGCTGGGGTCTTCTGCAAGAGCCATCTCTCCATCCTGGTAAATTGTTTTAAATTTGTAAAATAAGAATTTGAAACTTTTCAGAGGTGATATGGGAAGAAGAAAGTGAACTCTATGAAATCCCAGTGGTCTGGTCCTGGGGAACATCCCATTCAGTGAATTGGAATCCCAATGGTCTGGTCCTGGGGAACATCCCATTCAGTGCATTGTGGACCTGGCATTTAGGTGTTTGTGGAACATGTGTTCTGTGTATTTACTTAGGGAAGTTTAAGAACTTTCACAGTTCTCATCTTCTTTCCTCACTTCTTAGGTAAGAAGATGTAGGCTCATAAAAATTTGATCCCTTGCCCGAGGACACAGCCAGCTAGTGGTGGAACTGGTTTTCTGACACAAAATCTACATTCTTTCCAATTCACATGCTTTCTTCCCTACTCATCTCTTCAGAATCAGTAAATGTGACCATATTAAGGAGGCTAAACATCTGAATTAGGTTTGTGCAAGTGGAGTTGCTGATTGGTGTTTAAACATTCCAGGCGGTTCAGGAATTCTCTCTGATGCCCTTGGGAGGACTCCACACTAATATCTGAATGAGCAAGTTGTGATAGAAATGTTTTAGAGGATAAATATGCAAGGCTATTTTTGTCCCAAAGATGTTTAAATTTGTAATAAATATTTCCAACCAACTTGGTAAATAGTTTTATAACTATTTACAGGCTTTAGATTTTGCCCAAAGATGAACAGGTCACCATGCCCATGACTTCTGCGTGGCTGTCTGCAAGTCCAAGGGTGGAGTTAGATAAACGAGAACAGAGGTGGTTTTCCTTCTGTATTTCTGTTCAGCTTTCTTCCTTTCAGAAGTAGATGTTTTCTTTCTCATTGGTTCTTCAGAGTTCCAGAGCAAGGTAATGGTTTTCACTCTTTTACTTTGTGACCCCCCAGTATGTTCATGTCCTCAAGGGTTCCCCAAGACTCTGACCCAGAGTGAAGGCTGTTCAGACCCGCTTTCCTGTGAACCCTCTTGATTCAGAGCCATGGCAGGCAGCCAGGGCTTCAAGTCAGCGGCTTTAGTTTAGTAACTTCCATTCCATTCAGGACCGCACTTGGCCTTTCTCCCTGTTTCTCAAGCCCTCATCCTGGGCTGCTGGAAGGTGAAGAAACTCAGATCACATGGGTTTTTAAGTGCTTGGTCCTGAAGAGTGGAGACAGAAGAGCCAGGCAATAGGCATGACAGACACATCATTGATGGTCAGTGCCCATAACAGACACATCATTGATTGACAGGGTCCATAGCAGACACATCATTGATTGACAGGGCCTGTAGAAGACACATCATTGATTGACAGGGCCTGTAGAAGACACTTCATTGACTGACAGGGCCCATAGAAGACATATCATTGATTGACAGGGCCCATAACAGACACATCATTGATTGACAAGGCCCGTAGCAGACACATCATTGATTGACAGGGCCTGTAGAAGACACATCATTGATTGACAAGGTCTGTAGAAGACACTTCATTGATTGACAGGGCCCATAGAAGACATATCATTGATTGACAGCGCCCATAACAGACACATCATTGATTGACAAGGCCCATAGCAAACACATCATTGATTGACAGGGCCTGTAGAAGGCACATCAATGATTGACAGTGCCCACAGCATACTGCAGATGAAGTTATATTGCCCTTGATTCTCTTCTTTAGGTCTTGATGAGCTACATAAAATCAAGTTTTTATGAGCAGGAAAATTGAACCCATTTCTTTCGCTTAATATTGTGTTCATCTGAGGCTGAATTGGACAGAATTGGAATTACTTATTAGTGAGACTTTGGGCAAGGCACTAACCCCTTCTTACTGTTTTTTTCAACTTTTGAAAGGAGATAATAATACCTGCTTCCTAGGTTTGTTCAGAGAACAGAATGAAAAAATATAGAAAGTACTTTTGGATCCTAAAGAATAAAGTTAGGAGCTGGAGAGATGACTCAGCAGTTAAAAAGTACTTACTGCTTTTCCAGAGGACTCAGATTCAGATCCCAGCACCCAGTTCTGGAGATCCAGGACCCCCATGAACTCATACATGCAAGGAAAGCACTCATATACACAAAATACAAATAAATGAAATTAAAAGGATAGCTAAAGATTAAAATTAATTTGGTTTTAGAAACTATTTTAATTTTATGTGTATGTATGTGTGCCTGAGTGTGTGTATGTGTGTGCACCATGTGAGTGAAGGTGCCTGTGGAGATCAGAAAAGGGCATCAGATCCTTTGGAAGTAGAGTTACAGGTGGCTGTGAGCCACTGGCCATGGGTGCTGAGAACTGAACCTTGGTCCTCTACAAGAACAGGAAGTTCTCTTAACTTTGAAGGCATGTCTCCAGACCCCAGGAATAAAATCAATTAGTATTGTTGTATAGAAGGTACTATACTAGGTACTAGACTTCTTGTATTAGTGACAACCAGAAAGATGTGTATGGATATCCATAATTTGATCATCTATCCGTCCATCTATCTGGATTCATTTAAAAAAGTTGGCTCACATAATCTGGAGGCTTTGCAAGTTCACAGATACACAGCTAGGCTGGCAGGCTGGAAACCCGGGAAAGAGTTGCAGTTCAAACTCAAAGGCAGATTGCTTGCTGGTAGAATTCTCTCTCCACACACACACCACACACACCACACACACACTATACATACACATACCACGCACACACACTCCAATAAATAAATGTAAATATAAACATTATAGAGGTAGGACAAACATATACCTTGTCTAATGTGTGTGTGCCCAGGGGTGAAGACAGCAGTCCTGGAGGAAGAGATTGGTAGGGAGTGGGGAGGCAGGAAGGAGGGTTAGGTGATGGCAGAACTCTCTGTAAGGAATGGGGAGATCTCTGAAAGGCTTTAAATTTGGGAGAGAAAGGGTGGGTTTGTATGCTCTGATGTTTATTTGGTAGAGGACAGCACAGCAAGGTATATGCTAGCAACCACGAAATCTGGAGAGTGATAGCCACACATGGCCAGGTCATCCTTCCAAGGAGAGTTAACCCTCAAACTTGGTGTAGAGACTAGGACTCTGCTGAGAATCATTGCCTGTCTTGAACTCACTCAGTAGCTTAGGATAGCCTTGAACTTGAGATCCTTCTACCTCAGCTTCCTGACTATCTGGCTTAACAGACCTGTGCTAGAACCTTCCGTAGTGTTCTGTGTTGGGAAACAGTCTGTTTCAAGTGATTTTCCCTTTATCATTGCATCCCCATGCAAATGTGAGTCCTGGATACTGCATGGCTGTGACCTGACATGGTAGGCACTGAGGATGTCTCATGTTAGTGGTCTGTTGTGTACATTTTATCCCTTTCTCTAGAAGGTGGTATCCAAGCTCCTGCCATCTTGTAATGTATGCAGTATACACCTGAGCCCAGAAATGGGCTTTCTGGGTATACTGATTGAATAGATTTCTAATGACTCTTAACTTTAGAGTTTAAGGGAGAAGGAAACAGGGGCTGATCCAGCACTCACATAAAAAACTACGTGTGGCCTCTTTCTGTATAATCCTAGTGCTGGGTAGGCCAGAGACAGGTGATTCCCTAGAGTTTGCTGGCTAGCCAGCCTAGAGGTGAATTCCACATTCAATGAGAGACCCTGTCTCAAAAAACAAGGGCAAGAGTGATTGAAGAGGACCCCGAACACTGACCTCTAGTCTTCACATACATGTGCATGCACACACATACACAGATGAGAGAAAAGACCAGCCATAAAAAAGGTAGAGTGAAGTAGACGCAGGGGAAGATGAAGGCAGAGGGAGCTGGCAACGGGAGGAGGAAGGGGCATTTAGAGAAAGAGAGTGAGGGGCTGGAGAGATCACTTAGCTGTTCTTCCAGAGGACCCAGGTTCAATTCCCAGGGTCCACATTGGGGGCTAACAATCATTCATAACTCCAGTTCCAGGCAATCCAACTCCCTCTTCTGGCCTCTATGGGGCATTGCATGCATGTAGTACATTTACATACATGAAGACAAAACACACATTCACATGAAATAAAAATAATAAAATAGTTTTAAAAAATAAGAATGAGAAAGAAAGTAAGAATCTCACATTCAGTGGTAGTGTGGGCCGTGATGTCATGATGTGGTGATTCTCCTCCAATTGAAATGATCCAGTCCCTCTGGGGTGCTCTGCCTGTCCAATGATGGCCAGGGCCTTCCTGTCTTATGGCACTTTAGGGGTGGGTGTCCCCACAGGAGTGGCCAGACTGGTCGCTTACATGACCGGATTGTCTTTCATAGTCCAGCCCTCCCTATGGCCACCAAGCCTGGAAAGACCCCAGACAGCTAGGTCCTCCATCTGCTAAGAAGCAGGTAAGGGAAAAGCACCTGGTTTTTGTGTCTCTGTGCACTGCCTGAGATTGACTGGTTCAAGGTAATCATTTGATGGCATTTCTATTTTAATTACATGTCTCATTAAACTCAGTTTGGGCTACATTAAACTGATTTCTGGTCATCTAATGTTCTTTAATTCTTAAGTTTTAAGTTCTAATTAAGCTTTTGTGTACTTCCAATTTAAAACAGTTGCAAATTTCCTTAAGAGATGCCATTTATTAAATGAAAGTTTTAATTAAATTCATTTGCGCATGGATAAATTATATATTCCAGAATTAGAAGAAGTAAAAGTCACATGTACTTGGCATTTAAGTGGCAGAAGAAAGAGCTGGTGTCATAGTTAGAGGTCAGAAATTCTATTTCAAAGTCCAGCAATTCCAGTGACATTAAGGTCAGCTCAGAGTGGAGTTCTGTTGGCAAGTTCCTGAGTGTTGACGGGTCTTGCTCTTAGATAGCAAAATATTGGAGCAGCTGTTTCTGGAAGGGTCAGAGGGTAGATGTGAGCCAGCCAGAGCCTGGGTATTTATTGGAGCGAACTGCCAGTGGGTCCGGGAGTTCCATGGGTAGACCCTCAGGAGGAAGGAGGATTGGGTGACTGAGGGCATGTCAAGGTTAGGATAGTGGAAAGTGTGTGAAAATGGCTGGTGGTGAGGACAGGGTGAAAGGGGGAGATGGAGAAAGGACAGCCGGTCGGAGGAGATGCAGGGACCTCAGGGGTTGCCGTAAAGAGCCCACATGCCTGTATACTTTCTCGGTGAGGCTAAAAGTAGTTGGGTAGGGCTCTCTCATCAGAGGAGATACAGTCCGTGTTAGTTACATTCCTCATCGCTGTGAGGAAATACCTTACAGAAACAACCTAAAGGGAGGTGGATTTATTTTGGGTCATGACATAAAAGTCATTGTGTGCGTGCTGTGCGCGCGCGCGCGCGCGCGCGCGCGCGCGTGTGTGTGTGTGTGTGTGTGTCTAGGAATTTCAGAGTTCATGTGGGACAGGCATGGTGGAATCCATGGTAGTGGGTGTGTGGTGCTGGAATTTCACACATGGTGGGTCAGGAGGCGGGCGGGGGGGGGGGGCGGAACCTACCACTACCCAGCATGCGTTCTTTGTTTAAAGTTTTTATTCAGTCCAGGGCTCCAGCCTATGGGATAGTCCTGCTTGCATTCAAGGTGGGTAGTTAAACCTTTTTAGAAAAGCCTCCACAGACATACCCAAAGTGAGCCGCGTCCTCATTAATGCCCTATGTAATTATTAATCTAAACAAACTGACAATCAAAATTAAGCATTGCATGGTCTACTCATGGAGATGTTATACGCACAGATGCTTAGGGTCCCGGGCCAGAGGTCACAGGTACGATGGTACCAACGTGGGTGAATGGTGGCAATCATTAAAACGAGCTGGGACTTGAGTGCTTTCTGCTCCCCCAGCTCCAGGAGGGAAACTTCAGTTTCACTTGTCATTTTAAAAATATTGTATTTATTATTTTTATTTTATGTGTATGAGTGTATGGCCTGCATGTGCACCTGTGTCGAGCAGTACCTGCAGAAGTCAGTAGAAGGCATCAGATCCCTTGGACCTGGAGTTAACAGATGGTTGTTAGCTGCAGTGTGGGTGCTAGGAACTGAATTTGGGTCCTCTGCAGGAGCAGCCAGTGCTCTTAGCTGCTGAGCCATCTCTCCAGCCCATCACTTATATTTTAACAGAACTGCTGGGCTCTCTGATCCCTAGTAGTAATCTAAGATAGTTTCGGGGGGGCTTACCTAAGGAACAGGGATAACCTTGTTCCTCCTCCGTTGATGTGATCATATGCTGCCTGTGTCATCAGCAGCAACCCTATGTGAAGTGAATCAGCTTATCATTGACTGTCAGAGTGGCAATCAGCCCCTCTTCCTGGGATAAGTCAAGCTAACTCTTAAACACAGTTATAAGAGCTTTTTGGGAAGAAAGAACCTTAATCATTCATTTGATATCCCAATTTTCTCACTTACAGAGTTTTAGCCCTGAAGGGTGAGGTAGGGGAGAGGCAAGCTCTCAGTTTTTATATCTTTTTCATGACCATTACAGTTTATGCGTGCTTTATTGCACCTGTGACAAATAGCCTGGTGCTGTAAGTGTCTGTGCACATATTGTCTCCATTAACAGGCTGTCCAGTGTTCCAGTCATATCAGAGCTGCCCGAGGCCCTTCATGTGTCTGTTTCGTACTGAGTTAGTGGCTGTTTCAGGGCTATGGAACCAGTGTCCTCACTCTGACATTATTTATACTTGAAAAACTATCATGATTTACACAGTGGCAATGCTTTTTAAAATATTCATTTCCCATAATTCTATGACAGCGTGCTCCCGAGGCATTCTCAATTTGATAAGGGCTGTGGTGCTGGACCTGCCTTGTAGTAGGTTGCTCTAGCAAGCTTTGCTTCTGCTCAGAAGCATAGTGGTGTCTTGTGGGGTAGAAAGTCATTCACTGAACAAAATTATCAGGACTTTCCTGTCCTGTTTCCCTGTGTGCATGTGGCCCTCCGCCCAACACCACCACCACCACCCTCCTTCCCCATAGATCTTGCATTCCTGGGAACTAGTCAGTAACAGCAGCAGCAGCTTCTTTTTATACTGCAGAATGGTCCAGGTCAAATGTATAACAGAAAGGGGACCGCCATAGGAGACAGAGAGTTGAGTGTTGGCTTAGCACAATTCCTGAGGTATGAGAATTGTTTTCAAATTTTTAAAAATTTAGGTAGCATCTCATCATGTAGCCCAGACAGGCCTTGAACTCACCATGTAGCCTAGGCTGACCTAAAACTTGCTATCCTCCTGTCTCAGCCTTCCAAGTGCTGGGATTACATGTGGGCACCACTGTGCCTGGTGAGAATAGCTTTAATGAGAATAGCATTGAAGAACCTTTTGGGCAACTGCACGTTGCTAGTCTTACAAGTGATGCTCAGTTCTGCCATCAGGGGCTTATTCGGGCTGCCAGGAGTGAAAGGAATAGGGGAAGTAAAGGCCTTAGGGGTGGTGGCAGCCAGAGGTAAGAAAAGAGAAAAGTAATAGATGAAGCTGGTCTGTGCAATACCTGCCGGCTGCAGGAGGCACCGGGATGCTTGCTGCACTTGTGCGTATAGCTGCATCTCTCGGCAGGTTTTAAATAGAAGTGTTTGTTGTTGTAGCATCTCTACCAGCTCAGAACTCTTCTGTTTGCTAAGATGGGAAAGAGGAGGAAATGAAACTTCCCGAAGATCAAAGTCCAGATTGCTGGTAAAAAGTGACTTAAGTACCACCAGCCTGTTCTCCATTGCTGAAACTCCACCCCAGCAGAGTCCTTATTACTGTTTTCTTCTGAGTAATGGCAGTAGGTGATTAATAATTCTTGATGGGTGAATTAGATGGTTAAAGAATCTGGGAGTTTCTTATGTATGTGAAGTAGCTTTGTACATGGTCAAGTTCATTTTGTAAATTGCTTATCATTTTGGTTTGTAATTATGAAGCTAGTCTACATTAAAATAAATTCTTTAAAAAGGAATGAAAGTGGGTAGTGAGGGCATCTGTCCCTGGAGTCTTATTATGCAGTTGTTTAAAGACGAAGCTTTAAGGGCTGATAAGATGGTTCAGCAGTTGAGGGTGCTTGCCACCAAGCCTGACAATCTGAGTTTGATCCCTGGGACCCACATGATGGAAGGAGAAAACTGACTCCCTTGTCCTCTGACGTGCACATGCATGCCATGGCACTGTAGACACATGCACAGACACACATACACACAAACACACATGAAGGCATACACACATATATATACACACATAGTAAATACATGAAAATAAAAATAAAAGCTTAGGTTTAAAAACTTAGCTATCTTTGAAATAAAAACGTTATCATCATCTCAGTGCCTTGGTGTCACATTATAAATATCAGTGTTTCATATGTCTTCGTGTGTTGAAATCTCATTTCCTCTGAATGAAGTAGGGTGTGTTATGAGAGGACAGTAAGTGGTGGGTGAGCACAAGACCAGGATGCGAGCAGGCTTCAGACTCTGTTCAGGGTTACACCCCTGTATTGCATTTACTCAAAAACATAAGCAAAAATGTATGCCCCTATGACCAAACTCTAAGTATTTCTTTGCAGACAACCTGAAGACGTGTTGGGCTACCTGCTCTATACTGTGAGTTTATTTACTTTTGAGCAGGTGATATTTTTATTCAGTTTCTCTTGAAGAGAAAAAAAACTCAGATTTGTTTTAAGAACCTAAGTGGTAATTCTGCACTTGGGAAGCAGTGTCTGTACCAAAGGCAGTTTCTATTTCAAAGCATTTTTCACTGTATTTTTCTCATTTATTTCTTTGTTTGTGTATGTGTGTGCATACACCTACATGCTACAGTGTGCGTGTGGAGGTCAGAGGACAACTTGTGGGAGTTAGTCCTCTTCTTCTACTATGTGGGTTCCAGGGATTGAACTCAGGTCAGTCAGGCTTGGCAGCAAGTGCTAAGTGAGCCATGGCAGTTTATTGGCTTATAGATTTGGTTGGTGAAAGTTCAAAACTGGCCTTTGCAGAGGGTCCCTTTGACTGGGTCACAGTACAACGGGGAAAAGAAAGGGAACCAGGTGTTTGCAGGAAGGACAGGTGCTTCGGGTGGCTTTGCTGGAGGGCTGCATACTCTTGCTTTTTTAATCTTTTTGAGACAGGGTTTCCTTGTAACCACAGCTGGCCTGAAAGTCACTGCTCTGGGATTAAAGGCATATATCATCACATCTGACTCACAACCTACTTTTTAAAGGGCTGACTCAGGTCTCATGAGAACTACATTAATCCCTTTTGAAGGTGGCTTCCCTCAGTGATCTAACCACCTTATTCTAGGTCCCCTTCTCAAAGGTGCTCCCACCATCACTGCACTGGGAACCAGCTTCTAGCACGAGTCTTTGGGAGAATAATTACATTCAAATCATAATAGCCTTATTATAAATCTCAAATTTTTCTCTTGAGAGAAAAAATATGCATAACACTGCTTGAAAGGTGGACACAGAGTCCCGGGTAGCCATTTAAAATGCATATGTCTATAAACATTCTCTTTAGACCCTAATGAATCTGGAATGTACCACAGGAGCTGTGCTTAGTGCTAGGATTGTTTAGCGTGCTGCCGTTTTATAGTTTCTCTCAAATTCTTTTATTTTATTTAGAACACATAAACCCTGGAGGTCTGACGGTTTATTATTAGCCCCATTTTTCATCTCCACCCACAGAGGCCCAAGCAAAGCTAGCGAGGGTTATTAGCACTGTCACGTGGCCTGCGGATTTGGCCAGTGGCATGGGGTGAGAGTTGTGCCACTGTCTGGTCTGTCCCTGGAGCATCAACGAACCTTTGGGGACCAAGAAGAGGTGGGCACAGTGTGAGCCTCCAGCCAGCTTTTCATCTGCTTTGCCACTCTAGAGGAATAAAATAAAATAAACTCGTCTGTCTTCCCATCCAGTGAAGCAGAATGACTGACTCTCATATTGCCTTTACTGGCTGAGTAGGGGAGTTATTTAAGACCAATTCAAGACACTGTAGAGCTTCAGGTCATGGGTACCACTAATACCTATTGGGAGTCATCAGAATATTCCTGCCTCCCTATTGGGGTCATCAGAATACTCCTGTCTCTCCCGAATTTCCTCTTTCTTCTTTGTGCACATGGATCCAAAGAGTAGCAAGTCACTAAGTTTATGTGCATCAGACTGTGTGTGACTTCACCTTTTCCCGAAGAGATGTGGACAGACATCTACTCACCCCAGACAGAGAGGGCGTCAGTGACAGCCCGAAGAAATGATTCTACCCAGTTATAGCTTGGAGAATCAATGAGTTCTTACAGGAGCATGGGAGACTAAAAGACAGAAGTGTCACTGAACAGCCCACCCCAGCTGGGTGACAACACTGTGTGACTGCGTCCCTGGGGCTCCCTGCCCACCCCAGCTGGGTGACAACACTGTGTGACTGCGTCCCTGAGGCTCCCTGCCCACCCCAGCTGGGTGACAACACTGTGTGACTGCGTCCCTGGGGCTCCCTGCCCACCCCAGCTGGGTGACAACACTGTGTGACTGCGTCCCTGGGGCTCCCTGCCCACCCCAGCTGGGTGACAACACTGTGTGACTGCGTCCCTGGGGCTCCCTGCCCACCCCAGCATGGGTGATAACACTGGGTGACTGCGTCCCTGGGGCTCCCTGCCCACCTCCTTGCGTACAGGGCAGCACCACCAGTTTCGTCTCTCCAGCTATTGTTTATAACCTTGGGGTACAGCCTTATGAATATTGCAACTTTCTGAGCTTCCTGAGCCTTGTGAATTGTGTCAGCTCTTTGTCCTGGGAGACTCCTGTCTCTCACCTTCCTTCACAAGAGAATGGCCAAGTTCTGCGGGAAAGGGTCCTCGGCAGAGACCCTCCTGGCTCACTGGGAACACGCTTAGGCTTTGTCCACCCGTTGGTGTTAGGACCTCGTCTGAGCTTCGCACACTCTTGAGAAGATGTACTGTTTTCACATCTTTTGCTTTGCCTCTTTTGGTCTATTTTCCTTCTCAAACATTTATGTCTTTCCCTTCTCCAGTCTTTAAACTCTGCACTCCTAAATATTTACCTGCACAGGCCTAACTTCGCATGTGGCCCTCAGATTTAAAACGTCGTCAGGTTTCTGGTCTGCCTCTTCTTCAGTCAAACAAAATTCCACCTTTTTTATGTTCTCCTCGTCACAGGCAGCCAAGGGTATTTTTGACTCAGTTTCAGGTATTTTCCAGTGTGAGTCATTCATCATTTCTGATGAAAGTTTTCCATTAAATTTGTGATACCTTTTAGAACCTGTTTTTAATCTATGATTATCTTTTGGAAGTTTGAGATTTAAAAATCCTGGAAGTTATTTTTCCTTTACGGAAGGAGAATGTGTAGAAAATGTAGTTTCTATTGCTCTGTGGACACAAAATTTCAGTTTGTGTAATGCGGCTGAGGACTCATTCATTTCTCAGGGGAGTCCATCCAGGGAGGCCACCGTGTGCTCATGTTGCTGCTCTTTCTCTTTAACTGTCACTGTGTTTTTGTGTATTCTATTATGTCAAAACATGCATAATTTTACTGCATATAGTTTGCTTACCGTGATTTATACTACTAGTATAAATGTGTCATTATTATTGAGTATACTTACAATCTATAAGATCTATATTCTATATGCATGTACACATATTTTTAATTTTGTATTTCTTTTTAATTCATGTATACATGTGCGTGCATGTCACATGAGTGTCTGTACTCATAGAGACCATCTGAGAGCTTCTGATCCCTGGAGTTAGAGTCACACATGGTTAACATCTGTCGACATAGGTTGCAGGAACTTCATTCCCGTTCTCTGCAAAAAGGGTACGCACTCTTAACTGCTGAGCTGTCTCTCTAGCCTTGCATGTCTATATTATATATTTTGTATTGCATCATGTTTTATCCTATTTCTCTTCTGAATTTTCTTAGAGCAAAGGTTTAAGGCGTACAGAGCCCTTGCTGATTATAAACCTGAAATGGTGAAAAGATTTATTTTACATTCTGGTTAATTTTGAAAACAATAGTTTAGGAAGCCAGTGGTGGCCCTCTATTGGTTTGGTAAATGTAATACGAGAAACTTTAGTCTGAGAATTGGTTTTCATAGCATTTTTAAAAAATCTCTTTTTAAAAAGAGAAGTATATTTAATAACTTCTCTTATATTTTCATTCCCTTTAAAAATATTATTTTTATTTTATGTGTATGAGTGTATAGCTTGCATGTAGGTAATTGCACCCACTTTGTGCAATGCCCAGAAGAGGGCGTTGGATCCCTTGGGAACTGGAGTTATAATGTAGACAGTTATTAGTTGCCAATGTGGGTACTGGGAAGCAAATCTATGTCCTCTGCAAGAACAGCCGGTGCTCTTGACTGCTGAGCCAGCCCTCCAGCCGCATATTTTCCTTCCATAAGGTTGTAAAAGGATCTTCTACTGTCAGTGATATGACTTGGGTTGGATAAAGAGGTTAATGCTTCCCCATTTAAGTTGGCAGCTAGGATTTAATTTGAACAAAATTATCTGAATTCTACATCTGAATAGATATATGTGAGATGTTCATAACTGAAAAGTGTCATCTGCGTCTGAAATAGATATCCATGGTTTTAGAACATCTCTGCTTACCCATCAGCCTTTTGACCTGCCTGGTCCAAGCCTACCATGGTCTTTATAGAGCATAAGGCCCTGAATTGTCAGGTCTCTGCTCTGTTTTGCCTTTACCTACTTTTTGAAAGTTTCCCCTGACATGTTCACTGCCTTCTTTGCTCCTGAGCTAACCTTCATTCATTCATTCATTTCTTTATTCACTAACAGACTGGGATCTTAATGGAGATTCCAGGCACTGTAGGTACTTTTGTGTAGCTGTTTCTTCTGAATTGAAGCATTCATTCTTAAAAGGAAGAGAGGGCTCATAAAATCAGGAAGCTTATAAAACTTTCAAGACTCAGAGAGTTCAGGAAAGCTACAAAGTTCACAACATCCTTCCCGAAGCTTATAACAGTCGTAAACAATTGTGGGCAATTACTATGCAATGATTTCACATGACAGTTATGTCCAAATAAAAACAGTCCGCCTCTTAGCACCATTTTAGTGAAGAGAGACCTGAACAGCTTGAGCACCTGTTACATAAGAATATTCTTGGAACTGTGCTTTCTAACAAGTGCTTGCTCTTTGCTTTCTTTTGTTGAAAAGTATTTCCAGCATGAAACGGGGAAGGAAAAACAGACACTTATCAGATGATTTTGTCTCTTCTGATGCCCTTGAACTGGGATAGCACACACACAAATAGATGTTAACAATTTAATCCTGTCTATTGTTTGCAATACAAATTGGATAGGTTTTGTTGTTTTCAGTGAATAATCGCTTCCTCCAATGTCTTTGATATTCACCAAATACACACACTCAAACATAATGTTTTTCTGGGTCCAGGTCTAGGAAGCATCATGAAGAATTAAAGCTATGTTTGGGCTACAAAAGGAGCTCAAGGCTTAGTGAGCTTGTTGACAGTGTAAACAAGCTAAGATAAGATTAATTTTTGTTGCAAGGTGAAGTAAAAGTCATTTGTATGTCCACACTGGGAAAGCCATTCTCACAAAGAGCTGCCGGAGAGAGGCGCCCTTCTGGTGGAGCTTCCTGCACAATGGGGGGAATGTGGCTCCCATGTCAAGAAGAAAGAGAAAGGTCATGTGCTGCTCACAAGTCCTTGTATGCAGACGGCATAGTGTTCACTGGCTTTAGCAAACAAAGAACCTGGGGACTTGACCAGAGCAGCAGTGGAGAGTTAGAAATGTATATGAAGGGGTGCAGTCGGCAGCCGAGTGTGATTTTAGATTCTCCTGGAGTTAAATTTAAAAAATGAGAATCTATATGGAATGTGGTGGTACATGCCTGTAATCCCAGCATTTGGGAGGCTGAGGCAGGAGGATTGCAAGTTTAAGGCCAGCCTGGGCTACCAAGGCCCTATCACAATAAAACAGGCAAACATGTAAGTCAGTTCCTTTCTCTTATGATCCTAAGGTGGTAGGAAAGGTTGGAAAAATTAATACGTACTAAAGAAAAGCTTGCTTGCTTTTGAAAAAAATTAACCTGTACTTGGTAATTTGCACACCTGAGTCTGTGGAGGGCATGAGTCTTTTAAATTAGAGACCTGTGGGTACTTTGACTCTTGGTCTACATTGGAGTTGTCTTTTTATTATGCATAAATATTTTGGAGAAGGTGATTACATAACAGGAGCTCAAAATAGCTTATCTCCTAGGGAACACACATAGTTCCAGGCACTCCTTTTTTCGCAAAGCCCTTCCTCCATTCCACAATGGCCACCAAGCCTTTGGGGCCTTTCCACTTGTGGAGTTCTGACATTAGCATTTTATCCTAACTGGCCTGCCCAAGAGCTTTGTTTCATTAAAACTAAATGACAACGTGTTTTGTTTTCAAATTAAACCAACTTAAACTTAATTCTGTTTTGAGACATTTCAGAATTTCATAATATACTCAGAGATAATTGGTTGTGCCCTTGGGTATTACATAAGAAAATATAGCCCTGGCTCTGCTTTTCCATTGTCCCCGAAGGTCTTGTTCATAGTAACATCTTAAATAGCAGTGGTTGTTACTGATGATAGCAGTGTGGAGAAAAACCCATTTTGGTTTGATAAAGTTCTTTCTTATGTCCACCAGAGAAGAGAGCATTCTTACTATTTTTTTGTTTTGTTTTGTCTGTTTGTTTGTAACATAGGTTATGGGGAAAAGAAACCCTTGAATTTATTTCTCTCTTTTTCTTTGATTAACATTATTTAACCTCTTCATTTGATCTACTTGGAAAAAGTGATGGTATTTTACTTACTACTGTGTTAGTGTCAGGAAACAGCTAAACCCTTCTCTCTGTATGGAGACAGGAATAAAAAAAGAGAATGAGACATTTTAAATATGAAATGATGCCATCCTCTCATAGGATGATCCGTTCTACTGGGGCTCATTTTGATAGATATTTACTATTTCAAATGTAAATATAAGTAAGAATTTAAAAATAAACAGATCAAAAATTGAGTAATGGATGCTGTTTATTTAAAGCACAATTATAAACCCAAAGCTCACATCAGAAAGATGATGGGCTAATTGTACTTCAACATGTAGGATGTGTTGGCTGCTAGACTGTGTAGGAGCTTATGGACTTGCTAGGGCTTTGTGATTTGGGGGAGATCTTTTCATCATGGTCTTATGCTTTCTACCGAGTAAGAAATTGATCACTTCTAGTTAGTGTCTTTGAGTTTTTCTCCTCTGTACTCTGTTGGAAAGAGTTCAAAGGAGCAAAGAGAGGGCGGTAGCCATAGCCAGCATGCGCTGTACACTTAATGCTGTAGCAGGTGCTCTGATCATCAGTTGACCTGCATGAAGTCAATTCTGTGAGATAGTTACATTATTCCCAGTTTTTTTGTCTCTGTGTATATTTATTTCTTTGTGTATGTATTTATGTATATATGTATGTGGGTACACATGCGCCATGGTGTGTGTGTGTGTGTGTGTGTGTGTGTGTGTGTGTGTATGTGTGTGTAGTCAGAAGACAACTTGTGGGTGCTGGTTATTTCCTCCTACCATGTGGGTCCTGGGGATCGAACTCAGGTCATCAGGCTTAGCAGCAGTCTCCTTTCCCTCTGAGCCATCTTATTGGCCCTATTCCATTTTACAGGAATAATCCAGGACATAGACTAAATGACTTGGCTGAGGTTGTCCACCAGGGTAACTTCCATCTCATGGGTTGTTTCCATCTCCCGATGCCAGTTAATCCTGTGTTGTCCCTCTGCTGACTCCCAGGTTATGATGATTCATGAACTGTGCTCAGTTCCTTTGGGTAGTACTCCTTCTTTACATTAAATGCTTGAAAATGTTAGTCTAGTAATCAAGGGAGTCACTGGCAGAGTGCCAATGAGGAACAAAATGTGCTCAACAATTAGGGAGGCTTTTGAAAGTAGCTCTCGTAGTTAGTTTTTGTCAACTTGACACACTAGAGTCACCTGGTAGAGGGACTACTACGTGAGGAGTTGCCTCTATCAGATGGGCTTGCGGGCATTTTCTTAATTGCTGATTGGTGTAGGGGGCCCAGCCCACTGAGGGTAGAGCCGTTCCTAAACCCTTTTCTCCCCAAGTTGTTTTCTGTTGATACTTTAGCACAACAACAGAAATCAAGCTGAGACAGTAGTGTAACCTCCACTTTCCATCCCCTAATTGAAAAAAAAATTGGGCAGATTCCCCTGATCAGTGCTAGTGAGGGTGAAAGCGACATATTCTTACATGTGATCAGCTGGGGTAGAAACTAGTTTCAACTTTTGAAAAATGTCTTGGGCAATACTTAGAATTTTGAGTAAATATATCATTTGGTGAGGCAAGGACTTATAGCCGTAAATTCACCAGAACATAATGGTGTAGGGAGAAAAATGTACTTTATGCTGTTCTTAATAACAAAACTGTAAACACACGAGAAATTGTGGGAAGACCGATTAGGTGATGTCGTGTTCATATGGTTCTGGGCAACTGGCACACAGCAACTTAGCTAGATACAGAACTTTCTAGATGTAGAACCAATTTGGAAATAAAACCCAAGCAACCACTAAGAGAGATTAAAGCATTGTCTTAGTAGGGATGAAGCTGACTGAACATAACAGGCTTTCTGTTTCTTTATGGTTTGCTTTATTGGGGATAGAACCTAGGGCCCCCTATATGCTGGGCAATTACTCTGTCATGGAAGAGTATCACCAGCCCCTCCCATTTCCTACTTTATATTTGGGGACAGGGTCTCACTGAGTTTCCCCAGGCTGGCCTTGCAGTCACTGTGTAGTTGAGGCAGGCCTTGAACTTGTGATCCTCTTGCCTTAGTCTCCTGGGTATCTGAGACTGTAGCTTCATACCACCAGGCCTGGTCTCACCTCTATACTCTTGAATGAAGCTGACTTACCTATCCAGTTTATTGGTGCTGCTGAGCAGCAAGACCCCTCGGGGCAGGACAGCAAGCAGGGGTCGTTTGTGTAAAGGCAGGCTGGTTCTCAGTGAGCGAATCCCTGGGGGTCTAGACTGGGCATGCTCAGTGCCTCCCTTTCACTCCGTCAAATGGTCTGGTTACTCTTTCCTTCCCTGGGAAGAGGTCAGGGTTGGGGGAAGTGGAGCTTCATCTTCCTCTGCTGTGGTTTGGGTCTTGAGTGTCCTCCAAAGGTCATGACTGGAAGGCTTTGTTTCCAGTCCTTGCTACTATTGGGAGGTGCTGGAATCTGTTGGAAGACTGAGGGAGGCTGTGAGATCATTGGAGGTATGGCCGTGAAGGGTATATGGAGACCCTGGCTCTTCCTTCTTTTGCATTGCTTCCCAGCCTCTGTGAGGTGAACAGACCTCTTCCCTGTCATCCTCTCTGTGATGTTCTGCCCTGGCACAGGACCAACGGTATGGGATTAAGTAGCCATGGACCAAAAATCTTTGAAGCTGTAAACCGAATCCCTTTCCTCTTTTACTTGATTTACTTCAGGAATTTTGTTGTGGCAACTGAGAGCTGATTAACACACCCTCCTAGGAGATGAAGGGGAAATGACATGCTATCTATGAAAATCCGAGGCATGAAGAATGCTCAACCTCTGCTCTCTCCATACAGTTGCATACTCTGCAGCTTTAAAAAGAACAGGTTAACTCAAGAGGAGTTGCTTTGGTGTATTAGTTGATTTTCTAATTGCTTTGAAGGAACCACTTAAGGAAAGAAAGGTTATTTAGGCTCACAGTTCAGGACACACATCATCATGGAGGGAAAGATGTGGCTGTGGGACCACCTCTTGTCTGTGGTGGCGGAAAGCTGCTTGCCCACATCATGGTGCATCAGGAAGCAGAGAAAGAGCAATACACGCTCAGCTGACTTCCTCCTTTTCCCCGTTTTGTTCAGTCTGGGTCCCAGGACATAGGTGGTACCATGTGCGTTCAGTGTGTGTCTTTCCCCCTCAGTTAATCCTCTTCAGAAACACCCTCGCTGAGATACCCAGAAGGGTGCCTTAGGTATTTACTAATCCAATCAGGTTGATAAGATTAATCACCACACTGTGAGAGTTGCCCATCTTTTTAGTTGAGTAAAAAAATCATATTACAGTGTAGTCTTTAGGCCGTGATTGCATGAAGCTAAAGGAGAAATCAGTGTCTGTGGATATAGTTTTGGAAACTACCCTTTTCTATTTGAAGTACAGAAAATGTCTTAAAGAGTGCTCTCTGTTCTGCTAAGGAGGGTGACTGGTGAGTGCAGGATCTGTGGAGGGGAGCCTGTGTATCATTGTACATCCTTTCATTGTTTAAAGTGAGCACTTACTAATTTTATAATAAAGTGGAGTTAATGAAAACTTCATTTATGGTTGATCTCATTTAGCTGCGGTCTGGCTACGTTCCTGGAAGGAGGACCTGACATTCCCGGAGTGTATTTTGTTCAGTTTTGGAATATAGGATATTTCTTTGATTTGTCTGGGTAGCTTTACACCTGTCATATGGACCAGATGGTTTCCCTGGTTTTTGGTTTGTTTTTGTGCATGTGTGTGGTGTATGTTATGTGCATGCTTGAGTGAGTGTGTGCATGTGTGTGTCAGGGGGTGTGCCTGCATATGTGAATGTGGGGAGAGGTGGAGATCGACATCAGGTATCTTTCTCAGTCACACTTCATCTTATTTTTTGACACAAGGTCTTTCACTAAATCTAGAGCTCACACACTGACTAGGCTGGCTGGTGAGTGAGTGCCGGACCTCCACATGTCTCTTCTCTCCCCAGTGCTGGGATTACAGATGTAGGACACAAGTGCACCCAACTTTTTAGATGGGTGCTGAGGATCCAAACTCGGTTCTCATGCTTGTGTGGCAAGCTCTTTACCAGCTGAGCCATTGACCAGGCACCTCCCTGTCTTTAAACCTTCTGTAAAAAGTTATGTCTATAATGTGCTGTCTTCCTCGAAGTCGTCGTCTTATATGTAAAACAGAGGACATAGTGGGTGGGCAAGGGATGCTAGAAAAAGGAATGCCAGGGAGTTTTCTAGCCAGCACACAGGAATGCTGTATTAAAGAAGTGTCAATCAATGATGTCTTTGTCAGGTTTCACATATAAATATATAATACACATATACACACACATTGATTATGAAATATATGTGTATATATGCATATTTTATGTTAAACATATGCATAATGCTTGTATCTTATATTAACCATCTAGATATGCACATGTATGTTATTTATATATGCTGCACACACACACCACAGACCATGCCTGCTGGTGGTAGTGGTCTTTTTCTTTTTATAAATCTTGGCATACTCAAGCTTATAAAACTACCCACAAATGTTCCACATCCTCTTTCAGTAATGTTCCTTTCAGCAACCCCGTGCTCCCTCCAGAGGCCCAGAGTTCTTTGCTAAGAGTCTTATTCCTGCATGGTCCATCCTGACAGCTCCTGACTTTGCTTCCACCCATATCCAAAGCTGTGGAGAGTCACAGGGAACTTTGCTGGATGTGAGTCGGGCAGCTGCCTTTGGATCTGAAATGTCTTACAAATATACACATATTAAGGCATGGTCCTTAGTTCATGGAGCAGTTAAGAAGTGAGGCTTGACCAGGCTTTCCTGCCGTGCACATCCTCCTGCTTTGGGACCATCTGCAGTTCCTCCCACTGCTCCAGAATCAGACTTTCCTCCTGGCTAGTACAAGCCCAGCCCTTTTGAGGCTCTCTGAGAGTGCCTGACTTGGCCTCTGGGGGCAGCGTGCCAAATCATGTCATGCCCATTGCCCTGCTTTAGACCATCTGCAGTCCCTCCCACTGATCCAGTGTCAGGCTTCCCTGCTGGTTTATAGGGGCCTAGACCTTTCCAAACTGCTTGAGAGCACCAGACTCAACCAGGGTAAGCTGGCTAAATAACGCCATCCACATTCCCCTGCTTTGGGACCATCTGCAGTCCCTCCCACTGCTCCAGGGATTAGGCTTCCCTGCTGAGTGATAGGGACCAGTTTATCTATCTCCCATCTCCTCTCCTTGGACCTTAGCACTATCCATCTGAGGCTTCTGAAGTGCTCCTAACTAGATAGGGCCACTCTACCTGCCTGGAGAGCTTCTGAGTAGCCTGACTGGATCCATTTGACCCTTGGAATATAAATCAAAACAGAGAGCTTGAAACCTAGACCAAGCTGCTTTTCATGCCCAATCAGAAAGCAACCAAAGTACATCAGTAATACAAATAGAATAAAACTTTAACTCAACAAAGGAAGGCTTGAGTTTCATACCAGAATCCAAAACAGCAAAAATAATCTACCTGCAAAAACCATAACAAAAAAGTAAAAATATGAAAAGCCAAAATAATGTATCCCCACCAAACACCACCAATCCTACAGAAGAGTTCTACAGTGAGAACCCAGTAGAGGTAACCCAGGACACAGAATTTAAAAGAACAATCATAAACCTGATCAAATAATTCCAGTTTAAAGAACACACAGAAACAACTCAAAGAACTAAAAGAGGGTAGGGATAAACTTCTGACTGAATTCAGAGACGAGGTAGAATATTGAAGAACTCAGACTGAAATGAAGAAGGAAGTGATAAATTAAATAAGCCAATTTGAAACCACAGGAGAAATGGAATGAATGAAATGGAAAACAGAATATCAACATTGGACAAAAAGCTGAAGAATTGAACTGCAAAGAATATGAAAAGTTAAAAAAACAGGAAAGAAATAATGCAGGAAATGTGGGACACCATGAAAAGACCGAATTTATGCATCACCGGCATAGAAGAAGAATCTCAGGTAAATGGTATTGACTAGATTTTCAACAGGATTTGAGAAGAAAAATTTCCAAAATTAAGGAAAAACATACCCATACATATAGAACACCAAATAGACAGGACCAGAAAATAAACTCCCCATGGCATATCATAGGAAAAACACTAAGTGTATAAAACAAATAGAGAATACTGAAAGCGGCAAGAAAAAAACATACAAAGAAAAGCTCATCAGAATTACAGCTGGCTTTTCAATGCAAGCTATGAAAGCCAGAAGAGCCTGGACCAAAGTACTCCCAGTTCTAAATGATCATAGATGCCAACCCAGAATACTCTGTCCATCAAAACTGTTTATTATACTTCAAGGGGAAAGAAAAATCTTCCATGAACAGGCTGAAAGAATTCATGCCCACCAAACCAGCCCTTCAGAGAATACGCAAGGAGACACAAAGGACTGAAGAAAGGAACGACCATATTGAAGAGGCAACAGACAAAACTAAATGAAGGAATAAATGTGGAACCACAATGTTAGACCAAGAATGCAATCAGAAATTGAAATGACAGCAATCAACACACATCTTTCAATAATAACTTTAAATACCAATGGCCTGAACTCCCCTGTCAAAAGACACAGTCTAGTTGAATGGATTGAGAAACAAAATCTATCTTTTTGTTGTCTGGAAGAAACTCATTTCACCTTCAAGGACAGGTACTAATTAAGGTGAAAGCAAATGGCACTAAGAAACAAGCAGGAGTTGCCATTCTAATATCTGAGAAAACAGACTTCAAACTAAAACTAATAAGAGAAAAAGAGGGTCATGTCATTCTGATCAAAGGAACGATTGATCAGAAAGAGGTTACAATCATGAACATATATGTACCAAAGTCTGGTGCCTACCCCCAATTTCATAAGAACAGTACTACAGGACTTTAAGACACAGATTAACCCTAACTCAGTAATAGCAGCAGACTTCAATACTCCACTATCTCCATTAGTCTGGTCAGCCAGCCAAAGAATAAATAGAGTGATGTCTGAATTAATTGATACCATCCATCAACTGGACCTAACAGACATCTCTGAATATTCCATTCAAGCACCAAAGAATACACGTTCTCTTCAGCAGCTCATGGAAGTTTCTCTAAAATTGATCACATACTGGGGCACAAAACAAACCTCAACAAATGCTTAAAATCAACACTGGAAGAAGCTTTAGTAACTATGTGAACTCATGGAGATTAAACCACACACTCCTGAATAATGACAGGGTCAAAGAAGAAATCAAGAAAAAAATAAAAGTATTCTTGGAACCCAATGAAAAGGATAATACAGCACAGCAGAACCTCTGGGACACTTTAAAAGCAGTCCTAAGAGGGACTTTTATAGCTCTTAAGTGCCTACATTAAAAAATCAGAAAGAGCACAAATAAATAACATTGCAACTGAAGAGTCTAGAAAGGCAACAACAAATGAAACCGAAACCCAGTAGATGAGAAAAACGTAACAAAAATCAAAGCAGAAATTAATGAAATAGAAACAAACAATACAAAGAATCAATGAATCTAAGAGATGGTTCATTGAAAAGTTAAATAAGATAGGCAGACCCTTATCCAAGTTAACTAAAAAAAAGAAAGAACAAATCCAGATCAACAAAATCAAACCTGAAAAGGGAAACATTAAAACAGAAATCAAAAAGATTTAGAACATTATAAGGGAGTACTTTAAAAACCTATACTTTATTAAATTTGAAAGTCTCAGAGAAATTGATGAATATCTAGAATCATGAGATCCACCAAAGCTAAACCAGGAAGAGATCGATATCTTAAACCCATAACAAATAAAGAAATTGAAAGTGTAATACAAAACCTCCCAACTAAAAAAAAAAAAGCCCAGGCCCAGATGGATTCACAACACAGTTCTACCAGTCATTTAAAGATCTACAACCAGTACTGCTTAAATTATTCAAAAAGATAGAAACAGAGAGAGAGAGAATGCTCAGACTCCTTCTATGAAGTCAGCGTCACTCTAATAAACTAGATAAAGACACAACCAAAAAAACTAGAGAATTGTTGGATTTCCGTAAGCCAGATGTTGGCAGACATTGGTGGGTCCCTAGGGGGAGGGGGCAAAGAGGCGAGGAGCCATCAACACAGACCCTGGGAGAAAGTGGAACCAACAATCTCATTTACTTTTAAGAAGGGAACAGGCTTTATACTTTTGCCAGGCTTAGAGGAGGTCTTTGTCTGGTCATCTGACGTGCTTCATTCTGATAGGTCCTGAACGCTTCTGATGATCTGACATTCATCACTCCCATTGGTTCTGGATGGCTGCTAGGGCCTGAGAGCTGCCCCATGTTAGGTTTCAGGAAGCGTTCACCGTGCGTGCATGTTCAAATCTGGTTCTAGTCAGTTTAGGCCGGCAGGCCAGGCCTGAATCATCCTATAGAGAACTATGTCCTTAATGAATATAGATGCAAAAATTCTCAACAAAGTACTTGCAAACCACAGACAGACACACATTAAAAAGATCATCCACCATTTAAAGTCAGCTTTATTCCAGAGGTGCAGGGATGGCTCAATATATGTAAGACAGTAAGTGTCATAAATCATATAAATGGACTCAAAGACAAAAATCACATGGTCCTCTCAATAGATGCAGAAAAAGCAGTATACAGCAAACCCACAGCCAACATCATTCTAAATGGAGAAAAACTGGAAGCATGCCCATTAAAATCAGGAACCAGATAAAACTGTCCAGTATCTCCACTCCTTTTTAATATAGTGTTTGAAACTCTTGCTAAAGCACTAAGATAAGAGAAGGAAATTAAAGGGATGCTGATTAGAAAAGAAGAGGTCAAGTTATCCTTATGTGCAGATGATATGCTATTATATGTAAGAGGTCTTATTCCACCAGAAAACTCCTAGAAATGATTAACACTTTCAGTAAAGTGGTGGGTTACAAAGTTAATTTACAGAAATCAGTAAATTATACCCACCAATAGCAAGCCATCAGAGAAAGTGTACATGGAAACCCATTCACAATAGCTTCAAAAAATATCTAGGAATACACTTGACCAAAGATATTAATGATCTTTATAATGAAACTGTTAAATCTTTAAAGAAAGAAATTAAGGAAGACACCAGAGGATGGAAGAACTGCTAGTGTTCATGTATTAGAAGAACTGATATCATAAAAATGGCTACCCTACCAAAAGCAAGATATGGCTTCAATGCAGTTCCAGTCAAAATCCCCATGATATTCTTCATAGAATTAGAAAGAAATCCTGAAATTCATATGGAAGCACAAAAGACCCAGAAAGCCAAAGCAACCTTGAGCAAAAAGAACAGTGCTGGAAGGATTACCATACCAGATCTTGAACTATACTTCATTAAAGTGTATGGACAGAGCTATAGTCATCAAAACAGCATGGTACTGGCCCCAAACCAGACACATATGTCAATGGAACATAACTGAAGACCCAGACATGAGTACATGCAATTTCAGCCACCTGATATTTGACAATGGTGCCAAGAAGACACACTGGAGGAAAGACAGCATCTTCAGCAAATGGTGCTGGCAAAACTGGATCTCCACCTGTAGAAGGATGAAACTAGACCCTTATCTTCCACCCTGAACAAAAGTCAACTCCAAATGGATCAAAGACCTCAAGGTGAATCCCAAAACTCTGAAACTATTAGAAGAAGAAAACATAAGCAGTACCCTACAAAATATAGGTGTAGGAAAGGACTTTTTAAATCAGACAGCAGGTCCTTAGGAGTTATGGTGAACAATCAACACGTGGGACCTCATGAAACTAAAAAGCTTTATTGCAGAAGAAACAACCTAGGAAGTGAAGTAGAAAACCCACAGATTGGGAGAAAATCTTCACAAGGTACACATCTGAGAGAGGATTAATATCCGGAATATATAAAGAACTCAAAAAACAAAGAATCAAGAAACCAAGTGACCCCATTAAAAGATGGACTAAGGATCTGAGCAGAGAGTTCTCAAAAGAAGAAATAAAGATAACTGAGAAACATCTTTAAAAATGTTCAACATTGTTAGTAATTAGAGATATACAAATTAAATCCACTTTAAGAATTCATCTTACCCTAGTCAGAGTGGTTAAGATCTAGAGAACAAATGATACCAAATGCTGAAGAGGATGTGGGGAGAGGGGATGCTCATGCTCTGCTGGTGGAACTGCAAACGGGTGCAGCCACTGTGGAGAGCAATTTGCAGACATCTTAACAACTAATAATGAACCTACCATATGATGCAGTTATACCACTCTTCGCATTTACCCAAAGGACTCATCCTACTGCAGAGAGACTTCTGTAGCCATGTTTGTTGCTGTTTTTTTTTTCACAATAGCTAAGAGATGGAAGCAACCTAAGTGACCCTCAACTGATGAGTGGATAATGAAAACGTGGTACATTTACACAATGGAGTTCTCGGCAGTAAAGAAAAACAAAATCATGAAACTTGCAGGTAAATGGATAGAACTAGAAACTATTATGCTAAGTGAAGTAACACAGACTCAGAAAAACGAATGATGTCTGTGAGATGCCCAACCCCAAGTGACACATCTACAGTGCTCTACACGGAGCATAAACAAGGAGTAGAGAGAACACTAATTCATCTTGAAGTTCTCATTAATGGAACTGTCTCATGCGACCAAGGACAGTGAATATCAAAGGCCACAAAAGGCCAAAGGGTAGAGAATAAAGAGTCTGCAGAGTGCAGGTCCCTAGATAGGACTCCTGTATTAAACTTCACCCTCCTAGGGCTCAGGGACCATGGGGAAAGAGGAGCTAGAAAGATAGTAAGAGCCAGATCATGCCAGGAAGTGCATGATCTTATGGAGTCTTACAGGCTCCTGGAACCCTGCTCATAAGAACCTACAGCAATAGTGTCAGCATGCACAAAACCCATGCAAACTCAAGCAGACAAAACCCCAGCACAGAACTGGGGAAATGGGCAGCAGGCCCTCACCTTAGTCAAAGACCTGTTGGCAGGTGATCCCTGCTGGGTGAGGGAGAGTTGAACTTCTTTAAGGGAGTTGCCCTAGGTAGGCTGACTAGACCCCAGTGGATGAACTTGCATTGAGGGACGTTTGAGTACACTAATGACTTGATAGGCTTTCACATAAATGACAGAATGCATGAAAGCTGGTTGGTCAGGCTGTGGGGGTGTGTATAGGGGATATAAAGAAGATAAGATGTTTTGTATGAAATACACAAAAATTTGATAAACATTATACAGAAGTGAGGCTTTCCTGGAGAAAGTTATTAGAGGCAGCTTCTTGAAGAGGATATTGTGATCTCTGCCTCTTCCTGTTTGCATCCTGGACCATGTGTGAGTAGGCCTCCCCTACCACATGGGCCTGCTCTGATAACATCAGTCAGTGTCCCTTTCTTCTTTTCAAATGGCTTCTTCCAGGTATTTTTCACAGCAGCAGAAAATTGACTAATACACAGGACTTGCATTCTAGTGCCAGTTTTGCGGCTGTGCCATATGACCCAGAGAGCTTCCTGGACTCTGGTTTCCTTATTTGGAAAATGAGTTTGGAGTTAGGTGAGGAGGTTGGGTTGAATGAACTGGTATGTGGGTTCAGGAGCCAAACTCCCTCAGTTGTTTTTCTTTAAGACAGGATTTCATGTAGCACAGAGGCGCCGTGAACTTGCTGAGTAGCCTTGAAATCCCAGGCCTTCTGCTTCCGTCTCCGTAGGGCTGAGTTTACAGGTACATGCCACCAGCCTTGGATTTACACAGTACTGGGGATGGCACCCAAGGCTCTCTGCATGCTAGGCAGACTGTATCAACTGAGTCACATTTCCAGATCTATGTTCCTTGAGCTTAAATCCACCACTGACACTGATTTTCTGGTATGTGAAGGGTTTTTTTTTTTTTTTAATTGTTGTTTGGTTTTTTGATCTTTTTTTTTTTTTAATTTTTAGACAGGGCCTCCCTATAGCCCCAACTAGCCTGGAACTCACTACATAGACCAGGCTGGTCTTGACCTCACAGAGATCCACTAGCCTCTGTCTTCTAAGTAGTGGGTTTGAAGGCGTGCCCCACCACACTCGGCTTGGTGTGTGTTTTTGATTAATTTCTTACCTTTATGTGATTTAATTTCTTTATCTATTACATGAATGTCTCAAGGATACAAAGAAGTGTGTAAATGAAAGGATTTATACAAGCAAGAGGACTTAGGCAGGTTCTGGAGTTCTGGGCATGTGCTCAGTATCAGAGATACTAAATACATCCTCATCTTCATTATTGACTTTTTACATTGGTGCTGGATGGTGTCAGTTGTCAACTTGATATACCTGGGTAGAGGGAACCTCAGCTGAGGAATTGTCTCCATTGGACTGGCCTGTGGCCATGTCTAGGGGGAGCATTTTCTTGGTTGTTGAGTGATGTGGGAGGTACCTGGGCAGGTGGTCCTGTATTGTGTACGAAAAGCAGTCTGAGCACGGGCCGGGGGAACAAGCCAGTAAGCAGCATTCCTCCATGGTCTGTGCTCCATCTCCTGCCTCCAGGTTCCTGCCTTGGGTTCTTGCAGGGATGAACTGTGACCTGGGAGATGTAAGGTAAAATAAGGCCTTTCTTTCCCAAGTTGGTTTTTGTCAGTGTTTTTATCACAGCACTAGAAAGCTAGCCAGAACAACTGGCCAACAAGAGCTGTGGCACTCACTGTGGGGGAGTTTTATTTCCAGAGAAGGTGGATGACAGGGTATCTGAAGACAGGTTTTCCTGATTCCTACCTGGGTATGTCCTATTCAGTCTTCCCTGTCTTCTGGACCAAAGATGATCAGGATATGACTTGGGGATGGGATACAAGCTGGAGATAGATCTTGGAAAAGATATCACCTATTTTAAGATTTTTTCTTGGCATGGCTAAAGAGACAGCATAATCGTTCTCCACCCATGTGTCCATTAGAGCCAGTTTTTAAAGGGTTTTCATTCTGAGTTGTAACGGATACATACACAAGGCATGATGTTTGCAGGATGGGGCAAGCCAGAAATCTTCTTGTATATTTTAAACTCTAACCAAGTATGTGTGGATTGTTTCTCTGGGAATTAAGAGGGATTATCTCATTCCAGTGGGCCTGGGCCCGGGTGACTTACTCAGTATTGCCAAAGGAAGCTTGTATGTGGGAATACAAACTTCAGAAACTCCAGAAAGTTCTGCCCAAAGCACAGTCCTTGGAAAGGACTTTCAGTCCTGGCAAGTTTATTTCAGATTTCTGCCTGGATGACACTAGTGACCTGAGAGGTGATGAGGAGCTTCGGTTTGACTCAGAGTGCTGCCCTAAAGCTGAGTGCTCTAAGGACTTCTCTTGACAAGTCATTCGTTGATGGTCTTTGCAGAGATTGAGATAATTGATGCGACTCACTTAAAATGACAGCTGATAGTGGTTGAGCCCATGACACATAATATGGGCCAATAAATGCTGATTCTTGGGCTGGGGAGATGGCTTGGTCAGTATAGTGCTTGCTACGCAAACATAGGATTTAGTTCTCCAGAACCCATGTAAAAAAAAAGTGCGACAGTGCCCTCTTATAATGTGAGCTCTGGGGAGGTTGAGATAGGTGGATCCCTGGGGTTTACTGGCCAGCTAGCTTAGCCAAATTGGTGAGCTTCAGGCTCAGTGAGAGACTCTTTCTTGCAAAATAGAGAGCAACCAAGAAGATATCTGATGTCAACCTCTGGCCTCAACAAGTGCATGTCTGCATGGGCACTGGTACATGCACACATATATGAACATGTACACACATGTACAAAATTTTTGTAAAAGTGCTTATTGTCAGTGTTTTAAAGCTTGCTTGTGTGAAACAAAGGTCAAAGAACAGTAGACTTTTGCATCACGAGGAACTAGAATGGGCTGAGACCTTTTTAGCAGGGGTAGTGGCATCCAAACAGGACCAGCAGCTGGGTGGCCCCCTTGGTGGGTGCTTTTGTTGTAGCCTCCAGGCATCTGGCTCTTGGTTATGATGAGATCTGGCATCTCATACAGACTTAGGCTTGAGCTCTGCTTATTGTCCACCTTCAGGAGCAAGGGCAGTGAAGTCTGCTTCATCTCAGGGGTTTGAGGAGTGGATTTTTTATTGGGCAGTGTTACGAATTGAATTCCCAGACTGAAGTCCTAACTGCCCCCTGCCCCCAACTCAGAATGTGACCATATTTGGAGACAGGGTCTTTAAAAAGTTGGTTAACTGAAAAGGAGGCTATTAGGGTGGGGCTAACATAATATGATGTGACTAGTGTCCTTATTAGAAGATTATACCACCGATACACAGATTATGTGAGGACACAGGGTGACATTAAAGCTCAGAAATGAGGCTCCGAAGAAGCTAACCTTGCTGACATCTTGGTCTCAGACTTCCATATTCCAGAATTAAGACACGGTAAGCCCCTGTTGCTGAAGCTACCTGTTTGTGGTACTTTGTTATGGCAACATCAGAAAAGTAATATATAGGCAGCCAGTAAATTGTCCCTGAAAAGGAGTGCCTCTGCGAGATGCTGGGGGCTGAGAAGCAGAACGGAACAGAACAACAGTGGGTAAGCTCCATGAATTTGCTGTGGCTTCAACCATTGCACTTAACTCCATCACACTTAACTATGCTCTTTGTTTTCTTCCCGGTCACTCAGGCTACTTTATAAGAGTGTTAGAAGGCTTCAGGGGAGTCAGTAATGTGAGGTTTATCATGTCTCTGGCATGTTATAGTCACTCAATACTAGACACCTATGATTAGGATGGGATGAGATAGCAATTGAAAGTTTGCCTGGCTGCAATGTTGATTATTCATCTTTAACAATATTTGCTTACCCACAAGCTTAGGGGAAATGGGCTCATTATAGATTTAAAAACGTGTCCTGCTGACATTCCAAGGAGCTGGGAATGAAACTGTCGTAAGGTCGCATTTGAAAGTACAAAGTAACCAGAGAATGTGGAACAAGTACTTTTTTGTTCTGTAGAACAGAAGGGAATGGCATTTTGAATTCTCCTCCCTGGCCATGGATTTCTGTAGGGGGCGATACAAAACGGAACAGTTTGGGGTGGAAGAATGGCTTGCCTTCAAATTGAGGATTGTTTAATTGTGTTGGTTTTGTCTTGGCACATATAAGGTAGTGTTGCTGAAGAAAATATTCTGGGCCTGCACACTTGCCTGCCCCTGCTCAGTGCACTGCTTGTAAACCCCTGTAGGAGAGAAATAATTTTGGCCTGGTGATAGTTGCTATTTGTTAAAAATAGCATGTTTGTATCTCTTCACTTAGGAGGAAGGTGATATTTTTAGCTCCTGACACAGTTTGTTTTTTAGTTGAATCCAACAAGGCCATGAGACAGAAATCCCCAAATAATGCCTTCCTAGCAGTGTGTAAGTGTAGGAAGCCTCTATTTACCAGCCACATCTGAAAACTACAGTACAACATAACCAGGTTGGTGGGATCAGAAGTCAGACCCTTGAGCCTGTGTTTGATTTCCTTTGAAATCTTGCAGGAACTGTGGAAATTGAGCTCCCAATGAATCTGAACTATGCCAGCCTAGCTTGACTTTGGGAATCTGATCAACAGAACCACTGTCCCCTACTGTGTCTTTGTACAGAAGGGTCCACACAATACTTTAATTGTGGAGAGCGTGCCACTGGATCTTACGAACCAAACTGCCGTCTTTGTAGCTGCCCTGGGGCCACAGCAGTGGAAAAGTCAGAATTCTTCCCACGTTCCCTGTAAATTTGGAGGATTTGATTTAGTAAGAGATATCATGGCACATGCTCGGGCATTCTGTTTGTCCGTGTACGTCTTGAAGCCTCTGAGAATTGTGTTTTCCTTTAATCATTTTGGGATTTGGAGTATGTTGCTCTTTCATTTATGAAAAAAGGCCACTCTCCTTTCCTGGCGCCTTTTTGGAAACAACCTTGACTTTCAGATCTGTTTCTGCGTTGGGCTTCTGAAGGTCAACTTGGGAGCTGTAAATCTGGTGATTGCCTGGATTCAGGCTGTCTTGCCTCTTCTAGAGGAAAAGATGCAGAAGATGTGGGCTGCTGGTTGAATTTGGGTGGGAGAGACACTGAGCACAAGACAGGCAGGGAGAAGGCTGGGGGGGTAAATTCCAAACAGTTAGCTCTACAGTAGTGGCCACTTACTGAATTCATTCTCTGTACAATCTGCGCAAGTGTTAATTTGGGAAACATCGAATAATAAAAAATATGAGTGCTGTTTCAAGTGCACATATTGGCTTCTTTAGTGCAGAGAAGACCCCAGGGTGACGGCTGAAGGTATTGAAGGTGTTGAGGCATGGAGGATGGCCGGGGAGGGGAGAGGGCTCTTTCTTAATAGAACCCGATCTTCTACAGAAAGGCACAGATGGACCTGTGAGAAGATTCAGAAACCTGACTGAAGTTTGGGCAAGCCAAGAATCTTTATTTCAGACAACACAGTGACCGTTAGGCTGTTTTATCTTCCTTCTGTTTTGTTTTGGGTTTGTTATGAGACAAGGTCTTGCTGTGTAGTTCTGGCTGGCCTGGAACTTGCTGTATAGCCCAGTGTAGCCTCAAACTTGGGACTGTCCTCCTGCCTCTCCAGCTCGAGGGCTGGATGGTAGGTGAACCCCACCATGCTCGGCTAGGTTGTGTTCTTGATTTTGACATCTTTTCTCTTTGATTCCAGTGCTTCAAAGTTGATTGTGTTAGGGTTTTGTTCTGTACACACGTTACTGGATCCCATGTATCTGATTCAGTGGCAAGTCCATGAATATACATTTCTAACTGGTTTCTGGGCAGTGCTGGTGGGATTGCTTCCACCTTCTGAGTGCTGAGATTATAGGCATGAGCCATAGACCCTGTTTTTAGTGTTTTCTTTTAGGTGAACTCTTCCACCTCTGCCTTTTCTTCTGCCTCTGTCTCTTCCTCCTTCTCTTCCTTGTTTTCTTCCTTTTGCTCCTTTCTTCTTCCTCTTCCATTTCCCCTCCGATTTCCCATATTCTTTCTCATGCTGGAGATGGAGTCCAGCACCTTGCACTTGCTAGGCAGTTACTCTACCACCAAGCCATACCCACAGCCTCTAGATAGTCAGAAATGCCTGATGACAACCTTAGAGAAAGCTCAGATATTTAGGTTTGCAGACAAAGTGTATTAGTTACTTTTCCTCTTGTTGTATCCAAATACCTTTAAGAAACAAATTCGGGGAGGAAGTGTTTATTTTGGCTCACAGTTTGAGGGGATACAGTCCATGGTGACAGGAGTCTGATGGTCACATTGTGTCCATAGACAGGAAGCAGAGAACAGATATGACATGGGGCTGAGCTGTGAAAACTCAAGGCCTGCTCCTAATGACCCACTTCCTCCAGAGAGGCTCCATGCTCTAGAAGTTCTGCAGCCTTCCAAAATAGCACCACTAGCTGCGGACTCCGATGTTCCAACCCATGAACCGATGGGGACATTTTACATTTATACCCTAACACAAGGGGGCTTCAGAGAGCTTACTCTCTCTTAGGATAGAGCTGAAAGTTTGGAAAAGAGACTCAGTCAACAGACCTTCTTGACACCTTCAACATTTGACACTAAATGCTTCCTGCTTATGGGAGGGAGAACAGCCTGGACTGTCTTGATGGGACTGGAGAAAGGACTGTTGCTGTGTTTATCATTTTTGTATACCATGTGAAGGTACTGTCCTTCCTTCCTTCCTTCCTTCCTTCCTTCCTTCCTTCCTTCCTTCCTTCCTTCCTTCCTCCCTCCCTCCCTCCCTCCCTCCCTCCCTCCCTCTTTCTTTCCTTTATTCCCTCCCTCCTTCCCTCTTTCTCCCTCTTTCTCTCTCCTCCTCCCTGTTTCTTTCTTCCTACAGGGTCTCCCTGTAGCCACAGTTGGCCTGGAACTTGCTATGTAGACCAGGCTGGCCTTGATCTCACAGAGATCCACCTGCCTCTGTCTCCCGAGTGCTAGGATTAAAGGCATGTGCCACCATGACTGAGATGCATCTTGATGTAGAAATTTGAAAACTGAAAGCATATTTACCCACAGGCAAAACAGTAAACGGCCTTTATTTTTATTTTCTGTCTCCACAGGTTAACTTCGTGGCTTGCCAACTCTTTGCCTTGTGTGCTGCTTTCTGGTTTCGAATCTACTTATGTCCTGGGAAAGCCAGCCCTGAGGTCCGGCATGCCTTGGCCACTATCTTGGGCATTTATTTTGTTGTGTTTTGTTTTGGTTGGTGAGTATGAACCTTATAAATTCTATATGTTCATTTGGCTGTTTTGTGGTGATTTTCTTAGTAAGACATATTGTAAAATATCATGTGCATTGAAGAGTTTATGAGGTTGTGAATATTGTAAATACCTTAATGTAAAATAATGGTAATGCTGTGGGAATCCTTCATTCATGCTAGGGACCTAGAACCAGCAAATGGACTACCAATCAAAAGTCAGTGCTGTGAATTTTACAATTAAAATTAGACAAATTAGACCTCTGCAGACCTTCTTCAATCTATAGATGGAGTACCAGTACAGATATTGATGTGTTAATCTTGCAGTACTGTTGGAGACACTAGCATCAGTCTAAAGGTTTTGGTGCAGGTCTTAGGGACTGTGCCATTCTACAACAGATGTAGGACACAACTTAGTACACATGCCTGTTAAAACCAGTAGATTGCGCTTTTCTAGATAAGATGGGCAAATACCTAGGGAGTGGCACTTCCTAGGGGAAATATTTTAGGGGTTAACATTTCTAGAAGTATATCCTCAAGAACATTTGTGAGTTTGTTGAAGATTCCAGAATACTGTTCCTAATCCTGCCACAAACAGTTGGGAAAAGATGAGTATTTTAATCAGCTACAGTGTAAACAAGCCTTCGTATCTGGGGAGGTGTGATTTTGGTATAAGTACTTTGAAATCTATAGAAATAACTTTGAAACTTGAAAAAGTAAAGTCACAACGAAAGAACTGTCTGTGGGCATTCAGTTATATACGGATGTGTAAAGTATAAGCATTAAAGGTATGGATTTAGAATATTGCCAGGCCTAACTGGCGAGGCATGTCCTGACTTCCTGGTGTTATTTCCAGATACAGTATTTTAATTCTGCAGAGCAGTGCTTTTGTTTTCTCTTGGGTGAGTATGCAGTAGCTGACTGCTTGCTCTTCGGCCTGGGTGGAGGTGGAGTTCCAGTGGTAGTATGTTGATGTTCACTCTCGTCACCATCTTCCCTTTACTTGTGTTTTAAAGGTACTCCATTCATCTTTTTGTGCTGGTGTTGATGTGTTATGGGGTTATGGTCACTGCAAGTGTATCCAATATTCATAGGTAAGAACCTGGGAATGAATGTCAGGGGAGGAAGTTTGTGATCTTTGACATGTACCTCCAGGGGAAATGTTTTGTTCATTTATCTGAGCTTCTCCTGGATATCAGGAAATGGGGAGGAGAGGAACCCTCAGAGAAGGTTCATGAAACAGGGTATGAGTTAGGGCTCAATTGAAAAAGAGTTCATCTGCTTATCAGGGACTCCCCCTACCAAACTGGGCTTAGGTGTTTCCCACACTGAAATGCTACTCAGCCATAGAAATGAATAAACACTGGCAATACAGAATGATATGTCAGCATCTCATAATAATTGCATTGAATGAGGGAATGATGCAGATTGTATTCTAGGAAACAAGCAAATCTGTGATGACAGGTGATCAGAAGATATTTAGGGTGGTGTGGCACAAGGAGATGAAGAAGGTGCCATAAAAACATGTGTAAATGTCCAGAGAGTGGCACAAAGTCCAAACTCAGATTAGGGGATGTTTTTCTGAGTCTTTACATATATCAGAACTCATTGCTGGGTGTGGTGGTGCACACCTTTCATCTCAGCACCTGGGAGGCAGAGACAGGCAGATCTCTGTGAGATGTAGACCAGACTGGTCTACCTAGCAAGTTCTAGGCCAGCAGTGGCTATAGGGAAACCTATCTCAAAAAACAGAACAAAATGAAAGTCATTAATTATATATATTGAATATGTATATATAAAATATATAGTTAAACTATTTAAAAAGAAAGAGATTGGGGCTGGAGAGGTGGCTCACTGGTTAAGAGTACTGACTGCTCTTGCACAGGACCTGGGTTCAAATCACAGTACCCATATGACAATTAGCAACCATCCCGAACTCCAGTTCCAGGGGATCCGATGCCCTCATCTGTCCTCTGCAGGCACTGCATGACATGGCTACACTTACGTACATGCAAGCGTAACACTCATGCATATAAAATAAAAATAAATAAACGAAAGGAATTAAGAAAGAAAGAGATGAATTTTGCTGTGATGTTTGATTTCAAAGCACAAAAGTAGTTTGATTCTTTCTTGAAGGTTCCATGATTGCATGATCAGTGGGGAGACTGGTGGTTTTATTTTGCAATATCTTTCTGAAAACCCACTGTTGGCTTTGCCTTTTGGGGACTCCAGAATGTAAGGGTTTTAAAATTTTTCTTTTTTAATATTTTATTTATTATTTTAATTTTATGAGTGTATTTCTTGCATGTGTGTAAGTGTACCTGTGTCCTGCAATGCCTGTGGGGTCAAAGGAGGGCATTGAATTCCCCTGTAGCTGGAGTTTTTGACAGTTGTTAGTCACCATGTGGGTGCTGGGAATTGAACCTGGGTCCTCTGCAAGAGCAGCTGGCACTCTTATCCACTGAACCATCTCTCCAACGCCTAAAACAGTTTCGTGAATACAGACTCTTTTCTCTTCTGCCTCCTGCTGAACATTTAGAATGTCGAGCAGGGAAGAACAAAGGCTCTGTAAATGTTTGTGGAGTGAACCATGAAGTGCTTTAAACGTGCCTATTCTTGTGGTTTCTTTGCTAATGGCTCATGTGAAAAGCCGCCTTCTTAGTAAACTGCTTGATTAATAAGGCCACTGTCACACTAATTTTCCTTCTTAAACACATCGAAATGTAACTTTTCAATATATAATTTTGTAATTATAATAAATTTTTGATTTTTAGAAGAAAATCTTTTTACATGGTTTTAAACTTTGTACACTTCCAACTTTGTATCCACATGAGCTCTGGAATTTGAATGTGAGTCTTTCTTATCAAAGCTCTCCCTGAAATGATAATATCATTCTATCTAGAAGAAAATTAGGAAGTTCATTTTACTAATATTAAAAGTTTTCATATGCATATGCATCATGTATCACATAAATTATGAATTTATTTATTATAAATAAATTATTATTTATAATTTATTTATTATTTTATGTGTATGAACGTGTATCTTTATGTATGTATGTATGTGTACCATGTGGGCTAGCTTAGTTCCCATAGAGGCTAGAAGAAGGTGTTGTACTCCCTGGAACTTGAATTACAGATGGTTGTTAGCCACCCTATGTGTGCTGGGAACAGAACCTGTGTCCTTTGCAAGAGCAGCTGGTGCTTAGCTTCTGAGCCATCTCTTCAGCCCCAAGTGTTTTCTTTTTTTTTGGTCAGTCACACTGGGGGTATATGATGTTGGTTGGCTTTTCTTAAACATGGTTTTTGGAAAGCAATTAAATGGTTAATAATAATGACGTTACATGTTTACAGCACATTTCCAACTACCCACCCCTAGTAATTTGTCAGCTCTTCCCACACGCATGTGACTCTATGATGGGGTGCACTTTGTTTTTCAGAGGGCCAAGAACTTACATGTGCACTTGTTCCATGGCAGGCCTCGGTTCCATGATCTTTTCTGGAGTCTTGGGCAGAGTGAGTGGTTCACAGACAGATGATGACTGTCTCACCAGAGTAATATCGGGGGCAGAGGGCTCAGCTAGGAGAGTCAAAGGGAAGGATGCCCAGACCTGTTCTTCCTCTTTCTGTTTGTTTGAGTGGTTACCAGCAGCAGCAGGGAGTGGTCCGGGTCCCACAGGAAGAACTCCCTGTAAATTGAAACCATGTCCTGAAGTTGTTTCCTTTCCTCCTTTCTGCCTGGAGACAGTGTCTCTCACTGAGCTGGAGGCTTGCCCAGTGTTTGGCTAGGCCATGTGTCCAGCAGGCTTCCAGGATCTGTCTATCTCTATCCCCCAGTGCTAGGATTACAGGTGAGTGCAGCCATGCTCAGTGTTTTATGTGGGTGCTGGGGTTTGGAACTCAGGTCCTCGTGCTTGCACAGCAAGCCTCTTACCCCTGAGCATTCTGCCTGTCCTCTTGAATGGCGATTTAAGATTGTGATTTCATGAGCCTGTCCGAATTGTTCTACTTTTCGCGTTGTGTTGAAGTTCTGCCTTGTGGCTGGAAGAGAGGAGGTTTGCTGCTCTGTGCAGTCAACCCATTTCGGGCCTACTTGCTGCTCCTGAGGGTTCGTGCAGTACAACCTCTGTTTCCATCCCAAGCCGCTGCAAGCAGGAACCCTAGGTATCAGTTTACCTTACTGGGGCTAAATGAGGCAGAATCCGGTTTGTATCTTCCAGGATGGAAGTGTTGTGAAATCATTTGTGATACAATTAATCACTTCTAGAGCCCCTGCTTTGTGTCAAGACTGAGGCTAAGCTTTTTAGTATTTTTCTTTACTCTTAATACATAAATGATTAATCTATCAGTTAATGTTTAATCTATCATTTCTTCTAAAACATGTCTGTAGGATGTAGACTGTATTTTTCTGAGTTGAAGAAGTGAATGCCCAGGTACGTAAGTGCAGGTTGACATTACGAGAACACACTGTCCGTCTGTCCTTCCTCCCACTTCCCTCTTTCTGAAAACAACCACTCTGCCAACTTCTCACACTGCAGATTACTTTTTTGGGTTCTGGGGTTTTAACTCTTATTCTCTATCTCCATATTACTTCTTTTTTCTGTACCACACCTGAATGCCTTAGATATTTTGGGTCCAGCCAGGGCAAGAATGTCCTGCCCTGCTGTATTAGGATTGAGCACTTGGCCCTATCTGTGACCACTGGGGTGTAAGTACAACCATTAGATTGAATATCTTTTATTCTTTAACCAAGGAGGAAACATGTAGGGCTGTAGTTGACTTGGTTCCAGAAGAATCTATTGTCTGTTGGATGTGCTTTGTGCCTCTGCTTTGAGCTCAAGAACTGGCTGGAGAAAGAGAATGGATGTGAGAGGCAGCATCTCCGGCCTCTGTGGACAACTCCGCTTACTAAGGCAATTGGATCTTGGTCATAATCTTCCTGGTTGGAATGGGTTTAGAATGAATTTAAAGTAAGGAAAAAATCTTTTTGAATAGAATAGATTAAGTACCCTTTATCCAAAATGCTTGGCACAGAAGTGTTACTGAGTCTGGAAGCTTTAAGATTTTGGAATACAAGTATAGGCTTGTAGTCGAAGATCTGAATTCAGAGCCCTGAAATTTGAAATGCTTTCCCATCTGGATCTTTGCAAAGGCTGATATGACTCCACATTTTTGTGGATTCTGGATTTCAGAACATTTCAAGTTTTGTTCTTTCTGATTTGTAGTTATTCAACCCCTAATATTTTCTTTTCCTCTTCTTTTGGTGATACCGAGGATGAGATCCAGGGCTTTGTGCCTGGCAGGCACGTGTCCTGCCAGTGAGCCACTTCGGCCCTCCAGCTTGTAACATTTTTCTCTGTAAATAATAGTAAAGAGACACTAATGTTATACAATACTCTATAGGACTTTTAAAAAATTAATCTTCCCTATCTGACTCTCCTTATAACCAACTCATTTTTAAAATTATTTTTACTACTTCCTGGGTTAACCTAGAATTTATGAGTTATTTTAATGTGACTATATGAGTTTCAATGCCATTTAATGTCAGAATATTCATCTTTCCTGGTTTATGACACATGTGAAAAGTTACAGCTTCTGAATTTATATGTGAATCTGGTTGATTCTTGAGACATTTAAAGCATTAAATGTATTCATTTTACTTCAGTTCTGCGAACAGTCACTGATGCCCCCCTCGAGCTGAAGTCTGGGGGTGCTCAAGGTCACAGAGAGTTGGGGAAACAGACATTGATGTGGATAATTTTCATTTTACAGTGACAGATGTGAGCACGTTGTGGTGGAAGAATGCAGACAATAGAGAAGTTAATTATGCTGGGCGTGGGAAGCAAGAGACAGAGTAATAAGAAGGACTCTGCAGAAGAGCCAATAGAATGTGTGTGTGTGTGTGTGTGTGTGTGTGTGTGTGTGTACATACAAGGGGATTTTTTAGCTTGGTTTACATGACAGAAGGTAGATAGTCCAACAGTGGCCATCTGCTGGAAGGGCAGAGAACCTGGTAGCTGTTTAGTCCAGTCCTGATATGGACTGGAAGCCTGGAGTTCCTTGCAGAGTCTCTGGTCCTGAGCCCACCTTGGAAGACTGAAGAAGTTGAGTCTGATGTCATTGACGATGATAGGTACACCCAGAAAGATGCGGCCAAGGCAGGTGTAAAATCACATGTACATTGATTTTACCTTGGGCATCTTAATTTCTGAACTGCCTATTGGAGACTGCTTCCGACATGAGGGTGGTTTTTTTTTTCTTCCTTCCCTCAGTAATCCTGCCTGGAAATATCCTCACAGATAAGTCTAAAGGTGTTCTGAGGTATGTCTCCCTGGTAATTCTAAACAAGCTGGCAGTTAAGTCAAGCATCACTTGGTCTGGAGCAAGACCAAGATGAGTGACGGTGAAGAGGTGGCCCCAGAGCTGAACCTGGCCTCACAATTGGGCAGTTTGCACACAGAGAAAGTGGCAGCTAGAGGAAGGTGCGTACACAAAGTTTTCTGGCCTGGAAACACAGGATGCCATTGTGAAACATGGGCAGGCTGGTGTAAGAGGACATTAGCTGGACATGGAGCATGGCTAGATGGGTCTACAGAGGTGACCTACCTTGTGTGCTGTGCCTAGGAGTTCTGATTTGACTTGATAGTGGGATCTTTTGGACACTTTGAAGAAAAGTATTTCTCACATAGTTGTATGTTCATGTAACACACAGTAGGTATATTTGGTGAACAAAACACTGTGGTTGCTCTTATGCTTTCATGGAACTTACAGTCAAGAAAGGGAGACAGTAGCCAATCTGAATTTCTCAGTCTGCTTAGGCTTCTCTAGCAGAGCACTGTAATGGTTTGTGAAGAGAAGAACTTGAGTCCAAGAACTTGCAGGTCAGTGGCTACCAGCTTTGGCCACACTTGGAATCACACCTGCCCAGGTGTACCTAGTACCCAAGAAACTGCAGTAGCTGGAGTTCGAGTCTAGGAGCCTGCAGTTTGTAAAGCTTCCCACTTGATCCCTTCATAAAGCTTCTTACTTGATCCCTTCGTAAAGCTTCCCACTTGATTCCTTTGTAAAGCTTCTCACTTGATCCCTTTGTAAAGTTTCCCACTTGATCCCTCTTGGCTTCCAAAGAGCCACCCCTGGAGTCCAGGTGAGAAGAGATGCTCAGGGGAGTAGATGGAAAGGTGGGAAGGGGTGGACTGGGGTGACTGGAACACTCAGGACTTTGTGGCCAGTCATGTGCAGAGGATGAGAGAGAAGCGAGAACGTTACTGAGCACCTTCCTGTCATGTGTATTAATCTGCTCACCCATGTTTGTGTTTCAGGTACTCTTTCTTCGTAGCAATGGGATACCTTACACTATGCCATGTCAGCAGAATACACATCTTCCACTATGGGATTCTCACTACAGACTTTTCTGGGTGAGTATCTTAATTGGAGGGGTATGTTTGACTGATGACTTTGGGATCTATAAACATCAAGTATGCATTGAGGACTATCATGGCTGACTGACCTGATACCATGTAAATGAGGATGAGGTTGAAAATTTGACTGTTTTATAGGACTGTTCATTATGCACATTGTCACAGATCACAACCCATGAGCCCCCGCCCGCCTTTCGTAGGTTTTTTGGAACCCAGTTCTGCACACCCTTGAGCATCATCTGCAGCTGCTTTTGTAACGCAGTGGAGGAGCTGAGTGCCACACATGGCCTGCAAAGCCTAAAATGCCTACTATTCTCTTTTTTTATGGATTTCGTCTCTTCTAAGCTATTTTTAAACTTTTTATTTATGTATGTGTGTCTGTCACATGCATGCTGGTGGTACCTGTGGAGGCTGGAGGAGGGTGCTGGATTCCCTGGAGCTGGAATTACAGTGGTTGTGAACCATCCAGGGTGGTTCCTGGAAACTGAACTTGGGTCCTCTGGAAGATCAGAAAGTATTGTTCACTGCTGAACCGTCTTTCTAGCCCCCTGTATTTCATCTCTTACTGCTTAATAATACACTTTAACTGATAAATAACCACTACCCTGATCCCTTTGAGTGTTCTCTGGATGATTCCACTTCCAGACCTTCTTGACCTTTAGCAATAAGGACTGCTATAGCTTATATGGCCTGTAACTTGGCAGGTCACCAGTCTTTTGTTTGGGCCTCCGGTAAAGACTATGGGGTGGTTCACTGAAAATTCTATGTTGTTTTACTGGGTAGATATTTAGTCAGTAAAGTGCTCATTGCAAGCATGAGGACCTGAGTTTGAACCCCAGGACCCACATTAAAAAGTCAGGTGTGGTAACTCATGATTCTAATCTCAGCACTGGGGACAGGCAGATTCCCTGGGATTTTCTGGACAGCCAGCCTAGACTATTTGGTAAGCTCCAGGCTAGGGAGAGATCCTGTCTCAAATAACAAGGTGGGTGGCGGCTGAGGAAAGTACCCAAGACTGTCCTCTAGTCTCTACATACACATATGCATGCATCTGTATACACAAATGCACCTGCACACACACTTACACACATAAATTCTATGTATTTAAAAAATATTTATTTAGTATTTTTATTTTATGTGTATGAGTGGATTGCCTACATGTATATGAGTGCACCTGTGTTGTGCAATGTCCATGGAGGTCAGAAAGGGACATCCAGTTTCCTTGAACTGGAGTTTCAGGTGGTTGTTAGCTACCATGTGAGTGCTGAGGATCAAACCAGGGTCTTCTGCAAGAGCAGCCAGTGCTTTTTAGCTGCTAAGCCATCTCTCCAGCCCAAATTCTGTATCTTTTTGAAATAAGTTCAGGAACAATTTCTCATGACTCTTGAGGAACGAACACAAAGGCAAAGTTGTTTCTGGTGACTCTTCTAGTTCCTGTAGAACTGTGAGAGCTAGTCTTCAGGGAGAAGACTTCCAGGTCAGTTCCAGCTCCATTGCTCCAAATCGTGTGTCCAAATTATGTCCTGCCTTCACCAGTAGGGTCCTACCTTCAAGTTCTGGGAGATAACCAAGATACACTTTCAGTGCTGCCAAAATGATTTGAATCAATACATGCATCAACAGTTGTGAATGTCCTTTTCTTTCTGTGAATGTGGGTCATGAAGGGCACTGGAAAATCTACTGTTCTCCTGGGGGAACTCAGCAATTTTAATAAAGCTGATACTTGTTTCCTTTGGAGTTTGCTGTGGTGAGTTGATTGTTTTTCACACACAGAAGGTACAAATGGAGTTTTCTACCAAGGACAGGCAGCCAGAATTTTTTTTTTCTCTACTCCAGGCCAGACCCAAGCTCCTCTCACGTTGGGAATTCAGGTGATCCAAGTATTTCTAAAAACGTTATGAAATGGGAATTCTTAAACTCTGCTGGTGGGGGTGTAAATGTGTACAACACCTTTGGAAGGCAATTTTGCCTTAAATCACAAGCAAGAATTTTTTTAAAGTTCAGATCCCATAATAGGCTAAATCCATAGGAGTTGAATTTCTACAAGGAAATAAAATTTATTCACAAAGACATTTAGCTATTGTTAATTGTGAAGAACAGGAAGCACCCTAAATGGTCTAAAAGAAGTGAACAATTAAACCAAAGTGCTAGTTAATGCTGCAATTGAAGACAGTGTTTTAGGGCTGGATGCAGGGGCTCGCACCTGCAGTTCTGGCACTTCGGAGACTGAGGCAGGAGGATTGCCATGAGTTGGAGGCCAGGCTGGGCCACACAGTGAGTACCAGGGCAGTTTGGTTGCAGAGTGAGACCCTGTCTCAAAACACCGTAAAAAGGCAGAGGAAGAAGAAAACGTTTTCAAAGTGTGTAAGACAATGTATGGGCCAAGAGTTCATTTCTTTCCCTGAATGTGGATATTCATAGTACAAAGAGTGTGAAGGTGTGCTGGAGAGCTTTAGTGTCAGCTTGACACACCTGAGTGGAGGGAGTCTCAACTGGGGAATTCCCTCCATTGGACTGGCCTGTGGCCATGTCTGTGGGGTATTTTCTTGATTGTTGAGTGCTGTGGGAGAACCCAGCCCCCTGTGGGTGGTGCCATCCCTGAGCAGGTTGTTCTGTTTTGTATAAGAAAGCAGGCTGAGCATGGGGCGGGGCAGCAAGCCAATAAGTAGCGTTCCTTCCTTGGCCTGTGATTCAGCTCCTGCCTGAGCTCCTACGCCGGGTCCCTCAGTGATGAACTGTGACCTGAGACATGTAAACTGAATAAACCCTTTCCTCTCCAAGGTGGTTTTGGTCGGAGTGTTTTATCACAGCGATTGAAAGCAAACTAGAACAGATGGAATAGTAAAAGTATAAACGGGTTTTTCTAGAGGGGCTATTACCGGTGTTTGACATTTGTTTTACTCATTATTTATTACTATCATAATGAAAATTTCTGGAATGATATTTAACTGTATATCACGAGATCATGGAGAGTCACAATCGACTTGGCTATTGGAACAGATACCGTTTGTGCTCCCTGCTGTCCTGTGGGTGCACAGCCTATGAGGCTTACCCCTTCTGGTGGTGGCCATTGGCCTCACTGTACACTAGGCCCTGTTTCCTCTGTTACATCATAACATCTGGCCACCATCTGGCGTTCAGTCCAGTATATTAAAATAATTAGGTTCTGTGATAGGGAAGAGAGATTTCAAGGTTGGCTTTTTTGTCACGTTTCCCCTTTAGGCTTCTGGTGACCTTCGATTCTTAGCGCAGTCACTTAGAATTTGACTCTGCAGACACACGTTATACCATGGCCATTTGGCTGGTGCCAGGTTAAAATGAGAAATGGTGATTTGATTTTTGTTCAGTTCTCATTTTAGTTTGATTTCTATTGCTGTGGTAAAATACTCTGACCAGAAACGACTTGGGGAGGAGAGGGTTTATTTGACTTGCAGCCCAGTCCATCGCTGAGGGAAGCCTGAGCAGGAACTCAGGGCAGGAGCCTGGAGGCAGGAACTGAACACAGACCACAGCTGCTTACTGGCTTGCTCCTCTGATCTGTGCTCAGCCTGCTTCCTTATACACCTTATACAACCTGGGAACACCTTCCTGGGGTTGGTACCACCCACAATGGGCCGGGCTCTCCCACCTTAACCAGCAGTTCAGAAAATGCTTCGAAAACATGGTCACAGGCCAGTTGGATGAAGGGAATTACTCAAGTGAAGTTCCCTCTTCCCAGGTGTGTCAGTCGACAACTGAAGTCATCTAGCACATTGCCAAAGAATGAGGCATGAATCTTTGGAAAGACTGGGGTATGTGTGTGTATGATGAGTTGTGTGTGTATATATATATGTGTGTGTTTGTGTACATGCATGTATATGTGTACTATATGTATATATTTTTGTGTGTTTATGTATATATGTGAATGTAAGTATGTGTGCTTATGTATGTGTGTATTTGTGTGGAGGTATATGTATATGAATATATGGGTGTGGGTGTGTATGGGTATGTGTATTTCATGAATCAAGTCAAGAAAACAAGGCAGCAGCTAACCACGATGTCTTAGTCCACTTTGTTCTTATGACAAAGCAGTACAGCTAGGTGGCTTAGGAACAAAAGTTCATTTGTCATATTTCTGGAGGATGGAAGTCAGAGGTTAGCCAATGCTGAGCAGCTGTGTGTTGGTGCTGAGGGATTGTCACTGTATTATCTTTGTGCCAAGCTTATCCTCACCTGTCTGTTTTCTTGTCAATTCTGCCATGGTAGTTCTTCATCCAAATTAGACTAACCATCTTAGGTTGAAGAAGAAAATGTCTTCTTAATCATGGAAAAAAATCATGGCCCAGAAAGGAGGTGGCTCTGTTTCCCACACTGGCCTCTCCCTTTGATTTCAGAGGGCACTGCCTGAGATTGATAATTGTGTACAAATCCAGGGATGTGGGGGAGTGCTGATGTGGGAAATTGGGGCACAGGTCAAGTTCAGAAGCCCTGCTGGGCTGAAGAAATGCTTCAGGGGCAACACAGAGGATTTGTCTCTCCAGTTCTTATTCTTGTAGTGGGGTGTGCAAGACAGTCCCCCACAGGTGTGTGCTGAGGTCACCCCGATCTAGAAATCCCCCACAGGTATGCCCAGAAGCCTGTCCCATGGGTGATTCTAGATCCTGTCAAGTTGAAAATCAATATTCTCTATACTGAGCTTTCTATTTTGGCCAAAAAGCAGTATGAATTCCCATCATAAACCAACAAATGTGTTTTAGATTGTTTTGTTTTGAGTGACATACAACATAGATGGGGTTTAAGTTTTGTTAGTAATTCTAAGGTTTTGATTCCTAGTCTCAGTTAATTTATAGAACCTCTACTTTTATACCTGTCAGATCTATTAGTGTACCTTTAAAGATACTCATGAACTAAAGCGTTCAGTGAGGAGTGGCTCTGTGTCAGGCAGTATGGTGCTGTGTGGTAGCTAATGGAAAAGTAAGTCTGCAGGAATCTGAACCACCCCCCCCACTGCCCCACTCAGTTAAAGACTTCTGGTTCTAGAGTATGGATTTTAGATCTGTGTGATCACAAATTATTAGTACATTATATGTAGAAGCACATGATGACCTGTGTAGATTGTTTCCTTTTTTGTAGATTGTTTTCCTTGTTTGTGAGTGGTGTGTATGTATGAGTACACATATTTCTGTGAGTGCATATGCATATGTGGGTAGAGGCTAGAGACTGAGGCTCAATGCCTTCCTTGATTGTTTTCTACCTTATATATTGACGTAGGGTCTGTTATGTGAACCCAGAGTTCAGAAGTTTGGCTGGTAAAGCTAATCAGCTTGCTCTGGGGATCCCATCCCTGCCTCCTGAGTACTGGGATTACAGGGGCTCTGCCATGCCCACCCATTGTTTGTGTGGGTGCAAGGGATCCAAACTCAGATCTTCATGCTTGTGCAGGAAGCATGTGTGTTACCTGTTGAACCATCTCTTCAGCCTTGAGTTGTCCCTTTCTGTTTAAATATTAAAAACTTAAGATATTTAAAAATGGAAGCAGCATTTTGTTCAAAGTACAGACTTAATAATGTTTAATAGCATTAGATCTGTGGCTTTAAATATTGTTTCTAGAGGAGACATCTCTCCTAAGGTACAACAATAATGTGGTTTTTAAAAATTAGTGATTCTTAAAATTTTATGTGTGTATGAGTGTTTTGCCTGCATGTGTGCAATGCCTACAAAGGTCAAAAGAGGGTGTCAGAGTCCCTAGAACTGGAGTTACCTACAGTTGTTAGCTGTCATATGGGTGCTGAAAACTGAATCCTCTGTAAGGACACTCTGTGCTCTTAACCTCTGAGCCACCTCTCCAGCCCCAACAATTGAGCCTAGTTGTAGAGATTTCATGTTGAATAGTATTTACTGACTTTGCTGTAGCTATCAACTAGTATAGATTGTATTGTCTGAATCTATGGAAAAGTTTTTACTCAAATGGGAACAGATGTATAGATGATTTCTTGTATGAAACATGTTTTCTCAATCGGGGAGATGCTGATGGGGGTGGATGGGGCTGAGAAAGGCATTTGAGGCAGCCCTGGCTGTGCATGCCTGTAATTCCAGCTTCTCAGGAGGCAGAGGCAGGAGTATGACAGATTCAAGGTCTGCCTGGGTTTCATGGTAAGCCCAAAGCCAGAGTGGGTAACTGAATGAGACTGTCTCCAAATAATAAAAAGGGCCTTGAGAGAGAGAGAGAGAGAGAGAGAGAGAGAGAGAGAGGAGATTGAGATTATGCCTGTGGATATAAGACTATTAAGTGTTTGCTGAATGATGTCCAGCCCTGGAATACATTTAGCATAGCCTTAGATAGATGAAAGCAAATGTTATAGTTCTACAGAGACAGAAAACTAGGCTAACTTCATAATGTATTTAATCACTTACTGATATGCCCGTTTTCAGATCGTGAGGTGAAGTTCTGAGTTAAATGGACTGTGGGGACATACACAGTTTGCAAATACTGTGGCTACCAGAGGATGTGACCCACATTTAAAGTGTGTGTGAGGGTGTGTGTCCATGCACACTGGGGTTTATATAGGAAGCTTGATTCCCAGTGTTTTAAGGATTCCAGAAAAAAGAGCAAAAGACTTTAGAAAGAAAACTCCAAGGCTGTGAAGGCCATATTTAGAAACTACCTTGAAAGCAACATGTAGAGTCAATTATCTTTCAACAGAAATAGCTCTCGGCCTGTTTTACACATTCTGAGGTCTTGTTGAACATCAAGAGGGTGAGCCACAAAGACCTAAGGATCTGTATGACCAAACTGACTGTAGAAAGCTCTTACTGGCAGGACCAGCCCCTCAGTGCTCAGTTATTTTTCAACGTGAAAGAGTATGGCATGGTTTTCTACCCTAGAGTGACTGGTCTGGTGGCTTCCTTGATGGCTTAAGGTATTGTCACCTGTTCTGACACTTCCCCTTCTTCCTGGAAGGCTTATTTCCACTTTTTTTTTCAGTCTTTTGCACAAGGAATATTGATCTAAGTTGTATCTGTTGGCCATTAGGCTTTTGAGACAAGATAGGTTAGATGTGGGTATGGAGATTTTTTGTTTGAGACAGTCTCACTATATAGCTCTGATGGGCCCAACATTAAGAATGTTCTTTTAAGTCATGTCTACTGGCCTTTGGGTTTTTGAAGAGAAGATAAAGTTAGAGGTAGATATGAGAATTTCTTTTTAGGCAGGGTCTCACTCACTATGTAGTTCTGGATAGAATGGGGCTTGATATGTAGACCAGGCTGGCCTGGAACTCGCAGAGATCCACCTACCTCTGCCTCCCAAGTGCTGGGATTAAAAGTGTGTGCTACCATATCTGGCTGATATGAGAATTTCAAAAATAGTTGTTGATACTTTTCTTAAACATAATTATATATATATATATATATATATAAATATAAAATTCCACAAGCTTGCTATTTCAAAAGGATGGAGGATGGGGATAAGGATGAGAGGAATCAGATGAGAAAGTTGACAAGTGTAATTGCCATGTATTAGACTTGACCATAACATGTTTCTGGCTCTGTCTTCCCACACAGCTACTCCGGCCTTGAGCATAGGACTCAGGGTCCCAGGATGCTGTCATGAGCTATGGATCAAACCTTAGCCCTCTAAATAAAGGATCCATCAGTGCAGAGTGCTCAAAGACAGAAAGTTCAGCAAGAATGGAGATCAGAAAACCAGGCTGTGGTGAAACTGTTGGAAAGGCAGTGTGGTAGTCAGAGGAAGTCAGAGATTTTATCCTGCCTTGCTTAGCGAGGCTATAGTCCAAAATGTGTGTGACCCCTCAAAATTCCTGTGCTAACACTTAACCCCCAAGGTGATGGTCTTTGCAAATGACACAGCCATGAGGGTAGAACCCTTATCAGTTAGCTTAGTGCCCTTGTAGAGGAGGTTGTAGAGAGCGCCATGCCCTTCTACCGTGTGAGGAGTGGAAAAGGTGATTGTTTTGGAAGTCAGCCACTTTTCCAGGCACTGAATCTATCTGTTCGTTGATCTAGGACATCTATCGTATAAAGTCATCCAGTTTATGACATTTTATTATAGAAACCTGATTGAACTAAGCAGCCAAGAACAGAACTAGCCAGGCTGGTAAACCGGGGCAGACAACTGGAGATGCGGTGCCCACTGCTGTGTTAGTTCTGACCCACATTCCACATTAATGCTTTCCCTCCACAGTTAGTGAGTTCCCAGAGCATAGTCATCACCTCAGTTCATTTTACTTTCTCATTACCATGCAAAGGAAACTTTCGTGTCTCATGTTTTCTCCTGTTCCCCTTTGACCTTAGGCAGCCGTGATGTATTTGCTTTTTGTATGGATTAACCTCCTCTGTCCACGAACCCATTGTGGCTTCTTTCACTTGGCATGATGTTTCCAAGGTGCATCCATGTTGGGTCATGTGTTAGTACTTTGTCTTTTCTTATTGCCAAATAATATTTGATTGTTTCAAGATACCTCATTTTACCCCTGCATTCAAAAGTTGGGGTCTTTGGGCTGTTACTGTGAACTTACATGCCCGTGGTTTTATGTGGACATGTTCATTTTTCATGAGTATATACATTGCTGTGGGATTGCTGGGTCATGAGGTGATTCTGTATTTAACCTTTTAATGAACATTGAATCCTCCCAACAGCACTGAGAAACAGCATTTAATGTTCTGTGTTAGTTAATTTTCTCGTTACTGTGACCAAATACTTGACAAGAAGCCACTTGAGATCAGGAAGGGTTTATGTGGACTCCTGAGCGAGAGTCCATGCTGGCAGTTAGGTAGTCATGGCAGTGGAAGCCTGAGGCAGATGGTCGTGTTAAGTCTACAATCATGAAGCAGAGAAGCACAACTGCGAGGCCCAGCTGGCTTCTCCTTCCTCCTTTTGTATTCAGTCTGACCCCAGCCCTTGGGATGGTGCCACTCAGATTCAAGTTGAGTCTGAGTTAAATCTCTCTGGAGATGCGCTCACAGTTATAGCCAAAAGTGTGCCACGTTAATTTCCCAAGTGTTTCTTAATCAAGTCACGTTGATGATCAAAATTGACCTCACCTGCAATGATGAGGGTGCTGACTTTTCCCCATCCTCACCGACACTTGTTATGGTCTACCATCTTGATACAGCCATACTGATGCTTGTGGAATGATACCTCACTGTGGCTCCCTCTTTAATTTCTGCAATGACTAATTTCTACTGAACATCTTTTTATGTGCTTATTATCTGCATATATTGAGAAAGCTATCCATTGAGATTCTATAGCCACTTTTAAATTGGACCTTCCATTAAGTTGTAATGTATATGAGTACAAACATTTTCATTCATTTAGTGAAGTGTCTGCACTTTCTTTACTTTGATGCACAAACACTTGTTTTTCTTTTGTGACACTGTCTTTCTCTATAGTCCAGGTTGGCCCCCAACTCCTGATCTTCAGCTTCCTGAGGGATAGGATTACAGGCTTGCAACCACATGTAGCTGAAAGTTTAATTTTAATTAACATTATTTATTTATTTGTTTTTTTTTTTTTTTGAGACAGGGTCTCCCTGCAGCCCCAGCTGGCCTGGAACTTGCTGTGTAGACCAGGCTGGCCTCAGTCTCACAGAGATCTGCCTGCCTTCTCCTCCCAAGTGCTGGGACTAAAGATGTGCACCACCACACCCAGCTTTGAAACTTTAATTTTTAGTCATACCCATTTAACCTGTTGTTTTCTTTTTATTTTACTGATGGTGTTTTGGGGATTATACATTAAAACCTAATCTAAGGTCACAGAGAACTATGTATATTTCTCTTCTAAGAATTTATTTTACAGTTTAGCTCTTACCACTAAGGCATTCGAAATGGTTCAAATCAAGTCTTGTATTCTTTTTATGTGAACATCTGGTTATCTCATCGCTGTTGGTTAAAAAGACAATTCTTACCCTCATCAAATTATCCTGCATGACTTTTGACATGGTGCCATTCCTCTGGCAAGTCTTTATTTGATTGCTCTTATGAAACTCTGTCCTCCAGCTTGACATGGTTGTTGCTGCCTTAAAATTAGACAGCTATGATTACCCACACCAGACTTTCACAGGATTGGGCCATCTCATTCACTTGTGACAGGGGAGTGGGTGTATGAGGTGCCTCAGGAGGTGCCCATGAAGCTCATGAGGTCTCGCCTCTCCTTGAAGATACATAAACCGTTAAGAGTTGCTGGGAAAGGTAAGGGAGAGTCTTCTTCAGTGCTGTATGTAGCTCCCCAGAAGTCGCCCATCTCCTGTAGGTGACTCCTCACTCATGCATCAGTGAGTAACTCCACTTGAATTCTCTGCTTCACTGGGTTAGACATGGGTGGATTCATTTCTTTTGCCCATCATTAGTGGAACTTTGCCATTGTTTGAACATCCCAGAGTGCCCTTACACAAGACTATATGGTCTAGCCTACCACACACCTAAGCTGTGTAGAGTAGTCTATTGTCCTAGGTTGAACTTGGACAGCATTCTATTTTGATGGCCATCCCTTACGCTTTCTGTGAGGAAATGTTTATGGACCTGCTCTTGTGACTATCTGTCTCATTGGGCTATCCCAGCAGCTCAAGATGGCAAAAGCTGTATCAAGTTTAGGGGACAGATTGTCACAACAAGGAGTTAGACAAGTTTGCTTTATAGCAGAATGTTCACAGACACGTCACATTATGAGATGATAGTTATGATGCCACTTGATGATGAGAGTGTCTCAGCTCCATTGTAATCTTATGAGACCACCATTGTCTATGATCTGTCATGGGCTGAGATGTTACCTGGCCCATGACTGTATACATCTGTCCAGATGGAAACAGGGCTCTGGATTAGGTGCTTATTTTTTCAACCAGTGCTACTCACACTTTGATGGGAGTTTGGGTTCCTTGGGGATCTCGTTAAAATGGAATCTCATTTTCCAGACAGGAGTGGCGCGTTAGCTTCTGGACCTCCGACGTGCTCCAAGCAATGCTGCTGCTGAGGCCTCACTTTCAGTAACAGCACAAGAGAGGCTCTCTAGTGTGACCTTGTCATCTAGAATGATTGTCGGACTTTTCCTGGGGAGAAATGAACATGGATCTGTTCACAGTAGATAGGGCACTGAGGACAGACCAAAGAAATGGTGCCATCCAGGTCCAGCTTGGTGGACCACTGAGTTTACTGGGGCTATTTGCAGGACATTTGTGAGAGGTGGTTACTCACAGGAGTGTGGGTGACCCAGGAAGCTACATCACTTAAAAGCCCTACCCCAGCATGAGTGATAACTCATGAAAGCTGTACTCACCTCACCCTTCCCTCTTCTGTATGCTTGAGCACCTCCTGGGACAGGTGACATGCATTTGGAACCTCAGGTCTAATGGCCCTCCCTTGTCCTCTTCCTGAGGGAATGTTTTGCACACACGATCCTGTGAAGGTCTTGTGTAGGCTATCCTAGTTACTCTGACTTCAAGATTTCAATGATCTTGGGGTTGGAGAGATGGCTCAGTGGTTAAGAGCACTGGCTGAACTTGCAGAAGACCAGGGTTTAATTCCCAGTACCCACATGGTGCCTAACAGTCATCCATAACTCCAGTTCCAGGGTATCTGACACCCTCTTATGACTTCCATGGACATTGTATGATATGGGTGCACTTACATACATGCAGGCAATACACTCATACACATAAAATAAAAATAATAAAGTAATACATAAAATTTTTAAAAAGATTTCAAAAGTCTATCAAGCTCAAAGAACAAGCTCAAGTATTAGAATGTTCACATCCTTAAAGCAATTTTCAAGGAGAATAAAATTATTCAATATATTCACATTTAATTTTAACAAACATCAAGGTGTAAACCACCATGCGAATAAATAGATGTTTCTTCCTATGGCTTTTTTTTTTTTTTTTTTTTTACCAGTTTTGATTTTCTGTCTTCTTTCCAGGCCTTTGATGATTGTCACACAGAAGATCACAACCTTGGCTTTCCAAGTTTATGATGGTGAGAAAAATAAGCCTTCTTTTGGTTCTTAGAGCGAGTCTGGTGTGCAGACTCGTGTATGTTCTACATACGGTGCAGGCTTTATACAGCGGCTGGCCTTGCTTCCTCTTGTTCAAAGTTTCCAGAGCGCCTTCATCACACCCTTTTACTACCCTAGTCGTCACCCTCCAATTCCCTAACGAATCTAGGGCTGAATTTCCTGAGATGTCTTCACCAAGAACAGTGGGGTTTTCTGTTTAACTTTACAATGTTTTAAAGTTAATATGTGATGCCCTCTAACCTTCTTTTCCAAACTTCTTTAGACAATGGCTTCTTTTTTTGCTTTTATTTCATCTCTGGAAAACTTAGAATGTAATAAAAATAATTAGCACTGGTTGGATAATCTAATGCTCGGGTTTTTCTTCCCTAGGGAAGGCGGGTGCTTGGGAACATCTGATGAGTCAAACCCTATAAAAAGCTGGGAGAAGGAAGAAGCTTTTTTGTATAAAACTAAATATTTTCTTCACTTAGATTCTTCCCACTAATGGCCACAGTGTTTGATTATACTGTAAAAGCTGTGTTCCAAGGGAGAGAGGAAGCTTGTTTCTGCTGGGTGGGAGATTTCAGTACAGCATTGTAGAGATGGCTCAGCAGTTAAGAGCACTGGCTGTGCTTACAGAGGACCAGGTTTGATTCCCAGCACCTATAGGGAGGCTACCAACTGTGTTTAACTCGAGTTCTAGGGGATCTGATACCCTCTTCTGACCTTCACAGGCATCGCATGCATGAGTGATCTTAAACACATGCAGGAAAAACACTCGGAGACACAAAATAAAATAAAAAAAATACGAGATTCAGTTCATCAGAATCTCACTCCACGGGTGTGTGCTGCTGTGGCAGGCATTCTAACTGCTGTCATGTTGAGAACATGCTCTCGCACAGCTAGTCCCTTGATTTACTTAAAGCTTGGGAACAGATTGCATGTCATTTGACCCATGCCTGTTCATACTTGGGGCTTTAGTTGCTCTACACAGTACTGGGTCATTCCATAAGGAAGGATAGCATGTCTCTGGAGTGACTGACCCTCTGTATTTCCCTGGGGCTGTGACACAAACCAGGATATGACTGTATCTCTGTCAGAATCTTAAAGTTCCTGGCTGACCAGTAGTCTGGGCACCCTGTTGCCACCCCAAACTGTGATAATGGCTTCCAGGCATGGCCAACCAATGGCCTGTGGGCACCACATGGCACAAGATAGCTGTGAATGTGGCCCTATCCCAAATTATCAACTTTACCTAAAGCATTATAAGGCGTGTGTTTGTGGGGACTCTGTTGTGTGGTTCTTGAACATAAACTTTGTATTTGACACCACTGTGTTGCAGTGTGGAAGGTTAGACATGTGGCCAGTGTGGATAGACAGAAGCAACATAACCATAAGCAGCCCAGTTCGGGAAACACACGCATATGTGCTGATTATTGAGATCTCAGGGAAAAACTGAGTGGGGTTTTCATTGGTGATGGAGATGTGTGTGTTCATGTGTGTTTGAGGCAGGGTCTTACCATGTAGCCTAGGCTAGCTTGGTGCTCACTCTGTGTGTCCCATTTTGGTCTCAAATGTATAATCCTTCTGCTCTGCTTTCCGTGTCTGGCCCAAGTCACTGGTTTGGGGTTTTGTGTACACACACACACACACACACAGTTTTTCCTTTTAAAAATAGAGTTTGGTCTAAGTTGACTTCTCAGAAATATTCTCAGTTTACTGTGTTTCCTGGAGTATCTCTAACTTGGAACAGACTATTTATTTACTTCTTGCTTTCCGGAGGAACACTGTCTAATCCAGCTAGCCTGGAAGTTGCCATGTAGCTAAGCTTGGGCTTCCTCCATCTACCTCCACCTTCTGTATGCTAGGGTTACAGGCACGGGCCACCATTTTAGGTACATTATTGAATTGCCTTCGTGGTTGGAAGGCAGATTTAGAGCTGGCTTATCCTGCACCCCATACCTCCAAGCCAGGCCTGGTGGCTCACTCCTGTAACTCCAGCTCCTTGTGTAGGAGGATTGCAAGTTCAACGTTACATAGTGAGATCTTGTCTTGGAAAATCAAGGAGGACAGATGCAGAGGAGGCTGGAGAGATGGCTCAGCAGGATGAGCACCCAGTGTTTTTGTAGTGGACCCCAGTTTGATTCCCAGCACTCATCACGAACCTTATAACCATTTGTAACTCCAACTTCAGGAGATCTGGCACCCTCTTCTGGCCTCTGTGTTCACCTGCATGTATACACATATACACACACACATACACAATAAAGGGATAACACTTCAGTTTCCTTGACTCCAAGGTAGCATGTACGTTTTCCAGGAAGCACACATCAGATTTGGTTAGAAGTGTGTCTGCTCTGGATGGGTTCTACAAGGAAGAAACGTCTGAGAAGTGTTTTCCCCTGCAGTCAGGGTTACGTTTGTTCTGTTGTTTGGGTGGAGAAAGTCCCTGTTTGTTCCCCATTAAACCCTGTCTCAGTCCTCTCCGGTGTACCAGTTGTTTTTTCTGTTGCTATGACAAAATACCCTGATAGAAGCAACCCAAGGGAGGTTTGCTTTGGCTCACAGACGGACAGCTCATCATGCTGGGAAAGCCTGGCATAGAAGCAGGACTTACCTGGTCACATTGCATCTGAAGTCAGGAAGCAGACAGCGATGAGTGCTGTCCTTAGCTGACATTCCTTATGTATTTCATTCAAGAATCCAGCGGATGGGCTGGTGCTGCCTACAGTTAGGGTAGGCCTTCCCACCTCAACGAACTTCATCTAGATAATCCCTCCTAGGCATGCCTAGAGGCTGGCCTCTTCTAGATAATCGCTCATTGGTAAACCAAAGGCTTGTCTCCTAGGTGATTCTAGATCCCATCAAGTGGACAGTCAGTGTTCTCCATCACAGCAGGTATCACGCCTGGCGTGAGGAAGACTTTTCCATTGGTGCAGCCTGTGAAAGCCTCCGTTAAACCTCTGCTGGAGCCATGAACCCACACTGTGGTGAGGACTTTCCAAGTGGAGAAGATAGGAGAGTCTCAGGTTTACATCCTATAGGCAAATCAACAGAAGTAACCTTTGACCATGCTCCCGTTCAGACACACCTGTAGAAACTTTCCTTCCTCACATGGACTTAGGGGCAACTCCCTGGTTCCCCACATTTCTCCACCTCATCCTGAGAATGGAACCCAGGCCTTGTGCATGTCAAGTTCACTCTCTACCAAAGCTTCTCTTCCCAGGGATTTTTTTTTTTTTTTGAGACAGGGTCTCCCTGTAGCCTAAGCTGTCCTGGAATTTGCTATGTAGACTAGGCTTGCCTAGATCTCACAGAGATCTACCTGACTCTGCTGGGATCCTAGGGCATTTTTGAAAAATAAAAACTAGGCACTCTTTATGATAGATGAAGGAAAAAGTAATTGGCCTTTTCCAAATGAGTTTAGGGGGACTCTTTTAGGAGCAGCTCCTTCTTTCACACCAAACATCTTATCCCCAATTTTATTTCATTTTCACAGGGTTAGGTCGAAGAGCCGAAGACCTTTCTCCTGAGCAGCATCGACTAGCTGTAAAGTAAGTTAGCATTATAGTCTCTCATCCTTTGTATAATGCCTAGAGTTGCCTAATTTTTTGAAAATATTTACACATTAATTCCATTATATGGCTGTGATATTGTTTACTTAATAAATCTGCTGTTGTTGGACCCTGAGACTGTCTACTAACCTTTGTCTTTGAAAAATGGTAAGCAATGACTAAGTTTACATGTAGATCATTTAAAATGTGTTTGGATCGACCTGTTGGGCAGAGTCTTAAAGTGAGATTATTAAATTAAAGAGTGACTCTTTGTAATTCTTTGAGATTCTTCGTGCCAGGGTAAGTGTATCTATTCCAGAATTATTTGTACTGGAATTGTACAGTATAGAACTTGTACAGGATTATTTGTAGCCTTTGAAAAATAGTTAATTACTATACAATGCATGTCGATGTGACTGGGTCCCGGCCTGTGGGACGGCAGGAAGCAGGACGGGATAGGGAGGTGAGTCTAGGCTGAGGAATGGGGATGCTGAAGATGTTCTTTAGCCAGTGTGGATGGGAGTGGAGAAAGGGATGAGTTAGAGAGAAAGGGGGAGGCTCTGAAAAGAGCAGGAGAATGGGGGTGAAAACGTGTGCTGGGAGGCGACTCACTGGGGTTTCCGGAACAGCCAAGCCTGGTGGGAGGGTTCCCACTAGAGAGACTGGCAGCTGACTGGTTCTGGTAAGGACTGGCCCAGCAGATCCTTCATTAAGGTACTGAGACTTGGAAACAGTTGAGGAGCACTGGGAAATTCTAATGTCAGGTCTCTTGCTCAACCCTGAGGGGGCTATAAATAACCTAAGACACAGTCTGAGGACCTGGTTGGCAAATGCATTTCAGACACTCCTTCCCCACATAATAACCTGCTAGAAAAGGCCTTCCCAGGACCATGTTGTGTGAGCAGAACCACTTGTGTCTTCCCTGCTCTGTGGTTCTGGACCTGGATGGCAAAGCAGATAGCAGACTGTCACAGCCTCAGTTTGGTGCGGCCTCCCAGAATGGAAACGGTTCCACCCGTCATTTGTTTTCTGTTTATTCTGGCAGTTGGGAGGAGCTTTCCCATTCCAGAACATCTCCAGCAGCTGCCACCAGGTCAGATTCTCACCCGGCCTGTGTTTATTACCTTCATTTTGTGCTGCAGGCAGAGGTGATGGCAGGAAACATTAACCCACTGCAGAGTAGTTTCTGCCGGAGATCAAACCCTGTGTTCATGGTCATTCTGACCAGGAGAGGGCAACATGGAGCTCCGACAGTCTCAGACCACCTGCCTAATTCATGTTTCTCCATCTTCAAGTAGGAGGATTTTACAGAAAAGGAAAAGGTCTTGTTTATGATTGTCTATAGGCACATTCTGAAGAAGAACTTGACATGGAAGAGTACTCAACTTTCAAATTTTGCTTCTGTTTACAGAGTGAAACCCTCTTTTTTGGAATATTTAAGCTACCATCTCAATTTCATGAGCATCATAGCTGGCCCTTGTAATAATTTCAAGGACTATGTAGCCTTCATTGAAGGGAGACATATACACATGAAGTTGTTGGAAATGAACTGGAAGAAAAGAGGTTTCCACAGTTTGCCAGAACCTTCTCCCACTGTAAGTTTTTAGTACCATATGTCTTTCTTTAGAGCTTTAGAGAATGGGGTTTTACTGTTAGAGTTGATTCTTACTATTAGTCATTCTAATTAAAAACCCTTGACTGGGGGGTGTAGCTCAGTGACCAAGTATTTGCCTACAATGCACACAAGGTCCTGGGTTCAATCCCTAGAACTGAAAAACAAAAGAAAACAATAACAACAAAATATCAAAGAGCTTAGCAGAGAGTATGATCGATTATCCCACACCCCACCCCGTCCTCCTCCATACATCTGTTTAAAACCCAATATAGTATTTATTTAAACTGTTCTGTGTGTTGGAGCACTTACCTGAGAGTCAGGCAGTGTTCTCAGTACCTTGTAAATACCGATTCACTTAACTTAAGCACCTATTTCCTCGGAGAGGGGTGTTGTTGCTATGCCATATTACAAATGAATGTCCCAGGTCTATGAAACTGGAGACTATTGACCCTTAAAGTAACATTTTCTAGAAAGTCAGAGGACCTGGGCAAAATCATTATGTTGTGAAGACTTTAAAAAAATCAGTCAATCTTTATGCCAGATTAGACATCTGAATCAGCTTTGAAAACTAAAACTCTCCATTATCTGTCCATGAACTGGCTCAGGTCATTGATCACTTGAGCAGAATCATTCATATCAGAAACCCTGCCCTCTTGACTGGTGAGTCAAGTCTGTTTCCAGGACTCTGCTGGCCTCTAATGTTCGCCATCTGTCATGAAAGACACATACAAATAAACCCCATGTCTGTAATGAGTGCCTTCAGTCCTCAAGAGTTGCTTGTGTGTTCTTCCTCACACAGTGCAGCACCTGACCCGATAGGATTTGTGTTATGAGGAAGACTGTCTGTTGTCCTTCCTTCTAGAGAATAATGAATGCAATGACAGTTACTGGGTCAGCAGCGTATTAAGATGTCTTTCCCGAAGCCATGGTCCTCGTACTCAGTAGTTACATTGTTTGTTTGTTTTTCTCTCCCCATTTCCAGCGAGCTGTGATACAGAAGTTGCTCCTTACCTTCATGTCTCTCCTTTTGTTTCTGACGCTCACGAAGTCCTTCCCTGTCTCCTTCCTTGTTGATGACTGGTTTGTCCATGAAGCCAACTTTCTGACTAGACTGTGCTACTTATATGTCGTCATGCAAGCCTCAAAGCCCAAGTACTACTTTGCATGGACATTAGGTGAGTCTGATGGAGTGGCCTGAAATGAATTAGGGATCAAGGGGTCCCCCTCAGATGGGCTAGCCAAAGGACCACCACTATCAGCTCATCAGGATGAACCCAGTTTTTAATGGGCACCACTGAACTGAAGCCAGCCTCATTTCTAACTTTCCCACATTGCTCTCTTCTCTTCTACTCAACCCCAAATTCAGTTATCTGTAGTAATGAGAACAACAACAGAAGAAAACAATCCAGGCTGCTGTTTAAAGCCAGTGTTATTATCAGATGTCAGAGCTTGGAGCCTCTGCTTCCACCAACCAAACTTGGCCATTGAGTGTAGTGGAAAGTGAAGGGAAAAATTTCAGAACAGTCTGCCTTGCTTCTAAGTTTTCCGGGTTGTGTGTGATACTAGATGAATAATAAACTAATTTTACCACCTTGCATGCTAATTTAGGCCACGCTTCTTTAAGAATCTGTTGATTGGACTTGACGTTTTAGAAAGAAGCTGATTTCATGTTCTTTTCTCCTTATGGTTGAAAGCTCAGCTTCATTTGGTTTTTACCGTATTTTCCCACAATGGGGCGCATTGATCAACCTCAAGGTTTTATCTTTTCTTTGAAACGGTTTTAGACTGGAGTTGTTTATAGCTTTACTAAGAGAGGAACAACCTCTTCTCTGCACTCACCAAGACTGGTAAAGGCTTTGATAAGATGCTCTAGGAAACCTTTCATACATGGAAGGTGAGCATTGTGGTATTGGACCTGGGAAAGCAAGGACTCGGCTTCTTGGGCAAAACTGATGATTCAACAGCTCCTCGTGTTTTAGCCATAGACCACAATTGAAGGGATTCGTGGGGTTCACTTCCTCTTCTCTTAGTTTGTACTTGAGGTTTATGCTCTAAATTGAAGTTTACATATGCAAAATTATTTTCCTTATTATTGTGAAGTATATGTAACAGAAAATGGACTGTTTTAGCCATTTAGGTATGCAGTCCAGTGATGGTAAGTTTTTCTTGATGGTAGGTTACTGTTGAACTCTAGAACTCTTTTCATCACCCCAAACACAAGCTCTGTGTTCATTAAACAATTCCTCCCTAGGCCAGGTTGTTATTATTATTATTGGTCTTTTTGAGAAAGGATCTCCCTATCAGCCTGGTGGCCTGGAATTTGCTATGTTTATAAACCAGGCTGGTCTTGAACTCACAGAGATCTGCCTGCCTCTGCCTCCTGAGTGCTGGGATTAAAGATGTTCACCACCACGCCGGGTTTGGGCCAGGTTATTTTTAAGCTGCACGTATTCAGCCCCGTGCAGTTTTGCCCTGACATTAGGCCAGGGTCGTCCGACTTTGGGCTGTGTCAGAATCTGCAGTGTGCTGCGTTTTACCTGTCACTTTCAGTTTAATTCAAGGGGTGTGGAACATCGGCTGTGTGCTGGGAGAAATTCAATTCTGGGTAAGGTATCTCCTGCACCTGGAGATGGTGACACAATCTTGGGAACACAGAACTGTCCAGCAGCTGGACAAGAAGTGTGCAGAGCAGCCCCAGCAGCCGGAGTGCAGAGAAGATGACAAATCGGCTTTGAAAGCTTCCTTTCCCTCCTTTCCGACCTTGTTTTGCTGTTGCTTTGTTAATTGAAAGGATGATTTCTTCCGTAGTTAGGCTTGTATCTGGGGCAGTTGGAGATCTCTTAAGAGTCATGGAATAATTTTTTCACACAAAATAGTACTTTGACACAGCTCTACCGGAGTGCACATGTGTGCGTGTGTGTGGACATGTGTGCCTGCGTGTGAATGGCAGTGTGTCTTCCTCCCTTTTCCCACATGCTTCCTTTTCGCTTACCTCACTTTTCTTCTCTCCTGCCCTTCCTGCTCCCATAGTTTGCATCCCAGAGCTTAAGGGCTGACTTTGGACTAAATCAGCTCCTGATTTAAGGAGGAAGGAAAGGCCATTCCGTGGCCTCATAGGGAGAGTCTGACACGAGGTCCGTGGTGTTTGCAGGGTCTGGGTTGGGAGGGCTGGCAGGGAACAGGGCTTTGTTCTGGGAACTCCCCAGACATTTTGAACGTGCGTGTTCTCTGTGGACTGAGCTCTTTCTCTTCCATCCTCTCTCCCATGTCTTATCTTTTCTTGGTTGCTTCAGTGGAAACACTTCATTAATTTGCATAGCCTAGATTTGAAGTTTGTTCCAGTTTAGATTACATGGATTGGACTGAAATTAACCTTTGTATTATTTATGAATAAAGAAGCAATGAATAGTCTATCAGGGAATATTTAAACTACTTACCCGAATAATTGTTTTATCTGGCTCTTTAAAACAGCATTTACATATAATTGATGTACTAATTATACATGATTATAAATTTAATCCTTAAAACTGGCCTTTCCTGGATCTCAGCTGTGCTGTGCCATATTAAACTAGCTCTAGTTACTGTCTATATTGAAATAATAAAACTATTTTCTTTGGACTCAGCATACAATTTTGATCCCTTCCCAACTAATTAGTACTAATCACAGAGACTCAACTACAGCCCAAGCTGTGTCCTAGGATCACACACTCTGACATATGGGTGTCCAAATTAATTTGTCTGCCATAATAGATTGGAACCATGCATGATGAAAGGAAAGCCAGTCTGGGACTAGTGAATCAGAACCTCTCACTGCTCCAGAATCTTTGATGAACTTATACAGAAATAGGGAGTTAATTCTGACTTTCCAAATACGGTGATTCTGAGAGTTAGGCCTTTCATATGTCTGTCTAGCTGAGGGGCTCTGAGCTACTTGGGTTGTGAAATTAATTCTGGCCTTCAGATTCTGGCTTTGTTTACCATTGGAATGGTCTTCACATTGAACTAACATCTCTAGCCTTAGTCTCCTTCACAGCCCAGGTAGCAGAGCCCATAGTAATAAAAATGGCTGCCAACCGTCATGATAAAAATGGCCACCACCATCTCTTGAGTGCTGCTTTGATCAGGCACTGTGCTAGGCACTGTCCACACATTTCAACAACTCTTTAAAATAGGTGCCAGAGTTATATTTGCTATATTCCTAGGGAATAAACTTCCAGACTAGCATTTCTCTTCCAAGGCCTTGTGCTAACATCCAGCAAAGCCCATGCTTATTGACCTTCTTCACAGTACTGTGAGGATTATAAGAAATGCCTGAGGGGTTGATTATAGAGATCCAGAAAGATGGTGTCTAGGTTAATCTTGGTTGTCAGCTTGTTTGGAATGAGAAGCGTTTAGGGGATTCGATTCGTAGAGCACAGTTCTGAATTTATCTCTGTTTCCAGAGACAGTTAACTAGGAGCAAATACCAGCCCTGAATGTGGGCCGCACCCTACCATGGGCTGGCGGCTCAGATGGGACAAAAAAGGAAAAAGGAGAAAGCCAAGGAATGTGAGCACTCTTGCTCTCTCTGCTCTCTCCGCTTCCTGTCTACTGTGCGGTGAGCTGTTTCATCACAGGCCACCTTCCCTACCAGGATGGATTGAAGTCTCTGCGACTGTGAGCTGAAATAAATCTTTCCAAGTTGTTTCCTTCAGGTGTTTTGTCACAGCAATCTGGAAATGTGACTAATGCAAGCGATAACTATTGGAAACACATTTATTAGCACACCATTGTTCTAGTCTTTTAGATCTGACCAAATTTGCTGGACACAAAGTTGAAGGAAGAATTGCTGTGCTGACCCTGCCATGGGCAGTTCAGCTCTGATTTTAGTTGTCCTTTAGTTTATGTCTGCCATTCATAGTTTTGTTCCTATGCATATAAAACCACAAGTCTCCTTTTCTGACCTGTGCTTCCTTTGTTTTCTGTTCCATCTTGGGAGAGAGGACAGCACAAAAGGACTCAGTCCTTTTTAATCCTTTCTTGTAAAAGAAACAAGATCATTTTATACTGAGGCCAAGACTAAGATAAGCACCATTAAATCATCAACTATGCCAAAAATAGAGAAGACAAATATAGACTTTTTTCTTTCATTCCAGCACCTGGGATGAAACCCAAGACAAGTGCTAGACAAGTGCCCAGCCATTGGGCACAGGGCCTCCTCCCTATCCTGGGGAAGGCTGTTTCTTTAGCATAGCTGTTCCAAACCTCTTGATTTGGACTTGAACTTTTGTAGGAAGAATTTCTCTAAAACCTCCTCCAAATCTAAAACTTTAAACTGTTATGATTTAATTAGTGTGAGTCATTAATTACTATTTTCTCGAAGAGAATATTCTGGTAGAATTTGAAATATCATCAAGGAGAGACTTGGTCTCCTGATCATCATCAGAGAAACATGTTGAGTTCATTAGGGCTGCATTTGGTCACGAAAACACTTCATTTAGGAATTGATTGGAGGCCAGTTATTCCCTGTGGGAACACTTTTCTTTAATTCAGTGAAGTAAATAAAGATGGTAGTGGAGTCTTTAGAATGATCCCATGGATAAGGCTGCCTTTTTTTAAATTTAGACAGGTGCTCTCTCTGTAACCCAATTTGACCTTGAACTTGCTACGTAACCTAGGCTGGCCTCATACCTGCTGTATACCCAAGAATGGCCTGGAGCTCTCCTTTCTCCCAGCTCTACCTCTCCAGTACAAGGATTGCAGGTGTGTGCCACCACACACTGTGCTAGAATGTTGACCAATGTGCCCACTCATAGTTTCCATTGTATCTGGCTCCTGGTTCATGACTCTGGCTCATTTCCTTGTCTTGGGTTTTAAACTTTCCTTAACCGTGTCTTGGCATTGCCAACTGAGAGCCTACTGGCCCTTCATAGGCAACAGGTCCAGGAAAGCTCCTGTTTTCTTCCAGAACTGAGCCTCCTCCTGACATAGCCCACGTCTCCTTTAACTCTTGTGATGGCTAATGTTGATTGTCAACGTAATGGGATTTTAAATCACCTAGGACACACGCCTCTGGGTGGGTCTGAGAGGGTGTTTTGCTCACAGAGGTTTGGCTGAGGTGGGAAGACCCACCCTCCCTGAAGGCTGGGATCCTGGACTGAATAAGAAGGAGTGGGGAGCCAGGGTCCATCTTTCTGCTCTTGGCCGGGAACATTGTGACCAGCCGCTCCGTGCTTCTGTCGTCCTGTCTTCCCACCATGAGCCAAAGTCAACCCTTCCTTCCTTAAGTTGTCATAGTGGGGAGTCAGCAGCGCCCTTCCATCTTTAAAGGCAATTTCTCTTCCTCTTCTGCGTCCCTTGTTCTTTGGCCACCGCTTCTGGGTTTTGGCATATTTTGCTGTCTTCTCTCTCCCTCACATCCTGCCTGTCACTCAGTCCTACGATCTGCTTTGTCACTTCTTTTTGATTTTCATCTCTCTATTCTGTGCTTTACTTAGACTGAAGAACAGACGACTGGAAATCAAAGTCACCAAACAGCCTGGCTCAGGAGGATCCTGAGTCCTTCATATGTTTTTGCTTCTTTTTCCAAGATACTACCATATATCTCTCAATGTTGAAGCTAGACAAATGTTTGTAATCCTTTAAAACAGCAGTGTGACTTTGTCCCTCATCCTGATGTGTTGTCTTAAAACGCAGCCGACGCGGTACACAATGCAGCTGGCTTTGGGTTCAGTGGCATAGATGACGATGGGAATTTCTGTTGGGATTTGCTGTCCAACCTGAACATCTGGAAGATTGAGGTGAGTCTGTTGTGCTTCTGGAACAAATATCCACAGTGTATAAAGCCAATAGTTTGCTTTGAGTGTAGGATCTTCAGAACACTTCATCAGATACTGGAAGAAAACTGCTTTTTTGAGGCCAACCTACCTCCTCTTCTTCCTCCTCCTCTTCTTCCTCTCCTCCTCCTCCATCTCTTCTTTTGTTTTTCATGATACCTACTTTCTTGACAGTTTTAATGATTCCAGGAAACATGACACCAAAAATCTGGAAAAGAGCCAGACAAATCTTTCTGTTGTGCATGTTCCCATTCTTCCAAATGGAAAGCACAAATATCATTTCCTCCTGTTTGCATTTGACATGGGTTTCAGCCCAGTGTTCCAACTGAAGGCTCTCATGTTCAGACTTCAATACTGAATGGGTATCTGTGGTTCCTTTAGAAGCAGTTTTAATCTGTTTGCTTTTGCGAGGAGGCCTCTAGGACAGTGGCTTTTCCCCTCCTCTGTCTTTATTCTCAGGCCACAATTCTCTGTGTCCAGCACCAGACATAGTCTCCTTTGGGCCACGGCCTCTTGGTTTGCTTTGTTTGCACCAGCACGGTCAGGCGGAGTCACTGAGTCTTTCTTCCCATGGCAGAGTGGGAGAGGATATGATTCTCAACATGCAGAAGCCGTGGGTCTCTGGCCGGGCAACTCGAGTTGGCTGTTGATTTTGTTTTCCACCAACCCTGGGGCAGACAAAGTGCTACCTGAAAGTTTGGGGGAGACTGGGGAGTGCAGGAAGCTGGGGAGACTAATCATCTTCCACCAGGTTTAGTGGAAACTAGATCAAAAGGAGCCAGTGAGAAAGCGCCCGCCTCTGTTTGAGGCCTTCTGCATTCTGAAGTTTTCCAGAGGAAGGCGACCTGCCTTTCACCCCCCACAGCATCTGGGAGGGTTAGATTTCCTCCTCCTTGCTCTAGTCCTTGTCCTATTCCTCTTCTCCCTGTTCCTTTTACATCTTTCTTCCTCTTCTTCTTCTTCTCCTCTTCCATCTCTCCCTCCTTCATTTTCACCTCTCTTCCTCCTCCTCCATCTAGCTCTTCCTCCTCCTCTTCCTCCTCCTTTTCCTCCTTCCCCTTCCTCTCTACCCATCTCTTCCTCCTCTTATCTTTGCTTCAGTTGTTATAAACAGACAGGCAGGAAGGGAAGCGTTTTACACCCATTATCCAACCTAATTGCAGCATACATTCAACTTAAATCCTTAGTGCTTTTGGATGCCTTAGGCCAATCAGGTTTCACAAACCTGAGTCCCACTGTGGGAAAACACTTGGATGATTTTAGACTCCGAGCACTCCTTGTTTCAGAAAATTCTGGGAGAAATGTCAAGAAAATGGCTTAAATTTGTAACTGGTTCTGTTCGCTTCCGTCCCAGTAAACCACCTCTTCCGTGGACCAGTTCCAGGTTTCATAGCCACCTCTCCCACTCTGGGAAAAGCTTATAAAGTCTGCAGGTCTGTCTTTTCCTCAGATGCCAGACAAAGCCGGGTGTGTAGTAACTTTGCTTCCTTGGAGCACTGTGGGTCGCTGACTTTCAGAGCTCACCCCCCTTTCATGAGTGTACTCCAACCATGCTCCACAAGGCAGAACGTTTCACTGTGGATGTGTGATTGTGGTCAACCCCCGTTATCAAGTTATATGATTATCATAAAAGCCAAAGGAAATATTTTCACTGTATTTGATAAGAGGAAAGCCGCTGAAGACCAGGGGAGTATGATTTAGTCACACTGCCTTGCAGGCCATGTTTGCAGTGTTTTATTAGCTATGTAAACACAGTCAGTAGGGTTTTAAATAAAAACTCACAATAAATAATAGATCTATTTACTTGCCTATCTATCATCTGCTATTACTTCTTATCTATCTGTCCTCTGTGTATCTGTCATTTATTTTCTTATCATTTGTCAGCCTATCAGCTATTACCGATCATCTATCCAGTCATCTCTTCACTATTCATCTATCATGTCTTATCTCTGCCTGTCATCTCCCAATCATCCTTAGCCATCTATTCTGGGTCCATCTCTACCATCTATCTACATTCTCTATCATCCACTCTATGTGGCGCCTGTTATCCATCCACCATCAGTTATCTATCTCTTCATCCTCCATCTGTCTTCCTCCCCAACTCTTTTCCTCTACTTCCTTTTCAGACATCTTACTGGAGGCGGGTGTGTGGCTATGGAAGATTTCTCATGACTTCTAGAAACTTCTAGAGGGGAAAGTGGCATCTCCTGTTTCTGCCTTCCTCGGGGATTGTGGTTGTCATGTTTGTTTCATGCTACATTTGAAGGACACTATGCAGTTCATGGCTTACCGGGGATGTCTTCTTTGGCAGTTGACTGACTTACACTTGTCCCAGCTGGGTGATACATTTCTTTATTTTCTTTCAAGTGCTGTAATCCTCCCATGCATGAAGTCTGCTACTATTCCAGACAAAACTGGAAGCAGTTGGAGCTATGTAGCTATTTATGGAAGCAACTGCAAAAGACTGACCTAGTTTGTACAGGCCACATAGTACTAAAATAACAATCTCATTTAAATTGTCCATAAAGGCACTAAAATCAAACGATTAAAATTTTCCTGTGGTAAATCCCTTTTTAGAGTAGTTATTTTAAAATTCAGTTGACTTAATTTTTTTCTAAATCAGAGTAGAAGGAAACCCACAGAGCACTCCTTTGGTTTTGCTCTAATGTGAAAATAAATTTTGAGAAGAATCAAGAGACCCCAAGCCAAGTTTTAGCTGCAAAGTAAATCTTATAAATGCCAGAAAATGTTACCGCCCATGGTGGAATAGCTGATTGACTCGGCTCTGAGTAATCCCATTTAAAATCCTACATTGAATTTGCCAGCAGGGAAGTTCTGGGCAGGACTTTCCACTGCTTGGGGTATTTTTAAAGCTAATGATAGGTGTTATTTTCTTGTTCCTAGACTGCCACGAGTTTCAAAATGTACTTAGAAAACTGGAATATTCAGACATCTACTTGGCTAAAATGGTAAGGGTACAAGAATGACCTCGTTACCATGGCAACAGTATGCTGGGGTGGGCTTCAGGGGGTGGGCATCCCTCAGTCATCACGTCACCTGACACCTACGGACTAATGTCTGTGCCTCAGAAGTAGAAACCATGGCTTGAGAAGGTGGAGCATGCTCACTTTGAAGACACGATGCTCATGAGTTCAGACCAGACACTCCTTGTGTCCATCCTGTGTGTTGTCATCAGATTATCCCATGTCACAGATGAGGAAAGAGAAACTTAGGGGTTCTGTGACTTGCCTAACATCACAGAGCTAGTGGAGATAGATCCCAGGCCAAAGGTCTCTTTCTTGAGTGAGGCTCTTGACCTCTCTGCTGTGTGGCTTGACACCTGGGAGAGTCTAGCTCTCATGCCTCAGAGTGAGTGTCAGCATCAAATCCGTGATGACGGCTGTGGCCCTCCTAGCTCTATGGTACTCCACATGCTGACGCTTTTTAAGTTTGTGTTTTTGTTGGTTTTTCTCTGTCTTACATACCTTCTAAGAAGCATCACTTATTATGGAATTAAGGATATGCTGCTTTCAGAGCACCAGATGCTCCCTCGCGGCTCTGCCTATCACAAGTGCGGGAGAGTATGAAACATTTGAGCTTTGCTTTTGATGGACAGTATTGTTCACAAACCAAAACACTGGAGTGGGGCTGGAAGAGAGGGCTCAGAGGCTAAGAGCGCTTGCTGCATTAGCAGAGGAGTGGAGTTCAATTCCCATGTCAGGAGGCTCACAACCACTTCTGGCTCTAGCTAGCTTCTGGCTTTTGCAGCATCTACATGCATGTGCTACAAACATTCATTCATGCAGACAGACATATATACACAACATACATAAAAAGAAATCAATCTTAAAATAGAGAAACAAAAGGAAACACAGTGTAGTAACTCTCAAAAGGCAGTGTATGTGTCACTTTCTGGAAACTAGTCTGGTCATGCAGTTTTTGAAGTGATGGGTTTTTGTTAATACTGCAGATAATTTTAACACCAACATCTGTTTCTTTATACTAAGTAATCCCAGTGTGCCTAGAGTCATACAGTCTCCATTAGGAATGTACAGTCTGAAGTGACTGAGCTCGTCTGCACATAAATAATGAAAAATTTTGTAAAAGAAACATTTTATCCAGGCAGAGATACAAAGAATAAAAATATATAATGTGTGAAGTCCTCATTTACAAAGGAAATCTTGGGGCTGGAGAGATGGCTCAGCAGTTAAGTGCACTGGCTGCTCATGCAGAGGACTCAGGTTTGAGTCCCAGCATTTACAGGGCAGCTAACAACCATCTATAAGTCCAGTTCCACCCTCTTCTGACCTCTGCAAGCACTGCATGACACAGGTGCACTTACATACATGCAGGCAATACACTCATACACATAAAATAAAAATAATAAAATATTTTAAAAAGGAAATTTTACTGAAAACAGGATTTCAAGCCCATGTTTATCTTCCCAGTTATATTTCTTTCCTCTAATGAAAAGGGAGCTGGGACCCTTAGTTTGGGTATAAATCAGCTATTTTTGAACCCTCAATGACGGATTAGCAGTAACTGCTTGACTTTCTGTTTCATTTTCTATCTGGGTTCTGTCACTTACTGAATCATGTGGTGGCCTCAACTGCCATTGGCAATGGGTCAGCCAAGTTTTGGGACAGCCAAGCCCCTGACACTTCATTTTAATCAACAATCAAGGAGCTAAAGATCTTCAGGGCATTGGCTGACATTTTCTAGGTCCTCACAAATACGGTTTAAGCATCTCTAATCTGAGTATCTGAAACTGTAGATGCCCCCAGATATGAAGCATTTTGGACACTGACAGGTTGCCCTGAATGGAAAATTCCACACCTGACCTCACACAAGAATTTGCAGTCAGAACACAGGCACACTGAAAGTGGTCTGGAAAGCTGCACTTGGGCTGTTTATGTAAGGTAAACACAAGATGAGCTTTGTGTTATAGACTCAGGTCTCATCCCCAAGATAACTGTATAGATTCATATTATGAACCATGAAGAAAACCTGAAATTGAAAAGGGCTTCTTGTCCTTTTAAGTAAAGTCTGCTCAACCTCTGTCCTTCTTGATGGCATAAAATCTGATGGGCTCTGAGCAGGTGCTCTGAGTATATTCATTTTGCTTTGGGGTCTCTACCAAGAAAGATGAATTAGGTCACGTTGATGAGTTAAATGGCATACAGGCCTGATTAGAAAGGTAAATTAATGATGGCTAAGTAAGGATAATTTTCTGTGGATGCCTTTCCTAATTCCAGGTATTTTAATGCCAAGGGCACGTGCATCAGTAATCTAGTGAATCTGACCTTTGCTAGAATCTGCTTCTACAAAGTAGGAACTTGTGCTGGCTTGAAGGTGACCACCCAGACCTTTACACAGACAGCTGTCCTGTGAGGTGGTCCAGGCCATTAAACCTAATGAGGTTCGAATTTGTAGCTGAGCCAACGGTGCTTGTCTGATGGCATTCAAGCAAACCAGAGGAGCCCAGACTACCATTGCAAGGTCCTGAAAAGGGTCAGGCAGGCATCATCTCAGAAGGTATTTAAGGACTTCTGTGCGGTCTGTTCCAGAGGGAGCCAGGTATAGCTGGAAGCATCTGGTATGCTTACCTGGGACTTGTTGGGCCTTCCTCTCTTCACAGTGTGTGCTATGAGCGGGTGCCCTGGTACCCGACGGTCCTCACCTTCATCCTGTCTGCTCTGTGGCATGGAGTCTACCCTGGATACTATTTTACCTTCTTAACTGGAGTCCCTGTCACATTGGCAGCTAGAGCGGTAAGCTTCCTGCCCTGTCGGATCTTTAGCAATCTGATGTGTGCTTGTTTGTTACTATGTGTTCTGTTGTAGCAAGAATTGGAGTGTGGGGCGTTGCTGGATGGATACTTTGATGCAGAGTGATTGGTTCCTCTCTGTAGCACTTTTTTCCTCTGGAATAATATTTTTGAATAATCAGACTACATATACTACCCTTGATCTTAGCCAAAAAGCCGAGGCGTGATATCCAATAATGTGCAATTGTCTTCCTATTAGAGAAATCCTTCAATGTATAAGAGCTTGTAGTCATTATAAAAAGTTAACCATTTTATTTGCAGAAAGTAAAACAAAAATGATTTTAGGAGCAATATTTATTCCCCTAAGAAATGGACACATTTTTAATGATTAAAAACGGAATATGCAAAGGCTACTAATTCCAGATGATGGCGTTTACTAACGAATGTAGACTCTGCCAGAATTCAGTTTACTTATTCCCTTTTCTTATGTCGTTTTAGTGAGCCTAGAAATAATTCACAGTATGTCGGAGCAGTCAGTGAGACGGCATCCCCAGGAACTGGGTCTGTCAGAGGTGAACCTAGCCTTAACGCTCCAATCCAGTCAACTTAGCATAAAATCACTTGTGTTTGGTACAGATCTTTTGATCCACTTTTATTCCTTGACTGTGATCCTGGTTTTCCTTGTTTCAGATACCAAGAGGTTGCAGTGACATTAGTTACACTGTATTTTGCATGTAAATGTTGCTATCACTCAGTGCGCGTGCATGCGTGCAGGTGCACATGTATGTATCTGTGTGGAGGCCAGAGGACAACTTTCGGTGTTGTTCCTTGGGTTCCTTCCATTGTTTCTGAGCCAAGGTCTCTCACTGGCCTTGGGGATATGCCAGTTTCTACCTCCTGCGTGCCAGGATTACAGATGAATGCCACCGTGCCTGGTTTGTTTTTAAAAGTGGCTTCTGGGGAAAGAACTCACACTAGCTGTCTCCCAAGCCCTCACTGTCCACTCATTCTTCAGTGCGCTTACTCTTTGAGTATTTTAGGAGCCCTGTCAGTCATGGGTGCCCCTCCACTGCAGTGAGCAGGACGAGCTCTCCCCCAAGGGTTCGTATTTGAGTTAGATGAGAGTGTATTCGAATCTGTGTATGAACAAGGGGGACAGTCAATTGCTAGTTATGCTAATTAAAACATTCTGGAAATTAAATTCATATTTGAACACCTGAAGCCAGGAAGACCTTTAGTTCATTCCTGTGCGTGTACATCCTCAGATTATGAAACAAAACTGAAGAGCAGATGGCCAGAACAAACCAAGAAATAAAGGTCAGAGTCTTGTTTGTTGATATATTCAGAGTAGATATTCCTTAAAATATCTTTTCCTTGGTGGTCTCTGCCGGTATAAGGCTTTGATTTTTGTAGATTTTTCCTTCCTGGGAGCTTGGAAATGGTTTTCACAGCTAAGTTAGGTAGGGGGTGGAGAGGAGAGGATAGATGGAATAGATCTTTCATTTCTAAAAGAATAAACTCAACTATCATGAAGTTTTAGGCTTCTGGAAGTTAGCCAAGAAAATCTCATCCCTGGGCCCAACGTTACTGATAGGTAGACCCAGAGTCTGCCCTGAGAAAGTAAAGGCTGAGAAGAAGGAGCATTTTTGTTGTTGCTGTTTGTTTTGCTGTTGAGACTGTATCATGTAGCTCAGGCTAGCTTCAAATTCCCTGTGGAGCTCTGACCCTTCTGTCTCTACCTTCTCAAGGCTGGCCCATACGTCTGTGCCACCATGCCCAGTTTTTTGAGGTGCTGAGAGTTGAACCCAGGGATTTGTGCATGCTGGGCAACCAGTCTACCAACCGAGCCACGTTCCCAGCCCAAAAAGGTCTTTTGATGTGCTGGGCAGCACTGGTTGCTGAAGCCTTTCCTCCTGTGGAGCTGAACTGCCGACAAGGCAGCCACTGCTCCCAGTCCTGCCTTTGTCTGGAAATGAGAGAACTTTCTGGATGTACCTCTAGTTACGTGCTTCAACAGACCCACAAATGAGTGTATTCTGACCTTTTCATTTCTTCTGCTGGTTTATTCCTTCTTTTGTTTTGAGGCAGGGTTTCACATATCCCAAGCTAGCCTTGAAACCCCTGACAGCCCAAGTGCTGGAATTCCAGGTGTGTGCTACCACACAGAGTCTTCCATTTATGTTTCAAAGGATTGTCTCTTCGCTCAAATATCAACGTCCTTATTTGTAAGATGGAAATAATGATGCTCATACAGTAGACATGTTAGAAGGCTCAACAGACACAATCCACATGAAGCCTTAGCACAGTCTTGGCATACAGTAGGCACTCGATAAAGAGCAGTTGCTATTAAAAGTGGTGAGAGTAACGCTTGCATTGGTATACCGTAGGAAGTAGTTAGGGCACAGTACAGAGATGTATTAATAAGGTTATGCATCGCAAAATTGTTTATAATAGCAAAACAAGGGGCAGACAAACAAGCTAGCTTTCCCATAAATAGCTTAAAATTACATTGGAGATTAACATTATTGACATGCACAAAGTCTACTATAAATTGCAAAAACAAAACAGGCTGAAAAATATATTGACGCCATTAAGAATATAAATGTGAATACATATAAATAGAAGCAGCTTTGGAGGGCTGCATGCCAAGTTCTTAAAGAACGCTTTTTTTTGGAAAAAGAACCCTTAATTTTTAAACCTTCTATAGTGAATGCATTTTAAAAAACAAGAAGAAAAGCTGTAATGGTGTGTTTTTTGTTGAAAATAGAGCTGGAGTGATGGGTTATTTTCTGCAGCCTGTGTTTTGTGGTCTGCTACCTGTGTGCGTAGAACGGAAGTTTCTTTTTGCAACTTGTCTCCCACTTCTGCCTTCCTTGGTTTGCAGGTGAGGAGCAACTTCAGGCATCACTTCCTTTCTTCCAAAACTCTGAAGCTTGTTTATGATGTGGTGACCTGGGCCGCCACTCAGCTGGCTGTCTCCTACACTGCCGCGCCCTTTGTTATGCTGGCTGTCGAGCCTACCATCAGTTTATACAAGTAAGTTTCTGTTGTTCTTAGTTGAAGCCCAGTGAATTTGTTTGACTTAGCAATTGGTGAATTAAATCAATGTACGAGGTGATTGCACAAAGAATCACTAAATGTGACTTTGGGGTGAAAAATGCTCAGAGAAGCTTTAAGGGGAAACAGCTTTATGTCAACATGAAACACCAAACCCAGCAACGATGGCATCCCTTAAACCGTTCCTAATGCCACGAAGGACTCCCGTGGAAGCCTATTCTGAAGGGATAGCAAAAAGTAGACTCACGGAGTGCACCAAAGCTGGCAGTGTACCTGCTGTCCCAGCACTTGGAAAATAAGGCTGGGGATCATGAGTTTGCGGCCAGCCAGGGCTGTGAGACTCTGTGGCAAACAAAGAAAAAGAAAGGAACCCATAGAGATAGATACACTCCCTGAAACGTAGACGGTGAGTTGTTTTTGCCACTGGATCTTTCCTGAGGTTTAAGCTGTGCTGGAGAGCGGAGCGTTGTAAGGCAGAATTGGGCAGGTGTTGGGGTACTGCCAGCTGCGGGGACTGATGTACACAGTGTAGACGGTCTGTGCTCTTTACTGAGATGGGATGCCGGTGGGTGGCATGGGTGTGTAGAGGTGCATGGCAGAGGGGCTATGAGGAGCTGAGGGTGGCGATGGAGGCTCCCATGGGAACCGGAAGCCGTTAGGGAAAGAGCTGTCAGCCTTTGTCTGTGAAACCCAGGGCTCCAAATGAACTACAGACCACAGTTTTGTACTTTGATCATTTCATACTTAATTAGGTGTGTTTTTCTGCTGTCTCGGAGGGGCTGAGCATTGTGGTCTTAAAACTGTGAAAGGAGGCTAAGAATGGAATCTACCTCAGAGCACTCTTATTAGGACCGGATGTGACAACAGACTGAGGACCGTGCAGAGGACACAGGCCATTACTGGATGCTTGCTTGTACTCAGTAAATGCTATCGGGTAGAGCAGGTCTTTCCAGGTTAACTTTTGTGATGCTTAGGCATGGTGAACGCTTTGAACTCAGGGAACCTGAGTTGCTCCTCGATCTTGCCTCTTCTTTTCTTCCTGGAGGTACAAGAAGCAGCTTCTTCTGAATTTCCTCAATCTAAAGACTAAATGTTCCAGAAGATTAATTTTTAGGTAGAAAGACTAGATTTAGCATCACATGCAGAGCCCATGCAAAAATTTTCCCTAGACTACTGTCTGTTCTTTTAAAAATTATTATTGTTACATATGCATACATATGCATACACAGCCACATATGTGTGTTTATGGCTGACTACTATTGATTGTCTGGAGCTCTTCGTCTAGAGGTGGGACCTGTGAAATTTCCCCCATTCACGGGGGCACGTCACTGTCTATCCTCCAGGCCCACACATCACCCCTGAAAATCATTTGTGCTTCCCCTAAAAGTACCTCCTTGCCCCAACATTGGTCTCTCCTATAAAGAGGGAGTTTAAGCTGAAACCATCTGGTCCTTTATTTGAGTTTCACACTTTGTGTGGCTCCCATGCACATAATGAATGCCTTGTCTCCTGTTAATCTCTGTCATCTGTCTCAAAATACATAAGCTCTACATAAAGACACCCTCTTCAACTGGGAGTCTCTGTAATGGGTAGACTGGTTGGGAGTGGATTGTAGAAACCTTTACCATCTAGTTGGTGAGTCAGCCTCTACATGCAAAATGATGTTTTAATGTTGGGAGAGGGTGAGATCCACTATGTCACACTCATCAACATTTCTGAGCTTCATAAATTCCTTACTACCAGCTATGTGGCAGGTTAACTAACACAGAAGCTGCACTGGTTGTACACAGATTTTTCTAGAACAGAAACTCCAGAAGAGTGGGAGGGAAATGCTAATTTCCCAGCAGTAAGGAAACCCTGGGCTCAGCTGCAACCAAAGAGGAAGCTGTTTCAGTTCTGTGTGAGAACAGACAGGCTGGCTGGCCTGTCTGTAGGTCTGTAGGAGGGCTCTGTGTAGATTGCTGTGACGGGATTTAGGTGGGTACATGTGGGGAATGTTTCTAGGTGCACATAGTGGCGGGGCTTGTGGAATTTAGCCTGAAGAGGAAGGCTCACTCTAGAATCCACAGGGCCCTTCCTGGGGCTTCCTCAGGAAGGCACATCTTCCACATGGAACCTCCTGACTCCTGTTCTGTTTCCCTTCTGCAAGTATCTGTTCTTTACTGTTATCTGCAGTTTTGACACCCCAATAGCAACTTTCAGCCCCATGGGGTTGTCAGCTGAGGCATATGTATTTTTGAAATAAATGCTAATTCATTTAAAAATATTTTATTTATTCTTTTTATTTTATGTGTATGAGTGTATTGCCTGCATGTAAGTGTCCCTGTGCTGTGTGATGCCTGAAGAGGTCAGAAGAGGGCATCAGATCTCTGGAACTGGAGTTACAGGTGGTTGTGAACTGCCTGACATGGGTGTTGGGAACTGAATTTGGGTCCTCTGCAAGAGCAGTATGTGCTCTTAACTGCTGAGCCGTCTCTCCACATCTCTCCAGTTCCTTGCTTTTCTTTTTAGGCACTATCTCATGTAGCCCAGTTCCAATCCCCCTGCTGTCATCTCCTGAGTGGTGAGATCACAGGCTTTTACTTCTATGCCTGGTTTATAGGATGCTGAGGATCAAACCCAGGGCTCTGTGAGTGTGTGGCAAGCTCTCTGCGACTGAGCTGCCTCCGAGCCCCTCCTCATTGCTTTTCCCAGCCCTCCTTCCAGCCTCTTAACCTTTGGACATGATTTCCCAATGAGCCCTGGTATTCTAAGCACACAAATACTACAATGCCTGAAGTTTTTTTCAGGAATATATTTAACACGGGCCGGCAACAATGCTGTATTCAGCTCCAGTATCCGTTAATACTTATGGTGTGCTGGGCACTGTACTAGAAGCTAGGAATAGAATGCCAAACTGCAACAGCAATAAAAAAGCATTCCTGCCCCTGCAGAGGCGATGGTTTGATGGAAAGACAGGCGATGGTTGACAGATTCATAAACACAGAATGGGGGAATTGCAGGAAACATATCAACAGGCCCCTGATTCAGCTTGGAGGAAGGTAACAGCTTGGGGTAGAAGTGTCATTGTTGAGCTCAGTTCCAGCCGTGCGCTGGGACTGAAGGAGGCTCAGTGGGCATGGGATCAGTGGGTGAGGTGGGGGATTGTGGGTAATGTTCTGCAGATGGGAGCAGTAGAAAAAGGCCCCTGTGTTCAGAGGCAACTCGAGGCTCTCAACAACAGAGAAACTCGACTGTGGGCAGAACAAGCTTCAAGGTGGACAGTGTTGGGCTGAAGGGACGCCGGACAAGTGTGAGTCCCACTCTACCATCCGTGACAGACAAGGCTGCGAGGGGAACCTGACTTTCAGAGTCCAAGTTTGCTGTAATGTCAAGTTCAGTAGAATGGTTACCAACCCTTCTTCAGGAAAAGCTGATTTGGAAGCAGATGATTGCAGATTAAACCGAGTTAAAAGCATGTTTGTGTCAACATGTATTTGATGAACTAAAGTATATGCTAATTTGGGGACTTGGGCAAGGAATTGAATCAAACTGTTACCAAACAGCTTTCCTTTTCCCTTAAGAATAACAGCACATTTTTTAAAAGCTTTTGTTTAATATGAAACAAATTTGTTTCTCCCATTTAGTCCATTAGAGATGATCCAATCTAGTGCTAATCTGGAATGTGTTTGGTGTGGGTGGGTGTTGTTTGTGTGTGTGTGTGTGTGTGTGTGTGCATATGAGGTGTCCCACTCTTTCACTGTCTGCCTTATCTTTTTAGACAGAGCCTCTCACTGAACTTGGAGCTTGCCACATTTGGCCAGGCTGGCAGGCCAGCAAGCCCGAGCAGTCCTCCTTTCTCTGCCCCGGGCTGTGATTACTGGTGTGTATGGCCACCTCAGCTTTTTTAAAAAAGGTGTATGTAAGGGATCTGAACTTGGGTTCTGAATCTTACACAGCAAGCTCTCTTGCCCACTGAGCCATCTCCTAGGCCCTGCTCTGGTTTTATATGTAAACTTCCCATGTAGACCCGCTCTATGCAGTAGAAGTTTCTGTGATGACAGACATGCTTTGTATTTGTGCACCAGCTGTCCCACACATTGGCCACAAACATTTGCTATGTGGCTAGTGAAACTGAGGAACAAAATTTTCTATTTGATTTGAATTAATTTGATTATTTTTTCGAGACAGGGTGTCTCTAGTTGGTTCTGAACTCACTAGTTAGTTGAGGATGATATTGAACTTCTGATCTTCCAGCCTCTGCCTCCTGAGTGCCAGGATTCCAAGCTTACATCACCACACCTAGTTATATAGTGCTGGGGATGGAACTCAGGGTTCCACATGCGAGAAAGAACTCTACTCACTGAACTATGTCCCTAGCAGTTAATTTGAATGTTAGTAGTCACATTTTGCCTGTGGCTCATTGATTGAACCTCAAAAAATGTGTTGTGACTCTCTGAAGAGGGTCACTAGGTCTTGTAAAAGGAAATTAAAATGTCAAAGCATTTCAGTGAAGGTGAGCCTTGCTGCCTTCCAGATCTGAAGCTCGTTTGGGGTTCAGCACAGCGACCAGAACTGAAGGAGTGTAAACCCATTTCTCAGAGAGCAACTGAGTGTAAACCCATCCCTCAGAGGGCAACTGGGCATAAACCTGTTCCTCAGAGGTCCCTGCTGCTTAGAATTCATATTTCTGATAGGCTTTGTTTTTATGCATAGTCTGTTTTCGGTCTAGACTATCTTCAAATCTCATCTTTAAATTTCTTAACCTTTTCCCCTTTAAATTGTTCATGAGCTCTGAGTTTAACAAAGACTGGAAAGTGTTAGGAGAGAAACCTCCAAGCAGGCTATGGAGGCTCACACCTATGATCCCAGGGCTTGAGGAGGGGGATAGACAAGTTCAAGATCAATCTGGGCTATATAATGACTTCCAGGCCAGCCTGAGCTACAGTATGAGACCGTTTCTCAAAAAGTTTAAAAACAGACTCCCCATGACCTGCCTCAAAGAGAAGCTTCCTTAAGTAGCACATGGTAATTAACACAGAGAGCTCAGTTGGCCAGCATGCAGGGAACAAGAGGCTGCGGCGTGCTCATCCCTGGCCAGGACAGCTACGTCAGACCTCTGCCCCCCAAGGCTCAGGGATCACTGTGGAAGAGGAGGCAGAGAGACTGTGGACCAGGACAGCTACGTCAGACCTCTGCCCCCCAAGGCTCAGGGATCACTGTGGAAGAGGAGGCAGAGAGACTGTGGACCAGGACAGCTAGGTCAGACCTCTGCCCCCCAAGGCTCAGGGGTCACCGTGGAAGAGGAGGCAGAGAGACTGTGGACCAGGACAGCTAGGTCAGACCTCTGCCTCCCAAGGCTCAGGGGTCACCGTGGAAGAGGAGGCAGAGAGACTGTGGACCAGGACAGCTACGTCAGACCTCTGCCCCCCAAGGCTCAGGGATCACTGTGGAAGAGGAGGCAGAGAGACTGTGGACCAGGACAGCTAGGTCAGACCTCTGCCTCCCAAGGCTCAGGGGTCACCGTGGAAGAGGAGGCAGAAAGACTGTAAGCGGCTGAGGTGGCGGTGGGGACGGCTGGTCAGTTACTCCTGTGAGCTCGCAGCAGTGGCGACAGCACATAAAAGTCCCCCATGAGCTCAAGCCAGGCAAAATCCCGGCATAGATGTCGGGGAGGGACTAGGAACCCTTAACCCTGCCGGAGGAACTGTTAGCACCTGATGACTGCTGGGAAGGGGAGGGTCAGTCTTGTTTAATAGTAGGACTCTTAGTAGGTTGCCCAGGCTCCAGGGGATGGACTCACACTGACTGAAGAGCATTTGGGGGAACACAAATTTGACCCTATAAGTGTGTGTGTGTGTGTGTATGGAAAAATATACAAATATATAATAGAGTACATTAAATTGGGCAGACGGTAGTAAGGGGTACGGATGGGGAGGGCATCTAAGTTCAATCAAAATATATTGCATTAAACTTGAAAAAATTCAATTAAAACTGGACCGAAGTTATAAAAAGGAAGAAACCTTTCATTTGCTTTGGAAAACCCAATTCCCATACACTCACATACCTTTAAACAATGCTGTTCTAAATTCAGTATGTAAGGATGTTAGAATTTGGGCTGGGAGATGACTCAGTCTGTAAAGTGCTTCCCTGCAGACCTGAATTCAACCCCCAGCACCCATGAAAAAAGGCTGAATGCATGAATGCATCTGTCTTCCCAGTGCTGGAGAGACAGACACTGGATGATCCCCAAGGCTCCTAGCCTAACTGATGAGTGTTGGACCAATGAAAGACCCTGTCTCAAAAAAGGTAGACAGTGTTTCTGAGTAACAGCACTTAAGGTGGTCCTCTGACTTTCACACACAGATGGACAGGCATGCACGTACAGCTGTACACATATACATGCACATTTTAAAAAGAAGGATGTGCCCAGTATGGTAGGACATGCCTTTCATCTTAGTGCTGGGGGGACTGGCACAGAGGCAGATCTCTATCAGTTGGAGATTAGCCTGGTCTGTATAGTGAGTTCCAGGTCAGTCAGAGATACATAGTGAGACCCTGTCTCAAAAAGAATGTTGGAAAATGTTAGACTTTTATAGATAGCAAGGTCTTTGAAAACGGTAACTATTGATCTGACTATCCAGAGTACCAAAGTTATTGTTGAGTGTGATTAGTAAACAGTAATTAAGATTTTTATAACAGAAAGATGAAAAAAATCCAAAAAAATTTAGATATGTGGACTGTCACAATAGGATACTGAATCTTACTAGGGTGCTGAAATGTGCTTTTCTTGATGGTCAAAGCATTTGGATTTAATTCAACATGACTGATGTTGCATACTCTGGTCACATACAAAAGACAGGGCAGAACCGAAGGATGAAGTGTTTTCGATGTGTTCACATTGGAAGCTGTAGTTACTTATAGCCCCATCTATACCTTTGAGAAGGTCCATTTATACCTGTCAACCCTGTGCTTATCTTAAGAGCTGTTTTATGTTCAGTATTCTTTAGATGGTCCGGTAGATGGGCAACTACTGTTTACTCCTATGCTGTTTAAATATTCATTAATCATTCACCGTTGAGTCTTGGCAGTATGGGCTGAAAATATTTTTTAAATATTCAGTCTGGAGTCTAGAGAGATGACTGTGATTAAGAGGACTTGCTGTTCTTTCGGAGGACTCAAGTTCCCAGTATCCACGTTGGGAGGCTTACAACCACCATTAACTCCAGCTGAGATCTGACACCCTTTTCTGACCTCCACAAGCACCTACACTCATGGGCAGATAGTCATACACAGATGCCCAGAGATACACATAATTAAAAATAAACAGAAACATTTTTTAAAAAATTGTGTCTGTATTGGTGTCTCTCTCATGACTTCCCTTGTGAGACATAAAAGAAATATCTGTTCACCCAGATAGAGAGGAAGCTACAAGATCAAAGAAAGCCCAACTTGGTCAGTAAATGAATTTATTGCGACTACTAACAAGAACATTAATGGTTTGCAGGTTTGTACCCTACTGAAAAGTCCCAACCCAGTCAATTTTGTACATGCCAGTTGGACTGGAGGAAGAAGTGATTGGAATCTTGGGGGAGAGTCTTTTGGCATCCCTCCCCCTCCAAGATGGACTGTAAACAGTCCTTTATCCTTACCATGGATCGACTTTCTGCTATATAGTTGTGTTTGTTTATTATCACGACTAGGGACCAAGGTCTCTGCTTCAAGAGGGGCTGGTCATGTCCGAAGGAAGCTCCTGCTCTGTAACAGAACATTCACAGAGCTTGCCCTTACTACCACTCTCTGGCTGATGTAGTTTAATAGCTGTTTACATATTTACTATGTATTAGGTTTTCTTTTTTCAAATATTTTATTATTTTTATTTCTTATACATGTATGAGTGTATTGCCTGCATGTATGTAAGTGTACCTGTGTTCTGCAATACCCGTGGAGGTCCAAGAAGGGCATTGGATTCCCTTGGAACTGGAGTTATAGATGGCTGTTAGCCACCGTGTGGGTGCTGGGAATCAAACCCAGGTCCTCTTCAAGAGCAGCCAGCAGTTCAAAGTATAGGAGAGGTGTGTGTAGTTTATATGTAAACACCATACCATTTTATTAAAGGAAATTGCGTCTTTGGAGGTTTTGGCAGGTGCAGGGGTCCTGGAGCCAGGTACCTACAGAAACCAGAGGACCAGTGTTCTTGTCTTGTGACCCTTCTAGGGGAAGGGAGAAGCTCGTGCCTTTTTGGAGATTGTAGTTTAGTACTTTGTACTTTTTTTCTTTTTGCAGTGCTGAGAATTGAATCCAGGGCTTCACACATACCAGGCAAGTGTTCTGCCACTGAGCTGCTCTTGGCCCTATGCTCATGCATCTTAAGCAGCTAATATTTAAGGAATGAATAAGCAAGTGATGATGTGTCATTGCTCTTGACTACTCTATAAACATTCTCAGGGAGCCATTCCTCTTGCTCAAGTGGAGCAGTTCAGGATAGATCGGAGTTGTTTGGCCTGCTCATGTCTAAGGAATGATATATAAATCAGGGGTGGCTTCCCTGTCTTTTAACTTTGTTTTTCTTTAATCTTAAGAGAGCATCGCAGGGACTGGGGCTATAACTCTTTGACAGGATGTTTGCTTAACATTCATGAGGCTAGGTTCAGTTCCCTGCATTGAGAGAGAGAGACAGAGAGAAAGACACAGAATCAGAGAGAGGAGATAAAGTATTAGTTTAACCTTTCTGGTGGATCTAGAACAGTTAAACTGTCATAAGCAGTTTCTAATTCCATATGTTCCTGATAGGTCATCCCTGGTGTTTACCTGGTATCTATACGGTGTCAATGAAAGTCAGTACATCTCAAAGGCAAAACTTGGTTTTTGTCGGTTTAGATGAAAGTCATTTTCAAGGTAGTCAACTGAGTTTTTAAAATCATGAACCTGGGCTGGCAGGATGGCAGCGCAGCTAAAAGCACTTGCTGTGCAAGCCTGGCAAGCTGAGTTCCATCACCAGGACCTATGTGGAAGGAGAGTACTGATTGCTCAAAGTTGTCCTTTGACCTCTGCATGCACATTGTGGCATACACACCACACACACACACACACACACACCACAAATGCATGCACACTGTATACATACATATACATAGTTAATAAATAACAATTTAGAAAATCAGGATCTTTCCAGTTCCTTAGTCTTGAGAAGAACATGGGAAAGACTGAGTTGTGTATATGATTTGAAGACTGGATGTGAATGTGGGTTGTGCATCCTCAGCTCTGGCTTCACGGGGTTAATTCCTGCGGTCTGATTCTGTCAATTTGGTGATCCTGAGTGTCCATCTTTCGTCCTGGCTTTGTGGTGTCATCTGTCCATGGCTGCTTACCTACCTGGAGGAGCACTTGGCCAGAGTCAGGCCAGAGCCTGATAGTGCTTGTTACTGCTGAACACCGTGCCTCCCCTAGCCCTGTTGATGATGATGACGACGATGACAACGACGACATCATCTGCTTCTTTCATGTAGACCTTCTTCAAAAGATAATTTGTATGTTTTTATTCCTAGGTCCATGTACTTTTTCTTACACATCGTATGTCTGCTGATAATCCTGTTTCTGCCCATCAAACCTCGTCATCCCCAAACGCAGCCTTGGAGTCTGAATTCTGTTCATAAGAAGGCAAATTGATCCCTCTGTGAGGGCCTGAGCAGCTTGACTGCAAGACCTCGGGAAGAAGATGGAACGGAAGGGCTGGAGGGCTTCCCAGTGACTTAGAGAAAATGTTTACATGCTTTTGTTTTTAATGCAGGGAGTATTTTTTAAAGCCTTTTTTTATGGACAGTTGGGTCACCACATTTACGTGTCTTCATTCTGTCCAGGATCTTTCAGTGGGACAGAAGGTAGAGAACAGGCCACTGACCCTTGCTCTCCTGAAATCATTTCCAGTTCCTGGACCCTGTGTGCAGGGATCCAGGCATTGCCTCTGAGGTTAGGAGGGGCTGCCAAGATGAATTCTGAAATCAGAATGGGCGTAGCTTAGCAAGCTCCAGACCCTGGGACCTGTGACTTAGTGTTTTGTGGATACAGAAAGTAGGCTCTGAAGCCCCTGGCAGATGAGAGTGACCATGGAGGGAGGTTTGCAGGGTATGGAAAGCCCCGCAGACTGGGAAGATTGACCCTGAATGCTTGAATGAATCCGTGTGCCCTCAGACTGCACCTCTCTTCTCCCAGGAATGTACCGTCCCCGCCTTTTCCTTCCTAACTGAGCCAAGATTGGAAATCAGGAAGTCTCCTTTCTGTGTGCAGCAGGAGCCCCAGTAGACGTACAGGCTTCTGTTGACCTGCTTTCGTCTACTTTGCCCTGAGACGGCACCCAGATATTGAGAGCACTGTAGGCAGCCAACGGCCTTTTCAAGAATTAATTGCTTAAAGCAATCTGAGGTTACACAGAGGCTCTCTTCTTCTCACACTCCATGGAGGTGTCAGTGACCAGGGCCAGTGTGTACACATGAGCTTTTATTTATAATGGGTTAAATCCAGCTTTACTTTTGGTGATTTGTCGTGTTGGGAAGGTGCAACTGAAAACACTCTCTGCTCTGTCTTTGTCATGAATGTACTACAGCTCCTTCTGAGGACTTCAACTGGGTGATATTCTGAGTGCGTGAAGGAAATACAATATTAAAATGTGGAAAATTATAATAATAAAATCTATGTTTCAGTGATGTGCTCTCAATCAAATGGCCTGTGAGGAGAAAATTTGTTCCAGTCAGATGGTAAAAAGTTAATTTCTCACTGAATAAATTGAATATTTCTAAGTAAGGAAATGTCTCCTCATGAGAAGATTGCTTTTTGTTTGCATCAAGAGATTTGATATGTGTGTTTGCACAAATGTGCACGAAGCTGACATTTTATTTGCCTGAAATTCGTGAATGGTAGCACACACTCCATTTTCACAGTGTGGGCCAGGCACTGGGATATGATTTCTTATCTTTCCAAACTTTGTAGGTACAGGTTCCTCCCTTTGTATAGGAGGACTGGGTCAGAGACATTCGCTAATGGCTCAATGTCAAAATCGTTAGTGGTAGAACTGAATCCAGGGCAGGCTGGGGCAGCCTCTAACCATTGGGTTTATCCATGTGGTCCTCTGCCATGGGGTATGGAAATCCTGTATAGGCATCCCTCGCTAAGTATTGGTGGAGCTTGATTCTAGGACTCCTCTTCCAGGACCAAATCCAGTAGTGATCAGGTTGAATTTGCAGTAAACCTCTGCATAATCTCCTGTGTGTTTTAACTCATCTTTAGGTTGCTTAGTATACCTGATACAATGTAAACGCTGGATCAGTCATTGTTATAGCATATTGTTTGGGTAGTAATAAAATAAGCCCAGCCCTATTCACCTCTCCCAGTAAGGTGGAAACAGAAACAGGTGTTGTCAACAGGAAGCCAAGGGAAATAGAGCCAGAAACACAAGTGGAAGACATGGGGCGGATGTGACCCCCAGTGTGAAACTGACTTGAGCTTGAGCCAGCAGGCAAGGGCCAGGCTGCTCCTCCATGGTATAGTGTGTGAGCCCAGGGCAGGAGGCTTACTCTGTTATCACGCGGAAGTTAGAGTTCCAAGAGCAGTCTGGCTGATGGAGGAGGGGACAGAGGTGCCTAAAGTGTGCTCAAGCCTCTGTAGCAGGAATCTTTCAGGATGCAGAACCACCAAGAATGCATTTTTCATACTGAGGGAATGGTAACTGTCTCCACTGGTCTAAAGCAGGAGCAATCCATATTAGAGTCTGTGCTGGATGCCTTGGGGTCAGCTTGACACATCTGGGTCTATGGAGCCTCAACTGGGGAATTGCCTCCATTGGACTAGCCTGTGGTCATGTCTCTGGGGCATTTTCTTGATTGTTGAGTGATGTGGGAGGGCCCAGCCCACTGTGGGTGGTGCCATCCCTGGGCAGGTTATTATCTATTGTATAAGAAAGCAGGCTGAGTCTGGGCCAGGGGAGCAAGCCGGTAAGCAGCGCTCCTCCACGGCCTGTGCTCCAGCTCCGGCCTCCAGGTTTCTGCCCTGAGTTCCTACCTTGTCCTCCCTGATGAACTGTGCCCGGGGAGATGTAAGGGAAATGAACCCTTTCCCCGCAAGTTGGTATTGGTCAGAGTGTTTTGTCACAGCAACGAAGCAAACTAGGACAGAGTGGTTCTTAAATGTCAGGCTGATTTCTGAGCAGGCGTCTCTGTGCTTACACATCTTCCTCTTTAAGAGAAGCAGCTTGGTATCAAGAGGAGAGGTGACTGCTGGAGCCTGCAGCTGACTTCTGGGAGGCTTTTCCTCGGTGCTAAAAGGATGGCACAGAGAAAAGGGATTAAAACTCATTTCTCCCCAAGAACCATCTCCCCTAAAGTTTCTCTTTAGGACCAGAGTTTAAACTAATATTTGGGACTATATTTATTGCTTTAGATTTCCAGGTTGTCCTAAGTATAATGAGAATTTCATAAAAATGTGTTGGATTGAGGAGCTTTTAGTTGAAAAGAAATACATTTTCTGATTTTATTCTTTAAGACAAATCTAAAGTAGTCTATCTCAGTGCTTATTTATTTATTTATTTTGTATTTCACCTTTTAGGTAACCATGTGGAACAGTGCTGTTCAATAAGTGTAAGAAACAGTCAGTAATTCTGATTGAGGTTTTGATGGGTTAAGAGAGAAAGCATCAGGAGGAGACTGGGATGGGAATATGGGAGTTAACCAGATGACCCCCTCCCCAGTGAACTGCTGGGGCATGCCCTGTGCATACTCCTGTCTGGGTAGTGAGTAGATGATTCAGACCCTCTGCACCCCTGTTACATAGCACGCTTTAAAAACGAAAAGGGGAAAAGATCAATGCCTCGTCAGTCCAGGGAATTCATCTTTCTCCCCTTGTCTCTGGCACTTGGCATAGTGCCTATTCTGTAATGAAGATTTAGTAAGTGTTTGTTGAATGAATGAAGGATTGGACAGATTAGTTTAATGGGTCGCTGCTCTTGACAGTTTTGATTGAGCTGCATTTGCACTGGGAACTGTTGTTCCTGCTTTTCAAAATTAGTTTGTGAAATAAAGGCATGTGTTTGCAGAAAATGCCGGAAGCACATTATGGGAAATAATCACTCAGACAGCTAGTTTGCATAGTCTGAAGCTGCCTGGTCCATCCATCCACTAATTAGTGTATTCCCTTAATCATCACATGTGCTGTGTCTGCTGTGGGCTTGGCACACTCAAGGCTCTGAAGCAGAAGATACCAGAGCTCCATCCTCTGCCCTCCACCCTCTGCCTTAGACAAGATCCAGTGACCCCAGAAAGGTGAGGTTCAGACCCATGTGCTACAGGGATGCTCTGGAGACAACCATTGTGCAAAGTTAGAAAGCAACTTGTGGCCTCATCTCTGTTTCCTTGCAGGTTCAGAGCAAGTGTTTCCAGTTCTAAGACCCGCCCAGGATACCAAGCTTTCCAGCCTTCTGCCAGGCACAGATCCAGCTTGCCCCTGTCTGAAATCACACTGTCCTTGGGCATGATAGGGGTCGGGAGGTTGTGGGGGGCCCAGTCAGGACAGCAGCTACACAGAAGACCAGGTTCTGCATGCATAGCTGCCCAAGAGGCAGTTTCCAACCTCAGATGGTGACTTCATGGGACCTATGAGGAAAGATGTTTTTGAAGTCTCAGCTCATGTGAGCTTCGTCAAACTCCCTAAACTTGTCTAAGGCCACGAAGAAGAAAAGCGTCCGTGAACAGTTTCTTTCACTTGATCCCCAGTTCAGTTGTGCAGACCTGGCCATGGTCGTCACTGTGTGGAGGGTTGGAAGTGAAGGCTCAGAGACTAACAGGTGTCAGAAGAGGAAATCATGGCAAATTCATGATTGGCTTTATTTGTGCTTTGTTAATTGCAGAAGCTTCTGTTCTTCAAAGCAGAACGTGAGCTCCCCAGGGAGCAGTGGCAACCAGTGAATGTTGTAACATGGAAATGATAGAAAAATCTGGGTACCATCAAGTTTGGTTAGGTTGCTTACTTTTTGTACGGGGCGAAGGAGAGGATGTGTCAGATAATATGAGGTTAGGTAGACAAATTTCATTAGGAAAACACATCTGTTTGGAAAGTTACCTGCTTCTTTAACCTGAGTAACTCTGTTCTGGTTTGGATTGGTTTACTAGTGTAGAAACTTAGTCTCCCATAAACTTTGGTTAATACAAGTAGCACACCCAAGGTCACTCAGCTAGTTAGTGGAGGAGTTGGGGCTGGACTCCTGAACTGGCTGATTCAAGAGTCCTCTTCCCATACTGCAGTTTGTCCTCAGAGTGAAAAAGCTGTAACAGTAAGTGACTCTACCACTCACCTGGTCCAGTGGTTTCCAGGTGCAGGCTGGCTGGCCCTGCCACTTGGGCACTTATTGAACATGCAAGGTGTAGAGAAATGGATTTGCTATTGAAAACAAAAATGCTGTCTCGATTTCCATCAGTGTCTGCAGCAAACTGAGGATCCCAGAAACTCTGCAAGACTTCCTGATTATGGAGAGTTGGGATATTGCAGATCCAGAGCTAAAAATTTTGTGGCCTATCTTTAGTACCCTAAAACCCCCACTCACTGCCTACTTCTGCATCTGACCTAGCATCCTGTGGACTATCAGGATGGAATGTACTAGTAGCAGATCCCTGGGCTTCACCAATCCGAAAGCTAAGAATGTCATATAGCAGATTTTCCCCACTTTACTGTAACCTGGTATATTAGTTACTTTTCTGCTGCTGTGATAAAACACCAGGACCAAGGCCACTTATAAAAGGAAGAGTTTATTTGGCCATGATTGCAGAGGGACAAGAGTCCAGCATGGGAGGGAGGTGCGGCAGAAGGTAGCTGGAGCAGAAAGCTGAGGGCTCACTTCTTCAAGCAGGCACAGGAAGGGGAGAGACAGAGACAGAGACAGAGACAGAGAGAGAGGAAATAGGAGGCCAAGGCTTATGAACTCTCAAAGCCCACCCCCAGTGATGTGTGGCCACACTTCCTAAAGGTTCCACGATCCTCCCCGAACAGCACCACCCAGCGACCAAGTATTTAATATTTGGAGCCTATGGGGAACATTCCCAATCACCACACCTGCCTATACAATGCTTCGATCAGTACAGTCAGTAAATGCCTTGATTTGTGACTGTCTTTTGTTCTGTAAGTATAAAAGTTCCATGTCCACAATGGAGCAAGTTATTCAGAGAAACTGTCTTCTCTGAATCCACATTCCTGGGCTGAGGTCACTCATGTGTGGCTCAGCGTAATCTTTCTTCCCTTTATTCCATTTGGGGATGAGAGCTGTATTTTGCGTTGACAGGAGTTATTCTCACCAGTGTTTGACAGGGGAGGGAATCACCGGGGACAGAGCTGAACTGACTTGTTTATGTTACTGAGATGGACCTTCTGGTAATGGCTCTTTTATTGAGCATGACCCATAATGCATCTTGAAGGACACAAAGGTTACCCTGGACTTCAGGTAACTAAAGTCTACTGTGAGAAGCCGCTTTGCTAGAAGGCAATGGACCCATGAGAGAACAGAGCACAGAGAACTCAGGAGCAGAACAAGGAGATCGAAGAAAATCTGAGGTCTGACGAGAAGGGGAATGTCTAGCGGTGAGCTGGTCAGGTGACCTTTAAGCACAGGAGGTGTCTAGTTGTTGGATAGTATATTTTATTTTCACAATGTTGGGACCTCATGCCTGCTAGGCAAGTGGTCAGCCACTGAACTACACCCCCGCCTTCTAGAAAGGTTCTTAATCTCAGAAGAAGATATACTTGATTCTAGTTCTGCTCAGCATTGGGGGGAGAGAAGAGAACAGACAGAAAAAGACAGAAAAGAGCCAAAGATAGGACAGAGCTATGCCCAGAGTCTGCTAAGCCTCCTGCAAGAACCCCGAGTTGTACTGGCTGAGGTTCAGTCTGTGCAGCTTGCTATGCTCCCATCATTTGAGTTTTTAAGCACAGCCTATAAAGCAAGAGACCTTGGGATCCAGCCTTAAGATGCCTTCATAGCTACTTGGTGACTGGCACCCCAGTGTCTCACTCCTCAGGTCCCTTAGTTGAGAAACTCCAGAGTTATGCCCTTGCGGGCTAAATTTACAGTTTCTCTCTGCCTTGAGGGACATGCCTCCAGAATGTGATTGACACAGATGAAGCCAATAGAGTCAACTACTTCCCAACCAACCAATGACTTGGGGGGGAGGGTCCAGCAGGAAAGTAGAAAAAGCTGGGCAGGAAATGCGGGCGGGTCGCTGGGGGGGTCTCCATCTTGGGTGTGTGCCGGAGGTCCACGGGACTGCTGATTAAAATGATGGCTTCTCCATACGAAATTTCTTTCTCTCTCCCAGGAGATGAATCCTTCGTAAGTAACCTGGAATAAACTGGTTTCTCCAATTGGAGAGCATTTTCTGTTTGCTCAGTTGGTTCAAACCTAGAGGGGCGCGGGGCTGGACGCTGGGCCTTACTGCAAGAGGAGAATTCATAAGACAGGCGTCAGTATCAGGAATTAGCTGTCCACATATTTCTGATGCGTGACCAGGGCGATTGGTGTAGTCCTGTTCTTTTGCATTTGAGGAAACCCAGCCATGGGATTTTCATGTCTAGCCCAAGACAGCACTAGGCTCCTTGGTACCTGAGATAAGGCTAGGAGCACAGTTTCGATCGTACTGCCCGCAGGCACAGCAGCTTCCTACAGAAAACAGAAAACAGAATGGAAGACGGGAAATAAGCCCACAAAGCTGTAGTCATCTGATTTTTGGCAAGGTTGGCAAAAAAACGCAGTGGAGAAAGGAGCGTAGTCAAAAAATGGTGCTGACAGAACTGGCTATCCACCTGCACAAAGGGTCAGAGCTGGATCTTCTACCCTGTAAAGAACCGGTTTAAACCCTGAGTTTAAAACCGGAAACACTGAAACTGCTGGAGAAAGGATAGGACATGCTCTTCCAGATACTGGTGTAGGCAGGAACTTTGTGCAGGGAACATCAGTAGCACAGAAACCAGCCCCAAGACTCAGCAGATGGAACTGCATGCAATTCAAAAGTTTCTGCACAGTAAAAGAAACTATCAAAGAACAAACACACAGCCCACAGAACGAGAGAAGACCTTTACCAGTTCGACTTCAGACGGGGGGGCTAATATCCAGAATTGACAAATAACCGCAGAAATTCAGTAGCACGGAAAGAGAACTGCCGATCACCAAATGAGCTAATGAACAGACATCTCTCAAAAGAAGAAACACAAATTGTGTTTTTAAACTGTTTTTAACTGTTTTTAAAAGTGTTCATCATGTGTAGTCATCAGAGAAATGTAAATTAAACTACTTTGAGAGGTTGCCTCATCCTAGGCAGAATGATTTCATCAAGAAATCTGACAACAAATGTTGGAGAGGATGTGGGGAAAGAAGAACTCTTATTCACTGCTGGTGGGAGTGCAAATTAGTGCAGTCACTATGGAAATAAGTAATGAGGTTCCTCAAAAAATTAACAGAAGAACTACCATATGACTGAGTTATAACCACTCCTGGGCATACACTCAAAGGACTCCACATTCTACCACAGAGATACTTGCACATGCATGTTTATTACTGCTCTGTTCACAATAATAAGGAAAGGGAACCAGTCTAGATGACCATCAGCAAATATATGGATAATAAAAATGTGGTACATATGTACAATGGAATATTATTCAGGTGTGAAAAGGGAAATCATGAAATCTGCAGGGACATGGCTAGATTTAGAAAGTGTAATATTAAGCAAGGTGATCCAAACTCAGAAAGACAAAGACTGCATGTTGTTCCTCATAAGGATCCTTACCTCTGATCTATACACACATGTATGTAAACAGGTGTAAGTGTGCATGAAGTCTGACAAGAAAGGAGATCAAGAGAGGGTAATATTAGGTGATAAGGAAGAATGAGGAATGGGAAAAGGACACATGGGGCATGGAAGAGGAAAAGAACCTGGGGGGGCGGGTAAGGAGAGACTGAGGTTAGCAGGGGAGTGGGAGGGACGAGGGAGGAGCCACAAGACCCCACTCTGTTCAAACATGTCACAATGGTGCCTAACACATTATATGCTCATTTAAAAATAACATAAAAGAAGGGAGGTTTCTCTTGTCTGGCGCTGTTTCTTGCTGTTCAGCCTTCAGCTATACATATGGACTCGTGTAGAGACACCGAATGTGTAATTTTTCAGTGGGCTTTTGAACTAATACCATTCCCTCTGGTTTTTTTTTTTTTCACCAGCTAAGCATTATGCATTCTCTCTGTCTCTCTCTGCCTCTGTCTCTCTCTGTCTCTCTCTCTCCCTACCTCCATCTAACCCTCGCTCTTCCTTTTTACCCTTGATAATACCTGTCTCCCTGTGGTTCTCCTTCTCTTGAGAGACCCCGGTGGTTCCCTGCACACAAAAGGCCACAAATAGCCAAAGTGTAGAGAATAAGTCTACAGAGTGGGTTCCTGGACAGGACTAGGTTAGATTTCATCTACCCAGGGCTCAGGGACTATTGTGGAAGAGGGGGTGGAAAGACTGTAAGAGCCAGGGGAGGAGGTTCAGGGTCGTTTGGAAACTGAATCTTACAGGCTCCTGGGACTGCTCATATGAACAATAATGGTGTCAGCACGCAGAAGACCCATGCACAGGCAAGCAGTCAAAAACCCAGCACAGAACTGGGGAGATGGGCAGCAGGCCCCAGTATTTGCCAGAGAACTAATGCCAGCTGATCACTGGTGGGTGGTTGAGAGCTGATCTTCTTTAAGGGAGAGATTCTAGATAGGCTGACTAGATGCCGGTGGATGAACTTGCACTGAGGGATGTCTGGGGACACGAACTTGACTTGATAGGCCTTAACATACATGACAGAATGCATGAAATCCATGGGTGGTGGGAGGGTTCTGGGAGGGTGCTGATGGGAGAGGAGGTTTAGAGATGAGTAAGATGTTTTGTATGAAATACATAAAAATCCAATAAAAATTTAAAATTAAAATAGTATTAAAAAGTAGTGAGAATGAGCGAGGAGCAGAGTATATAAGTGTATGTAGCGATGACAACGAAGAAGAGAAGACTCTGAGAAGGAGTTGAGGGGACACAGGAGAATCTGGGGGCCCCGGAGGAAATAATGCAAAACAATGCTCAATCATGAAATTCTCAAAAACGCCTAATTCTCCCTCTGTTTGGAGGTTTGCTGTCTCCCGACACCGCCAGGTAAGTATGTTTCGTGCTTCAGAATCTTCCATCCCTTTCTGCTCCAGTGAGCATTCTGAGTGAAGATGAGGAAGTCAGAATGACACGTTCTGCTTCCGTGTGTCTGGTGTTTAATTTTTACAAGACCAGTAGATCTCTCACCCCAGATCTTTAAGCTATTATTAGTCAGAAATTGCTTTGACATAGCTTATTGTCTATTGAAACAAGGGCTTGAAGCCTTAAGGGACTGCTTATTCCCCCTTTCAGCAAATAGGAGCATCAATCTGGGAATGATGAACCTTTAAGGCAAAAACAGTTCTTTTGATCTAGTAACTTAAGTATGTCCAAACCTCCCAAGCATCTGATGGAGTGTTACAACAATTTCAAAGAAAATAGTAGCCAGTAGACAACACTACAGAAAGACCTCCAATCTCCAAGCCTACATTCAAGGCTAGCCTGGGCTGCATAATGAGACCCTGTCCCAGAAAACAAGTGCAATCAACACGATAAATATATTTGCACTAGCAAACCTCGAACAACATGTACATTTACAATTAATTCCATGCTGATTGTGTCATTGGTCAGCACAATCGAAGCTGAAATATTGGGGCTGAACAATGTGATGTGGGTCCTTAATGTCTAAAACCTAAAGCAATGATTTGCAAGCCAGATTGTCTCTCTTGTATGCTCTCTCCCTCCCTCCCTCCTTCCCTCCCTCCCTCCCTCCCAACCCCCCTCTCTCCCAGAACCGTTAGTTTTTTTTTGTTTGTTTGTTTGTTTTTTTTAAAGCAAAGTCTCATGTAGCCCAGGCTGGCCTCTAACTCCTGTGTAGCCAGGGGCGACCTCAAACTTCTGATCCTCTTGTCGCCACTCCCTGGCACCAGCTACAGTGCCTGGTTGATGTGGTGCTGGGGACAGAACCCAGGGCTTTGTACATGCTAAGCAAACACTCTACTGAGTTACACCCCTAGCTGCACACCGTATTCTAATGATGCTTCCTTTTCGATATCGGTAATGAAGGACATTCCTGAATTGACTTGGCACACATGAACTCACAGCATTAGTTTGAACTTCAGCTCCAGTAGGGAGCAGGTGAGACCTATTCACTGGAAGAAAGCACAGTTTAAAATCCAGACACGCTGCCTTTTGAACACAGCTGAATCTGTCTGAGGCAGCAATGAATTCCAACAAAGCACGACGAGGAAACTCTGCAAAGCCAGCAGGTGAAGCGTTTGCTCCATTTTGAAACAGAGCTTCCGTTGCCCCAGGCTTTGGATTCTCAGGCTCAGGCATCCCCCTGCCTCAGTCTCCCCATCAGTTGGGACTGTACACCTACCAGCTCCAGCCTTTGCTTTGCAGCTTGGGAAAGATTTAAGTGAGGGACTTCTTGGTGAACGTTTTCCCAGCGTTCTAAGCGTCAGGGTCTCAGCCTTATTTTAGAAATCTTTATTTATAATTATTATGTGTGTGTGTGTGTCGGGGAGGTGGCATGGTGTCCACCTGGAGTTCCAGAACAGCTTTTCTACCTGGAATTGGTCCTCCCCTTCCACCTTTATGTGGGATCTGGAAGACAGAACTCAGGTCATCAGGCTTGCCTGGCAGGAAGCGTATTTACCTGCTTAGCCACCTCGCTGGCCTTAGGCTACACCTTTCGATATCTGGATGTAGGTTTGAGAAGGGGCAATCCCAGAGCACCTGAGAAAGAACTGAGACGCTGTTACTTAGGATCAATCAATTTCAGTACAGCTCATCTAAAACTCCTCTCTTGAAAGCGATTGCTCTCAAGTGGGGTGATGTGGCGACATCTTGTGGCCACCTGTGGTAATTTCAGGTGACTCTTGCATGTTGAATCCCAAGCCAAGCGTCCTGTGGCTTCCTTCATTCACTCATGTGTGGCACTCCGAGTACCTAGCGGTGTCTGCCTTAATCTCACGGGTGTGTCTCTTGAACTGTAAATGCTAGTCTGTTGTAGAAAAGACCATGTCTTATAAGATCTGAGCTGGTTACATTTTGTCACCTTGACACAAACTAAAGTTACCTGGGGAGAAGGAACCTCAACTGAGGAATTTTCTACATCAGACTGGCCTGTGGGTATGTCTATGAGGCATTTTATTACTTTTTAATTGGTAAAGAAGGGGTCAGCCTACTGTGGGTGGTGCCATCCTGTTGTGGCTGTACGGAAACAGTAGCTGGGCGAGCCGAAGATCAGCACCCTTCATCTGTCTGCTTCAGTTCCCACCTCCAGGTTCCTGCTCTGACTCCCCTGGGTGAGGAATTGTCCCGTGGAAGGGGAAGATCGAACAAACCTTTTCTTGGGTCATTTTTTTTTTTGTAATCACAGCAACAGAAAAGCAATCTAGAACTGGGTCAGTTCTTGAATTGATTCCTCAAGTTCCTCTCTTCCAACTTTAGGAACATATAAAACCAGGATGGCGGATGGACTAAAAGATTCAGAGGTGTAGGAGGCAAGGCCAGCTGCAGGTAAGGTGTGTGTAAGCTGCTTATCTGCTGTGTGACCTTGGAGAAGGTGGGCAACCTCTCGGTACTTTTCTTCTTAGGTGGGTCAGTCTCATTTGTGAGGGTCAAATGAGTTAAGCCATGGTGTGAGTGACTAAGCCAATAGATTTCTGCAATGATGGTGTAGTTTACATATGTCACTGTGATAAGGGATCGTGAAGAGTCCTTGGTTATCAGAGTATTAAATAAGCTGGTTGGGGGGGTGACTAACTCAAGAGAAAAGGGAGGATAAACAAGGGGAGAGAGAGAGAGAGAGAGAGAGAGGATAAATAAAGCTTAGGTCGCATAAAAAGCCAGAGGGAGATGTATTAACTCACCCTCCCCCTGAAAAATACACATAAAATATCTGAGCATTAGGGCCTGTGTATACCTGAAGGCTATATACCAAGAAACACAGTGCCAGATGGGAGAAACCTTCTTTTAAGTTGTTGGTCAAGGTAGTCCAAGAGACTCCCAAAATACCACAGGTTATTGCCAGAGCCATTGATTACCTCTCAGAACTTGAAGGTAAGGCCCTATTGCTGAAGATAGGACTTACTTCGGACATGGGATTTGGAGCAAAGTAGCTGGAACGGACCTGGAAGCCTCTTCTCTGAAGATTAGTTCTCAAAGTTCTAGAGGGTACTATGCAAGTTGCTAAGGGAGAAAACCAATAAATGGCCCAGCCCAGGAAAGTCTAATAACCACAATGACTGGCACAGCAAGCTATCTTTATTGGTGCAGTAATGGCACTGTTATCTAGTGGGTAATCAACATCTATCTAATTGGACTCAAAGCCCTCTCAATGGGAGAGAACTCACGGGCGGCACAAATATAGCCCAATACACATGGCTGGAGAGGTCATAGATCCGAGAGAAAACCCTGTCTCTGGCAAACTCTAGACAAATGAAATTTCTTACTTTATGCTAAATATGGATCCTTGTATTTATAGACAAGTGTACCATACAGCACTCATCAAAGAAGCTTCTTTTTGCAACAGATGGAAGTTATTACAGAGTTCTACAATTGGTCACACACATATATATCTGAGAGATGTCCAGCCCTAAGTGACACATCTAGAGCAGAACCTCTTCACCTGAGGCTCATGGCACATAGTGGAACAGTGGGTAGACAGAGCTCTCACCAGTGAAGCTCCCTCATATAACAGAGTGCAGTGCACACAGAAGGCCACAACTGGCTAAGGTTGAGAGAATAAGAGACTGTAGAGTATGTGTCCTTGTATAGGACTCTTATATTACACCTCACTCACCCACGGCTCAGGGACCATTTTGGAAGAGGGGATGGAAAGACTGTAAGAGCCAGGGTTAGTGCGTGAACATAAGGAGACAGAGGCTTTTAGACCTCACGAGCTTTCAGAGCTCATATGAACTTGCAACAATGATGACAGCATGCACAGGACCCGTGCAAACTTAGACAAAACTAGCATAGAATGAGGGAATGGGCAGCAGGCCCCAACCCTGCCTAAGAATTATTGGCAACTGATCACTGCTGGGTGAGGGAGAGTAGATCTTCTTTAAGAGAGTGACTCTAGACAGGCTGACTAGACTCTAGTGGGTGAACTTGTACCAAAGGACATCTGGGTACAAATGCTTGGCCAGAAAGGACCTAACATATATGACAGAATGCATGAAATCCAGTGGGGGTGGGTGAAAGGGGACATGGATGTGGAGGGAACTTAAATTTGATTAAGTTGTATTATATGAAATACACAAAAACTCGATAAAATATATATATTCAAAAAATAAACTGACCACAGGTTGCTTCTGTGCTAATGTTCTGCAGTCTGCATTTTCTGTCCCACTTAGAGTCCTTCAGTCTAGTAGAAAGCTCCACATGCTGTGGTTGTCCAAGAGCTTCCTTATTTTGGTCTCTAACTTTGTGGAAAGTGCTTTGTTTTGTAGGTGATACCTCTGAACGACACATTTCTAATGCAAAGTGCAAGCATTTTGTGTGTTCTGTTTTCTCACTGACATTTTAGCTTTCTGGTTGGGGGAGGCTGGGCACATTTCTGAATTTGGAAAGAAACACACTGACTTTCTGGAGAGACTTAAGTGCTCAGGACCTGTCCTGCAGACACCACACATAAACACCTGATTCACACGTGACAAGATGCGCAGCATGGTCTTTTTTGCTGCGGGTCATGGGGCTCCACCATGCTGTGGCTTAATCTGATTTTCTCATTCTTTCATTAGCTCATTTGTTCCTCAACAGGATGGGGACATAGATACGACTCGGAAATGGAGTTTGCACTTCCTAGTGTGGAGAAGATGAAGAACAGGTCTTCCATGTTAACCTGGGGAGGAGGAGTGTCTTTCCTTATTTTGTCTCCACTGAAACTGAGGCTGTACCTTCACCAGTGGCCTCTCCTGGCCTCCCATAGTGCCACGCCTCAGATTCCCTCCATGACCCCTTCAGTTCTGCAACTTCCATGATGTCAAAAACAGTACTATGTGGGAGAGGCTCACACATGACAGAGTTCAGCTTTCAGTGTGAGATGCAGCCTTGGTCCCTTTTGGACCTTAACTTCTATGTACTGACCCTGAGGAGATTTTGTCCCTAAAGATGTCATCTCAAGAGTTCTGGTCTCTTATTAATTATAGGTGATTTTTCATCTCCAGCTGACCAGCATGTATTGTCCCAGTAAAGCAAAGGTTTCACTTCCACAGATTCTTAATCCCTAACAACACACAAACTGACTGACCCGAGCTCCCAACCCAATGGACGGCAATATACACATTTGGGGTGGGTCTTCCTTCCTCTCTTGATTCTCTTTGAAACAATAAATTAGCATTTATTAGCTGGTGGAAAGCACCCTTCCCATATGCTCAGGCTCATGTTGTGGTAGTGTTGTCACGAACATGGGGACAGGCTGCAGTTAAGGTTGTGACTCAGGTCTGATAATGATTCTGCCATTTCTATGTTCTGTGCCCTTGAACACGTGACTTCATTTTTTTATGTCTTACTTTTATCGTTTCTTAAATTTTATGTATGTGAGTATTACCTGTGTGTATAAGTGCATCTGTGTGATGCCTTTAGAGATCTGAAGAGGGCGTCGGATTCTTTCACCACTGCAGTTACAGATGGTTGCTGGCTGCTATCGATTTGTTATAGATGACCTTTACTATACAAGTACATTCCTTCTTGTGCTGGATAGCTTTGGTGTCAACTTGACACACCTGGGTTTGAAGGACCCTCAATTGTGGAATTGCCTTCATTAGACTGGCCTGTGGTCATGTCTGTGGGGTATTTTCTTGATTGCTGAGTGCTGTGGGAGGGCCCAGCTCACTGTGGGTGGTGCCACCCCTGGGCAGGTTGTCATCTATTGTATAAGAAAGCAGGCTGAGCCAGGCCAGGGGAGCAAGCCAGTAAGCAACGCTTTAACACAGATTTCTGCCCTGAGCTCCTATCTATGTTGGGCTCCCTGATGAACTGTGCGACCTGGGAGATGTAAGTGAAATAAACCCTGTCCTTCCCAAGTTGGTATTGGTCAGAGTGTTTTGTCACAGCAATTGAAAGCAAAATAAAGCAGAAATTGGTACCAGGGTCCTGGGGTATTGCTGTGACAGACCTGACCTTGATATTTCTTGGAAGAATTGTGGAAGCATTTGGAACTTTGGGCTAGAAAAGCCATTGAATGCTTAGAGTTGCTGTGGAGCTTGAAATACTTTATGCTGAAAAGAGTTGTAGACGATGAAGGCCTGGCTTGTGAAGCTTCAAAGGGAAACAGAGACTATTAGGGCTGTTTGAATTGAGAATCTGTGGGTTCTGGTTATGCAAGCCCGAAGAATCAGCTGTGGTTAAGAAGAGGCCAGGACCTGAAGTAAAATCTTTGCTTTACTGGAACAATTGATGCTGGTTAGCTGGGGCTGAAAAGTCCACTGTAACAAGAGGCCAGCATCATTGCGGTGAAATCTCAGTATTTTCTCAGGTCAGCATACAGAAGCTGTGACCCAGAGAGGACCCTGAGACCTCCATCTCAAGATGGAAGCAGTACTTAGTATGTGTAAGAGTCTCCTGCATGGTTCTGGTGCTGAGAGTCTGAAGAAGTCACAGAGCTGAGGCTTGACACTGTGAGAGGCCAGAAAAGGCCACTGGTGAAAGCGCAGTCTGTTTCAGTGGGGACCCAGGTTTTTGGAGATGCCAGGACCACAGGACAACCACCAAGGGAAGCGGCAGGCGTGGAATAGAGCCGGCCTGGGCCTGCGAGGCGAGCTGTGCGTGCTGTGGACGGCAGAGCCAGAGAAGTGGAGCTGCCAAAACCCTTTGGAGTCCAGAAGATGGTGAGTGAAATGCCAGATGTCTAGTCTGGAGTTACCTTGTTGGACTCACGTTTTTCTTAGGTGTGCCTGATTCTTCCCTTTGAAATAAGACAGTGCTTGTTTTGGATTTTACAGGAGCCCATAATTAAGAGACTTTTAAAAGTTCAAGATCTCTTTTAAGTGTTTGTATTTTTTAAGGACTGTGGAACTTTTAAGGTTGTACTGTCTTATGATATTGATGTTAACATATCTTGGGGGCAAGAAATGGAAAGGTGGTGGTTTGGTTTAAGAGTCATGTGTTTTGTGTGTCATGTTGACAAGGGGTCAATTGTGCTTGATAGCTTTGGTGTCAACTTGACACACCTGGGTTGAGGGAGCCTCAAATGGGGAATTATCTCCATTGGACTCGCCTGTGGCCATGTCTGTGGGGTATTTTCTTGATTGTTGAGTGATGTGGGAGGGCCCAGCCCACTGTGGGCAATGTCACCCTGGGCAAGCTGAGCATGGGCCAGGGGAGCAAGCCAATGAGCAGTGTTCCTCCATGGCCTGTGCTTCAGCTCCTGCGTCTAGGTTCCTGCCCTGAGTTCCTACCTTGGGCTCCTTGACGAACTGTGTGACTTGGGAGATGTAAGTAAAATAAGCCCTTTCCTCCCCAAGTTGGTATTGGTCAGAGTGTTTCATCACAGCAATTGAAGGAGACTAGGATACTTCTATTCTTAATTTGTTGAAAGTTTCTTAAATCATAAAAGTATTTCAAATTTTGTATCAGGAGATGACCATGGTTTTTGTCTTTCACCCACCAGTGGTGTTCTGTGTCTATACTGTTGGGTCATTCCTGCATGCATTTGGACTTGATAATAGCAAATCATTGCTTTATTATGCTCTTGAATGGCTTGTGGAATTTACCTGAAAGTTGTGCATTTGGGATTTACAGGGCTACTGTTTTCCTTTCTTCTGTGGTTCCTGTTTGACTTCACAATTGATGGAATTTATGAATTTATATGAATCTGGAAATACTCCTTTAGTTTTCTGGAAGAGATTTTGATGGCTTGGTTGTTTCTTTAAATTTGGCAGTGAAGCCATTGGTAGTATGAGGCTTCTTTGGATGAAAGGCTTTATAACTTTTTGTTGGTTTAAGAAACCAAGTTTATTGGGGCTGGAGAGAGGGCTTGTCTCCCATGAACCGGAGTTGCGGACCCCTCCTGTGAGCCTGGGACTGCCATTGCTTCCAGTGAACCTAGGAGCTGTGGTCTCAGGCTGTGAACCTATACCCGAGGTCCCTCCTGGGAGCCTGACATGACGGCTCCCTCCCATGAGCTGGAACTGCGGTTCCCCTCCAGTGAGCCTTTAGCTGTGGCCCCTTCTCATGAGAGCTGTAGACCTCCTGTGAGCTGGAGCTGTGGTCCCTTTACACGGGCCTGAAGCTTTGGCCCCCCTGTCATGAGCCACAATTCCACATCCCTCTGGCCATAGGCCGATAGAGGAGCAGAGTGGAACATGGGGGGCTTCCTGATGCTGGGCAGCAGTGTCAGTCTTCTCTGAGTGACGTTTCCCACAGCCCCTCCCCTGATGTCCTGGGTCATGCATGGTGGAAGGAAGTTTTGCCTATTATGCTGGGGACTGGGGAGGTCTCTGTCATTTACAGATTCTGGTCTTGAGAGGACTGATTCTCTAGAATGGACCTCCCGCCTCCTCCCTCCCCAGAGGCCCAGCTGTGGTCCTCACTCCATACGTAGTCGTGGGTAACCAGGCGTTGATGTTGGATCTCTCCCATTACAAAGTACCAAGAGGCTCTCCATTACTTTTCTATTCCTCTTCCACAGCCACAGTGTACCTTCACCTGTGCCCAACTGAAAACAAAAGAAATAGAAAGTACTGTAATAACTAAACTGATATATAATTCTCACACTAAAAATATGTCATTACGTCTGAGAATATGTTTACTATAATTTTTAAAATACCGTTTCCTGGCAAAACTGAATAACGAAGCTTCAACAATAACATGAAATCTGTCACTGTTCTGCAATGTGAATTTTCCATTTACTCGCCTCCAAATTCCCCAGCATGTATAAATTCTTTCAATACAATCATGTTACTTCTTAAAGAAAGCAATGCTAATAGAGTATTTTTAAACTAAAATGAAGAAATAAATAAGAATTTAAAAAAAGGGAGAGAGAGAAAAATAAAGTCGATGCTGATGTCCCATGCCCTGGGCCCTACACTGGATCGTGTGTGTTGTAAGAAAGGGTGACTTCACCTGGAGGACGGAGGAGGCCTTTGACCTGCTTCCTTATTTAGAGAGCTAAATAAGGTCCTTCTCACCACATCCAAACTCTACCAGGTACAGCTTGCACTGTCTCACAGGACAGCACAGTCAGGCCAAGGGAAGCCTGAATTTATTTCTTGATTTCTCATGCCCCGGTGCTGGGTGGGTAGCTGATGTTGTAAGGCAGTGTGGTGGACTGACTCTGGGACTTTTTCCAGGTGAGACCTGATAGCAGTCTCAGAGCCTGGACCTATAGACTGAACAGAGAGCATGGTGGGGCCCTAGGGTCTGAGATTCATGAATCCAAGGAAGTTTGGCCTACCCTGTTCTAGGCAAGCTGAGAAAGCTACTGACAGCCACAGATGTTGGTCAAGGGACAAGGACGCTTGTTCCAGGCACCAGACACCACCCTAGACTGTGAAGGACCTTACTCTTACCTGTACAATAACACAACCCTCAGCTCTCACATCCGGCAAGAGAAACATCTGGAAAGTGACCAAAGCAAAGTCAGCAGCCTCCAGAGAAACAGAACCGCAAGTACAAACAAACATGACCAAGTGTGCGTGCGTGCCGTGTGTACGTATGTGTCTGTGTGATCCAACACATATGACTTACACATTTATAAAAACTGCAGGTGCCAAGATCACAATTTGCAAGTTAGAGATTCAGGACAACCAGCTTGGCATGAGTTCACATCTCAGTCCAAGGTGAAGTCATGAGAAGACTGAGGTCCAGAAGGAAGCCGTCCATCAGGAGAGAGTGGGAAAAGGAGGGATGCTGGGATTGGAAGACAGAGGAGAGCGATAGGGTTAGGGTAAAGATTGATATTTGGATCGAGGTAGTGATTGGGGCTGCTAGAGAGGACTGAAGAAACTGGAGAGAGAGAGGGAGAGGGGAAGAGAGGAGGCTGAGAATTCTCCCTTACTCAGTCTTTCTGTTCAAACGCTCAAGGGATTGCAGGAGGACTACCTATAGTCTACTTTCACTTTTGCATAGTCAAGTGGTGAATCCATCTAGAAACACCCTCATGGATCACCCGGAATAATGTCCCTGAATGTCTGGGCATCCAATGGGCTAGTCAAGTTGATTTTTAATTACTACTATAGGGAGATGCGTAGGCAGATGCAGCAAGAGCCAGCAAGATGGCTCAGCAGGAAAAGGCACTTTCTACCAAGCCTCAGGACCTGGGTTTGATCCTCAGGATCCACATGATGACAGGAAAGAGAGAGTTCCTGATCTCCACACACATGCTATGACATGGTCATGCTTTTACACACACAATAAATAACAACGTAAAATAAAAAGCAAGAGGCATTTTTTTCTAAAGGAAAGAGCTTGATCAAAGAGGACTTGGCTTATATGGTCAGGACTGAAGCTTTTTTCATCTCTCTAATGCTGAGTGAGAATTTATGAAAGGGCATACATTGTGTGAGACTATTACTGAGAAGATGCAAACAAACGTCTACTACTCACCTGAGGTAAGGAATCAACAACAGATCAAGGCAAAGGTACCACAAAGACCAACTTGGAGAACCAGTGAGTTTCATTAGGGTTACTTGCAGGAACAAAGACAGCTATATCACCAAAAGCCCACCCCAGCATGGATAACGGTTCACAAAAGCGGGGAACCCAGAATTCACTGCACAGCTTACAGGCAGCTTGCTGGGATGGAGAGTGTCTCTTCTGGGCAGCCCAGGAGGGCTCTGTCTCTTTCAGATAGTTCCGATGGTCTCTTGATTCTTCCAGGCAGCTCAGCTGGTCAGAGAGTCTCTCTTACCAGTCCTTTGGGCTTTGGAGGGAGGAGCCTAGTGAACCTGATCATTTTTAGGGACCTCCTGAAACTGTTGTATTGTTTACTTCTGAGCTTAAGGAACTTCCCTGACAGATAGAATGTCCTTTAAGAATATCCTCTGTTTACCAACTTCCTTCTAAGACAGATGGCAATCATTTTGTTGTTGTTATTGTTTTCTTTTGTTGTTGTTGTTGACAAGGGCTCCCTAGTCCAAGCCTGCCTGGAAGTCACTATGTGAACCAAGCTGGTCTTGATCTCACAGAGATCCTCCTGCCTCTGCTTTCTGAGGGCTGAGATTAAAGGCAAGTGCTACCTGCCATGAGTAAAAACAATGTACATTTTCAATGAGCATTCAGCCACCGGTAAAGCCATACCATGTGGGAACGCATTGTATCTGTTCTGTGATCTGCTCTAGTGACCATACAAACATACATAATGGGTAGCTTTCTAGACTGGTAAATGTAGCTCTTCAGAAAAATCATTTTAAATATTTGCCTGGTAGCCAGTTGTCCATGGATGTCAAATTTAGACACCGAGACTCCTCTTGATAGATCTTGGCATTGTTTCTAATTTTCCTCTCTCACAGACAATGTGTGATAGACATCCATGGAGGAGTTATATAATACCCATAATTCACCTCAGAAAGCTTTTGGGGATTCTCAGTTGTACAGCTTTTTGGTCTTACTTAGTTTTACCATAGTACCATAGAAAAATAATTTATTCTTTGGACATGGGAATACAGGGCATAAAAAGGAAAGCATAAGATTTGTGCACGGTTGTGGGGACATGTGGGAAATTCCTCTCGCATGTCCACAGAGACCATCTGACTTGTCCCTGCCTAACGGGGTCAGAGCTGGGAAGACAGTGGAACAATGTGCCAACTGTTCATTCCTCTCAGAAAATTCTGTTCCCTTGCCGAGCATGGATTTCCCCTGGCTCTTGTCATCACAGACTTCTCTGGGCTATGCGAAGCGGGTAGAGATGGGCGGAGGGCACACTGCTCTTCCCGGCTGGCATAACGAAGTAGGCACAGAGGCAGGAGATGCTGGGGCCCTGAAGGACAGCCTGCGGCCCTATCTCAGTGGTCCAGAGCGCAGACTGCTGTAGGCAAGCTCTGTTTATCAAGAGCTACATCCTGCCCATTGCAAGCCCCTGCATGGCTTCAATTAGACTTTTTGACTGATGGCCAGTTTAATGAGCCTATTTACAGAGGGTCATTCAACATAGCAATTACACCTATAAATCTATTTGCAGCAGGACTCAAATAACCTTGTGCACACAGCCCTGCATAAAACTGTGGTCTGATTAATTAACATTAATTTCTCCACCGTATGGAAGCAGCTGCTGTTGGTGTGAGTACTTCTGCCTCCTCTCTGCAGGTCCCCTGTGAATGGCAGGGATTTTGGGGGAGGGGCTGGGGGGTGCGGGTACGGTATGGTTCAGGGGCTGTGAGGAAAGAAAAGACCAGCGATTATATAGCTGGTGGTATTCCAGAGCCTGCAGTTTTCCTTCTGTGTCTGTTCTTTCTTTGGTCCTGTTTGATTGATGTTTGAGGGCAGTGTCATATATAGGGGGCAAAATTCAATTAATTGGATATGAAATATTTATAACTCTGCTGTATGTGTCTATCAGAAAAGAACCCTTAATAGATCTCATTAGTGTGGACTGGTGACTCATCTCTCTGCTTTCACAGCCATTCAGAATTAAAATCCAATTAATCTAATATTCCCGTGAATGTTATTAAATTATTGGAAAAACTGCACTGAGGAGATAGGGTGAGGGGAGGGAGCAGACCTTCTGGGTACTCATTTCTTCTCTGCAAAGCACAGAATACCAGAGGGACCTGCCTCTCTTCTTCGGGCACTCAGCTTCCGGTTTGGGGGTTGTGTCTACACTTGGCAAATGAAGCGCAGGGCTGTGGACCAGGGGATCTCGGTCGCCAGTACCGACACCACCAATAGCAGAGCAACAGTGGCTGCCGTCCCACAGCACTGACGCTGAAACCCACAAAGCCTGTGCAAAACGCAGGATTGAAATTAAGCAGGCAGGTAAGATACGCACTGCCTCGAGCAGTTCTGAAGGAGAATCTCCTTAATGTGGATCAAGGATGTTCCTTGGGTTAGGGATGTAACTCCATTGGTAGTGGTAGGGTGCTCACCTAGCATGCTCGAAGCCCTAAAATAAAACATAAAATCAGGAATGTTGATACATACTGTAATCCCAGCACCCCAGTACTTGGGAGCCGGATGTGGGGGATCAGAAGCTCAAGGTCATCCTTGGTTATCATAGCAAGTTTGAGGCCAGTGTGGGCTACATGAGACTGTCTGAAAAAGACATACCAAAAGATTAATTTAATTTGGAGATTCCCAGGTTCCATGTGGTTCTGGAATGCTGTAATTTTAGGAGTCTTTAATCTGGATGCCAGAAATAGTATGTGGTATCATAGGAGTGATGGGATGAACAAAATGACAAAGGTTCCTCATTGATTTGGAAAACAAGCCATTGCTCTCGTTTTTTTTTTTTTTTAGGGGGGAGGTTGGTGTTTTTGAGACAGGGTCTCCCTGCAGCCCCAGGCTGGCTTTGATCTCTTAGAGATCTGCCTGCCTCTGCCTCCCAATTGCTGGGACTAAAGGTGGGTGCCACTATGCCTGACTCTGTTTTTATTTCCTTGCAGTGCTAGGTACTGCACTAAGAGCCTTGTACATGACAGCCGTGCACTCTATCCCTAAGCTCTATCTCATCCTGCTCTCATTATTAATAAATTTTCATACCACTGGCCATTTTGTTTGTCTGGTGTTTTGTGGAAACACTTGAATTGTTTGCATTCTGGAGAAAAAGGGAGAGGAAAAGCTGCTGCAATGTAGCACCAAGGCCCTGAAGTTTTGCTCACTGACTGATATGATGATATTTTAGAAGCTGGCTCCTCTGAACATTAGTCATGTTTTACATAATGAATCTAGCAATTGTGGCATCCCTAACAAAATCCAACACTGTAGTCTGACCAATACTGATTGAGTTCTCCCAGTATGCCCAGCTCTGTGCCCAGCACTGGGAGTTCCAGAACTATTAGTTACGTACAGGATAGCCTTGCCTCATGAGGGTTCAACTAGGATGGTTTGACCTTCAATAGTTTGATTTTTTTTCATGAGACATTGACACATGTTTGGTAGAACATGTACTTTGAACTGTGATCCTTTTCTGGGTTAGAGATGTGCAGGGTGTTCCTGTCTCAGAATGCTAGAGGGTGATGCAAGATGTGGCACCTACTTGGCACAGTCCGGAAGAAAACATGCTCTACAGTGGACTGTGTAGCTAAGTCAGGATGTTTGGTGGTCAATGTACTAAATGCAGTTTAAAAATTACATTGATTATTTATGTGTGTATGTGGCTGGGGTAATGTGCAATGGGGACATGTGGGGGTCAGAGGACAGCTTGTGGGAGTTGGTTGTCTGCTTCTACCATGTGGGTCCTGGGGATTATATTGAGGCCCTCAGGATTGTCAGCAAGCCCCTTTACATGCTAAGCCATCTTACCGGACCCTAGTGAGTTCTTTACAAGCAATATTTCCAATTTCTTATGTGGCTATTGGGACTCACCTTATTGTAATTCAGGAAACAGCCATATGTTCATAAACAGATGAGGATGAAGATGACTTAACCTCTGACTGACGTTTCTGGTGTGAAAACAGATCACATCAACTATAGAAAGACTTCACTGTGGGAGTAGAACTGGAGACAGTGTCAGCTCATGCTTCCTGTCCTGAAGGCGTGATGGGATTGGTGCTTGCACAGAGTTAGACAACTTCCTCTCCTAACTACAGTTCTGTCTTTGCAAGGATGCATATGAGTGCTGTACTGTGTGTGAGCTTCTGGAACTGACCCTTTGCCCAGAACGGTGCCTTGGAGAGTTTCCCGAATGTGTATCCATACTTGGCTCCTTTTGGTGAGTGAGTGATTCCTCAGTGTGGGTGTTCCTCAGTTTCATTTCCACTGACCAGTCAGGCTTTTGGCTTGGTTTTTCCATCTTGGAGTTGTGAATAGAGCAGTTATGAAGATTTATGTAGATGTCTTTCAAGAACATGTTTTCATTTCTATAAGGTAAATATCTAGAAGTGTATTTCTGGGGTGTATGGCAGGCTTACTAGCCTAGTTTCATTTCTATTGCTGTGATAACTTACACTGGAAAAAGCAACGTAGAAGAGACTTTATTTGATTCACAGTTCCAGGTTATAGCCCAGCATGTGGGGAAGTCAGGGCGGCAGGGACTTGAAGCGGCCGCTCAAGTCATAGCACATCCACAGTCTGGGGAGAGAATGGATTCATGCGTTCTTTGCCATGTTCCTGGTTTTGGATGTGGTATGACCTGGTCCCTCAAGCTCCTGTTGCTGTGACTTTCAGCTATGATGGACTGTGAGCCAAAATCAACTTTCACTGACTGGTAAGTTGTTTTTGTTGGGGTATTTTGTTACAGCAACAGATATAAAGCTAGGACATGTATGTGCCACTAGAAACTGCCAAAGGGTCTTCAGAGTGGCCATACTTCTTCAGTTTCTTTCTGTAATGTCTGAGAGTTTCAATTCCTTCACGTCCTTGTCTGCATTTGATTCTGACTGGTTATGATATTTTATCATGGTTTGTGTTTGAAGTTCCCTAATGGTCTATGATGTATTTATTTCTCATCTTTACATGTTCTTTGTTGAAGTATCTATCCAGGGCCATTATTTTACCCTGGATTTCCAAGTGTCAAATTCACAGTTGGCAGAAGCTTACATAAACAAATGAACCTCACAATTTGCACAGTGACTAGCGATTTGAAATCTCTTCTGGATGATCCTGAGCACCCTCTGTGGAGCCATTTTCCTTTTATTTTACTGGTGGGAGCCTGGAGTCCTGTTTGTTGTAAGTCTGCTTGGCAGGAAAATCTGTCACTGTCACTTAAGTGGGAGAAAATGAACTCACAACCTCCCAATGGCCTGACATCAATTTAATTCACATCAGCAAACATTTTGAACTCTGATGATATGCCAGCCTGCAGTAGGAATACCAAAATAGACTCTAGTTTCAAGACCTCTCCTGCAGCAGAACACTACTCACCATGAAGGACGCTGTCATTATAACCTAGGAGGTGACCAGGGTACACAGAGCTCATTTTACAGGAAGAAAGTCCAAGTGCAGAGGGCTTAAGCAGGTAGATTTGGATTTCACCGTAGTTCTATCTGCCTCCCAAGTTGTGTTTGTTTCCAATACTGGTCATTGATTTTTGCCATCCTCCAATTTTTACCTTTATGCATACACATTCTTATTTGGTATAATCAGGGCAAAGCCGAGGCATTAAACTATGTGCTGCTAAAATGCAGACTATCTTTAAAGCAGATTATCAAATTCTAAATATCTCTGTCCCCCCTTGGAGTGAATTTTAATGAATTAAATCTTAATGTCTTTGGATTATAGACTCCAAGTTTGTTGCAGCAAAGCTGTGAATGAAAACTGGTTTAGCAGTGTCCTGTAGATGAGTCTAGACTTTTGACACTGGGAATCTCACATTGCCATCTACAAAATTCATCCTCAAGAGCTGTGCAATCAAGTTTTAAAAAATACAGAAATGAATCTCAAAGTGTTTTAGGGATGTTTATGATTTCATGTTGGGTAATGTTCACAGCTAATCTGGGCTGTATGCAGCCTGAGGCTGTAAGTTGGACACCCTAGGAGAGCATTACCCCTCTGGCCAAGAGATGGTTTCCCTTTCTAGAGACTCTACGAGGTGGGGAAATGGTTTATGAGTTGCTAAACCGTCTTTATAAGAAGGATATGTATAAACTGTTTAAATCAAACATTTACTATCCTACCACAGACCTGGTAATAAGCTGGCAGTATTGTCTTAGATGCCCAAGAACTTGGTTAGACGAGTCACTTGCAAAGGAGAGGTTGTAGTCAAGAAGTCACAGTAAGCATTTGAAAATGACCCATTTGAAGGCTCTGCTTTCCACATCAACAGCTCTCAGGTGGGTTTGCACAACTCTCCCAGGAATAGACAGACTTCAAAAAGTCAAGAATTTGCTCCTTGGAGCTGTGTCCTGTGGACCTGAGAGTCCTCTTCAGGATTGGTGTTCAATCTGTCTGCACAACTGTGCTTTTTCCTTTTACCGTGTGTGTGTGTGTGTGTGTGTGTGTGCGTGCACGCACGCGCATGTTTGCGTGTGTATGGGCACATGTGTGGATGCACATGCACAGACAGGTGTGTGCAGAGGGAAGTGGAAGCTAATGTTGGCAGTCATTGCCTTCCTTCAACCAAACCCTGCCTCTGCCTCTGAGTCTAGAATTACAGGCAGCTTGGATGTAAACCCAACATATACATGGATTTGGGGATACAAACTTGGGTCCTTACTCTGTGTGGCAAGCACGTAACCAATAAGCCAGATCCCCAGGCCCTAATGGTAGTTTTTAAGGAAAACCAAGTAGCTCCATTGCCTTAGTTGGTGTCCTATAGCTGTGATGAAACACTCTGACCAAAACCAACTTGGAGAAGAAAGGGTTATTTGGCTGACACGTCCCAATCACAGTTCATCCTTGAGAGGGGCCAGGGTAGGAACTCGGCAGGAACCTGGAGCAGGAGCTGAAGCACAGACCATGGGGGAACACTGCTTTCTTGCTCTCCTGGCCCATGCTTAGCCTGCTTCCTTATACAACCTAGGACCACCTGCCCAGGAGTGGGACCACTCCAGTGGTCTGGGCCCTCCAACATCATTCAACAATCAAAGTGCCTCACAGACATGCCCACAGGCCACTCCAACTGGGGAAGTGTCTTAACAAGGTCTCCTCTTCCCAGGTGTGTCACGTTGAGCAGCACATCTACTGTCACACCAGGTTAGCAGGGTCTGTACAGGCTCTGTGCTATATTTCAAATATCCTTACAGGTGATAGAGGGAAAGAAAACTGCATGGTTAGGCGGGGAGAATCAATGTAGCTGTGAGAGAGAAGCATGTGGACTGTCTCTGCAGAGCCCCCCATCCTGTGACCATGCACAGTCATTTGATAGACGTCAATTTCTACCACAGGCATGTTGTGAAGAAGGAAAAAGCAATCTCTGTCTTTAAATTGTTTGATATAAGCTCTGCAAAAGGTCAAAAATGTATCAATAATTTTAGATATTTGTGAAAGGTAAAAAAGTCAGAAGTCTACATATACTTTTACAGAAACACAGAGCTGGGTATAGTGGTACCATCTGTAACTCAGGATTCAAGAGGCTGATGTAGGAAGGATCAGAAGTTCAAGGCCAGCCTTGGCTACACAGTATGAAATCAGCCTCTCAAAAAGTATAAAGTTCCCTTCAAAATTAGCTTTTTATGAGAGATAGTTTAAGGCCTTTTGATTTCCATATTTGGACCTTGCTGTGATGAATCCTTCAGAAAAATTATGGAGAAATAATGTACGGGAAGGGGCCAAGAGGAGGTGGTGATGTGCTGTAGCCAAAGGGACAGAGGAGGGGTCAGTCTGACCCTGAGAGGGCCACTCAGCTCTAGAATGTGAAAGATGACTTGGAAGGTGAGTGGAAACGGCCAGGGAAAGATGAGTCTTCTGCGGTTGCTGAGACGGGATATAACCGGGAGGAGTCGCACCTGAGAGTTCTACCGTGAGATGCGCAGCCTGTGTTCTGAGAAAGTAATGGGGCACATGAAGAAAACAGATGGAAGAAATTGAGAAGTAAATAACGGTATGTGTGTCGGGGGATGACGGGGGATACAGGTCAGTGGTATAACCCTTGCCTATAACAAGCCCTGGGTTTGATGCCCAGCACAGCAAAAGAAAGAGCAAACCAATGGGCAACTTGCTATAGACCATCACTCGTAGGAATGCCCTCTCCTAGCAGGTCAGGTATGCTCTGGTAGTTTATGAAGATGTACGTGGTGTAACTGTTTCAGGTGTTTGTATTATTCTATGAAGAGAATAAAGTGAAAAGGGAAAGACCTAATAGGAACTTCTCCATTTGAGACAGAAAACGGTAATTTCGTGGGTGCAAAATCCACTTCAAATTGCAGAGTCTAAGATCTCTCCCTGCACTCTGGAGGAGGTCAGGGTCATGGTCTGAACTTCATAACAAAGCCAGAGGCTGGAGAGATGGCTCCATTATTAAGAGCACTGGCTGCTTTTGCAGAGGATTTGGTTTCAGTTCCCAGCACCCACAGGGTAGCTAACATCTGTCAGTAACTCCAGTTTCAGGGAATCCAACACCCTTTTCTTTGACCTTCTCGGCCATTGCATGCGTGGGTGCAGGCAAAACATTCATACACATCAAACTAGCGAAAAACAGATACCATCCTCATATCTGTCAATCAGGTCCTCTGCAGTGGGAAAGGGTGGGGCAGGTACCTGTAAATATAAACAGTGTGTTGAGTGCCTGGTCTTTAGGGAAAATGCTTGAGGGAGGAAGGGCTTATGGTTTGGCAAGATACAATCTATCATGTTGGGGAAGGGGTGATAGAGGCCATGGTGGGGATGGTGGGTGGTGATCATTCATGGCAGGAAAGGCAGCATGGTGGTGGTCTTTCATGGCAGCTGTGGTGGGGTGGGGCATAAGGCTACTCACTTACATGGCAGGAAGCACAGAGGTGGAATGAGAATCTGGGCAGGTTGTAACTTACCAGGCCCACCCCCACTGACTCACTTCTTCCGGCAGATTTTAATTGTTGGACAACCTCCATACACAGTATTACGAGCTGGGCACCAAGCATTCAAACACAGGAGCCAGTGTGGGGACATTCCACATCCACCCCAGAACCGTGAGTGACAGGGTGCCCTCCAGGTGGAGAAGGCCAGCCGGACTACAGCCTCTGCTGGGGCTTCTGTTTCTTCTTCTGAAGGCCTGAGTAGAGGGTGCTAGTCCCCTAGTTGGAGAAGCCACAGACAGGTTAATTTTTACTCTTTGCTGACTTGGCTCCTTCTTACATCTTCTCTGGGGTAATTCGGATCTTTTAGGGTGTCCGTCCTGCTTGTTGGCTCATAAAAATAAACAAGAAAAGTAAAATAAAATATGCTTTGGTATACACCCAGCCTGTCTCGGCTTGTTTTGCCTCGTCCTTGCTGAGAAGGTGGCTCTGTTCTGCTCCCAGCTCTGGTCAAGCTGTCTACTTACAGCAGAAGCCCAGCCCAGCCGAGGAAACAAGGCTTCCCCACAGCTGACTAATGCTGCAAAGATCAGTGGTAGCTTTAAAATGCCCCTGGTGACCCGCTGTCTGTGCTATTTCTGGGCCTTAATTGGCATTGTCATGGAGTTTTAGGCTGAAAAAAAAAGTTTTATGGTTCACTTGGTATAAAGATTAATAAGCAACTTTATCATTATAAATATAAGACACTGGTCTGTAATATAGAAGAAAGAGATCGTACCAAATATGTATCTGTTCTCTTTGGTTTAAAATTCTTATTACACTTTAGTTATTTCTGGGTGTGTACCTGTGCCTGTGTACATTCCTGCATGTGTGCACTTGCTACCATGTGTTTAGAAGTCAGAGGACAACTTGGGGACTGGTTCTCTCCTTCCACCATGTGGATCCCAGGACTGAGCTCAGAGCCTCAGGCTTGGTTGCAGGTGCCTTTACTCACTGAGCCGTTTTGCTGGTCTGAGTACTCATTTTTCTTGATAGCTTTTCCACATAGTAATGAGTGCACATATAGGTACGAATTACTTTTTTTTTTGTAACTGTGACCAAATATCTGACCATAAGCAACTTAAGGAAGGATTTGTTTTCTTGTGGTCTGAGAACACAGCTCATTACCGAGGAAAGGCACCTGTAGGAGCAGCTCTGGGCTGCAAGGTCTTTTGTAGTTCATTTTTGGCACATCCTGTTGAGTATACTGACTAACCTTGTCACATGATGAGGGGGACCATACAAGGGGTGGAGATCACTGGAAACAAACTTGAAGTCTGGCTACCAGGAGTGTGTGTGCATGTGTGTGTGAGCGTTATAATAAATTGGCTGAATATCTGTCCTCATCCATTACCGCTCTTTATTCCACATAGGGCCGGACCAGCTCTGCCATCCCAGAATACCCTCCACTTCCTCCTTCACATTCCAGTCCTCAGTGATGAGTTTTGTAGAATGGTCTGTGCTCTCATGCCCACCTCCTTCTTTGTCTAATCATGGTTTAGGGTGTCACCTTCTCTCTCAGACGTCTCCTGAACCCCAGTCTGGATTAGGTGCCTTTGCAAATGTTCTTACAACATCCCCATCTTCCTCTGCCGAACACTTCAGAACTTGACTTTATCACTGTGGGGATGATGCTTGACCCTGATTCGTAAACACAGGCCTGATGCTTTCTCCATGAGTTCAGGTTAGCATTAGTGCGTGTTTTCTGGACGACAGTTTTTGCTGAATGTATCAATGAAAATGAATACACTGTGGAAAGCATCTCGGGACTCGGATCTGAGAGCCTGACTGGGGGGCTCTTTCACCTTCACTGTCTCTACCACCCTCACATTCCCGCCCACACTGTCATGAAGTGTTGCCGTTGTCTTCCTGCGGGCTGCAGTGATCTAGGGTTCTGCTGTGTGAGCTCTTCCAGGCCCGTGTGCCAGCCAGCATCGCAATTGAGTTTTGTTTTCATTACACAGGCTTCCTGTGAAGTTTCAAATTAATTTTAATCCTCTCCTCACTTTTAAGGCCTCTAAAAAGGGCCGTGTTCCCACTTTTCTTGGTAAATGGGGGTCTGTCCCATTTTCTAGAATGGCTTTCATCCTGGCGAGGGCTGCATGCCCCTTACCCCTTGCCAGGGCAGCCAGCTTCCAGACTTCCAAGCTGTGGGTGGCTCTCCACCTGGACTCTGGGGAAGCATGCCCAGGCCACCCGTACCATGCCAACACCCACCTGGGTCCAATGGACCCGTGGCTTTTAAAATTCACCCCACAAGTGCATTTTTATCTGTGTTATCGTTTTCTTGCATCTCTGCAAATTGTAGACAATCTGAAAAGAATCTGCAGAGCTCTAAATATTTTTAACAGCCTTTTCTAGACATTTGAGGTAAGGCTGACTACTATGATGTTGAAAATAGGCATAGAAAGTCGTATTGGTATTGTGGGGTATTGGATCTAGGTCCTAGCAGGTACTAAAATTTTTGGATGCTTGAGTCCCTTCCTTCTAACATTTAATACAACATAAAGCTTTGTAAATAGTTGCTGTTAGGTAATAATGACAAGAAAAATTTGTGCATTTTGGGTACAGATGCACATTTGGGGGATTATTTTACATTCGTGATTGGTTGAATTCACGGATGTGGAGCCCACAGATACAAAAGGCCAACTGTACTGTTTTATTTTTTTTTAATATTTATTTTTATTTTTATTTTGTGTGTATGAATGTTTTGTCTGCATGTATGTAAGCACACTTGTGTCATGCAATGCCTGTCGAGGTCAGAAGAGGGTGCTGGAGTTATAAACCCTTGTAAGCTACCATATGGGTGCTGGGAACTGAACCCAGATCTTCTGCAGGAATAGCCAGTGTTCTGAACTGCTGAGCCACCTCTCCAGCTACTGTACTGCCTATTTTTGGCCTTCTTTCCTGATATATATTTCCATTTCCTTCCCCTGACTCATTGAGACATTATTCATAATCCGGCTCAGGAAAGTTGACAATGGAGAAAAGAAAGCTCACATAGTTGTAATCCATTTAGTTAGCATCTACTCTGTCCCTGAACTTTGATGAGACTTTATGCAGCAAATGGTGTGGGTATCACTTGGCAGGGATGTTTGAGGGTTCAGCATCATGGAGCTGACCATCCTCAGAGCTGCTCCTTGGTTTGGGGTTCTGAAATTCACTCAAGGCTCTCCTCTCTACCCAGCTTCCCACCCTCACTCAGCCTAAAGGTCTTGGTTATCTGAAGATGATTTGTTTTCCTACCAAGAGTGAGGAGTTTGGCGGTCTTGGGAAGTTGGGGATGGATAAAGAAGATGAGATACTGTCCCCGTCCTCTCACTGGGCTCCTGAAGCGTGAGCAGGGCAGACTGGCTACCTGGAATCTGGAGCCCCACATTCTCCAGCCAGCAGTGACGGGGACATTTCTGGGCTTTGGGTTGGAAAGGCATGATGACCTGACCCAGAGACAGGCCTCAAGAAGCTGTTTGAAGCCACGTCCTCCTCCAGGCTTCCCTCCACACTCCATTTCCCCATCTCTTACATATCTCTTACATTCTTCCTCTGTGATTTTTTTCCAACACTTTTTCTAGTAGGTGCCGGAGAGATTGATCCTACTAACTCTATGATCTGCTAACAACCTCAGTTTCCTCAATTCATGATCAGAAGTCCCCCTCTTCCCCCCCTTTTTTTTTTAGAACATAAAGAGATTTGGTTCTCTCTCCAAGAGTCATGGCCAGGTTCCCACTGTGAGACCCACACATAAGGGTCCTATATTCATCCCAGGCAGGCTTGGGCCTCCCGTGTGGCAGCTGAGCCATCAGGCTGGCTGTGAAACGCCTTATTTTATTTTCTGCCTAACATCAGGCTGCAAATGAAAATACCTTTTCAACCCTGGTATTATTACCCTATGGATGGTACCTTTAATGCGCGCTATTCATTGTTATAATGGCCGCACCTGTGTAGCAAGCGCACATTGGAAGCATAGCAGCTGTGGACTGTAATTGCAAAACATTATTTTCGGTTTCTCTCTGAAAGCTTTTTGTGGGTGTGTGTGCGCATGTGTGTTTCAGTGTCCGTGTGTTTGTTTCATCTGAAATGACTCTGGCCCAAAGAGCCCCCTCTCTCCTCCCCCTGTTTGTACATATAAGGCTAAATATAAATGTTTATTCCTAAATGAATGTTTCAGGGAATGTCAGATGCCAGGCCCATCCTCCCACCACACACAGTCAGTAATGACACTTTAGAGAGCCACTTGGGAGCGTGTGGTCTGTGGAAAGGTTCCTGCATCCCTGCTGCAGGGAGCAGCGGTCCTTATGTGCTTGGCACCCAGGCGCTGCCGTGATTAATGCATTTGTTCCTTGATATCCGGCCTGGGGTGTCTGCAGGACAGTGAATCAATTTAGCACTTGCGGCCCATTTGATTACTGATACCAAAGACTTTTCTGCACCCACCCGGCACTCCCTAATTCAAACCAAGAAGGTTTCTAAGAATATATATTTTTTTCTTTTATTTCCTTCTTTTTTTGGTCTGGGGGAACGTTTCTCTGAAATCACTCTAGCCCTTGGTGTGATGCTGCAGTCACTGGAAAGCTTCAAGTCTGTCATTTCTGTGCTTTGTGCTTTAAAGAAGGCTGTGTGGTGGGTAATCAGAGCTTTACAGGGGACAGCCCTCCCCCACCGCCCACTGTGCTGCCATTCTCCAGGGACCTGTGGACACACACACACACACACACACACACACATACACACACACACTGACATCTTGGCCTTGTGTTTGGTACTTGATGTAGTTATCCAATAACTGCCTGGGGGAGGATAACAAAACCCACCTGCCAGTTGGTTAGAGAAATCACACTTTCTTCTTTCCCTTGAGCTTACATTGTTTGTAAAGATACCCGGGGACTCGCTGCTGCCTGCAGCTGGCAGAAACTGAGGCAGTGTTTCAGCACAGATGTGAGTGGTCGACCAGGTTTGACTGGTGACAGGGATTTTGGTCAACCTTCTCATGGATTCGGGAACAGAACGGTCTGTCAGCAGTTTGGGAGATTTGCTGCGGGATGAGACTTCGCTGCACCCTCTTCCCCTGGGGAAATGTAGATGTGATGAGCAGGACTGTCAGTCACAGGTGACCACATCTTTCCAGAAAAAGTATTTCTCAGGGAGTGGCACCCAAAGCCCTCGTGAGACCCAACATGAACAGGCCTTAGGTTGGTTGCAGAATTTACCCATTAAATAGGGCCGAGAAGAGCAACACAGGTCCTCTGTCTAGTTGTCATCCAGCAGAGCAGTAAACTCCTCTGGCTTGCAGACTTCTCCACACTGGAGTCATAACCGTCGGCCATAGACATCGGACATACTGTTGTTGTTGTGATGGTGTGCACTGACTGTTATGGCTCTTTCTTTACTGTCTTTCTTAGGAGGGTTTCAGTGCATTGCTGTTCAAGTAGACTAGCCTGTCCTTCTTACTTGCTTGGTTTATTGAAACAAATATTTGGTAAGGAAAATTTACTAATAGAAAGGGGTGCTGCAGAGGTGGTAGGGTGTTGGTATTTTACAAGTGATCAGGAAGATCACAGGCTTCTCTCTCTCTCTTTTTTTCCCGTGTTGGGGGTTGAACCTGGGCTTCACACACGTGATAGAGCATGCCAAGTACTCTGCCACTAGTTCTGTCTCCAGGCCCCCTCGGGTATCTCCCTTTTTAATTTCAAAGGTATGAATGGATCAGATCCTGTGATCTCAATCCTTGGGAGGCAGAGGCTGGAGAATCAACAGTTAAAGGCCAGCCTGGGGTACATAGAAAGACTATTGCAAAAAACTAAAACTGCAAGCTATACAACATGCATGCATACATACATATCACTACATACAGGTTACTGATGATACATATAATACTAAAATATACTTAAAAAATTCAAGACTAGCTAGACAAACTTGAACTGATTTATAAAGTGAGATAATTTACAAAAAAAAAATATCCCAGTGGTCAGGTGTGGTGGCTCTTGCCTTTAATCCCAGTCCTCAGGAGGCAGAGGGAGGCAGATATCTGTGAGATCAAGGCCAACCTTGTCTACATAATGAATACCAGGCAGGCTGGGTCTAGGGAGACCTTATCAAAACAAAACATCAAAACAAAACAAAAACCCAACAAAATGAAAGAAAACAAAGAACCATAAAAGGAAAAGTCAATCTGAGATTCTGCCAATGTTTAATCAAGCTCTGTAAGAGCTACAGTGTCTGTGAGATTTTTAAAAATTGGGTAAACTTTGTCAGTATGATTGATTATTCTTTTCTTAGAAAATTTGTCTATTGGTGAAATGGGTTTTCTGTTCTGTTACACGTATGAGCATATGACTGGTGAATTTAATAGTCACTTGAGGTTTTTAATATATCAGTATTGTGTAGCATAGGAATAGAAGACCAAAGTAAAACTCATCTATGTAAGGCGGCTGCAACAGAAAAGGGTAACTAGATCCTGGTGACTGCTCATTGTACTTCTGTCCAGAAGGTGGCAGTATTTCCTTAAGAATTCTCTAGAAAAAGCTACCGTGAAAAATCGCAATTTATCTGAGGACATCGTGTTTTGTTCTCTTTTCAAAGGCACAACACGGGAAAGCGTGGTCTCCACACCCGTCTTCTCCTCTGATGTTCGACCAATTAAAATTCTGTTTCTCTCTGGAGATCACACTTAAACTGTTAAAAATTTTTCAGTCTAAAATGAATTTACACGACTGAGTTTATGTAGATAATATTAGTCTCCATGTCACCCCATCCCCAAGAGGAGCTACTTTTTACCGAAGAGGGTCTGAGTGAAGGTTGTTGTGGCCATGACAATTAAAGCAGATGACCACTCACAGCCAGGAACATGTTTTACTTTATGAGAATCCAGTAGCATGATCTTTGCAATCATAGTGAGTTTTTTTTTTTTTTTCTTTTTCTTTTTTGGTATTTGATGGCTATCTTGCTCCATCTGTGTGTGTGTGTGCATGCGCATTTTTATGTGTATACCTGCACACGTGTGTGTGCACGTGCTCATGTGTGTGGAGGCCAGAAGTCAACGGCTTTCCAGCTTGTTTTTTGAGATAGAGTCCCTCACTGAACTTGGAACCTACCAGTTCTGTAGCACTAACAGGCAGGCCAGCAACCCCAGGCGCCCTCCTGCCTCTGCCTCCCAGTCTGGCTGTTTATGGGGTGCTGAGAATCTGAAGTCAGAGTCAGGTCCTCACGTTTATGCAGCAAGCACCTCGCAGACTGAGCCATCTCCTCAGCCTCAGCTTTCTTGCTTATTAATATTTGCTGATCCAAGAGCAACATGTCAGAGAAGAAACAGCCTTGTTTGGGCTGAGGTATTAAAAAATGATACCATGCCTTAGGCTCTGAACGTCCAGAATCGTACTGCGATCTGGTATCTTAGTAGTAACTGTTTCAGGACCCCGAAATGCTGGCATGTTTCTCTCTAACCTGCCTCCTCCTTATAGTATCCCATATCCCAGTATATGTTAATTTGTGGCATGCATGGTAGTTGTAAGCACACACATGACATACACCCAGATAAGCAGGGTTAAAAGGAACGTTGAAAACTATGATTTTACCCTTGATTTGCTTCTGACCAGAATATCTATGGCAAAATACTTACATCCTGGTTTGAGCCAAAGCTTGAAAATGAAGTTTGAAAATAAATGTTTGAATAGAGAGACATGTCGTCCTCCCCAGTCTGATTGCTATACAGTGTACATGGACTGAAATGATTCACCAAAGGCTGTAACATGATAATAATATAATGTTTGTTATGTGCCGATTAGGAAGAAAGACATTTAAAGGGCCAGGCATGGTGGTGCACACCTTTAATTTCAGGACTCAGGAGGGAGAGGCAGGTGGATCTGTCTGAGTTTGAGGCCAGCCTAGACTACCCAGCAAATTCCAGGTCAGTTGGAGCTATAGGGGGACCTTGTCTCAAAAATAGAAACAAACAAAACAAGCAAAAAACAAAAAAGCTATATAAAACCCAAACCAAACCAAAAAGGTAAACCTTTTAAAAAGAAAACATTGGAGTTATATATTATAATTATTCTTATATGTAACATATAACTAATATATACTTTAGTTATTGTAATTGCTTCAAGGTACAACTAAAGAATAAGATTAAAATATTTCTGGGGGAAGGGACTGGTGAGATGGCTCAGTGGTTAAGAGCACTTGTTGCTCTTCCAGAGTACCTGGATTCAATTTCTAGCATCCACATTGTGGTTAACACCATCTTTAACTCCAGTTAAGGGGATCTGGATGCCCTTGCTTGACCTCTACAGACTTGTTCCTGGTGCACTTAAGTACATGCAGGCAAAACACTCATACAGATAAAATAGGAATAAATAAAAATCTTTAAAGACTTTTTATTTGAGACTGGGTCTTGCTATGTAGCCTGGGATGATCTCAAAACAGTGAGTTTTCCTTAGCCTGAGGAGTGCTGAGATGTGTCACCATGCCCAGCCTAAGATAGACTGGTTCTTTGTGTTTTTATGTAGTTGTACAGTTTTGTCTTCAATTCTGGAAGGAGAACGTGTCCATTCCCAGTAGATCTCTCAGTACCCAAGTCTACTGTTGTCAGTCTGTCTTTCCCAAGTATATGCACATGTACACACACACACACACACACACACACACACAAACGCGCGCACACGGGCGCTTATAGCCTGTACACAAGTCTTTACATCTGGCTCAGGTGTTCAAATGCACTGTAATCCACAATTCCTTTTGTGTAAGGAACAGGAAATGGCTTCTCCACTCTGTTGAATGTTTCCGGTTGCTCTACATGCCAGCCACAGGAACCTTCATGCGTTGTTTCTGTAACCACCGCACAGTGGTCCTTTATGAACTTCCAGGAAGACATCTTACTCTGAGGAGATTCTTTTCTTCCTCCCTGGGCCTGTGGACCTCCCACTGCTCTATGATTCACCCGCTTTTTCTGGACCTGCCTGACCACATGACAGACATTCTATTCTTATCTGAGTCCTGAGTGGGGCAAGAGAAGTCTACTGACCTGTGCCAGATGGGGTACATGGGTGCGATGATATAGTAGGAAATATAGTAGGAAAGAGAAGACAAAAGGGCCTGGCACAGGCATAGCCCTTGTCCCCAGATTAAAAGAAACCTACATGATATAGTAGATGCAATACGAAACAATATAGCCAAGAGTGAAATTATATCTTCTGGAAGTCAGTAGTATCTTGTTCTTCAAGGTCTAGAATCTTCCATCTACGGAAGCATTTGATTTAGACTTTTCCTGAAGTTACTGGACATGAGCTGCAAATGCATTCATACTGAGGGAACTGGAGCCCTCTGTAGATCGTAGCTTATCACAGTCCTCTGTGAGCAGAGTCAGCTGGGTGTTGGATGGAGTAGAAGACAAGGAATACTGCCTGTTTTTAAAGTGCCAGTGTGTCAGTCTGGTGTATAATTTAACTGAAACCTCGTTGGCTGTCCCCGATGTGTCCTCCCTGTCTCTCTTCCTCTCCCACTTGAACGACTGGAGGTGGAACCTACCTGTGTCCATACTGTCTTCTGAATAGAACAGCTGGACTTTCTTGTTTCCCAGTCTGGTGACCCTGGAGAAATCTTGGTCACATTAAGCTTTAGGGAGACTGATGAGTTGTTATCTATCAAGAGTTGGGGCCATTCCCCTTTTTTTCCTAAAGCCTCCACTTGAGAGCTGTATTGTCCTCACTCAGACTCCCTGATCCCCTTTCCCATCCTTATACTGAGGCACATGGTTGACATACCACTGGGATGTCAGAACTCATCAGGACCATCTGCACTGATGGAGAGCTTCCTATCCCCTGGATCACCACTTTCTCTGATGCGCCCCACACCTTGCTGGAAATTTCCAAAGCTTTGTTCCCACATCAAGGATAAGGAGCAGTGGGAAGGGTCCTGACAGTGGAACTGGCTTTTCTAGCCTTTTTCATCTCTTCCCATAATCCCCTTCTAGAAAGAGCAGCCAAGTCTTGCATCTTCTCTTTGTCTTTCTCCTTGATATACGGTCTTTCTACTTTAAGGCAGGTGCAGGGTCTTAAGTGTCATACTCAGAATGGGCTGGTGTCCTAAAACAGGACCTGCCATACATTACCATTAAGGGAATTTTAGTGGGTGGCATTGAAATGACTTCCTTCCAAATAACTAGTTTTATGGTAGATGTGATGATAGATGGTTCTGTGTTTGCACATTCTTCCATTTGTTGGTTCCTTCATCTTCTCTAGTCTATGGAATTTACCCTTTTTAAAAGCCAAGTGAATCTCTGCTCAGAATCACTCAAGGAAGGACTAGAGAGGCACGTAGGCACTGCCCATTGAGCCTTCTAGAAGCTCTTGGCCACTGACTTCCTCCTGGTACTCAGGGAGGGGGCACTGAATTGGCAAGAAGACCTTCACCACTGGAAGCCCCAAGAGTCTCTGAATGATGAAGAAATATTACACCCATGCAACATTTGTCTATGATACATGGGAAAATGACTATAATATGTGTAGATTTAGGATTATGTCTGTACACCCACCTTCAATACCGGATTGTCTGTTGAAAGAAAGGTCTCACTTTTGCTCATTTACTGTTGCTTACTAGGAGATTAAAATCTTGAATTCCAATGGTATGCGTGAGGCTCAGCTTTAGTCAATATTTGCACAAAAGGTGGTTCTTGTCAAGGCATAAGGACTTAGTTGTGAAATGGTTATCTATTACAGTCCATTTAGAAATGATATTTAAATCATCATCAACAGCAAACGTCTATTGAAGAGCTACCATCTATTGAAGAGCTACCATGTGTTGCAATTGAACTAATGAATTGTTAGTCATTGCTTCCTCTTCCCATAAACATTTGCTGAAGACCAGTACCAGGCAAATTGGAGGCACCAAGCAAAGATATCCTTCCAGTGCTGAAAGCCAACTTCATTCTTACAGTGCGCAGAGGTTTTTACTTGTTCATAAGTGTAATTTAAAACTTTCCCCCAAGCTCAAAAGAGTCTATTCTCCAATGGAGTTTTCTAGAACTGCACGCAGTAGGATCTTTGGCTATGGAGAGTCTAGGTCTTTGGCAGACAGCCTCAGTGTGGGGCAGTGCCCTGAGACACCCTCTATCATCTCTTCACTGTGTGCTTACTGAACGTGAGTTCTTTTCTGCAAGTTTCTCGGGGCCTGCATTGATCACTTTTCCTGTTAATATGATAAATACCCTGACGCAAGCAATGTAAAGGATAAAAGGTTTATTTTGGCTTTCAGTTCAAGGGTCCAGTTCATGATGACAGGGAAGGCATGATGGTAAGCCCTTTAGGTGACTGGTTACAACGCATCCACAGTCAGGAAGCAGAGAGGGATAAATGTTATCACTCAGCTAACTTCCCCACAGCCCAGTTAGGATGGGTCTTCCTACTCAATTTACCAAATCTAAATAATCCTTCATAAACCCACCCAGAAAGTTGCTTTCTAGTCAATTCTAGCTTCTGTTCTTGATGGAACTTCTTCCTCAGTGTGCAATGCTGCTACCGATTGGATGATGCATTTGGCCAACGATGGAATAACTTCCTTCCAAATATCCAGTTGGATTTTAGACTCAGAGGAAGATGGACTTGTGTTCATAGATTCCTGCAGTGAGTTTGTTAGGACAACCTTCATTTTCCCTGTTCCATTTTATTGCCTCCTACTCTGAAGGAGCCAGGAAACTCTGCCCAGAATCCCTTGAGGGATGTGTGGGAAGGCACATGGAGGCGCACCCGGAAACACCCCTGATTGTCTCTTGATTCTCACACTTGGCCAGTGTGCCTGGAGCTGGTGTACTCTGGCTGGTGTTCCTGATCCTACCCAGTTCCTAGGCCAAGAAGTCAAGGGCAGCTCTTGTCCTTTGCTTCTTTGTGACAAGTTTATTTGTTCTCTCTGTCTCTCTGTCTCTCTCCTCTCTCTTTCTTTTTCTCTCTCTCTCTCTCTCATTTCTTTGCTCTCATTCCTAACAGAAATTTGGGACTTTTCCTCTCTTGTCTCAAAATTAAAAACTTTCCCCAGTTTTTAAAAAGGCCTATGGTCAGGTGAGATTATGTAATGTCAGAAGGAAATAAGAACATTGAAAAAAAAAGTTCCTGTGACCTGGGAGGAGGGTGAGGGTTGATGGGTTTATCAGTCATTCAGAGCCTATAGATACAGTGGCAGCCACCAACAGAAGTACACGCTCAGGAGGAAGTACATGCTCAGGAGGAAGTACACACTCAGGAGGATCCTTCCTTATTCACCTTGGAGTCAGGGAGCTCCCAGTTTGCTAAGGAATAGATCTAAAGCCCCAGGAATAGCCAGAATTCATAGAGCTGTGATAGCCCAAAGCATTGGGGTTGTTGGAGACCTCAGTGGTATTGTGTGTCCCTCGTGATCAGGATCCTCCAGGATCAGCACTTCTTAAGATCCTGCATGGCCAAACTGGGGAGCTCCAACAGAGACTGAGTTTAATTTTGCTACACATCAGGGGAATGGTGCTTAGAATTTAGCTTAACTTGATTAAAAGAAAAATAAGGAATTAAGATAGTTCTTGGACTGTGTGTTCTCATTGATGTTCCTGGCTGTGCCATGTCGAGTCCTTACCCTTCTCAAGGAAGATAAAATCAATGCTGTTCTAGCTGGATGTATTTGATTTCATGTTACAAACATGCTCAATGGACAATCTTGTGGGACCTCCATAGCATAAAAATGACCAAACATGTTAGAATCCCATCCTAATGTTTTAATAGAATACTTTTTTATTGTAATACAAAGAGCAGGTCAGATGGAAGCAGCAGGTTGAATCTTATGTGATAGGGTTGCTTTGCGGCTTAGCAACCGGCAGACAGAAAGGTGGAGAAGAGCGGAAGTGGCCAGCTGTGGTTTGGCTTGGGAAATCATGTTAGCCTTTCCACTGTGTGGCCTGGGTTAGGAAGGAGACTTCTCATGATTCAGTAGCACCTGCTCTGAATAGTAGAACCTGACTCCAGGCTTCCTCCTACTTCCTTCAGCCTGTCAGGAGAGTGCACTTTACCCCCAGGAACAGCAGTAACCAAGCAGAGGTATCATATATTGCATACTATATATATTACACTATATAATGTAATTTATCAAATTAACACATAATCTTTCTCTGATCAACTAAATGTGCTTGTCTCATCAACTTTTAAAAAATATTTTAGTGTTTTGCCTGCATGTAGGTAGGTGCACCCAAGTTGTGCAATGCCTACGGAGTCAGAAGTGGGCGTCAGATCCCCTGGAACTGGAGTTACACATAGTTGTGAGCCACCGTGTGGGTGCTGGGAATAGAACCCAGGTCCTCTGCAAGAACAGGCACTGCTCTTAACCACTGAGCCATCTCTCTGGCCAGCTTGCTTTTGTTTCATTTTTAACTAATTTTTGAAAATAATGAAAATCACAGAATTTCTTCTTTGGTCACATGAGTTAATAAGTTTGGAAATGAAACAAATAACAGCAATGAAAACCCTCTATTCTAAATGAAGCAAGAAAGAGTACTCCTCCTGTGTGGGATGGGCATGACTTATAGACTACTGTATCCCAAAGCACTTCTTATGTGTGATTTCATTTAACCCTAACAACCACTCTGTGGGATAAACAGTCCTGTAACCTCTTGCAGATAAAGCAGTCAAATCTTAGAGAGGTTAAGAGTCTCCTACAGGCAGTGCTGGAATTAGAATTTAAATGGAACTTGTTTGTAGCTAGAGTCTATGTTCTTTACATTCTACCCCAGCAACCCTACCTAGACTTAGGCACTGAGTCCACAGTGGAATTGCTGAAGAGAAGGGTAAAGGGAAATTTAGAACTACAGGACTTTACATGACTGGTAAACCCTTGGAATCTACAAAGTAACTGGTCAATTACTCGATCACATAAAGAGAGTTCTGACAGCTCATCTAGAGCATCGTCTAAATTGTTGGGTTTAGGTGAAGGTATTTGAAGAACCCACAAAGGATTAACATGCAATCACCTTATTTAAGTCATAAGAGAGATTAACATGTACTAAGCCAGGCTGAAATGATAGATGCAAAGCTAACAGGAAGTAATTTCACTTTTGACAGATCCCTTCCTCATTCTTTCACTCTCTCCAGATGGAGGGCAATGTAAACTTCATATTGTAGAGTAAATGCCTATTGATTGATTAAACATTGATGATGGCGCTCTGCCTCCATCTGCATGGGAAAAGGCTGTTTTCAGAGTTAACCCTTCAGTTGGTCTGACACATGCTATCAAGATACATGTTGAATTTTGGAAGCCAGACTGTCCACAGCTGTGCAATTATGTAAATGAGGCTAATTTCCAGACCTCATTTGCATGCAATGGTAAAAAGCTACTTTTGTGGTTTAGTTAGATACAACACACATTGGGATGGTGTTATTGACTTCATTCTGTCAGGAGCACATGGAGCCTGCCCATTATTTGGGAGTCTCCTCTTACTCCACAGTAACATATTTTTCTCTAAGTTGACCAGGAAGGAGTTCCCCATCTACTCAAAATAAGCATCTTTCAAGGGCCATGTTTATTTCTTACCAAGCAGTCTTGTGGCCTGATGAGAAATGAGTGTATCTTCCTCTTTGAAGTCAGAGTGGAAACCAAGGGAAGGATGTGTGCTTATCTTGATTTTTTTTTTCATCCTAACAGTAGCTTCTACAATACACAGTTCTTTATTTGGTTTGGGATTTTAGTGTGCGAGAATTGCTGTTGGTCTCACCTGAAGTTCATCCCACCCAAGGCTCCAGTCTTGACAGGGATCCCAGGAACAGACTCAACAATATAACAGACAGTCCTGGGTCTGCTGGTGTCAATATAATCTAAAACACTCATTTTGTTTTTCATTCAGCAACTCCTACTGAGCAGCTCCCACGAGTGAGGCAATGCCATACAATACAGAAAGATGCAGAAACAGAAAGCTCACTCACTCCCTGTAGAATTTAGTGGAGGAAAGAAAATGTGCATAGGTAGAATTAGATACTAGATAGATAATAGTGTCTGAGAGGGCGAGGAGGAGGAGGAATGGAGAGAAGTGGAGGAGGACCAAGGTAAAGGGGAAGAGGAAGAGGATGAGGAAGAGGAGGTGGAGAAGGAACAGGGAAAGGAGGAAGAGGAACAGAAGAAGTAGGAGGAGGAAGAGGAGGAAGAGGATTAAAACAGGGAGCTTCACACAGCAGGAATATTTACTATAAGGTCACTATTCCGAATGTGTTATGTGTGAACCTATCTAAATCCTTCTTGAACATTTTTCTTACCTCCTCTGATATAAACCAGGACATTAAAAAAATTGATATGTGGTGTATTAAGTGACATGTCATGAATTATTCTGTTCCTCCCAACTTAAAAGTAGTCTGACTTCAAATTTCAAGTTCCTCTACATTTCTGTGTTTTTTTTTTTTTAAAGAGTTTATTTGTATTCTATGTGTATGAGTGTGTTGCCTGCACATATGTAAGAGTACCTGTGTCCTGCAGTGCCCTCAGAGGTCAGAAGAAGGTGTCAAATCCCTGGGAACTGGAGTTATAGATGGCTGTTAGCTGCCATGTGGGTGCCGTGTGGGTGTGGAATTGAACCTGGGTTCCCTGGAAGAGCAGCCAGTGTTCTTAGCCACCGAGCCATCTCTCCAGCCCCTCAATTCTTAGGATAAATGAACACAATCTATTAGGTTCTGACTAGTAGATTCCTAATAGACCAGCAGTTAGAATTTGAGGCTTCTCTGAAAGTCGATTAGTGTTTAAAGAAGCCTGCCCGGCTAGGCAAGCAGTGTGATTCAATGGGTGGGATAAAATACAGGGTGTCATTTCCAATTCTGTCACTTATTCATAAGGAAGTCACTGTAACAGCTATATATTTTAGTTTTCATAGCGATAAAATGCAGATAATAAGGTTTTAGAAGCCATTATAAGAACTTAATAGTGGAGCAGATCTTTAGAAACATCAGATGATTAGAATCATCTGATCAATGTTCAGATATACCGTGCAAGAAGATAAGGAAGCGCACCTTCAAAATAACATTGTGAAAATTTTATCAATATGTTAAAATACTATATATATATACATATACATACAGATATGTAATGTAATATGCATGTGGCCCATGCTTGTAATTCCATTGTAATTCCCTCACTCTGGAGGACAAGGTAGGTAGATTGCTCTGACTTTTGACACCACTCCAGACTATAAAGTAAGTTTGAGGCTAGCCTGAGCTATGTAGTGAGACTCTGTCTCAAACAACAATAGCAGCAACAGAATGTGTTTGCCCGTTTGTTCACTATTTAATTCATATTATTTCTGTCCCTTTTTAAGCATTTCAGTGCCTTAGAAAGAAAACTAATAGTTATAAGATTCCTTTCTTAGAAAATTAATATTGTCTTAAGATTTCTTTCTAATTGCTCTCTGTACATTCACCTTGTTTGGGCCCTCGTCTCTGCTGGTTGCTAATGACATTTGAACTCAGACTTGCCTGTGAGTCAGGGGAGAGCATTTCCTTTGCCTGAAAGTCCAGAAAACTGCATGATGAACAGACCTCACTCTGAAGGTGACCGACTTGCTCTCAGCACAGCTGGGGACTCTTGAGACAGAGTCAGTTCCATAGCCTTTTGGCTGGGAAGTGATTTTGTGGTACTTCCCCGCCCGTTCAACTCACATTCTTTTGGCACAATTTTATGGATTCATTCAAGTTGGCAGTGAGTAGAGTAAAAAATTCCAAGCAAATGCCTATAAGTTGTGGGCTCTTAGGAATTCTGGTCAACATGTGTTTGGTGCTTTTAAGAAACAATTCTGCTGGCCGGCTGCCTGGAGACAACGTAAACCTGGAAGGCGGCTTTGATTTCTCTGGATGGGTCCTCACCCAACTTCAGTCCCATCTGATAACCTTAACTGTTTTGCATTTCACCAAGACAGTGTAAGCTGAAAGGCACACTATGTCACCCTCAGGCTTGGGCAACGGGGGCAGCTGCACTGTACCTTGTGCATTGGAGAGAGTACCACCTGATGACTGGGCTCCTCCATACAAGACAGAGGGTGTGGTGCTGAGGGAGGGCGTGTCAGGGCACAGCACAGCCACCAGCTGTCTTTCTAGACTACATTTAGAGTACTCAGGGCCCCAGGATTCCTTGCGTAGATTGTCTTGAACCTGTTTGTAGGTCCTGCCTGGGCCTCTTCCCAGAATTTTTTCTCTCAAAGAATAAGAGCCTGCTGTGCATTAGCTACTTTTCTCATTGCTTTGATAAAATGTCTGACAAGGGGCAATGTAAGGAAGGAAGGGTTTTCAACTTAAAGTTCTAAGGTAACAGCCCATCCTGTCAAGAAGGTCAGGGCAGCGAGAGTTTGAGATGACTTGTCACATGACATCCACAGTCGGGAATTAGAGTGATGAATGCTAGCACTCAACTCACTTTCTCCTTCCTGTTCAGTCTAGGACTCCAGCCCACTGAATGTTGCTGCCCACAGTTAAGGTAGGACTTCCCACCTTAATTAACTTAATCTAAATAATCCTTCACAGGGCACCTAGAAGCTTGTTTCCTGACAGATTCTAGATCCTGTCAGGCTGACAATTAATATTAAGCATCACATGCTACGTGAACATCTTTAAGCCGAAGCAGTAGGCAGAGGCTGTTTTCAAAGGACTATGGACAGAGCTTGAGTGTGCAGACGTGGGTGTCTGCACATTTTCTTGGTGTGTTCTTGTGTGGTACAACCTGATCAGTGGTTAGAAAACAGAGCTGCAAGGTCTTGAGCTTGGACATGTGTTTATTATTGTTCATGTCACTATAAACAGGTACCTAACAAGGAGTGACTGAAGGGAGGGAGCAAGGCTCATAGTTCAAGGATATACAGTCTGTCATGGCAGGGAGGTCATGACAACAGTGTGAACCTGCTTATCACATTGTATCTGCTGTCATGGAGCAGACCACAGACAGGAAGTAGAGTGGGACTATCAGACCTCAAGCCCTTCATCCAGTGAGGATCCACCTCCTAAAGGTTCTACAGCCTTCTAAGGCAACACCAGACAGCTGGGGATCCAAGTTTTCAAACACATTTCACCTTCAAATTACAATATGGTATCTCTCTTCTGTGTCCAGCCTAGAAACCTGTTAAGACTCTCAATGAAAGCTTAGTTTCCCAAGTCCGAAAGAAGTGTGTATGTCGAGATAATAATACATATCCCATGTACTGAATACAGATTTGTTCATACATTGTTCTTGAACTCCCAATTCCTTGATCTCCATCACCCTGATTCTTCTCCTTATTCTGTGATCACTCTTCGACCTCTCTTAAGAACTGATGAATTCCAGGGTTTCTTCTATTTTTGTGTGGTTTCAGAGTCTATTTTTTAAAATTAGCATACGTGGGACTGGAGAGATGGCTCAGTGGTTAAGAGTACTGACTGTTCTGGCATTCAGTTCCTAGCACGCATATGGCAACTAACAAACTACCCTTAACTCTAGTTCCAAGGGATCCAACGTCCTCTTCTGACCTCTCCACAAAGTCATTGCATGACACAGGTGCACTTACACACATGCAGGCAATACACTCATCCAAGTAAAATATTAAAAATAAACAAAATTAGCATATAAAGTAATATGTTATGACCTGTCCATACACAGCTGTCATTGTACTTTGCTTTAGCTTGCTGTCCCCCTCACTGTCACTTCCAACCTCTTACTGGTCCTTTTTCTTCTTTCATGTCACAGACATTCTGTTACTCTTTGTTGTCCTGTCCAGAACTTTTCTTCCCCCTTCTTAGTCCCTTCTGTGCTTTCATGTCACACAGACACAGATAAAAATTTAAATTTTGATTCTGCATGTGAGAGACGTGTGATACTTGTCTTTCTGTACCTGGCCTATTTCATTTAATATAATAATTTCTCAGATCATCCATTCTCCTACAAATGCTATAATTTCATTCCTCACAGCTGAATAAAATTCCATTTTGCCTATGTATCACATCCTTTATCCACTTATTTTTTGTTGTACATCTAGGCCAATTCTACTTCTTGGCTCTTGTTAATAGCAGAAATAAACATGGGTGTGCAAGTGTCTCCGAGGTCGGACTCAGAATCTGCATATATCTAGACGTGGTCTGGCTGGGTTATAGGGTACTCTTATTTTCAGGATTTTTTTTAATATTTATTTTTTTTATTTGTGTGTATATGTGTGTAAGTACGCACTGCATGTGTGCACTGCATGTGTGCAGGTGCACAGGAGGCCAGAGGAGGGTTTGGGTCCCACAGGGCTGGAATTACAGGTTATGAACTGTCCAATATGTGTGCTGGGAACCAAACTACATTTCTCCCTCTATTTTCAAACTTTTGAAGACCTTTGTACTGGTTTGCCGTGTGGCTGTCTAGGATGACAGCCATGTCCGCAGTGTATAAAGGTTCCTCTTTTCCTACTTCCTCATTAGCATTTGTTCTCTTGATCATTCTGTTTTCACAACTCTTCCCAATCTATACAATGCCAACTTTATACATTGTGTGTCTCTGCTTTGTGAGATCGTATGCCCCTAGTATGTCTACTTTCAAGTCTGACCTCCTGCATCCAGGTAAACAGTGTCCTTCCCCTGTCCTTCCCCTGTCTAAGTTACCTGTCTACCTTTCATCTAGACTTGTCATCTTCTCTGTGTCTTAGGCTTTGTCAATTTCCCCCAGGGTCTGGGTTTCTCTTCTCTTCTCTTTTAACATCAAATCAGCTGTGAGATCCCAATGTAAGAGGAGGAGGAAAGAGAAGTTCAGACCTTGGGGGGATGGAGAAGATGTCAAGTCTAGATGAACAGGCGGACAGGCAACTTAGACTTTCCAGATCTGTGTCTTCCTTTCTCACCACTGTCGCCACAGATCTGTCCTGACATCTCTTTGAAATTGGGTCAACGCTTCCTGTTGATCTCCCTGATTACCTGTTTTTAAACTCCAACAAAATAATTTATATAGGGCATAAATCTCATCAAGTCATTCTCCTCTTTAAAAAAGTCATCAGTAATTACAGGATAAGTGGCAGGGTTCTTAGTATAACACATGCAGGCCCCAGGCAATTGCTGAAACCTGTCTCTTCCTCTCTGCCCCCTGCTACACCCTATATTAAAGTTAAATCATAATACCTCTTTGTTATACATCTCCTGCTTCAAAATATGCATGTGGATATCTCACATGACAGGACCGTTTTCTAATGCTCTCTGCCTGAAACACTTTAACTCCTAAATTCAGGCCCCAAATCATTTCTACCAGGAAGTTTTTCCCACTGCACGGCTGGGAAAGCTCTACCTTACTCTTCTATGGTCACTTTGTAACCTTTAAGCAATCCTTATTACATTATATTGAAAAGATTTTCTTCTGGATAAGTCCCCTTAGTATACACAGTTAGTTGTAGAGCTGGGTGTGTTTAACTTAGCTTAGTGTCTTCTTCACTTTAGCATAGAAGGTATTATGTAGCATCTTTTCAGTTTCCAGTGTGTCCCACTGTACTTGTATACAGAGAAATTCTGGAGTTTGTCAGTGGAGGGAAACTCTTCTCATTCTGCTTCATCTAAAGGGATCCAGTTCTTTAATGATAATGATACTAAAATGCTGGGGACATGCGATTGACTTATTCCAGGGTGATATAAATGAACACAGTTGATGATGGATGGAGGAACAGGAAGAGAAGGGCCTGGAGCGAGGCGATGGGAGACTTTATCTGTGTGAAGGACTTTGGATTTCATTCCAAGACAAAAAAAAAAAAAAGGACAAAAAGCATTCCTTTTCACCTTTGTTCTTATCTCAATTGGAGGAGAAGATTAAGGAAAGTCAGCACTCAGGTTGCTTGTCTTAAGTCCACAGAGCAAAGTGGCTGTGCGTAGATACATTGGGTCCAGCAGGGACTCCATTCCCAGGTAGCTCCTGCTCTCTGGTATGTGAACCATTTACATTAGAAGTGGCTCTTCCACCTTCAGTTGAGGGGCCCAATTGACAGCTTGCTAATGAACAATGCTCTGTCCCAGCAAACAAGAGCTGGAGCAGATGAGTGAGTGTCCCTGTCTCAAGCCACAGCCTGGGGACAGTTTCTGACTGTAATGAATACTTAAAAGGCTCTCATCCCTGCTAAGATCTGTTTTGAGCCTGGGCCCTCAAACAGTCCTGTCCTTATTCGGAATGACTCTTCCTTTTCTGTTTGCCCTGACATGACATGGCTGCTGGGTTTTATTCCTGTCACACCTTCTTTGAGCCTGGCCTTAAACACAGCCTTTCAGAGAGAGGCTGCCTTCTGTTTCAGTCTCTGACTTGCCATTCACTCTTTGACCTTAGACAGTTACTCAGCCTTCCTGAACCTCAGTTATCCTTAGTTTTTTAAGTGAAAGTCATTGATAACTGCTTCATGGGTGTGTAGACACGATGAAATGAAATAATGCATGTGAAATATTAAGTATCATGCCTCCCACATAGTAGGTATTCCCAAGAGTGCACACTGTGATTGTTCCCAGCCTAAGAGAGAAAATCTAGTCTGGAATTGTCTTTGGCTTTCACTACTTATGCATGTTGAGGGTCGGGGGATGTGGGTGGCTCCTAAAACATTAGTCACCCTTGGATGAGGACAGCTAAGTGTCATCTATATTGATGATCTTCAGACTCTCAAGTGACTTTGGGGCTGGAGATGATAATGGCTGTTATTAAGAGACTCTGGTCTGGTGTGGGGTTATCACTCTACCATTAGAGACCTGGTCATCTCCTTCTATTTGCACAGTTCTTATTCTACACTAAACAGAAGACTCAGGGAAGATAATGATCCTCATTTGTATCCGTTAGGGTCTCAACCTGCTCTGAAATGTTCTTCATTAGGCTTGTAAGCTATATTTGTTTTCATTACCCCCGTCCTTTCACAGCTATTTGCTTCTGCTTTTTCTAGATAGTTCTGTGTAAGAAATATATTTTCTTATCTCTTCCTGTCATTCATTCTCTGTTTCTTGAATTGTGTGTGTGTGTGTGTGTGTGTGTGTGTGGTGTATGAATGTGTGTGCAGGTGTGTGGGCATGTACATTCAACCATGCATGTGCATATGTGGAGGAGAGAGGGGATAGTTATCTCCCTCTATGGAGGGAGTTTTGAAATAAGGTTTCCTTGGAACTCACTGGTTTTCCTGGACCGGCTGGCCAGGAAATTCCTGGGGTCCATCTGTCTCTACCCTTCCAGCCCTGCAGTTGGAGCTGTACACTGCCACGCCCAGCTTTTTAGGTGGGTTCTAGGGATCTAAACTCAAGTTCTTCTCCTTGAGCAGCAAGCACTTTACCCACTGAGCCATCTCCCTACTCTTCATTTTATTTTTGTAGCTTTCTTCATCAGTGGCCCACAGGCACTCCTCTGAAGCCCTGCCTCTTGGGGAGCTTGGATCAGAGTGCCTGTAAGATCTCGGCTGCTTCACCGTCATCTTACATGGTTTTTGCACTGACCTAAAAGGTTTTTCCCTCAATTGCATGCAGACTGTCCAAGGTCTGGGCCTTTGAAGAGCTCTGTTCTGTGGTGATGATCACCCAGACAACCACAGTTGAGCTTCAGAGAAAAATGCTTGATTACAAAACTGCCAGTTTTCTCTTCTTAGAGCAACCAGATAACTAACAAACAATCAAGAGCGCCTCACAGTTGCTAGGCTTGTGTGCAAGCTCGAAGAACAAGCTGTGGGCTCCATATGTATAAGAAACCAAACACACAGCTGCCTCCAGGCAGCGGCTTCGCTTGTAGATAAAGGAGGAGGTTGGCATGATGACAGGCTCTTGCCTGGGCCGGGAAAGTGGACACTGTCGCAGAAGCTGGTTGAGAGCAGTCTTGTGAGTTTTCCCCTCTCACAGGGAAGGCTCTGTATTCCTGATCCTTGCAAAAGGCCCTGCTGGAACCCAGAAAACCACCAGGGAGGAAAACAAAGTCTTTAAGGTGCCATTGTGAAAGTAGAGAACATTCGGGATTTCCCACAGCCCTGGCTCCCACGTGGTCTTCCCACAGTCACAAATGTGATTCTGCTAGTCACTGTTTTGGTAAATGAGTCATATTGTAGCAATCTTCATGAATTAAAGATAATTATATTTTTACTCAGCACTAGTTAAGAAAACTCCCTCATCCTTCAATGAGCTGTCTTTTTAATCTAGTGTTCTGGAAGGTCTTTTATAGAGTTTTAACCTAGTTCCTTGCTCCTTTTCCAAGATCAGTTAATGCCTTTCTGATTTTCACGCCTCCCTCCATTTTCTTGTGGATTCTTTCTCATTGTTCTTTTCTTTGCATTCACAGGAAGCCACTGCAGTGGATTAAATTAGGCTGGCCCAGAGGGGACAGAGATAACATTCTTCCATAGCCAGGAGAGTTATTTATAAACCGTGACATTAGTCTTTCATTCCTCAAAGAGAAGGTTACTGTTCACATCTCATCTGCCTTGTACTAAGTTAAAATCTTCTTTGAAACGACCGTGGAATCGAGATGAATTTGCCAATAATTATAGCTACTGTTTTGAGTCTAAGAAAGCATGTTAAGGGTTTTATGTAAGAATCCTGACAGGTCAAAATAACCCCAGGAATTAGCTACTATTTTCTCCATTTAACAGATGACTAAACCGAGGTATAGAGATGAAATCATTTGCATAAATCCTACAGCTGGGGCAGAATCTCCTGGAACCAAACTTTCCTTGATTATCTATTAATTAATCTTATTTGAAATTTGTTTTACTTTTGAGACAAGGTAGCATAGACTGCACTCTTAAACTAACTTGGCAGTAGATGATCTTGATCTCATGATCCCCCTGCCTCTGTCTCTTGAATGTTGGAGTTATAGGCATACATCACACCCTGTTTCAAGCGTTATTCCAAAGGGGACACAGAATCACCAGACACAAACCTTTGGGTCATCAGATTGGCCTCACAAGAGTGGGCTGACTTTCTCTAATTCACATTGTTTGAGGATGGGCAGGAACTGAGGCAGGACCAACCTCCCCAGACTCCATTTTTTAATGCTTCCTTTCTTTTCCTGACTGTGACCGAGCCTTTATAAAGTTGAAATACACTTCAGTTTGACTTCGGGACTGCTCATTTTGTAATTAATTGATCAATTTATGTGTGGGGGCACATGTGTGTAGATGGAGGTCAGAGGACAACTTTTGGGAGTTGGTTCTCTCCAGCCACCCATGAGGGTCCCAGGGATGGTACTGTTCATCAAGGTTGATAGCAGATACCTTTATTCATTAGACATCTTGCCAGCCCCTCTTTGGGACCTTTGAGTTTGCCTTTTATGTCCTGATGTCCTCTCCCTAGCCCTTACCTCTCTATAAACCACCCACAAAGGGCTTTGCCCTTCAGATATTGAAGTTTATGTGGCTTGGGGTTGGATTTGGGTCAATCCAAAGTATAGCCAGGGGTGTTTCTCAAGCATCTTCAGGGGATCACCTGGGTTCTGATCTGATGGTACTGGGTGGGGCCTGAGAATCTACATTTCCCGTAAGGTCACAGGGGCAAAGCGTGGTTTCGATGTGTTCCCCTGAGGTCCATGTGTTAAAGGTTTGGTTGCTGACCTGTAGCGTTATTGGGGATGATGGGACATTGAAGAAGCATAACCTAGTGGAAGGAAGTTACGTCATTGGCAAGGTGCCCTCAAAAGGGATAAGGGACTGGGCCTCTTGATGTTTCTCACTGCCCCCAGGTGCCAAGATGTGGGTGGGTTTCTCTATCAGTGCTCCAGCCCTGGTGCTCTTAATCACCATGCTCCCAGAAATGGTAGCGACAGACACAGTCGTGGACCAAAGTCTGAAATGTAGTCAAGAATAACCTTTCCTCCTTACAAGTTGATACCTCAAACATTTTTGTCACGGTGATGGAAAGCAGGTTACAAGGCTTGACGGATGAGCATTTCAAACGGGAGCCTCTTGTGTGGACTCGCCTGCTCTGCTCTCCATATAGGAGTGTGTTCCCCGGTGTGCTGTCTGCCCAGTCCAAACCTTGACCTCCGGGTCAGGAGGGTTCTGGGCGCGGATATCCCTCCTTTTTAGGTTCCATCTCCCTGCAGCTGTGCTTCCTAAGATTTGCCTTTCTACACACCTTGATCGCGTCTTTGTTCCCGAAGGCTCCGCTTTTCCTGCTAGGTGAACTTGGGCGTATTACTTTCCTTGTTGCCATGATATAATATCCGACAAAAGCAACTTCAAGCAGGAAGGATTTATTTTTAGTTCATCTTGGTGCAGAAGGTGTGGGGACAGGAGTACTCGGCAGCTAATGACATTGTATTCAGTCAGGAAGCAGACTGGGAATGCTGGCTGGACCACAGCTCACTACCTCCTTTAAATTCAGTTGGAGGCCCTTGCCCATGGGATGGTGCTGCCCGCCTTTATTTAAAAGGCACCAAAGATCTTTCTGGAAATACTCTCATCAGTATACCCAGATGTGTGTTTCCATGGCGATTCTAGGTCCAGTCAAGTTGACAACAGAGATGAACTACTACACTGGGCTAATCTATTCACAGAGCTCGGGTTTCCTCCTCATTAAGAATGGACCAGATGCTCAGGAGGGTCCTAGTTAGAACTAGGGTCTAACCCTTCCCCAAATGATGTGAATTAGAGAAAGTCAGCCCACTCCTGTGAGGCCAATCTGATGACCCAAAGGTTTGTGTCTGGTGATTCTGTGTCCCCTTTGGAATAAGGCTGGAGCAGGCTACTAAGTACTGTGGTTTAAATCTTTGTGCCCCTGCAAAACTCATGTTGAAACTTAGTCCCCTGTGCAGTAGTGCTAGTGTGAGGCCCTAAGGGGGTCACTGCTTAGGAGGAATCCATACTGGCAAAGAGAATCAGGAATCTTATAAGTGAGGCTGCACACCGCATTTGGTCCTTTGGACCCTTCTTCCTCTGAGGTCACCATGACGAAGCTGCATCTCAGAAGGAGAGACAGTCAGCCTTCATCATGCTCAGAAATCACTGGTACCTTGATCTTAGACTTTCCACTTTCCAGAGTGCTGGTGTTTCCAGCAGGTGGGGTGCTGCTGCCAGGGCTCCCTGAGAGGACAGAAGGGCATGTTGGCAGTGGAGATGGTGGCTGCTGCTGCATGGGCCTTGCTTTCTGATGTGAGACTTCAGTCCTCCTTGTCCCCCCAGCCAGCTTGGAGATGGGCCACGGAAACTGAAAACCACTCCCTGGCTGATTACTTGGACATCAAGGAATATCTGCTGTGGAGAGAAATGCCTGCTGGCCGCTGAGTCACTTTCCAAGGTGATGCTAACCCAGAGGCATCTGCACAGCAGCCTCCATCTATTTCTCCATCTGGCTGTATCAGTTCCTCCCCCTTGAAAGCAGTGAGCTGGTGGATGGATGCGGCTGCATGGCTTTCCAGGGAATTGGTTCGGTATCTTTCATGTCAGTGATATCTGTGAGAAACAGGAAACTGTTTTCCCATCTCATTCACATAATAGATAAGATGAGAAATTAGTGGCTGGATGAGCAACCTGGGGACTCTTCATTCTGTCACAATAAACAAGGATCGGCTGACGCTGGCGCATGCGCAGTGTGTTATGGTACCTGCTGCACTCTGTCAAGCAAGAGCCCGGAGCGTCAGACTCATGGGGGTTCCTTTTCGGTGTTTCCCTGTGACTCTGCTCAAGCTTTCTCCACTCCAGAGGCATCATGTAAATCAGTGGGTTGTATGACCACTTAAAGCTTTGACTATGGGCAACCACTGGGACTCCTCCCGCATCGTCCTAACCATGCACAGCCACACCTCAGGAGTGGTTCTGCACCGGCAGTCGTGGCCACTTGGGCACCTGTGAGGTCTACGGCATCCCAGCCCCAGCTCAGACTTACTGAATCAGAATCAGCAGTTTCACAGGGATTCCTGGTGGGTTCATTCCTGTGCACACTGGGCTTTGAGGAGCCAGAAGCATTGAATTTTGTCAACTCCAGGAAGTGCAGAGCTGGTAACACAGCATTTGGTCTAGGTATATATATTGACTGAATGTTTGTCCTTAGTGCAACATCTGACCTCCGAGTTTCTCCTCAGCACACCTGGTGAGCAGGTGTGTTCTACCACACAAGGACAAGGGAGTGGAGAGCCTGAATCTGTGAATGTGGTTAGGAGTACTAAGAAGGAAGGCTTGCTGATCATACAGAAGGAAGTGATGGACTAAGCCTAAGGTTTCCCTCTCTGTAGACACACTTCATTGGTATTATGCTTCCTGCCATAAGAAACTTGTGGACTGGGATGGATGTGAAAGGAACAAGAAGTCAGATTCATTACATTTAAATTAGTGGGAAGGAAGCCGGACATGATGGCATACTCCTGTAATCCCAGCACTGGGTGGTAGAGTAGAAATCAGGAGTTCAAGGACATTCTTGTCTACACAGTGTTTGAGGCAGCCTGGGATACATGAGACTGTATCTCCAGAAAAATGAAAGGAAAATACAAACAAAATCAAAAGTAAAACCCAAATCCCATAGTAACAATACCAACACCACCATAAGCAACAACAAAACAAAAGGCCAAATTAGAGCTGAGGGTTCCTTGCTGCGTGTAAACATTACATGTAGAATTTGCACTAGGTGGTGTCACAAAGTGATACCACCGCCCAGTGTCTCCAAACACCCACAATGTATTCTTTTCCAGTTCTGGAGTCTGCGAGAGCTTGAGATCAAGTGCAGGCAGGCCACTTCCTGTGGCTTGCGATGACCATCTTCTTCATGTGGCCTCCCATGGTCTTCCTTACAAATGTTTGTGCCCTAACCCCTTCTCCTGCAGCTAGCCTGCGGTTGGATTAGGACCCATTAGGCCTTCATCTTAACTTGTCCACTGGTCAGCTTCCTTGGAGACTCTGAGAGTGAATCTGTTTCATGCCTGTCTTCTAAATCCTTCAGCAGCTCCTGGCTCGGGGAGGCATCCTGAGTATCTGCTTTGATCATCACCCAGCAGGTTCCCTCTGTGCGTGATCACCTCCAGGTTTCCCCTTCTATAAAGACACCAGTCAGATGGAGTGAGGCCCAGCCCAACAGCTTCATTTCATCTCGATGACCTCTGCTAGGACATTCGTCTCAACGAAGATCACATTGTGAGGTGCAAGGGCTTTGTACCCCAACATTTTTTTTAACGTACAATTGAGTGCATAGAGAAACTGAATTTCGGCATTTCGTGCAAACCTCCCCTGATGTTGCTGGGTGAGGGGGGCATTTATTTTCTGCTCCTACCTTCCTTTTGGAAGCTTTTGGGATCAAGAAGGCACGAGTGCATGGAGGACATGCCAGGGCAGGACAGCGGTGCAGCTGGAAGAATGGAAGTGCGCCAAGGCAGGGCCTTTTGTTGTTGTTGTTGTTGTTGTTTAATGTTTAGAAGACTGAAGAAAGGGAAATCAATTATAGGGCCTACCTGAATTTTATTTCCTCACCCAAAACCAAATTACTCAGCAAACTTATCGCTTGCTATTGCAGGCTTTGGTATTAAAGAAAACAATCAGGCGGGCAGGATTAATCTCTGACAGCGCCTTATCTTTAACTTGCACCTTTGTTATTTTCTGATGAGCTTCTCCTTTTTGCTGCCACGTTGTACCATACCTCACTGGCTCCTTTCATTTTATCATCAGGCAAGAGCGGAGGACCTTTCAGTTTATTAAAAACCTTTATTTGTGAAGAACAAAGGGGAGAAGGCAAACAGTGAGGTCAGACAATCTCTCTCCTGCCAGGAGTCGCTCACCTGTTATTTAGAGTGTTATCAGTTAGGGGGAGACTTGCATCCTGGAAAATGAGGCTCTGACAGGCTCCTCGGGTGCACACACACACATGCACACACACGCACGTGCACACAGATCCCTCGTGTCTGACCTATTGCACATCAGCCTCCACAAGGGTCCCGGACTAACAAGGCTGCAGTTTCTTCTTTTGTCTCTAAGCTTCTGAACACTCCGCCCAGCAATGCTGCCCCTCTGCTTTACACTGGCTTGCTTTCTTCAGAGTAGCTGAGGCTGCCTATACAGGAAAGAGCCTGGTCACTTCAGTCTAATGTGAGCTTTGTTGGCTAACAGGGAACCACATTATCTTCTATGCATATTATCACCACCACCATCCTCACCATCACCCTCACCATCACCATCATCATCACCATCACAACCATCACCACCACCACGCTCACCATCACCACCCTCTCACCCTCACCACCACCACCATCCTCACCATCACCCTCACCATCACCACCATCATCCTCCATCATCACTGTCACCACCATCACCACAATCATCACTATCACCAGCATTGTTGTGTTTGAATGAGAAATGTCCCCTATAGGCTCAAGTGGTTGAAGGTTGGTCGGCTGGTGGTGCTGTTTGGGGAGGTTATGGAATCTTTGGAGGTGTGGCCTTGCTGGAGGGGCATGTCGCTGGGGGTGGGCTTTGAGGGTTCACAGCCTTGCTCCATTTCCCCTCTGCACTCCCTCTGCCTCCTGTGCCTGCTTGAAGATATGAGCTGTCAGCTTTCTGCTCCGACTGCTTCCTGTAATGCTTCTCCAACCACGGTATATTTCTTTTCCTTCTGGAACCCTAGCCAAAAAAAAAACCTCTTCTATAAGTTGCTTGGGTCATTGTGTCTTATCACAGTAACAGAAAAGTAGCTAATACAACCACCATCTTCACCATCATCATTGTCGTCACCATCATCATTGTCATCACCATCATCATTATTTTGAGGCAGGGTCTCAGTGTAGCTCAGGATGGCCACAAATTTATGCTCCCACAGTTTTACCCTCCCATGGGTACGTCTCACCACACCCAGCCTCTTCTGTACATCTTACTTGCCATTTATTATTTCACAATGGCTGGGAGGGAGCTTGGGGCACTGCTGCCTCATGTGTGGAGGCCTTTTGCATGCTAGCGGCTATCCTAGGACTCTACCTGCCACTTTGAAGTGATTCCAGTAATTGGTAAAGACACCGCAAATGTCCTCATATTTTTTCACCACAGTTTCTTCTGGTCTCAAAGGGGGCCTTAAGAAAATGGAGAAGTCTCCTGTAGTTTCTCGTGCTCTGATCTATTTATTGTAGAATAGAATGACTTCCAGATAGGGCCATTGTATTCATTGCTTTTCTTATATCTGTGACAGAATCCTGCTGAAAGAAACTTAGGAAGGGAGGGCTTACTTTTGCTCATATTCCTTACAGTCTATCTTGACAAGGAAGCATGGGGAAACAGTGTGAGACAACTGGTTACATCATACTCACAGTCAAGAAGGAGAGAGAGAGAGAGGAGAGAGGAGAGAGACTGGCATTCAGCTTGCTTTGTTTTAATGCAAGTCAGTATCTCAGCCTATGATACGAATCAGCTACCAGGTGGGTTTTCCTTCTTCCTTTAAACCTCTCCGTTGGAGACACTCCCCAGAGATGCGTCTCCTGGGTGACTCCAAATCCTGTCAAGTTGACAAGTTTAGCTATCAGCTACGTTTAATTATCACGACTCTATCTGCCACTAATGGATAGGATGGCTTTTAAAAAACCACTTAGACCTCTCCAAGGGTTGAACAGCATGCTCTCTAAAAATGCATGGGGACCTGTGCATCTCTGATATGCATGTCCACCCATTGCTCTACATCATAATGCAAATCAGAAAATCTGAGGTTGAGATAAAACCTACTGCCTGTGCCTTCCAGCAGATATGTTTGTTTCTTGTTGTAAATGGGGACCACATGCTTGGTCATGGCCTCCAAGGGTCAGATGCCCAGTCACAAGTGAACTGGGTTTACAGCTTAAGTTCTCTGCAGGCTGATGCTGAGGTGTCATTGGGCTTGTGAACTCACCTGAAACCCAAGCTTATCTTCAATATTACTAAGGCCAGATGATGTTCTTACCTCCCAGAGGTTGCCTGCACTGCATCCCAAGTCGGTTTGCCTCCTACCATGGATCTCTTTCTATGACAGTGGGACTACGTCCTCTGACATTTCACCTGTGTTCAGAGGCTTCTGTGATCAGGTCAGGCTGACTCAGGATAATCTCTCTTTTGCTGAGGGTGATATTTCTTGTGTTTACAGGTTCCTTAAGGGCAGGACATGACACACACACAGGCTTGAACACAGGAGATAGGAATCTGGGGGCCACCAGAGAACTCACCTCTCACAAAACCTTTCTGTCTTTTCTGCTCTGTCATCTACTGGGGTCCGTTGTCCCCTGCAATTGGCCTTTGGATTTTTCTCCTGTGGTTTGAGGTGAGGTGTTGAGAGTTCTGACTTTTCTCCTTGCATCATGGCTGTTTGGAAAGACTCCGAAGGTAGGTATCACAGTCCTTTGAGGAGAGTGGTTGAGCTCATGGGAATGGTCTTGGTTGGGTAGAGGAAGACGTGTCACTGGGCATAGCCAGGAATGGTAGGGACCCCAGTGGAATACTGGCAATCTGCTTCTCTGTATTTCATAGGCTTACATACTCAAGGACCTTGACCTCTACTGCCTTTTCAAGTGTTTTCCTACCCCCAGTTTCCTGTGTGAGTGATCTCAATTTAGAAGCCAAATCAGGCCTCCAGTTTTTGACCTTGCTTCCTGTAATTAGCATGTTCCACTCCAGATCCTAATCTCTACGGTTCTGACCTCGCTGGTAACCTGACATCCAGATTCTAAATCTCTCCCTTGTTGATATCTGATTCTGTCTTTGAGTCTAGGCCATTTCCTAGCCATGGTCCTGGCTATCACATTATTTGCTTTGTCGATTTAATGAAAGAGAAACTCCATCTCCTTTAACAAAGGTCCCAGGCACCTGAATGTCCCTCTCCTTGGCCATCCTGGCCTTACTGTGTATTTTACCTTCCTGTCTTGTCCCTGTTTGCACTCTACTCTTTCATCAGAGATTTGAGAGTCTCAGAAGTGAGTTTGAAAAGGCGTGGATGGATGCCAGCTTCTCTGCGCAACATGCTTCTGTAAACTCTGGTAACTTAGGTCAGGAGTTGCATTTTCCCTCTGGGGACTGATGTCTTGGCCTTATCACCAGGACAAGGTTTGGGATCTAACGACAGAGGTCTTTTCCATCCCTGTCATAGTCATCCCTTGTGCTTTGCTGGTGGGAGTGTAAAATGGTGCAGCTTTGATGGAAAGCATGCTGCAGTTCCTCAGAAATGAAGCTACAGTCATAGTACAAGCCTAGCAATTCTGCAGGTGTATATCATACCAAAAAGAATGGGAAGCAGAAGCTCTCTGTAGACCCATGGGCATGCAGTGTTGTCCATAATGTCGAAAAGGTACACTCACCCAAATGTCCATTCACAGATAGACATATAAAGACAATGGTGTGTCTCTCCACAGTGGAATCACACTACTTAGCTGCTGTCTAAATACTACCCTGAATGTATCCAATCTTGGAATTATACTACTCAGCCCTTTTAAGAATGTCTCTTTGATAGATTAGAATATGTAGATTGTACACTGTGCTACATATCTGAAAAGGTTTTCATTTTTGAGACAGGGACTCCCTACTCTGTATGTAACCCAGGTTGGTCTGAAACTCATTATGCAGCCCAGGCTGGCCTTGAATTCAGATCCTCCTGCCTTGGGCCTCCTAAGCGTTGGCGTACAGGTGTGTACCACCATGCCTGCATGTCTTAGTTCATGACACTCAGTCAGAACAAGAAAAGTCAGTGGGCAAACAGACTTCGTGAGCACTTTCTAGCTACTGGGACAGCTGTATTTATTCCATACTTAATAACTGAACAGAGAAGCAGCAGTCTAAATGAAAGCATTCTGCTCTGGGTTTGTGTAATCAACGGTTTGAGGATTTTCTTTTTTTTTTTTATGCCAAGAATTGCATAACCTCCTTGTCCACTGTGGAATTTATATAAACCTATGTATGTATAAAGGTGATCTGGAGTCAAGTAATCATAGCACTCAGGGTGTGGAGTCAGGAGAGAAAGGAATTCAAGGTCATTCTTAGCTATATATCAAGCTCAAGGCTAAGCAGGCTTTGGCTAGGCATTAACCATTGTTATGACTTCTTTTTAGTGAGTTGTATTTTGGTAGGGAAGTGCTTCGGTTCTTGGTTTTCTCCTGTACAAAGCAAGTGAGATTGAATCATCCACGCATTTCATGGGTATTTCCTGAGCATTTGTTTTGGGCGAGGGACTCTGATAAGGTCTCTTTCTGCTCATCAGAATCACAGGTCGTTGCTCCCTTGGAGATTCCAATTCAGTGGAGGCGGCCCTACAGCCACAAATTCTGCATCTGAGAATTCAATTGCCAATGGGTCAAGAATACTCAGAAAAAGGACTGCGCCTGTGCTGAACATGTACAGAAGCTTCTCTTGTCATCCCCCAAACGCTACAGTTTTATATATAACACTGATTCTGTATTAGGTCTTCTGAGCCGTCTAGCGATGACTCAGAGTGTGAGAAGATATGTGTAGGTTCTCTGCAAATGCTACACCATTTTATACAATGGGCTTGAACTTAGGATGATTTGGGCATCTACAGGGGGTTCTGGTATCTTGGTAGGTCACTGGTGCTGATGTCAGCTGTACGTGACCCCCTTATTCTCAGGACTCTGCTGAGCTCTGGTGTCTGGTCTGTTTCTTTATGTTTACAGGTATGGCTTCTCCCTTTCTGACTTTCTCATTGTTTCCCTTTCTTGGCATATTATTTTGCCACTCCAGTGGGCTGTGTGTCCTGGAGATGTGAGCGATCTGGCCAGATGGAGAACAATATGCAGAGTAGGTGCTCCTGAAATCTCTTCATGGCTTGTTTTTCTAATTCTGAAAGTAATGTGGTAGTACATTAGAAAACTGTGGACAGCAGAGACAGCAAGTTCTGCAGGGAGGCAGTTGTGGAGAAAAGATGAGGCCTGACCTGAAGGACTGACTGAGTTGGGGTTCCAACGAAGCAGAAAGCTGGCACCCGGCTGATGGCATCGGCCTGTTTTGGAGCTCAGAATCCTGTAAGTATCTGATGGATATTCAGCAGGCCCACCCACTGGCCACACCCACCAGTGTGGGGGCATTTGCGCTGCCGGGTGGGGCCCACTGCACGGGTGTGGAGGCAGGTGGCTTGTAGAAGCCCAGGCAGGTGGTGAGTGTTGGAAAGTGCAAGTCGAGGTGGGTGGGATGAAACACAGGAAGTGGGGATAGATGACGTGTGTCACTAGGGGCCAGATTGTCTCCCTGGTGGAGCAGCAGACCAGAAGCTGAGTGGAACAGGGCCTGGCATGGTGAGGCAAGGACCAGGCTTGGGAGAGTAAGTATAGGGTGGATTGTTAGGGCAGAGTCTCAGAAAGGAAGAATCTGATAAGGTCTGGGTACAGGGTGGAGGCTTGATTGGGAAGAAAAGGCAGAGGCAAGAATTAAACCGAGCTTGATATTTATTCAGTTCTTGCCTCATTCAGTAAACACCAACTATGTACCTGTTATGAGCCAGACATGCTGCTGGATGGGAGGATGGGAGAGTAAGGCAAGCAGGACTCCTGCATTCCAGCAACAAGGGGCATCTGAAAGACAAGGGGGATGAATAAGAGCTTAGCAGGTGGTACTATTAAGGACATACTCCCAGTTGAGGGAGTCACCGTGTTGCTGCAGGAAGGATGGGAGGTGGCAACATGTGCCCAGAGGCCAGTGGGAAACGAGAGGCTGCTGAGGAGTGTGGGGGAGGTGCATCGGGGCTTGTCCTTGCTTGCTTTTTGTTGCTGTGATAAACACTGATTAAAAGCAACATGAAGAAAGGGTTACTTGGTTTACAGGTCACAGTTTGTCACTGAGAGAAGCTGAGGCAGAAACCTGCAGGCAGGACCTGAGGCAGAGACCTTGGAGGAACCCTGTTTTCTGGCTTGTTGCCTCTGGCTTGCTCAAGTACCTTTCTTTTATGGCCCAGGCCCACGGGCCTATGGATGGCACCACCCACAGTGGGCTGGGTCCTCACACATCAGCTAGCAAATAAGAAAATGCCTCACAGGCATGGCCACAGGTCAATCTGATCTTGGCAGTTCTTGAGTGGAGGGTCTCTCTTTCCAGGTGACTCCAGCTTATGTCAGATTAACCAAAACCAGCCAGCTCAGGACTGTAAGATAACTGTGGAGAAGCAGGCAAGAATGCAGTCTCTCAAAGCTTGTAATGTGTGACAGAGGGCTTGAATCTTATTATTTACATATTTTTATTTTTATTTGTATGTGTGAGTGCACACGTAGTGTGGGAGGGCAGCACATGCGCTTGTGTGAACATGCATGTGGCGGGCAGGCAATATTAGTGATGTTTTCCGAAGCAGAGTCTCTCAGTGACTTGGAACTCACAGGGTGAGCTAGGCTGGTGGCCGGGGTCCCAGCGATCTGCCTGTCCTGCCTCCCCAGTGCTGGATCACAAGCATATGCTGTTAAGCCTTACTTTTTACTTGGATTCTGAGAATTGAAGTCAGTTCTTCACGCTTTCATGGTAAGCACGCTACTGACTGAACTATTTTCTTAGCCCCTGTTTATTTATTTATACACATATAGTTGACAAATGATTCAAGACCCGATAGAATATTTAAGTTGAATTCATTCTATTTCTTTATATAGTGATATAAAAAGCACTCAGGCTGGAGGTATAGCTCAATGGTAGAGCTCTTGCCTTTCAGTCATGCTCAATACCCTGACTGAGTTCAGTCCTTAGCACAGAAAAGAAAGTAGGTGAATTCTGCTCCAACCTATGTGCATGATATAATAGATATAGATAATATATAATGATATATAGAAGATATAGATATAATAGATATAATAGATGTATATATATAATAGATATATTAGATGTATCTTACTGAAACAGTGAGCAAAGTTATTGAAATACATTTTTATTTTTCTGTGTAGGTGTTATGTTTATGTGTGGTTGTGTACACAGGCATGTGGAGGTGAGAATAACTTGCAGAAGTCAGTTCTCTTCTTTCACACTGTGGTCTCTAAGGATCGAATGCAGGTCATCAGGCTTGGTGGCAAGTTCCTTTACCATTTGAATCACCTCACTGGCCACTATATTTTATTTTTATGGTATAAGCATCTTCATCTCTTCTTCCTGCAACATGTTATAACCTCATGAAAACATCCTTTGATCTCATAGTACCTTACAGGTACAGCTTGATGAGTTTTCACAAGGTGGGCACTCTGGGTCCGCAGTGCCCAGCTCAGTGAAGGGACCAAGTCTGGTCCTTTCCTGTCCGCTTCCGGCTGCATCCCTCCTCTGAGTCATCAGTGCCCTGGATTCTGACAGTCTGGATCCATCTTGTCTGTTTCTGTACTTAAAATGAGCAGGACCACTGGATGACTCCAAAGCTCTTTTGAAGCCTTTTCCAAAATGACACTAAGTTGAAAAATGGAGATGGAGCGAGGGGAATCAAGATGAGGTATTGAAATTCACCCTCTTCAGAAACAAACACGGCCATGGCCCTCCCTTGTTCCACGGTATCTTTATTTGTTTTTTTCTTTTTCCACTTTCATGTGTATGTGGTGTGTATATATGTGTGTGAATGCATGTTTTCCCTGTGTGGGGGTGCACATAAAGTCTTGAGGTTGATGTTGGGAATCATCCTCATTTGCTCTTCTACTGGATTGAGACAGTAGAGGTCTCTCAATCAAATCCAGAGCTCATGGATACAGTTAGTCTCACTAGCCAGCTTGCTCTGGGGATCTCCCTGTCTCTGTCTTCTGAGGCTGGAATTAAAGGCAGATCCAGGACCACCCTGCATTTAGTGGGGGTGGGGGATCTGAACTCTCCTCATCATACTTGTAGGCAAGCTCTTTAACCACTGAGCCATCTCCCCAGTCCCACAGTGTCTTTAAAGTAGGGAGTTTCTTGCCATGTGATAGCTGACTCCTGAGGCATGCTGGTCTAGCAATTTGATGCTGTGTCCTGCTCTATGGAAAATATGCCCATTCTGCCACATGGAGAGATGGACTGTGCTAGGACAGTACCGCTAAATATACCCTTTGATACCATTGTCTTGCTAAGTTTCACACTTGGTCCTTTGCAAAGCAAAATGTAAGATGGTAAGAGCAGAAAGAAACAACTGCTTTTCACACCAATGTCGTTAGTTACATTTCACTGTAGTCTTTCAAAGGAGTCATTTCTACTTATCAGGGAGGCAAGGCTAGGAAGGTAGTCTATTTGGTAAAGAGCTTGTCTTGGATCTCCAGCTCCTACCTAAAAAGCCCACAGACCTGAAATTCCAGAAACAGGGAGGTGGGAACAGGAGACTCTTACGGGCTTTCTGGCCAGCCAAGTTAGCTGTGTCAGCGAGCTCCAGGTTCAGTGAGAGACCCTGTCTAAAAAGGCAGAGAGCAATAGAGGAAGGCACTGGACTCTGACCTCTGGCCACACACACACGCCCACACTGCATGTACAAAGCCTTAAACAGATGAGGAAACTGAGGCTCAGAGAGATTAAATCATTTGCTCAAGATCACATTCCTGAAATATGCCCAAATCGCTATTATTCCTGCCAGACTGTCTCTGGTGATATCAGACATCTCAGCCTTATGTCTTTCCTTTTGTTAATTATATTTTTAATACACAAAATACTAATAAATTCTTGGGACTTCTAAGTCTGATCGTCTTGAATTTGATTTCTATAAATCTATACGGTAGAAGGAAAGAACAGATTTCCAAAAGGAGTTGACCTCCACATGTAAACTGTGGCATCCTTTCTGTCTGTCTGTCTCTCTTATATAATTTTAACATTTATTTATTGAAAGAAAAAAACTGAAGAGCAAGGGTAGATAAAGATGTCAGAAGCCAGAAGTTGATAATACTATCAACTTGACAGGATCTAGAATCACTGGAGACAGGCCTCTGGATATGCTTGTGAGTGATTATTTTGACTATATTGAGGTGGGAGACTTGCCCTGAATGTGGGCAGCACCATTCCGTGGGCTGGGGCCTGGGCCGGGGATAAAGAAGTGTGGGAACCTAACAAACTCCATTTTGTGATATCCTTCATTTTAGCTTGGCCTTAGGTTTTACTTCTTGTTAAGTTTTGTTTCTCATGAAAAGTTTCCTTTCTCGAACAGCCCACCTCCGGCCTTTACTGTTAGGTTTCCTGTAGTTAAACTATAATCACTATCTTAGGAAAGCATCCCCTCTTAGGGTTGAACCTATTGAGTCAGATGGACTAAGGACCTATTGAGTCAGATAGACTAAGGACCAATCTCTAACTGCCCCATACATCTGCTCTAACCATTATCCAGTCCTAGCCTGAGTTTCCCAGTACCACTTTGGAAATCCCCTGTGTTTAAAAGGCCTGCAAGCCACTACCTTAGTGTCGCCATTTCTCTGAATGGTAGACCCCAGCATGCTGGTTGATTATCGAGAATAAAACTACTCTTGTCATTTGCATGATGTCTCAACTGTGCTCTTTGTGGGCCAATCACTGTACCTTTACAGAAGAAAATGACACAATGTATCCAGCAGACACACTCCTGCCCAGTGCCTGTCTTACTGTAAAGGACTGCACTCTCCAGCTGTGAACCCAAAATAAACCTTTCCTTCCTTAACCTATTATGTCCCAGCAACTAGAAAAGTAACCAGGACATGGGAGTGTGTATGTTGGGGCAGGGAGGAGGGTGGGAGTGGAGGTGTGGGAAAGATTTGATTTCAGAAGACGCTTTCTAGAGAATATTCTCTAGGAACATGGGAGTTAACAGGGTGAATTGCCCCAGGAAGAGGAAGTGCACTAAGATAAAGTGAGGTCCATATGCAGAAGGCCATTGTGAGCATGTTAGGATTAAAGACCAGAGTGGCTAGGGCACAGACAGGATGTGACTGGAAAAGCAGGTGAGACCCTGCAATCCTGGAAGGAGAGTCAGAGGCCATTGCCATCATGTGTGAAGAAGCCGGAGCCTGGGTACATGGCTCCTTCATCATCTGTATTCTAAAGGAGGCTTCGCAGCAATGTGTGAATGTCCCTTGGAATTAGTTATTTGTTTCCTTTGGAGAAATTTGTTCCTTCCACAGTGCTCTCCAGAAGCAAATTAAAAACAAACATCTAAACCACATCAGGCTGCCTAAAAATGCTGATAATGGCAGCCTGACTGAAAACCAGTGGAAATGCTGAGAGTATGCTGGGTGAACATATCTGTGAGTCCGCTGCTCATTGGCTCTGAGATCTATTGGAAGGTCTGCATTGAGAAAGAAGGCATTCATTGCTTGTCCTGCACAGTGACAGGCCACTTGTGGTTACTGCTGTCAAGGACTTGTTAGTCTCATGTGTGTGTGTGTGTGTGTGTGTGTGTGTGTGTGTGTGTCCATGTCCACACATGAGGATAAGTGTGTGCTTGTGATTCGAAGAGAACCCGAGGTGTCATTCCTCAAGTGTCCCCTGTTTTCTCTCTCAAGTGCTAGGATTGTCAGAATTGCCACCACACCCAGCTTTTTTAATGTGGGTTTGGGGTTCTGGGAATTGGATTCAGATCATGCTGCCTGTAACGTGAGCACTTTACCTACCACATTACCACTCAGCTCTTGTTAGTTTCTTTTTTCTAGATTTATTTTATTTTTATTTTATGTATATGAGTGTTTTCCCAGCATGCATGTAAGTACACCACATGTGTACAATGGTTGTGGCGGCCATGGAGATGGCATAATGGTCAGTTGTAGCTGTCATGTGGGTTGCTAGGAACCTAACTAGGTCTTCTGTAAGAGCAGCCAGTGCTCTTAAACACTGAGCCATCTCACCAGATCCCATTGGTGATTTCTTGAAGGTGAATCAGAATGTATATTTTTAGTCAGGTTCATTGCTTCTGATTTCACACCTTAGTTGCTCAGAGCACAATTACACCCTATATAAACACCTCTCAGCCAGTGGGTGGCTGATCTCTAAGATCTGAAATTCAAAAGAGTCTAAGCCCTGTGGACACACCCTCCACTGTACATAGACTGAACACTGAGGTCGTCCCTCTCCCTGGGCTTACAAACTGTACATAGATGTTCTACGATTATGTAAATTTATCTGATCTGTCATTTTTAGTCTTAATCAACAGAGTGTGCATTTAGCTACTATGCTGGCGGTGGTCCTTACAGGTGGTTGACATTTAGAGGGTGCCTCACACTCAGAAGCTGTGTGGAGCCCACAGCTGATCGGACAATTGTATATTCAGGTTTGACAGGTTCAGAGGGAACATATAGGTTACTTATCTTGATTGCAGGGACTCTGGAATGCCAGTGTGAAGGACAAGGAAGGTTATTCAGGTCCAGCCATGCTCAAGAACAGTCATAGATGTTGGAGAATCGTTTCTACAGATCCCACAAGGAAGATGCTTATGTAATTAATCGTCACTGAGATTTACCGTGAACGGGCACAGAACCAGCATGCCTACCCCCGGGACTTAGGCTCCCTGCCTGAGTATATGGATCAATGTGCACATGTCTGTAGAGCTGACTGGGGCCCTAATGGTGGTGCCCTCTTAAACGCACATAGGTTAACACATAATTAAATTTTCATTTGTTTATTTTTACTTTTGCAGTTGTAGGGAATGTAAACCAGGGCCCTGTGCAGGCTGGGCAAGTGCTCTACCACTGAACTACATTCCCAGCTCCAAAATCAGTGTCTAGACCCATTTTTTTCTGGCAAACACTTCGGATATCCCAGGTTAGCGACTTAGGACCTGTGTGACCTTGTCACCTGCTGAGGGGCTGCCAGTCGGTCTCTGAACTCATATATAAAAAGCGTGTTTAGTTATGATCATGTCTGCTTGTCCAAACCTTTGTGTTTTGTAAGACCCACCCCTCTTTTATTTATTTATTTTTTGCCTCTGCCTGGCAAAACAGGACCCAGGCGTATTATGCCCATTTTTTAAAGAGACAAATGGCAAGCACAAGGACACTGGGCACCATAAGGACACTGCCCCCGTCTATGGCAGGCCTCCCACCACAGTGGTATCCTGAGGATGCAGACTTCTCATTAATGCTCATATGAGTCAACCAGGAAATGTACTGGGCACCTTCATTTCTACAGTGGGAACAGACCAGCTGCAGCCTGAAGGACGCTCAGTCTCAAGGGTTCACGGTGATGGGCAGGAAACCCAGCTGTAGCTTCCCTGTGTTACTTCCTCTCTAACAATGTGGTGACTGGCCAGGACAATGTCTCCACCCCCACCTCGAAATGTGCCTGTGCCATAAGCCTGCACAGGGCATGAAATCCATCCACAAAATTCTTTTTAATCTACATTAATTTTCGTGCGCATTAGAGTCTACCCAGTCTTTTTTCACCTTGGGTGATTTTCAGAACTCTGCAGTTGAAATAAGCAAAAACCAGGAGAGCCACGCCCAAACAGGCTGAGAACCACAGGGGACAGGTGAAGTCAGGTTTTCTCACTGGTAGGCTTTGTGCCTTCCTGCTTCTGGGTAAATTTATCTTCCCTCTCCCCCTGGTTTTGATGTCTGTGGACATGAAGAATGTGTCATCTCCTTGGGTACCTGAAGACTACATTCCACTTGCCCACTTTTTCCCTAATACAAGAATCTGTGGCATCTTCCCTCTGAGGCCGGCTTTTCAGCACTCAGGGCAGCACCAGGAAAGCTCTGTGGGTACACGGAGCCCTCCCAGGGTGGTAGTCTCCGGGTGTGGCTGCTGCTGCGAGCCGGCCCTCTCCCATCTCCCTTCCTTCCACTCTCGTCTTTTTCTCTAAAGCTCCTTTCCTGATTGTCTAAATACGATGAACGTGCTGATTTGGGGGCAAGGGCCCCCAGCTTCCCCCCTGAGAAAATTCACAACACCCTGTGGTAGTGACGTCACCCCGAGGGGAGGTGACTTCCCTGAGACTTCACTGAGACCGCTTTCCATGATGCAAACACCATATGATGAGGAGGACTTAGCAATGTAGGGTGATGTTTCGAGTAAAGGCACACATGTCCCGGGTACCATTCCCTGGCTAGCTGGGTGCCCCAGGGTAAGGTATTTAACACCTTGAACTGTTTCTTTATCTGTAAAATGAAGATGAAAAACAACTACATCAAAGGTTTGTATTAAATGAGATAACCCACCCACAGAGCTAATGCCCATGTGAACAGCCTCTCCCAAAACAGTGCCAGAGCTGAACCTGTGGACCTAGCCTAGCCCCGCCTTCAAGGAGAACTGTACAACAACTAGCACATCCTCAACCTGAAGTAGATGTTCCATGTGGGCTTTAAAAATAAACATTGCTGCTGAGCATGGTGGTGCACATCTGTGATCCCAGCATTTAGGAGTTGGGACAGGAGGATCAGAAGTTTAAGGCCAGCCTCTGCTACATAGTAAGTTTGAGGTCAGCCTGTTAAAAACAAAACAATCTGTGCCCAGTAGTATGAATGTCTGAGACAGGAGGATCAGTGTAAGTTTGAGGCCATCCTAGGTTACTTAGTGAATTCTAGGCCAGCCTGGGCTACAGGATGATACACTGTCCCCAACCTCTTCTACTAACTTGAGTATCAGCATAGCAGATGCCTAATGTGATGTGCACTCTAAGAGGATGGGAGGCCAGGCCTGATGAAGGATGCTAGAGGCCCGATAGCCCAGGACCTGCTCTTCTTGTCAAGGGCCAGGCCACGTGGGGTCCGAACAATTGTCTCTGATGCTGGAGGCTGGAGCCAGGAATCCGATGGTCAGAAACAGGGATTTTGTTTCACCTGTTACTTAACGCAAGCTTCCTAGAAGCCTGGTTTGGACTACTGGCCTGTCTTCTGGTATACTGTTCTATGACTCTCCAAGGGCTGTTTAGAAATATTTTATTATCATCTAGTTTATGTGCTGGACAGAATTTTCATCTTATAAATTCAGTATCCACACCTGCTGCCAAGTGGGTTATGTTTCTTGTTTTCCAAATCAGTCTTTTGACTTTGGTATTGTTTGAAAAGCCTCAGTTTTAGTGATATTTGCACCAGATTCATGTTAGAGCTTTCCATTTTCTTACTGTCTTGTAAATCCCTGCTCTGCTTTAATGAATCTGATTCTGTTGTGGGGAAATAATTTAGTCTTTGATATCAGAGATCAGTTTAGGTAAAAGTTTTTTTCATGAATCATAAAGATGTGTACATCTTGTATATTTCTTATAAAAATACACAGTATCACGGGGACTGAGATGACTCAGCAGCTAAAAGCACATGCTGTACAAGCCCTAGAACCCATGTTCAATTCACGGAACGCATGTAAAAAAGCTGGATGTGATGGCATGCATCTGTAGCCTCAGAGCACCTAGGGCAAAATGGGAGGAAGAGACGACGAAAATCACCTTCTTGTGGGCCTGCTAGCCCAGAAGACACAGTCTAGAAGAAAGGAGAGAGACTGTGCTTCAACCAGGTAGAAGGAGAAAACCAATTTCTTGAAGTTGTCCTCTGACCTCCATACATGCTCTATGGTGATCACGCTCATGTGCATGCATGTGTGTGCACGCACACACACACAAATAAAAACTAAAATAAAAATGCTTCACTTCAACTAACAATCTCTACGAGCGTATACTCGTGTTTGTGTTTTATATGCCAGATGGCACACGAGTTTCTAGAGCACTAGCACAAGGAAAAGTGGGAGTGTTTTTTATTTTTAAAACTTTAGCATGTGAATAATGAGTAAGCATGTCATTACTCTCCACTCAAAAATTAATGAATTGTCCTAACGACAATTTTAAATATAGGTGTGATGGATGAAGTTTAGCACCAATCTGCCGTGAGCTACTCAGCTGTAATACAGGGGATGTCGTTCCTGGAAGATTTCCTTAACTTTGAAAGAACCCAAAACAGCAGAAAAGGTGCAGTTTATAGGTTTTGTTCCTACTTGGTATTTATTACAGTGCTCTTTTCCAATAAACTCGACTCAGCAGGGGGGACCCACTGTTGACCTACACAGTGACCTTGGGTGAGTCAGGCTGCAGGTACAAAGTGGGGCAGGTGAATCAGGTCACCATCAGGGATCCAGGACACTGCAAGAGATGGCTGCCCTTCCTCTAAGTAGCTCCTCCCACCCTTCTCTTTCTTGGGGCTCCTGTTGCTCTTTGGCTACCCCTTGGGAGACTTCACCCTGCTGACTTACCTGTCTGCTCCCCTCTCGGCTCAGATTCTCCATGGCGGGGGCTTAGTTTTCATCATCATCTTGTTCTAAGAAATCAGTACAGTGCCAGGAATATGGTGAATAAATATGTCAAATTGCATGGTATGTTCCAGAGTCATTAACAGTGCTCTGTGTGTGTGCGTGTGCATGTGTGTGTGTGTATGTGGAGCAGGGAGTTAAGGACTCACATTGTTGTGGTAAATTAATTATCTTGTTGCTGTGAAAAACACCTGACAGAAGTAACCTTAGGAAGGATTTATTCTGGCTCACAGTTTATGGGGATCATTCCATCACCACGGGGAAGCAGTAAGATACTGTCCAGGGCAGCAGGTGGAGAAGACATGGCAGCGGGAGCTGGAGGTCAGCTAGTCACACACTTTGTCTGTCCTCAGAAGCAGGGCTTGAAGAAGTGGGGCCAGGCTACCAAAGCTCTAGACCTACCTTCGGTGACTCACTTCCTTCAGTGAGGCTCCACCTCCTCAAAGTTCCACAATATTCTGAAGCAGCATCACCAGCTGGAGACCTGCTGTGCAAACCCTGAACCTGTAGGGGGCATCTCATCTTCAAACCACAGCACTCAGCAAATTTACAAATCTGATGTGTGAGGCAGAGAGCTAGAAAGAGCTGCTGTCCACAGGCCATCTGCTGGTAGAAGTCTCTTTTGCATAGGGAATCAGTCTTTCATTCTTGTCAGGCCTTCAACTGACTGAATGAAATGTCCCAGTTATCAAAAGCTCTATCAGAAGTCCATCAATTAAAAACTTATTCAGAAACATTATTGCAAAACTATTCAGAATAACCTTTGACCAAATATTTGGCCAGTGTGTTCCTATCAAAGTCACATATAAAAGCCTCTCACATGATTTAATAATTTAGTGGGAAATGCCCACTTACTTTTTAGGCAATTCTGAAGGTGTTGTTTGCATTGAGGAACTGTTTATCTGGCTGTGACGTATTCTATAAATATTCTAGGAACTAGCAGAAGACTGGCAATATGCAAAATGAAGGAAATAACAGATCCCTCTTCTGTTTCAACTCTAATTCAGAAAATGATGTAATATAGGACCAGACTTTTAAAAAATTGTTTTTATTTTATGTGAACAAGTGTTTTGCTTGTATGTACATAAGTGCACCACATGCAACACCCACAGAGACCAGAAGAAGGTGTTGGATCCCCTGGAACTGAGTTATGGATGATTGTTAGTTGTCATTTGGGTGGTGGGAACTAAACCCAGGTCCTCTGTAAGATCAGTTGTTGCCCTTAACCACTGAGCCATCTCTCCAGCCCCCAGGGCCAGAATGTATGTGAGGGGCAGGCATAGTGTCTTTGAGGGGTCTCACTCCCGTAGCTTCACGATTATCTAGTGAAGAATTCAGTTTACTCTTCTGATGTCATTTTGAACTTACAGTACATTTATATAGCATTATAGTCAACTACAAAAGCTTAATGAAATTTTCATGTCTTCATGTTTCCTATTTCCCAGTCTGCCTCCTCCAGCTGTCTTTTTAAACTTATTTTGGGGGGAGGGTTCAAGAATCTGGTCACACAATTATAGACACGCATACAAATATGCCTTTATATTTCACCCTCTAAAGTTTTAGTTTCTTCTTTAGATTTATTTATGTATGTGCATGAGTTTACTCATACCACATGCATGTAGGTGCCCACGGTAGAGGCCCAAAGAGGGCATAAAACTCTGGTACTGGAATTACAGGCAGTTATGAGCACCCTGTTGTGGGTGCTGGGAACCGAACTTGGATCCTCTTGCAGGAGCAGTGAGTGTTCTTCAGTGATGAGCCATCTCTCCAGCCCCAAGTTTGAATTTCTTAATGTTACAAAAAAAGGTTTCACTGATGCAGTAAGATCAGACTCTGTGAAATTTATTCATTAAATGAATCAAAATAAAGACAACTTTAAATTTCACTTGTCTAAAAATTCAAGAATTAGAGGATCAAAGACATAGCACAGAGGAAAGAAATGACTCAGAAGAAGAATAAAGACGGAGAGAGAAGACAGCCATCAGAGACTGCGTCTACAACAGAGCAGCTCACCAGAGACACTTGCAACCTTGGTGGGTTTCTGTGAACCCAGTTGACCTTTATAAACTAGTGACCTCAAAAATCTGGCCTTCTGAGATACTGTTAAAAAATAACTTTAAATATTGAATATTTGAAGTTGAATATTTTTCAACATTGAGAAGAAATACTGCCCCTTGCTACTACTTTCATACAGGAAAAAAGGATTATACATATATTTTAGCCCCTAGAAAAGGGCACAAAGAGATAAATACTAGTTCAGTAAAATTGTAGCAATTTATGAGGTCATAAATTCTTGAGTAAAAGAATTCAAACACAGACTAGAGGACTCATCTCAGAAGTTCTCTAGAGAAAATTCCTACATCAGAAGGAAGATACAGACTGGATTTGATTCCATCCAGGAAGTGTTCATTCATTCTGGCTCCAGGGATGAAAAGCACCACTTGAAAATTCAAACATAAATGCAAGCATATTGACATCATGTAGCTACGATATAACTAATAGTCCTGTTGGTTTGGCTATTGTTTATTCTGACTGTATAGGTTATTACTTTGTTAACTGTTAGGACTCATCAGACCCTGTCTCTAGCCTTAAAGCGTTAATAGAAAGGAAGCCTGGACATTGTAGAGCCTCTTCCTGAAACATGGTGGTCGGTTCACAGAAAATCAAGTGTGTCCCTTTTGGCCATCATCAGCCCTAAATTGTGGAGCCATCATTCAATGGAATAGTTTCAGGCAAGCTAGGGCTACAGGGAGACCCTGTCTCAAAAAGACCAGACTGGCCTTGAACTCGCAGAGATCTGCCAGCCTCTGCTTCTGGAGTACTGAGAGCAAAGGTGAGTGCCACCAGGCCTGGCTAGAATTTATTTTTTGTTTTTTATATTTACTTATTTATTTTTGTATTTGTTATTTTGCGTGTGTGTATATATACATATATGCACACACCATGATATGTATGTGTGTGGAGATCAGAAACAACTTTTGAGAGTTGGTTCTCTGTTTCCATCATGTGGGATCCAGGGATCAAACTCAGGTTTTCAGGCTTGGTGGTTCACGTAGACACATAGAGATGTAGGGTTCTTTCTTTCTTTCTTTCTTTCTTTCTTTCTTTCTTTCTTTCTTTCTTTCTTTCTTTCTTTCTTTCTGTCTTTCTGTCTTTCTTTCTGTCTTTCTGTCTTTCTTTCTGTCTTTCTGTCTTTCTGTCTTTTCTTTTTGAGCTTAAGGGACCTCACATTGAAAACAGACAGCATCAAGTCAAGGTGTCAGTTTTGATTACGATAACCTTCTTGGCTCAGAATTATTGACTTTCTTTAAAGCAGTTGAGCTCTCAAAGGTGAGAAGGTAGCTTTTTTTGTGTGTTATTTTTGTTTTGTTAAAGTTTTCAGTGCAAGACTATTTAATGCATTGTCTCTGGGAACATTTGAATATTTGCTCATATATTTTTAAGACTTGTCATAGCTTTCTATGGCTGTAACAAATGCTTGATACAATCAGTTTATGAAGAGAAGAGGTTTATTTTGGCTTACAGTTTTGAAGATTTCAGTCCTGCTGCTTTGGGCCTGTGTTAGGGTGGCACATCATGACAGGCAACACACGGTGGAACACAACTTTTTAACCTCATGGCCAGGAGCAAAAGAAGTGAAAAAAATAACAAAGAGGAAGCCACTGGGCTTCCATTATCCCTCCCGTGGGCAGAGCCTTGACCACCCGAAGCCCTCCCAGAGGCCCCACCTTTTAAAGCTTCCATTCTCCTACCACATCATAGGACAGAATTCGATGATCAGTACTCAGTATTTGAGAACATTCTTGAACGACTCAGGTAATTTTTACAAAAAACACCTTGTAGGACTTGGAAAATAGAAGCAGGATGATCAGGAGTTTAATGTCATCCTTGGCTACATAATAAGTTTGAGGCCAGCCTAGGCTACATGAGAAACTTTCTCAAAAACCCAAATGAGGAAAGATTATCTTACTAAATAAATACTATAGAAATCCAAGACTAGAGAGTTGTTTGCTTCTTATTTTCATCCAGTTAAGCCTTTGTCTTTGACAAGATGCTTAGTGGGCAACAATACTTGCCCCCAAGCTTGGTTACTGGAGTTCAAGCCCCAGTACCCAGATAGTGGAAGGAGAGAACTAACTATTGCAAGTTGTCCTCTGACTTTGCTCAAGGACCCTAGTCTTCCCAAGCTGCTCACCCTCATACAAAAATAAATAAATGTAAGAATTTGTCTCCCAAGACTGGCTACTTAGGACATAAAATGTTTTTTGAAAACTGTGATATGAACAGATAATAGAATAGCTTCATTTATCTGAAGTAAATATGACTTAATCCTTGCATTAGCCTATTTTGTGTTGTAACAAAATACATAAAATCAACTACAAGCTCTTAATTCTGAAGGCTCAAGAGCGCAGGGCTGATATCTACGTAACTTTTTTAAGGACCTCAAGCTCAAATGGCATCACAATGATAGGAGTGTGTGCAGAAGAAATCACATAGCGAGACAGGAAGCCAGAGACCAGAGATCCAGGCTCGCTCTTTTTACAAAAACCTGTATTCTCTTTATGTTCTGAGCTAGTCTCACTAAAGTTAGAGCTTCTGGGAGAGAAAGCATTAATCTCTTCATGAGGGGAGAAGCCCCCTAACTTAATTACCTACCATTAGGCATTATCTCTTAAAGGTTAATGCAGGTATATAGTCCAAACATATGCTTGTAAGGAAACAGAACACCTTTGGGTATGCTTACCAAAACGATGAATGATAATACATCTTTAACACTGAAAACAGGGAGGGGTGAAACTAGAGAGAGGGTGGGAGAGAGGAGACATCAGTGAAAAAGGAGAATTCACTCAAAACACAAACCAGCAAATAAATAAGAAATTGAGACTAACAAAAACTTGAACTTTGCCTCCTTGAGAGGCCACGGAGTTTAAACTGCTTACCTATAGGTTATAGGCAGCATACGAATTCCAGAAAAGGCGCCTGTGGGAAGGTTACAGCCTGACTCGGAGTCTTCCATCCTTTCAGTATTAGTGGGCCATGCTGATTGGAGATCCCACGCTGTCTTTCCTCTTACTCTCTCTAGACTGCTGCTTTCAGTGCTCAGTGTGGGGCCACGTATAGGAGACACTTGTGACCAGGGACAAGGAAGCAGGGCCAGAGTCCTGAATGCAGATGAGGGGCCACCCCACATGGTCCTGTCCTCCCAGGGCTGGAGCTCAGCTAACAAAACAGTGCCTGCTGGGCTTTCTGCCTGGCAGCCACAGAAAAGGACAGAGGAGAGGCCATTCCTGGACACCCTCTCAATAGGTGTATTGATTCTTTGGACAAAAAGTGAATTTGGAACTGGCAGAAGCTGCGCCCAGTGGCCTGAACAGAATGAGAGAGGCTGACTGGGCAGCGTTTTGTTGGTCTGCACAGGATGTAACAGCTTTAGATTTGTTTCCAGGACAGGGAATCCTGGAGTTCTGGCATGCCTTGTCTGTGCGCAGTGGTATTCAGTCCCTGGCCGGAGATGGAGACCCAACAAAAACATCTACTAGGAGAAGCGAAAACCATCTCTGTGAAGACAGCAGGGCTGCGTGGGAACGGCAGAGCCAATGGCAGTGTGGTTGGAGCCCAAATCCTCTCTTCCTATGACAGCACCCGGCACTTTCTCTCATCTCCCTTCTTTGGGTAGTCATCTAAGCCTATTTGCTTGGATTCTTTCCATTGCCAATTTCAGTCCAGCCATTCAACTGAACATTGTCTGAACAGGAGAAGAGAAGAAAAATAGAACAGTAGGGAAAGTTTGACACAGCAGGGCAACAATTCCTTTAAAGTCATTACGCTGCATACCACAGAGATACCCACACACCCAAGTTGACTGTGGCTCTATTGACAATAGCAGTTACATGAGCAGCCTAGGTGTCCATCAACAGAAGTATGGATAAAGAGCAAGCAGCATATATAATGGCGTTTTATTCAGCCCTAAAGAAGAATTAACTTATGTCATTTGAAGAAAAAATGAATGGAACTAGAGATGATTGGGCTAAGCAAAATAAGCCAGCCTCAAAAAGAGGATGATGGCAGTTTTCTCTCATATACAGAATCGGTTGCCCCTCTCTTTCATTCTCTTTATTTCTATCTGTCCATCATCTATCACCTATCCATTCACCCATTATGTCTCTCATCTATTGGTAATCAATCTCTCTATCCATCTGTGTACTCATCCATCCATTCTATGTATGTTTGTATGTATCTTCTATGATATATCATCATCTATCATTTCTTTCCATCTATCCATTATCAATCATCTATCACCTGTCAATCCATTTATTTACCCATCCACCAATTATGTCTATATCTATCTATCATTTATCCATTTATCATATCGATTCATCTGCTCTCTGTTCGTCCATATGTCCAGACATTATCTATCATCTCTGTATCTATTAACCTGTCTATTTTCTGTCGTATGTCCATGTATCTGAAATCAGGAGTGCTATTTGAGAAGAGTAAGAGAACAAACTGGAATAGGCAGGGGGAACAGGAGGAGTAACTGGGGGCAAATATGACTAAACTCCATGCTACATGTATGAAAATGTCAAATTGAAACCCATGATTTTGTGTAATTACTTTTTCTGAAAAAGTAAACTTCAATTAAAAAATCATGTACACAATGTCACATTGATTTAAGAGCTCCCATTTGGCTTTTTCCAGAGAAGACAGTTTTCACTTGAGTTCGTACCAGTGGACATACAGTGGACAGAGAACCCGTCCCTTTCACGGGTGAACACCACCAACTTCTACTCAGGCCGAAATAATACCTGTAACTCGAGTGACTAAGCGGCAAAACTGGCCTCCCACAAGGCTCAGAATGATAGTTTCATCATCCACAGATTATTCTGGACTCCACCTCTAATACATGTAGACTGTTGGCATCACCTTGAAGCCTCGTGAGCAGGTTCCACAGGATGCATTTGCAGAGAAGCATGTTGCTGCTCCAGCAGAAGTTTCATCCCCTCAATCCTGTCCACTTATCCATACGTTATATACTCAAGCTGGTCAGCCCTGAAGGCCTGTCACCTGTGGTATTGTATTCATCATCATCCAGGGTATGGTCTCCGTGCAAGGTACCACAGCTATGGCCAACAGGAACCTAAGTCTGTAGAGAATGTTTACATCTAAGATGAGGTCCATCTTCAAAGATTCGCTCTCCCAGTGCAGCTGAGATAGTCAGATTTCTTGCCCTCTGGGTCAATATCTTTAGCATCAAAAATCTCCAATAAGATGCCTGCCATCATGAGGGGAATGAGAACAGCAGGTGTGGCACACTCCCCCACCGCTGGGAATTCACACACTCCTCATGTAGAGAAAAGAGGACAGGGGGAAAGCACAGTCCAAAAGTTGCAAAGAGAATGGCCTCGTGAAATTACTGTGTGCTAGTACTGTTTTTAAAGTTCTGCTGCTGGAGAAGCTAATGGTCAGTAAACCATTTCTCCTGAGTATAGTCCAGGCCAACGTTATTTCTCTTATTTCACACATACACCACAAAGAGACACAGACACACACATATAACACACACATATCACACAATTGCACAGACATAGACACACATAGTCACACACAGATACACATACATTGGCACTGTCTTAGTTACTTTCTATTGCTGTGATAAAAACACGACCAAAACCAATTTGGCGAGGAAGGGGTTTATTTTATCTCACATCTCCTGGGTCACAGATCATCCCTGAGGGAGCCCAAGGCAGGAACAGGGCAGGGATCTGCTTACTGTCTTGCTCCCCTGGCCTGTGCTCAGCCTGCTTTCTTATATAATACAGAACAACCTGCCCAGGGGTGGCAGAGTACACAGTGGGCTGGGCTCTCCCACAGCACTCAGCAATCAAGAAAATGCCCCACAGGTAGGGTCACAGGCCAGTCTGATGGAGGCAGTTCCCCAGTTGAGGCTCCCTCTACCCAGGCGTGTCAGGTGGACACTAAAGCTATATAGACCAGTCACATACAGTTGCACAGACACATATGGTCTCACACACAGTTTGACACACACAAACACAAACACACAGGGTCATATACATATCTACATATACCTCTGTGCGTATCTATACACGGACTCCACAAATACACACATGGTCACATATATGTACACACATGCACCTCCCACACCTCTCCATACATATTCATGCATGGACTCTTGTCAGTGTCTAAAGGAAAATGAGTTTTTCCAAGGCAATAGATGTTGGGTTGAAAATGTTTAGTTCTTACTTTGTTATTTATTTACTTGTATTTTGTGTGTATGAGGGTTTGGCCTGCATGTATATAAGTGCAAAGTGTGTTCAAAGCCCGAGGAAGCCAGAAGAGGGTGTCTCCAGATTTGCTGGAACGGGAGTTACTGAAAGTTGTTAGTCACCATGTGGGAAATGAACTCCGGTCCTGTGCAAGAACAGCCGGTGTTCTCAACTGCTAAGCCAGCTCTCTAGCCCCTCCACCTTACTGTTTTGAGTCAGGCTCCCTCACTGAGCTTGGAGCTTGCCATTTTGGCTAGACTGACTGGCCTGTCAGCCCCAAGAATCCTCATGGCTCTCACTCCACTCTCCACCCCAGTGCTCTGCAAGCACTTACCGACTGAGCCATCTCCCCAGGTTCAGGAGTGCTTTTAAAACAAATGATTTATTGTTGGTAAATTATTTGCATATCTCTTTTCTGTACTTATAGACCTGGGACTCTGTAAAAATTTCTCAGCCAAAATGGGTTCAGGAGTAGAGGAGTGTGAGAGGCCTTCTCAGAGATCACCATTCAACTCACAACAAAGGAGGGAGACAAAGCAGCTCCATTCAAAGCCCGCCCGGCTTGCTGTTGCATTTGGAATGACAAATTCTTTTCCAAGCCATGAGCGAACTTATCGGTCTTCTGCTTCTCCACAGCTCTCTAATACCTTCTTCGCTTTCGAGCGCTGCACTTTTCCCACAAGCAGACCAAGCACCCTTCTCCCTCTGCTTTTTGTCTAGGCTGAACCCTATGCTTAGAATTCTCTCAGCCCTGCTCTTCCTCAGGCTGACTCTATTTCTCCGTTTTGTTTTAGTGGAGATCGCGTTCCTTATTATCATATGTAAAGTAGGTCTTACCATCATCCTCTGAAATAATAATCTTTAAAATGTTATTTTGTTTTATGTCTATGAGTATATTGTCCACATGTATGTAAGTGCACCTGTGCTGGGTGATGCCCATGGAGGTCAGAAGAGGGTGTTGGATCCTCTGGAACTAAGAGTTACAGATGGTTGTTGGTTGGCATGTGGGTGCTGGGATTTGAACCTGGGTCCTCGACAAGAGCAGCCAGTGCTCTTAACTGCTAAGCCATCTCTCTAGCCCCTGTAGAAATAATCCTGATGATTCCCTTGCTACTATTTACAATGATCTGCTAGTTCATAGTCTGCCTCTAGGCCCAGCGTTCTATGAACTCGTTCTTGGACTTGCCCCTCCCTCCCAGCCTGCTCAGAGTAACAGTAAATATGCACAGAGGGATGAATGGCTGTTGAAAGACTTTATTTTAGACGACGCCCAGATGGTGCTCACGGTGGTGCTTCACACATGCCCTGTTCCGTGGGCTTGGATTGTATGATGCCACCTCTTAACACATGTGACAGTCAAGGTATTATGACACCTCAACAAGATGTTCTGACAGTTCTGGGTTAGCTCAGCTTGGAAAGACCTTCTCAGACCACTCAAGTAGGATAGTGATGTGGCCACATGCCTAGCACACTCCACTTCCCCTGCCACGTTTCACAGAATTCCAGAGGCTGTGGGCTCTGTGTTCAGCGAGCTACCCAGAAAGAACTACTTAATTCAGAAAGCAGCATTCATTTTAGCCTGCCCTGGAGCAAACAGCATATATTGGCATAGAAGATGGGATTCTCCCTGATGCCTGGGATCTTTGCCTAACCTGGAGCAGAGGACAACAGACTCTGCCATCTCATCTTCCTCAGACAATGACTGACGAATAACCAGGATCGCTACCCTGGGCCGTTGAGAGTCTTTTAGTCCTCTCCCATGTAAGCAAAGTTCTGTAACTGATGAAGAAGGAAAGCTGAGAGATCTGTGGCAGTAGTGTTCTGGGGAGTGGGAAGCCCAAGAGGGACTCCTCCAGCAGAGACAGGTGAGGGTGCAAGTCAGCCATGGCGCGGTACTGGCAGATCAAGGTTGGAAGCTGGGGCAAGATCAGCAGTGTTTGGCATCAGGGAGTCAGTCCTTACTATTACAATGTCTGCTCTGAGTGGGAAAGAAAGCTAAGAGATTTGCAGACCAGATGCAGACAAGGGGAGGAGAGGGGGCAATTTGAAGGAGGGAGTTTGTCGGCTCTGACTGGGAAAGAGCATTGAAGCCCCTTTATGTTTGTTCTCTATGGATATTAGTCTTTTTCATAAACCAATTAGATACACAAATAACACATTAAAATTTTTATTTAGTAATGACAGTTGGGATGAAACTGTTCAAAAGTGGCTTCATGTACTAAGCATTTCACATACTTTGTATGTACATGCATACAGATGTATATATTTGCATGTGCAAATACATGCTGTGTGTATGCGCACATGTGTGCAGATAGATGAGAACTGTTTATGTCTATGTTCATGTATTCAGAGATGCTGTGTGTATGTACATACATGTGCATGTAAGTGTGTATGTAAATGTATACAGATGTGGGGTTTCTGTGTGTGTGCATATAGATGTGTATATGTGTAGGAATGTGCATACAGACATGCGGTGTTTTGGGGTGTGTGAGTGAATTTGTACAGATGTGTCTGTGGATGTGAATACAGATGTGGGGTGTTCTTGCGCACATATGCCTTAATGACAACCTAAGGGCATTGGAACAGTTATCATGACCTCATTGTGAATGACTTAATGGCCACGGAAGAGACATGGTAACTTACAGAGGGTTGTTCAATGCTGTGTCAAAACTAGAATTTGAAGAAGCTCTAAGTGGCACAAGTCTATAATTCCAACCACTCCTGAGGCTACATTGGAAGGATCACGTGTTCAAGGCTAACCTGGGATATGGTGAGTCTGAGTTCATTCTGGCTGACTTAGTGAGACCCTGTCTCAAGACAAAAGATAAAAAGGAGCTTGTGATGCAGATCTGAAGCAAAGCATTGCCCAAGACATGCAAAACCCTAAGTTTAGTCTCTAGTACGACAACTCCACCTCACAAACAAAAACCAGGAAAACAAGAATTCGAATTGTGCTTGGCTTTATTCCAGTGCTAAATTTTAGCCATTCTGCCTGGTCATCATTGCCAGAAAAATGGAACTGTAGACATTAATGTGTTCTGTTTGCTGAGAGGGAGGATGAAGGGTGGATCTCATCTGGATTCTCCTTGGGTTCCCTTGTACATCCTATGAAAAATCTTGTCAGTTTCTCACATCCTGACAAAGCCAGTGTGGGATAGTACTCAGACTGTGATTCCCCCAAATTCCCCAGAACTCGCATAGTGAGGAATCTGAGAGGACAGGAAGGTTTCTAAGGACCTTCCAAGGTGAGGGTTTTCTCTTTTTAGATTACTTATTTATTTATTTGCAAATGTGCATGTGGGTGCCCTAGAATATCTAAAGAAGACACTGGAGTCCTTGGAAACTGGACTTAGAGGTAATTGTGAACCACCTGACGTGTGTGCTCTGTACCAAATTCTGGTCCTCTGCAAAAGCAGTACTCACTTGCAACTCCTGAGCTCTTTCTCCAGCCACAGTACGGTTTTGTGTAACTCACATTTACAACATAGCCAGATGACCCCCGAATTTTAGGTCCCGATGACATCTGAGGTGTGTGGACTTTGTGGTGCTGCAGAACAAAGTGGTCAAGGTGAGGCCTGGTGATCTGCAGGTCACCTGATGGTGTACAAGGCGTTCTGATGGGATCAACTCGTGTTGATCTCATGTCATCTCTCGGGGCTTCAGTTTCCTGAGGTGCTTGGGTTGATTTCCAAGCCCTTTTCTGTGTGTGTGTGATTGTGTGAGACAACAGAAAGATGCTTCAGCATGAGGCTGAGGGTCGGAAAAAGCAAGGCTGGAGGGATGCTTTTAGGAAGAAAGAGAAGTTCAAACTTTTCCTGTTGTTACTGTTTCTTTCCAAAGAAATAGATCTTAAAGAAAGACCAGACCTGGGCCTTTTTAGACAGCTCAGAGCAGTAGATAAAGGCAGAGAAGCGACTTAAAAGTGTCTTGTGGTTAAGCACATTTCTGACGGTCAGGAGCATGTGTGCTTGTGGCATTTTCAAGGAGACCCAGCATGTGTGGAGAACTGCCTGATAAATATGCCCTTTCTCTCTGCACAGGGTCCAGCATATCCACAGTCCTGCCAGCACTCTGATGCTTCCTGGGGCCTATCTCTTTCTCATTAGCATTTTCCAGAAGGTTACCTGACTCAAATGTACTAGTAAAACCCTGCCCCGCTGGCCCCAAGCCATGAGGGGCTGGAGAGGAAGAGGACAGGGCGGGGAACTTGAAGGAGACTACGCTGTAGCCCCACACTCTTCCGGAACTGAAAAGTCAGTGTTCCGTGCTGAAAGGAGGGTGACGACCCCTTCAGACACTGTCTGTGGAGAGGACGAGGTCACAGGCGGTGGGATAGGGGCAGTCATCTGCAGGACCCTTGCCGCCGGCTCCATCTCTGTCCTTGAAGAGACATTTACAGGCACCCCAGGGAGTTGACCTCAGGGACTCACGTCTGCCTGCCTGTCACAGTCTCTTCAGCAGGACCCTTGCTTTCAGGAGAATGACCTAGAGATGACCTGCAAAGGAGACCATGTGTCTCTGATGTTTAGTGGAACAGATAACTGTACCCTGTTCTCAGGAACAGCGTGGAGAGATGTAGAGGATGCATAGAAGACACACAGGCTCTAGGGAGCCATGACTCTCTACTCAGGACACATGGAGCTGAAACCCTGGGGTGGAGGAGAGCAAAGGTCACTGTGGACAGGGCTTCCTGCTGCTTGAGGGAAAGTGAAGTGGAAGCAAAGGGTTCAATGTGAGCTGTAGGAAACAAGAGCTTCTTTGGACCAACAAATGCATGTTTGAAAACAGAAACAGGATCTTGGGTAAAGCAACTTAAAGGAGTCTTGGGACAAGAGCAGCCTAAATGTGCGTCCTGAATAGAAGTGTCCCGATGAAATAAAGTCGTGATTATTACGTGCTCTGGCCAGGGCTAGAAGATATATTGATTCTCTGCATAAGCAAATTCAGGTTCATGAGCACGAATTCATTTATACTGTCCGCTAGCAAACTGTCATTTTACTGGTGAAATCATTCTTAGTCCTTTAGGATAAAGAATCTTTTGGGGTCAAGCAGGGTGGTTCTGGGAAGCAGGAAGGCCCCAAAGAAGGCCCCGAGAAGGGTTTCTGGTGACATACTAACTACAGAAAGGGAGAGGGCTGCAAGATAGTCCAGTGGAGAAATGTGCTTGATTTGTGAGCCCTAGGGATGTGAATTCAATCCCCAGAACCCACATAAAGATGGAAGGTCAGAACTAAGTCCAGAGTTATCTTCTGGCCTCTACTCATGCACAATGGCATGTGTACACATGTGTATACACACACACACTATGCATACACACAATAATAATATATTTTTTAAAAATTACTATTTTTATTTTGGGGGTATGAGTGTTTTGCCGGCACATATGTAATGCCTGTGGAGACTGAAGAGGATGCCTGATCCTGAAACTGGTGTTAGTGGCTCTGTGGGTGCTAGGAACCAAACCAGTGTCCTCTGAAAGAACAGTCAGTACTTTTTAATTGCTGAGCCCTCTCTCTAGCCCTTTTAAATTTTTTTTAAGGAAATTTTATCAAAAACCCCACAAAACTATGGGTCTTTCAAAAATATTCCTCAATGAGAAAGAAAAACGAAACAAAACAAAATGAAAAACAGCAACACTTTTTCATAGACCGAGGGGGTCACTGGGACCCCAACAGGAGAAATATAAACAGATCAATAAACTGGGAAAGTGCTCGATTTTTCATGAATAGTAAATTTAAAAATTAAATAGTGGAGAATTCAGCAATCCTGTTACTCATTTACAAATGACAATGTCCAAAGGATGAGGAGATGGTCCAGTCAGTAAAGTGCTTGCCACACAAACACGAGTACCTTGAGTTCAGTCCCCAGAACCTGTGTAAAGTACTGAGCCCAGGAGCACATGCCTGTAACCCCAGATTTGAGGAAACAGATTCAGGGTGATCCCTGGGGCTTGCTGGCAGCCGGTCCAGCTGGACTGGCAAGCTGAAGGTTCAGTAAGAGGCCCTGTCTCAAGAAATAAGATGAGGAGTGAATAAGGAAGATGCTGATGTTTGTCTCTGGTCTCTACATGTGCACACACACACACCTGCATGTTCCCGTAGGAACATATTCACCAAACATGCATACATTCCCATATGAACATAAACACTACACACAGTCACAGACTCATGTATCTGCATGCATACATCTCCATACAAACATAAACACCACATACCTACACATAGTCATGCATATGCTTACATGCATTCCCATATGAACACACACACCATACACACATGCATACACACACAAATACATATGCACTTGTGTGTGTGAATACACCTGCAGGAACATATACACATGCATTTGCATGTATACTCACCCACATGACCATACTACATACACATGTAAACACACAATACACAAATAACCATGTCAGTGAGCCACCGTGCAATGTTTAGCATGTGAATTAATGCTATGGTGCAACTAGAGGAGATGAGAAAGGAGACATTCAGGATGGTCTGGTTTGGATTTGGGAGAACGTTTACTATAAGTGAGTAAAGTTTCTTAGGTGGAGGTGACAGTTTGCACACTTCTTTGGGGTAGAGCAAAGTGAGTTTTGTTCTCATCTTACACTTCAGGTGCTTCCACACTGGTGAAGGCTGCTTAACTTTAAAATTGCATTGAACCAGCAAATACCTTAAGGAAACAACCAGACAGGATCTGCCACTCTGCCACAGTGCTCTTATATGCCGATGCCGGTGGCTGGGCGCTGTGCAAGTTTTACTAGACCCTGGAAAAATCCTCAGAAATACAGACTCAACTATGAAATGAGATTCAGGATAAATGGTTCTTATTCCTAAATAGTACAAATATTTTGCAGTTCTGGAAAACAGCACAAGAGCACATGGTCGATGTTGTCTTACTCCGAGGTGTGCAATATGGTTTGCTGCAACCAAGTTTGTGTGCACAAGTGCTCCATGCACATGAACTGAATTCAGTTTGCAGGTGGATCGAATTACTCAACATATAAAATGCCCACCTGTGGGGGATGCACACAGCAGACACTTGATTTCCTCCTTGTTCTGGGAACTGAAAGTCTGAGACTGGGGTGTGGCCTTAGGGCTGTCAGGGGAGGAGTTACTCCAGGCCTCTCTCTACTGTGTTCCCATGCGCTGTTTCTCTATATATTTTTTGCTTTTTCTTGTTTTTATAAGACAAGGTGGCATTGAGTTAAGGCCCACACTAATGACATCAGTTTGCTGCATTAAAGATCCTGTCTCCAATACATCTACAGGTTGAGGCACTGGCGGGTAGAACTTTAACATGGGACTGAGGGAAGGGAGAGACAGCTGAGCCTCTAACAGATGCTTTTCTGGAAGTGCTGTGGGCGGAGAGGTAGGTCACTTTGCCACTACTGTGTCCTCCAGATCTCTAGGTTTCTGTTTCTATGGGATGACTTTTGTTTCAACTCAAGGACTAATATTTTGGGTTTTAGTACTGAGCTACACACACACACACACACAAAGAGAGGCAGAGACAGAGAGAGAGATAGAGACAGAGAAACAGAGAGAGAGAGAGAGAGAGCTGATTATTGCATGATAAACCTTTCCTTTACTATCCAGAGTTTCCATCATTCATGTTGTTGGACGTCTTCCTGATATTCTTTGAGTCTAGACAAAGGCTGGGTTCCAAGACCCATCATGGCTACAGCTGACCTGGCGACTAACACTGCACTTGGGTGTTTTTCCTTAAGCAGGACTCCATCCTCTTCCTTCTGCCCAAAGCATCTTCGTAAGAGCTGTTGTAGAGAATAGATTTTTCTGAGGTTTTAGGGGAGAGGAGCCAGTGAGAGGAAGGATCTAAGAAAATTCTTTAAAATAACTGCAGAAATTTCTGTCTTCAGAAATCACTGACCTTTTCTTAACACAGGGCATTTCTTACTGAGCTACCTTTCCTACTTGAGCTCCTGCTATGGGGATCCTCCTGTCTCAGCCTCCCATAGTCGAACCTACAGGGGTTTATTACTGTGTCCACACACACATTCCCCCACATGCTCTTTTCTTCTATTTCTCCTCTCCCTTTTTTCTGGTTCTCTCATGAGGTTACCTCAGTCTTCAGACTGTCAGAGAACAAAGTTCAATGTCCTGTTCTTTCCGGCTCTTGTCCAGTCTCTGCTTTCAGGAAGCCCTGGGGGAAATGAAGTACATAGTGAAGTGGGGGCTGGGTTCACCTTCAAAGACTCCTCGTGACTGTTCCCAGGCCCAAACCAGCGCCTGTGCTCTGCGTTGCATCATGTCTTTAACACAGTGGAGTGGCTGAGTCTCTGCATCAGCTGGTTTGGCTGCTGACAACTGAGACTATACAACTTAGAATTTAAATTGGAAGTGTTTGTAGTTATAATGTAAAAAGAGCAGATTTTTCTTAAGAGTTCTGGAGGCTGGAAAGCCTTGACCAAAGCAGGGTGGTTTAGATGCCTGAAGAGGACTCCTTGCTGTGTTCTTAGATACTGTAGGGTAGATGTGCAGGAAGGGAGATCAGCCAGTCGTCATGGGAGGAAGAGCAGAAGAGAGAAAACCCACTCCTGCAGCACCCCCCCCCCAATAATTGCTTCATTTCATCCACAAGGACAGAGCCCTCTTGACCCTAAGTGTATCCTGAAAGGCCTGACTCAACACCCCAGCACCAGGGATCAAGTTTCTATCATACAAATTTGAAGAACTTGGGGCATAGTGGTCTGTCAGTCAGGCTTGTTCCTTTGCTCCCCACACTCTATGCAATTACGCTTTGTGCAGTAGCTTATTTAGGGGTGTGTGTGTGTGTGCATATATACAGGTGATCACAGAGGTCAGAATCAGAGTGTCCCCTGGAACTGGAGTTACAAGAAGTTATAAACTACCCAATGTTTGTGGCTACTAGGAACCAAATTCTGTCCTCTGAAGAGCAGCGAGCGCTCTTAACCACAGAGCCATTCTCCAGCAGATCAGATTGAATTCTTCCCGCAGGTGACTAACAGCACTTAGTTTCCTTTTAGTGGGTTTATGGAAGATGGAGCAATGACAGCAAAAGAGAGGATATGCTTTGTTGTACCGGATGTAGGGCATTAGTGATTTCACGTAGAATAGCATTAGAACGCCATCTGCTTGGTCCCCTCTGAATGGAGAATTAAGTGGTCAAGAAGAGATGACACATTTCATGTGTACCAATAGAAAAAGCTGTTAACTGGCCCCTTCTCTGTTGTTAAGGAGAAAAGCGCAGTCCTGGATCTCCTGAATAACCCACACCTACACTAACATTCTAGAATCTTCCCCATGCTAATGTCTCCCCAACACTCTGTCTCAAAGGACTGAGAGGACACAGAAGAGCTTAGTGGCCTGCACACAGACCCTGGAGACAGAAGACCTGGGTTTTAGTGCATTTGTGCCTTTTAAGATGTGTGATCCTGGGACAGTCATATTCCTTGTCCGTGGTCCAGTTCTCTTATCCAGAACATGGGAAGGAACTTTGCCTATGTGACTACAGGATCAAATGAGGTTCAGGCATGACATCAAACTCATTTTTTTTTTAATACACGGAGCCAGTGCTGAGTGTAATTGCTGCAGTTTGGGACATATTTAGAGATGTCTGAAGGGTTAACTGGCATGTCGGTTCAGTTTGGACTCGCCTGGTGAACTTAAGAGAGAAGATCACTAGAACCCTTCCTCACTGTCATATCTGATAAATTCTTGGGCCCAATTTCCCTGGTATGATTTTAATGCACTCAAATGCCCCTATAGTCTTAACTCGCCCAGATATATTTATAGGGTGGCATCTTTTCTGCTCCTAGGAGTCTTTTATCAGTCTCGGCTACATGGTTGGCATTGGAAGATGGTGTTCTTCACCTGTCCACCCTGGTGCGTAGTCACTCTTTACTCTTAAAATGAAATAAAAGCTTCTGATGAAATGGAGTCTCTAAGGGAAAGGCACAGTCCTAAAAGTCACTGTTTCACACAGTGTGGAGTAACTCAGAGAAGGGCAAGCCTGGTCTCTACATCAACGGAGGGAGCAGCACCTCCCTGAATCTCAAGAGAAGGACGTGTAACACTGATATGATTTCTCAGCCCCGGCCCCTGCCATCTAACCATAGGCTGAGTGCCAAAGGTGAACTCCTGACCTTGCCCTGGGCTTTAGCTCCACACAGTCTCCACTGCTTGATTTGGCTATCTGGAATTTCTTCCTGTCCATCTGATCATCTGTCCATTTTTCCATACCTGGCCCTGTACCTCTGTGGCTGGCTCAACTCGGCAACCCTGTGACTCAGTTCTGGGAGCCTCCATCTGTTTTTCAACTGGATTCCCTAACAGCTTTTCTAACCACCTACAGTGACTCTCTTTACATCTGTATCATCTCTGTCTTGGCCTCTCTCAACTCTGCAGCCTCTTTGACCCTTTTATGGCCATTCTGTAACTTACATGTATAGATACACACATGATAAAGTGTCTGTATAGCGCTATGTGAAATGTAATGTGTGATCTGAGAGTGAATCAATGATTATTCCTGGCATAGAAAGACCTGGTATTGCCAGTGCTATAAAGGGAAATTGGGTTACTGGATAAGTTGCAGCCAGTGGAACCAAAGTTGCCATGTTGTTATTATTACTCAATACACTTTGACATCACTGTAGATTAACATGCCCATCTATGTTTATGTGTTAGCATGCTTATGATAGGTACATGCAGGTTTAGTGAGACTTAAAGGTATAAAATCCTGGGGACTGTTGTTTGAATGTGAAATGTCATCCATAGACTCGCATGCTTAAAAACTTGGTCTCTAGCTGGAAGTGCTGTTTGGGGGAAGCTGTGGAACCTTTGATAAGCGTAGCGTCCCTGGAGGAAGTGGGTCACTGAGGGTGGGCTCCAAGCTTTATAGCCTGGCCCCATTTCTTCTTCTGTCTTAGATTCCTGAGTGCAAATGCAATGGGCCAGCCAGCTCCTTGCTCTTGCCCACAAGCATTCCTTGCCTTCCACCATGATGGACTGTGCCCATGTGGAAATGTAAGCCCTTTCTCCCTGAAGTTGCTCTTCTCAGGGTGTATTTTCATAGCAACAGAAAGGTAATGAAGACAGGATGCCTTTTAAAAAAGACGGCATAATCCCAAACATAAAATCTGCTGTGAAAGGGACTATTTGCTTAGAATGATAAAAATATATTATAATAAATAACATTCTTAAAATGATGGCAATTATTATAAAGATAAAGACATATCTTTATTATCTGACCCAACTCTTCAGTACCTTTTTCTCTCCCTTTCTTGGTGGCATCTTTCTGGCCCTTCTTTTGACCAATGGGGATTTTGTAATACCACTTTCTGAGTAACAAAACAAAAAGCATAATTTGGTCTCCTTTCTCAAATAGTTAATCAAAGTTAGCTTTCAGTTATTGATTAAGAGGACACATAAAAGAATGAAAGCAATGTAATTCATGTAGGTTTTTGTATTCTTAAATTTAGTGTTTAAAACCCCCACAAGATTTCTGAGAAATTCTATTTTGAGTCATTCCTGCAATATGACAGAAAATGCAAGGTACGTTTATAATTATATAGACCGACAAGAGAGAATCTCTTGTTTTGACTGAACGATATTGAGAAGAAACTTGTCTACTTTTGTTTTTGCAAGAACTTCTGACAGAAGCTCTTGTGCAGTTCAAGCCCAGGGTGCCAGGTTTCCAGAGCCTGTACATGTTAAGAGCTCCAGCCTTTTTCCTTCATGCTCTGAAATCCGGAAGAGTTGGCACAAAGGACAGAAAGAAAATTTCTGGGTACCATTTCTCTATTGGTAAAGCTAGCAATGACTTCAATGTACCAGGAAACCATTTTGAACAATCAAATAAACTTCCATTGATCAGATTACTCTCTCAAATCCCCCCAGCTGTTGCAATGCCATCGGAGATAAGGTAACGTACAGAGGCGGAACCAGGAGAAAAAGAAGTAAGGGCTGCTTTCCTGGCCAATGGTTGTTGAAATATTTGACTTCTGCAACTTATGACCATATGAACTCATTATTGGGGGCATCCTCACTTTCTCTAACAGGGGGCCTGAAAATAAAGAATCCCTAGAGTTAGCGGTGACTACCGCATTAGTTGTTTTTCTTGTGGCTGATCAAATAACCATCAAGAAGTTAGGGGAGGAGGGTTTATTTTGGCTGTGGCTTGAGGGGATCTACTCCATCATGGTGAGGAGGACATGGCAGCTGGGGTTCTGTCTGTGCCTGTGGAAGTGTACCCCTGAGGCTCTTTACTACATGCCCTCCATTAGGAACCAGAGACCACACAGGAAGAGGGCAGGGCTATAACCCTCAAGGGACCTGCTTTCTGCCAGCCAGGCTCTACCTCTACCCAAAGGTTCCACGACTTCTCAAAGCAACACCATCAGTTAGGAACCAAGTATCCAAACACACACCATAACTATTATTTCAGGCTGTATACCTCTGACTGTAATAAATGAACCCCCTAATTTAAGTAGCAAACACAATACTTTATACTTTGTTCACATAAAGATTGCTTGATGGGTGGTGACAGTGGGCTTGAGTAGGGTTGTGGGAGAGCGGGGGTAGGAGAAGGCTTGCTCCACATAGTCAGTCAGGGGCCCAGGCTCATAAAGCCTCTGGCATCTTCAGTATGTGGCTTCTATGGCTACCCAATCATTGACAACTAACTTCTGGACAGAAGAAGATGGGGAGGACACAGGGTCCCACGCGGGGTTCAATGGGCTGTGCCAGGAAGCACATTACTTCCTCCCATAGACTGTTGGCCAGAAGGCACTCCCTTGACCGTGCAACTGAAAATAAGGCTAGGAAGTGTAGTGTGGCTGTGTGTCCAGGAGACTAGGAAACAGGTTTTGGTGAATCTTGGTTGTTTCTAACATGAGTGGGGACAGAACTTTCCCTCAACTGGGATTGGACCAGCACAGTATCAGGAAATATTGTTAGAGCCCCAGGAAGCATACTGAAAGGCCATTTTAAGCTGATTAGGCACTTCCAATGTCCTTCTGAGCCAGAGAAGATGGTCGGGGCATGGTAGAAAGATGGAGGTGTTGACAGAGACAACTTTACAGGTGATATTTTTCTTTATACTCCTACACTTCTGTCAGGAAGCTACCTGGAAAGCAGCCTAATTGAGCTTTCCAAGATGGCTGTGAGTGTTGAAGGAGCTTTTAGGGAGATAGTCAGTGTCAGACCACTTCCTTCTGCCTACTGTTATTTACGTAAGGATTTTACAGTGGATGCTTCTATCACACTGGAAGCCCCAGGAGTGAGCATTGGTCATTTGTTTTGGGGTACCAGTGTCTAATACAATGCTCTATGAGGTTGTTATAAGGAATATTCATTTCATTCTCTTAAGTACATGCATTTTATAAACACATACACATATTTTTAATATGTCATATGTTTAGAGCCTTGAAAAAATTGATCTTAGTTTTAATGCACAACAAACTGTGTTCCCCTTGATACATGATGCCTGGCTATTCCATATTAATGAACTTAATGTCATTTTTTAAGATTGAGACTTTCCATTAGATCTTTTGTATGGAAATTAAAGAAAACACATAAGGTTCAGTATAAACCTATATTTTCTTGGCTTTCTTGGAATATGGAAATTTTCCAAATCAGTTGGAAAATATAGGTTCATGTCTTCTGGCAAATGGAAAATTACTTTTTTTCTGGCAGTTTCTTCCATCCCCCACACCTTGTAAGTTAAAAGTCCATTAGTAAATTAGGCTGAGCTGGGTCCATTCATTGATATTTGATCCTTGGAGCCTCTCAAAGAAAATCAATGTGTGGCTTTTCAGTTAATTAGCATAACGTTAATATAAAGTATAATGCCAGCATAGCTGGAATCTTCATCTTTAGCTTTCTGCTTAGCTAAGTGAGCAGAAAGGGCCGATCAATACTTTTCAGAGGAGACCATATCAAGACTTTTCAAGAGATACAAGCACAGGCTCCACTTAGGTTCAAGCGGCTCGCATCTTTCATGCTTATGTGATGGAGCCTGCTAAGGCAGGAGAGTGACTGGATTAGGTCTGTGATGAGAAGGTGGAGGACACACATTCTGTGTCTGTAAGGCAGTTCCTGGCAGCAGGAGGTTCTGACCCATGGAATGAATTCAAATTAGTTTATTTGAGACATTGGGTTTGAAGTGGGGTGTTATGAGGAAGTGAGGACTGTTGAGTAAATTTCTAATTCCGCTCTCTCTGGTCATGGGCTGTATTATTTATTTGGCTTACAGTTCTAGGAGACACAGTTCATTTTGGTACAGCTGCAGGAGCAGGAGGCAGATGGTCTCAGTGTGTCTGCAGTCAGGAAGTAGAGACGATGAACACCTTTCTCCTTTTTACTGGGGTCAGTGCAAGACCCCAGCTCATGAAGTGGTGTACCCATCGATTGGGTGATTCTTCCTACCTCGGCTAACTCAGTCTAGAAATTTCCTCACACACGTGTCCAGAGACTGTTTCCATGGTGATTCCAAGTCCCATCAAGTAGACAATGAAGATTAACCATCACAGGGTTGTAGCTATAAAAAAACCTCCTGGATCCAGTGCCCAGGTCCTCATATGCGGATCTGTTTTCTCCTCTCATTGTCCTTTAAAGGCATTTATATTTACAGTAAAATACACAGAAAAACTCCATTCTAACCATTTATGAGGGTATCATTCAGTGACATTAAGTATATTAGCATATGTGTAATTATGACCAGCATCCATTTCTAAATTCTTCTTACTAGCAAGACTGAAGTTCTGCACCCACTCATAGAACAATAATTCTGTAACCTCCAGTCCCTCCTCCACGAGACCCAGCATTCTCCCTTTTTTCTTAATGAGTATGAATGTGAACTAGTTTTATAAATGGAATCACACGTTTGTTCTTTTGTGATTGGCTTGTCTCTGCACGGTGTCCCCAAGGTTCGTCCATGCTGCCGTGTATACAAGAATTCCTTCCTTTTAAAGACCGAATAATTTTCTATTGTAAGTATATTCCACATTTTGCATAGCCATTCCTGTGCTGATGGATGTTTGATTTATTTCTGCTGTTCGGCTCTTGTCAATTCTGTGGGTATGAACTTAGGTGTTACACAAAGACCCGTTGGAAAGCTGTCTTTGATTCTACAAGTTGAATGACTAGATCATTTGTTAAATCTGTGGTTTTCTGAGGCAGTGCCACAGTGTTTCTTATAGCAGCTACTCTGTTTCCATTCTATGAGAAACCCACAGGTGTTCCAAGTTCTCCACGGCTTTGCAAGCCTTGTGGTTTTCCGCTTTATGTTTTATTTTAAACAGGGTTTCTCACTGAGCCTAGAGCTTGCTGTTTCAACTGGACACACCTTCTCCACCTCCCCAGTACTGGGTTATAGAATATACTGCTGCTGTGTGTAGCTTGACTTTTACATGGGAGCTAGTAATCAAACTGAGATCCTCATGTTTGTGCAACAAACACTTTATCCACTAAGCTATCTCTCTAGCCCCAAGCTGGAATTCTTAATAAAATCGTATCTTCCTTTCCTTCTGCCAGGGAGTCTTGGTTCTGATTGGAACCCTTAAGAGGCTTTTAAGACACTTGAAGAGGGACAAAATGATTTTTGCTAAAATTTGGGTCAGATATTATCATGCACATAGTATACACAATATATAATTAGGAAGGAAATTCACATAATATTGACATATAGAGCATCAAAAGGAGCAGGTTACCGTAGTCAATATTCATAAGCTTATATGAACATAACACGAATGAAAGTTAAGTGACACGTGCAAGTTTTTCAAGGATGCCTTTTAAATATTCTTTAGTGACTCTTCTAGAAGGTGGCAAAGTACAAATCCAAGCTCACAATTGTTGGGAGACTGTGAATTGCTTGTCATTCAAATACTTATTAAAGACATTGCCAATGACTTCTTTGAAAGAACACCTAAATTAAAGAAAAGAAAAGTGAACTATCTTCATATTACATAAAGATATTAAGACAGGTGGGTGTAGTGGTACATGCCTTTCCAGTTCTTGGGAGGCAGAGGCAGGACAGTTGGGACTTCAGGGAGACGTTGTCTCAAAAAAAAGTATCAAAAAAAAAAAATTAAGAGGGCAGTGGTTTAGCATCCCTGATGGTTATATGTTATTCCAGCCAAATGACTGTGTCAAAGAACCCCAAGTCCATTGGGGCATGTTAAACATTCAGATTTTTGTTTTTTTCTTTGAGACTCCGATGAATAGATTAATGATTTCATTTTACAAGAAGGAAAATCATAAAAGAAAATGAAAATTATAGTGGTTTTCCATTTTTAAGGTTCCAAATGATACTGTGTACTCAGTAAAATGAGAGTTCCTCAGTTTAGAAGAGTTGCTATTGTTTTGAACAATCTAAGATATTAGCAGGTAGAAACAAGTCCTCCATAGATTACCAAATACAGAACAGCATGCCCTGTTCACGCAAGTAATGAAGTCAGTGTCAACACTGTCATTCTGATATAAAGGTGCTGATGGTTGAAACCATGAATGGTGCTTTATTTTGTCTTCTAAGGAGAAACCAGTCACAATCGCAAACCACTGTGTGCCTTACTTTGCTTTTTGAAAAATGAAGGGTGCAGGGAGCAGACTCGGAATGAAGTATGACACATGCACATGACCTCACGAAAGTTTAGCACAGCTTCAGAGCTGTAGCGTGTTAGTTGACGTCTAGTCCAGCCCTTGTCTGACCTACACCTCTCTCATAGAATCCTTGGAAGATGTTCCCAGCTACTTTCTTAGTACTTTCCCCAGATTTACAAAGAACTCTACCTACTTTTCTCACTTTCATTCATTGGCCCAAGTTCTGCCTTCTGGGCTCACATGGAAGGGTCGAGCCCTCAGTCTCCATTGCCATCCCTGCTTCTCGTTTGTAAATGTCTCCATCCTAAACTTTCAGAGTAAACACAGTTAAGCTGCTGTCTTCAAGAAACGTAGAACGAGGGCAGAACTAGATACAATCCATCCCGCAGAGCGGGCGGCTGAACATTTCTTCTGCGGTGTCCTTTGCTCTTATTTTCATGAGATTTATTGAGTCTCATGTCACTTATTATAGGCTATCGATGACAACCCAAAGACACAATTGCAGCCAGGAATAGCTTACTTAGCTAGCAGGTTTATTGGAGAACGGGTGAGGACTTACAGGAGCACAAATGATTCGAGGGCAACTGTAACACTGAAAACCCACCACAGTGGAGGTGATGACTCACAGATGCTGCAACCCTGGCGCTTCTTGCACATCTTTCAGACAGGTCTGCTGATTAGGGAGTCTCCCTCCCAGTAACTGTTACTGCTTATATCACTTGGGGGAGAGACCTTGTGAATCCTGTATGTTTTATGAACTTCCTGACCTTTGTAATTCATTTATTTACTGGGTTTTTTGTTTCATTTACTTCCTGAGACTTATGAGCCTCCTGCAGCCCCCAGGATGAAATGTTACAACTCAGAGGACATAGCTATACCACACTCATATACAGTATGATTTGCCTTTTATAATGTAAGTTCCTATGAGTTTTGAGGAACATATGAAGTATACTCACGACCATAATTAGGACAGAATGGTTCCATCACACCTTTGTGACACTTTGTAGTTAACCCTCTTCCTCATCCTTAGCCCCTGACAACTACTAAAGGATTATATCTCTTTATGGAACTAAGGCATTTTGAATGTTCAAGTGCAATAGTATTTCAGTCATGAAGCCTGCCATTAGAACTTCAGAATGCACATGAAAATTGACAAAGAAAAATTTAAATTGATGAAAAAAATTAATGAAAGAAAAATGGAAAAAAAAGAAGTCCTAGGGAGAGGAAAAGAACCAAAGAAATGTCTGGGGTTGTGACATGGGGTGTCTTGAATATCAATTTTGACACTCATGTGGGAGCCTTATCTGATCCAGTGATAAGCTAACTTTATGTACCAACGGGAAGCCCTGGAGAACATGCAACTGGTTACACAGAGGGAGAAATAAACTCCCCAAGCCTATGTACTTCAGAATGGTGAACATCGGGGGTAGTGGTCCTAGAACAGGATCTGCCACTGTCCGAGGTGCTGAATCTTCTCCTATGTTGTTACAGCTTTGGATTCTTTCTCCCAGGAATTTGGATCTAGGTGAGGGCCAGAAGAGAATCTAATGTGGGATTGGTCCACTGGCATTTGGAAGAACACTTTCAGAAAATTCATTTTATTTTATTTTTATTTATGTGTATGTGTGTGTGTTAGTGGTGCATGTGTGTGGAGTGCAGGTGAACATATAAATGTACACATACATGCAGAGCCCCAGATCATGGAATGCTGCTGTCTGCATTCAGGGTGGGTCTTTCCCCTTCAGTTAATTCTTTCTGAAATGTCCTCACAGATACAAACAGAGATGTACTCTAATCTCTCAGGTGACTTTAAATCCTGTCAAGTCGACCATGAAGATTAGATTTAGCAAACGAAACTTCAGGGTATTCAGCTGTATTTGAATTTCAGTTAAGGATGTTAGGTTAGTTGTTTAAAATGTGCCCTGAAACATTAAATAGTTAGCATTATTCAAAAAAGTGTTCTGGTGATGGAGAGATGGGTTGGTCAGTAAAGTTTCTGTTGCCCAGCACGAGGAGGACCCGAGTTTATATATCCAGCACTCATGTAGAAAAAGGTGTGCATGAGGGGGCATGCATCTGCAACTCAAGCATTGGAGTGTGTGGTGACAGATGGATCCCAAGGGTTCTCTGGCCAGTCAGCCTCGCCAATGAGTAGACTCCAGGTTCAATTGGAGACCCAATCTCAAAAACTCAAATGGGGAGCAGTCGAGGAAGTCACACAAGTTCAGCATCTGACCTCCACATGTACATGCACACATATGCATCACACAAATACATGCATGTGCACACACCCCAACATGTACACATACACATTATACACACACAAATAAAATAATTTTTCAAAAAAAAGCAATGAAAGGTTCTTCGTTTGTGGGTCCCCACAGTGGCTTGAGAGAAAAACAGTTATGAGCCTTTTCAGAGAGATTATTTTTTAATTTTAAATATTCACGGGAACATTATGAAATTACCAGGTTGTGTTGATTTTTGCCATTGGGGGCTTCGGGCCTGCACAAGAGTCTCCCTGGGTGTGTAGTGAAGGCACTTCTGGGAGGCCTGTGTTCCTATGATGTCACTGATCTGAGCTCAGGTTAGTTGCCTTCGAAGGCCTTTTGTTGGCTTTTCTGTGTGCTCGTCAGTTTATTCATCAGTTTATTTTGGTCTCCCATTTGTGTCTTAAATCTTCACTGTTTATTTTAATTTAGAATGTCATCCCATGAAAAATAGATTTTTCTTTCTTTGCTCTGGACAGAGCATTGGCAATTTTTATTTATTTATCCATCTTTATCCTGCCTGAGGGAAAACAAGTATTTAAAATGCATGGTTGCATCTGTGAGTAGATAAATTTATTACTTATTTGTAATGATGTTACAGTGCATTTTGTTACTTCTAATTTTGCCGTCAGTGATTACTATGCTACAGTCTGTACATGGAGTCTTTCTGTAGAATCTCACTAAGTTTTTAATCTCAGCAAAAAAATGAATATAATGAACAGTTGAAATGGACAGAAGATAATTATGGTTAATTCTTCCCAAAGAGTAAATTGAGCTCTGAGTTTTAGCTTTCTAGAAAATGGCTTATTAAAATTTTCATAAGTTCATCTGCCCATCAAAAATCTAGTGAGCACAGATCAGAATAACAGATTCACATTCAGCATCATTTGTGAGTGGCAGGAAATCATGTTCTAGATGGAGTTGTCTCATACATGTGTGACTGATGGGTTCATAATGGGACACACATTTACCTTCCCACTTCTCTCCTGTGTAGGTTAAAAAAGTCATTTACAATAGAGCTAGTCACATTTCAAGTAACTTTTTGTGAACTTATCATGCAATGGAAAATTCTTTCAATGAGTAACTGAGCAATACAGTTGATGTTGATTTTTTTTAATCAGTGGTATCTCTGGTCCCCCAAATCAATAGGTTCCAATTAAAGGAGATAAGACAGAAAAACAAGCTGATGATTTTCCCGAATATGGATGACTCAGACTTCAGGGGATAGAGTCAGTTAAGAAAAAGGAGCCCACTAAGTGGCATCTGGTATTTATGGCCCCTAGATCTGTGCATAGCTGGATTGTGAGGGACATAGAAAAGCACTGTGAGGACAGGAAAAGACAGGATCATGAAGCCTGAGATTCTTCCCAGAGTTAATGACAAAGCTCAGAGCATGGAGACTGCGTGGGGGTGAAGAACCCTGAGTGAGAAGCATATACCTTCTTAATAACTCTATCATTTCATCTTCTTTTTATGAAACAAGGAAGTTTTGAGTCAAGAAGTACGGAGCTCCCAACTCAAACATCTCATTGTGTGGTGAGGACTCGAACATTGCAGAGAGGCTCATGGCGTTGCTCCATGACACATGTTGTGGGATCAGGTCTCAGCTACAGGGTCTTGTTGTACATCTCAGGCTGGCCTTGAGCCCACTGTGTAGCCCAGGCAGGCTTTGAAATCACTGTGTAGGCCAGGCTAGCCTGGTACCTACTTATGCCTCCCAAGTTGCTAGGATCACAGGTCTGTTTCACAATACCTAAATTTTTTGCAGACTCTTTTTTTATTTATTACTTTTATTTTATGTGTATGAGTGTATTGCCTGCATGTATGTAAGTGCACCTGTGTTGTGCAATGTCCTCAAATGTCAGAGGAAGTTGTTGGATCCCTTGGAGTGAGAGTTATGATGAACAGTTGTCAGCCATCACGTGGGTGCTGGGAAAAAAAACCTAAGTTCTCTGCAAGAGCAATCATTGCTCTTAACCACTGAGCCATCTCTCTGGGCTCTCTTGCAGATTCTTAATTCAGTTCTCTTGCACAGGTGTTTGGAAGGAATGGACTCAAAAATGTAGGTTTGTGACTCAGTAATACCTGATTTCAATCAAATGACTTTGTCAAGTAACATCTTTGGGTTCAGTTTCTTTATCTGAAGCAATACTTACTCACTATAGTGTAACAGATTACCCCAAGCCCAGCATGGTAGTACACTTCTGTAATCTCAGCTCTTAGGAGGCTGAGGCTGAAGGATTCTGGGTGCAAATTTTTGGTTGGGTTACATAAGTTCCAGGCTGGCCTACACTATAGAGTGAGATTTTGTCAAAAAAATTTCCCTCAGCACTGTGGATCTGGAATTTGGACCCAGCCAAGCTAATGGTCTGACTCATTTTTTCATGAGGTTGTGGTCAAGCTTCCTACTGGGACCACAGCCACATCTGAGGTCATGTGGGTAGAATCTACTTCCAAGCTCATCCCTGGAATTACTGGCAACACTGAATAGGTTGTAGGCTACTGGCTTCCCACAGTTCAGTGTGTGTGTGTGGGGGTCTCCTTAGGACGGCTTATCCTATGAGGTGGAAGGTGATCATCATCTTTCATGATGTTAATGGTTCGGGATACACTGTTAGGCTGTGTGCTCTTAAGAGAGAAGGGGGGAGGGACCCAAAACTACCCTGATGAGCATCATTTTGAGATTCTATAATCGCAAGACCCATCCCATTTCAGAGTTCATCAAAAAAGAATTTCAGAATTGATGTGACATTACAAATTAAATTTATTTTCTGACCTGACCAGACAGAAGATTTGTATTCTCTAGAAACATAGTCTTTGGGGGCTGGAGAGACAGCTTCACAGATAAGAGCACAGGTAAGAGATGTTGCCGAGGACTCAGGTTCAAATCCCAGCACCCATATGACAGCTAACAACCTTCTGTAACTCTAGTTCCAGGAAAGCTAAAGCCCTGTTCTGACTTCTGCAGGCGTCGCATGACACAGGTACACTTACTTATATGCTGACAATACACACATACACATAAAATAAAAATATATTAAAAAGTTATTTTAAAAAGAAACATGGTCTTTCATTTAATTATGAATTCTTAAAATATTATATTTATTTTATGTGTATGAGTGTATTGCCAGCATATATGTAAGTGTACCTACGTCATGCAATGCCCATGGAGGTCAGAAAGCAGTCTCAGATGCCCTTGGAACTGGAGTTATGGATGGTTGTTAGCCACCATGTGGGTGTTGGAAATTGAACCTGGGTCCTCTGCAAGAGCAGCCAAGGCTCTTGACTCCGAGCCATGTCTTCAGCCCCCACTTATTTTTATGTCAACATAGAAATAGATTTCAATAGGAATGGGTTTCATTATGCCAGTTCCATACACGTGTCACGGTTTGTTCTGTTTTGTCCCCTAGCCCTCTGTCCCCATGCCCCCTTCTTTCTGGGGCCTCTGCTCCCCAGATGCCCCCACTTCCTGCCTTCAAGTCACATGCATTCCTGGGCCTTTCTTCCCCCTTCATCTTTTCTTCAGAGCTTTCGCGCCTGTGTCAAGCTCCCCTTTCCAGACACGTATTCTTTTCGTTCCCGCCCTCATCCATCCATCTGTCATTCACATACTCATTTCATGTAGAATTTCTACCGTATGCCTGGCACCATGCTTGGCAGTGGGATGAGCAGTGAAGGTTTTGTGAGGTTTACTCTTTAGGGGGAAAGCAGAAATTAAACAAACACAAATGAATGTGTGTCTGTTCATCGGAATGGGTGCAATAAAGAATGAAGAGGGTCTGTAAGCCACTTGTTACCTTGTAGTGGATGGGAAGGTAGAGGAACTGGGAGGATCTGAGGTTATCCCACCTCTATGGTAGATGGGGCACAATGAAGCATCAGGCAATGGCTGGAAGTTTGGATTAACAGAGCTTGCAGCAATGACTTCTTAGGGATAGAGCACAGGCCTCTAAATCTAAGCAGGTAGGATTCTAGTCAGTCCAGTGAAGACTTGGGCCTACATACCAGTTTGTTCTCCCTGGCATCTAATTGACCTGTGGTCTGAAGAGGCCAAGCATCGAAAGGCTAGGCTGCTTGGGGACAGCTGCGTCAGGTCTGATGGAAGTGTGGAAGGTGGTGGACAGCTGTAGTTTCCTCACAAAGAGCAGTACCGATCTGTGACGTCTTGTTTTCCATTCCCAGAATTCTTTGGGCCAATTCCCTACTCACTTCTACGTTTACCCCTGCCCTTTGCCTTGGTGTGGTCTAGGCCGAATACACTCAGTCATCAGTGTCACTGTGAGATGGATTCTTTACAGCTGTGGGTGTGACAAACTGGATTGCTCCTTGTGCACCACCTGCCGCTCCCAGCGTCTTCCCCCTCAGGGTCCCCGTGTCCCGCGCCCCCCCCTCCCCAACCCTCAGTGCGCTGTGAGGCATGCACCAGAGGAGTGTTCTGGCGAGCGCTGCGCATCTGCATTGCATTGCTTAGGCAGGAAGAACTGCTTCTGAGGCCACCTTTTCATGCTAATTTGGTATGATGGAATTCTTCAGCCTCCTCACCTCCTAAATGTACTTCATTCTTCATTTCATCAGAATTTTGTACAAAATTGAATCAATCTAGGTGTCATCTGGCAGTCTAAAACAAATGATATTGTGAAAATGTTTATTGTTGAACAGTCATTCGAATACACCCCTCCCCCAAAAAAGAACCCCTTCCCTGGAAGAAAAACAGAGCCTTTGTCTCAGGAACTCAGGATGCCGGTGAACCAAATGTGCTGTGCATTAGGTATCCACAGGGTAAAACACAAAAGAAATAACATGGGTTCTTTTTGACAAAGGTTTTTTTTTCTTTTCTCCTATGGCATGCTGCTTCTATCAAGCCACCTGAGAGGTGATTTGAGAAGGGCATTTCAGAATAAAGACCCTGTTCTGACAGCAAATACAAATGAAATAAAATTGGCCCAAGGCTTTGATGCCGGAACCCACATGGTGAGCTGAGACAGAGCAACACACCAGCTAAATGCACGAGAGGAAAAGACCAGCATAATTTGTCGTGGAGTGTGGAGCGAGGATGAAAGAGAAAAATGCCATTAAGAAAGCCCAGCCCCCCACACAGAGATTAAAATAGACTGTGCAGGTTGTTTTAATTCCTGTGTTTGGAGAACTTGTTCATACCTATAGCTAGAATAAGGGAGGTCAGCTACTGCCTTTGGTCCCACAAACTTGCTGGACCCCTCTCATTTTTTTCTTTGTTTACCCTTTTGAGGCAGGGTCTCCCTCTGTAGCCAGGTTGGCCAGGGCTTCACTGTGTAGTCCAGGTTGTCCTCAAATTCACAGCAGTTCCCCTGCCCAATGCTGGGATTGTGTGTGTATACCAGAGCACCCACTTTCCATCTAGTTTTTAAGAGTGAAAAGAGGAGATGAGGTGGTGGCCTCCTGGAAGTGACTGAGATTCTTTCTGGCTTCAAACATAGCATTATATCATGAAACAAACCCCAAATATACTAGCAGCCATTGAGATTCATTTTAACCATCTGCATAGCAAGCTTTGCCCTAAAATTGAGGAAGGAGATTAAAATGGCTTTTAGGCCAAGGAATGGTATAACTGGATCATATGATAGATTTATTTTTAGATTTTTAAAAGTTCTCACTGACTTCCAGAGTGGTTGCACCAACTTAAAATCTGACCGGCAGTGAATGAGAGTGCCTCTTTCCCTGCATCCTCTCCAGCATTTGGTGATATCTGTTCTCTTGATCTTAGCCATTCTGCCTGGGGTAAGACAAAATCTTAAAGTGGTTTTTATTTGCATTTCCCTGATTACTAAGAATATTGAACACATTAAAAATATTCCTTAGCCATTTTAATTTCTTCTGAGAACTCCCTATTCAGATTCATTTTTTAGTTGGTTCATTTGTTTTCTTGATCCTTTTTTTTGAGTTCTTGTGTAGTCTGGGATATTCATCTTATGTCAGATGTGTCACTGGTGAAAATTTTCTCCCACTCTGTGAGCTTCCCCTTCATTCAGTTGAGTCCTTCCTTTGCTGTACAGAAGATTTTTAGTTTAATGAGATCTCACGTGTCGACTGTTGACCTTAGTTCCTGAGCAACTGAAGACTAAAGTCCTTTCCTGTACCTATATTTTGTAGGGTGCTGCCTATGTTTTCTTCTAACAGTTTTATCATTTCAGGTTTCACACTGAGATCTTTGATTCATTTGGAGGTGTCTTTTGTGTAAAGTGATAGATAAGGATATAATTTCATTCCTCTGCACATGAACGGTTTTTCTAACACCATTTGTTGAAGATGTTCTCTTTCCTTCTGTGTGTATTTTTGGCACCTTTGCCAAATATCAGGTGACTGGAATTGCACATATTTGTGTTTGAGTCTTCTATTTCGTTCCATCGGTCTACATGTCTGTTTTGTCCCAGTACCATGCTGTTTTAATGACTATAGTTCTGTAATATGGTTTGAGATCGGATATGATCTCCCCATTTGAGATCCACCCCCCAGCATTGCTCTTTGTGCTCAGGATTGCTTTGGCTATCAGGGGCCTTTTGTGATTATATATGAATTTTAGGACTTTTTTAATTTGTGTGAAGAATGGCATGGCAATTTTGATTGGGATGTCCTTAAATCTATACATTGCTTTTGGTAGCATAGTCATTTTTGCAGTGTTAATTCTATACTTTCATGAGCATGGGAGGTCTTTCCATCTCCTGTGACTCCCTCAACTCTTTCTTCAAATATTTAAAGTTTTCATTGTGGAGATCTTTAATGTCTTTGGTAAAGTTTATCTTAGATATTTTAGGTTTTTGGAGGCTATTGTGAATGGGAGTTTTTACATAAACATGTTCTCTAATTGCTTGTTATTGGTATTTACAAAAGCTACTGATTTTTGTAAATTGATTTTGTAACCTGCCACTTTGATGAAAATGTTGATCCTTTATAGAAGTTCTCTGATAAAATGTTTGTAATCTCTTATGTATAATATATCATCTGGAAATAAGGACAATGTGATCTCTTCTTTCCAATTAGCACTCCTTTAATTTCCTTCTCTTGAGTTACTGCTCTAGGTGGAGTCTCAAGCTCTGTATTGAAAAGGAGTGGGGATAGTGGACATCCTTGTCTGGTTCCCAATTTTAATGGTAATGCTTTGAGATTTTCTCCATTTAGAATGATGCTGACTGTGGGTTTGTTGTATATAGTCTTACTTATGTTGAGATATGTTCCTTCCAGTCCAGTTCCCTCTAAGACCTTTGTCATGAATGCATGCTCGATTTTGTCAAAGGCCTTTTCTACATCTATTGAAATGATCAAATAATTTTTATCTTTAAGTCCATTTATAAGATTTATATAATTATTGACTTATGTGTATTGAACCATGCCTGAATCTCTGAAATAAAGCCAACTTAATCATGGTGGATGATCTTTACGAGTACTTGGCATAGACCCAAAGGACTCAACATCCTACTACAGAGAGACTCACTCCGCCATGTTTGCTGCTCTTTTCACAGTAGTTGGGCAATGGAAACAACCTAAATACCCCTCAACCATGAATGGATAATGAAAGTGTGGTATGTTTGCACACTGGAGTTCCCCTCAGACATACAGAAAGATGCAATCATGAAATTTGCAGGTAATGGGTGGAATTAAAATTATTATAAAAAATGAAGTAACAGACTCAGGAAAACAAGAGATGTATGTTTTCTCTCATTTTTGAATCCTAACTCCAAAGTCTTAAATTGAGTACATATCCTGATGTAACTACAGGAACCAGGAAAATGGAAAGGAACCATGGGGTAAAGGGAAGAAGAGAGTAGGAGACAGGTGTTAGCAAAGGGGGGAGTGGAGAAGATGGTGGACACTTTAACTGGGACGGGTTAAGGAGGGCTGGGGGGGGTGGTGGTAAAGAACACTTGGGTGGTGTGAAAAACTAGCCAGAAACACATTAGTTCAGAAGCCTCCTGACGCACACATAATACACATGTGAGTATATATGAATAACTGAAGGTTGCACAACAGAAAACACAGTGCCAGGCAGGGGAAGCCTCCCTGTGAGCTGTTGGTCAGGGAACTCAAAGAGACTCTCCTGTAGTGATACAGGCTATTGGCACATTTCTTGATTGCCTCCTGGAAGTTAAAGGTAAGACCCTATTGCTGAAAACAGGGTATATATACTTTGGACACAAGACTTGGGGCAGGAATTGAGATTGAAGACTAGCTCTTAAGGTATCAGAAGATGCTATGTAAATTGCCAAGGGAGAAAACCAGTCAATGATCATTTAGCTGTAAAGTCTATGAACCACAACAATGACCAGCCTAGCAAATGATCTGCTAGTGCCATGGTGGCACTTTTATCTTGGGGGTAATCAGCAGTCTAATTAGACTTAAGGCCTGTTTAACAGAAGGGAACTCGTGTGGCACTATAAACATAGCCAAATACACATGACTGGAGAGGTCATATGTCCAAGAATAAAACCTACTTCTTGTCACATCCTTAGATCAATGAAATTTCTTAATGTATTCTAAACATGTATCCTTATATTTACAGATAAATATACCCCTCACCACCATCAAAGAAGCTTCTTTTTGCAACAGATGGAGACTGTCACAAATGTCCACACTGGTTAAATTTAAATTTAGAGAATGAGTGTCTGTGAGGGGCCCAGTCCTACACGACACCTTCACAGTGGCTCAGGGAAGCCAGTGGAATGGGGGAGCAGAAAAACTATTAATGCAAATCTCAGCTCTTACCAGTGAAGCCGAAGCTTCCTCATGCAACAGACAGTGATTAGCCTAGAAAGCCACCACTGGCCCAAGTGCAGAGAAAAATCGATTGCTGAGCATTTGTCCCTGAAAAGGACATCTACATCAAATCTCTGCTACCCAAAGCTCAGGGACCATTGTGGAAGAGGGGGTGGAAGGATTGTAAGAGACAGAAGTGGTTGATATACATAAGGCAACAGTGTTTTCCAAACCGCTGGGATGTTTCTAATATGAACTTGAGAGCAGGGGCAAACAGCATGCACAAGATCCATGTACGTTCAATCCAGACAAAATCTCAGCATCAAAGTGGGAGTGGTGTGAAGCCCCAGTCTTAGCTGAGGGGCCACTAGCAGCTGACTACTAGGAGGAGAGGTGATTTTCTTTCATTAAAAATTACTTATTATTTTATGTATATGAATGTATTGCCTTTGTATGTGGTAGTGTACACAGGCTGTGCAATGCCCACAGGGGTCAGAAGAGGGCATTGGATCCCCTGGAACTGGTATCAGGGGCAGTTGTTAGCCACCATGTGGGTGCTAGGAACTGAACCTGGGTTCTCTGCAAGAGCAGCCAGTGCTCTTAACTGCTGAGCTAAGGGTGTGACATGAGGCTAACCAGGCTCCAGTAGATGGATGCGCACAGAAGGACATTTGGGGCTATAAACTTGGCTCAGTAGGCCTCAATCTATATGACAGAGTACATGAAACCCAGTGGGGGGGGGTAGGCGTGAGAGAGGAGAGGGGGGATAAATTCGGTCAAAATAAATTGTACACAATTCACAAAATTTCATTTAAAATATAAGAAAAAAAAGAAGGCATTTGATTAAAAACAGCTTCTAGTCAGGCACAAAGCAAATCAAGATGAAATCAAAATGGGGAAAAATAAAGGTGTCATGTGACCCTCTGCCCACGAGGCATCCATGAGAAACTGGGAAGGTGGAGAAGAAATAGAAGTGTAGTAAGTCACCCAGCCCTCCGAGGCCAAGTTCAGAAAGCCAAAGCAGAAGCCACGTATTCATCCTTCAGCAGGTGCTGGTGTGACCAGACGCCACATGGGAAAGAAAGTGTGTTTGATAGCCGCTAACTGTTCCTGTAGAGTGCTCCCTGCCTTGCTCTCTGTGGGAAAACGAAAACCGCAGGGGAAATCTCAGAAGACACTCGTCGCATTCTTATCCCGCTCTTGCACCAGCTCAAATTAAAAGTGCGCCGTAATCTCATCTTAAATAATTAAATTCATCATTTTTTGTTCCTTCATAAATGATGTATCCTGGAAGAAGGCCATTTCAGACATGTGTAGCATTGGTAATAACATGGAGATAGCATGGAATGTGGAGACCAGCTCTGGCTCTTCGTCTACGGTCTGAGCAGCACACTGAGTGTCCTCAGACCTCAAAATGGAATCAATATATACTTTTCAGAATCACCTTGCCGTAGTGCTGGATGTATTTGAGATACAAACAATTTCCTTTCCATGGATTAAATAATGTCATTTGTCACAGAGGTTGTAAGAAAGGAAAAACTTCCAGGTTTTCATATATTTGAAACCTACAACTTTTGTATAGTTTCTAAAGTAACCTACATTTTTATAAAAATTAAGATATGAAATATTTTTGTCCTTAATCTCACTACTCTTAATATTTTGTTGACAGTGTGTTGCACACGTTATAGAAAAAAACCCACAAAGGATTAATGTAATAAAGGGTGTATGTAGTGTTAAAAACCCATTTTTGTATTTCATATTACATATTCATACATATGTATGAAAAGCAGGATATTTCCTCAGAAGTGTCTTTTCAAGGCTGGAGAGATAGCTCAGTGTTTGACGCTCTTACTACCAAGTCTTGTGACTTGAATTTGGTTCCTGCATGCCATGTGATGGAAGGGGAAAAGTGACTCCTTCAGCTTGTCCTCTGACCTCCATCCTGGTGTCAGAGAAGACACATAACCCTCGACACACACGGGTGTGAAGAAATCCTCTTTTTCTAACGATAATCCACATACATTTCCTTAAATTATTCCAAGTTCTTTTATAAAGTTGTATATTCTATTTGTATGTGTCATAAATATGGGGTAGTTTTACTGTTTTGCTCTTGAGATTCATATTGAGATAAATATATTTATTATTTTAAAAATTTGATTAAACCAGGTGTGGTGGTGTGCGCCTTTAATCCCAGCACTTGGGAGGCAGAGGCAGGCAGATCTCTGTGAGATCAAGGCCAACCTGGTCTACATAGTGAGTTTCTAGGTCAGTTGTGGCTATAGAAAGACCCTGTCCCAGCCCCCCAATATAAAATAAAATAAAAATTTGATTAAGTTTTAAATATCTTCTATAAAGTGATTTGCACATTCAATGAGTATGAATATTTTTGAGACTTCTGAAACGGTGCCAGACTGATTTTCTATAGAACAGGGTCAATTTATACCAGTACTGAGTTCAGGTAAAAATGCCAGAACTCACAGTAGAAGGAGACAGCTACCTCCTGAAAGTTGTCTCCTGACCACCATACGGGCACATACACAAATGTACTAGCATGCACATACAATAATAAATTATAATTTTTAAAGTTTTGTGAAAGTAAAAAATGTGCTATTAAGTTTTCGTTTGCTTTCTTTTTCTGGCTGAGTGCTTTGAATTCCTCAGTTACGACTTCTTTGGATGTTGGGGCCCTGATATATATCCAGTTAAATGTACTCTACAGAAAAGACAATGCCTGGTCAGATTTTCTGTGAATATTTTGTCCCATATTGTTTCCATTTTTCATACCTGTGGAAGTTGCTTTAAAATACTTCAATCGTCTTACCCTCGGCTCATGATTCTTTTCTTTCAAGTTTGCTCATTAAGACAAATCCTGAGACTGTTTACTTTTGTTTTGAAAAATTTGCCATCCGAAGGTTTTCTCGGATGTATTACTTTCCTCTTGGCAACTCTATTTAGGAAGGACGGAAGGGTAGAATGGCAGAGAACGATCACAAATGCGAACCTATTTCAAAGATGATGAAAAAGGTTTATAAGGTTTTTTGTTTTTTTTTTTTTCTTTTACCAGATCTCAGTGGAATTTTAAGGTTTGGAAAGGATAGAAAGAGTTGTTGATGACAAAATGGAATGCTAAAATCAGCAGGTTTCGCGACAGATGGAACAAGCAGTTCTATAAGGAGGCATTTGAGACGAGAAGACACAGTGCAGAGCGGGGGCATTTACCCGGGACTTAGCTGCTCTCAAATATTGTTCTTATGTGCATTTGTCTGAACAAGCCTGTGATGGAGCTGACTGAATCTGCCTCTGAGAATGTGTGACCAGCAAGGGAGAGATGAATGATTTCTGAATGAAAAGAAATCTCCAGGAATGTGGCTTTTCCTTGTGCTAACAGCAAAGTTGTATAAAGAATCTTTCTTAGCTTATGGTGGCAATTAAGTTATCTCAACATGCTTTGTCATAAATTATGTAACCACCCTAACAAGCATCGACTCAAACACAAATTGTAATAAGCAACGCATTTTCCTGTGTAGGTACAGTCTCTATCTTTGCATTGTCTTTTCAAATATCAATTCTAAAGGTAAAAATTAAATCCCAAATTCCTTTGAAGTCTCTGCTTATAAGAAACCAAGTGAATTACTCATACATTCTACTTGTAAATGTATTAACAAAGAGAAGGGCATAGGTCCCACACTGGGTTGTAAGGTAGGTGTAACATGTAAAGAGTGCGGCGGGTGCATATGGTAAGGGAAATAGAGACAGGAAGACAAAAAATATTGTCAATATAAAAATATACCAGGAGCATCCCCCTGACAGGCAACCAGAAGGGTGGCACATTTACTCCCCTAATACATGCAAATGGAAAATCCTTTGTGATATTTGTGATTAGCATCAAGACCTTTAGGTTCTTTCTGCTGGGCGATCATTCATGATAAAAAAGAATAGCAACAATTTCTCAGAAATGTGAACTAGAAGGGAACTTCTTCACCAGCACTAAAGAGATTTTAAAACAGACAAAACCCCACCAAAACCCCTCCAGCTGACACTGTACTTAAGTGAAATGTACAGAAAAACTTCCAGAACGAATACTGAGTGCAGGTGGTAGGAATGGGTTTGCTCGTTGTTTACAAATTGTGGAAAGACTTGGGAATTTGTTTTATAAGTGATGGGAACTATGGCATAATTTTAACCAGGATGGAGCTGTCTGATTTTCAGTGTTGAAATTATAGCCATGCCTCATAACACTTGACTTACACTGTGTTTTTTAACACAGTGTGGGCTAGTATGATACTTTGTAACAGAGTTAGTACTAAGTGACTGCTTTCAGGATTCCAGTTTTGATCTCATCTTTTGGTAGAAGTGTGTGCATCCTTGATCCCTCCTTGAAAGTGACTTTAGGGGCCAGTGAGATGACTCAGAAGGTAAAAGCACTTTCTGCCAAACTTGATGACCTGAGTTTGAGTCCTGGGACCCACATAGTGGAAAGAGAATACCAATTCTCCTTAAGTTGTTCTCTGACTTCCACATGAATCCGGTGGCATGGGCATCCTCCCACACTGAAATAAAATAATAATAAGAATGCAGTATAAAAATTTTAAGTGATCTTAGGTATTCATTCTGTGAAGATCAGCTAACCAGTAATAATGACACTTCTTTTTTTGAGCCTGAGAACAAACTGCAAGCCATAATGAACCACAATAACTCATAATGAACCCCAACTCACTTCAGAACTCATACTAACATTTTGCATTTAAGGTCTTCAGTAACTTAACTTCCTATTTTGACCTTTTATCTTCGTATCTTCCCTTCCTTTGTGTCAGATATGAAATCTGAGTCTCGTACGATGAGTCTTTGGGGTGAAAATTGCCTTTGCTTGCAGCAAAACTCCCTGGGTTTCCTTTGCATCCCTGTTCATTTGCAAGTAGGTATTAGGTCTTCTCCTTCTGTAGCTATTATTTGAGTGGGGGTGGGGGTGGGTGGGTACAGACAGAAGCCAAGAGTATATTTAAAAAATTGAAGACTATCAAGACATCACAGCCTGCCTGAGTTGGCCATAGGATTTACAATGATATTTCCATCACAAAGCCCCTGGCCTGTCATATTTGGCCATGGCCATTTCTGTTTTGATTTCTATTTCTTTGGCGGGACAACACCCCAATTAGACAGATGAGCATTCAGTTCTGATGTTGGAGCCCATCCTTGCTGGCCTAGGTCACTCCAGGACTTCTCTGGTCTTTCTACATTTAACTGTGCTGAGGTTGTCCTAATCTGGCTATCTGCGGACTCGGCACATAAAAATCTCTGAGGTTAGCAATTTCACCTCAAATATATCTGAATTACCCTCCAAATGGCCAGAAATTTCCCAGAATTCTCTAGGTTCTTGCTTCGGTGTCCTTTGTAATCTGTGCTAGTTAGGTTGAGCTGTGATGATGGGAGGAAGTGTTTGGAATTCACTCTTCTCTTACCTCCTGCAACTGGGTCAGGCTGTCTAGCCATCCTGGTAGCGAACAGTGCTATTCTTTAAAATGTCATCTGAAGTCAACCCTGGAGAATTATTATTATAAAAGCTGAGTTTTTACTGCAGATTGTGACTTGTGCAGAAAGGGAAGGTTTTTCACTAAGCACTTACATTGCCACCACAGCGTAGAGCTCACCCTTTTATGTGGCGCGTTCGGCTGTAGCCAGCGCACTGTGTGCTTTCAGCCAGCAGATACAAAGGAAGACATAAACAGACTTTCTTCTGTTCCTTGCGAGAAAGGAAAGCCACCATCACAGCCAGGGCATCTCTGTATTTCAATCCATTCCAATGGGGAGAAAGAAAGAAAAAAAAATTAAAAGTGACACCAGAGATAGCATTCCTTTCATCTGAATAAGAGCTACATTCATGATAACAACAACAAAAATTCTTGTTCATTTAAACACTAAATGCTTCCTGGTCTGATATATAAAATTATTGAATGGCCACCGCTGACCACTCATCTGAGACCCTGAAGTGCCACAGTCGATTTTTGAGACCCGCTCTGCCACTTAATGTGACAAACACCCAGCCTTGCCGTTTAAGGGATCTTTGAGAAAGGCCATCCCCACATGAAGTGAATTTAACAGAGCAATTTGTCATTTTGCCCTCCCTTTGCTGGAGAGAGAGAAAAAAATGCTAGTGATTTCTTTTGACTTAAACTGGGCATTCAAAAAGCTGTTTTTATTAATGAATCATATTAAGCCACCAGTGAAAGGCTCTCTGACTCTGTTTAAATAACAGGCTATGATTCCTCTCCCCTCAAGCTCCCCCCCACCCCCATTTGGCTGTGCTGTTATTAATTGAGGAGTTTCTTTGTTTCGTTCCTAATGAAGCTAACAGAATACATCTGTCAGGTGCCCGTATTCTTCGCCTGTGTATAGTATGTAATAGACCAGCTGGAGGCTATGGCGCTACACAATACCCCTGGCCGTTACAGCAACTATTTATTCCTGGGCTTTTCCTCCGAAAGGGATTTGAAAAAAAAAAGTCTGAAATTTGGGCCTAATTGCTATTTACCCAGCGACAGACACCTGTTCTAGCTGAGACATTGGCTCATGAATCCCACACCTGAGACCTGGGGGACAGAAGAGGGGAGATTTCCAGCAGCTGCCAGTGCATGTAGACAGAGCTTTAACTGGTGGGGGTTTGTGTGTTTATATGTATATGCATATATTTTTAAATACTGTATGTTTAGTATGCACACCCATAACCAGAGGGTATATATTAAAAGCTGTGTACTATTATTTCACAGTCAATTGCTTATCTGAAGGCTACACGCAAACCGGCATACAGCTACAACTATGATCGTTTTAAACATAATGCACGAGGCTGAATCCGGTATCCATGTGCCCTTCACAATGTCCATCCTTGGCCCCTCGGGGGAAGTGGTTTCTTAGGATAGACCAGAGGGAAAAAATGTAATCAAACATAACTTTTCTCAGAAAGCTTCAGCTGCGTTTCGTCTATTTTCTTTGCCAAATAGCCGTGACCTCTCCCCTTTGACGTATTGAACTTGTCTCTTCTAATCTTGATCCTCCTAGTACAGTTTTGTTGCCTTGTTATTTTCTGATGTAAAAAATTGCTATTTATCCTGTTTTTCTAAACTTTCATAATGAGTCTTTGTCACAATAATGGCATTTATATGTGAAAAAGAATAAAAATGCAAAAGTAATTATCAGTAAGACTCTATGCAACATGATCTAACGTATCACCTAATGCTAAGTTTAATCACTTAGAAATTCAAATTTATTAAAATGATAATTTAGGTCACAGCATTATTCCCTTGCATTTATAAAAGAATGAAAGTTATAGGAACAGACGTGTGTGTGTGTGTGTGCGCGTGCGCACACACATGTGGTCCCTAACTGTACACATTATAATGACATTGTTTCACATTTGCTTGGTGCATGTGTGTGTGGAGGTAGATAGATATAGCAAGAGCCCAGTGACAGAAAAACATAAATACAAGATGGCTCTGCATATTTCCTCTGGGCTTTAATGGAAAGACTGTCCCTGCAGAGGCTAGTGTAGGGTGTACCAGGCAGGAATGGTGACCTGGCAGGAGAGGACGAGGAAGGACCAGCAAGTCTTTCCTTACTCTGGCTTTTCACGTTTCCTCCTGTACCAGCAGGACTCCTGAGCTTTTTGATGGACAGTTCATTGTTGCTGCTGGAACAACTGTCTCCTATTTATTACTGTTTTGAGAAATTAGGCCTTTCTGAACAAATCAAAATAAATGATACCTAATTTGTTACCAAACCAGAGAATCATTTATTATTTCTCCCAAAGGATATTATGAAAATTCACAAAATAAAATTAAAATAGAAAGAATAGAAGGAAATTTAAATAAAATGCAAGATTACCAGTCATAAATAGAATAAAAATTACTCGAGTGATATTAAGTTTATGTGCATGTTCTCCAGTATGTTTATGTACACACACACACACACACACACACACATACACACAAACATACACACTTACATGCAGCTCAGGAAATTCCCTTTGGTTTCATCTGAAACCAGAGCTCAGGAGGTGGCCGGGGTGACAGGAGAGATGCACAATATTCACATACAAATGACTGCTTTGCCTCCAGGCTCACACAGTTGGAAAGGGAAGCTGATGCCTAGACAGAAATTCATTTCCCATGAGAATGAAGAGAAGTGCACAGGGAACTCAGGGTCACACCAGAACAGGTGATAATGAAATTAGAGTTAATGAAGGCTGGAAGAAACCAAGGCCAGATGGGCTGGTGAAACTGTCATCTGAGATGCACGCTAAAACCAGGCATGGTATCAGTGTGGGGGAGAGCAGTGTCTGAGACTCATGATAGGAAAACCTGCAGAAATGGAGGAATCCAGTTCCCATCTCTGAATCAGGGCGTTTCTTTTCCGTGTTGTGAGATTATGAAAGGGGCTGATTTTAGAAGGTAGATTATATAGCTGAAGACCATGTAAATAGCATCTCTGAGCCTTCACTTCCTCTCTGCTGAAATGGGATGATAATAACCTCTGTGTCAGTTGGTCTACTCTTCCCTGTTCCAAAATTACTCTAGGGAGCACTTTAAAGGAAGAGTTTCTTATTTTGGTTCGTGGTTTCAGAAGGTTTAGTCTGTCATGGTGGGCAGAGAGGAACAGTTTATACCAACAGACAGGAGGTGTACATCTGTGAGGGCATTTACAAAGACAGTTAGATCACGAGGGCTCTGACACATCAGTGTATCAATCCTTTGGTGGATTAACGTGACAATCTTACTGTGATGTGGGAAGGAGAAGATCTAACTAGAGGAGGTAGCTCACTGGGACTGATCCTGGGTGATCTCTCCTGCCCTGGCGCCATCCTTTTTCTCTGCTTCCTGCCTGTATCACACATTCTTGTTGCCATGGTGTTCTGCCCAAGCACGTGAGGCTAATCAACCAAGGACTGAACTCCCCAAAACTGAGCCAAAAGAAATCCTCCATCCCTTAGGTTGCTTTAGTCAGGGATTTTGGTCACAGTGATATAAAATGAACTAAGAATCTATTTGGGAAAATTAAACGAAAAAGTGTTTTCAGTACACATGGTAGAAATAGATGGAGCTGGTGTCAAATATGTGATACCATTGTTGAATTTTTAAACAAAACATTCTTGTAAAAATATCAGTAAACAGAATGTCCACTGGCCCATCAATGTCATTGTTTATTATCTACAACCCTAATAGTCCACATGCCACACTAGAAAAATGAACCCTACATAAGTCTTGTTGTTCTGCATTGGTTTTTAAAAATATTTTATTTTTATTTTGTGTGTATGAGTATATTGCCTGCATGTGTGTAAGTACACCTGTGTTGTACAATGCCTGTGGAAGTCAGAAGAGGGCATCGGATCCCCTGGAACTTGAGTTAAGGATGATTGTTAGCCACTGTGTGGGTGCTGGGAATCGAACCGAGTGCTCTGTTCTTAACTACTGAGCCATCTCTCTAGGCCCTTCATTGATTTGGGTATCAGCAGTATATTATGGAGGTGAAGATTTTAGTAGAAGGATAAAGAATTAGGAACAGCACACAAGACAGTTGTTAAAATAAAAGGCCGTTTATGTACTGGCAGGGGTAAGCATTGGCTTTGTAATAAAGTGGACTTGAGCTTGATGCAGGTATAGAGTAAGATAGCTAGGTAGGTTTTTCTTAGTTGTTGAGTGCTCAGGGAAGGCCCAGCCCACTGTGGTGCCATCCCTGGGAAGATTGTTCTGTATTGTGTAAGAAATCAGGCTGAGCCTGGGTCAGGGGAACAAGTCAGTAAGCAGCATTCCTCCATGGCCGGTGCTCCAGCTCCTGCCTCCAGATTCCTGCCCTGAGTTCCTACCTTGGGCTCCCACAGTGATAACCTGTGACTCGGGAGATATAAGCTGAATAAGCCCTTTCCTCCCCAAGTTGGTATTGGTCAGAGTGTTTTGTCCCAGCAAAAGAGAAGCAAACTAGGACATCATGATCATCATGATCATCATCATTTTGGGATTTTGAAACAAGGTCCTATCTGTAAGCTGTCCTTGAATTTAGTATGTAGTCCAGGCCAGCCTTGAGCTTATGACAATCTTCCTGTCTCAGCCTCCTAACTGCTGGTGTTATAGGCCTGCGCTACCAGACCCCTTTCATGTAACATAATCAGAAGGAATGGAAAAAAATTTACACAGTTGAGTTAGTGAGCTTCCAGAAACTGTGACAAAATTACATGAGGCTATAACTTGAAGGAGGATTTTGGTCCGTGGTTTCAGAGGTTTAGGTTCCTGGTCATTTGGCACTGCTGTTATGTGTGGACTTGTGCTGAGGTATGGAGCCTGAGGTAGAGTGAAGCTGGTCACCTCATGGTGGCCAGGAGCAGAGAGAGAAAGAGGATGGAGACAAAATATACCCTTCAAGGTACATCCTTGTGCCCTGCTTCCCTCAACTGAGCCCCACCTCCTCATAACCCATTCAGCTGTGAACTCATCAGTGGATTAGCCCACGGATGAGATCAGCACCCCATGGTCCAGTAGTAGTATCATAGCTTAATACCGGACTCCCACCTCACGAACTTTGGGGCCATTTTATGCTCAAAGTGAAACAACGGTGTTGGAGGTAACATTCCCCGGTCATCTATACAATCTTGGTCATTACTCTGAAAATAGAGGGAGGTTAGGATTTTGTTATTCATAGTTTCTTGTGTTTAGGAGAAGATCGTAACTCCATGCTGTCCTTAGGGACTGGTCATGTGACTCAAACCTTTGCTTATCAATGTTTATTCTACTTTATGACCATGGCTATTGGACAGTTATTTGGTTCAGTGATGGGGCTCATGGGGAGGAATGTTCTAGATGCTTCTGGGACTGATTTCCTAAGAGTTTCCAGGCACATATGTCTCTACTTAGGCATACTGAGAAATAGTTATTCATTGGATTGCTTCCTACTGTGCTAGCTGTAAGAAGGAGTCAGATGGACACTGGCTCAGCAGTTAGGAGCACTGGCTGCTCTTGTAGAGGTTTTGGCTTCAGTTCCCAGAACCTACATGGCAGCTAACAACTGTCTGTATCTCCAGTTCCAGGGTATCCAACACCCTCTTCTGGCTTCTGCAAGCACTGCATGACATGGGTACACTTACAAACATGTAGGCAAAACACTCATACATATAAAATAAAAATAAATCTTTTTATAGAAAGGGCCAAGTGGGTGTAACCATGAGACAAGTGATATGGCAGGAAGACAACAGAAGCTGTCTGGTGCTACAATTGGCCACCAAATCTGCCCAACTCTGAAGCCTGCCCAGACATGGATGTTCTGGTGACAGGAAGTAATGAATACTATCTTCCTTGTTGTTTACCATCTTAAAGTGCACTGTGTTTATCCTTATGGAATGCATACATACTTTTTACCAAATAGATTTTTTTTTAAATCAGGTGATGCTGTGGAGTATGTGACTCACAGGTGTTCTATGAAGAAGGGGGTATGGAAGCTGTCAATTAGACTGACACAATTTTTCTACTTAGAATCTGTGCTTTACGCTTCTTGGGAAGACTCCTTTACACCGTGTGATTTGTTTTGGCTTATCATTTGTTGTTCCTGTATACACTCAGATAAAATGGAGAATATCAGTGAAGCATTTATGAATCATTCTAGGATTTCTCCAGTCTCTCTTTGCCTCCACAGCTATACTGGTCTATCCTCTGAGGCTGAGTTCTGTTCCTTGTTGGGTCACCACATGGTCTAGACCTCCCAAGCTTAGTGCCATTTGGATGTTGGCTGGCTCAGACTACCAAGGTGCCATCAGGAGAATGGACAAAGTGTGGAAGGTTGAAGGGTGAATTCCAGACATGGCACGGCAGCTCTCTGGGCATAGATGTCCATCCCCACCATTCAGAATAGTAAGTATGGCCAGACAGATGGCTTAGTGGGTAGACATGCTTGTGCACGGCTCTGAGGACCCGAGTTTCAATCCCAGATCCCACAGGGTGGAAGGAGAGAACTGACTTCCAGAGGTGAAGTGCACACACCCACACCCTCACCTACAACCACACACAAATAATAAATGTGTAGAAGACTGCTGACACGGCAGTTCTGACTGCAGTGCTTGCTCTTCTCTAGGGACACTTTCAGAATGTGACCAAGAGGCTACCATGGGCCTCTTCATGAGCCAGCATCATATCCTGCAACACTAAATCTCCTTTTTAAAAGATATTATTTTTAGTTTTTGTGTATGAGTATATTGCCTGCATGTATGTAAGTACACCCATGTTATACAATGTCTGAAGAGGACAGAAGAGGGTGTCGGATCCCCTGGATCTGGAGTTATGGATGGTTGTTAGCCACCATGAGGGTGCTGGGATTTGAACCCAGGTCTTCAAGAACAGCCGGTGCTCTTAGCTGCTGAGTCATTTCTCCAGCCCCAACATGGAATCCCTTGGGCTTTGGCCTGTGGGTGCTTTGTGGCTGAGTTCTGTGGTTCTTCAGCTCCTTCCTGGACATCTACCACTTGGATTCCAGCCTCTCTACTCCCTTGTTCTTACATGCCACTGACACGCCAAACTCACGGACCATCCGCTGCTTCCCAGTTGCCATACAATAAAACCAGATGCCTTGTCTGATCCAGACCTGCTGTGATTTTTCTCTTCTGGAAATACATAATTTTGTTCTCTTAAAAGCACACATTTTTATTGCATGTCCTGGCTAGTGTTTGGGGAACTGTGGATATAAACACAAGATAGATATTTTCTAAGATTGGAGGCAAACAAGTTAGCTAGTGATTATCCAGCAGTACAAACGTAACATAAACCTGTGTTTTGTTGATTGCACTGGTCTGGACAGTAAAAACTAGGTCACCTTAACATCAACAAACACTGTTATCTTTTTCTCTTATATTGGAAAAAGGCAGAATCTCCGGTGTCGTGCCTCCTGGCTTCAAGACCCCGCTTTCCCTTGCATTTGTTGTATGACTCTGGGCTTATTGTTTAAGCCCAGCCACCTCCATTTCTTCATTTGGAAGATGAAGCTGGCAGTAACTGACATTTCAGAGTCACTATGATAATTAAATGACATCTTAACTATCCACAAAACTCTTAGAATGGCACCATCCAACCTGCTTATTTTGGTGGCAAACTTAGTGATTCCTTTTCTTCCCATGGCAGAACTTTAATTGCTCTTAATTCTAGAATTTTGAGGAGGTAGCTCAATGAGTAAAGTATTTGCTGCATAAACATGAGGATCCATGTTTGAACTCAAGCTCTCATGTAAAAAGATAGCCATCGGGGGAAGGGCTTTATACTCCAATGTTGGAGAGATGGAGACAGGCTATCCTGGGGTGCTGGCAAGCCAGTCTAGCTAACTGGTGGGATCCAGGTTCAGTAAGATATGCTTTCATGAAAATTTAGGTGGAGGGGCCAGATAGATGGCTCAGCAAGGAAAGGTCCTGGCCACACACAATTTGACAATCCAAGTCTGATCTTCTGAATCCACATGAAGCAGGAAGGAGAGAACTGACTCCACAAAGTTGTCTTCTGACCTCCACACATGTGCCATGTACAACCTTCCACATCATGTGCACAATAATAATAAATAATTTTTTTAGAAAATGGTGTAGAGAGAGCGAGCCACTCCAAGTTGGTTTCTGGCAACTACATGCAAATACCCATATACGACACACATGAGTGCGCGCGCGCACACACACACACGTGCATACAGTCCCTCAGTACCTCCTCTCATGCTGTGTATACCTCTACTTGGTCTACTTCCTTGGGATGCCTTGCCTTGCCTTTGGGGTTCTGGCTTTCCTCAGGCCCCCTTAGGGTAAAGGTACAAAGGATCTAGCTCTGGTCATTAGACCTCAGGAGCTGTCTGATGGCTGTGGAGGGCGGAGCTGCTGTCTGTTTACTCTCTCAAGGGCCCCAATTTCTGCACTCTGGTATTTCTGTGCTGCTCTGCCTGCGCCTCTATTTCCTCTCTGTTCTGTATCCTTTGGAGAGACCACACACTGGTTGGTCTAGAGATTAGTCTTACCCCATCAGGCCGACTTTCATGAGCTTGGTCTCATTACACAGATAACAGTCAGCATCTTGGGTGAGATGCCAAGCCCCATTCAATCAGAGGCTGCCTCTTGTACAAGGAGCAGTGTGACTGCTTCACTGACTCAGGAATGGAGACTGGATGGTGAAAACTCATCTGTGTTGTCCACGCACCAGCTGTGGCCAACCAGCTCAGCTATTTAAGGATGAGGAAGGTATATTGCTAAATAAGTGCTTGGAAACCTTCATAGTGTTTGACTTGCTGACAGCCAGGTGTACCATTGGGGGTCCTGCCTTGCAATCAGGATATGGACCTGTTGGGATGTTACCAGATGAACCTGCTAAATGATATGGCTCACTCATAGCCTGGTCATATGTAGTACCACCAACTCCTTATTCTGAAGTAGATTAGAAATTAAAACTAACCAACAGGAGAATGATCCTTTGGCACAAATCCTATCAGATGTGCAGTTATAAGCATTTTTTAGTGAATTATAATGTTTCCTCTCTAGGCAGAAAAATGAGAGGCACCTCCTTGGGTGACCACAGACCTGGTAGATACATGATTTAACAAGCAGACACCCTAGGCCACTCGTTGGCTAAAAGTTCTGTGCAGGACCCAAATCATACAACTATACACCACTTCATGCGACAAATGTGTTCATAGCTGTTGTTGCTATGGGAATTACTGAAATGAGATTCCATAACAGAGAAGCAGTCTGGACTTTTGGAGCTAGAACTCCTGGTCAGCTTACAGAGAATATTTATCTGATTGTCTTGCTGTCTGTGGGCAGTAGATTCAATTATAGTCTCTGTGAATTGTGTCCCCTGAGTCCATACATGTTGGTAAAGTATCCTAGTCGGGTTTAGTTGTCAACTTGATACAACCTAGAATTTTCTGGGGAAGAAGATCTCAGGGGAGGAACGGCCTAGATCAGATGACTTGTGGGCATATTTGTGGAGGATTGTCTTGAGTGTTAATTGATGCAGGAGGGTCCAGCCCACTACGGGCAGTACCACTTACTAGGCAGGTATCCTGACCTGTATCAGAAAGCTTGCTGATCATAAGGCTGTCTGCCAGCTGATGAGTGGCCTCCTGCATGGTTCCTGCTGCACTTTGTTGGCTGTGAAGTGAGGTTCTTTCCCAGAGGCAATGCTGTATGCAATAGAAAGCATGCCAACCTTCAAATTCCTACTTGGAATTCCTGCCTCGACCACCCTCCATGATGGATGCTAACTTGGAATTGTACGTCACATAAACTCTTTCTCTTCAAAGTTGTTTTTGTTCTGGGTATTTGCCACAGAAACAGAAATGAAGCTAGAATACAAGGTGACACCCATCAAGAGATTGGGTCTGTTTTCCAACCCCTTGAATCTGATGGCTGACGTGTCTTAGCTGATGGAATATGTGATAGGGTGTTAATACGGGAACCCAAACATGTTGCCTTATTGAAACATGAAAACCAGCATCTAGTCAAGCAGAGGATGAGGAGTAATTTGGAGAACTCAGATGCCCAGTTGATAATCAGTACCAACCAACAGATACAGAACTCTACCATCCAGCTTGAGCTGAGCAGCCTGTGACTGTAGCCAAGTAAGCAGTCCTACCTATGACTGTCCATGGACAACCGGGACATCTTACAAAGACTGTTCTCTAACCAGCCAAGGCCTGACACTGGGTTAGAGTGATTCTAGGAATAGCCTATTACTTCTAAAAAGCCTTGGTCTTTCCAAGAAATTTTTGTGTGATCCCTCTTGCATATTTCAGAACAAACATTGGTGTACCTTACCCGTTCTAGACACTTGAAAATAATGTACTTTAAAATAATGCCATCTTCAGCGTTTCATAGTTAAAGAGTCACAGAAGTCTACTTTTAAGCATATGTGTTCAGGGGCCGGGTATGGTGGCTTATACCTTTAATCCCAGCACTCAGGAGGCAGATGTAGGCAGATCTCTGTGAGATCAAGACCAGTCTGATTTGCACAGTGAGTTCAGGTCAACTGGGGTTACTGGGAGTCCCTGTCTCAAAAGAAAAAGGTTAAAATAAAAACAAAAGAGTCCATGCTGTCAAATGGCAAGTCTGTCAGAAAGGCAAATAGAAAGACACAAAAATTTGACCACCTGTCTTTTCTACTTAAAGGGAAAAAGAAAAAGGGAATTTGGGACGGACATTCTCCACACTGGTGTGAGGCTCTGGAGGGTCCTCACGGGCTCCGGGGGCCTGACCTCCAGGCTGGATCCGTCCTTTGCTCTTTGAGGTCAGATATTGGGCTTGACCTCCAGACAGGATTTCTGCCTCTGTTGCACTGTGCAGTTAGATGGCTGTGACTTCAGGATGTGACTGTTGGGATGACGGTTCTCTTACGCTAGCTCATCATGGTTTGGTGTCTGACATTCTGCCAGGAACTCCTGGTGTGCGCTTTGACCAACCTGACAGCTCTCAGGTCTTCCCTTGACCACGTTGCCTCGGCTCTTTCCTAGTGCCACTTACAATGTTGTATAGTTCACAGTGGCAAGCTCCTGTCCTACACCAGTTTTTCCTTCTGCCTTGTAAATGTCGTTATTTTTATTTATTATTTTTATTTTATGTGTATGAGTATATTGCTGGCAGGTGTGCAACTGCACCTGTGTTGGCAATGTCTGTGGAGTCAGAAGAAGGTGTTGGATCCCCTGGAACTCCAGTTATGGACAGTTGTTAGCTGCTCTGTGGGTGCTGGGTCCTCTGCAAGAAGACCCATAAATTTCTAAAGGATCATGTCTCTCTTTTTTGAACATGAGTTTACATGTTTAAATAAGCACAAAGTGGGCTGGAGAAATGGCTCTGAGGTTAAGAGTGCTGACTGCTCTTGCAGGAGACCCGGGTTCAATCCCCATCACCTACATGGTGGCTAACAACCATGTATAATTCGAGTTCTGTGGGATCTGACATCCTCTTCTGACCTCTGGGCATTGCTTGACATGGGCACTTTTACATACATCTAGGCAATGCACTCATACATATAACATAAAAAGGAAGGAAGGGAGGGAGGGAGGAAGGAAGGAAGAAGGGAGCACAGAGGAGTTAACTGGCTCCATGTTGCCTGCCTTTTACTAATATCTGACGATGTAACCACCAGATAACCTACCTAATCTTTTCCAATATGGTAAGTTTCTTGTAATGCTACTTATCAGAGCTAAAATTAAACGTCAATTTAGAAATTGAATATCAGTTAAGAAATTCGATATTCCTTCATTATGCCTTACTATGTCCTAATTATGTGTCATAAATGAAGCTAAATGATTTCTAATATTGATCTGATGTTTTAATGTCTATCTTGACGTAGTTCTCCATTTGTGGAGATTTTTCTTATGAATGTCCTTTGTCTTGGGTCCCAAGTTGGTGTTTATTTACTTAAAATTCACTGTAAAAATTTAAGTAAAAATAATCAAAAGATGACTTTTTATGTGAATGTTTAATAGCACTTGATCAAAAGCTTTCTTTGTGTTTAGCTAGCTTAAATTTATATCACCCTCTGACTGATAGTTTTAGAAAAAAATACTCTCCCCCAAAGACATGGTATTATAGGAACCTAGAAGTTCTATAATTAATTATTCTACACTTTCCTCAATTCCAGTTATAATACTTGAGTTTGTATCCAAAACAGTTATTTTAAAAAAGAAATATATACAAAATTTCTTGTTCTGATGCTTTTAATAATACCAGTAACTCAAATAGTCATTTTCTGGTAATGATAAATTAGATGAGAAAGAAACAAAATTCCAAGTTAGTGCCCACCAAGGACACACGTTTGTTTCTATGCTTGCAATGTATCTCTCTTTCACAGTTTACCTTAGAGTGGATTTCTTGGTTTGATTGCAGATGAATATAAATTCTGGTAATAGGAGAAAAGGACTTTAATGATATCTAACATTCTACAAATTACACTGATGAAAAGAGCTAATCCCTTGGTTCTTTTTCCCTTTAATTAATCAAATAATTAATTTTTGTATTTTGGGGAAGGATCTTACTCTATAGTCCAGGCTAGTCTGGAACTTAACTTGTAGCTCATTTTATCCTCAAACTCAAGTTAGTCTTCTTCCCCAGTCTCCCAAATACTAGAATAATAGGCATGTGCCATCCCTTGATTCTTGACAACCATTCTTTTCTTCTGTTTTCATGTCAAATATTTACAGTTGACTTGCTTGGATATTTGACTTGTGAATGTTTACACAATGTTAAGGCATAAATCTTCTGGAACTGAATGAACGATCAATAATTTAGGAATAACAGTTATACAAAATTTCATTCAAGAACCATTGTAGCTTGGCATGATGAGACACATCTGTAATCTCAGTCAGAGGATTAATCTGAGTTCAAGACCAGTCTGGAGTACAGAGTGAGACTCCATCATCCATCTATCTATCTATCTATCTATCTATCTATCTATCTATCTATCATCTATCTATCTATCTATCTATCTCTATCATCTATCTGTCTGGTTTCTAATAATCAAACAACTACTTAATAAAAAAATTATATGTTAAGATTAATATGGGACCTGTGTGTTACTTTCTGATCAAAGCAACTCAAGGAAGAGAGGGTTCTATTGGCTCAGGCAGTTGGAGGAGACACAGCCCATTAGGGAGTGGAAATCAGTGGCATGAATGAGGCAGCTGGTCAGGTCGCAGTCACAGTCAGGAGGCTGAGTGATGGAAGCTCAGCTCACTTTTTTTTTTTTATTTATCCAGAGCCCAGCCTAGAGGAGCGCTGCTGCCAGCAGTGAGCAGTTCTTCCTGCCTCCCTAATGAACCTAGTCTAGATTATCCCTCACCAGAGGCGAGGCTTAGCTCCTGAGTGATTTTAAACCCCATCAAGCTGAGTTCCTTTGGGAACTTGGGAAAGTCTCTTGCCTCATCTTCTGATTTCCAAAGGCTGATTCACTCACTCTTCCTTCCACTGTCCACCGAGCACCGAAACCCAATCTCTGCTTCTGTTTTCCTGTCTTCTACATCCACATTTGACTCTCTTTACAGAGATCTTGGAGATCATATTGACCTTTCAGAATAAATCTTTTGCTAGCCAGTTCTCCAACTAATATTTACATTTTTGCCTGGTAGGATAATGTACTCGTTGGGCATATTTTTGGACAGCTATTATTCAGCTCACCACAGGCCATGAATAACCTAAATATTTAAGAACTATGTTAACTTAGCATCCTCTGAGATAGGGGGGCGTGGTTAAGCAGGCTCATCCTTGTATTGTTTAAGCATTGCAAAGCACTGTGTCTTTGTTTAACTTTGCTATTACTATTAATTAAAGGTTCAGACAGTGGACGGTATGCTAACTGTGATCCTGAAAAGAATCACAAATAATTGTTGCCCAGGAAAAATAATTCTAAATCTTATGATTTCATTCCTTATAGGAACGTTAGCCAATTTTTTCTCTAACCAAGCAAACCTATTTTAGAATTATCCTTTAGTGTAATACTCGTTCCTCTTCACTTTAATTGCATTACCATTTTAATGGTTCAACTCATTAATGTGCTGAATACACCTTTAACACAGTTTCATAAGACATTTGTATGAGAGTCATGGTCATAACTTTTGATAAATATTCTTTGATAATGAATTTGTCTGGTAAACTGTATCAAGTGACCCCACAGCAAACTATATTGACTTAGTCGATATTCAATTTCCTTCACAGCTCCAAGGGTCTGCTGTGGTATTTGCCTCTGACTCCAACCTTATGTTGAGCACTGAGGGAAACTGAACAGAGATGGGGGTTTTGGTAGTGTGGAAGCCTAAGGGCAGGTTTTCCTTGACTTGCATATTATTAATTTTCAATACTTCATCATTTTTCTAACTGATCTGTGGAATAGGTGACAGGTCTGATGAAGAGCTGACAGCAGGCTGTCGAGTTTACATCATAATAACTTAATGGGGCTTGACAAGCAGAGGTAGTTAGGAAAAAGATGCCTGGAGGGCTGAGAGCATGCATAGGGTGTTGGCATTCTGGTTTGAATAAGACAAACACAGGAAACTGGCATGGCTACTAATAGGGTGACAGGGCCACAGTAGGCAAAAACCAAAAACATATGCAAAACAGCTAGGTACTCTTCATTTAAAAGTAATGAAGGAGAGTGACTATTGATGACTTTCCTTTTGAAGGTAATTGGAAGTGAACTTTAACTTGTCTTATAAATATGTTTCCAACAATGTGTGACTATGTGCCATGTTCCCAGAGTCTGAAAGAAAATATTTTTAAAATAAGAAGAATGTGTGGTAACTGAGCATAAAGATGTAAAAGAGTATCATGTTGGAATAAGCTGGCAATCCATGAGCATCTCAGACAATGTTAATATGTTACTAAGTGATAGATACAATAAGCCATTCTTAAGAAGGCACAGAGGTGGGCTGAGGGGATGGCTGGATGAATGAAGCACTTGCTGAGCAAGCATGAAGACCGGAGTTCAAATCCCCAGAATCCCTGTTAAAGCTGAGCAGGCATGGTGGCTGCCTGTACTCCCAGCACTTGGCAAGCAGATGCAAGGGATCAGCAGGACAAGCCAGGTAGTTAGACTACCAAGAGACCTCAAGTTCTGGGTTCAGCAAGAGACCCTGTCTCCATAAATAAAGTGGAGAGTGACACCCAATGTCACTGTGACACCCATTGTGCCTTCTAACAAAGAAGGCACAGGGACTAAGCAGTTCCATATTACCATGTTCATAAGAGAGAAGAACGAAGACACCATAGATCAGCAACTACAAGGCCATAGGGATGGTGCATTCGTCATGTAATTTAGTAAGAAACACTAAGAAGAGAGACTAAGACTTCATTGAAGAAGGATGGTGGACAGTGGGAGGAGCTCAGGGAAGGGTTTTGTGCGGATAACACCTGGCTGTTTCTTTGATTTGCAACTTGTGCTGTGACTTTCTCGCCTCAAGTTTTCATTCAGTTTCTTCAGTCCCTTCAGATTTGTGTGTCACACCTGAATTCCACTGCAATGTTTATTTGACTATTTTGCAGTCCAATCCATATAATTTTATTTCTTATTAAGAAAACACATCTGCTTGCCTTTCTAGCAATGGTTAGATAAGCAGCCATCACTTTGTTCATTACACATCAAGGTGTAGTCACCCACCCTTAGCACAGGTGGAGGACAGTGTGGGGAGAGAAACGATCGTCTAGCCTCTCGGTTACTTTTTGTCAAGAGTCTTAAGATGTAGTAGTAGTTGTAGGCAGAACACTCAAGAGAGTGTAATTGTAATGTCCATTTATTTGATGCCAAAGGGAGGAAAATCTGGTAGAAATATTCAAGGCACTCTCTTTCACTGGTGGCCCCAGAGAGGCATTTCTGAGCACAAGGAAGAATTTTAATCAGACTGCTAAGGATAGCAGTAGAAAGCATCAGACAACCTCCAGGGGTGGCCCAGCTAAGACACAAGGGCCTGGATGTGATCAAAGCCCCCTCCACCCTGCTCTCAGGATTCCCTTCACATCAAGCCCACAGCGCAGTTTGGATCCAGTGCTGTGCTTGGCAGGGCTCCGGGCTTGCATTTCCTCCAGAGCTTAACCTCTTCTCTCCTAAGATACAAATGTCAATATTGGATTTAGTCTGGATGAATGGCTATGTCAGTGGGGAGATTAGTGACTGGCAGCCACAAAAGGGTTTTTCAATTGGTAAAAGTTAATTTCTCACAAATGAATCAAAACGGAGGTGGGAAGAGGTGAGCGAAACACTTGCCAAGTTTAGTCCTGATGCCTTGGTAAGGGGATTTGAAGACTTGAACATGGACCTTTTTCATGGGAGCTTCTGGATTCACTTGGGAGGAAGCTAGAACAGTGGAGGAGGGAGAGAAAGAGAGAGCACTGACCTCAGTGTCCTAAGTGAGGTGTTCCTGGTGGAAAGTCTGGGTATATTGTCCTTTTTATGACATGAAACCATTGTTAGCCTTCACCTTTGAATGTTAGATAGCAAGAGAACAGTGCAATGGTCCTTAGGCCACTTTATGTAATTTATTACAGTGGCAGAAGGGTTTTTTTATTTTTTAATTCTTGATTACATTCATGCTTTTAAAGTGAGCAATGTTCCTCCGTCTGTGGTTTACTGTTTTGTCATGAGTGCTTCTAATAGTCACCCGTGTCTGCTTTGAAGGTTGAGAATAAACATAGATAGTGGCCTCCATCCATTTGTCTTTCTTTCCATTTACTTATCTATTATTTATTTATTTTATGTGTAAATGTGAGGGTGTGCACATGCTAGCATACCCAAGTAGAGGCCAGAGGTTTTTGTGGGAGTCAGTTATCCCTTCCATAAGGTGGGTTCCAGGGATCAAACTCGGGTCATTACGCTTGATGACAAGTTCCTTTTCCCACTGAGCATCTCACAGGACCCAATTTGTCTTTCTTGAACAATTCACACCCTGGTATAATAACCCATGCTGGTGATGGGTTTCCTGTACACTGCGCAGGCACTCTGCCAGCGGAACTACACCTCTAGTCTTCTTCTCTCTTATTACAGTGTCTGTAAGGACAATTTTAAAGCTTTGGGTTGGATTGGTTAGACAGGAAAAGGGAGCTAGGCTAGGAAAAGGCAACCAGAGATTAGGAGAACATGAGAGAATAAAGTACTTCAGGAGTGAAAGGATAGCTGTTTATGTTGAGTATCATTCAGGGGCCTGTTAGGTAGCCTTGAGACCTGAAGACTGAACTTTGCAATATGGGTGCATCTTTGGTGGGAACAGTGTTAGTGTGTGGGAGGAGCGGAAACTCAGGAGGAACACTTGAAGAGTTAGTAAGGAGCTCCATGTCTAGAAACACAGTGGACTAGACAGTCCACAAAGCCACCCATTCCCAACACTTGGAAATGATTTGTAAAATATAAAAATATTATTAGAAAGAGAACTGAGTTATATAGAAAATAATGGCAATCCCCCCAAAGCAAAAAATGTTAATAAACTGGAATGTTAAAACAAAATGGCAACAAAGTATACTCAAACCTATGTGCAAATCTCAATAACGAACAGGAAGAGGACCTTTTCTTCTTCTCCTTCTCCTTCTCCTTCTCCTTCTCCTTCTCCTTCTCCTTCTCCTTCTCCTTCTCCTTCTCCTTCTCCTTCTCCTTCTCCTTCTCCTTCTCCTTCTCCTTCTCCTTCTCCTTCTCCTTCTCCTTCTCCTTCTCCTTCTCCTTCTCCTTCTCCTTCTCCTTCTCCTTCTCCTTCTCCTTCTCCTTTCTCCTCCTCCTCCTCCTCCTCCTCCTCCTCCTCCTCCTCCTCCTCCTCCTCCTCCTTCCTTCCTTCCTTCCTTCCTTCCTTTTCTTTTGGAGACGAGGTCTCACTTTGGAACTCTGCCTGGCCTGGAAACTGCTATATAGACTTTACTGACCTAGATCTCACAGAGGTTCACTTGCCTCTGCCTTCCGAGCGCTGGGATCAAAGTCTGAGCCACTACATCTGGCTGATATGTGAGGAAATTAGGACTTTGTCCCCTGCAAGAAGGAAAGTTAGAACTGGCAGAGTCCTTCCAGGACATTTCACAGATGAAGAGTGAGTTTCCCCTCAGAGACATACCTTCAGCTCAGGCTTCTGCAATTAAAGTCACTCTGATGGGAGATGAGTTACATCTTATGCTTCTAGAAGCTGAGAAGTCCAAGAGCTTGACGGCAGCATCCGGAAGGGCCCACTTAGCACAGAACATGCCAAGGGCATCACACAGCAAAAGAAAAAGTTAGATCCAACCCAAGGTCAAGAGCTTGCTCCCATTGTAACAGCCTGAATCCAGTCCTGACTGGCTCTCCCATGACCTCCTCACGTCTCAAAAGCCCCACCTCATAAACTGCTGTAGTGGAAATGAGATCTCAACATGACTTTTGAAGGAAATGTTCCTGCCACAGCAATTTATAAAGAAAAAAAACCCACAAACACAGGAGGAAACAAGTTACCATAGATAAGAACAAACATCACAATCAGCAGAAATCGATCTTAAGGGATTCACTATTGAGTCAAAAAACTTGAAGAACTAAGGGCGGAAGAGGAAAGGAGAGAAAATAGCTGAGCACTGCAATCAACACTATCGAAATTCCAGGTAAATGTGAAAAGGAATCACGGGAAATTTCTAGATGTGGAAGATATAATCTTTGAAATTAAAAATGAACACCAACAATTTACATGTTAAACAGTGTTATAATAGATTATTTGATATAGTTTTAAACAAAAGGAAAAATTTGGGGTTACCAAACAAATTTTACCAAAACAATCATTTATTTCTAAGTGGGTTAATATGAAAAATGTATTCAGTGGTAAGTCATGTTTAATTACTATTGTTCTACTGGTCAGTGGAATTGAAAAGAAAATCTGACTTTCATAATCCCTGCCTCAAAAGAATAACACAGGTAAATTGTATTGCCTTACATAAAGTAAAGAATGGTTTTTAAAAATGAAAACATTATGTAGCTGATCAGTCAGACCTACAGACTAAGGAACTGGAAGATACTAAATCCAAAGAAAATTTATATAAAGAATGAAGTGGATGTGAGATACTCAAAGGTGCTGAGACTAGAATAAATCCACGTGTCTAAGCAAAGCTGCAGAAAAAAAAAAAAACAGAATGAGAAAGAGACAATGTTTAAAACTTAAAAGCCTAAGAATGTTCTAGAATTAAAGACAGATATAAATCATATTTGGAAATATAATGCATCCTAAGTGGGAATAGTAAAAAGTGAATATACTCAAAATACATCATATTTACTCAAAATAAATTCCTATTTTCTGCTGTCAGACACCAGAGCATGAGCATCAAACAGATCCTAAAAGCTGTTAGAAGGAAAAGAGAGATCCATAATTAGATGTCATTAGACTTCTCAAGAGCAAATATTGAAGCCAGAAGACAGAAGGATATTTTCAACGTATTTTGATAGCATTATTCTTGAACCAGAATGGGTCTTTTCAAAAATTATTTTTCAAAAATATTCTTCAAGAATGAGGCAATGCAATGACGTTGTTGGTCAAACAAGACTGAGTTTATGGCTGCCGATTCTTCACTAAGGAAACTTCCAAACTGCTCTCTGAAGAGGAGGGTTATTCCTGAAGGATTTGTGGAGTAAGAAGAAATAATGAGCAGAAATTTCGGTTACCATTTTGTAAGTCTAGATCAAGCTTCAGTATGTACAATAATAATGATTATAATCTGTGAGCTTGAGGAAGCAAGACCATCAAAATGCTTGAGAAGACACCTCCGTGCAGAGGCGTGGGGGGATGAATTAAAGTGCTGTTCAAGAGCAGGTGAGAGGTACTGATGGATGATCTAAGTGTGCGTGTTAAATTATTAATGGTTATCTACTAAAGAATAGAAGCAAAGTGTGTAACTCACAAATGGGAGGGTGGGGAGACAGAATGACAACATGACCCATAAAGGAAGCCGAAGGAAGCTCCGGTTTCAGCTTTTAAAGGAAAACATTATTTTCCACAATGGCTGGACTAATGCACACCCCCACCAGTGCTGCAGAAGAATTCACTTCATGACACCTCCTTCCTAGTATTTGTTGTGTTTTTATCTGTTTGGCAATACAAATTGATGGAGAGACAGTTCCAGAAAACACAGTGGAAGAATTTTTTTCAGAAGGAAGAAGAATAGACCTGGGAATTTACAGAGAAGTCGGACTGGGGTGGGGGAGGCAACAAATGTCTACAAAGATCATGCTGAGAGCTTTTCTTGTTTTAAGGACAAGGGATGTGGAAAATGAGTTGAAACCTTTACAAAGGGAGGATGGAAAAGTTCTGACGGGATAGGCAGAGCTGCTCTTGTGTTCCCCAAGAGACTTGTACTTTGGAGATTCCCTTAGGAGCTTCTCATGTAGTGCACATCTGATTCTTACCACGTGGACCTCACCGTTGTCCTGCTAGACCGCCGTCCCTCCGTGGCAGCTGTCTTTCCCCACAGTGATCAACCCATGGAGGAAGCCGCAGTGCTGTGTGTAGCCTAATCCTGAAGTCACACACTAACACTTCTGCTGTACATTTTGAAGGAGGCAAGTCACTACATTCAGTGGCGAGCTGTCTTAGTTGCATCTCTCACTGCTACGATAAAACACCTGACAGATAAAACTTAAGAAAGGTTTTTGGGTCTCACAGTTTGAGGGTACAGTGGGGCACGGCAGCACGAGCTGGAGGCAGCTGCTCACATTGTGTGCACAGTCAGGAAGCAGAGAGAAAGGAAGGTGGTACCCAACCCACGGCCTCACTCACATTCAGAGTGGGTCTTCCCTGCTCGATTAACCTAATCTAGAAAATCCTGCACACACGTGCCAGAGGTTTGTCTCCTAGGTGAGTCTCAATCCTATCGAGTGGACAAGAAATAATGACCATTGCAAAGGGCAAAAAGACACAGCATCTACATGGCTGGAAACTGGACAGGCAGGCATGGAGAAAACGAGGTCTCAGAGTTATGAGTAAGGCAGTGACTGCATGCTACATTTTCAACATAACTCTTGAAACAGCAATCTCCTTAACGCAGCAAGACTGCTTTTTCTGCCTTTGCAGTGTGTTGTGAGGAGTCTTCAAATTATAGTTTCTGTCCACTTCCTCACCTCCCCCCTAAATCAGGTGCTTTCAGAATTTATGGAAATTAATTTTCACATAACTTAATTTTTTTAATAACAGGTTCTCAGTGTTTATCTACATAGACATGGCATTAGGTCCTTGATTGCAGGGAATCTCAGAAATGAAAAAAAACAAAAAACAAAAAACTTCCCAGAGTTTCTGCAGACCAGCCCTCTCTCACAGAGGTTCAAAGCATCCTTTTAATGGAAACGGGCTCACTGTCTGACTACCTTGTGAAGGTGTCTTTTTTAAAAGCATTTATTCCAATGATAATTTTTAAGACTTTTTAATGTGTGTGATGTAGGGGACTGAACCCATATCATTGTAAACACCAGGCAACTGCTCTATCACCGAGCTACATCTCTAGCCTCTTTTCTTTTTCCTTTTCATTTTGAGGTTACCCACACTTGCCTTGAATGTGTAATGCTGACAGAGGTCAGAAGAGGGAGTCAGATCCCCTGGAATTACAACTATGGTTGGTTGTTAGCTGCCATGTAGGTATGAAACCTGGGCCTCTGCAGGAGCAGCCAGGGCTTTTAACCACTGAACCTTCTCTCCAGCACCATAGGATGATTCTTTATTATAGAAACAAGATATATTAAGAAATAAGCTAGTAAGACATTAATATACTATGACAGTCCATAATATGACTCATGACGGCTCTTTGTTCTTGACTTCCAATAAGCTTTTTCTCTTAGGCTCTTAGGGAGCGTGTGTTTGTTCCCCTCACCGCATCTGTCAGGAAGTGGCTGTGAAGTACGGAATCCTTTCCCTTTTCCTCAGCTCAGACCCTGAATTTAGTGAGTTAATGCTTCTCTAGATCGCTTCTCTCTTCTTCAACAGAGAAAACAGGAAATGGTTCTTCTTGTTCAATGCTGGCTTTGATTCTTCTACATATGCGTGAATGAGTCAGTGCTATTTACCTAGGAGGTTAATAATCAGTACTTCATGTTTTAAATCCCGTCCCGATTTTCCTGCAAATGCAGCATTCGGAGGAAAAGAAAAACTCAGCTGTCTGAACAAACATATGGAAATCAATGATAAATGGACAGAAACTTCTCGGTGTATTTATTAACCAAACTCATATAAATCATCATTTTTCAACCATTTATTAAACTAATAGGATTGTTTGGGGACCATCAAAGGATTCTTTATTAAGTCAATAATCATGTTTATCCAGTCCGTTATGGGGAAGGCAAATCATTCACAGTGTTCACGCTGCCTCATCAGATTTCATTTCTTTTAAATGTCAGCCGTTGGTAATTTTTACCAAACAACCGGAGGGAAAAAAAGTCCAAATTTCTGCCAGGCTCCTGACACCTCTTTAGTTCAGGAAAACCGCTGCTTTCTCCTTAGGTCTCCATCTCTCTCCTCCAAATGGGTAATTTTCCCATGTGACTGTGAACGGCTCTCCCCCATTCATCTCAAAAGTAGATAGTTGGCCATCTTGGACAACTCTTCCTTCCCTCCTTCCATCTTCCTTCCTTCCTTCCTTCCTTCCTTCCTTCCTTCCTTCCTTCCTTCCTTCCCTCCCTCCTTTCTTTCTTTCTCTTCCTTCTTTTTTCTTCTTGTTTCTTCTTCTTCTCTCCCTTAGCCTTTCCTCTCCTTTTTTCTCCTTCCTTCTCTTCTCTTCTTTCTTTTCCTCTCTCCTCTCTTTTCTCTCTCTCTCTTTCTCTCTCACTCTCTCTCTCTTCCTCCTTGATTTATTCTGTAGTTAACAGGCACATCTTATTCTAGTTTCCTGATTGGGCATATGGGCAAGTCTCTTGTTTCTTCTCTTGAGCTCTACCTTTCACAGAGCTGGTATGGCTCAGAGAACCCTGATAGTTTTTCCAGTGTTAATAGGAAGAAACCACAATTACGAAGTTACTCATGGAGGGTCTCAAGGCCCCCTGCCTCCTGTGTTTATATCCTTTAGTGATATAAACCCTATTATACCCTTGTGTGGCATTCCTACTTCATGCAGTGTTCATGACTGTGTACCGTATTCACACCTTGTGTGGTGATCCTTGTGGTGTTCATGACCGTGTACCGTATTCACACCTTGCGTGGTGTTCCGCCATAATGAATAGACCTCAGCTGTGCAAGTAGAGTCTGAGGAAAGAATAGAGACTTCTGAGACAGGGTCATTAGAATCACTGTCATTTCTGCTGTCTGCTCTCTTGGATCACAGGCTCAGGAGGAAGCCAGCTGCCACATCATAAGGATGCCTGAGCAGCCCTGTGGAGAGATCCATCTGGCAAGAGCCTGAGGCCTCCTGCCAAGAACTGGCATTAACTTGCCAAGTCAGTGAATAAGGCACCTAGAAGTGACTCCTCTTCCCCAACCCCAGTCAAGATTTTCATGCCCATTCTTCAGAACTGTTGGAGCATTTAAATATAAGATGCACATTCATGATTCATTGATTCATTGATTCATCCATTCACCAGACGTTGCTGCATCAGCATCAAAAAATTTCACCCAAGTGAGAGGTGGCACATTGGAAAATGCTCACACGCCAACTTTTGTTGTTTGGTAGAGGTGACAGCTCTTGCTTCCAAGTCTCTGAGATTATTTCCACTGGTACTATTTGCCTGGGAGATGGAAGCAGTTAGCAGTAGCTCATGAGCCGTGTATTTTCCATCTTTGATCTAGGTATCTTGACTTGTTTGTCAAGACTGTATCCTTTATTAGGAGACCTGAGCTAATAAGTATTGCTTGGCCTGGGGATAAGAGCCCAGAGCTGTGGGCCTGACAAATGGCATAAGGGGAAAGCTGGAGCCAGATGCCATTTGGCTGTATGTCAATCAGTCAATCTGGCTTTATTTATGGTCTACCATGTGGCTTATCCTATGCAGGGATCCAAATTGGTTACTTAGAATCATATGGTTCCTAGCTTTTGTAAAAGGCTGCTTCTCGGCACATGCTTCACGTTTTTGTGACTGGAGTTTTTCCAGAACCAGAGTAATGGACAATAGTACTTGGGAAATGACTACTGGAATTTGAAAGAGCTATGATATTCAGTTCACTCTATCTGTGATACCAGTGATTAGAATGTGGGCCTAGTGTGGGCTACTTGCTGCTCTTGCAGAGGACCCAGGTTCAGTTCCCAGTACCTACAACATTCATCGTTAACCAGCAGAGGATCTGATGCCCTCTTCTGGCTTCTGTGGGCACTAGGCATGCATGTTGTACACATATACACATTCAGGCAAAATATTCACACACAAAAATAAGCCTTAAAACCTTTTATTTTCCTTAAAAATAAAGTAGTCCTGCCACGGAAAATTAAAGCAAAGTTCAGAGCTAAAAGGAAAAAGATGAGAAAGTATCAATACGTGCCCCAGCTTCGACAGCTAGACTTGTTTTGCTGTTGTGCAAGTTAGAAAACATGTAGTTAGGGGAATATCACATGTACATTCATGCTCAGATTTTTCTGCATTGTCAGCCTAGCCAAAGTATTTCTTGCATTATTAGTAATTCTTTGCAAACATTGTATAATGATGCTTGTTTATCTTATATCCAGTTATAAAGTTTACTGATCTACTGTTAGTATTTGCACAGAAAGATAGAAGGTGCTAAAGTACTCTAAGCCTTCAAATATAAAATAGACACTCATTGGATTATAAAGTGAAATTATTCATCAAGTCCTGGAATCCTAAACCTGCAAGGCTGCCCTAGGGTGAGTGGATGGTGAAGGTTTTAGAGGAGAATGAAGCAGTTTCCTGGCTTGTCTGGGATCGCAAAGACAGCCAGTGGCAGAACCTGGCTTTCAGCCTCCGTGTTTCTAGTGGCCACGGAAATGTTATGAAGCAGACACACTTTTCTTCAGCAGATACTCAGCTTGACACCCCAGTCTTTGAAGCTGTTGCTGCCCTCACTATTACTCAATCGGGAAGCAAAAACTGCTAGAACTTTGCGTGAGTGCCAACTTAGTGGTGTGAAAGGTCTGGGCATGCGTGTGTCTAACTTAGTGGTGTGAAAGGTCTGGGCATGCGTGTGTCTAACTTAGTGGTGTGAAAGGTCTGGGCATGTGTGTGTCTAACTTAGTGGTGTGAAAGGTCTGGGCATGCATGTGTCCAGCTGGGAGTGCTGTTGACAGTGGGATCCGGCTGGGCTTTTGCAGACTGTGTAAGTTCATGTGGCAGGATCTAGTCTGCTTCCTTAGAGCTCTTCTTCCTTGGTTTTCAGTGAAGGACCTACACTCATGGGGATTTTCATGCTCAGGGCTTTTAGCTCCCAAGCTTTTTTTTTTTGTCAATTTCAAACCCAAAGGGTGTCTTGTGTCCTGTGGGCTGGAGTTGGTATGAAGATCTCACCCATGAGGTTCATCTCCAACCTCTCAGCTGTGGGATGAGCCATGCAATCAGCACGTATAAAATCCAAAAGCCGTTTGACTGAAATGAGTCTGATATGACTGAAAGATATACCTTACCTTACTTAACTGCCAGGCTGCAGCTAGCAAGAGAGCTGTCACATTTTTGTGGGGGATGACTCAGTCATGAGAAAGCTCTGTCCAGCTTCCTCCACTGCTGAACACCCGCTGCTGCTTCAGCTTCAGTGGGAATTTCCTTTCATTCTGTATCATTTTAACCTGACTATATTCAACTAAAACAGTTTATAAAGCAGAACAGAATGGGCATGTTTGCGGGACTTCTGCACTCTCATGTACCGCAGTGGGAACACGGGGCAGCCCAATCTCTCCAATCAATATCCTTTACTAACCAATGTATTGTGGGCTTGGATTTTTTTCTTACTGGTTCTTTAAGATAATTGGACTGAAAAAATGGCACTAAGTAATTTCAGTGTAATGATACTAACAGATAAAGCCATATGGTATTTTGCTGGTGAACAAGGACATATAACTACCCTAACACTTCCTATTTCTAGCTGATTTGATATGACTGAGATTCCCTGTTAAATCACAATTTTAAAATGATCAAGTTGGCATAGTAGGGATGGAGAGGAGGGACAGTTCTCAAGTCAGAACTCCGTTAATTCACCCTTACTTTAGCTCCCCAAAAGATAAAAATGTTACTACAAGTGTGATTGGAGAATTCTGTGAAATGGGTGTTCTGTGTGCTGCGCCTCATGCTTTGTGTGTATTTTGCCCGTTGTTGGGTTTATGATTTCATTAAACTGATGTTTATTGTGCTCTAATGTGTATCAGGCAATGGAGAAAAGTTCTTTTTTTTCTGCAAAGGACAAAACCGCAGGTTTGAGGTTCTCAGTACTGGAGGGTAGGTTGGCACAGGTGTCCTCGAATAGGGTTCCTTCTCATATGTGCTCCGTTTCTCTCTTCCCCAGGTCAAAACCAAAGTTAGCTTTCCTTTCTTTACTCAACCTCTGTCTCCAGAGGTCAGGTGATTTGGTGACTGACTGCCTTCTAGTGGGTCTAGAACCTGACCTTCTGGCCTCTCTGCACTGCGCTCATTGCTGCAACAGTAATGCACCACATCCCAGTGCTCATTCCAACAGTCTGGTCCATTCAGAATTTGTTTGGCTTAACCCTCTACTAGAATACATTCCTGTGCTCTTGACATTTTGAGGGCTTGTTCCTTTGAATCACTGGTTCAGAATTTGCTTTCTTCGTGAGATCTACCTGGACTACTCTATTTCATCCTGCAAACAGAACCCCTGATAAGTAACTCATATCTATTTTAGCCCATTGTGTTTTATACTACATAAAACATATCCTGTTTCAGCATTATACTCTTTAAACATTTACTGTACTTATTTTTTACCATCTGCTTCCTCTCTCATGTAAGAGCCACCAGGGCAGAGATATTTGTGTCATCCCTGATGTTCCTGGGAACAATAAAACAACATCAGGCCAACAGCAGGTTGTAAATAATTCTGAAATTTGAAGGTCCATGATCACTTTAGAATTGACTCTAAAATGTATGAATGCAACTTTCCAGAAAGCAGCATTGGTTTCACCCCTATCTGAGAAGCTATTGGCAATTGAGAACTGCTGGGAGGAGGAGAGTCAGTTTTCTATAAGGAAATGATTCCTCATAGGTCAACCAAGCTCCAGGGATGGACACACACCAATGGTATTTGGGCAACACAAAGTAGACTAAGAGGGTATAAATAAAAAGGGCACATGTTTATAGCTGAAGGTTATATAACAAGAAACAGTATCAGAAAGGAGAAATCTCCCTTTGAGTCATTGGCCATGGTGGTTAAAGAGACTCCCGATTATACAAGCTATTGCCATAGTCCTTGATTGCCCCCTAGAACTTGAACATAAGACCCTATTGCTGAAGATAAGACATACTTTGGACACAGAATTCGGAGCAGTGGAACTGGAACAGACCTGGAAGCCATCTCACTGAAGGTTAGTTCTCATAGTTTTGGAGAACACTATGCAAGCTTGCATCAACCAATGGTCCAACACCAGCTTTAAGGCTTAAGAGCCACAATAATAACTGGCACAGCAAACTATACTGGGGCAGTAGTGGCACTTTTATCCTGGGGGTAATGAGCAGCTACCTAATTGGACCTAAGTCCCACTCAGTGGGAGTGAACTCATATGTAAACATAGCCAAATACACATGACCAGAGAGGTCACAGACTTTAGAGAAAATTCTGTCTGTCACATCACTAGACCAATGTAATTTCTTTTTATGTGCTAAATATGAATCCTTATATTTAAAGACAAGTATGCAGTCACCCATTCATCAAAGAAGTTTCTTTTGTAACAGGTGGAGACTATTACAGTATTTCACAACTGGTCACACACAGAGATTAAGTGTCTGTGAAATGCCCAACCCTAAGTGACACATCTACAGGTGAATCTCTACACCTAAGACTCATGAAACATAGTGAAACAAGGGGTAGAGAGAACACCAATACATCTCTCTACTCTCATCAATGACGCTCCCTCATGCAACAGAGAGCAATGAGCTCAGTGACCATTGTGGAAGAGGGGGCAGAGAGACTGTAAGAGCCAGGGGAAGAGGTACATGACCATATGGAAGTAGAACCCTACAGGCTCCTGGGACCCTGCTCATACGAACATACAGCAATGGTGACAGCATGCACAAGACCCATGCAAACTCAAGCAGACAAGAACCCAGCACAGAATTGTGGAAATGGGCAGCAGACCCCAATCTTAGCCAAAGAACTATTGGGTAGCTGATTACTGCTGGGTGAGGAAGAGCTGATCTAGATAGACTGACTAGACCCCAGTGGATGACCTTGCATTGAGGGATGTCAGGGGACACTAACTTGACTTGATAGGCCTTAAGGATAAATAAATGACAGAATGCATGAGATCCCGCAAGGGAAGCTACGGGAGGGTATCAATGGGGAAGGGGGCATAAAGATGATTAAGATGTATATGCAATACACAAAACTCAATAAACATATACAGAAAAGAACAGGAAGTGGGGTGGGTGGGGCGGTGGGAGGAGATCTGGGAAGAGATGGCGGATAAACACATTTACAATGCGTCATATGAATGTCTCAAATAGTAAAAATTATTTTTTAAAAATTGAAATAAGTATTTTAAAGGGATAGTATCCAAACTAGTTTTTAAAATCACTATGCTTTGTTTATTATAATATGACTGATTGGAGGATGGGGTGGTTAGTCTTCATTGTCAACTCCACAAGGTTTAGAATCACAGTAGACACATCTCTAGACATGATTGAGAATGTTCTCGGGCAGGTTTAACTGAGGCAGGAAGACCCACCTTGAAGGTGTGGACTGAGGTCCCAGGGTGCATAAAAAGGGGACAGAGTAAAGGCCCCTTAGCACCAGCATTCAGCTTTCCCTGCTTCTTGACAGTAGTTGTCCCACACACCTGCCTCCAGGACATCCCTAACTTGATGGCTTGTGTTTCAGAGTATAATCCAAGGTAAACGCATTCTTGCTGAAACTGCTTTTGTTGGGTGTTTTGTCATAGTAACTAAAACAGCAAATTTTTTGGAAAGGATTTACTTAGAATAAAAACCCATGTTAGGGTAGCAATGTGTCTGATTAAGTGGTGTCTTGATTCACATATTGACTGGTATATACATCTTCCTTATGAAGACCAGTTCTGAAAGAAAAAAGGAGAGGAAGAGGAGGGAGAAGAAAAACACAGAAGGCATGAGAATTCATATTAGAAATAATAATAATTAGAATAAATATTAGAAAAAGATAATGTCTTTCTTAACAAAAGGATCAAGTGACATGTTGGTAACTAACACGGTCATGTTATTAATGACGCTCACAGTTTCAGTGACAGGCTCAAAGTGGGAGCTGGTGAGATGGTTCAATGGATTAAGGTACTTACCATCAGGTCCGACAGCCTGAGTTCCATCCCTGGGACACACATGGTGAAAGGAGAGAAGAGATTCCTGAAAGCTGCTTTCACGCCTCCTCAGGCTTTCTCCCAGCCTGCCCTTGAATTAGTATGTAGCTGAGGGTGGAAGTTCTGATCCTTCCCAAGCTCTGGGATTAGACATGTGCGCCATTTCACCTGAACTTGCAAAGTGCCGTGCATGCTAGGCAAGCGGTCTACAGAATGAGTTACAGTCCCAGCCCACAAACTTTCATTTTTCTTATCTTCAGTTGGGAGCAAACAAGACTGGCCCCTGGTTGTCTTGTCGGGGATTTGAGAAAGCGCTGCTTTCCCTCTCCTTTACCCACGCCCATTTCTGCCTTTTTTAGGAACCTCTCTGTCTCTCCTGGGGAGTGTCAGTTCACATCTTAATCACTTTGTGTGTAATCTCATTAGAGATAATCCCATTCACCACGAAGTGTCAGTATCTTCTCCTGCTATGAGGCAGGGATTCCAATCACTGGCTTTGGAAACCCAATCCTGCCTGAGCTATAAATACAGCAGTCAGGGCTGGTTTTTTCTGACTTTCTGACATGGGCACTGAAAGGGATGGAGAAGCATTCTTTAACCTGTCATCCTCAATCTCCGTCAGTCTTGACTTCAGAAAGAAAGGACATCATCTTTTTTAAAAAAATTTTTCAGTGCCAATGAAGCAAACATTTCTTGTTGACTTACAAGAAAAATTGAAAATGACTTTAATAAATTAATCTGGTAATTATGTCATCAGAGGGTGGCCCTGCTTTTATTTGTGGAGATAAAAGTGCTTATGACAAATGAACAAAAGAATTAGCAAATGAACTCAGATGCACAAAGCAAGTGTGATCCTCCCTCTTCTTGCTCTGCTGGGAACACTGGCCTTAGAACAGCTCTTGTCAGTCCTGAGATGGTGGAACTTCAGTTTGTTTGAAATCAGCACACAGACTGGGTGAGGGCCCATTTGAGGAAGGCCCATGTGAGCCTCCGTAGTATGAGCGTGGCGAGCTTTTGCAGGAGATACCAACCCCTACGGCTGGCTCCCCATTTCTCAAAACACCACAGTAAACATAAGAGCCTCATCCCTCTCTGCCATTCCCCTCCCCCATATGCAACACATTCAAACCTCCATATTCTTAAAGTGGCGATGTGGTTGGGGGGTTGGGGAGAGTGGAGAACAGCAGTCTTTCTCATTTGATGGTTTGAAAAAAGAAAAGATGTTGGTACCACTCACTGACTGGCTAATGAATAATCAGATTTCACAGCGTGAGCGCTGGGGTGGTAATTTGGTTGCACGCCATGCTCCAAGCCCATGGAATAGCGCTTCATTAATGTGAAGACCTGTATAATCAAACAATTAGCAGTCTCTCTGCAACGAGAGCAGCTTTTCATCAGCATATATACTTGGTCAAAAGATGAGTCCCAAATCAGTGGATCCAACAGTAACTAGACTCATACTAACACATGTGACATGGAGGGGACATCAGTGTTTTTTACACATTACCTCAATCAAGCATCCAGCAGCAACTTGCTCTTCAGCCTCACTGAACACAGTCGGATGTGCAGGAATTGGGTGAATGGCTTCTCTTTGTATTTATATAAACATCTATCTTGTAGCCTCCATGTTTGGCCTCATTTTAGACTCTTCAGGTATCCTGTCCTCCAGAAGGATACCTTAAATTATTGGGAGGTAGGGGGAGAGGAACTCCAGTCCTCTCATGTTGTTTATTTCTGTCCATGACTTCTGTCATCGTCATTCTAATAGAGCTGATTAGTCTCTTCGGAGACGTTGTCTCAGTAACCATGGAGAAAGGGTGCTGTTTTATAGCAAGATCTCTCATTTGCGCTCTTGACTAATTCATGTCAGATGAATGCCCAATAGGACCACTCATATCACCAGGAGGGAGAAATGCTGGCTTCCTGGTGCCCCACGGTTCTGAGGCTCTTTCTGTCCCTTAAACAAGCTCTAAATATATTAGGTTGCTCTCAGCATACTGCTCAGTGCTGAGGCGGCTGCTAAGTCTTAACCGAGTACAGTTTTTGAAAGTAGAATGCAAGTGATCGGGGAAAATGTGACTGTTTCACCATTCGTTTGCCTTTTCTAAATTAAAGGCAGCATTATTTTTCTATAAATGGCCAGATAGCCTCTATTTAGGCTTTACAGGTCAAAAGGAAATTTAAACATTTTTGTAGGTCCTCACATAACGGTATCTGAAAAGCTTTCTTAGCCTATGGGCTTTACTAGAGCATGTGGAGGACTGAGACTCACCAGCCAACCATAGTTTGCTATGCATGGTCTAAATCCCAGGACTGAGCAAGTGAGAGCCTCTGTGTATCTCCATTTCGTGAGTGGCTGCTGTTGGGTGGGGATAACGAAAGTTTTACAAATATTGTGCAGTGGAAATTCTCAGTGATAATCAGTGAAGAATGGTTGGACTCGATTGGGGCAAGAGTGTGACAATGAGATGGAATCCTGAGGGTCTGCACTGGCTGAGGGAACAGAGCAAGAAGCTTGGTTGACCCAGGAGGTGTGCATGGATGAAATCCATTTCAAGGAGGAGGCATGGCCCAAGTGACTCAGGGCTTGGGCTTGATCTCTAGGGAGGTCGAATGTCCCATACATTCTCATGGATAGAAGCTCTGTCTTTACTAAATTACCCTTCAGAAAAAAACTAGATAGACTGTCATGGATAGTTAACATGCCAAGAGTATACCCTTCATTGCTGAGCCTCACAGCAGAGTCTAGATCTGGACATTCAGACCTACTTTTGAACACAGTTACCAACTGGCTGAAGCAAGGATCTTAAAAACAAGTCATTTATCTTTAAGACAAGATTTTAATAGGCTTTATTCATTGAATCGGGAGGAGATGGTAGATGCAATATTTCTGTGCCCAGCAAGATATATAATAAGAGTTTTCATATGATCTTTGTTGGCAAGGTCAGGCAATGGATGTTAGAAGTTAATAGGTGAAAGTAGATTTTCTGGTAGAATGCCAGTCTCTGACAGAGGCTGGCTAGAGGCTACAGACAGATATTTCTAGAGATTGCTTGCTTAGGTTCTGATATCTCTTACCCTCCAGGGTTATTGTTTTGGAAGCTTGGTGAGTGACATTGAGAGGTGGTACTCACCTTTAAGAGATGGGACCTAGTGTGAGGTCCTAGGTCACAGGGGCAATTTCCCTGGAAAGGATTACAGTTGTTCTCTTAGAACATTTAGCTAGTTCTTTTGAGAAGATCGTTGTTAAAAAGAGCAAACCTTGCCATCCCTGGCTCTCTGGCCCAGTGCTGAGATCTGATCTCTTTCATCTACATGCGCTCTAATTGTTGTGATGTTGCTTGCAACAAGGACCTTACTAGAGCTAGCTGACAGTGGTGTCATTCCTTTAGTATAAAGTTAGTTTGTCAGAAGTATTCTGTGACAGTAATATCAAACAGACAAATACACTGCCCAGTGGCTGTTGTTCTGCACACCGTTCCTATTCTGTTTCACATTTGCTTGCATGTGTGTATCCATATGTTTGTGCTTACATGTGTGTGCAGTGTCTGCACATGTGTGTGTGGGTGCTAACGCTGGAGATCATGTGGAGGCCAGAGGAGAGCATTGGGTGTCCTGTTCTCTCAATTTTTGCCTTATTCTCTAGATACAGGGTCTTACTGGACCTGGAGCTAGGCTGACAGCCAGGCATGGTCTCATTGCCTCCACCGCCAACAGGGCTGGGTTGACCGGCCCACGTGTGGCCACTCCCAGCTTTTTATGGGGGTGCTGGGATTTAACACAGACCCTCGGCTTGTGAAGCAAACACTGTTACCACTGAGCATCTCTATAGCTTCCGTTTCACATTTTTGTTAAAGATTTGCATAAAGACACAGAAGATATTCTTGTCAAGTCTACCAACAAATGCTCACAAATTCAGAGAGCAACAGTTTGGGGATGAATAAAATTCTTGCAATTTATATTGTAAACAAAGTACAATTTAACTGGGCCAAATGCACAATTTATTGTTTAAATTAAATGACAACAAAACAGGAAACAATAACAGCTAATTATACAAATCATGGGTGGAAAAACCCTTTCTCAACAAAAGCAGAAAAGAATATTTGATTTCATTTGCAGTAGTTTCAATGACTCCATGGCGTAATTAACATTACCTATGATGATATTCACAAGATTGTTACCCAAACAAGTTCTTGGAGCATGCTGATCTTACCTATTCCTTTCCAAACCTATTTAGATGACATGCTGAAAAAGAAACAGAAGAATGTCTGCTTGACAGAGACCTGCTGTAGAGTCAGGGCTGCAGAGTTTAGACCTGTTGTCATGTGGAATGAAGGACTGTGGGAGACATTGGGCCTCTTTTCTCAGATCTGGGCTCCCTAATTCATTCAATCAGAATTCCCAAGAGTGGGGTGAGGGGCTCTGAATTTCCAAACACTTCTCCAGGTGACTCTGAGAGGAAGCCAGATTTAGAAAGTTAGATAATCAATGTAAGAAAAAAATTATTAAGCTAGGAGAAATAGCTAACCACCTAAACCTGTTCAACAAGCTTATTACTCTTCTGCTGGTCTTAGAACCTTAATACCAGGGTCTGTATGGTTTCTCTATGCTTAAGAATGAACAGTCTTGCTAGTTTACTCACACCATACCTCTAGTTATTTGTATAGATGCATACATAGAAATATGGAGTATGGTATTTGGATACATCGGTATAAACTTATCAATTTGTCCTGGAACAACAGTTCAAAGTCATCATCTCTGTTGAACAGCCAGACAAGGTACCCAGGAAGGGTAATGCCCACAGAGAGACAAGCCAAAGGACTTTTCTGTGCCATTTGTATGCTATGAGTGTGTTCAAGGATAGACCACAGATAACCATACCATCAGACTAACCTCTCTGGACACACCCTTTAAAACAAGTCATCAAGCTAAAAAATCTAGGACTACTTTCTTTTACTTGCTTTCTACATCTAGGTTCTTAGAATCTCTGATTATTCTGCTTCTCAAATGTATTCTTTTAAAAATATTTTATTTATTATTTTTATTTTATGTGTATAAGTGCATTGCCTGCATATTTATAAGTACACCCATGATGTGCAGTGCCTGTGGAGACCAGAAGAGGGTGTCAGATTTCCTAGGACTGAACTGGAGTTATGGATGGTTGTTAACCACCATGTGGGTGCTGGGAACCAAGACCAGGTCCTCTGTAGGAGCAGTTAGTGCTCTTACCCACTGAGCCATCTCTCCAGCCCCTCAAATGTATTCTATATCTAATTTTTACCCCTCTGTTCTCATTATTTTTACTCCGATGAAAATCTCATGTGCGCTTCCAATCCCCCAATTCTCCCACTTCCCTTTCCAGAAGTTTTAGTTACTTTATTTGTTACCATGACATAATACATAAGAGGAGCGAAACAGTGTGGGAGAGGTTGATTTTGGCTCACGTTTAGAGACACTAGTCTATCATGGTGGTGGAGTATGATGGAGCTCATGACAGTGAGAGTAAACTTCTAGGGCTCCCCACATCCTGGCTGTCAGGGAAGCAGAGAGATGAGGATGAAACCAGAAGAGATGTCACTTTCAAGGCAGCCCTGTCGGGGTTCCATAGCCTCTGCAAAGAGCACCACCAGCCTGGAGCCAGCATTCAAACACAGTTCACGTTCAAACCAGAACAAGTCTGTCTGATTCATCCACTTAATGCATGGTTCTAACCTTATTCTTCCTATCAAAGACCTCAAGGATGTACCTAAGCCTACATGAAAGATGTCCCATCATCAGGTTCCAGCTGCTGTGTATTCACTCATCCAATAACAATTTGTAAATTGTCTACTTTCGCAAGGCATTGAGAGAACAAAGAAGAAAAGGTGAACTCTCAGTATTCTCTCTCTGTTCTGGCTCTCATTTCTTGGTCTTTGAATATCAAAAATACCCAGGCATAATGCCTTCAGATCTTTCTGAATTCTTCTGTGATCTCAAAAAGAAGACATAACCTGCTACATTTGAAACCCTCACAGTGAAATATTTATGGCAATTATTCCAACTTTCATAACCTGGATGTTGACACATTGATTTTTCTGTTAGATGATAATTGTTATTAAAGGGAGGAACTAAACCTTATTCTTCTGTGATCAATCTAGAGCAGTGCCTAACAGCAATGATATGCTCAATAAGTATTTGGTAGAATAGAAAATGATTCAACTGGGTGTAAGGCACTTTTGATTAATGACACATGACAACTATAAAAGGAAGGAATATCATGCGACACATAAACCCTACAAATTTGAATAAATGTATACCAGGGTTACCAGCAACAAAGATCAGCATGCTTGCTGGAGTTCCGTCATAATGGAGGTGTGACTGTTTCCTTCTGCTTCTACTGAACACAGCCAGCTCTTCTTGTCAGCAATGGTCACTTTCTGGAAGGCTGATTTTGCACCACTTAGTTGGTTTCTGTTTCTTGCACTTACAGGCTGGGATGCAAATGAGGCACACACAATATTTTCTGGATTTCCTTCACCCCTCGCTGGTTCTTCCCCTTCTATAATGTGCTCAGCGCTTTCAGGAAGAGCAAGAATATTTTTTCCTCTGCCCTTAGCAAACCCAGAGACTTCACAACCATTCTGTTTCCCTGTGTGTACCAGGAAGAAAAAGATGAGTGGTCCTTGCTCCAATCCCTGTGGCAAGCCTGATTGATCTCCACCCTTTTTGTCCTTATGGGTGCCTATACTCTTTCTAAGAAATGAGAAATGTAGTCTACATTTTAAGATATTCAAGGGGGCTGTAGAGATGGATCAGTGGTTAAGAACACTGACTGCTCTTCCAGAGGACCCAGGTTCAATTTTCGGCACCCACATGGCATCTAACAACTATTCATAACTCCAGTTCACGGGGATCATCCGACACCCTCTTCTGAACTCCATGGACATTGCACAGCATGGGTGCACTTACATGCATGCAGGCAACACACTCATACGCATAAAATAAAAATAATAAAATATATTTTAAAATAAATTTTGGACAGGAAGTCACAGAATAGAGATGAACTGGGAAGACTCACTGTTATTTATTGGTGGAAGAATGTACAATAAGTTAGTAAGGGATCCAAAATCTTCTTAAAGATCTTAAAGAGTGTTGCTGTAGGGGGACAGACCCTGGACAATTGCCTCTCAAGATGCCTTTGTTGGCATTGTCAGCAGGCATCCAACCTAGACTTCCATCCTCAGCGTGGAGAGGGATGCACTGTGCGCACAGAGCTAGAGCAGAGAGCAGACACACTGACCACCAAGAGAAAAGAGCACAGGGACTCTAGCTCTCTCCTCTTTTCATTTTGTTGAGTTCTGGTGATTGAACGCAAGGCCTCGCACATGCCAGACAAGATCTCTACCTGAACCACACCCACAGACCCCCGGCTCTGTGCATGTGTGCCTGCACATGCACATAGGGGTCAGAGGACAACCTCGGGTGTCCATCTTCAGCTTCTGCCTTGCTTCCGGCAGGATATCTTTCCCATTCTTTGTTGCAATGCTGGGCTAGCCTAACTTTGGGCTTCCGGGGATTCTTGAATCTTGCCATAGTTGCACTGAAATTTCCCAAGTGCACTATCATGTCCAGCTTTGTGTGGGTTCTGGGGATTTGAACTCAAGTCCTCATGTTTGCACAGAAAGTGCTTTACCCACCAAGCTATCTTCCTTCCACCAACTCCTCTTTGGAGAGTCATACATGAAAATTAGGCTTGACTGATTGCTAGAGGTAGCTGTTAATATTTGAAGTTATTTTTTTAAAATAGCTTGCTTCCAGAAGTCATCATGAGAAAATGTAAAGACTGGGAAATCTGAGCACTTATTTAATATCTACCTGCCAAGCTCAAACTATACCAAACCTCTCCAAACTGCATGCTTTTGTGTTGACAGACACAGGGCATTATATGAATTATAATGAATTATATGAATTCGAGAAAATGGTGAGTTTAAATAACTCAGTGTCTCATTGGAAAACACATTATTATGAATTTATGATTGATAAATATTAAAACAAAAATAATATTAAAGTCAGTCTTGTCTCATAAAGCCCAGCATTCCCCTTGACACATACACCCTAAATGAGATTCATCCTTTATTTTTTTCTTGGGGTTTTATAACTAAAAGATTTTTCCTCTCTCTTTTTTTCTTGTTGCAAGAAACCCCCCCAAACCTTAGATTGAACAAATCATTGCCATGAGCTAACCCACATTTGAATCTAGAAAATGCGGTTGGCATTATCCTTCTCTTTTCACATATATTTGAAGTAAATTACATCAAATTGTATTTGAAATACCAAACTGGCATTAATGGAAGCTTTTTTTGCTCCAGGCACCATTTTAAAATAGATGAGCATAAAAATGCAGACTGCATCATTAAGTTTATACGAAACAAGTGAGAATAAAAATCACCATGTAAGTTCTAATAAGATGTGTTTTTCATTCCAGTTTAATAACCCAAGACTATATTCATCTTCCAGTATAATAAATATACAGAGAGGAATGTATTCTTTTGTTGGCTTAACATGTTGAGGTTCCCTCCCCCACCCCAGCTCCCTAAGAAGATAGAGTTTTCTGGGAAGCTGGGTGAAGAAAATTCCTTAATATGGCAGCACAGAGTATTATTATCATAAATAATTAATGTGCACAGCAGAAGAAAGCCGAGCTTCATTAATAATTCTTGTTTTCAGTTGGCATAAGCTCGAGGTGCTGAATCTTCTTCCGTCCTTTCTACGTCAATTTCCTTGATTTTAATTTAATAGATGTTAAAAATTTTAAAGGTATGGTACATTATGCAGTGGGTTTTTGTTTTTGACTAAATAATATCTTACTGCAAATTCTTACCTGAGAAGATATTTTTAGAAATGGAAGGGAAGGAAGGAGGGAGGGAAGGAGGGAGGGTGGGAAGGAAGGAGGCCAAGGCAGGGAGAGTGGATCCTAGGGTCAGCACCTTCCTCCTTCACCACCTCTGGGACCAGGTGAGATGTTCCTTTGATGAAACCTTAGAGACATTAAGAAGCTCTGCCGTGGATCTGGCTCACTGAACATACCCACTTAATTTTCAAGTTCCAGGCTGATCCACCTTCTATTTCCTGAAATCAGGAGTTCTCCCAACACAGCCTTGCATTTGTGATTAATTCTATCACTTGTCAAAACCCCATATCTTTGAAAACAGGCATTTGTCATGTGTTAATTCAGCCTCTGAGTGAGAAGGCAGCTCAGTGTTTCTGATGAGCACAGGGAAGGAAATAGAGAGCCTAGTACTAAGGCCAGCAGGGTTACACTTCACAAGGAAGAGGGGGAATGCCTGCCTCTCCAGTGTAGAGGGACCCGGATGCAACTGGAATAATGGACACATTCACTCAACATGATGTCCGGGGAATACATCCAGGAAGAAGAGGCGATTGCAACCACCACGGGAAGAATAATTCTAATATGAAGCAATTTGAATCTCAGGTCTGTGCACGTTTGTAGCATTTTCCATTGAACATTATGACCAAGACTCTTGTTTACAGCCCCGAAGCACATATCCAGCTTGCCTTCACCTGGCAGGTATCAGGTGACTTTGCATAGGGTTCAGGTAAGGTGAGGATAGAAATCCAAGCAGCACTGAGTATCTGAGATGCTTCCGTACCAAGTCTCGTGTGCAGGAAAAGCCCGGGACGTGCTGTGCTCGACCTATAAGTGACAGCTGTACCCATGAGTGTAGTGATCTTCCTACCTCATTCAGATCTCTGCAGCCACACCTAGGATTTGGCAGTCTCTGAGCTTGTGCCCCAGCAAGGTCCTCTTGTTTGGGGGCTGGATTTTACACGTTCTGATTCATGTCCAGATAGAAGACTCTGGGTACCTAACTCTCTTGAAGTTATTGCTACTGACTAAGAAGACTAATTAGAAAAATACCAGCATTTATGGAGCACTTACCATGTAGAGCTTACCACGCATCCACGTATTCCTCACAGCAAACTTGCCATGAAGTAAGCTTACTAAAAGTAGAATTTCTTTACCTATATGATGGACCAAAATGTAGTGTGTTATGAAATTAAATGACTTTTCGTGTCTGGCTACATCATGTTTTAGTTTCCTTCCTACTGATGTGATAAAGTACTCTGAGGACAGCTACTCACGAGAGGAAAAAAAAAGGGAAATTGACTTATACTTCTATGTTAAAGTCCATTATCACAGGCAAGTCAAGGCAGCAGAAACTTGAAGCAGCTAATCATATTACATCATAGTCAAAAGCAGAGACAAATGGCCAGGTGTGATGGGCATGCCTTTAGTCCTAGCACTCTGGAGGCAGAGGCAGGAGGATCTCTGTGCGATAGAAACCAGCTGGTCTGCATATTAAGGGTCCAGGTCAGCTGAGGCTACAGGGAGACCCTGTTTCAAAAAAGACCAAAAAAAAAAAATCTGAGAAAATTAACACATGCTAATGCTCTGGCTCCTTTCTAGTTCTGATTCCCCTTCCTGGAGAATGGTGACGACCACAGTACGCAGGAAGGCAGGTCTTCCCACCTCGCTTAACCTAGTCAACATAATCCCCCACAGAGATGCCCACAGGCTAAACTGAACTAGACAGTGCTTTACTGTGACTTCCTTCTCAGGTGATTCTAGACTGTCTAGTTGATGAGTAAAAGTAACCATCATCCATGATTAAGATTCGTCAGGGGCTAGAGAGATGGCTCAATGGTTAAGAGCTCTGCTGCTCTTTCAGAGGACCCACAACTTAGAACTGTCGTCCTTTGCTCCAGGGGCCCTGACACCCTCCTCTGGCCTTTGAGGCAATGCACAATTCAGGTACACTTACATACAGGCAGGCAATACGTATACATAAAATAAAAACAATAAAGTATAACGAAAAGATCTGTCAGACTCAGAGTAGAAATCAAATTTATTTGGAGATATAAACCCCTGTCTCTGTATATCACATATGTGTGTGTGTGTCATCTGTGAAAAGAAATTTTAGTATCATTGGCTTTTAATTTCCTATTAATTCCTTATAAGTCAAGTGTTAGATGCTACAATTTATACTTATTTCTTCCATTAAGCAGTATTCATCAGGATCATGGTGAAGACTTAGAGAAAGCAAACTTAACCTAGCATTAGTAGGAGATAATAATATAAGGAAAAATTGGGACCAATGAGATGACTGAGCAGGCAAAGGCGCTTGACAACTTGAGATCAATGCTTTGAACCCACATGGCGGAAGGAGAGAACCAATTTCTGCCCTCCACATTCACACACAGACACACACACACACACTCTTTTTCTCTCTCTTTCTCTCTAAATATATATATATATATATATATATATATATGTTAAAATAATTTAAGGAAAAGTTAATAGATATGTCATGCTATGACACAACAATGCCTTTAGCTCCTGATACCAACTCCTGGACCCCAGATCCTGCATCAAGGAGTTGACATGTGAGCTTGGGGCCACCTCTAATCTTGGGCAGAATACTGTGTACCTTAGCTGCCCCACAGCAGGAAGTGGAGCTGTGGGCAGAAATCACATCACCTACTTTAGGATGAGCCTCTTCTGTTCCTTCTTCTAAACTTAGCTGCTACTCTTCAACCTCACAGACTGAATCTCACCAGTGGTACTCTCATCTTTGCAGATGCTCCTGGAGTGGCCATGCTCAGAACTGTTTCCAACGCCAATGTTCACCTTGCCACTATTCCTGACACTCTACCATGTCTTTGAGGGAGAGAGAGTTGCTTAAAACTAGCTCTTATGGCTGATGTGGGTACCTAAGCGGGGGAGCACACCCCTGGACAGTAAGAAATAGATCTTGTCTTGTTCAGCTACAGGAAACACAGTTGGTCTCCAGTAGAAATTTGTTTGTATGAATGGATAATGCGTTGTGGAAGGCAATCCCTTGGGGCTAGCTGGAATCGCGCCCTTGTTTCCACGTTACCAAACTAGCACCATCGCTGCTTGGACCCCTGAGTGATGTCTGTTAGACGTGGATGGGTACGCATCGCCACTGTTTGAGTCTGGCCTGCCCACTGTTGTTCTCCCCACATGAAAGGTGTCCCCTTGTGCACGCTGTGGTGGGACACCTGTTCTTCACACTCCTCTCTGCAGGTGTCCCTTTCGAGGGCATCCTGTCCCCGTTTCTCTTTTTCCAGTGTCACAGAGATTTACATGACCTTGCTACATAATAACTTAGCATTTCCATGGCAAAGATTCTAAGGAGACTGACACACTTGTGTTTTAATCATATGTTTGTAAGGATAAAAATCTTTTATTTAACACTCCAGGGTCAGTACTTGGCAAAGAAGAAAAATGGCATAGGAAGAGAAAGTGGCCACCAATGTGGCCTCAGTATCCACACCGAAAAACAAGGAAATGCAGTTGAGGCCAGCCTGCGCCTGCCTTCCCAGCCTACCCTGGATCCTTGCATTGCAGGCTGTTTAATTACTCAGAATAAACTTGCTGCTGACATCAAGGGGTTGATCTAAGAGGGAGCATTTGTAGCACATGTAAAAATCCTGACCTCAGACACATGGGGGACTTAAAGATGTATTCCAAAACATCAAAGGCAAACCAGGGAGCAGAAATGCCAGGAAGGCTAAGTGTGAAGGCAAGAGGTTGTTTAAGGCAGTCTAGCTTTGGCCTGGCTTTGTTAGTGAATGGTATCTATGATTTAACAAAGCCCTTACCTAACAGAACATTTGCCTGATGATTGATAGAAGAGGCTGAATACTTAAATTACCAGTGTTCAAATAGTTGTTTTTGTTTTCTGTTTAGGATCTCATGTAGCTCAGGCTGGTCTTGAACTTGTCCTATAGCCAAAGACAGCCTTGAACTCCTGATCCTCCCTCCACCTACCCATTGCTGGGACTATACATAAACACCACCACATCCAACTTATGCAGAACTGGAGAGCCATCCTAAGACTTTGTACATGTTAGGCAAGCACTTTACCAACTCCCTACATTCCCAGGCCCAGAATTCAAATCTTGACTATCTCTTTAACTGGCTATATGATCCCAGGAAAGCTCAATTTCTCTGTTTCCCAATTACCTCATCTATAAAATAGGATAATTTTAGGGGTAGGGTCAGAATTAAAAATAAAGAAATGCACACCAAATACTTAAGATACTTCATAGCATTTAACATATACTCAATAACATTAGGTCTTATCATTATTTTAACACTTTCTTTCTCTAATATGTATAACTGTTATATTTACATATATGTAAGTGTACCCATGTTATTCAGAAGACATCATGAGATCCTCTGGAACTGGAGTTACAGACAGTTGTTAGTTGCCAAGTGGGTGCTTGGATTCTAACCTCTGCAAGAACAGCCAGTGCTCTTAACTACTGAGTCATCTCTCTAGCTCCTCTTGTCACTATTTTAATTATAGTTTTTAAGGTGTAAAAACGTAGCATAATTTGTTAATTTAACAACATTTAATCTTTCTTAGGTGATGGATTCAGGGGCATGAAGTACTTTGGAACTAAGCACTGTAAATCCAGTAGGGAGTCATTTAGCTGGACCTCACTATGTAGTGTGAACCAGAACAGTATATTGCTGCTTCTCCCAACTCAAAAAGATGAAAACGCATCTAGATGTTATGAGTTAACTGGTAACTAATTCTTGCCACATTGAATGCCTGGTTTGCATTGCTGGATCAATTCATTTCCTCTTTTATCAGGAAGCCAAGTTACGATGAACTTAGGGAAAGAACTGAGTCATCTCTGAGGGATTTCTATGGAGTGCTGGCAGCTCCAGAACTGTGTGCAGATGCCAGGTTGATGCTACAATTTCAGCAATGTTGTGAGCTTTTCTTGCTCTGGCAAATAAGCAGTGAGAACTGCTCACTCTCCCCCTCTGAAGTTCCTGGTTTCCATTTAGACCCTTGTTTCTCAGGTCATTTGGGACTTCAAGTGTGAAGCCACAGGACTGTCCTTAACAATCAGGAAGCCTCTGCAAGAGTATGCTAAATTCATATTTCCTAATGCCATCAAAAGGGGCCCTCATTTTCCAGAATTAAAGTACCTCCGAGTCATGCCTGCTTCATAGTCCTGCAGAGCCTCAGTTTCAGGATTAACATCCCAGGCACACAAAGAGAGTTCTCTTCTCAAAAAGATGTCACTCTCTGACTTCCTGTCTATCTGGTTGCCATCTGACCTTCTGGCTTCCTGTACACTGTTGCTTTTCTAGCATTATTTCAAATACCAACCATCATTTTTCTGGTAAAATCCGAAGTGCTGTGTACTAGTTTATTTTGGTGGATAAAATTTCAGATAGAGTCAATTTACTCTATCTTTTAAAGCAGTCAATAAAATAAATCCTCTAAGCTAGACCAGAAAACGATTGACATAGACCCAGGTTTGTAGAAAAGGGACTACACGCCCTTCTTCCCGCCTCTACTTTTTTTCTGGTGTTTTGAGACAGGATCGCATATAGCCCAAGCTAGCTTTGAAAGTTACTGTGTAGCTGAGGATGACTTTGAACTCCTGATCTCCTGTCCCCACCTCCCCAGTGTTGGTATATGTGGCACCATGCCCAGCCCATAGGTCATTCTTAAAGTAATGTGGGGCCTATCTCCCAATCCATTTGCTCCCCTTCTAATAAAGCAGCATCACAAGCAACCTCTCCCCTACTTAAAAAAAGGCTTACTCCAGAAAATTTGCTCCAGAGAGAGTGTAGCTAAAACAGGGTTTCAACAAAAATCTATGTCCTAAAGTGTTTCATTTTTGATTAAAACATATCCCACTTGAGAAATGATTGAACAACTGGTTGGAAGTCACAAAAATATTAACTCTAATGAGCTCATTTAAATAGAAACAGACGTGCCACCCTGCTGGTTGTCAAAAGTTTTCAAAGACGGTTTCTCTCTAGTAATCGGGGCCTGCAGATGTCTGTCTTCTCTGGAGAGAATTTGACGCACCCAACAACGAAGCACTCCTATGGAAGTACCATTTGGAGGTACTGATGTCTTGATCTCTTGAATGTCTCTGTGGGGAACTGGAGCAACAATGGGCAGGACTCGTCATTGCCAAGAGCATTAAATATATAAAGAAAATATATATCTATATATGATTCAGAGGTGATTGGTATGAAAATAAAATCATCCTTAATGAAGACAGAGCATGCTTTGCCCTCTGTGAATCACAGAATTGGTCTTCCTAGTTCTTACCCAGGTCTTTTCAATCTTCTCTTATCACAATAATCTCTGTTCCTAAAACCTCCTTGGTCTCAGTTTCCAAGGAATCACTTTCACTTAGTAAGGCTGTAAAATGGAGTCTATGTTCTTGCTTAAGTGATTGTCCTTGGTGAGTTAGAGAAAGCATAATGACCCTTAAGAGCAATGGTTAGATATCCACAGGAGCTACCCACATTATCATACAAATAGTTCCAAAGACTAATTCCAGGAAGCGAAGGAAGCCTGGATGCCTGGGCTTCACAGTCATGTGCTTATAGATTAGCATGGAAAGAATTAAGGCTTTTCATGAGATTTTCAACTTCAAACTCACTTTGGCAAAAAATTAAAATAAAGTCTCTGTATCAGACAGGGTTCTCTAAAGGAACATAACTGATTAAACACACACATACACACACACACATCTATATGTATGTATTATGTATGTTGGAATGTGATACATTCCAACAATGACTGCCCCACAATGGAGAGGCTTCGAATCCAGTAGCTTCTCAGTCCACAAGGCCGGAGATCTCAGCAGTCCCCATCTGGTACTGGAGGCCTGAAGGATTCCTGGAGATCTGCTAGTCTTCAATCTATGTTGGAATCTGGAGTTGGTTCTACTGTCAGCAGAGGAATGCCACAGCAACAAGATGCAATTACCAGGGAGAGGAGGCAAGCAGGTAGAAAGCAAAGTTCCTTTCTGCTGTGACCTTTCACATGGACTGCCATCAGACAGTAATACATTTAGGGCGGGTCTTCCTGCTTCAAAGGATCCAGTCCAGAAAGTCTCTCTCATTTCAGCTAATTCCAGATCCAGTCAAGTTGACAACTGAGATTAGCCATCACAGTCTCCTAATTTGGTGGTCTAGAAGTCAGACTTTGGAAATTAAAATATAAAGAGGCTTTGAGACTCTTGTAGAGCAACTGTAGTGTGCTAAGGGTCTTCTTATATTTAGGTCTCTAGTAAGGAGAGGTGTCTACCAGTGTTGTTTGAACAACTAAACTCATGAAAGACCAAGCTCCTCATCAATAAAAATAAGTTCAAGGTCCTTGGGCCATAGAATTGGATGCTTAGGAATGTTTGAGGTGATGGCAACACTGAGCGGAGAAGACTAATTTGAGTCCAGCCGTTCTGTGTCCAGATGTATTTCCGAATGAAAGAGAATGTGAGGTGATTCACAATGTGAGACTTTTGGAAATATTTATGTAGAAACACATTTGGCTTCGGGTGAAGTTATTACCACAACTGCAGTGAGGATTGCTTTTCTTCACTTTGTTTAGGGGTACATATGGAGGGAAATCAATTGAAGTAATGAAATAAAAATTTTGCTCCGTAATGGTTTTGTTGCTGTTGATGTATATAGTACATGGTCCACTAGGTAGCCCAGGCTAGCCTGGAGCTTACAATCCTCCCCACTCGGCCTCTTGAGTGATGGGATTACAGGCATGCCCTTTTTGAAAAAACAAAAACATTTTTATTGCATTTAGGGGCATTTCATGCGGTAGATCTTAACCGAATTCAGAGCCCCTCACTCTGTGTTCCCCACCATAGTTCATGCATTCTTTCACACATGCTAAGTCCTGTTCAGTCAAATGTTTCTACCTAGATGTCTCTTGGTGCAAGTTCATCCACTGGAGTCTAGTCAGCCTATCTTGAGTCACTCCCTTAAAGAAGATCAGCTCTTCCTCGCCCAGCAGTACTCAGTTGCCAAAAGTTCTTTGGCCAGGGTTGGGGCCGGCTGCCCACTTCCCTTGTTCTGTGGTGGATTTTGTCTGATTGAGTTGGTATGGGTCCTGTGCACGATGTCACTATTGTTACAAGTTCATATGAGCAAGTTCCCAGAGGCCTGAAGTTCTCTCTTTCCTTGTGTTGATGCACCAACCATGACTCTTACAATCTTTCCACCCCCTCTTTCACAATAGCCCCTGAGCCATGGATGGGTGAGGTTTAACATAGGAGTTCCATCCACACATACTCTATTCTTTCATTCACTAAAACTTGGCCAGTTGCTCCTTCTGTTTGCACCTCATTCTGTAGTATGAGGACACTTTGCTGGTGAGAGATGAGAGATGTATTAATATTCTCTCTACTCCTTGTTCCACCATGTTCCATGAGCCTTAGGTGTAGGGTGGGTGTAGAACCTTAGCTGTAGTGGAAAGTATGTGTCACTTAGGGCTGGGCATCTCTCAGATACATATTTTCTGTGTGTAACCAGTTGTGGAACTCTGTAATAACTTCCATTTGTTGCAAAAAGAAGCTTCTTTGATGAGTGGTGTATGGTACACTTGTCTGTGAATATAAGTTTCCATATTTAGCATACAGTTAGAAATTTCAGTTGTCTAGAGATATGACAGATCTAGGGTTTTCTCTGGAATGTATGACATCTCCAGCCATGTGTTTTTGCTATGTTTACATTACCACCAGTGAGTTTTCTTCCACTGAGAGGGCTTTAAGTCCAATTACATAAGTGTTGATTACCCCCAAGATAAAAGTGCCATTACTGTACCAACAGAGATAGTTTGCTATGCCAGCCATTGTGGGTATTAGGTTTTATAGCTGGACTGGGCCATTGATTGATTTTTCTCTCTTAACAGTCTGTACAGTATCATTGAGAATTATGAGAACTAGGCTTCAGGGAGAAGGCTTCCAGGTCAGTTCTAGCTCCATTGCTCCAACTCCTGTGTCTTAAGTATATCCTGTCTTCAGCAATAGATTCTTATCTTCAGGTTCTGGGAGACCCCTTGATTAACTCCCAGACATGTACTTTCATGCCTGGGGTCCATGATGCTTTTAAGGACCACACAGAAGATTCCGTTATAGAACATGGGTACACACAATCACATGGGTAGGCATCTATGTTGGTGGAGAAATACTGGAGCCTGACTTGTCAACTGATATTCTGCCCTTTGAGACTTCCCTACAAAGCAGGTCACACATGCTTTCTCCCGGGTCAGTAAAGAGCTTTCAGGAAGTAGTTTAAGAGTAGAGGCATGCTCCACAGCGAACACTCCTCATTCCTAAGTCAGCCCTGCTCACTTCCTAGATGCTGACTTGTATAAGCCTTCTTCTTATTGAGGGCTCTGTTTACCTGTTCACAGACTTGGATAGCCAGTCCTCCCAATTCAGATGCTAAAGGATCATGAAAAATAAAAGACACTTATTTAAAATGAGCCACGTTGAAGATTACTTATCAAGCAAAGCACCAACACTCTTTCAAGCTTAATAACTGGAGGGCGTGTTTTTGTTTGGTTTGGTTTGATTGCTGTGATAAAACACCTTGACCATAAGCAAGTTGGGGTAAGGATTTATTTGGCTTGTAGCTTATAGTTCATCACTGAGGGAAGCCAAGGTAGAAGCCTGGAAACAGGAACTGAAGCAGAGACTGTGGAGGAGCCCTGCTTAATGATTTGATTCTGGTGCAGCCCAGGTCCACCTGCCTATCCATCTCCCACAGTGGGCTGGGCCCTCCTATACCAGTTAGCAATCAAGAACATGCCCCGCCTCCCCCGTGGACATGTTGACCGCACAGTCTGATGGAGGAAATTCCTCATTTGAGGTCTCCTCTTTCCAGATGTGTCAAGTTGACTAGTGAAGCTCTCCAGCACAGGAGGAAAGAACATCCCAGGGATGCTGATAAAATAGAACCATCTGCTGTTGGCAGGCTGTAAAGTGTTCAACCTGTATGGAAAAAACAAACTGGAAGTGAGGTCCTGGAGAGGTGGTTCAGTTGTTAAGAGTGCCAACTGCTCTTGCAGAGGACCCGGATTCAGTTCCCCAGAACCCACATGGCAGCTAACCATCTGTAACTTCAATGGGGATCTGAAACCCTCTTTTGACCTCCATTGACATTGCATGACATGGATGCACTTGCATCCATGCAGGCAAAATGCTCACACACATAAAATAAAAATAATTAATAAAATATTTTAAAGGAAACTAGAAGGAGATCTACCATATGATCCAGCTGTACCACTCTTGGGTATTTACCAGGACTCCAAGTCACTATATCAGTGAGATAGCTGTATATCAGCCAACCTATGTGTTCAGTGACAGAGGAATGGATAATGAAAATGAAAATTATATATATGTATATATATATATATAATTTTTCAGCCATAAGGAAAATAAATTTATGTCATTTGGGGGAAATGATTGCAACTGGAAATTATTATTAACTCAGACTCAAAATTATATATAAGACATTCTTTTTATCTCATTTGTGATTCTTAAATTTTATCTAGTCACATAAGATCATCTATGTGTTTTAAATGAAAGTAGAAGTGAAATTGTCTAGGAGAATGAAGGGGACTAAACGTGGAAGGAAGATGTTCAGTATATAATTTATACTGGTAAGAAAAAAATCTTAACATAAATACTAAGAAAACATTTGTATTGCATTTCTAGTAGTTACTGAAATTTAAATCGCTATATAATTTTACTATTTATATACACTTTTGTTATACTTTTAAAAAGAGGAATGTTCAGCTTCTAGATACATTTTAGCTATTCTGGGCACCCTGGTTTGGTTGGCTTGGCATATGGCTATCTATGTAACCAGGATGATGTGGATTTCAGCTGCATGCGGGCTCAGCAATGCTTGAGAGGTGGCTGGGAAAGCAGCCTCTAAGGCAGAGCCATTCATCTGAATTCAGTCTTTTCCTGTTTTTAATATTAAAGGAATATGGAGGACAGAACATAGTGTTCTGGGAAACCAGCAATCAAATGGCCTGAAGCTAATGTTTACTTTTTGGAATGTTTTACGAAGGCATTACTTGGAGATGTAAAAGAGAGAGCGGGAGAGGACCTAATAACAGCCTTTCAGTTGCGGAAATAGAAAAGCAGAGCAGACATGATAATTGAATTTGGTTTGGATGGTCAGAATCTGTGTGATCTTACAGCTGTATTTTCTAAACCATCCACTTGACTTTTAATACATGCTCCATGTTTTGTTTCCTTTGCCCGTCGAGCGTTTGAAAATGGCTAATTACCTTGCAAGCCCACTCAGTTCCCTTTTGCTACATTTTTTTCTTCTCTGACAAATGAAGATGCTTTGTCTTCATTAGTTCTCGGTGTTCCATTCCCTTACCTAGCCCTCCAAGCAGGCCAGCAGGGGATTTGGGTCAAAAGAAACCCTGAAATTATTTTCAAGGAAAAAAAATACATGAAAGGATAAGTAAATGTGCTTTCATCTCTTGGGAACTAAGGTTGATGGCTTCTTGCCCTTCTCTGTGCATACTTCGACCTGTATACTTACCAGAAGAACCAACAGGAGACAGGGTTTCTGTTGTACCTCACAATTAAATACCATTTGCATTCTGGAGCTTGAGCTTGAATTCTATAGTAGTGTTATAATCTGACTTATAAATTCCAAGTCCTGATTGTGTGTTATGTAAACATGTATGCCCCAGTCCATTTTTGGAGTTATCCAAGAAAAGGTTCACTATGTGTACCAACAGGGAGTCATTTGACCTTGGATTGCTATTTAAAAAAAAAAAAAAACAGTTTCATGGCCTCTCTATAATTTAATATATCACTCTCTAATGTTTATGTTATGAGTTTAGGACATCTGGGAACTCTAGGATGATTCTGGAATTGGAAACTTAGCTCCATTATATATGGACTTGCCTGGGTGTGCAATATTAAGAAAATAAGAGATCTATTTTAGTTAGACTCATAAAATTGTTAGGCTGTGTTTGTCTTCTTTACCCTGTTTCTTGGCAGCCCAGAAAAAATAACTTCTAATGTTTAAATAAAATGTTCATAAAGTATTTCCAAATTTATTATCCCGTTTGATCTACATAATCACTGTGTGAATAAAAGCACCATCTCCTTAGAACATTGAGGTTTACAACTGAGGAATGCGATTAAAGAATGACCAATAAAGGATAGAGCTTGAAGAAATAACCTCTCCTGACTTCATTCATTTATTCGTTCCTTCATTCATTCACCAGCACTTGATGAGCCTATGGTATGGGTCAAGTATGATGTTAAGCACTGAAATCCTCCAGGCATTTACTGCCTAGAGAAGACAACAGCTGCATGTCAAAAATCAAATAATTATTTAATTGCAGGTGTGATATTTGCAAAGAAGGTAAAATATAATGGACAATCAGAGTATACACAGGAGAACTATACTAATCAGTTAACTGCAGGAAACCATATCTGCTCCAGTTACCTTAAGAAATAAAAGACTTGCAGGAAGGCAGGGGTGTGACTGAATGGCAGAGCATTTGCTTAAGATGGACAAAGCTCTAGGTTTGACTTGTAGCAGCTCAGAAGAAGGGTCGGAACAAGAATGGTAAAGAGAAAGCAGCAGAGACTTCAATTAGGTTAGGACGTGACTTTAGAGAGTCAGAACAGCCAGCAAAATACCCAGCCCATTACAGGAAGGCTCCGGTGGAAACCTTGCTGTGGTCTAGCTGTCTCCTCTTACTACCGTTAGTTTTCTATGTTATTAGAGCTCATAGAGCCTTGACCAGAATCTTGACCAGAGACTACAAAAGGACCAAATGTCCCTTCAATTACCCTTGCAAGCAAAGCTGATACGCCCAGCTCCTCCAGTCCCACCAGGCTGCTCCATCTGACCCATTCCTGGGGAAGCCCCTTGCCTGCTACATCTGCTTGTGAGAATGACCATGACCAGATGATCTGGCAAGAGAGTCTAAAAGACGTGGTATTTTGTTGTTTAGTTAGAGTGTTAATTACTTTTCTTGTTCTGTGATAAAATACCCAGCTTAGGGGAGAAAGGATTCATTTTGGTTCATGTTTTGAAGTGATAATATCTGTCAGAGCAGAGAAGCCCATCAAAGCATTGGCTGCTCTGGGGCTGCAGTCCTTTGTCACATGGTACCAGTCAGGAAGCAGAGAGCTTGGGCTACAACTGGGACTGAGCGCAGTTCATAATTCCTGTCCCTGTGACACCAGCTCTGCCAGCTTGACCTCGTCTCAACATAGTGCCACTCTCTGAGGAGCGCTGGCATCATCTTTTCAGATACAGGAGCCTGTGTGAGGTGTAACACATTCCGTCCATAGCATTTAATTCCAGCATTTACATTAAGGAAAGAATATGGAAGACTGTGCGGTCTTAGGTGGAAGGAAGCAGGTCTTCAGAAAGGGCATTCTATGTGCTACGTAGATTATAAATCATCTTAAAAACAAATAGCATGAATTCTATTTTAAAATTTCCTGGTTTTTTTTTTTTTTTTCTGAACTCCCAACTATTTTTAGAACATCTTCAGGGGAATGCGGTGACCATCCTGGGTTCATATGTTCTTCAATTTCAAATGAGTAGTAATATTTTCTCTACATTTATAAATTCACGTTTCTTCCATCTGTATGTGTGCAGACAGTTTCTAACCCTTCTAATTCTGAGAATGGGTATCAATGAAGTGTTCTGAAGCCAGTTTTTAGATTTAGAGTTTTTATCGCTTTGAGAATTTTAATTTTATACAATATATTCTGATCATATTCAGAAACCTTCCCCTTTCGCTCCCCCTTCCTTCCTACCCATCCCAACCTCATGGCCTCTCTTACAATTATTTATCCTTTCAGTAAGGTCTGTTGAGTCTAATCTGTATTTTCCAAGTGCTTCTGGGTGTGGACCTATCCCCTGAAGTCTGGTCAACCCACCTAGAAGCATACCAGTATGAAAATTGACTCTCCCTTTGCCAGCAGCTATCAATTGCCAATAGATCCTCAGCTAGGGCCTGTGCTTCCTGCCCACCTCCTCTGTGCATGCTGGGGTTTGTCTGGTTTGGGTTTGCACAGGTCTTGTACATGATATCATAAGTACTGTGGGTTCACATGTGCAATTACCCAGTGGTGTCCAGACAACCATTTCCTTGTATTTATTTGCTACCTCTGGCTCTTACAGTCTTCCACAATGATCCCTGAGCCTTGGGAGGAGAGGGTGTAACTTTTGTTTTAGTTTTTAAAAGTTTAATTGTATGTCTGTGCCAAGGTCTCTGTGTGTGTATGTACAAGTTAGTGCAGTTCTTGCAGAGGCTGGAAGAAAGTGTCAGATCCCCTGGGGCTGGAGTTATAGGTAGTGGGCTTCCCAGTATGGAAGCTGGGAACCAAGTCCAGGTCCTCTACAAGAGCAATAAGCACTCTTAACTGCTGAGTAACTCCCCATTTTTATTTTAAATTCTAATATTTCTAGAGGTTAGTGCCGTGAAGATTTGCTAGATTTGGAGCAATCTGCTGACATTCTTATACAGCCAGGAAGTCTATTTTTAAAAACTTCTAGCCCCACTGAATTGCATGTCAATTCTCCTGTATCTGTAAGCTGCCTGGGGTCAGTTACCATCTCCTATCAGCCCATGGTCCTGTCTACTGTGTTCAAGAAGCTTATTTGGTGTTTACTAAGTGAATAATGGATGAATTCTATTCCACATTGAATATCAAGCAGGTGGAGTAAGACCTTCTTTCTCCTTAAACTATATATTTTTGAGACATCCTGGGAATTGTGCCTTCTAAATGGCTCTTCTCTTGTGGTAGAAACTGTCATAGGTGTTGGGAGACGTGAGCTCCTCCACAAAGTGCATCATATACCATAGAACAGCAATAGAAGCAAAAGATGTCTGTGTTGCTTTTTGTGTGCATGGATACCTTGAGAGCCAGGAATGGTTCTGAAGGGAAGAGAATTAAGGGCAAAGTACTCTGATCATTAAGGGAAAAGTTATATATCTAAAACCAAGAAGGAAATGCATAATTGTTTGTGGAGAGTAAAATTTCTTTAAGTGGGACTAAAGGCAGAGATAGCCTAGGGAATTGGAGTTGACAAGCTGTCTTGTCAAGTCATCCAAAGTGGTCCTTCTCATCTTGCAACATGAGATATTTCTGACCTGTACACTCAGTACCTGATGGTGACATGGACAAATCTAGTCTTCTCACATGGCCTTTTACTCTTAAGGAAAAGAAAAACAGGACCATCTCCCAATTTATCAGATATTTTATTTTACTGAGATGTAATTTCATTTGATGTTACGGTACCCAAGAGTATGATCCATTTATTAGCTAAGAACAGATGCTTGTTTGATTTATTATTTTTGACAAGTAAAGAAAGCTGAATGGTCCCCTTCAATAAATGAATAGGTAAATATACTGTGGTCCATTTCTAAAATGAAATAGCATTCAACAATGAAAGGAGACAGACTATTGATTCACACAACGGTGTAGATGAATGTCAGATTCATTTTGCAAAGGGAAAGAAGCCAGAACCATTGCTATATAATGTATCATTCCATTTGTATGGCATTCTAGACAGGTAGAGCCATAAGGATGGAAACCGTTTGCTGGTTGCAAAGGCCTTGGATTAAGGAAGGGCTTAGTTGACTGTACAAGGTTGTCTGGAGGGAATTTGGGGGCGATGGATGTCTTCTTGTGTCTGTGACAATGAGTATGCAACTCTGCATCTGTTCAAATCCATAGAACTGTACTTCATGGTAAGTGGATTTTACTGTACAGAAATTCACAAAAAGGTGTATAAAGCCAGTTTAGAATAAATGTTATCCAGACTCTCAGCTTTAGGGTTGAAACCCACCGAGGCACACAAAGACAGAGTTAACAGGTTTCTCAGACCCTGCTCTGCAGAACAAACACATCTAAATGCATCATGAGATATTGTTTAAAAACAGAATTCTTCCTGAGCTGAGGAGCTGTTGATAGTTGATGGCTTCTTGGGAGAGTCCATTTTCTGTCAGGATTTCGTTGACCACATTCCAGTGGATGGTCCACATTCAGGAATATATGGGCACCACAAATTGGACTCAGCGGGTCATTTGAAAAGAGGACATGAAGGTGGGAGGGGTGAGGAGAAGGGGTGGATTCTGGAAGGAGTTTTGGGTGATGGGGAGGAGCAGGAATTACGGACAGTTGTTAGCCACCATGTGGGTGCTGGGAATTGAACCCAGGTCCTCTGGAAGAGCAGCCAGTGTTCTTAACCAGTAAGCCATCTCTCCAGTCCTGGTGGCCCTAACGTCTGTACAGTATATGCCTATCATTTTCTTACCTCCTGATGAAGTCAGGGCTCAGCTCTTCAGTGCAGTGCTATCACAGCAAGGAGTTTGTAGTAGAGGGCAACAGATCTTTCTGGGGTGCCCATGTCACTCTGACAATGGTCCTAAAGTTGTCGGATTTGGGGGCCCTGAGAGATGGCTCAGTGGGTAAGAGTACTTGCTGCGCAAGCAGGAAGAACTGTGCCTGGCTCCCAGCAGCTGTGTAAAAAGCCAGGTGTGACTGCATGGCTCCCCGGCACTGCGGAGGATGTGGTCGGGAGCCTCCCGGGGCTTCTGCCCACCAGCTTAGCTCCAGGTTCTGTGGAAGACCCTGCTTCAGGGGAGTGAAGTAGAAAGTGGTACAGCAGAAAACCACCTCCGGCTTCTTCAAATGCATACAGGAGTGTATGTGCATGCACAGACACACATAATGCGCACACACATATGCCACAGACATACATAATGCACACACATACCATAAACATACATAGCACACACCACAGACATATGTCACAGACATACATAACACATACATACACAAAGAGAGAGAGAGAGATGGAGAGAGAGACAGACTGTATAGAAGCTGGTCCTGTCACTATGCTAACTCGGTCTTTGATCTCTACCACAACTGACGCAGGTCTGCTTACAAGATGCCTAACAGATTGTTTCTGAAGGACAAAAGAGAAAAGTCTGGGAAAGAAGATTAATGTCGCCTTAGGAACAGAGTCTTAAAGAGAGTATGTACAGATTTTGTCCTCTTAGAAATCTATTTTGTTATTATTTGATTATTTCAACTTTCTTTTGCAGTTCATGAGTTACCCCAGTGTTTTCAAGAAAAGTTCCTTGCTAGTTAAAAGTTAACTTCTGTTAACTTTCTGTTAGCAAAATAGGGCTTTTCCAGAACCCGTTCCTCAGAGTGGAATTTGATTCAGAGAGTCCTGATGGCCAGGAGAGGCAAACTTCCTGTGCTTTCCACGGAACCAGTCTGTTCTCCAGCCCTGTTGTTATTATTGTTCTCACAGCACAGGGTGCTCACTGCCTCACAGTGAACTTGTGCACTGTTGGGCTTCCTAGCTTGACGCTTGCCTCTTTATAGTCTGTGTGTGACTGGTGTCTGGTCTGTAATCCTGCTCAGGCAGGCACTTAAACAAACTTAACTCCCCTACTGGAAAATATGGGATGGTGCAAAATGGAGCAAGTACTGGGCAGAGTCTCAGAACTTATGAATGAAGAGTCCTAGGGGTGCAAGTGCCCGTTCCCGTTCTGGAGGCTCAGTACAAACTTGGACTCATGCTGCGTCCTTCCCGCTGGCTCACTTCAGGTCCTTTCTCTGTGTACCAGGGGCCTCTTCTACCCACCTCTTTCTAGGGGTCTGTTTTAGTTTAAATCCATTCTAGAAAAATGTTTGCTTTTACTCAAGCCGCGTCTCTAAGTGGAATGGTTTCACCTAGGCCTTTCCTCTTTCTATTTCTTCTTTTCTAACTTTTAGACATTTCCAACTTCTCTGAAATTCTCTCCCAGGCCCTTCACTCTGCACTAACTACTTTCAGAAGTGACTTAGTCATGTGGAGATGAATATGCCATTCTCTGGTATGGAGCCCAAGAAAGGCTTTAATTTTATTTTGACATCTGGATAGACGCATTTAACTAAACTATGCAGTTTGGAATGGTTCCAAAGCACCTGAGGGTAGTTGCAGTACCTTCGAGGTTTGCAGTAATGCAAAGATTTATATGCAGCATTTACCCCGTGCTGGTTTAGGAGTGTTATTCGTTTTCATCATTTGATTTATATGGCTGCTCAAGGTTTTTCAGTGGTGGATACATTCTCTGTATCAGCCTCTGCATCTAAGGTGTTCTGAGGCTGTACCTTGTCTTCTGCACCCCCACAGCTTCCAGCACAATGCTGGCCGGAGGAGGAGAAGGTTTAAGGAATGATTTCTAGAATATTCACTGCATAGACTAAAGCATTGGTGGCTAAGAGGTACCCTGGGGGCTTTGATACATTGTATCTTCAAGTATTAAGAAGAATACTCACATGCTCCAAAGCATGTAACGAAACCTCTTCAGATATGGCGATAGATTTAAAAGAAAAGAGATTTAGAAATCAAATCGTTTTCAGCACAAGTTTTCTTAGCTCCCCCTGTAAAGCTCAGATTTGCTGCTGGCTTTGGGCGGTGGCTTCTTCCTTTCTCCACTGCCTACAGCTGGGTCAACGCCGTTCTTGTTGGTCAGTGCTCGTGGGTCCTGTCATTACATCCCACCTTATGCCACTCTGATTCCCACCTTAACAACCACCAGAATAAACAGAGGAAGTCGTACCCTCCCACCAAGAATCCTGCTTTAAAACATTTTATAAATAAGCATTAGCTTCTATTTTTGTATTTAAAGTGGGAGGAATTATTGAAATAGATCAAGACAAATGGCCAAGAGGATCATGGGGGAAATGATTATCTTCGTGATAGAAAAAGAACTTAGTGGAGGAATGCTGTGGCAGCCAGGAAACATCGTCGCTAGGTACCTTCAGCACCATTCACATGGTGTCCACGTACCAACCAGGTTGCCCAGAAAGATGGACTGGAGAGGGCTTGCACCTCCAGTCCCCTCTTGCAAAAACTAACAAAATAGGGCTTTTCCAGAACCCGTTCCTCAGAGTGGAATTTGATTCAGAGAGTCCTGATGGCCAGGAGAGGCAAACTTCCTGTGCTTTCCACAGAACCAGTCTGTTCTCCAGCCCCTTTGTTATTATTGTTCTCACAGCACAGGGTGCTCACTGCCTCACAGTGAACTTGGGCTTCCTAACTTGACGCTTGCCTCTTTATAGTCTGTGTGTGACTGGCGTCTGGTCTGTAATCCTGCTCAGGCAGGCATTTAATAATCAGTTGTTGAAAGTTACCTTTTCAAGTGCACTCAGGTGCCTCTGTCTTTTAACTTTACTTTTGTGATTGGATTATTGCCTATTCCAATCAGTAAAGAAAAAGCATTCTCCTATGTTCTTTTTAAAATATTCTATTATTTTATATATTATTTTATGTGTATGAGTGTGTTGTCTTCATGTGTGTAAGTACACCTGTGTTGTGCAGTGCCCAGAGGTCAGAAGAGGGTATCAGATCCTCTGGAACTGGAGTTAAAGATGGTTGTTAGCTACCATGTGGGTGCTGGGACTCTAACCTGGTCCTCTGCAAGAGCAGCCAGTGCTCTTAAAGCCTGAGCCATCTCTCCAGCCCTCTCCTATGTCCTTAAGAATACCTGCTAAACTGGGAGAAACAGAAGGGGAGAGGAGACAGAGAGAGAGAGAGAGACAGAGACAGAGACAGAGACAGAGACAGGTAACATGTCCTGCTCTGGCAGCTCATATTTGAAAGCTGTTCTGTCCCGGTCCATTAGACTCTGACCATGAACTATCAGCACATCTTTGATACTGAAGGTAGAGCTGACATACGGAAAGGGAACTCACCCAAGTTTCCTATGGTGGTGATGTGGCATAGAGAGGCTCTACTATGAACTTCACCTTTAATTAAGAGAGCTTTTCTACATCAAGTGCTTGTTATACCAGAAGCAAAGTGCTAATGATGGTATTGTAATCATAATCTCATTTAATACTAGCAAACCATTGGAATTATTAATATACCACTCTTGAAAATTAGGAAACCAAGGCTAAGGAAAAGTAGGAGCTTTTCCAGGGTGAAGCTCTGTTATATCTCGACTCTAGATCTAGGGTACAAACCCACAGTGCTCATGTCAACATTTAAGCCATATACTTTTTATGGCAGACTTGCAAGTTCTGCATGCTGGTCGGGAAATTTAACCTCTTTGTGCCTCTGTTTGCCAAAAAGAAATTTAGGAGTGCTGGTTCCTATGTCATGGGTTTAGTATGAGACTTCAAAATAATGACATAGGGAAAGCAGAGGGTGACTTACTTAAACGCTGATAAATATTTTCTCCCTTTGTAGAACTAAATATTCACTGATAGCCTGGAAACCGACTGGCAGGAGACAGAAGTGGTATGGCAACCCCCAGTCACCATGGTGCTGGCATGAGCCTAGAGGAGATTCTCTTGGCACTGAAGACAAGTGAAGGTCATGAGGGTTAGCTATGTGCCATGGCTCAGGAAGCATTGCCCAGGCCTGCACCTTCTACTTAGCAGAGTATGTGGACACAGCCTTGAAAACATCCCTGCTTCTCCCCCGGTAGAGCAAGCTGTGTTCCCTCGACCTGACTTTTTACTTCCCTCTCTTCTTAATGATGCTGTGATCATTGTGTGCTGGTCTCTCACACATGACCATTGTATCCTAGAGGATAGGAATGTTTTTTTCATTTTCCCAGTCCTCTAGGGTGATTCCTGCAGATACTCACAGAAGCCATGTGTTGAATGACTAGATGAAAAGCAGTTAGCTACAAAAAGGCAACAAATGGGATTTAAAATGGAAAGGCTAGTGACTCTCGTCTAAGAGGAAAAAGAGAACAAATTACCCACGTCAAGTGGCCGCCCCTGCTGGTGTCCTTTGATTGTGGAATCTAATGTAAAGAACACATATTCTAAAGACTTATCTTTCTCTGCACACACTACCATCCGACAAACAATGTCTAGTCTTAGAGAGGCTAACTGCAGGCCAGGCGCAAAGCAGTCATGGGTTTAAAATTCAGATATGCCAAACAAAGAGGAGAGCAGAGAAGGACAGTGGTTTGAATATCTTTCTAGCAAAGAAAAAAAAGTTGAATTGTTTATAAATAGAGTATCTGTGAAGAGTGCAAAGCAGAGCTGAACAATGAAGCCAACGTCTATTCAGAATTGTCTGTGCGTCCACTAGATGAGTAATTGCAATGTTTGAAGTTGTTTGAGTTGCGGAGGGCAGAATGCTCAGCCCCTTTAGCCCTTTCCTCTAAACTTCAAGTGGTGATCATTTCTGCAGAGGCTAGTGCCAACGGTGAATGAGAGAGATCCAGGCACTGGTTCATTCTCAGTAGCTCAGAGATACAGGTTTAAGGGTGAATCTACAGGTCCCAAGTATCCCTGGAAACCTAGAGGAAGACACCTGGTAGACCAGATGTCCAGAAATTGCCCCCCCTCTCGTGTGTGTGTGTGTGTGTGTGTGTGTGTGTGTGCGCGTGTGTGTGTGTGCGCGCGTGTGTGTGTGTGTGTGTACAGAGCTTGTGTGTGGGATTGACAGAGCCTCTTCCTACAGACTTCCATCAGAGACAAATTCTGAAAGACAGCTCAAAGCTGAGCGGATCCTAATTTGTCCATATTATCTAGGAGATGTGACTATCTGCTTCAGCTTTCCTGGCAGCTTGCCCAGTTCTCTGAGGGAAACTCAGTTGGCCAGAGTTCACCTGGGTTTATCAGTCCCTCAGGGGAATCTGTTTTCCCTGTGTGCTTCTTTTGTTATTCTACGGGAACTGGGTCAGCTTTTCAAGAGTGAAAATGTCAGAGGAATAAAGAAGCTTCCTTGAAAAGATCTCCGCCACCACAGAAAGGAAACATCTCAGCATCTCCCTTAAATAACAACATACACTGTGACAGCCTTGCTTCCGACTCAAAGAAAGAAAGGAGGCTGGGAACACTGGGCAACATTTACCCACCCTGAGCTCTGGAGACAGCTGGGCTGGGACTGTGTCATCCCCAACACTGAATTAAAGGAACAGAAGCATCAACTTTGTGGAGTCACTTCTAGATGGCAAGCGAGGATTGAAGGCAGACAAAGGAAGGCTTTCAGCAAAAACCCTTTTGCTTTTTTATATTGTAGCACATTTCCACCATCAGGCTGCCGCCTGGAGGAGCAGGGATCTGGGACTCCAGGGAAGAAGCCCTGTTCAGACATCAGTCTCCCACCAACCCCCACAACAAACAAAAGGTCATTGTAGGAGGCATCAAGCTGTATCTGCCCACTCCATCCAATTATTTTAGAAAGATGCCACTGGCCATGAGAGGATTCCATCATACTAACGAGACTGTCAGGAAGATGTTTGACAAAAATCTGGATGGAAAAATCTTAGAACTCATTATTATTGTTGTTATCATTATTATTATTAGTAGTAGTAGTAGTAGTAACCTAGGATCTCCCTCTGTAGTCAAGGCTGGCTTCCAATTCATTGTATAACCAAGGATAACTTTGAACTTCAGATCCTGCAGCCTCCACCTTCCTAATGCTGGGACTATAGGCATGTACCACCATGCCCAGTTTTGTGCAGTGCTAAAGATCAAACCAAGAGTTTGGTGTAAGCATTCTACCAAGCCACATCCCCAGCACATTGTTGACCATTCTTCTACCTGCATCATGGAAATGGGCAACAAAATGGCATGGCTCAACCCATAAACTTGTGTATGCTATCTTTCTTCTTGACTGCCGTGTCATTCACTGAGCCCCCAAGTTCAGCTCACACTTCAGCCACATACACCATCTTCTAAACAATCCACACCCCGGGATAAACAGACCTGCTTATTACTAGGAAGTGAAGTAATATGTGGTACATTACACCTGTAATCCCAGTACTTAAACAACAACAGCAGTGGGAGAGCCGTTGCCTTTTAGGGTCTCAGCTGGTGTTCTTTCTCTGATGACCCCAGATGTGCTATGGAAGGTGCTATTGGTCAATTCTGCAAAGTCAGATTTATGAGTCAGGATTTTTCCAAAGCCTTGTCAAAAGGCTGAAAAACATCTAGGACAATGAAGATGTTTCAGTCAATAAAAGTACTTCCTATGCAAGAATAGGGACCTGCATTCAAAATCCCCAGAACCCACATAAAACCTGAAGGCCTGGGATGAGTATTTGTAATCTCAGTGCTCCTAATGAGAGATGGGAGCCAAGACATGAGAATCTCCTGAAGTCATAGATCAGGCTAGCCCAGAGTTCACAGTGGAAAGCATCAACAAGATTCTGTCTCAAACATGATAGAAGATGTGGATCAACATCTGAGGTTGCAGCTGACCACCACACATGTGGTATGTGTATGCATGTGTGCACACACATATGTCCCTAATCAATCAGTATTAACATATTGAAGATAAAACAAAGACCAAGATTACATAGGCAGCTCAGCCCAGAGGAAACTAAGGAATCTTAACTCCAGTTGAATTCTCATGGATAAAAGAGGATTGGAAGATGTCATACAGCATCTTTCTCATGCCTTGGAAGAGGATCTGATATGTTAGCAATAGACTTCCGCTCTCTCTTTGGGTGCTCGTGTTAGTTTCACTCAAGTACTTCCTTCCAAGACACCCTCACCACAACCTATCATTTGTGTGTATGTGTATCTCTGTGTCTTTCTGTTATATGTTTTCATATGGGTGTGTTCACATATGTGTGCAGATGTGTATCTGTGTGTCTTTGTACATATATACGTTTTCATATGGATGTGTGCACAGATGTGTGCAGATGTGTGTATATGTGTGAATATCAATGCTGAGTACTTTCCTCAGTATCTCTCCATCTTATTTTTTGAGATAGGACCTCTCATTGAACCTGGAACTCATCAGTTCAACTGTACAAATTAGCTAGCAAGTTCTAGGTATCTATCCATCTGTGTCTGCCTCTCTAGCACTGGGATTACACATGTGTACCACTGTGCCTGATTTTATGTGTGTGCTGTGGAATCCAAATGCTTATATGGTTGATAGGTTACTTACTGAGGTATTTCCCAAAGCCCAGTCACCACCTATCCTTAACCCAAGTTTTATTAACCATGGATGATATTCTGCAACCTCAATAAATCATCTCGGTATCATAGGGGTATTTCTCAAACCCAAATTCAAGTAAAACTTGACTGGGGAGCCTTGTTACAGTAGATTCTGGGCTGTGGCATCGACATAGAGTGGGGTCTAAACATGGAAGATGGTTTAGGTGCTTGGGAAGTTTTAGGAGCCTGGGGGATGTGCTAAAGTCATAGGAGAAACAGTTATTGCTAGGGTCATGATGACGATGTACTGGTTACTTTGATAAAGAGCTGCATGAACACATAGAAGCTATGGTTAAGACCTGTATAAGACTGAGCCTTTCAATATTCCATGATAGATGAGGAGGGGCTCATGGGACCCCATCCCTCCCTGAGGAACTATTGGCAGCTAATGATGGTTGTGGGAGGGCCGTCATTTTCTTCAGTGGTATAGTGCAGCCTCAGGTCAATTGTCTATAGTCCATACTCAGACAAGCAACCCTAATTGATCTCAATGAGATACACACACACAAAGACAAGGACTACGAAGGGAATAGGTGGGAAGAAGACAGGGTAGAAGAGGGTGATGGGGGTGAAAACGGTCATAGTCCATTATGCACAAGTATGAAACCAGCATCAATGAATACGGCAGAAAGCAAAGAGAATTCCATGTGATTCTCATCTTCTCTCTTCCACAGTCTCCCCTCTGCACTAGAGGATCATTGACACTTTGCTTGTGTTAAAATGCATTTGACTAATCCTATGCCTCCCACAGGACCTTGAGGAGATCATTTCACTGGCCTCTGTTCCTGTTTGTGAAGTAAAAGCATCAAGCATTGATCAGTACCACATTGTCAGTACTGTGTACCTCAGGATTACTGGGGAAGGCATTTTATACAGAGGTGCTCTGACCTAACTTGCTTGACACCATGATTTGGGGTGGTTGTATAGCTTCCCATGTGACACTACCATGGGACAGTTTTAAGCTGTAGAACAGGTATGCTAACTTCTTGTCTGGAAACCTTTATGCATGGTACCAGTTATCCATGTGATGTGTCTTCAGGGTTGCTTTAAAGTTCCTGTGAATTAAACTGGCGGGGCTATCACACACCTTTAATCCCAGAACTCAGGAGGCTGAGGCAGGTAGATCTTTGCAAGATGGAAGCCAGCTTGGTCTACACAGTGAGATCTAGGCTAGCCGGGGCTATACAGAGAACCTATCTAAAAAAAATCCAAAAATAATTAATTAATAAAAAATAAAGTTCCTGTGAATTGAAGATTGACCATCCTTGCTTGTCCTTTGAGAAGTCATAGAAAATGGGAAAGTTGTGCTGCTTGATGAGAGATTAAAGCAATGAAGCATTTGTGAGGATTAATTTTCTATGTCAATGTGACTGAGTTTAGGGTTGCCCAACAGTTAATAAAATATTATTATCCAGTTGTGTATGTCATAGTGTTTCCAAAAGAGATTAGCATTTGAAGATCTGTCCTCATTAATTCTTCAAGAGCTCCAATAGAAAAGAAAAAGGTGGAGAAAGTGAATTCCGCATCTCAACTGATCTGAGTTGGGTGTATTGTACTGCCTCTTGAGACACTGGTGTTCCTGGTGCTGAGGCCTGCAGGCTCAGAACAGGGTTCACACCATTCTTAAGACTCACAGATTTACAGAGTTGGATTTTCGTATTCTCCAGCTTGCAAATCATGGGGTTCCCTGACCTCGATAGACACGAAGCAACTCCTGTCCCTGTATCATCTCTTTCTATTCACAGTTCTATCTGTATCCGTCCCATTGATTCTATATCTCTGGGGCATCCTCATACAGTATTGGGAAGTGTTTTTAAAATTTATTTTAACACATTGAAAATTCACGAGGAGTATAGTTTTTTCCTGAAGCCTTTCCTGTAGAATTCCTAATTCATATACCTGTTCTAAATCTATTTAATTTCAGTGTGTCACACTAGATCTGCTTGTGTCTATGTGTGTGTGTGTGTGTGTGTGTGTGTGTGTGTGTGCGTGTGTTGCATGCACATGTGGAGGGGAGATATTTCTTGCTGATTCATAGACTAGTCACCAGGAGTTAGGGCTGTATCTGAGTCTTAGTGTTTTATGAAGCTGTGATCTCCCAAGTGCTTTTCCAGTGAAGGGATCAAGTGACTATTATGACGCAAGTATGAGCGCTCACCCCAGTTATCTTCACAATGTGTCTACATGTTATGTATTGCCAATATTCTCATTTTATACCTTAGGAAGATGAGAAACAGTCCATCTGAACAACTTCACCAGTTACCTAGCAAATGGCAGGAGGAAGAGTCTAGCTCTGGAATCCATGCCCTTTATTACCACAAAATGTTGCTTCCCACACAATAAGTGCTTCATAATCTTTGTAATCAAAACTGGCAACGAGTCCATGACTTGTCATCACTTTCTAATACCTGATTACCTTGAACTATCCTCTGTGAAGGAAAACCACCAGGCTTCTCAACCACCTTTCTTTGACCTTGATTTTCAGGGGTGTTTTTGTTTTATTTTTTTGAGACAGGGTCTCCCTGTAGCCCCCGCTGGCCTGGAACTTGCTATAGAGATCAGGCTGGCCTCCATATCATAGAGATCCACTTGCCTCTGCCTCCTGAGTACTGGGATTAAAGATATACTCCACCAAGCCAGGCCTCTGAGAGGCATTTAAGGTCATGCACCAGCCATGAGTGAGAACCTTCTGTGCCTGGGTACTTACAGATTTCTGTTCCTTCTGAAGCTGGGACTAGACTGCAAAGAAGCCACTTTTCAGCTCACATCTGTGCTGGAGGTTACTGGACTCCTCCGGGGGCCAGTCCATCACAAGGCAGCCTCTGGGGTGACTCAGCCTGAATGAAATCCAGTTCTTCTGGCTGTGTTTCCCTGGTCTTCTGCCTGTGGGGAAAGCCAGTCAGGCAGGTACAGAGGACTTGCTCCTTCCTGTGAGTTGTGAGCTGTATCACTGCTGCTCGAGTATCTTTTAAGATGTAAAACTTTGTAGTTCTGAAGAGAAAGTGACGGTATGTGCACTCCTGGGTCTTGGGAGGTTTTGTCAGCAGCAGCACTTAGAGATGATGAAGTATTCCCTCATCTCCTTGCCCCTCACCCCCTTCTTTGTTAATGACACTATTCCCTGTATGTCCCATTAACTTAAAAGCTCCATATTACAGCACACTATCATTTTATAAATTGCATATTTTTCTTGTTTCTTTATTGTACAAGTCATAAAATGTAAAGGTGTTTCTCATACTGAAAATAATTTTACAATGTGTTCGGCTGAGCTAGGGAAAGCTGGTTAATGCCTGATGAGAAGTGTGGGGTCATTCTGCAGAGGGGGCAGCTGAAAGAACTCTGTACCATAAAAGTTAATGAGGAAAAGTCAAGAGCTAGGCGTGTGCTTAGGTGTAAATCTTGATGAACTGTGCATTAATTTCTCTCTCGGGTTTAAGCATCATTCGGTCCAGAGAGCAGCTGTAGATTGAATTCACTCACTATTATCCAGAAGTTTGCCATTTTTCCTATTAGATATGAGAATTTTGAGTCTGTTTCTCACTTGATAGTTTCAAACATAGATTGAGAATTTGTGAGGTTAGGTCTGCTAGAAAGAATACATTATGGAAGAAAATGTTTCAAGTGTAGAATAAATGCGGGTCTTCATCATAGTACTATGTGTTTAGCAAGTCTGTTGTATAACATTATATGTAACATGTGCAGTTACCAGTTATGGCATAATATGACATAACTGGTAACTGGCATAATATGACATGATAAGAAAAGAGATCACTTTTATCTTAAGGCCTCTGAATTGGAGGCTTCCCCTCACGGACTGCTCTTCCGCTTAACCGTGGAACAAGTCCTTTAACCTCTAGACATTTCTGTCACATCTCCCCAAAGAGGGTTCCCCTAGAATCCTGCAAAGTATCCATAGAACATTCCTCATCATGCCCACTCTCCAGGCCCTCACTGCCCTGCACCTCACAGTTTTCTGGTTTACCTGTTCAATGGCTTACAGTCCATCTCCACCTCCTATAATATAAACTTTGCAAGAAGGAGACCGTATCTGTCTCGTTGCTCCTGTAATCTAGTTCCTTAAAAGTGAGGGCCTAGGATATAGCAGGAAGTTGGTAAATATTTGCTAGAAGGAAAGAGAAAAAGAAGCAAGGAAGGAGGGAAGAGGAGAGGAAGGAGAGGGAGAGAGTGGAAGAAAGGGAGGGAGGGAGGAAGGAAGTATAGAAAGAAAGGAGGGAGAGAGGAAGGATCTGAGAGCCCAGATCAGGTATTAGATGCTGACTTGTGTCATCAGAGGAAGCTGAGCAATGTGACTTGAATGAGACCTTCAAGATAACCAGGGTGTGGTTTCATAGCTGGTAAGAGGACAGAAGAAGCAGATTTTCAAGTTGTAACCTCTAAACAGACAGTTACACTGCAGAAAGTGTAATTTGGCATTAGGCCACTTCAGAGATGTCAGGGAGACTGACTGGGGGTGTCAAAGGTTAGGAGCTCTACGGAAAGGAACTCAAATCTCGGGTGAGATTGTAGGAACCAGCTTGAGTTGAGAAAAGACATGAATTAAGAGTCAGACAGAAGGAGCAGCACAGTGAGTGACCGTCAAATCTGGAGAAGAGGGGAGGAGGCCGAGTCACTTCCCCATGCCATTTGCAAAGGTAACTGGCAGGTGGACAGAAATTCGTTTGTGCCACCCACTGCAGATGTGGGGGAAAGTAAGTTCCCACCACCCAGCCTGAGAAGTCACGGCCCTGGGTTGTTACCATGGTGAGGCAGAGGGTAGGAGGTAGCAGAGCGGGCATGGCATGGGAGCTGCTCAGTGCCAAAGGTGTAGGAAGGAGCTTGAGAATGGGAATCCAGATGGAGTTCTGCTGCAAAGACACTCTCGGAGAAATAAAATGTCCACGCTAGAACGATCCTACCCTCTCCGGCTCTCTGGTCTCCATTGTGTGCTTCTAGAAATGGGAAGATACCATCTTTTAATCATTTGGAAACTGAGAAAATGCGAAAGGTCTTAAAAGTTTAGAAGCTCAGCTCTTGTTGTGAACAAAATAGATATTGATCTACAGTGGATATAAAGAATTAGATATGGTTCTCAAAATTTTTCAGCTCCTTTCAGAATCAGAGATGAGGGTAAAGACACAACCCCAATGGTTAAAAGATTCTTGCCATAGGTGGGTGGGCTAGTTATTGGCATGCAAAATCTGTGGTATATGTACATGATCCTGTGGGAATATACACATGTGCATGCAGGTGCACACACATGTGTGTGTATGTGAATGTGGAGGCCTGGGGTTGACATTAGATGTCTTCCTCAATGGCTCTCCAGCTTGCTTTTTGAGGCAGGGTCTCTCACCAGGCCTGGAGTTCATCAGTTCAACTACCTCCAGGAATACGCCAGCCTCTACCCACCCTCCAAAGTGCTGAGGTTACAGATGCGTGCCACCATGCCCAGCTTTTTGGATGGGTGCTGGGTATCCAAACTCAGGTCCTCATGCTTGCAAGCTTATGAGAAGCACACTTTACTAACCAAGCTTCTCGCGCCACTGGGTAGGTTCTAAATGCATGGTTCTCCATCTCCATATCCCACATGGTCTCATATCTGCACTGTCTGTCATCTTTCATGCTGAATACTGCTGATTCTGGTGTCTAATTCAATCTCCTACCCAAGAAAGAAGCCTCCATCTTTAGATGTGCTTGGTTTTCAGTGCTCTGTGGCCACTAGGTTTCTGGATTCAACTGGATTCTGACCTGCCCTCTGCCCCATCTATTTTGGGAGAACCTGGACCCTGACTCTACCTGGGTGTGTCATTTGTTACCAGCACATGGATTCTCCATGTGAACTCTGACTTCACTCTTCAGCTCCACTTGGCAGTGGTGCTAGTCATTTGGGCCAAGGAGTCAACTGACTGTCAGTTCCTCCACGCCTTTCCTTCCCAATGCAGCTTAGGCCACCACCGTCCATACCACAGCTCTCTTGTTCTCTTTGTCACACTCTCCTGGACACATACAGGCCTCTTTTGTCAAGAGTGCAAATATCAGCATTGTTTCCTGAAGCCTCAGGGTCTAATCTGCTTTTCTGCCTTGTGAAGAGAAAGAGAAAAATAACCTCTCAAAACCCCATACTGTAACAGTATTTTCTTTTCCTTTCTGCTCCCCATTGAACACTTGCCACTCTCTGACTTTATTAGAATGAGATTATTCGCTCTAAGGACATAGCTTCTCTCAAATGTAGGCAATGCTAAATAAATGTCATTTGTACCACAGGAACAAAAATTAGTTGTGTGTTTTCTGAAGTTATCTGGCCTGGGAACCACTGTGCAGGGCACCATTGGCATTGATTGTGGGTTGGGGGATGGGAAGCCATTCAGGACCCCCGATTTGGGCCTTGGCAGGTTGGTGGCGGTGTGCACAGGGAAACTGAACCTCATCTGCACGGCTCACTGCTTATCAGGAGCGCACACTGTCTGCCATGCTGTAGGGCAGCAAAGGAAAACAAAACAACAATAAAGGGAGGCCTTTGTCATGGATTAAAAGGGTTTAGAAACATCTGAGCCATGCAGTTTTCCAGCGGACACTGCCAATGACTTCGTGACAGAACGCCGGGAAATGTGCTAACTGGGTTAGATAGCGCTAGTGGGGTGGCCAACAGTCAGGCTTTTGTTAATGGCCTCTTATCTGTGTGAGTGTGTGGATGCGCAGTTCACAGATAAAGTGACCTTTCCCGGAGCAAGAGGAATAAGGTTAATGATATTACAGCTCTGCGGCTGGCGATTGGAGCTCCGGGATCCCTAAAGATTGTGAATCCTGGGCAAATTCTTCTCTTTCAAGTGGATTTGTCTCATCTATGTTCTCAACTTTGTTCATTAGGAAATTCATCAGGGGCCGGAAGGAAGGCTTCTATCTTTGTGCATAAGTACAATAGTTGCTTACCTAACTGAGCATGCTTCAGGGGCCAGCGAAGATTTCCCATGCATTCACCCTAACCCCCAGTTCAGTCCTGTTTATTCACTGATGCCCTTTTCCAAAATTCTTTCTTGAAAAATATTGTTCTGTGGACCTCTAAATGCCTTTGGTTGAATTGCTTTCAGAGTAGTTGAAGATAGCCATACCTCTCTCTCAATACTGATAAAATAATGACACAGACTATTAGTAAGACTGTAGAAGACTCAATCAATTCTATCAGCAACTTTGATCTAATTAGCATTTACGGAAACGCTCATGAGTGGCAGCAGGACAAACTCTCTTTTTCAAGAGGAATGGACAGTTTACCAAAATAACCACATTCTAAGTCATCAGATACATTTCAAACAATTTAATAGAATTCTAGTCTTACAGAATATATTTTTATTACAATGGAAGTTAATTAAAGGTTATTAATGAGGAGACCAGATTTACATCTACCTAAGAGTTTCATTTCTAATAGGGTTGGTCTTACAGCAAGTACAAAGCAGAGCACAATGCTAGGGTCTGGAAATAATTGTTTTGATTATGAATGTTTGAGATTCTGACAGTAGAGCACTTTTATAGAAGGCTCTGGTTTCTTAAAATTCAAATGCTCCTTGAAAGAGTATCTCTTTAAGTGTTTTGCTTCTGAAAAGTGAATCCTGTCAGGTGTTCCAGCACTTAGGCCTCTCTAGTTCCTCCCAATCCTCCAGAAAGTCCAGTCTCATACACAATATGTGAGGTTCTTTTGACCCTCAGTCCAGACTCGAGACTTCACATTTACACACTAGGCTTTCCCATCCACCTTGACCCTCATTCTCCAGCCATCCTGCATATCAAGAATTCTCCTGACTTCATGTGCTTTTTCCTTTCCCAGCCAGGCTCCCACCTTCCTCCGTGGAGATGCTGAAGGCTCTCGCCTCGGTCACTGCCCTGTGCTCTTTTCTTTCTGATTTAGGAACTCCTTTCTCTGCCTCCCTGATTTGTGTACCAGGGACATGTGAAGACACCATCAATTCACCCCCTAACACTGATGACAGACAGAAGAAATGATTTCACACACATCAAGCTTAGTGAATGAATGAGTTTACTGGGGTGACTTACAGGAGCATGGGTTAGGGGTTATTTAGGGAAGGTGGTATGACTCAAAGACAGCTGCATTACCAGAATGTCTGCCCTAATAAGTGACAGCCCATGAAAGTTGCGTCTGGAAGCTCTCTGCACAAATGGCACACGGTTCCACTATGGGATTCTGTCCCCTAGAAGTCCTTTACTGCTTAGTTGACCTTTAGACGGGCCTGCAACTCCTATCACTTTCTGAGTTTCTCTTAGCTGTCTGAACCTATTAAGTCTCCTTCATCCCTTTTGAAAAGAGTGTTTAGTTCAACTATCCAACACCATCTTTCTGATCTTCTTGTCCATATCATACCTAACTTGAGTAACCTTTATCTAAGAAACTTGAGACATGAAGAAGCTGCGGCTGCAGGTTTGGGAATGTTTACATACATGTGAGAGAGCTTGGGACCAAAGTTGGAACATGAAATTCACTGAAGTTTCAAATGCACCTTACACATGGCCTGAAGATGATTCCATGCAATGCTTTTAGAATGCTTGTGTTTTAAGCGTGACCTGTCCCATGAGGTCAGGGGTCCAAGTTCCCTCTTGTGGCATCGTGTTGGCATTTAAAAGCTTTCAGATTTTGGCCATTTCATATTTGACATTATCCTATTAGGACTGAGATCCAATACTGTATCTGCTATTATAACAATTATATTTTCCTAAAGTGACTCATTTTCATTAAAATTAATTCTGTGAAAACAAAAGTTCTTTGTCTTTAACAGTTAAAGTGGATGACCCTGCACTGAGGTCACTTGAGAACACTAACTTGACACAATAGACCTTAACACAGATGAAAGACTGTATGGATTCTAGTTGGGGCACTATTAGGGGGCACCAGTGAGAAAGGGATATAAACTCTAATCAGCCTGGTCCTTAGCATATGCACTGAAAATGAGGTAATGGCAGAGAAGAATAAACTAACTTCTTGGACTCTTTATGACTCAGTTGAAGGAGAGGATGAGTTTCTTAGCTAACTCTAGGTCTTGGTTTAAATAAATCTTCCAACTTCCGGTTTATAATCAGAATGGAAAATAATACTTAATTACTATTAATTGTGAAGGTTGGGGTCTTAGTTGCAAAGAAGAGAATCCAGTGTGAGTACTTTATTGTCTTAGTTTTAGTTTTCCTGAGGCAGGATCTCATCAAGTAGCTTAAACTGGCCTCAAACTTTCAATATTCCTGCTCTAGCCTCCAAGTGCTGGAATCATAAGTGTGCGTCACTGTGCCCAATTTTCAGTTTGACTGCTGTAGACATCGAAAAATCTACTAAAGAACTTAGTGTAATGCACAGAAGAGTTATAAAGATCATAAAGTCCTATTTGGAGGCTTGGAGGTGGGGAAATGCCCCCAGCACACTGGGAATCTCTTAAGAAACATGGCCACCGCTGATACTCAGCTATGACTCAGCCCTGGGCACAAAAGGAAACGACAGTCTTCACTCTTGTACTTGACCAAAGATTGAAACTGCTTTCCAGTCACTGCTTTCTAAGTGACTGAAGCCATTTTTTCCTGAGCTACAGGGTACTGTGACAACATGAATTCTATATACCTTCTTCCTATATAAAAGATTTTAAAACGCAAGCCATGTGTGCTCAAAATGTTGGCATCTTAAAAGTGTTGAATTTTTGCTATACCTGCCAAATGCTCCCAAGTCGTTGTGTGCACATGTGTGTTAAATGTGGGTGTGGTGCATATGCGTGTGCAGGTGTGTGATTATATATATGCGTGTGCATGTGGAAGTCAGAGGTCGATGTCGAGCGTCTTCCTCAGATGCACTCTATTTTATTTTGTTTTTTGAGACAGACTCTCACTGAACCTGGAGTTCACCACTTTGGCAAGAAAAGCTTACCAGCAAGCTGAAGTGACCCTCCTGTGTCCACCCTCCCAGCACTAGGATTACAGGCATGTGGCACCATACCTGGATGTTTATGTGGAGGCTGGGGATCTGAACTCAGGTCTTCATGCTTCCACAGCAAGCACCATGCTGACTGAGTCATCTACACCACTCCCAGGTGATTGATGTTTCAAGAAGTTATTCTAAGCGATACCCAGCTTTTATGCTATAGAGAGTGTCACAATACTTGGTAATATCCAAGGAATAGTTCAGAAAGTCTTGCTTATCTGATTTGTGTGTGTGTGTGTGTGTGTGTGTGTGTGTGCGCGCGCGCGCTAAACTGGAAAGCTACTTAGGAGGATCTTTCATCATATCTTTCCAGGGTTTTTGAAAAAGGTTGAGCAAATTTTCAGCAACTATGAGAGATAAATACATAACCAGGTGGCTGAGACCATGAAACGAGTCCCTTGAGGTGTACACCTTACAGCTCTAGGTTAGAATTACTGTATTCACTTTGATTTACACATGGAATAGTGAAGTAAGTTTACCTTAAAAGGACAGGTGAAGGATGCTCCATTGCAAAGCCATTTTCCATCCTGCATGTAATCCCATCTGGAGATCCATCCAGAAACAGTTCACATGTTCAGTCTAACTCAGGAAAAAGAGAAGTTTTCTTTGTGCATGGATGTAAGATGATACATTTTCACACATGCATCTCATCTTCTCACCTAGCTGAGAAAAAACTCAAGAGGCCAGTGGATTACCTTCAACTGATGGATGATTTTAACACATTTGTTAAGTGTGCCACTTAAATCTTTGTGCATATATTTGAAAGATAATGGATTTTGCTTCTAGGAGGAATCTTTCACGGTGGTAAGGAACACAACAGCAAACACCTACAGCCCAGAACTCCCCACAGGGCCTGAAGGGTCTTGGGTTTAAGGCCAGCCTTGTTGTAGCCAGTATAGCAAGTTCCGGGGCAATCTGAGCTACATAGAAAAATCTCTGCCCCAGTGGTTAAAAAAGAAGAAGAAAAGAAAACTAAAACAAATTAATAGCTGAAAGCAGTGCTTATTTTGAATCAACCTCATATGACATCTTTCTCCTTTGTATTGTTTTCCGGGCTGTGTTGCAGTTTTGTTCACACAATTTTCACTGAGACATGAGTATTACCTAGTTTTAGTTTCTCCAAATGGTAACATCTTATATGACCACAGGGGACTTGCTGGAATGTGTACATTCTTATATTGATGTTAGCAAAACTCCTTACCTTTTGCATTTCATCAGTTTCCCCCAAGTCCTGTTTTTCTGTTCCAGGATCCCTTCTAGGATACCATGGTACATTTAGTAATCAAGTCTGTGATGGTGAATCTTCTCTGTCAACCTGACAGACAGGATCTGGAATCACCTAGGAAACACACCTCTGTAAGGGGGTTTCCACAGACTTAACTAAGGAGGAAGCACCCACTCTGAATATGTGTGTGGCACCATCCCATGAGCTGATGTCTTAGACCGAATAAAAAACTAAAAAGGAGAAAGCCAGACAAACACCAGCATTCATATCTCTCTGCTTCCTAATGGTAGATGCAATGTGAACAGTGCCCTGTGAGTGCCTATGGCCACACTTTCCACACCATGATGGACTGTCTGCCTTCAAACTAAGGCCCCAAATAAATCCTCCCTTTTTAAAGTTGCCTGTGTGAGGTATTTTGTTACAGCAGTGAAAACAGTAACAGCCACTTCACCAAGGAGCTCTGGACCCTTTTATTGGAGACTGGCATTTGAAAGTAAGACATGAGCTCTGGGTAAATTCACCTATTTTTTAGACCAAATAAAATTATGCAGAACAAAAAGTCTTCAACCTCTTTCATGATCAGACAAACCAAATGATTCATCAAAGTGATTTTGAATTCCTCTGTTTGCAGTAAATAGTGGCCTCTTGGTTGACTTTTTAGGAAAATAATCTCTCCTCTGTTCTCTGTGGCGGATTGTTTCATTTCCTAGAAGCTGGAGGCAACCAGGAGACAGTGGTAACAATAAAACTGTGGACTTCTGGGATAAGGGAAGTAGAGTCATCAAGGCCTGTGGAGGAAAGGCAGGTCCACAGCCACTTGAAGTTTTCAGACAGGAGATGGGATCTCATGAGGCACAGGCTGGCCTTCAACTCTCTACATAGCCAAGGATGACCTTGAACTCCTGATACTCCTCCTTAGTCCTCTAAGTACTGGATTACAAGCGCACACCTGCACACCCATCATGTGCTTATTTCATCTCTTAGGGAGATCCAGCTTGCCTCAGTGCTGTGTGAATACTGACAGATAGTTCAAGGCTTTTGTCCCAACTCATCAGTTCAGTTTGGGGCTTAGTAGTGTCCACTGTTAGTGATTTTTTTCATTATGATCAGGTGGTTAAGACAAAGAATAATACCACTGTTAACAAGCACATTCTCCTACTTTGTCTTGAGCAAAGTTCTTAACTATCCAGCACCCTCAGCATGACAGTAACAGCAGATCTATAGACCTTGGCTTGATGCTGTGAGTTTAGATGCCAGAGACCCACCCCAGTGACTCCTGTCAAAGAGAACAGACGTGTGTGTGTGTGTGTGTGTGTGTGTGTGTGTGTGTGTGTGTGTGTGTGTTTCAACACGTTATGGACCACACCTTCAATCTTTCTGCTTCTTGGCTTTAATAATACTGGCTAGTATCATAGCTTCTAAGGGGTGCACCTCTTAGGGAGAGAGATCTGCAGTTTCCTTGGGTAGGTTTGCTGTGGTCAGTTCCTACAACAGTAAAAGATTCTTTGAATCTTGAGAGCAAACCAATTCACAGAACAGCTATCCAATCATTCTCCATCTGATTGCATTTTACTTTACAATGTTAGCTTTAAAGAAACAACTGCTTTCCACCTAGAAAACATCAAACACTTATCAGAAGCTCAGTTTGGTGTTCTGGAAGCTTGACCTTGTGGTTCTGAGTGGAGACAAGCCCTTCTAGGAGGACATAGTGGATGGAATATTACTCACTATTTTACACATTTTCTCTGTAATTTAGGCTCATGTTCAATTTGAGAGGATACTGCTAGTTGCTTTCTCTGTTGCTGATGAAACAAGTTTCTACTTCCTAACTGGGTTATATAGACAAAACTGGTCTGGGTGGTTAACTGTCAGGATACTATCTGTCCTCTATAGGTCCTGAGTAGATTGGGGTGTTAGGGGGCTTCTGTGTGCTACAGTGGCTTGTTCCTGGGTCTGAGTGCTGACTGCATGAAGGAGTTCACCTTACGAGAATATGAATGATTTGTGTACTTGACTGTAAGTATGCCAAGCTTTTTAAAAAAGTTTACTGTTTGCGTTATGTTGAGAGGATGGAATGTTATCCTCCACTAAGGAATGAGCTTTCAGCAGTGAACACAGATGGAGGAAAGCCCTAAATGCATATGATTAAGAGAAAGAAGCCAAGCTGGAAAAGCTCCATGAAATAGAGTTCCGACCACATGACCTTCTAGAAAAAAAAAAATGGAGACCATAAAAAGTATCAGTGATTGACAGCGCTTCACAGGAAGGAAAGGATAAAGAGGCAAATCTCTAAGGACTCTCAGTGTCATGAAGCTCTTCTGCAAGATACTACAGTCACCTCATTACACATTTTCCCAAGTACACAGGAGGCAGAACACTGAGAGTGAACCCCAGTGTCAGCTATGAACTTTGACTAGTAGTGACACATCAGTTAAGTTCATCTCTGGCTATATATGTGCTATACTGGGATGTTGGCAACCAAAGAGGCTGCATACACAGGGGATTAGAGTGGAACCTCTCTGTCTGCTTGAGTTTTCTCCAAATGGAAAACGGCTCTAAAGAATAAACTCAATTGAAAGGAAAAGGGGATACCTGTTTTATTAGCTAGCTACTGTGTCGGCTGCTTTCTTCACTGCTATGACACAATAACTAACGAAAATAACCGGAGGAAGGAAGGTTTACTGTGGCTCACAGTTTGGGGTACCGTCCGTCGGGGCAGTAAGAATGATCTTACCTATGGTGGCAGGAGTGTGAGCAGTTGGTCACATCACATCCACTAATCCTCCCTGGAAAGACCTTCATGGACATACCCAGAGATTTGTCCCCATTGTGATGGCAAATCAGGTCAAGTTGGCAATCAGGTTTAACTATCACAGCCATTATAACAAAAAATTGAGACAAGGCTAGAGAGATGATGCCTGTGGTTAAGAGCACTGGCTGCTCTTGCAGAGGACCCGGGTTCCATTTCCAGCACCCACATGGTGGCTAACAACGATCCATAACTCCAGTTCCAGGGGAATACAATGCCCACCCTTTTCTGGCTGCTACAGGCTTTGCATGACATGGGTGTACTTACACATGCAGGCAACACACTCATACATGTAAAATAAAAATACTAAATAAAATATTTTTAAAAAGAAATTGAGACAATCAAAAATAACAAATAAAATATTAAAAAAATAAAAATATGGAGACAATCAATTTATAAAGGCCAAAGATTTCTTTTAGCTCACAGTTTGGGAGGATTTGGTCTGTCATCGGTTGATTCCAGGGCTTTGGGACAAGTGCTGCATTATGGCATACATGCAGAGAGGAGCAGAATTGCTCACCCCATGACCAGGAAGCAAAAGACGGTCAAGAAGGGGCTGGAGTCCCACACTACACTTCAAGAACATGCCCCCAGTGACCTTAAGATCTCCCATTTAGCCTCACTGCTTAAAGAGTCCTGTACCTCCTAATAACTCTGATGTTTTAACACAAGGACTTTTGAAGGATGTTGAAGATCCAAACTATAATACACACGATGTTTACTTTTAAACAGGAGCCTTTCTTTCTTTGTCGTAAATAGTACGGCCATTCCCCAGGGGCCTAAGCCATGAGTACTCAGGGATGGGAAGGGTAGTAGGGAGAGAAATCAGGGAGCTCCTATAGACAATCCTTTCCTCTCTTTTGTAGGGGAGGCTGACCTACTGGACCAGATCAGATATCTCTTTTTAAAGACAAGTCTCTCTCTGTTGTGCTAGCTGACCTGGAACTTACTATGTAGATCAGGCTGGCCTCAATCTCACGGAAATCTGCCTGCCTCTGCCTCCCAAGTGCTGGGATTAAAGACCTGCACAACCACACCCAGCCAGAACAGAACATGCATCTTTTAAAATAAGAATTATTTTATTACAGAATTGTTTGCTGATATTCATTACTCACAGCAACAGAAGAAAGCTTGGGAGCTGCTGCTGCTCCACACAGGAGTTACTGGTTGTCGGTTCCCTGGACTTGCCCTTGTTTGTAATTGTAATTATTGTAATTACTCAGAAGCGAAGGAGCAGGTATGCACTGAGTGCTGAGCTTGTATGAAGGGTGAGTGTCTAGAAACTGTAAAACTATTTTTAAAAGATGAGCATTTGCGGAAAAAGTGGTGGGTGACTTTTACAGTGAAGACGTCTTAACGGAATGTATGCTCTAACTCTCCCTTCATTCATTATCAGTAAAACTATTAAGTGTCAATTGTTACACAAATACCGAGATTCCTGCTTCTAAGAATTCACCATCACATCAGGGAAGATAAAGTTCACTGTTAATAACCTAGGATAATGTGTACTGTGACAGTCCAGAGCATCAGGGAGCTTGAGGGGCCTCTGACCTAACTTGGGAAAGAGATTGTGTGTGTGTTTGCAGATGGAGAGTGATGACATAAACCTTAATGCAAGAGAGAGAACTGGGAGAAACTGCACGTTATTCTCCTCAAAACTTCAGAACAGAAACTGTAATGTCTTCCTATGTACGTTTGTGCACATGTAAAGGATGGTTGGGGCTGTGGAGATGGCGCACTCGGTGCCTAACTTGACCAACAGGCATGAGGACTTGAAATCCATCCCTCAGCATCCATGTAATAGAGAACAGGTGTGATGCTGTGTGCCCGTAATCCCAGCACTGAGGTGGTAGAGACGGGAGAATCCTGGGACATGCTGGCTAGCAGTGTAGCCACGTTGACAGAGTCATGTTTCCTTCAGAGCTCCCTTCTAACAAAAGCAGGTGGAGCACTATTAACAAAGACACCTGGTATAGACTTCTGGCCTCCACACAAGTGTGTGCATACACACACATACACACACATACATACGAGAGTTAATCAGAAAGCAAGAAACTCTGCTGAAACTATCAAGCATGTCTGTTTCCCATATACAGTTCAAGACCCTTCAAGAAAAATATAGAAAAAGTGGCAAAGTTTCAGAGAAGGGCAATTCAAATAATAAAAGGGATTAACTTCCATGTGGAGAGACCACATGTTGCCGTGTATGACTTGCTCTCATGGCCTCCATCTGTTGATATCTGACCCCTGTTCACCACTCTCTCCATCCTCGCTATAGTGACCAGCTGCTGCCCCTTCAACAACTGATAGATAAAGATCTGCAAATGTTGCATAAGCGGCATTCCTGGAGAAGACAGTCACGAGGTCAGGACAGCCATTTGAGGACTGATTGATCTACATGGGAAGTAGAAGCTTACACCAGAATGTTCAGGTGTGAGAACTTAGGCCTAGAGAGTTTGTAGCTTACAATATTGTGATAGAGGGGAGGGGGAACTGAAATGCTTCTTCATTTGAAGCAATGGAGGTTGAAAAGGAAAGATTTAATTAAATCTTATAAGAATATGCAAAAGAATATGCAAAACAGAGCAGGCCTCTCAGTCATATTGTACAACTTTAGGAGGTGCCTGACATCCTTCAGATCATATCCAGCAGCCCCTCAGGCTCTGCATTGTGGTGGCCCTGGCGACAGTAATATGCACATAGAAAATGGAAATCCCAGAACTACGGGCAACCACTGAAGTTGGAGAATATAAATTTAGGATAAATGAAGTAATTTAGTATAACTTATGAAAAGATCTAGATATCAATTTCTCAATAAATTATGAGGCTAAAGACATATATAAAGCAATAACATGAATAATGGTAGTATTCGATTTTAGCCTCAGGAGAACAATATGCATAAGTCCAAAATGGGACCAACAAATAGGTGAGTAGATAAATAAATGACAAGAGGAAGCAACTCTTCCATATAGAATTCCAAATACTATTATGCTAACGTTTGCCTCTCCTATAAGTTCTGGAACATTCCATAGAACAAGGAATGAGAAATACACCTTCTCATTTTTCCTTTTTCCTCCAGTCTGGGACCCCAGCCCATGGGATGGCATTGCCTACATCATTCAGGGCCGATCTTCCCAGTTACCTTCTCTAAAACATAGTCTCAAAAACAACATGTCTTACTAACACCCTAGGCATTGTCTAATCAAGTTGATAGTGGAAATTAACCATCATATGAAGTTATGAGAAATCCAGCCCCCTTCTGGGAGAAGGCCTGGACAGAGATCCTCCTGGGAAAACTGGAGAGGTGGGCAATATAGCCATAACGGAACTGAAGAAAGTAAACCAGAGACTGCTCATCCAGTGAGCAGACTGGGTGGAACCACATCCCTGCTTCTCGCGCAGGCAGGGGCTCTGGACTGTGTTTGCGGCTACTCCTGTCACACAGTGGACGCTGAGTTCTCTGGGCTCCTGTCCTCTCTTCCCAGCATCCCAGTGTCCCAGAAACTGAACCCAACCCAGCATCCAAGTACATCCTTGTCCTGAAGGTCAAGATCTTTAAACACAGTAGAAAAGAGAGTACTGGTTGCCTGTGATTTACAGAACTCTGCCCTTTAGTCTACTGTGACTCTGCGTGTGTGTGTGTGTGTGTGTGTGTGTGTGTTGTGACACACACTCTCCAGGGCAGGTATTCTTGACCTTGGATCTATGACTGGGCTGCAGGATCTATAAATCTCTGATCTTTGAACTTTTTAAAAATTACATGTTATGTATTTATTATGTATGCGTGTGCACATGTATGTGGACCTACATGCTAGGGTACACGTGTGGAGGTCAGAGGGAAGTCTGTAGGTTCTCTCCTTCTACCACGAAGATCCTCAGGATCAAACTCAGGTCGTCAGACTTGGTGGCAAGTGCCGTTGCCCACCACTGCGCCATCACGTTGGCCCATAGTGAACTTTTTTCTTTTTGTCTTTTTGAGACAGGATCTCCCGGTGGCCCCAACAGACTAGAACTTGTTGTGTAGAACAGGCTGGCCTTGCTCTCACAGAGATCCGCAAGTCTCTGCTCCCTGCGCTAGGATTAAAGGCATGTACCACTACACCCAGCTCAACTATTTTTTTTTTTAAGGGAGGAGATTCTTGGCATTCTTTGGATCTGTAAGCAGCTGTGTGGCCAGAAGATGCTCGGCCAGGGCCAGTGGGACAGAGGGAGCTCTCTCTCCACATGACCACCAGTATGCTTTCAGTTGGATTCCTCTTATTTCTAGAGCTTTCTTCGCATGCTTGCTCTTTTATTGTTCCTGAAAACCCAGTTTTGAACCAGAGAGCCTCGTTCAACACTAGGTTTGATCAGACTCAAACAACTGAGCACTGTCATGATTTGGGAGATTCTCACTGACCTGATTTCATTCTCACCTGGTAGACTTGGTAGGGGGCTTTGTCTCTCATGTACTTGACAAGAGAGGCTAAAAAGGACAAAGTGACTTGGCCAAAGACACACAGCAAGTACACCCAGTGGCTAGACATACACCCTTTCCTTCTGAAGCTGGAACCAGGTAGTACTTAGGTAGCACCCCCTAATCTTGATGACTGGAAGATGAAGAGGTATCTCAGTGACAGGAGATCCACGCAGGACACTTCAGACATCCGTTTTAATTCCTAACCACAAATGTCACCACATTTTCCTTGGTGCTTTTAACTAATACAAAAACCAGGGCCACATAAGCCATTATCAGCATGGGGAAGACTGCAGGAGACTGGATTTCTTGATCTTTGTTTCCCAAATGACAACGATGAAGAACAGTTATTAAAATAAAAATACAGTGTACAGAAATCTGTGCTGATAATCTCTGTGCTGACTGCTTTGTATCTCTCTGGCTTAGCAGAGACTCAAATCCCATACGCTGGGCTGGTCTACTCAGCCGAGAATTGAGGCCGTGATCTGATTATTCAAGGTAGAAAAACCTACTATGGCTTCTAGTACCTGGAGACGTGGTGCATTTTGTTTTTCTTAAGAGCAGATTTCTTTGGTTGGACTTATCAGAATGACCTGCTCGCTCTTAGCTTTGTTTGGAAGGCTGTCGCTCTGATCAGAAAAGAGCTGATATTTCTGCAATGAAACCATTTACAAATTTCATGGAAATAAAAAACAATTTTCAACAGGGCAAAGGCTTGTGTTCAGGAGGACACACACACACACACACACACACACACACACACACGGAATTCCTTCGCTGTGTGCACCTTTATTTTATCTCCGTCTTCTGCTTCCCCTGCTTCCTCATCTCATGCAGGAATGCTGTGTGCAGTAGACACAGATCATGTCTCTAGATCAGCTAATTTTGCCCTTGTTCCATGATCATTCCCACCCCCCACTCCTGCTCCTGCCTTTCATTTTTTTTTTTTTAAAGCTGTTCACTGCTTTTAAAAGCCCCAGCAAACATCTGAAGGGCTGTGACACCCCCAGCAAGCCCTTGCTGGGTTACGAGCTCACAAGGCACACAATGCGAGCACCACTCAGTAATCTCCTTGTCAAGTCTGCCTCTCTACCTTCCAATCCCCATTCCAGGAGCCTATTAAATTAATGAGATAGAAGTCAGTGCTGCAGCGGTCGGCGTGCTACTGGTGTAAAGCACGGGTACCGTTACAGTGTGCCTGTTTTCTCTCTTGGGACATTTAATTTCCGCTTCTCAAATGAGCTGCGAAGCTGTGAGGCCTGGCAGCGTTCGTTCCCAGCGCTCTGTGATGCAGATAATGAGGGTACTGATAGGTGCCTAGGAGACTTCAGTGGTTCCAAGCGCAGCCACGGTCTGAAAATGCTTTACGCCAGCAGTGTCACAGTGGAGCCACTATCATCCCTCAAGGAACGGTTCATCTTTATGTGTAATACAGCAGCTGTCACCTAAACGGCTAATGGGGACGCAAAGTAGAACCTTAGTGCTGGTAATCTTTGCCATCAGACTTTCTGTGGCTCCTGCAAGTTGCAATGAAAGTGCATTTACCGATTTTGTCTTGTTCGTGGTGGATTAAATGTAAGTTGAGAAATCTGTGATGCTGTTCTGCGCAAATCTAATTCAGTGTCGTTTGAATAGCCAAGTAATTAAAATGTATTATAGGTATGAGATGCTGGGATAGTGGAGTGCCTGCATTTAAGAGGAAGATTTATTGGACTCGGAGCATCCACAGCAAACCTACACCCACATTAACTAACATCTGTTGGAAAATGTTGAGATGCAGGGCAGAAGACAAGCACGCAGGGTGCATGCTTCCATGAGTTGGAAAGACAAACCGGAAACACAGGGCCATTACAAGTTAAATTAATTAGCTATGGGACCTGCATCTGCGTGGGCACATGTATGCATGCAGGAGGTGTATGTGGCTGCATGAAGGGGCGTGGGTATATACACATAGATACATACAAACAGACATCCTTTGTAATTAGCATCCAACCCCTGCAGAGTGGGAATTGAAGTTTGATTGGATTTAAGGAACAAGGTAATAATAACAGGACAGTTAATACAAACGATGTTGATGTTGACATTGTACCATTAGTACTTCCTGGCAGATTATTTTGTTTGCTTTGCCTAAGTGCACAAGATTATAGGAGGTGATTTAGTAGGCTTGGGCGCTGCATTCTGAAGGGAAGCCAAGCTAATTTCAATCACACCTACAACCAGGCTGTTAATCTTTGGGGAGTTACTGCACCTGTGCTGGCAAAGGTTAAGAGGCAAGAGATTCTAGAAGGCACAGATTCAGCAATTGTCCAGGGAAAGAGGGAGAGATAGGAGGGACCCATTATTCTCTTAGGGGATAAATCAAAGGACATTTTGAAATCTGAAAAAATATAGACTTACAGATAAGTGCAAGATATACCGCCCAAACACAAAACATGTTCCAAGGAAATATTAGTCAGGGGATAGTCAAGAGTGCTTGCTATCAGATGAGAGATAGTCACATGTATGTGAAATGTGCTTAAATGGCCATGAGTGTGGCATTATTTCTTCATCCTAGAGTAGCTGGCTAGGAGCTACTGTCCAACATAAGCCCTGCTGGGATAAAAATAACCAGAGCATCTGGATAACTGACGCTTTACCTCACCTCAGCCTTTTCGATCACTCTGTTGCCCCACTCTTAAGCCTTTGGTCAAAAATGAATAAAACTAATGGAAAATCTCAAGGATATATTTGACTTCTCTCAAAAGACCAATCTCACTGGGCTGAACTCACCTACTGGGGACCAGGAGTTAATTACATATTGAGGTCCACAGGTACCAATGCTGAGTTCAAAACCCTGGAGACAGCAAGCATCTCATTCATGTCTCTGAGGATGCCTCGACAGACAGCTGACTGTTTTGAATAAATATGTAGATTTTAAATAATGTTTTTAAAAGCACCCTCTGGTTTGTGATGTCTGAGCCAAAAACAGGTATTGACAGAAGTGTTGGAAACATTCGCTAACACCTGCAGTCTGCCTCCTCAGTCACATGTCTCAGAAAGTAAGGGAAGAAACATAAATCTGGTAGTCATCAGAGGGGAGGAAAAACCCTGGAAATGCAAGTATTAAAAATAATTGCTTGGGGGGGGGAATACAGAGATGGGAAGGAAATCTAAATATGACCAAAGGGTATTATATGAAAGTTGCAAAAAATCAATTAAAAAGAATCAAAAATAGCTGTTTTCCTAATGTAATAACAACATAGTCGTCAGTAGATTCTATAATTGGTCACATTTCTTTGGCAGTCATTAGAAACTTATTAATTGCCAAAAGTTCTTAGGGAGACATGTGAATGTAATTAATAAGCACTTTGCAAAATCTGTTTGAATTTATTGTCATTGACTAAAGTCTGCTCAATAATGTATAATGTCATATCTTGGGTCAGATATTTATTTCCTTGCCATTTCAATAGGAAACATCACGTTTATGCTTTTAAAATCACCGGAAAGATGGGTTTTCTGAGGTGGAAGTCAGTGTGGCCAGCATGGGGAAGAAAAGCTCATATCAGATGTCTGAAACCATCTTTCATTTATTCAGACCAAAGCCTTCACCACACATAGAACACAGAGGTAATGACTGCACATCTGCTTCTGTAATGCAGTGAACGGGGAAGAACTCTGTGCAATTCAATAAAGTATATTTAGCATATTTTCATTGCACCAAATATCAGCTGATCCACCTCTTATTAGTATAAATGGCATAGATTAGTGTCAGGCATTTTCAACAGTGAAGAAATTACAGGAGTCTGCAAGGCTCATTAAGTTCTGGCTGCATGTTAACGAGGGGCTAGGCCTTATTAATAAGAAGGAAAGATAAAACTAAACTGCAAGGGGGAAAATGAGACAAAACAGCCCTTTAAAAATTCCCCAGCGTTCAAAGAGAGAACTGTGCTGGGCAATTCTTTTCTCTCTTAGCCTCTCAGTCATTTGAAAGGATGTGTACATGTCGTTAGTAGCAGCAGTAGTAGTTTTTTTTTTTTTTTTGAAATGTATAAAGGCAATTATTCTGTCAAGCATGGATAGAAGCTATGTACCTTCAAATGGCAATGCGGATGTCAACTTTTGCTTCTAAGGTTGACCTCAGGATTTGTGTTTTAATTGTCTTACCACAACCATACACAGAAGAATGTGAGACCTGCCTCAGCCTAGAAACAAGAAAGCTTTTGTGTCTCTCTCTCTTCCTCACAGGGTTGATGAATCTGGGTGCTAATATTCACAAAAATAATCAGACCTTGTGAAGGAAGGTAAAGAAGAGACGTTCTGTGGCATGATACCCAGTCTAACAGGGCTTTCTCTGTTGATTCAGAGGTCAGAATGATGGATTCCGATCAGAAAACAGCAAACAAACAAACAACTCCATTACTAGGATTTTGCTCAGATGCTGAGAGATTAATCAAAGATTAATAAAGACTTACACTGGAGTTCAGAGGAAAAACCACACAGGGCACAGTAAAAAAAAAAAAAAAAAAAAAAAGCCTGCTGGGCACTGCACTGAATGAAGTCATGTTGGAAAGTAAACAACCACAGCAAAGGAAACCCTTGAGGCCCAGGACATGTGACCAGACGCTTCTGATACTCATGGAAAGACAAATGAGGTATCTGTCATTGATGCTTTAACATCATGTGAATGCATGCATGTGTACATGCACACACATTCACAATACAACTGTATTGCAAAGCTTTTCCAAAGCAACATCAGAATAAATGTTGATAATTGCTTCTTTTAAAAATAATTTAATTTTTTAAAATTTTGTGTCTGTGTGTATGTGGGAGTGTGCGCATGCCGCACATGTGGTGGCCAAAGTACAACTGGGGAAGTCGGTTCCCTTCTTTTCCCATGTGGGTCTTGTAGATGAAGATTCAGGTCATTTGGCTTGGGAGCAAGTACTCTTATCCACCGAGCCATCTCTCAAGCCCCTTTTATTTATTTATTTATTATTTATTTATTTGTGTGTGTATGCACATGCGTGTACATCTATGTGCAAGTGTGCTCATCTATACATGCAGGCATGAAGGACAGAAGTTGACTTTCAGAATCTTTCTCTATCTCCCGCCATCTTGTATTTTGAGACAGGCTCTCTCACTGAACCTAGAGCTGTAACTCAGTGTTTTGCTAGCCTAGCTGGAAAGTGAGCTCCAGGGATCCACCTGTCCCAGCCAACCTCCAACACCCAGCACTGGGATTACAAGTGCATGCCACTAAGTTCAGCATTTAGATGGGTCTGGGGCATCTGAACTTCAGGTTTGCACATAGCAAGCACTTTACCCACTGAGTCATCTCCCAGCCTAATGATTTGTTTTTAAAGCAGAAAATAAAGCCAGTCACATTTTGCATTTCTGTAATCTTTCAACTAACAACATCCCAAAGTTTCAAGCTACGTGGATTGTTAGAAAATGGAAATTTTTACATTAAAAGGAGGTCAACATGCTAAAAACATAGTTGAACGGTCAAAAGTAATTTGTAGTTTAAAGTTATTTTGAATTACCTTTCATTATGTTATGATATTATACCATAAGCTTAGAATTTGCATTTCTTTAATACCCACACCCATTCAATCTGATTCATCTATTTAGTCCTCCCACTGTATTCAGATCGAAAGTGAAATGAACTTTTCCTTGAACAATGAACATTTCTTGGCCATTATCACAAGCATTCTCATAGTCCCTAAACATCATTTTTGGTTGACAACAATCACAAGGTGGGATAGCCCACTCTCAGCACAGGTCTACTGGGGCTTCATAACAATGCTGAATGGTGTCACCAGGGAAAGGCACAGGTTCTGGGGTACAGAATACTGAGTATGTAGAGCACTCTGCATTGTGCTATATCTCGAGTTATTTGAATGATTGAGGCCAGTGAGATTGTCATCTTAATTTGCATTAATAATGGTAATAAAGCTTCCTTTCTTACTTCATCTGGCCTGTCTTTACAGACCAGCAATGGGTGGCATGTTATAGCAAACATACCATCACAGGTTTTCTGTAGTATTCCGTATGCACACACAGCCAGGCCTATTTGAATACATACTCACATAAACATTGTGCTTTTTAGGCACTGAAGAAGGAAGGCTTCTCTCGATACAGTCAAATGAAATTTCTGGGAGAGCAGTTTTTCCAGTAAAAATAGTCTGCGTGTGTCTGTTTTAACTGTATCAATCTCATTAAAGCAACTTCTGAGAAATGATTCCAGGAGAGTTTCTGTCAGGGTTGATGAGGAGGAATGAGTATTTCTCTTTTCTTTCTGATTTTTAATGTGGAGACATAGAAACAGTTTCTGGCCATCCTCTTTCACAGCATGCCTTAACAAGGGAATTAGAATCTTGCTCAGGGAAATTCCTTAAGGCTCAAACCTCTCAAACCTCCATCCTGAAAGATTGTGCGTGTGTGTATATGTGTGTGTGTGTGCGCGTGGTGTTACTTGATTTCCTGGAGTGACAAGACATATATTAAAAAATATTTCTTTTATTGTTACATTTTAGGCACGTTTACTGTTAGCTGCCTGGCTTCATTATGGATCATAGTCTGAATCTACAAATCAAGTATAATTAGACTTAGCGAACTGATTGGATTTCTAATTAAGCTACATTGGATACAATGTACAATCAGTAAATATTCTGACTAGGTACATTTTAAAGAGCAACTCTTGGGCTTTTTGCTGATGACTAGACACCAGTGTCATTAAATTTGTTGGTGGAAAGCAAATTTTAAAGCTAAAATAGAGGCAATTAGTAAAGATCTTGAAATATTTAATCACGTTTGTCCAATTAGTGTGCAATTAGGCAGTGGTGTGGTGTGGGACAGGCATTCTGCCTCAGCGCTTGGTGCAAAAGGATCCCTTTGAAATTTTGCTGTTTAGTTTATTGATATATAAAAAGGAAGTTATGGTTGTAATTTCCAATTTTAAAAAAATACTGCGCAGATGGTCTGACTATATATTTAACAATGTTAAGCAGATCTAAACAAGGGGAACATGCTACCTGAATCACACAGCTGTGATCTGTGAATAAGCTCTGGATCGTGGTAGATTACAGCTGTGCTTATCTGGATTACAGAAACCACCAGGCATTTCAGACAGGAGAAATAGGGAGCCTGATCAGCTCGTCCAACAGGTCTTAACACGATTGGCAGCTCCCAGCTTGTCCTGGCTCCTGGTGGTTAGAATTGGTGCTTCTGAATTCCAATGACTTTAATTTCCTGCACAGAGAAAGCTGGGAAGAGATCTCTGCAGTTTATCTAGGGAGGTGGATGACAGATCAGTAACGTGACCTGATATTTCCACGGCAAACCTAGCTGCTAAGGGGCTGGTTGCTGTCCTGTTTGTGACAACAATCTCTAGTGCATCGCAGAGGAACCCATCCTAAACCCAGCTAATCTGTGGAACTTGCTGAGATGAAAGAATTGACCCCACTGTCTTCTGGGGCTTTCACTTCACCCGCAGATTTGTGTCTATCAGATAGTAGGTAGAGAGTGAATTACCTCTTGTTGAGATTTCTTGCCTGCATAGAGGGACTGGTTCTCCAACTCAGAAATAGCAGAATCTCCTTAAGGACCTGACCTTCAAGTCCTCAATCGCGTGGCCCAAACCCAGCCTTACTGAATCTGTCTCTCCAGGCATGGAACCCAAGTACCTGTATTGACTAAAGTTCCCAGTGACTCCAGTGTGCAGCCAAGTATAAACACCACTCATCTGAAGAAGCATTCTCAACCACAGCAACGTGGAGCCCCCTGGGGAATGATATCTGTGCTCATATCTGCAGAACAACTCCAGGGGTTCTGACTTAACAGTTCCTAGTGCAGAGTGGGTCTGACACTCACACTTTTAAAAAAAGTGTGTGTGTGTGTAACATATACATATATATATATATATATATATATATACACACACACACACACATATATTATAAGGTTAGCTAAGGCCACCTAAGGCCATTTTCATGCAGGAATACAGTATTCTCTGGGCATAACCCCCCCACACCCTGTCACTTTCCCCATCTCCCCCTCTTATTAGTCTTCTTTGATCCCCAGGACAGTTTTGTTTCTAATTTCATGCCATCTGTACATACATGATTTCATGCAGCTATAATGTCTAGGATCCACAAATGAGGAGACACGTACTGTTTGTCTGAGACTAACAATGCACTTGATATGGTCAACTTTAATTGCATTTATTTTCCCACAAACTACAGCACAACCTCTTTCTTCATTATACTGCTACAAGTAAGTGTGAAGTCACAAAGAAAGAGACCACCATCCAGTGAAAGCGTCTCAACACAGGGAAACTTTACTTCTGGTAGAAGGGTGGTGCATGGCTCACAAAGCAAAGAAGAAGCATGCCAATCAGGAAACTTGATAGGTTTTCGCCCGCCTCAAGAGCACTGTGTCTTTTCCCCAGTGGGAGGAGGTCTGACATCACACTCTCCTCTGGTAATTACTAGTTTTAAGAGTTGGCACAAAGGGAATGAAGTTTGAAAAGGGACTGTAAGGAAGGAATCAGCCACTCCAGGCCTTTGCACAAACAAAAGGTTAACAAGGTGAGGGAGATTAAAGGATTTGAATTCCTTGTCACAAGCAAAAGTTTTATAGTATTTGACAGAGAAGGCTGATACTTGATGTTTCTTACATTTACGACTCAAAAAACTGTCATTGTGTATATAAACCACATTTCCTTTATCCATTACTCTGTTGATGGACAGCCAGGCTGTTTCCATAACTTAGCTACTGTGAATGGAATATGAACTAATCCAACCACTGTGGAATCAGCATGAGGTTCCTCAGAAAAACTAGAAATAGACTTACCATATGGCCCAGGTATACCACTCCTTGATATTTATCCCAAAGTCTCCAAGCCAATGTATTATAGAGACACTTGTGCATCTTTTAACAGCTAACCTGATCAGGTGATCTGGAAGGGATTTGCAGAGCAATGTGTCCCCTCACTCTACCAATTACGGCAGGGCCCTGATCTGCCCCCACAGAAATCTACCTGAGGTGCTTGATCACTATAAAAAGAAACTTCATCTTCCTCACAGGAATCCACTCTGCTGCCTAGTGAAGACCAGAGCCTGACGTTTAAGAGTCACTAAGGCTACCTATGCCTCAAAAAAGAAAAAAAAAAAAAAGGAAATTAAACATGACTCTTTAGCATTACAGGTGATTTACTTAAAAGAATAAAATAGTCTGTATTCTGCAGGGCCAGAGGGGTAGATCAGGAAGTTGCCAAGGAATAAACAATATCAGGAGACTAGAAGACTGAAGGGGAAATTAGGTGGACATGAGAAATGGGAAGAGGGGAGTTTGCAGAAAGATAGAGTAGAACGGCAGTGAAAATAAGAAGCTGCCAATGAATTCCAGATTTTATGGTAGAAGAAGATGTGGTTGTGGGAGGGTTCATAAACTAAACGCCAAGGTGTGATGTGTGGGGTGACAGTATGGAGTCAGTGGTATCTAAGGGAAGCGGAAGGGCATCATGCTGACAGTTGTTCTGGAGGAAACTGACACTACACCGTTGACGGACATTACCTCCATTTCACATCTGACCCAGTGCGGCCTCCCTTATAGCAAAAGATGTTTGTCTATCCACTAGAGATTGTGTGGTTCAGAAAAAAGGGATCCCTCTTGTGTTGCTAATGATGATGAAACAGACACTAAATTTAAATTAGTTTGTGTGGAGGTCACAACCCAGGGAGGACCTAGAACAGACACCAGAGCCCCATGGGGAAAAATGTGAGCTGGACAGAGGTCAGGGGCTATGATGGTTAATATTGACTGTCAACTTGATAATATCTAGAATACCTAGGAGACAAACCTCTGGACAGGTCTGTGAAAGGGTTCTAGATGGGGTCAGTTGAAGTGAGAAGACTCACTCTAAATGTGGGTGGTACCATTCCATGAGTGGTCCTACACAGAATAAAAAGGAGAAAGCGAGTGGAACATCAACATTCATCTCTCTGCTTTCTGACTACAGACACACTGTAATTGGCTGCCTGCAGCTCCTACCGGCGTGACCCCCTCCCACCACGGACACCATGATGGACTGTACTCTCAAACCATGAGCCAAAAGAAAGCCTTCCTAAGCTGCTTTTGTCAGATATCTTGACACAGCAACAAGATACGTAACTAAAACAGGATCTGACTGAGGACAAAAGGCACTAAGCCTCAATGTGTGTGATGTGTGAGTGAATGTGCCATTGTGTTTAGGAGTGGAGCGTGTGTTTGTGTGTGTGTGTGTGTGAATGTGTGTGTGTGTCTGTGCATGTGTTAGTGCATGTGTGTGTGCCTGAAGAAGACAGCAGAAGAGACCATCAGCTCCTCTGGAGCTAGGGTCACAGGTGTTTGTGAACCCCCTGATGTGGGTGCTGAAAACTGAGCTCTGGTTCTCTGGCAGAGCAAAGAGCTCTTAACTACTGAGCCATCTCTTTGACCCCAAGAAATACCATTCTTGAGAGGGAGAGTAGCTGGTCCACAGAGAGGGCAGCCCCAATTCCTAGAGAGCCTGGCAGTTTGCTCTCAGCCTGTGACTACTCTTACAGTGCAGCCCCCTTGTGTTGACTTCTGGATGGAAATTTGTTGCCCTAACAGAATAAGCAGATCAGAAAGACACAAAGCAGTTTGGGACCTAGTTGAAAGAGCTGCTAGCTCCTCAGTGGGTACCCTCAAATACTGGCCTTGAAAGAGGTTCAGGGCAACCTGGCTGCTGTGTAAACATCCCAGCTATGATGAAATAACCATGACTGACACATCCCTGGCTATTACTGGGCTTGCAAAGAAGAGCAAAAGCTAAGTAAAACAAAGTGACCACTCGTGACAGAACCACGTGAACAAAATCATGGGCACTTACTGTATACATAGCTTCAACCAGCGCTCTGCTGATCGCCTTACTCAAGTGTTCTCTTAAGCCCCTTTCAAGTCTGTGCTGTATGTTTTCAACTTTGTTAATGAGGAAAGTAAAGTCTCAAGAGTCTAGATGATTATTGCCAACACAAAACCAGCAATGACAAAGTCAAGGCCCAACTCCAGTTGTCTGACTGGAAAGGCCAGGCTCCGTGTCTGTTCAGCCTTGGACACGCCATATGGTGGGCGTGGTTGACACTCCAGCTTCTGTATGTGCAAAGTTCATCCTGTGAGCTTTTGTTTAAACCTTTTTTTTTGAGCTTTGAGAATTTCACACAATATATTTTGATCATAGTCTGTCCCCTTCCCTACGGCTTCTCACCCAGTTTCTTGTACTTTGTTATATATTTTTCCTTTGCCTTCCTCCTTCCTGTTTCTCCCGTTTCCGTCCATCTAGTCCCCTTCCTGTTCCAAGAGAGTCCTATATCTTTCATGTTGTCGATTGTGTGTGTGTGTGTTCAGTCAGATGGAATCTGTTTAGATGTCCATCAACACATACATGGATACAGAAAAATATGGCATATTCGCCCAGTGGAGTTTCATTCAACCACAACGAGGGATGAAGTGATGTTGTTTGCAAGAAAATGGCTAGAACTGGAGGTCATCATATTTAGCAAAATAAGCCAGACTCAGAAATGTATTTGACTTTCATAGATTTCTTGTCATCCTTTAGAGGCCTGTCCAATTCTAAAGAGTGCTGCTTTGGGATGGGGGTCAGAAGGGAAACATGTCCTCCTCTATACCCCACTTGATATTCTTATATTTGCTGAACACTCAGGAGGGCGAGAGTGTTCACAAATCACTCCACTCTGATTTGCAGAAGAGCATAGCTAAGGAATGTGAATCACCATCTTTCTAAAGCAGAGGTACCAGCCATGGCTCTGGTTGGGTGACCTGGCTCCTTCTGTGTGGTCCTCCTAGAAGACTGAATATGAGGCTCAGGAGGCTCGCTCTCTGCTATTCTGCTTGTGTGGTACAGGACTTGGATACTTTGAGAGGGGAGAGAAGATGTCTTTCTCTGTCTTTTTCTTCTGTCCTCCCATCCCAGTGTTCTCCTCTGACACTGCCCCCTCCCGTTTTCTACAAAGCCATGCAGATTTGCTGAACAGGTCTGTAAAATTAATTATACTGTGAGAGCTTGGTAACCGATGAATTGTACATTATTAAAACAGCATCAGAGCTCTGACTGATCTATTATTCTTTGGGGGAATGGATGAAGATAAGAGCTTTATATATTTTAGAGGCCTTTCTTACCACCATCCAGCAGGCCTGAAGAGGAAGCAGCAAGGCTTTTTGTTTTGTTTAGGTTTGGTTTGGTTTGGATTTTTTTTTTTTTTTTGGCAAGTTGAATTAAATAGAAAGTGTATTATTTTCTGTTATTAAATTGTTACATATGCTGTCCTATGTCTGTCTATAACCTCTAACACAGTAGTGGACACTCAATAAATGCTGTTCTACAATGACTATGATAATATAGGCTCCTTCACCGCTCATTAGGCGGTGCCTTGTCAGCCGAATGTGAGCAAAGATGAACGCTATGGCATGGCATCATAATAAAATAAACTGTGTTGATATAGTGCTTCCCCACAAAAGCTCTGGAAGAGTTCAGAGTAAACAGCCAGAAACATAAAAAACACCAGCAGAGTGTTCACCAGGGGCCTTGGAGCTTCAGTTGAAAAGGAAGAATCTGGAAGAAACAGTTTTTCTTGTCTCTTCTAGATAGAACAGGATTACCCTGGGAGTTGCTGGTCAGCCGCTCTTTTTACTGAACGAGCTCTCCCCTGTGCAGAATTTCTTCCCACCCGCCACGCTGATTCCTTCCAGGCACATCACACAGTTCTCCATGGAAACTTCTTTCTGTAACTGACCAAGCCTGCAGCCCTGAGACTGAAGCTGACAGTCAGCCATGCAGTGGTGCCCTGGCAAGCAGGCACTCGAACTGGAAGAGCCGTGACAGGTACCAGGCAAGCCGCACACCAACCCACCACTAAAAGTGAGTTACCCACCCCATCATCTTGATAGGAAGCCAGATGCCTCAGGACTCAGTGATTCCTGAGTGATGGGAAGGACCAGCTGTACATTCTGTAGAACCCATGCAAAAGGTAATGATGGTCTCATTGCCCACAAATTGCTAAAACTTTGAACACAGTCATAGCAGAGCAGTCAAACTAGCACGCACCCTATTCAGTATCGGACGCTACATGGCCAGCAAGCCAGTCATTTGCCCAAGGGGTTGCAAAGGTGTCTATATTTTTGGTGCATTTTAACCTTCTAGTGTTCTGATTAGACTATCAAAAAATTCTAGCATTTCCTCTCCTAGGAGAAAGGTAGTGTCACCCACTTTTCCCCACTTCGGAAGGTGTGGTGACGTCATCTCTCCATCTCCATGACTAGAGCATCTGTTTTCACTGTGCCTGCAACAAAGAGACAGCATGAAGAATGATCCTGTTGTTACCAGTACAAGTAACCAACAGTCCAAACTCTATTTTTATGAATCTTACCTTTTAAAGTTCTATGTGTAACTGAGACCATGTGGTATGTGCCCTTCTGTGCACAGCTTATTCTGCTTAGTGCAATGCCTTCCACGTATCACAAAGAATATGCCCTTCTTTTTTGAAGGCTGAATAATATTCTGATCTATACAGACAGATGCAGATTCGAATATAGATACATGGCAGATTGTTTATCCATTCTTCTACCAAAATTCATTTGCATTGATTCCACATCTTGGCTACTGTGAATGAATTCTTGTCTTCATGAGTCTACCACCCAGAGGGCTGCCCCCAACCAAGCCTGATCTACTTTTGTCCTAAATGTCAACATGTAATCCTGGTAATAAAGATACCGAATACAATAGGCACAGAAGAAGATATTTCCTGAGCCTGTCCAGATGACACTGTCTGTTCTTTGAAGACAGTAGTGAAATGAGGTCTTACAGGGTTAACAGTTAGTAGGATCATAGAGATATGGAAAGTCCTTGCAAAAAGTTGGCCCTTCTCAGGGGGCTCAGCTTAGATGCACAGTTCTTGTCCTGTGATTCTGTTGGTCATTTTGCTTAATATAATGATCTCTAGTTCCATCTATTTTCATGCAAACATATTTTGTTCTTCTTTATGGTTGGATAAAACTCCATTGTGTATGTGTGTATATATATGATATTTTGTGTATTTAGAAAAAATGACCAGCATCTGTTGGTTAAAGAATACAAAGTTTCATTTCTGCTGTACAAATAAGTTCTGAGTATCTATGTACCTCAAAGTGAATACGGTTCATGGCATTTGAAGTTTAGGATTTCTTCTCTGGGCTCACCACTAGACTTTTGCAAGATCCAGATCCCTGTGAGTGCGGATCCCAAGCCCAGTTCCTCAGAGAAGTTCTGTGTCTTTGGGCAGGAGAGGAAGAGCAGGAAAAATGAAGTCTTGTTATGAAAATAAACCTGGAATTGATGTTGTAAGGCATGTGAGATGAATGCAGTCTTTTTCATTTGACCTAGTTTTAAGAAGGTAGATCTCGGTTATTTCAGCACAAACAGACACACACACACACACACGGTAAGAATAGAAGGTGCTGGGTGTGCTAGTTACCTTACTTGTGGTGATCACGTCACAACGTGTATGTATATTAAAGCATCAAGACACACACCTTAAGTATATAGTTTCATCAATTACATCTCAATAACACTGTCTTGATTACCAGGATGCTTTAGAGACTGGGTTTTGCTTTCAGGACAGTGGCCTGGAACATAATTCTCAAAGGGAGCGTTCCACACACTTCTAGCATTAGGTTGTCTGGGTGGAAGGGTGAAGGTGTCCCCCACACAGGGAGAAGAGACCTTCCTCAGGCAGCAGGCCCTATTTCTGCGTGCAGTGTGCCCTAACATTCAAAAGAGGGCAGCAGACAACCTACACTCGGTGCCTGGAGGGCCAAGCAAGGGTTTAACCTGAGGAACGGCCAGTGGAGAATCTGTAGGCTTTTTCACAATTTAGATCATCCCACCGGTCACTATGCCAGAAATTTGTGTTTCTACAACTTCGTGCTTACCTTCGAAAGTAGATATTTGACTCACAGGATCGACAGGGCTTTGGTCATGGTGAGGAGTGAGTGAAGACACACTGTCTGCCCCTGCAGACTTAGGCCCCCTCAGGAAGACTTGCGATGGGGATGGTGCTGCCGGCACAGTCGGGGCTCAAGTGACTGCGGGGCTGGCGCTGGAAAGGTGGCTGCCTGCTTCTGCTGATTCTCTGAGCTGAGCAGTCGTCTACAGGAAATCTGTCCTTTGCAGTGTCTCCTTAGTGAGCTCCCCTGGAGAGGGAGGAGGGAGGTGGATTTCTTTTACGCCTATGAATGTAGGCCTTCATGTAGGTAAGTGCACTCATGTCCTGGGATGCCCACGGAGGTCAGTAGGGGGTGTTGGATCCCCTAGGAACTGCAGTTACAGACGGTTGTCACTCACCATGTGGGTGCTGGGAATTGAACCCAGGTCCTCTGCAAAAGTAGCCAGTGCTCTTAACCACTAAGCCATCTCCCTAGACCCAGGAGGAGGGACTTTTATGAGCTTCCAGGAGAAAGTTTGTGGCAGGGAGGGAGAACATGCCCCATGTCCTCAGAGTGGAGGTTTCAGAGTCTAAGGGGTGTGTGGCCTAGGAAAGAGTGGGACCAGGAGGTCTGAAACTCTGAACAACAAGCTTACTCCACTCCTGCAGGATCAGGGTTTGTTCTTTATCCCAAGCATGCTTCTCCTGATTCTGGTCCCTGAACAAGGTGCGGTTAGGGTTGGGATCCCAAACACGGTTCTGGAAAGATATTTTGTGTCCTTTAGCAGATGAAGAAGTGTGAATGAAATGAAATATTTTTTAAGATGATCTTGAACTCATAGTGCAAGGCTCATGAGAACTATGGTAGTCTCTTTTCTGTTGAAATGCTGTTAAATCATGATTTTTCTCTTGGACTTTTCACTCAAAGCAAGTATAGAATTATCTCAACTTACCAAGAAGCCTCAGACTGCATAAGGAATACAACTGCTGCCTCTAAAAGTTGAACCTATTATTTATTTTGAATAGATTTCTAATTGCTTCAGCAATAATTGAAAATTATTTTTAAAGTTAGCTTATCAACAAGATAGACTATCAAAAATGTCAAGAGTTTCCTTTATGAACTGGGAAATACTCACTTTCTCCTTTTGTTTTTCGAAGTTGCCAGATACTACACTGGGTAGATTCACAGCTGACACTGGATAAATGTTTCTGAAAAACTTGCCTTAAAACTGTGGGCTGATTTAATATTAAACAGTGACTCTGGAGCTGAGCTGATCAGCCCTTTATAGACACGGGAAAGCCCAGGATTCTCTTCATATGTGTGACAGTAAAATCCAGACTTGGCAAGAACACAGACCCACATGACTGTATCTGTGCTCTCTGGAACAAGGAAGCAAGAGATGGTATTTTCCTGACATTTCTCATGTCAAGTTATTAGAAATACAAAGTGAGAGAGAAGATGATAGGTCTTCTGGGTCCCAAAGGAGCATTTAGGACTTCTGGGTTTTTAAGGGAGCCTACTTGCAGGATACTGTAGCACAGTGATGAAGTCTTTCACTCCAGAATAACTGCACAGAGAGAGGCATGCTCCTTTTCTGGAGCAGTCATCCCTGGAGTTGTTATTTAAATATTTCTGTTTTCAGAAGAACAGAATCCTCAGGGAATAATCCATCAGTCCTCTGAGGGATCATGGAGGAAGAGGGGGCAGAAAGAGCGTAAGAGCTGGAAGGAATTGATATCTAAAACGGTATTTATTTTACCAGACATGGCAGTCCAGATGCACAGATGAATTCAGAGAAGCTGGGACAGCGTGCACGAGACCTACACAATGTTAAAGCAGTCAAAATCCCAGCTGGGAGGGGTCATGAAGCCCCATCCCATTCACGAAGCTTCGAGCAAATGATAAGTACTGGGAAGAGAGAGTCAGTTTTCTTCAGGGATGAGTACACTGAGAGGCTCCACATGCTCCAGTAGACAGGCCTAGAGCCATGCGCATACAGGCAGCCCTAAATGGACTCAGTGGCATTTGAGTGTGGGGAGAAGTTAGGTTGGAAAAGAGGTAGATGGGGGAGATCAGAGAGTGGATTTAATCCACATACTTTGTATGCATGCATGACTATTAAATATTAAAAACCAGCACTTCTACCAAAAACAATACAGAGAATAGCTGTGGTCATAGAATTTTATAAAAGGAAAACTATCTGCCAGAAAAATATATATGTGCAATCACAAATCGGGATCTTTAAAAAATAAAGGCAGGACTGGATGGGTGATTCAGCGGTTCAGAGTACTGGCTGCCATTTCAGAGGACCTGGGTTTGGTTCCCAGCATCTACATGGTGTCTAACAACTATCCAAAACTCCAGTTCTAGGGGATCCAACAGCCTCTTCTGACTCCTCAGACACTGCCCAGCACAGGTGCACGTACGTGCTTGCACAATACACTCATACACAGAAAATACAAATAATAAACAAAATATTAAAAAATAAGTTGTAAGACAAAGAGTGTGTGTGTATAAGGGGTGGGGGGAGGAGGGAAAGACGGGGACAGAGCAAGTTCTGATGGTGCAAATGAGTATACTACTCTTTGAACTTAATAAAATCTGCTTGCCTAGGGAGAAGGCCTATGTTTTACTGGCAGCTCTGGCCTGACTTTCAGTTATCTTACAAAAGACACATTTTAAAATTTCATAGCCTTAGTTTCTTTATCAGCAAAATGTGAGGATTTGATTTTTATTTCATAATGCTGTTATGTTGTGATTCCCTGAAGCCTTACAGTAGACTCAATGAACTCTTGAATATTGATTTCCTCTACTCTGTTGAATTTACCACAGATTTAACGAGGATACATAAGTACCCCAAGTTATTTTTAACATCAATTATAAGAGGCATATTTCTCTCAGCCATGAAGGAATGTGCAGATTTTATGCTGTTTTCTCTTTATCTGTTTATTCTGTACTTTGGTTTTTGATGGAAGGTCTCATGTAGCCCAGCCTCCAACTTGCTGTATAACTGAGTCTGGCCTTGAACTCCTGATCCTCCTGCTCCCAAGTGCTGGTATTACAGGACAGTGCCTCCACACCTGTCTCTTAGTTTTGAAAACACCATTTGCAATGCCATGAACCACTCTAGTTTATTTCTCCTCAGTAAGAATGTGAACGAACTATCCAGATGACTTAACCCAGAAAATGGCAGCTACTGCGCAAGTTATGAGCACTTTGCTACACATCAAGAAACAGATCAAAACTTAGGCAAGCGTTGAACTTGACCTATTCAAGGCAAAATCAACAGACACTCGAGGGGTCGGGGGAGAACCTATCTACAACGTTAGCAGGGGGCTTCTGGACTCTTTACCACTAAGGCCATTCTTGACCCGCACTTTGTCCTGTCTTTCTTTAAATTCCTCTTGTAGCATAGGTGTTTATGGTGTTTGTGCTGTCTGTGTGTAGAAAGCTTCAAGGCTACTGTGGAAAGAAAGGAATAAAACAGAAATGAGTTGGAGCACTGATAAAGCTTAAAATCTTGATCTCCCTGAAATGTGTGTGTATTTTTAAACTGTTGTCATCCATATTAAGTGAACACACATCCACACACATCTATGCCTACATGTACACAGACCAGACTTCTCTCAAACCCATTTTCTACTGGATGAAGGAAGCACAGGCAAGTCATTTTTTCTCTAGTCCTCAAACATGTGATCTGCTAAACCCATGAAATAAGATAAAGAGGGAGGGACAGGAATGAGCAGAGGGACAAATGCATACTGGAAAGCTTGTGTGTCTGAGTTAACAGCTTTGTACACTTGACTCACAGAAAGAACCTCATTCTTAAGTATCAGTTTCCCATTCTAAGAACAAACCCACAGGGGGTCCAGAGAGGTTAAGTAAAAATTGGTTGAGGCCACAGCAATAGAGCTCAGAATCAAGTTCTTCCTACTTGCTGGGGTTTCCCCCCTTGTATAAAAGATCAACTTTTTGAAGAACTGGAGCTTTTCTCTTCTTCAAGAGAATAAAACTTTTGGTTCATTAAAAATATGCACAATTCTACAGAAAGGAATTTTGCATAAAATTTGAGTGCAATTATATCATACCCTGATTTTACCTGCAGATAATATGTTAGTGTTTAGTATAGTTATGAGTTAGCACAGTATTGAGGTGAGCAGATGGGGTTAGATAACTAAGCCAGTGTGTCCACATTGGGTCATAGGTGCTGCCTTAGGATGATTGAACATATAGGAGGAAATAAAATGTTATTTTTCTAAATGTGTTTCTCCAGACGAGTGTCATCACCCCTAAAAGCATCTTGTTCATGATGCCTGCATGACGCAGTTTCTCCTACCGTTTTCTTTTCTTAAAATATTTTATTGTTTTTATTTTATGTGTATGGATATACTGCTTGCACGTGTGTAAGTGCACCTGTGTCGTGCAATGCCCATGGAGGTCAGAAGAGGGCATTGGGTTCCCTATAACTGGAGTTACAGATGGTTGTTAGCTACCATGTGGGTGCTGGGAACCAAACCTAGGTCCTCTGTGAGAACAGCCAGTGCTCTTAAGCACGGAGCCATCTCTCTAGCCCCATTATCCTACCATTTTCTAAACCATCATGTGGACATAATAAGAGAATGCAATGGTTTGGAATGATGTAGAAGAGGGTGAAGTTTTCATTCTCTCAGGACCTTCCTTGGAAAATAGTATGATAGTGTAAAAACTGTAGAGTGGGTCATTATGACCATTTTGGCTTGGAGCAAGTGTGACTCCAAGGCTAGAGAGGAGTCAGCTCCTGACTGTTGACCTGTCCAAGGTCCTTTGAGAGTCTCCCTTGTGAAGCAGCTCCTTCCCTGCATCTCTGCTCCCAACTCCCCTTCTCCCTCTAGACATAACTGCCACCACTTCCTGTTGGCGTCACATTAATGTTTGCTGTTTAGTTGATTGAAGCCCTTGAGAAATTGGAAATCGATGTCAAAGAAGGGGAGGCGTTCGCTGTATGGCTGAGGGCTATAGGTCACTGACCTGTATAATACTCAATAGTATTGTCTCACAAACTGGGATTCCTAGGAGGCTTGTTTGAGATTCCAAAAGGAAGAAGCTGAAATGTGGGCTCCTGAGTGCTCCCACCCAGTGTGGTTCAGAATCTGAGATGACAGAAACTGATGAATGGAATTCTGGATTCTACAACTGTAAAATCTCTACACAACTTTCACTCTCCCCAAAGTATCACCATTGTGCAATAAAATACTCTGTTTACAAAGTACTCTTCTTAATTTCCATAATGCTTTGAAGATATTTTATTATGTACCCATTTTCCAGAGGAACAGTTGAAACAATAAAGTTACTTGCTTCAGGAAACACAGTTGATTAGTTGCATAGCTCTGACCAGAACTCCAGTCTTTTGTTTGTCCTGAAAACCATGTCTCCTCCCCACACTTCTGTTTCCTTAGACGGGGGGAGGGAGAGGGGATCATACATGAAGATATATGTGGTAGGCATTTTCATAAAGGTTAGCATCTCTCATTGGTCATGTTTTTAGTAGTGTCTAAAAACTTATCATCAAACTCAGGGACCTATTGATAATCTTCTATGTTTTATTCTAGAATTTTAAAAATAATTTTTCAACTTACTTGTAGGTCTGTAATCCATCTTTCGATAAGTTTATTGAAATGTGTATGGTCTGGATATAACTTAATGGGGTGGGTATTTAACTGTTGAGCATCATCTGTGTGAATACTATCCTTCTGCCATTGAATGGCCTTTGTCAGAAAGCTAGTGGAGCTGGGGAGATGGCTCAGTTGGTAAAGTGCTCTACTGCACAGACCTTTTGTCAGATCACCAGAAATTGTCAGAGGGCAGGCATGGTGGCTTGTGCCCACAGCTCCAGAACCGGGAAGCAGAGACAGGTAGATGGATCCCTAGAGCTCATTGGACTGTCAGTCTAGCCAATGGATGAGCTCCAAGTTCAGTGAAACACTTTGACAGTGTTAGAAGGCACTTGATGTCAACCTCTGGCCTCCATATGCACAGACAGACACACGTGTGCACAAATATACACACACATACTCCCAAAACAAAGAGCCTTGCAGTTCTTGATCCTTGTTATAACAAGACTCAACTATGTTCTTTTTTTCTTAAGGCAGTTACATTAGCCCAGCATTTCATAATTATTTGCTTAAGATTCAAACCCCACCTTTGTAGGAAAGAACATGAAGCAAGTTATAGATTAGAGCGTAGTCTGAGAGAACCCAGTGGAAGGTAAGATGAAAAAAAAAAAATCCACACCGGATTGTGACTTTAGTTCAGACATATAGAAACCCAGTTTTAGGCCCACTTTGCCTTTTGAGTTTCTATATTTTTCCTGAAAAGTAAGAGATGTGTTTTAAGACAAATCTTGGGTTTCTAATCATACAACGCTTCTTGGACTCCTGATCAAAACAGGGGCAATGAGGGCTTGCAGCAAGCATGATCCTTCAGGACTGACTTATGAGGACCATCAAGTTTGGCTGATCTACCCTATGACACTTCAGTCCATGAGAATAAAACCCAACACACACACACACACGCATGCACACACACACACACACACACACGCACACCCACGTGTGTGCTTCTGCTTCTGGATAGCTCATATCCTGTCACTTGAAGTCATCGCTCCTTGTTCAGGAACTGATACGACTTTGTTTACTCATCCTTCCTGGGCTCAGTGATGTCTCTTTCTCTCCTGGGGATACAGGATCTGCTCCTCCTCTCTTCTCCCCTTTTCCATCTCTCCTTTCCACACTGCCTGTGGCTGACCACACTCTTTCATTCTGAAGAACAAACAACTTATCTATTTTTCATGTTTGAGGCAGCCAAAGGCTTTTAAAGATAATGAAAATCTATCCACTGCAGTTTTGAGCTGCAAAGAATTTGCTAGATTTACTGGTACAGAGAGTTCATAGTCCTTATGTTCTGGAATCCTTGGAGGGTCAGGGGTCTGCCAGGAGCATAGTCATATGAAAACAATCATAATATTATGATATAGCACAAAGAGTGGTAGCTATCTGGCAGGGGGGCGATGAAAAGGTGAGGCACGTAATTTTTGCAGAAGAGGGTAAGGCTCTAAATATGATTAAGCTCTATTGTATGAAATTCACAAAAATTAAAATATATACATTGGGGGAAAAAAAAAGGTAGTTGAATCTTAAAAGATGGTTGGAAGTTTAGTAACCAAAACTGGAAACAGGAGTTCAGGGGTCCAGGCAAGGGTAACACTGTGCAAAGGAAGAACGAGTGGAAGAGCAGACACAGATAGCCCAGGTGGATTTGGCTGGCGTAGCTGCAGGGCAGGAGCCTTCTGTCCCCGACCCTTACTGTTCCACATTCCACACGAATCCTTCCCAGGGCCACTCCCTCCTTGATGCTCGGGAATCAATCATACTCTGTCAAAACTTGAAAAGATAAGCTGTCTTAGCACATACAGGACGGGACTTTCGATGCAGTGGATATATAAGCTGTGTACATGTAGAGACCCAGAAGTAGAGGAGAGAAGGAACTGGTAGGAAATGACTATCACCATCATCATCATTTTGAAACAGGGCCTCATGTATCTCAGGCTGGCATTGAACTCTTTATGTAGCTGAGGATGATCTTGAACTCCTGACCCTTTAAGCCTCCATCTCCCAAGTGCTAGAATTACAGACATGAACTACCACACCCAGTTTATGCTGGGGGACTGAACCCAGAGCTTCTGGCATACTGGGAAAGTATACTATCAACTGAGTCACATCCCCCACCTAGTAATGAGTCTCTTCATACCTGTACATCCAGATATGCTGGTCCAGGGCATTGAACCTTCCCCCATAGGCAGAGAGAGTGATAAGGTATATGGCTAGATACATATGGGAAAAAAGAGGAGAGAGGAGACAGAGCACGGGAGATGACGCTGAGTCTGGACACAGCGTGGACTGAGGTGGGGCTGACGCCCGGAGGCCAGGCTAAGGGTGTGAGAGGCTTTAGCAGCAATATTTGTGCCCAACAATAGGGTGTAGTCAAGAGACACATTCAAGGTGCTTTTCTCAGATTTCTGACCTGACGACAGGTTCCACTGGTCAAGATAAAGAATCCAGAAAGACAAAGTTTGGAGATCTTTTCCAATCTGTTGCTTCTCAGGGGCGGAAAGAATTAGAGTCTTTGTTTCAAATACACTTCAACTTCAACAGGAATGAAGTATTTCCAAGGATGGTTGTCTAAGGTGTACAGGCTGTTCATTTCAAATGCATTTCCTGGGCATTCCTGACATTTGACAAACAAGGTTCAAACAACATGCTAGGATTTTCTAACCCTAATAGAAAATTAATTTACCTGATTTCTGTGTTTTTAAGTCTGTCTTATACTTAAACATAACCTGTTTGGGTAGAAGAGAAAAAAAAAAAAAAAGAAAAGAAAAAGGGAATGTGCAAATCTGTGGAAATCACCGATCTTAGCAATTAAAACCTGGAGAAAATGGAGTAAAATTAATACAATTTATTTTTTTCAAGTGAAATGAGCCCACTTGGAATTGACTTTTCTGTCAGCTGTGTTTAGTTCATACAATCACAATGATAGTCTCTCAACTGACTGTTAAAACTTGTGAAGAAAGTGGCAAGTACTCAAGAAAATTTCTGAAATATTTAAGCAGATGTTTAAAATATTTAAGAATTTTTTTAAATAGGGGAGTAAATACTTAAACATGAATTTTCATGAGGAATAGACTACAATACTTTGGAAATCAAACTTTGGAATGCAGGCTAAACCTTTTAAAATTTGACTCTGATATGCATGTCAAAAGCGACAATAGGCATTTTATGTCATGAAAAAAAAAATCAAGAAACAGTGACTAAAAGTAAATAATGGGGTCTCTTCTACCTACAAACTTGGACCTCTGTTTAGATATCGAATCAACTCTTCTTCCGGTCTATTTTAGCTCACAGAATCCAGGTCACACATGTCGTTCCTCAGAAAGGGAGGTGTTCACCCTTTAGAACTAAAGTCCCTTTAGTTTACAGGGACTTTTCAAATTCACCTGTGCTTACACCTCTATGCATATCAAATGCGTGAAGTGGCTGTGAGGATTAACTCCCACAGGCTCCCTACTGAAATCACTTTGCTTTTGATGTGTGTGACCAGTCTTTGGTAACATAGTCTAGACCAAAGGTTTTAGTACTTAGGAGAAATATTTTAGAAGGAGCTGGGGTAAGAAGAGAGCACTTGAACACAAACAGTAAAAATTTATCAGAGTATCTCCAACGAGGCTGTGAGACTCAAGACTGTCGCCCTTCAGTCAATTAGTTCCCTCTGTCAAGTGTCTTGTCTTTAAAAGTATGTATCGAATTTTGCTCCAGGTAGAGCTGTAAGTAAAATCAGTTTTACAATCTTGTAGGCAATGGTTCTAATTAATAAAACCAATCATTTAGCAAAGCATCGTTGTCTATAATTGACAGAAATCACCTGGGTCTGAAGCATGCCTACTGAGGACAGACCTACTAAGATTCATTCTGAGGCAGAAAATTAATTTCCTGGACTTAACAAAGAAGCAGTGGGAAGCTTTCCCTTCTTGTAACCTTGGCCCTGCAGAGACCCAAGGGCTATGTGGATGATACACACACACACACACACAGAGTTATAATTAATACGTGCTGACTAAAAAGTCAAAGACAGTTAGTTTTGACTGTACTACCGTGAGATAATTTTGTGTGTGTCTGTTATGTATATACTTTGGGTTCGGATATCTATTTACTTTTGGCGGGGATCTAGTCTTCCCTGCATGCCACAGGCTACTTCTTCAGAGTCGCTGCTTCTTGTCCCAGCAGACGCTACCATGTAGGGAAACTTTCCCCATTCAGATGAGATTTTCTTCCTGTTCAAATCACCATTCTTTACACCACATTTTTCATCACACGGTAAGTAACACTGTAAATAATTGAGGTGATCCATCAAGAGACCCATTCTTGATAATGAAAAATCACATAACTCAGTGAGAGTCAATTAAAAAACCACAAACTTCAGAACCTTTTTCTCAGAGATTAATTTATTATTACAGGAGGAATCTAATACAATAGGTTTGAGGGGAATAAATTTTTTAAGTTCTAAGTACGTAGTTAAAGCTGACAATGAACTTGAACATGACTTATACAATATCAAAGTATGTTCGTTCTTTGAAATGAAAAGGTATTTTTTTTTCTTCCTTTACCATAAGATGTCTGAGGTGGCAGAATTTTATAATCTTAGGAATGATTTCTATCATAGGGGTGCTGATTTAACTTCCAGGGCTTTAAAATGAATCTCATTCTTTGGTTGTGTCTACACAGTGAAACTCTATAAATTAAAAGAAACAAGTCAGAATATTTTCTATTGTTAAAATAAATACTTACATAAATAGACCTAGATGAAAGACCTTAAAAGTATTTTGTTATATGGTTGCCCTGTTAGGACATAGCCAAAATATTCACAAAATGTAATGTCTTATTAATATTTGTTGTCTTTTAATGAATAGTCTTTTTTGTTTCTTTAGAGATGTCAAATGCTGCTTCAGTAGCCAAGGAGAAAATATTAATTCTCAGATATACAAAATCTTTCAAACACATCTTCCCGTTTTTTTTTTTAATGCTCCAAATATAAATTTTAAGAGCAGCATCTCTCTTCCAATACCCAAAAACATCTACCCATTTGTTTTGAGATTCAGAGTCCAGCAGTGAGAGTTTTAAAGTCTGCCCAACAGCTTAGGTAGGGTTCAGCAGTCAGGCAAATGAACAATCCCAGCAAAGGGTGTGCATGTGACAAGCTTCCGACTGAAATTAAACTGCCATAGAAAAGGAGGAATTGTGCCCTTTCTAATCGCAAAGAATGCAATCCTTAGAATTCTTTGGATTTGGAATTCCACCAGTGTTCTAGTGTTTTCCTCCTGATGAGTGACGAGGAGGAGTAGCATAAAAAAGGAACAGAAATCTCACGGAAAGGCAGCCAGTGCTTTGACTTTATAAGGTTCAACATCAAATACATCAAATTCTAAAAATACCGGAAACCCAAAAGCTGAGGGAACATGCTGGCAGGAAGACAGATTTTTAAGAAACCCTTTGACTGATTCTAACCTAATAGTATTTATTTTGTTAATTTCTGTTGAGGTACTGCCACTCCAGCTGACAACCAGGGACTGAGATATTTCATATTCATATAAATATTTGACTTTGACCTCATAAAAAGTCCCTTGGGTCTATAATACTTTTATTCTTGTATAATCTGAAACAAATCCTTTCCTTTAAAAAAATCAAACAGACCACGTTTACACACAGTTCGCTATTTACAAAGTTCCCAATTAAATCCTACTTAATTCTCTCACTCTAAAAATTCCATCTAACTGGTGTGTAAAATACCTATTACATTAAATGCATCATGTTCAAGAACCACGGAGTTCCCATCTCACCTAGAAAATATTATTTTCCTGGAAAGGAAGGATGCTAAATATATTCTACGGTGTTAAAGAAATGACACCAGAAATCACAGTACGAGACAGATAAATCTACTTTTAATTTTCACATGTAAAAGTTACACATCACAAGAAATCAGAGAGTAGCTTAGCGGTAACTGACATAGCTACAGTGAAAATCAGTTTCTTAAAAAAATAATCTAGATGCGGTCATCAGAATTTTTGGTCTACTTAAGTTAACGTTTGAAGATCGACTTTTATCCCTGCTTGAAAGATTTGCCATTATGCCTTTTTTTTTCTTTCCCACTGATGCCTATTAATATTCTTTGGAGGAAGGAGGGCAGAAAACGTCCATTTCCAAGAGTTTGTCCTTTGGTAGCAAGCAGAGAACATTTTTCACTTCTATGAGTTAAATAATCTGTACAGATAGGAAACTTCATGACAGTGTGCCTTAGTGTAAAATGAAGAGTGACATTTTTTTCCCACTTGAAAACAGAGTTTTAGACTCCTCAAAGATCCAAGCATGTCTCCACCCTATATGCAAAATTCTTCAGAATCCATTTTTGACCTCAGTTAAAACAACAACAACACTTATTCTTCCATATATTACACTATAAAACCCTGTACTTAAAAGCTGATACGGTGTCTTCTCAAAATGTACACTTCAAATACAAAGGTTTCCATTGAGGTTAAAGAAAAGACATTTGAATGGACTCAGAACAAGTTTATTTTGTGATTAAACATCTCATGCAGTCATGCAAGACCAATACCTGTAACTGTTACTTCCCAGACTAAGACACTGGGCAAAACAAAAACAAACAACAGAAAAGATAGTCAAGGTATCTAGAGCTCTGCAGGTGAGCTGAAAACAATATTCCAAAAGAAATATTCCCATAGATTAAAAAAACACACACATAATATTTACAAAAAATATTTAATTAAAAAATATCTTATAATTACAGTAGTCTATTAAAGCGCATATACTTTCCCACACTTATAGAACTTTTCCCTATATACACGGTATGAAATGTCACTCAGTCATCTATACAATATGTAACATTCTTGCAGAGAAAAGAAAAGTTCCCTGCCCTGTTATAATCATCTATTTTAAACAATAGATGTAAAACAAAATATCTACAATGCTCTGGTATATTAGTAAAGCTTCAAAAAGCAAAACCGAGCTCCTCGCTCACTTCTAAAGTCGGATTCACTACCGATCTTCTATTTAACTGTCCTGTCACACTTAAGCTTAAAAGTTAACTGCACCTCCAGGAAAAAAAAAAAAAACCCACAGAAATGTACATAACAATTCACAGCGGTTATAAGTGAAGAAACAAGATATACGTACGGAGAATGCTTATGAACGTGCAAAAAAAATTTAAAGAGAAATGAAAGTTTTCTTATTTGTTTTTTACTGTCTCTCGGAATGAAGAGTGAAAACGTTTCTAGATTTGCTGGAGTTTTTGTTTCTTTCTCTTTTTTTCCTCTGGTGGCCTTTTCCTCTAACTTCTCTGGCCCTCCCTCTCTAGTGCTCCTGGCTCTGGCTCAGGCGGCCGCACACCTGTGGAGGAGGAATGAATAGGGGGGGGGTGTGAACCTTCTCGCTGCAGACTAACCGGCGCCACCGACCCAACTCAAGACATGCTTGATCAACAACCCAAAACAAACCGCCAGGTCAGACAACTCCCGCAGCCCGCGGCCGGCCAGGCGCGGAGCAGGCAAATGCGGGCAGGGAAGAGGCGGGAGAGGGACCCGGACTCGACTCCAAGGGTGTCAAGATGCTCCGGGGGTGGGGGAACCTAGGAATCTGGGGTGGTTTCCACGCCCACGAGGGAGCCCTCCCTCCAGGGATGGGAGGACCAGCAGAGCCCGAGGGTCAGAGTGAGGAACGGGGCGGGGGCGGCGGGGACAAGGGTGGACGAGTCTCCGCGGAGCGTGCCCCCGGAGCTGGAGAGCGAACTGGGGATGCGTTTGCAACCGGGAGGCAGCGAGGGGAGGCCTCGCTTTCCCAGGGAGTTGACGCTCTGCAAGGCGGGCGGGGGCGGGTCAGGATCGCTGCGGTGCAGGGCACCCGCAGCCCTCGGGGAGGGGCGACCCTGGTGACCCGCCACCCAAGACCCGCCTTGCGCGCTCACCTGGCCGGCGCGGCTCAGCGGCACAGAATGCTGTCGCCCTGCTTGTTCACGGCGCCGGCCTGGAACAGCAACCCGACACCGAGGGAGAGGTCAGCGTGCGCACACCGCGCCGCGGCCACCGCCGTCCCGGGGAACCCGGCTGGCGCGCCGAGTCCCCACCGCGGCCGGCGGCCCCGGGAGCCCCCGACGCTGCAAGTGCCGGTCCCGAGGGCGCGGGACGCGGGTCCCAACCGCCTTCAGCTCCGCATCCAAGGTCGCCCAGCCCGCGGGGCGGGAAGGGCTGGCAGCCCCGTCCCAGGGAGGAGAGGGACCACCCGCCGCCCTCGCCCTGCCCCGGCGCCCGCCCGCCCGCCGGGGCCTCTCACCGGGTCGGTGTTGAGCGCCGTGAGCGGGGTCCGCGGCGGCGCGGTCGGACAAGCCCCGGCCGGGTGCAGCGGCGGCGCGGGCGGCGGCGGCTGTCTCAGCAGAGCCGGGTGCGTCTCCAGCGCCAGCTGCAGGTCCAGGATGTAGTCGATAACGTGCTGCAGGATCTCCACTTTGCTGACTTTCTTGTTGGGCGGGATGGTGGGCACCAGCCTCCGCAGGCGGCTGTAGCAGTCGTTCATATCGCACTGCAGGCACAGCGCCGGCTCCTCCGCCGCCGCCTCGGCCGCTTTGCAGCGCGCGGCCGCCGCCGCCGCCGCCGCCGCCGCCGAGCCCCCGAGGCCGTGGCCGTGCTCGGCCAGGCAGCGCAGCGCCAGCTCCCCGCCGCAGCCCGACGGCGCCTTGCGGCCCGAGGGGCGCACCGGGCTCACCGCCTTCATCCTGCGCCCTGCGCCCTGCGCGACGCGACCCGCCGGGGACAGCGGCCGAGCGAGGCCGGCGAGCTCCGGCCCCCGCCCGCGGAGCGCTGCGCCGCCTTCGCCTGCGCGTCCGCGCCGCGCGCTCGGGGCAGCTGGCGACCGCGACCCCCGACAGTCGACGGGAGGGTCGCCCCGGGTTGGGCCAGGGGCGCTTGGGAGGGCGACAGGCGGCCCGATGCGCAAGAAGAGAAAAATCAGAAGCGGCGGGAGGCAAAAATGAAGTGCCCACCGGGCCCCTCGGGGCTCCTTCCGAGCTCCGACTTGGCGGGTCCCGCCGCCGCGCTCCCCGCTCGGGAGAACGACTCCCAGCCGCGCCTCCCGCTCTGCGAAGCCGCCGGGCCCGCAGCGCAGCGTTATTTATGGAGCCGCGCGCCCGGGGGCGTGGCCAGCGCGCGGGCCGGGGAGCCGCGCGGAGCGGACGTTGCCTGGCTGGGCGCGCGGGTGGCGGCGCGGAGGGAGGTGGCGAGGGCGGGGCGGGGAGGCGGGGAGGCGGGCCCCCCGAGCGCGGGGAGGGGCTGGGTCGGGAGTGGCCTGCCAATCAGGAGGCCTCTGCCACCTCAGGGAATGCCGCCCGGGCCAATGGGAAGGGCAGTCCATTCCGTAAGCGCCGCCGGGAGGGCATCTGGGTGGGAGTCGGGCCGGGATGGAGAGTGCCCGAGGGAGGGAAGAGAGAGAAGTTCTGGAGAACAACTGGGGGAATGTGCAGGCTGGGGTGTGTTCTCCGTGGGCCTAGGCTGCCGAGGGACCCTGCGCCCTGCTGGCAGGTCCCCTGTCACTGCACAGCGGGGAGCCCAAGGACCCTCGGGCCACCCAGCTCTCCATTCTGGAGATTGTAGAGCCCTAAGAGCAGCGCGCCCGCTCGGTCGTTCGTTTGTCTGTGGTCCCCTAGGCATCGTCATTCCTCTTTTCACAATTGCTGAAACCGTATGATGGAACAGAATGGGGGGGGAGGGGTTCTATATACACATATGTACGCATGTATGCTAAAGCTTAGCAAAAGAACGGACAGTAATGCCTGGGTTTCTGAGGAAGGGACTTGGAAATAAAGCAAGATCCAGGATCGTGAAGGGTTTTTCTTCGGCTCATCCAGAGGCAGAAGTGGGCTAAAGATCTGCAATTGCTTTGCACGTTAAATTAGAGCAAAGATTAAAAATGCATGGACACGGAGTGTTTAAAATTCCACCACGAACATATAATATTAATTCAATTTATGTAAAATTCAAACCTGTAAGTTAATTTAGGCCGTTAATGCGCCGCTTCACGGATTTCAACGCACCCCACTTTGAATAAGGGGATAAAAGTCCACAGGCTCCCCGTGTGGCAAGCGAATATTATTAACATTCACATCTCCAGTCCCTGGGGTCCGGCTGGGGCCCCGCCCTGTTATGAGGCCTGTTCCTTTAAGGAATTTTCGTGTTGGAATGTTTTTAACATAAAAGCAGTCCTTCAAGAATGAAATTGCACAATGATCTCTGTGGTGTGTGTGTGTGTGTGTGTGTGTGTGTGTGTGTGTGTGTCACCTTCAAGAAAAAGCAGAGCCCTTCAATGACATCAAACTCACAGTCTATGGGGGGAAATGGATTTTGAGCACATTCCCCTGTAAGCCCTCCCACCTTTGGACATGCTTGGAATAAATTAACTCAAGCATTTTCTTCCTTCTGGGGCATGACATGGACCAGTGCCTTCATTTTCATTGATAGCTGAAGGGAAAAAAGAAGTGACCTTCATTTCTTCCTCTCTGTTTCTCAGAACTCACACACCTGTACAAGGCCCGTACTCTGTTTAGTCGTCTGGGTTCATTATGACTATCGTGCCAGTTCCCCACAGCACATTCCTCTTTCCTGATGAGATGAGGAACAACTACTCAAAGCTGCTTTTGCAGGTAGATACAATACTCTTCCTCTCCCCAGTCCCTACAGGCCACTGATTCTAATTATTGAAAACAAATGACATTTGCTTATGTGCACACACAGTTTCCATTCACAAGTACCAAGAAAGAATTACAAAACGCAGAGGGTTTCCTCCCCCAGACGTGATCTTGGGCATTCAGAATATGAATACACAGAGGGAATGTTGTGACTTTAGAAGGAGAGGGACAGATCACCAGTCTTCTGTATCAGCAGAGACAATAATGCAAACGGTCATACAAAATAGTGTTTGTTCAATTCTTAGAGATTAAATATGACATCCAAATTTTAAAAATCAAGATTTTTCTCTATTTGGAAAAATTTGATTGTGTTAATGGATCCAGAGCACATACATGCATCAAAAGTTAATCTAGGCTAACTTGATCAAAAGGATCAGATTTAAGTTTCAAATATGTGACCCAAAGGAATGATCCATCTTTTTACATTTTGCACCTTGAGTGGAATGTGTGCCAAAGGCCAAAGTTTCAGGGGCTGTTGGAGTACAGGGTTTAAAGGCAGAAGGGCTGCATTACTGAGCAGGAACACAACGTCCAAAGGAATGTTTGATCAGAGGACAAACGATCCCCAAACTCTGTGGACAGAGGAGACAGAGGCCCCTGAAGTAGCCTCATATTGGAGGTTAGAAGGCATGAAGACAATAAAAAATTAAAGTGATGCATCAAACTTTACACAGTGGGATTAAGAAACGATCTTGTGGTTTTTGGCCTGTGAAACCAGAGCATTCTAGAGACTGTACAATGTATGCATTTGTGCAATGTGTGCATTTGTGCTCCTAGACATAGGCTCTTACATGACAGCAAAGCCAGAGTCAAAGGCTCCTGAATCTGATAGTTTAAAACAGAATATTCAGCAATTACGAGAATTTGAATAAACCTTCGTTATTACTACTGCTCAGAGAAAGACATGCAGTTTGCCTGTGGCTCTTCCTTTTATGACAGAATTCTTTACTGGCACTTGTAAAAATGAGATATTAACACAAACACACTGCCATGAAGTGTTAAAAACTCAGAATTTACCCCAGTGGGAACCTGGCATGAGACATTCACACAAAAAGGGCAGGAAGCCCCTGGGTGCCTGCCCTCCACCCCAGATGAAGAGATCTGCAGGGCTGTCTTGTGGGACATTCTGTGTCCATCGGACCCTTGCTGAACTGCAACACGGGGCACATAGGATTCACAATGCCCCTGTGTTTACATAGAATAAGAGTACCCAAGCACATTGTCCTGTTCAGTCTGTGTGATTCTTAGGACTCCATCCAACTGGGTGGGTTCAGACACACAGAAACGTATGTTCCCATTCCTTAGTCTCCCCCTAGATGCAAGCTAGCAGCCATCAAAAGGCACCAAAGTACAGGGTATGTGGGGTTAGGCACAGTTCAAGTCCAACTGCTTTGTCAAGTGTTAGGGACTGTAAATTTACTTGTGCTGAATTTGGGTTGCTGGTTCACATTTGGGAAACACTGATAACCTCTTGGTGTGCTTGGTCTTAGAAAAGGTTAATGAGATCTCATGTATTGAGCGTGGCTGGGCAGGAGTGGTCATCCAAAATGTCTTATTTCAGGACTTCTCAAAGGGAGTATGTTTAAGTCAAAAGTAGGTGAATTTTCAAAAGCATTTCTCAGATTAAAATCAGAAAAATGGGAAGGGTTAGAAAGAATCTTAGGAGATACCGAAAGCATCAATAGTCAAGTCTGACAGTGTACCCTCAATTTGACTTAGTACTTTATATTATTAAGGTGGGTTTAAATGCCTGATAAATGTCATATTTTATGTTTGTAATACATACAGGTAAATAAGTCTAGGCTACAATGATCTCTCTGTAGAAATTATAAGTCCTTAAATAGTATCTGGCATGTAAAACTGAGCAATGTTAAGATTTGCTGTTCTTATTAACAAATATCACGTCTACTCTCTGATTTGGCTTTCTATTCACTTAATCTCTTTTGGGAGCAGTTGTTTATTTATTTTCATTTTAATGAGTGCAGTTTATCAGTTTTAGGGATCCCGCTTTGGGCATTATATCTAAGAACTCTTTCATAATCCACAATGAAGGTTTTCTTCTAAAAGTTTAACATTTTCAGGTGACCCCGTTTCATGGTGTGTAACTTCTGAACATACGGAGTCCTGTGAAGGAACCTCCTCTGTCCCCCAGCTATAATGCTCTGCAAGTGTCATTTTGAAATTCTTAGCATTTTTACTTACTTACTTTTTTTGTGACAAGGTCTAATGTATCCGAGGTTGGCCGTTAACCCACTATATAGCAGAGGCTGGCCTTGAGCTTCTGATTTTCCCGCTGGGATTTCAGCAAGCATCATCATGCCTGACTTTCACTGCAACTTTTGATCAAGGGACAGTGAATTTTTGTGTTGCATTGAAGTCTATAGATTAGGTAGATAATCATTGCTTTGGGGGAAGGTTTATTTGGTATGTGGTGCAATACTGATTGAAGTTACTATTTTTGCATACTTTGATTCTAAGGTTCTAACAACCGCTGATGAAAAGACCATCCTGTGCTCACTGCATTACCTTGGAACCTTTGTCAAAAGGCAGATATATATGTATATGTATATGTATATGTATATATATGTGTGTGTGTGTGTGTGTGTGTGTGTGTGCGCGCGCTATTCCACATTTAGTTTCAGATTTGGTGTCATTGGCTTATTTGTTTTTATATCATGTTGTCTTGACTGCTGGAGCTTCACGTTAATCCTGCAAATTAGCTAGTGTTGGACCCTATGACCTTCCAGCTTCGTTCTGTTTTATTTTGTTTGTTTTGTTTTGCTATTCCGGGTACCTGTATTTCCATAGGACTTTTAGAATCCATTTGTAAAAAGAGTTACATCCAAAGCATGCATGTGAGAGCTGAAAGTCACTCAGTGGTAGGTAGAGCACTTGCCTGGCATGCATGAACCCCACCGACCCAAACACACATACACATTCACACACACAAACTGCCTATACCCAGGATATGTAAAGAACTCTCAAAATTCAACATTAAGAAGCAGTCCATTTTTTTTAATGTGCAAAAGGCTTGACCAGGCTGTCTATTTAAAAAGATACAAGCATAATAAATATCGTTGATCATTTGGGTCATTCAATTAGAAACTACAACAAAATGCCACCTGTCAGAACATACTGTATGTTGGTGGCTCTGCAGAGTAACTGAAACAGTCATATACTGCTCTGCTTGTGGGAATATGAAATGAGGAAGACTTCCTAGTCAGTTAAACCTACAAAATCACACTAAAGTGAAACACTCATTCCATTGTCGGGTCTTTACTCAAGAGGAAAGAAACACCTATCAAGAGCGTGAAGAAATGAAGAGGCAGGAGAAGGGTGGATGTGCTCATCATCCTCCTTACTCTGTACCATGTTGCTGTGAGTCAGGTGTCATCACTAACCAAATTCTGACAAGCTACCCTCTAGAGCAGGCACAAGGCAGATAATGATGGACTGGACCAGCTACCATGACTATCCATTAGCCCATTCTATCACTTGCTGTAAGTGAGTTATGGTAAAAACCGCATCCACTTCTCTTGGCTTAGACTGTTCTGCTGTGACATGATTCAAGGTCCTTAGGAAGACCCAACCTGATGATTTGAAAGGCTGTTTGCTGTATTTATTACTGAATCCATGTTCTGCCTCTGTTCTTCACTCCAGTTGTAGACCACCCTGCTTCACTGATCCCAAATCCGCAACTACTCTGAGGCAAACATTCAGTGGGTGGAAAATGAGAAATCACAACAGGGGTCAGCAAGAGGGCTCAGCGGGCAAAGCGGACCTGAGTTTGATCCCCAGAGCTCATAGCACAAGGAGAGAACTGACTCCCAAAAGTTGTACACACACACACACACACACACACACACACACACACACACACACATAAAATAAGATTAAGCAAAGAAGCTTCATCTCAACATTCCATATTCAGAAGGTTTTTCCCTTCTGTACTCTTTCCTTGGGAAGAAAGCTAATCACTCTAAGAGGGTGAAGTATTTTCCATTGTGCCTTCTATAGCAAAAAGGTTCAATGGGTACCATATTTTTCCCTTAAAATTTTATACTTTCAGCTCAGCCTCTCCATCTAACAACAGGAAGGATTCACAAGGACAGAATGAAGATTCACTGCTTCGGAGGCCCCAGGAAGAGGCCAGTCAATAAACAATAGGGATAATACAGCAGGACATTTGTGCACACTGGATACTCAATATTCCTGGGTGTCTATGCCATTATTGAACGTGCTTATCCTAGGGAAATGGTCATGAAGATGCCAAACAGATCAAGTGCCTGCTTTAGCACTCACGGCCCTTGAATAGCGAAATGTAAGTCAAGAATTATTATTCGCTATTACTGAAAACTCATCCTGGTAGACTGATGTCCAACTGTCTGCTGCTTTCTTCCTTTGCCCAGCTATTAATACATGGGAAACCATCACCAAGAACTGCTCTATTCACAGCATAAGCTGTTGCTCAAGTCACATGAATGAAAGACTTTTTAATTATATTTTCCTTTCTTCAAGATAATACAAAATAATTCCATGATATACAAAAGTTGCACTTTAAATGCATTTTAAATACTTAAAGTCAGAAAGTAAACAGTATATAGTTTCACAGCTTATAACTGAATAGTGAATTTAAGTTCCTCATAGTACATCTGCCTTTACTGAGAAACAAATACGTTCTCATTTTGTTGATATCAAAATCATGGTTGCTAAGAACAGATACAATGTTCATGAAAGTTTCAACCTCTTTCCTCTAGAGAAGAATCTTAGGTATATTTCTGTAGACTAGCCTTGATAGTTGCCAGGGGGTGCTGGATAGATTGAAGTATCAATGAACTTCATCCCAACAATGGGAGAAGAACCATGTCCACAGTAGGTGAGTGATATGAGAACTCACTTGAATATGAAATAATCAAACAGCATTTTTTTTTCTTTTAGGAAAATACATCTATGTATTAGTAGCTCTGTATTAAAACAATTCCGTGTCAACAAACCATGTCCTCAGAAGCATTTAGAGCAAAACTTGCCCTTTAGTTAAATCAAATGTATAACTTTGAAAGACTAAAAACCTTAACTCAATATCTTCTTAAAACACAGTTGACAGGTAAAAGCACTAATACCTATCCCAGTGTCACTATACTTACCATTTTAAAAACATCTTGTTCACTAAGTCTTCATAAATATATCGTATTAGTTACTTTTCTGATTCTGTGATTAAAATACCATGGCCAAAACCAACTTGACAAAGGAAGAGCTGATTTTGACTTAGAGTTCTCTATCCCAGAAGGATAGAGTCCCTCACAGCATGGTGGCAGGAGAAGGACACTGAGAGATGACATCTCAAGTGCACAAAGGAAGCAGAGAGAAAGAAAATGGGGGAAGGAGAAAGGAAGGAAGAGAGAGAAAAAAGAGCGAGAGAGAGGAGAACGCAGGAAGTTGGGTAAGGCTATAAACTGTCAAAACCAACCCTTCATCCAGCAAGGCTGTACCTCCGAAAGCCTCCATAATCTCCCTGGATAGTGTCTCCAGCTGAGGACTGCATGTTCAAGCACATGAGCCGTGGGAGGCATTTCTCATTCAAGCCACAGCACATTGATTCTCTGTTTACATTGTTTGAAAAATGAATACAATGAGAATTATTAGGAAAAAACATGATCATTATTGTGACAACATTGCAAAAATGCAAAATATCTCATCGTCAAGTACTGTGGGCGTGAGACTGGATATCAAGAAGGTTGTTGAAAGGGGAGAGATGTGGAAAGAGAAGTAGATCCAAATGCTATCAAACTATATCGTATGAAAAATGCAAAAATTCAATTAAAAAACGTGTGGAAAATATTTCCTTTTTAGCATTAGACATGAATCCATTCTGCTTTTATGAGAAATCTCCCACACGTAATACACAAGATGCTTTTTCTTCTTGGCAGATTATTAAGTGGATAACACTTGTCACCTTCCAACACCATGCATCACCACTTTCTACAGAGATGTCAGCTCTTCTCCAGGAACAGGGTTGAAAAAAATGGCAATATATTTTTTTATCCGGCGTCTAGCAAAACTGAAAAAAGAAATCAGAGAATACAGACCAATATGAAAATAAAGGTCATCCACGAGCCTGTGCGTAGAAATAACCTGTTTTACTGAATTATGCTTATTTCCAAATATATCAATGATACATATGCTTAAAACCACTGCTTATTAATTCTACCAAACTTAACTCTTCAACCTTACTTTATATATGGGTGTACATATTGTGTGTGTGTGTGTGTGTGTGTGTGTACATGTGTATGTGTATGCACTTGTGTATGTGGAAGCCAGAGGTCAAAGTCTTCCTTCATTATTCACCAATTTAGCAAGACTAGCTGGGGAACAAACTACAGATCCTCCTGACTCTGCCTGGCAGCACTGGGATCACAGGCACCACCAAACCCAGCCTTATATGTAGGTGCTGAGGACTAAAACTCAACTCCTCGTGCTTGGGTGGCGGGGGCACTTTACTGACTGAACTATCTCCCCAGCTCAGGTCTTACTTTTAAGACTCTTAACTAATTCTTCCCCCAAACTGTTTTACCTGAATTAAAGATAGCTCTAGTTAGTCTGACATAAACTTGTCCTGTACAACCATCATATGACAGAATTATACTTGAAAAAAAAAGTAAGTCACTTACCCTTGTGGATCTTGCTGTTTAAAAAACATTTAAACAAAAAATTTAGAAGCAGTTAATGTGATGTAATAGTTCTGTGCAGCAACACAGAGCTGGATAGGACACAGAGTGGGCAGAGTCAAGCCCAGGTCAAAGAAAGGTACATGGAAGAGTTACCCCAACCCAACCCTGAACGATGACTTCATTGGAAAAGGATGTGCCAAGCTGCAGGAACAGTTTGTGCAGTTGCAGAAGCTCCTGGGGTTGATGTCAGTGCTCGTCCTCCTCGAACCCTCAGCATTGGTTCCCTCCATAGCTCATGGCTGTCTACGCAGCTGGAAGAGAGTTTCCCTTCTTCCAGTCCATCATCAACTATTTCAAACACGTTGCAGGACTTAGTGATACATCTAGGAAGCCAGCTATCATTAATTTCCTGGCTGTAAGTTCTTAAGAACAACTTCATTGATTTTTCTATTCTGTAATAAAGTCTTCATGTTGTTAAAAAATTAGAAAATACAGACAACATAAAGATGAAAATGGAACTCATCCATGAATCCATGTCTACAAATAGTCTGTTATTGAGGCCCGCCTGGTCTACATAGTGAGTTCCAGGTCATCTGTGGCTACAGGGAGACCTTGTCTCAAAGAGACCAAAACAAGGGCTGGAGAGATGGCTCAGAGCACTGGCTGCTCTTGCAGGGGACCTAGATTCAGTTCCCAGCATCCACATGTCAGTTACCAACCAACCATAACTCCAGTTCCAGGGGATCTAATGCCTCTTCTGACCTCTGTGGGCATTGCATGACATGGGTACACTTATATACATGCAGGTAATACACTCTTACACATGAAATTAAAAAAATGATTTTTAAGAGACCAAAAATAAATAAATAAAATACATTTAAAATAGTCTGTTATTTTATTACATATGCTTCTAGTTTCCCCCTATGCCTATAAATATTATGCTAGTAAATATTATTTGTTGAACAAAAGTTATAGGGGACAGTACCTAGAAATATAATTTTTCACTTCATATAACATAGGCCTATTTCCTAAACAATAGTTACTTATCTATGTCCTGATTTTATGGTTGCATAATATTCGTTTACATAGATATGCTATAACTTATTTAAGAACACATCATTGCAAGAATTTTTATTGTTTCCGTTTTTTGCAATGTCTTCTTATCAAGGGTATTTCATCTCTTTATTACATATTGCATAAGGGTTTGCATTTGTTGATATGCTACTGTGCAATTATTTTCAAGCTAAGTCAGTCCTTTTGTTTGGGGTGTGCCCCTTGGAATTCATGTGTTGGAAACTTAGTCCTCAGTCATATGTTAATGATGGGCTGAGGCCTTGGGAGGAGACTGAATCATGGAAGCTCAGTCTTCCTGGAAGGAACAAACCATTCATGAATCAAGAAAGTCTGGAGACAATGAGGACGTGAGTTATCAGGAGAGTGGGGCTGTTATGAAGGCCAGATTGGCCATTTTTCATGAATGTCTTACCATGTGAACCCATGTATTGCCTTGGAGTATACAGAGTCCCTATAAACAACAGTCCTGACTTGGTATGTTGGACTTACAATATCCTAGAAATGGAAGAAATAAGTGTCTGTTCTTTATAAATTACCTAGTCCTATATGTATTTACTACATCAACAGAAAACAATAATTTTTCTTATCATTTTCAGAGGACAACTTGCAAGAGTTACTTCTTTCATGCCATGAGTCAAACTCAGGTCATCAGGCTTGACTGCAAGCATCTTTATCAGCTGAGCCATTTCACTAGCCTAGAAGACAATCCCTGGACAGTTAGAATTTGCAGGCAATTTCAGATTTTAGGGATGAGGAAGCAAAGGTGTGCTTAGTTCACAGGTCTAGTAGGATGGTGTCTGGTCAAGGAGGGGAACTGGTTGGTTGTCCTTGATCTTGCTCCCTTGTTGTGAAATAGAAATGTCACATCCTGGATGGTATGGCTTCTGTTCTTTCTCTTAAAAAATTATTCTGCCAATTGTTATAATAATATATCCTGAATAAGGCCTATTTTTGGCCCAAGGAGGAGAATTTGGATTAGTAATCATGTGGCTCCATGCACTGTGCTAACTGTATAAGTACCCACGGTTTTCAAAGATAACACGGAAAGAAAATACAAAGGGCAGGGACAGGAATCAGATCTGATATTTAGGAAAGTAAGTCCAAGGAGCCAAAAAGTATTAGTGATGGTATTTTGAAGCAAGGAGCTATTTTAACGACACTCATTGGAATGTGATATATTTACTAGATGACTACATAGAATTCACTCTGTAGTCAGATGTCTAAGCTTGGGAGTTTGGACTGGAAGTTATCTAGGTCATTTCCAAATGTAGGATTTGATGACCTCATCGTGTTTTTATGTCATTGTGCATACTATTTTCTCTTAATTTGAAATCTTCAATTGCTTCGTGATTTCAGAGGTAGTAAAATCCCTGACTGGTCTGCACTTTCAAAGATTTATTTGTGTGCATGTGTGAATGTTTGCTTGCCTGTATATATGTGCACCATGTATGTGTCTGGTGTCTATGAAGAACAGAAAGGGCATTGGATCCCCTGGAACCAGAGTCCCCGCAGTTGCTAGCTTCCAGATGTGGACTGAAAACAGAATGTGAATCCTCTGCAAGAGCAGCAAGTGCTCCTAACCACTGTCCTAGTCTGCACTTTTAAATATCTAATGCCACTTTATACCAGTCAAGAGATAAACTGGCACTGTGGAGATAAAGGTAATTAGTCAATGCCAGTGACATTGATATTTCATCTTCCAAAGATGAGGTGTTCCTTTCAAGACATTCAGTTGCATACACGAGCACCTGATGTGTCACTAGCTACCACACTAGCCTCATCTGCACCTTGCATGACAGTGATTGCAGCATTTAATTTTATTTGAAAAATACTAGTTTCTGTAACCAAATCCATGTAGGTAAGACCATACATACTTTGTACAGTACATTAGTCCTGTACAGATGGAAAAAATATAACCTTTCTAGACAACTATGGCTGTTAATTTCTGTATATGCCAACTCAACATGGTAAACTGAGAAAAACTTTTTCCAAAATTGACAGATGGCTAATTACATACATATATATGTACATACATATTTATAGATTATAAAATACCAATGGTAACAGAACGCTATGCACAAATAGCAACAGCTTTCCCATGTTCTGTAGTCATCTGAACAAAATTATAGTGACATCTAGCATACTCTGTTTTACAAAAAAGGAAAAAGATTTTTTTAAAAAGTTCTAGAAACACTAAAGTTCTATTACTGCTGTGGCGTTTGGCACATTTCTCTCAGTTTGTCATTATCTGTAAAATAATTTCTCTAGAGTCACATAATTCAAACCAGCTTTGATAAAGCACAGTTTTACTAACAGCATCTTTGAAACATGGATTAAACCTCTAAAGGATCAATTCTGATTTCCATAAAGTATAAAAGAAAATTAGTCCCATTGCTGTATGGTCCTGTTGTGCAGATGGATTCTGGTTTTCTTCTTCCTTTTTATTGACATGTCTTTTGAAGACACTATGAAGTTCAGTCTGTAGAGCTCTAAACAAAATCTACAATTCCTCTTATATCTCATATATAGGACTATTGTATTGTCAGACTCGGTAATCTAAATCAGGGAAATAAACAGCTTCTCTGGAACTATATTCCTTTAAGTCCACAATTTAGAGAAGTATGTGTATTTACTTTTGCATTTTTTTAAATGTCTAAGGTACTTAATCCCCAGGCTTACATCATTTTAATATTCAATTTATTATCTTGTCCTTTCCATTTCCTACAGAAATTGAAACCTTCAAGCACTATTGCCTTGGTCTGTCTTGTGCTCCTATAACAGAATATCATGGACTAAATAGTTTATCTATTAGTCTGAAGGCTTTCTTTCTGTGCTCATGTTTCATCCCATGGAAGAAGGTCAAGGGGAGAGGGAAGAAAGTGAGCACCCAAAAGTGGACCAAACTGATCCTTTCATATGGCCCCCACTCCTGCAGAACTAACCGATCCTTTCCATTCTGACTTCTGTCCGTTCGTAAGGGTGGTATTTCCATGACACAAACAGCCCTGAAAGTTCCCACCTCACAGTACTGCTGCATCATTGAAGGTCAAGGGTCCAATACATTAACTTTGAGGAGGATACATTCAAACCATAGAAAATGTGTATTTTATCCAGATCACTATGTCCTAGGGGTCTGGTGAGATGGTTGGCTCCGCTGGTAAAAGCGTTTTCTACCAAGCCTGACTACCTGAGCTTGATCCTTGGGACCCACATAGCACTAGAAGTCGAGAACCAACTCCTACAAGTTGACCTGTGACCTCCCTGTGTATGCAAATACACACAAAAAAAGTAAATGTTTAAACATGTTTAAAGTAGGGCCTAGAGAATTATACTGTACAAATATACATTACTTTGAAGATACAATGAGACAAATCTCTCTTCTACCATGTTAAAAATCACTGGCAGGTGATCGCACTGATAAAATGGTAAGAGTTGAGAGTACGTTAAATGGTCTCCAATGTTGGTGTATAAAACAATATCCTGAGTAATTGTTTAAAATGTAAATACGTGGGTACTATCTCCAGTTACTCTGTTTTATATGATTCAGATGTAGTGAATCAAATGCCACACTAAAATTCAGTAAGTTTGATAGTAAAAATTGTTAAATATTCTACATAGGGGATTTTATTGAGACTAATTTTGGGGTTATTTGGGTGTAAGTTTCACAAGTCAAAATACCGTGAGGTAAAGCAGGGCATGGTTATGAATGCCTTTAATCCCAGCACTCCTGAAGCATAGCAGGTGGGTCTCTGTGAGACCGAGCCCAGCCTGGTCTTCATAGTGAATTCTGGGCCAGCAGAGGCCATGGAGAGACTCTGTTTCAAAAAAATAACATGAGAAAGATAAATATGTGAGTGAGAAAGCACCGGAGGGAAGAAAGTAGAGATGGGTAATGAAGATGATAATGGTGATGATGATGATGGTGAAGGTGGTGGTGATGATGATGATGGTGGTGGTGAAGGTGGTGTTGATGGTGATGATGATGGTGATAATGGGGATGATGATAGTGAAAGTGGTGATGATGACGGTGAAGGTGGTGGTGATGGTGATGATGACGGTGAAGTGGTGGGATGGTGATGATGACGGTGAAGTGGTGGGATGGTGATGATGACGGTGAAGTGGTGATGTTGGGAATGATGATCATGAACATGAAAGTGATGATGCTTCTGCTTCTGATGATAGTGAAGGTGGTGATAGTGATAGAGAAGAGGATGATGACTATGATGATATGATGATGATGATGGTAATGGTGCTGAACAAAGAGTACCTTCTGATTATTGAACTTTACCTGGCTCAGTAAATTTATTTATTTCCTATTGATTGACTATGTAATGAACACTATAGTGTGCTTTACATGTAGATATAATAGTCACAACAATCCTGAGAGATATCTCAAAACAAAGACTGAGTGAAATCAGTTAACAATTACTATCAGCAGAAGAAATGTTGAGTAAGAATTTTCAGAAATCATAAGCAGTCACCATAGGCAAAGAGACAAATGACTTAGATTTACTATGGTGTCAATATCATTAGGGACATATATATATATTCACCCACTTAGAAGTCAAACTCACTTGTTTAATGGGAATATTAAGTGCATATTATATTTTCAAACAGCACTAAGCTGGACGTGGCTAGAGTTGAAATTACTAAGTATTGAAGTGTCTAAAATGAGCAGGGTTAGCTCTTCTCCAAATATGGCCACTTAGGAGAGAAAGGAGTTTTCCCATCAAGAATCTCTTTGGGAAACTCCTGCTACAGTGTAATCACCCGGAAGCCTCCCATTGCTGATCTGAGCCAGCCAAGGAGAGGGTGGAGTCCCGGTTCTGACAATGACAACTCTTCCCAGAGTTTCACGAGAACAACATGAACTCACTCCCTAAAAAGATCTCAAAATTCAGCAGAATGATAAGTCATAAAGAAATCCATGGACACTCTGATATTTCAGTTTAAAACTAAGTTATAGATACCACCTTTTATAAAGTTGAACTATGTAACTTCTGTGAATAATAAGCTATCTGAGGATAAAGCACACTGACTTGGAAAGTACAATTTGTAATCTACAAGACGTTCTGAAAAAATGATCTTGCTTCTCCGAGTTCTGATGGACAATAGGCACGGCGACCTATTCTGTTTCCTGCTCTGTTTCTGACCTGGGGGGGACCGTGGGATCTTTTCTGCTCATACCTCCTCATTGGTGCAGTGGGAACTCAGAGCTAACTGATGTGTAGGGCTCTGGCCCCCTCTACAGTTAATGACTCTGGTGAAGTGACTACCTGTTTGATACAAGGTCGTGTTTTCAAACATACTTAGGTTGTGGGCCGTTTTAATTTGCATTTTTGAGAGTGGCAGCAGTCCCCTCAGGTTAAAATCAATAGTCGGTGGTCAGTCAGTAGGATGTTAAGAAAAGACCCTCAGGCTGCTGTTCAGAAAACATTCCATAGCAAACAAGGACAGAAGTAGGAAGAACACTCCTGGAATCATCTGAACTTCTAAGAGAATTAATCACCTGTGGCCTTAAAGAGTCACTAGGAGCAAGCAAGAAGGCTCCGTGGGCTAAATGATCTTTCTGCCAAAACTCATGATCAAAGTTTGAGCTCCATAATACACATACTGGAGTGCAAGGGTTTTTTTTTTTTTACATTTAAAGTGAACATGTGTGTGTGTGTGTGTGTGTGTATGTGTGTACATGGGAGTATATGCATGCCAAAACATGCATGTGGAGGTCAGAGGACAGCTTGTAGGAATCAGGTCTCTCCTTCTACCATGTGGGCTTCAGAGATTATTATCATCAGGCTTGGTGGCATGTGCCCTTATGTGATGAGCCATCTTGCTGACCCTTTTAAAAAATATTTACTTTGTGTTTGTATGTGTCTGTGCACTGAAAAAATTTAAGAAGTCATTGGATTCACTTCAAACATATGGCCAGAGGTATCTCAAAATGAAGACCGAGTGAAATCAGTTAGCAATAGGTGGGTGAATTCCAGTGAATGTGGGTTATAAGAGAAAACAAATCAAAGGTAATTCCGTAGAGCTTGTTTTTAACAGTTGGAAGGACAGAAATGGTGTTAATATTTACTAATGGAGTATCCTGTGTGAGGAGCAGGGTTGGGTGAAGAACAATTTACTTCTGCACTTACTAAATCAAGATGGCTGCTAAGCATCCAAGTAGCACTGTTGAAGAGGCATTGGACATGTAAGCACAGAGGCCAAAGAACTGGGGGTACACGTTTGGGACAGTCACCAGTCTCCATGTGAATGAAAAGTGTGATGGTTAATCTTGATTATCAACTTGACAAGATTCAGAATCACCTACGGGACATGCAGGGCATGCCTCTTAGGCAGTTTCAAGACAGGCTTAATTTAAGCAGGAAGACTTGTCTTGAATGTGGCCAGCACCATTGCATGGGCTGAGGTCCTGAGCTGGTCCCCCAGTGGACTGAGAAAACTAGTGGAATACCAGCATTCCTCTCTCTCAGCTTCTTGACTGTGGATACAAGGTGACCAGCCACCTTATGCTCCTGCCACCACGCCAACCCTACCCTAATAGCCTGGACCACAAACTATGAGCCCAAACAAACCCTTCCTTCTTCACATTGCTTTTGTTATGTCTTTCATCACAACAAAGCCGATATGCTCTGTAACCCTGCAATACTGGATGGTATATTTTAGGAAAGACCTTAACTCAGGCAGGGCTCTCAGGCTCAAAAACCAAGTTCTACAGCGTTTCACTGTACATAGGTTTGGGAGAAAGGAAAACATCCAGGGTATGTTGAAAGAGTGGTCAATGAGAAAGGGAAGTCGTGTGAAGAGGCTGTTAAGGAGCTAGGTCAGACAGTGTTATAGTGCGGACGGAAATAAACTTCAAAAAGGGAAAGACTCCTTACCTACCTCACTTTTTACCTCTGATCAGCAAGCAGAGGAAAGGACAAAAAAGGTTATACATTCAAAATATAGATGGAAACCTAGCAAAAACATCAGAATCTCCATGGAGGGTTCCATCCAGTCACTTCTTCAAGCCTTTCTGTTTCCAGTGATCTGACAGAGTTGATACAAATATCCAAAGTGTCTTCTTTCCACCTAGGAGAATACACCATAGAATGATCTCAAAATTCTCTAAGCATAGCCTGTCATGGTAGCACACGCTACCACGTTGCACTCAAGAGGATCTTCAGTTCAAGACCAGCTTGGGATACATAGTGAGCAATAGGCCAGTCTGGCCTCTAGTGTGAGACTTTGTTTTAAAAAACAAAAGCAATAAAATAGAAAACAATATTTGTAATTTTTTTTTTTACAAAAAGTCTTCCCCTCTTTGTCTTATTCCTGTTGATTCCTTATTCCTTACATCCTGTTGATGTTCCTTGATTTCCTTGATAATAGAGGACATAAATGAGCAGAGTAACAGTCTCTGATCAAGAGACACACTGTGGCCTGAGTTTGCCATAGCTCTTTGTGGCCCTGAGCTCTTGGAACATTCTCTACGGCCTGTACAGTGACAAGCGGAGAGCTGTAATTTAACACCCCTCGGATCAGCTTCTTTTCCTCTCTGCCGTTCTACCCAGAGAACATGGTCTGCGAGGTCACCTGTAATGTGCCTTTTCACTTCCCTAATGATAAGCAGGAAACGTCTCTGACAAGCACCTGGAAACTGGCTGTGGGTCTATGTTGTTCCAGTGTCTAGTCACTCTATAGGGGTCACACCAAATGCTTCTCTCCTAGGCCAATCACCCTTCCTCTCTTTGACCCTTTACCTGGGGATTCCAGAGTCTGATTTATGAGAATATTTTTGTATATTCTCATACATAATGCTCTTCTCCATGGCTTTAGAGGAAAAAAAGGCCCATTTATTGTAAGAATGAATCACTTAGTAACTTTGTTACAAAGCTTTGATTCCCTGTAGCACAGGAATGCAGATATATCAGTGAATAACCTGATACTCACATCACTGGGTATTTACATACTTGAAGCTCAGCTCTGCAGGTGATGTCAAGATGAGGACATACCTTGGCAGTAAACTGACAAAGGGCGCTTTCTACTGTGCCAGCCTGTGCACCCATTTTTATTATAAGACGAATGCTAATTTAAATGAGAGAATACTTTTTATTGTGGCTGTTCTTTGTTTAGTATTATTATACAAGGACTGTGAATCACTTCCCAGTGACTTTCCAGCTTAAGAGGGATCTGGAAAATATCAGCTCTAGGTAAAGACACACACACAAAGCACAAACTATACTGGAGCACTTCCCATGACACACACACAAAGGTAACATCAAGTAAGACAGAAAGCAGAGGCCCACAGGACCATGTAGAGAAGGAAGCCGTTGAATTTCCTGAATTCCCGTTGTATATAACGGATATATACCACGCAGTAACACCCGTTTGCCTTCAGTGAATTCACTGTAGTGGCATGTGCTCAGATTGTCTTCCAGCATTTTAATACTTTGTTTATTATTTTTAATCTTATGTGTATGAGTGTTTTGCCTGCATGTATGTAAGTGCACCTGTATTGTGCAGGCCAGAAGAAAGTGTCAGATCCCCTGAAATTGGAATTAAGAATTGTTGTTTTCCACCATGTGGGTACTGAAAATCGGGTTCTCTGGAAGAATAGCAAGTGTTCTTAACCACTGAGCCATCTCTCTAGCCCATCCTCCAACATTTTAAAGACTTATTTATTTATATTTTATGCATATGAGTTTGCTTACATGCATGTTCATGTACCACATGTGTGCAATGCCTGTAGAGCTCAAAAGATGGCATCAGACCTCTTGGAACTGGAGTTATTGACAGTTGTTAGCTGCCTTGTAGGAGCTGGAACTGAACTCCTGTCCTCTGCATGAGCAGCAAATGGTCTTAACCACCTATCCATCTCTCCAACTTCTCCTGACGTTTATTAAAAGATAAATAATTTTAGTTGTGCAGAGAAGTCACAATGAAATGACAAAGACTTCTCCCACTTCACGCGTTTTCCAGTGTGCAGAGTGATGACGTATTCGTGGCTAGTAACAGTACCATTTATTTAACTGCAAACTTTATTTGGATTTATTTAATCAGTTCTTTTTTTTTTTTGAGACAGTCTTACTCTCTAGCCCAGGCTTACCTAGAGTTTGCAGCAATCCTCATTCCATAGCCTCTTAAGTGTTGAGATTACAGACATGAACTGATGAACTGTCATGCTTAACCATTTTGGGGCAATCATTTTGAGACTAGTACACTTTTCCAAACCAAAATACTAAATGTGCTTAGAATCATAACTCCTGATAAAAATTAGAACCATAGCTAAAGCTACAAAGGCCCATTCTTAACAACTGAGATTTGTAGTCAGAAAGAAGAAGTGGAACTAGCTGAGCTGTATGTCTTGAAAAAGCTTCGACTCTGAAACTGGAGTCAGTATTGCACCATTCTTCATCTAATTACATATGAGTTTCAGCATAACTTATATTTTCCTTTATTATCAAGATTCAACAAAGGCTCTTTTAAATCATATTATATTGACAAAACTATTAACTGTGATTCACTCCTGGGCTCAATGATGGACGGTATCTCTGAGACATTTGGCAGCAGTGTGTCAGTGGAAGTGAGTGTATACTGTTCTGGGAAATAGAAAACGTTTTCATAGATGCTACCTTGTGTATCTTGTCTCCCTCAAGTTTATTTCCTTACCCTTGAATGGTGGCCACATTAATTATTATATAAATTATGGTTTTTTTTTTATTCATTAAGTCATCCAACCAGTTATGTGCTCAGCACTGGCCCAAACTATATGGATCCACAGTCTGGTTCACCTGAGATAACCACGTTCTACTGCAGTGTTTAATACATAGGTGCTAATGTATTAAGGCATTAACACATTAATACATAGGCGTCCTTAGACTGCTCAGCAAAGAACCACAGAGCTCGGTCACAAGGTAGAGAAGACTGAAGCAAAAGGCACAGAGGCAGGTATTATTTTGATATTTTGAGTGTTCCTGTTCAGATGCAGGAAATGTCCTGCCCTAGAAGGCATGGCCAGGACTAGGGCGGAGAGGATGCTTAGAGAGCCAAAGACCTCGAATGCCAACCAAGGGATCTGGATTCTCCAAGAAGATGGGAAATCCGCAACAATGTTTGTGCTTTGAGAAAATGAGCTGGAGGGACAGATGTGAGGCAGGAGGATCAGAGGGAGCTTTGGGGAAGAAGTGGTTTAGCTACCACACATAGAGACCATCTTCCTATTTTTTGATGGGTCAACATTCAAATCAAATCATCCTTTTAAGAGTAAGCTGAGACGCTTCTTCTTCTGAGGAGGCTCTCCCCTCCCCACTCTCAGACACACCTAGTCAGTTGTTCCCAAGCTCATTGTTCCTTACTTGATTATAGTATTTATCATGGAATGTGGTAAGGAGTGCTTTGCATGTCTGTCTCCCAATCACAGTGACACACTGTACTTGAGGTCAATATTGTAGTATTGGCTTTATGATATACTCCCATAAACACATCTCTATTATCAACTCACAGATTTTGATCATTGACAAGATTGAGCCACCGTCATCCACATAAGTTGCTCAGGGGCTTACAACTTCTTTCTTACTTAGGTCAGAGTCTGTGTCTTATTCATCTTGGTATCTTCAGAATCTAGGGCAGTATCTGGTACAGGTATCTGCTCAGATGTTGGATGCGTGAGGAAAAGCAGAATGACTAGCTGGTCATTAATAGAGTGAGAAATTGACCTTCCCCCAAACTGAACAGTCACAATTACCCAAGCCAGTTCTTACAAAATTCCACACATAGTCAATTTTAGTTTCTAAGTATGAGTGTCTTGGGACTGGAGAGATGGCTCAGCAGATAAGAGCTGTTCTTACAGAGGACCTGAGTTTGGTTCCCATCACCCACATGGTGGCTAAGAATCATCTGTACTCCGGTTCCGGGGGATCCAACACCTTCTTCTGTCCTCTCTGGGCACTGCCTGCATGGGTGCACTTACATAAATGCAGGCAAAGCACTCACACACATAAAATAAAATTTTGAAAAAGTGTTTTAGTTTGAAGGGTTATCTAATTTTGTGTGTATGTGTGTTTGTGTGTGTGTGTGGGGGGGTGTTTGTGTATGAGGGTGCCGCTGTATGTGCGCATGTGAATGCAGAAAACCAGAGGTCAACTTTAGGTGTTCCTCAGGTGCTATCCACCTTCTGTTCTGAGAAAAGGTCTCTCAGTCACCTGGAACTTACCAGGCACGCTAGGCTGTCTAGTCTACTGGACACCAGGGAGATTTGTCTCTACCTCCCCAAAAAGGTCTCTCAGTCACCTGGAACTTACCAGGCATGCTAGGCTGTCTAGTCTACTGGACGCCAGGGAGATTTGTCTCTACCTCCCCAACACCAGGGTTACAAACACCTGTCACCACAACCAGCTGGGATTTTCTGGTTTGTTTGTTTGTTTTTTGAGGCAAGGTCTCCCGGTAGCCACAGCTGGCCTGGAACTTGTTATGGAGACCAGTCTGGCCTTGAACTCACAGAGATCTTCCTGCCTCTGCCTCTGGCGTGCTGGAATTAAAGGCGTGTGCCACCATGCCCAGCTTACAACCAGCTTTTAAAATGTGGGTTCTGGAGCATCAAACCCAGATCCTCATGCTTGACAGACAAAACTTTATTGATGGAGCATCACCCCAGCATGGGCTATCTAATTTTTGTGACAAAATAAGTCCTTTTAAAAATTTTGTTGTTCAAAGTATTGTGTGTTTTTATTGACAACAAATTAAAATAATTGATATTGTATGGGTATACTTGTTTCCACTGAGGAAAGACTAAGTTTTAGGGGCTGATCTTCTCACTGTGAGTAGCTAGAGAGGATAAATTAAATATTAAACAACAATAACAGTAACAACAGCCTCGAAATCTACAGTTGCTGTAGAACTGGGAAGGCTGTAAGGAGTTGTGGGGTTTCAACCTGTAGAGGACTCATGCCCATGAGGTGGTGTTACTTTTCTGCTACTAGAAGAGCTCATTTGAGCTCAGGTTCTGGAGACTACAAGAGCATCATAACGAGGAGGCTGCAGAAACAGCTCATTTGGCGAATCTGGTGACATGCTTGCATGTATGCCTGAGACGTGAGTTTGAATGCCTAGGTCACCATCCACTGAAGACTTTGCATTACTTTAACCTCATGATTAAACACGTGTGGTCACATGTGGAGGAAGTAAGCTAGAGGAGGCATCTTTGTTTTATAGGACCCCAGCTCTGCTGGAACTGACCCAGCCCTTCCCCACTGTTCTATCGGGATCCAATCGCAGCACGAGTTTCAGAGGGAACAGACCGTGGCAAGAGGTGAACTTTGGTTCCTGCTTTTTCTTAAAAGTGACTTTTGATTCTGAGAGTCATAGTTGAGATGAAGAAACAGAGCCAGCAGTGGACAGTGATGGCCCAGGGTCCCAAATGGAGGGTAATGTGGTGGTTAATGCTTCAAGCAATTAGCTTAGACACAGTAGGACCATGCCTCGTGATAACACTGAACTAGAAACAGACCAGTTGTGAAGGCCCACTCTGAATGACTGCCAATCACTCAGGTGTTTTGAGGTTCCCATACCCTCAGCCTGGCTGCCTGCCCAAGCATGTGTGCATAACCTCTGGAAGGATGCAGTACCATGCTGTTCTCTTGACAGTGTCTACATTGAATTTCTGGCAGTAGGAGGTCACCAGGCAAACAAGGTGATAGAACCTGAGCAAACAACAAAAAACAGAAAACAGAAACAGATCCACAGTGCGAACCAGATCATGGGGCTTTTGAGGTTTAATGAACAGACATTAAAGTTATTTTCTAATATGTTAAAATTAGGAGGCCGGAGAGACGGCTCTGTTGGCAGAGTGAGTTAGGAGGCCGGAGAGACGGCTCTGTTGGCAGAGTGAGTGAAGTGCTTGCCATGCACGCATGGGAGCCCGAGTCTGGGCGCCTAGCGTGCATGTAAAAGGCGGACATGGCAGCACACACTTGCAGCATCAGCACTGCGGAGGCAGAGACAGGTAGATCCCAGGGTCTCAGCCTAGCCTACCTGGAGAGCCTCAGGCCGGGGAGAGACCCTGTCTTGAACAACAAGATGGAGAGCTCTTGAGGAACAACACTGATGTTCACATATGACCTTCACACATATGTGCATGCACACTCATACACATATGAAATTTAAATTATACTAAATGCAGAGAACGATAAATGGCAATAATGAAACAAAAAAGCTTTCATAACTAAAATACCTAATGCATCGTGTATGTATATATGTACGTATATAATCAGAGAGATCTGCTCTAAATACCAATGGAGTTAGGTTTTGAGTATTACTTTAAATATTCTAGGTACAGATTCCAGTGCACTATATGGCAGATTGCTTTGGTTTATAGTATAGAATAAAGGATTTGTCTTAAATAATGTTTTTTTTTCTTTATGTACCACATAAACCCTAAAGATTTCATGTATGAAAAAGGTGTTGGAAAAATTGATGAGGTTCAGTTAGCTTCACCACTGACTTGGACTTTTGATAGCTAACAACATTAACTAATCAAAATCTCCAATCCAAAACACACCTAAGAAGTTTTGATAGGAAAATACCAAGAAGCAAAACAGTGGATCCCCCAGTGCTCCAAATCAGAGGGTTTTAGGTTTGACTCCTGGATCTGCTTGTTAGTGGGTGGGCATCTTTAGACTCATTACTGACTGTACCAAATTACTCAGTCCTCTTCTAAAATAGGGATAGTTCTGGACAGGAGGGATGACTCAGTGGTTAAGAGCACTGGCTGCTCTTGCAGAGGACCTGGGTTCAGTTCCCAGCACCAACATGACAGCTAACAACTATCCGTAACTCCAGTTACAGAGGATCCAACACCCTCTTCTGATCTCCACAGGCTTTGTGTGAGAGGGTTGTGCTTACATACATGCAGGCAATACATTCATCCATGTAAAATAAGATAAAAATAATAAAATATTTTAATTATGGGTAAATTCTTGCTTTGTTGAAGCTATTATGAAGACTAGGATACATATAGAAAATCCCCCAGAACAGGAGGTCTCAGAGAGGACAGAGTGACTGGTGCAGGAAGAGGCTCTTCGGCCACCCTCCCACTGACCCCTCCCACTGACCCCTCCCACCCCCACTGCTGGGCTCTGCCAGCTGCCTCCATTCACATGTGTCCCTTTGTGCTTCCTACTTTGCTTCATACCCTTCGCTTGTGTTATTTTAAGAGAGAAAAACAATCTCTCTCATGCAGTTAATTACAATTAAGTGTAAGCAAGGATTTTAAAACATCACTAATTTAAGCATGTCCTGAGAATATGAAGACTGACCTTTAACTTTTTCAAGGTGTCAAGAATAAAACACCATTATGGACTGTCCAGTCAAGATCAAAGACATTTATTAAGTTTTTGCTTTTGTCCCAGAGAAACGGTTGTAGCTTTATGTGTGTGTGTGGTTGATATGAAAGAAAGACAGTCTAGAAGAACCCAGAGTTATTAGAAAGCCACAAGAGTCACTTGGAGGTGAGGGTTCTGACAGAGGAGGGCTTTTGGGTTGATGACCTGTATTTTTTGTTCATTTTTTCCTCTCTTCTACACTTTCGTTTTTAAGGTTGAAATGTCTGCTAGACCTTATCTTGTTGAAGACAAACACAAGCTATGCAAAATCGAAAAAGTCAATGTCTGCTTTACTACTAATACAAGTGATTCTGAAATACCTCTTAGATGAAATGCTGCTTAATAAGTATGATTTGCCAAGTGACTTTCACTAGAGGAACAGACGCATTCAAGAACAATTTTTACAGCCAAAATATATGAGCACTTCCAATTTTCAGTCTATGTTCTTCAAATATTAGTAGTCATGAGAATTTTAATGTTTGCTTTTTTCATATAAAAAGAAATTGAGCCTTTGTTCTTTACTTACAACTATTTAGACATTCCTTACTTGATCTCCCTCTGTGTATTTTCTGACTTGACTTTAACATCTTGCTTTTAAAAGGGTGGTGTTTTTTTTTTTTTCTAGGTTAACTTCAGAAAAATAAAGAAAGGTAGTCAGAGAGCTCTGTATTATTTTCTGCATTAGCATATTAGTTTGTCATTTCTTTCTTTGTATATGTGTATATGTTCAGGTATCTGGGCATGCATGTACATGTAAACACACACACACACGCGTGCGCGTGTATGTGTGTGTGTGTATGTGTGTGTGAAGACAACCTTCAGTGTTGTCTTCAGGAACATCATCCTTCTTATTTTTTAAGACAGGGTCTCTCAATGTCCCAGAATTCACCAATTAGGTTAGACTGGCTGGCCAGCAAAGCCTAGGGATCCCTGTCTCTGCCTCCTCAGTGCTGGGGTAACAAGCACACACCAGATGCCTGGCATTTTCACATGGGTGCTGAGGATCCAACTCAGATTCTCATCCTTGTGCTATCTCTCCAACCAGTCTTTTAAATATTAAAACAAACTCTAGTGAACTAGAGTTGAACTACAAAAAGTGTTAGTCAACTTAAGTGATTAAAATGTATTTTGCAGTTTAGATTATCATCCCAAAGAAAGCATTTCTTTTTTTACTGTTTTTTGCTTTTTCCTTCTTGCAAATAAAATTTAATTCAATAACTATGCATGGGTCACTATTTGAAACTAGGTGCTGTGCTTTGGCCACTGACATTGTGAGCATGTTATCAATTCCTATGTTTAAGAAGGTTCTGGGTTCCGGTGTCCTGAGTCCTCCCAGTATACTAAAGACTTTGAGAGAGATATCTCCATAGGTTAGTTTGTATTTTCTTGTTGTTTACCTTCTTTTTTGTCTCCTCCTACCCTAACCCTTGCCCTCCATTTTTTTAAGAGAAACTTTCAGAACAATTATCAATTTACAGAAATATTGGAAAGACAAAGATTTAATATACTCTATACCGGGTTTCCCCAGATTACTAGATTACTAACATCTTTCCTTAACAGAGTGTATGTAATTATCATTAATGAGTGAGCATTATTATCTTTTTTAGTTTTTGTTTATTTATTTTATGTCTATCAGTATATTGCCTACATATGTCAGTGTACCTATGTCATGCAATGTCTTAGGGGGACAGAAGAGGGCATCAGAGCCCCTGGAACTGGAGTTACAAGTGGTTGTTAGCTGCCATGTGGGTGCTGGGAATCCAACCTTGGTCTTCTGCAAGAACAGCCAGTGCTCTTAACTGCTGAGCTATCTCTTCAGCCCCAAGCATTATTATTAACTGAAGTCTCTACTTCTTTCTCATTTCCTAAGTTTCTCCCTAATGATCTGGTTCTACCCCAGAGACTCCTTTAGGAGATCACATTACATTTTGTCTTCATGTCTCCTTAATATTCCTCATCTGTGGGTTTTTCCAAATTCCTCCTGAGGAGGAAGGGGTCATTTGTATCCCACTCTGAACCCAGAACTCCACTCTGATCCTAGAACTCCTCGGTTCTAATGTAGCAAAGAAAAGATAGAATGGTTAAACGCATATTTAAAAATAGATGGAATATTCTATTTTGTTAGACACAACAACGGTAGGAGCAGAATTAGCATTGTTAATAGAGGTACATATCACATGCTAGAGGGGGCGAAGGAAGGGTTAGAAAAGGAAGAGGAAGAAGTGGGGACCAACAGATACTAGAAAGTTTCTTGTAGGTAATATCTGAACTGAGTTTTCAACAGAGTGTGGTGAACAACATTAGCATCCCAGGGAGAAGTCACAGTCTGAGTTACCAATGGGGACATAAAATAACAGCGTGTTTAAGGAACTGCCTGGAAATCCGAGCTGGGAGTGTCAGAGTTGAGAAACGAAGCAGAAATGCATAGGACAGGAAGGCACCCGGGTGTCATCATAAGGTCTAAAAATGCAAAGTTAGGGTACCTTGGCAGAGATCACAGGGTTCAATAACTAAGAAAGGGTTAGGCTGGGGAGGTTCATAGTTAGTATGCTCAGGAAAGAGATCTATCATCCTAAAGGGGCAGTGGAAGTAGACAGGTGAAGGTGGACGTTCAGATATTGCCTCAGCACAAATAAAGCTCTCAGCTTGCTGAGCCTGTGGGTTGACCAAGAGTTGGTAATGCAAGATTAAAGAGCAGGTTATATGAGACCTTGAAAATGGCTGCCTGGGCTGAGATGCCCTTTGGTCAAAGCGAAGTCCAAGCAGCTATTTGCCCTCTAGTGGCAACCACAAAGTCTTTTCTACTTTGCAGGAGACAGAACTGGAGTCCACAGTCTAGAAAAGAGTCTGCTTAGGAAGCTAGTGGTCATTATATTTCATGAAGCTGTTTGATTTAGTATCTAGGTTTAATTTATGCAAGCTTCCTGTGAATTAAGTGAAGCCTGAGGAAAAAGATACATTTTAACAATAGAAATCTGTCATATGTAGCACTAGGTTCCATCACTCTTACTGAAGTCACTAAATTTAACACTTTTCAATATGACATTTAGTAGACTTTGAGCAGAACGTAACATTATATCATAAATGACAATTTTAAGATTTTTAAGTGCAGTGTTTTATTTCAAATATACAGTGTAGAAATACATTTGGTGAAGTTAGTTTCCTTGCTTACCCAAGAAACTATTTTAGACTCTGATGTGTTCATTTAGATCTTACCTTTTGTATTTAGAGAATTTTGACCCCTCTGCCTAGCATTATAGAAATTCCAGTTCATTACCATCAACCCTCCCCCCATAAGTGGTTTACATCCTATTGAGGTGCCTTTGCTATAAGCTTTCAATCTTTCAAATGTACAGTCTTCTGAGAAGCAACACTTTCCTTGCCTTCGCTGAAGGCATTTCACAGAAACATCTCATTATTTATTTATAAGGGTAAGTCTCCAGAATAAGGTAACGTTACCACCGGTCTTCCCTTGCCACTGTGCACGTGGACACATTCATAATTGATAGAACCATCTATCCCTGTGTAGCAGCTAGAATAAATCTAAGGTTAGATCTCTGGAACAGCAAATTGTGTTCTCATATTTGTTAAGAAATGAATAGGGACACCATTTAAAAATGCTCCATGGGCAGTGTGCATATGGACTGGTTAGAGGGAGGACCATGGTGCTGAAAAGCAAACTTCAAAGAACTCCAGTCTGGAGGAGCATTTCAAAGCATGCCTGGCTAAGAAGGTGCTTTTAGGTGTCTTTCTGAGTTGTCTCTTAATCATTGACACCTGTGCCAGCATTTTCTTTTATGCAAGTAAGCCCTCAAAAAACTGAAAGTCTTTGGGAACCAATAGGCTTAAACTGCTTTAGGAGATGCTGAGCCAACGAAAGGGGACAGGTGAGGGCTTTTCTTGGGTGCTTCTGTCCAGGTCTCTTGGACAGAAAGTGATGTCACTAGAGTTCTCGTCCATTTAAAAGATTGATCGAGGAAGAAGAGGACAGCACAGAGTTACTGACCAGGGGGATATTCATTCATTCATCCATTCATTCATCCTATTTTCCTATTAAAGAACAGAAAAGCAGGTTACAAAATATATACATGGTGTAGTAATGTCATTTCTGTAAGAACAAATAAAACTCCACATGATTCCTGTATAGATTTATTTACAAATTATTAACAAAGACACATAAAAATAAAAACATTTAAAAAACCCTACTTTTACAAAGATAAATCAGGAATAGAAAGTTAAGTGAGGGAGCATTAAAAGTACCCACATCTCCCAATCTGAGACTATTCCTGCTAACATTTGGAGTAAATCCAGGTGTCTTTATAATTAAAGCATGTGGGGCTGGAGATACAAGGCCAGCCTGGACTACATAGGGAGTGCCAGAGCAGCTTGGGCTACAGGGTGGGATCTTGTCACAAACAGACAAATAAGCAGACAAACAAGGATACCTTAAAACAAGGATACAAATGGTTTGTCCTTCACTTTTCTCCCTTCTTCCCCTTCCCCGTCTCTCTCTCGTGGTGCTGGAGAGAGAACAAGGGTGTCGAGTACACTAGGACAAGCGCTCTGCCCTTGAACTGTGTCTCCAGCCCCACATGCTTTCTTAAATGCAACACTGTAGGAAACTGTTTGTAAATATCAAGTGCTTAATTTGGGTTTTCAAAATTATTAGAATTCCTATATGAATTAGAAAAATGTAAAAATAAATGTTAATCCTATTTTAGAGTAGTTTAAATTTTCTGATATGTTAAAGCAGCCAAGATCCATAAAAGATTGGTTTATTTTATTACACGTTTTTAAAGCTTCTATAGTTTTTAAAAAATAGTTTTAAAAAAGGAAACAGTGCTTAAATATGATTAAAGACACATACCAAACTCAGTTAAAAGATTCACCGTTTATAGGAACTTGGAACGTGGTAAGTGTTCAATAAACAGAAGGCATTATTATTGTAAGTATATGAATTTATTAAAAGACAGCAAGAAAGTTCTTCAAAATTGGACTTTAATTATATAGTCTAATAAACCCATGGCTATACCTATAAAATGCACCTATAATATTAGTCATAATTATAATAGACTTGTAATATAAAAAGATTTCTGAAGGTGGGAAAAGATGACAATGTCTCAAAGAAAAGGATACTTTATATCATGCAAGTAAGAGAGGAAATTGGTACTTTCTGGATGATAATGTGCCAGTAAATACCTAAAACGATCTTAAAATATTTATGTCATTGAATCCAGGAATTCTGGGCTTAGAAAATTATCTGAAGGAAACCATTATAAATATTAGCATGAATTCCTTTAAAGACATAGTATCTACATTTACAAAAACTTATCCTAAAGAAAACGTAATGTATGCATGGGTAACAAGACACACCTGAGGTTAATTATGCAGTTTTGTAATAAAAAATTGGCAAGAACCTAAATTATCACCAGTAGCAATAAGTAAATTTTGACACTTCCAGACAGGAGGCTTATGACGGAGGAGTGAAGAGAGGAAAAGACACCATCCCAGTGTTTCTAAAATACAGAATGAGAACTGCAGTGCAAACATTCGGAGAAATAAGATTGCATTTTCATTTGCTTGAATAACCACAAAAATAATCTAGAAAGGTACTCAAGAAAATATTCATGGTGGCATCTGTGGGTAGGAATGGGAAATTTCTATTTTCATTTAGTGTTTGTATCACATTAAGTCATTAGTTATTTTTAAAAACAAATGAAAGAAATGAATGGAGGTTAAACCAACACCAACAAAACACAACCTTAGGAGAGGCTGGAAGGCTGAGAACCTTCCAGACCCAAACTGAAAAACGAGAACACGAAACTTACTGTGCTTTTTCTTCTTCTTCTTTGAAAATATGAAAGTACTTTTACCCCCTATTAGCAATCTCATATCTGAAAAAACATCTGACATATAGTAAGTAATCAATCATTTTAGAGGATAGATGAAATCAATGAAGGTTTTAAAGTTCATCTCCAAAGAATTACAACTCATTCTTAGAATTCTTTTTGCTAGAAATAACTAACATGAAAGATCAAAAAATGGCTGTTTTAAATGTGTGCTTCTTTCTTCAGATTTAATTCTAAAAGGGCTGTAAAATAGATTTCTTATTATTATTATTATTTGAGGTAGGGCCTCAGTTTGTAGCCTGGGCTTGACCCCACTGTATATTCCAGGCTGGACTTGAACTCTCACCAATCCTCCTTTTCTGCCTGCCAACTGCTGGGATTGTAGAAATGAACCACCATACTCAACTTTAGAGCAGATTATTAAAGAAAGACAAAATCAGACATCATAAAGTCACCCCAAGGCCTCACAGGGGATCGTAAACCAGGTTGCCATTTCCATTCAGTAGTGTTCCACATCACTGTTCTTTATCTTGCCAATGAGAGATAGGAGGATGGTTCGATGTGGTCACAGCTAAACTGTGGCAGTTACTGTAGGATGGAAGACATTGATCTCACAGAAGGTGCAAGAAACCATCAAAATCTAGCACCAAATAGGCAAGTATTTTTAAAAACAACCTAGCGCTAGTATTAGAGTTAGCAGGGGGTGGGGGTTCCCGGGCTTCTTTAGAAATGAAGCCCACAAAACGAGCTGGTGACTGTATATTAGATCAGTGGCTCTGAACATTGACTGTACATTACATTCACCTGGGAACCCTTAGGAATACTGGTGGCAGGGCTGACTCTCAGGGCTGCAGATGAGATTCTTGTAGGGCGGAACCCAGGGCTTCCTGTTTTTAACTATAGGAATACTGCTATGGATGAAACCAGGTTGAAAATATGCACATTGGGTGGGCTGAGAAGAATGAAGGGATGCTTCCATTATCAGACTTGAAAAGAGATCTTAATCAGCTGGACCTAGCTATTATAATTTATGCAAATATAACAAGTTCCAGGCTTCACTTCATTCTTTTTTTATTCTCCCATCTCCCTAGCCCAGACTACACAAACTTCCATGCTTGAGTATATTGTTTCCTATTCTCTCTCTCTCTCTCTCTTTCCTCACCCACTCTCTTCCCCGACTTCTTTCTCTTACCCTTCTCTCTGTCTCCATTCCATTCTTCCCTAATTTTTTCACTTGTAGCACTGAAAAATGGTTCTTCTCTCAAGGACTCTGCTTTTTTACTACTATAATTTAGCTCTGTTTGTCTAAGATCCCCATGTTAAAGGCATGGTGCCCAGGGTGGTGTTACTGGGAGCAGTAGACCTTTAAAGGGAGGGGGGCCCTAGTAGTCGGTCATTGGGGGCATGACCTGAATGGAGACTGGGAGACCCTGTGCTCTTCTTATCTTGTCCCCACCATGAGGTGGGCATCTTTGTTCCATTGTGTACTTCTCGGTGTGACATGGGCCCATCACAGGCCCCAAAGCAAGGAGGTGAGCTTACCATAGACTAAAATCTCCAAAACTGTGAGGCAAACTGAATGTATTCTCTTTATATGTTGATTATATTAAACATTAATGACAGGAATGTAAAGCTGACTAACAACTGTAGTATATAGTGATTTTTCTCATTGCTCTGACTAAACATCTGAGAAAAGCAACTTAAGGAAGGAAGTATTTGTTTTGGCTCACAGTTTCAGGAGGACCAGTCCACCCTGCAAGGAAGAAATGGTGACACAAGCATGAGGCAATTGGACACACTGAATGGGTTATCAGGAAACAGAGTTGAACGGGATATAGGGCAAGGCAATAAGCCTCAAGGTCCAGCTCCAGTGATCCACTTCTTCTAGAGAGACTCCACCCTTAAAGGTTCCACAACCTTCCAAAACAGTGCTGTTAGCTGGATACCACACGCTCAAACCAGTGAGCCTATGTGAGGTATTTCACATTCGAAGCACAGTGAGGTTTATTGTTCAGTGTCTCAAATTTTCTCGATTTGGCTTCTGCTCTGAACTGGGTCATCATCTAAATGATCTAAATCGTGCCACTAGTCATTTACACAGATTTTGTTGGTACTGACAGCCTTTAACTTTCTTTTCTGGAACTGTAAGTTCTCTGACTTACCACTGCCATCTCTTGTAGTTTCCAAACAGATTCTGTAATGGAAAGCAAACAGAATCTCCCTCCCTCCCCTGCTCTCTTTGCCCAGCATAGCTGCTTTGCCTGCTATTTGCTTTCCTTCATTCATACACCCCCTCAAGGCCTAAAGCAAAGTTTTGGTAGATCTCTCTCTCTCTCTCTCTCTCTCTCTCTCTCTCTCAACTATGATTTTGGTGTTTTCCATAAGCTCACCTGGAAATTTATAGTATGATGTATACACAGGCAATATCATGACATTATGTGCGTTCTATCTCAGAAGATACTGCACAGAACTCTTCTGAGCCAAATAACTGCCATCTTCAAGACTTCAGCTGTGTCTCCTTGCAAAGGATCATCACAGTTAGGTTTGTAAAGCAGGGTCACTGGCTCCTTACCTGAGTATCCAGTCCTCTCAACCAGCTGTATGTAAATTTGCCCTAATCACAAATGGCTCCTTAATTTTTTTAACTATTAAGTTTTCTTATCTCCCTTCTAAAGCAGCAGCCATACATCATAAAGGCCACCAGCCACCAAGCCACCTCTGCTTACCTTACCATCAGGGAATATGAACAGCTGCCTAACCATGATGAGGACTCACCAGTATAACCCATTCTAGCCTCATGTGTCATCCCCCAGCCCCCCCATCATCACCCATAGAATCAGCCTGAAGTAGTCAGAGCCCCTTTGCCCCATGACACTAAAGGCTGGAATGTAAGTTGTGACTGTAAGGAAATCCCCCAGCAATTCCAGGACTCAGGACTGACAGACACCTTAGCCAAACTTCCAGAATTCACAAGCATTTGTGAAAAGGGACTGACTTGCAGCTTCCCAACAAGAGAAACTTCCTGATGCCAGGTGTTAACTATCTCCTCTGTTATGGGGATCCCCTCCCCATAAAAAGGCCTACTGGGCATCTGGGCTTTGCCGGGCTCCTCTTCCCTACCTGGGGAGGCTAGGCTCAAGCTAGCTTTCCTCATTTCCCGATCTGGGAAGCTAGACCCGTGCCCTTTTATAATAAATCAGTTCAGTTAACTCTCCTGCGTAGTCTTTCATTTGTTTCTGCTGGGTCTTGGAACCAAATCTTACACCCAGGTCCTCTCTCAGAGCAGCCAGGGCTCTTAACTGCTGAGCCATCTCTCCAATCCCAAAGTTCCATGGTGCATCCTCTTTATTCCTCTAGCTGTTGGTGGATATCTAGTCTGGTTCCTTTTCTCACCTACTCTGAATCGTGTGAGCATCTGAAGAGGGCTGAGCCCTTGGGATATACCCTCGGGGGTGATACAGCTGGGTCATAGGGTGATTCATTTTTAGTTTCCTGATGCACCTTGGATTCACACTTCTAGTTTGCACTCTTCACATAGTACGGGCTCTAAAATGCTTGTGCAGTGAACGAATGTCACATTGTCACATGTAGAAAACAGTTTTCAAGGATGATAAAACTGCAATGACAGGTAAGCTCATAAAAGCTTGAAGGGATGCTTCCCCAGGTCGCCTCATCTTAGGAACACAGAAAGGAAGGTCCAGCCGGCAATCCCAAGGCAGATTTAAGGATGTCTTCTCTAATGGCTGTCACACCTCCAGCAACACTGCATCATCAGCACACTTGAACCCCACCCCAAGCAAGCACTCTAGGAGATGCTCAAGAATTCAAGGGCATTCTGGGTTTTTGACTCATGCCTGCACTCCGACTTCACTGGCTCTTGCGCCATGGATTATTCACGGACCTTTTACAGTCCTTAGCAAGTTCCAAGGAATACTGAATGCTTAGGGTCCTGAAAAGGCCGTAACTCAGCTTTTGGGTATCTGGAGAGCATTGTGCCATGGACACCAAAGAAGAAGGCAGGGAAGACAAAACCAGAGTCCTTCCCGCCCTTTGTCTTTGTTTCAATCTGGACTCCTAAGGGCACGGTCTGCAGCACCTAGCAATGGAGGCAGGGCAGCTGGCCGGGAGCCTGACTCAGATGGGCCGCTCCCCTGCTCAGCGCTGAGCTCTCCCCGGCACTCGGATCCCTGTTTTCGGCGACACCCAGCGCATCGCGGAGCCCCAGCAGGGCCACGGGGAACTCGCGAGCACTCTCACGGGGCCCTTTTAAAATCAGCAGCTCGGGGCAGGGGCTGGAGCACGGATCCCTCGGGACCGATCCCGGCCCTCCCACCCCAGCTCCGGCCCGCGGGAGAGAGCTGCGCGGGGCGGCCGGAGCTGCCCGGGGCGCGCGGCCCGGAGTCGGCGCATTCCTGCACCCCGCGCCAGCGCCTCCGCGCTCCCCGACAGCTGATTCATTGGCTCGGCTGCCCAGACTGCCTGGCGCCGGCCCCGTGACGTCACCCATTCACCCAGCCCACCTCCTCCCTCCGCCGGCGCCGGCCGGTCGGTCGCCTTGACAACACAGACGCCAGCCCTCACAATGACTTCCAGCTGGAGCAGCCTGCGGCTTGCTAGCAGGGCTTGGGAACGCGGGGCTGGCTTTCTTCCTCTCCTGCCTGCCTCCTCCCCTTCCTCTTCCTCCTCCTCCCCCTCTCCTCCTCCTCCCCCTCTCCTCCTCCTCCCCCCCTCCTCCTCCCCTTCCTCCTCCTCCCCCTCCCTTCTTCCTTCCTCTTCTTCCTCTCCCCCCTCTCCCTCCCCCCCTCCTCCTCCTCCCTTCTTCCTTCTTCCTTCTTCCTCCTCCTCCTCCCTCCTCCTCCCTCCTCCTCCCTCCTCCTCCTCCTCCCTCCTCCTCCTCCTCCTCCTCCTCCTCCTTCCTCCTCCTCCTTCCTCCTCCTCCTCCTCCTCCTCCTCCTCCTCCCCCCTCCTCCTCCTCCTCCTCCTCCTCCTCCTCCTCCTCCCCCTCCTATTTGTTTTTTCCCAGTTTGCCACATTTTAATGACTCCATAGTACACTGACCTGGCATCAGTTTTAAGTTGGCCTTGAAACAGTTCGTGTTACACCAGCTGACCTGATTGTCAGCTCTCCACTCCTTGGGGTGATTGCCAACAGGAGAGAGAGACTCAGTTCTCTTCAGATGTTTGCTGCTTCCATACAGCGCAGGAAGTGGCTCCGCTAGCTAAAACAGCACTACCATTTTTCCTTCAGGCTCTGCAGGTCCCTCCTGCCCGAAAAGGCACTGGTTATACTTTTTCAGGGCTCAGGTCCCAGTTTTTTGCAGCGTGCAGACTAGCTTCCGGTAAGGTTTCTGTCTCCCTGGGCTCAGTGATTTGCAGGGTCCATCCCAGGCTAGGTCAGGCAGATTTGCTAGAGGTTGAGTTCAACCCTTGCAGCAAGGATGCCTGTAGAGTACAGGTTCCTGCCAAAAGGCAAAAGAGGAAAAATCCATTTTCATTAGAGTGAAAATAGTAACCTCAGCTCACTATGCCTGAGTGCCAATCACTTCTCAAAAGCACAAAACTTGCTTTAAAGGGTGTTTGCACTATCACCTGTGTAAGAACATGATTTAGGGGCCTGGAGAGAGCTCAGCAGAGGACCTGGGTTTGAGTCCCAACACCAACATGGCAGTTAACAACTGGCTGCAACTCCAGTTCCAGAGGATCCAACACCCTCTTCTGACCTCTGAGGACACAGGATGACAGCAAGCACTGACACACATGCAGGCAATACACATATTAGTGCATCTGGTCCCTTAAGGTCTCATGCTTAGATTTCAAACCTACTGAAGGCAGGGCATAACTCTGCTGAGCCATCTTGTCAGCCCTATCTTATATACTTTTAAAAAAATACAGTTTATCTATCTATCTATATGGGACACTAATATATATATATATACATATATACACACATATATATATATATATATATATATATATATATATATATATGAGACACTAAAGTTAATATATATAAAGTCTCCCATGGAGATTTTCATTTACGTGGTCAGGGAGGTGGCCAGGACATCACTTACATGAAACTTCATATTGTGAATTACAGAGTCATCGAAACTTGTGAAGATTGTTTGGAGGCCTCCTGTACATTTCTCTTGTGTTATAGTAGGCAACTGTTTAAACAAATTCTGGTCTATTCAGAGCACAGACTACCACCAGTTTTTCCCAGAAGTAGGAGTAACTTGTATAGCTCTCAAGAGAATTGTGCTGAGTGTTATTCTCAGAGGGTCCCAAACTGTAAGACTCAATGGATAAAGCAGAGCTAGGACTAGTGGCACATACTTGTAATCCCAGCACTTGGGATACAGGGGCAAGAAGATCATCAAAGTTTGAATCTAGCCTGATCTATACAGTGGGTTCCAGGCAAGCCAGGACGACATAGCACAAGCGGACAGACTAGGATACTACAGGGTAGATTAGAAAGGGGCGTGGCAAAGTGAGAAGAGCGGAGTAAAACAGAATAGAGCGGAATACTGTCCAAATGACAGAAGTAAAGAAATGAGGAGCAACTGCCAAGATGGCGAAGTTGAGATGGTGTGAGGAGAATCCTATCGCAGGAGCAGGCCTTTGTGAGACGTCATATCACAGGAGGGAGGTCTTTGTGCTATTGGACTATTTCTGAATCTTCATCCAGTTGGGCTTCCACGGGGGATAAGAGACCTAGGCATGCTTTAGCTTGGTGCTCTTTGCCTGCCTTTATTCTTGCGCTGTGACTGGTTAAGATAGAACCAATGATGAAAACCCAGTGAGGAGTGCAGGAGGCATCTTCAAATCTTCACACATTTCTGTGGCTCTGTGACTCACAGTACAATTGACTTTTGTATGTTAAATTTCTATTCTGGGACCTTCTGAACTTTCCTTTAGGGATTTTAAGACTTTTGTTGTTCTTTTTTTAAATGTGTTGGTAGATTCTTCTGGAGTTTTTACAGAGAATCATCTGCAAAGAATATATTTTTGTTAAATATATTCATTTATTATTTTAAAATTTTATTTGCTTTTTTATATGTATGAGTGTGTTGCCTGCATGTGTGTAAGTGCATCCGTATCATGCAATGTCCTTCAGAGGTCAGAAGAAGGCATTGGATGCCCTGGAACTGTAGTGATAGATGATTGTTAGTTGACATGTGGGTGCTGGGAATTGAACCCAGGTCCTCTGCAAGAGCCTTCAGTGCTTTTAACCGTTGAGCCATCTCTCCCAGCCATTTATTATTTTTATTTTATGTGAGTGTGTTGCTTACATGTATGTAAGTTCACCTGGGTCCTGAAATGCCTGCACAGATTAGAAGAAGGCATCGGATCCCCTGGAACTACAGTTATAGATGGTTGTTAGCCACCAATGGGAGCTGGGAACTGAACCTGGGTCCTCTGCAAGAGCAGTCAGTGCTCTTGACCACTGAGCCATCTCTCCAGCTGTTTTTTGTTGCTGTTGTTTTTTTTTACTTTACCTGCCCATCGCTTTCTATAGTATGGCATTTTAAAATTTGTTTGATGATTTGTTTCAGACAGGGGGTCTCTCTACATTGCCCAGGCTGGTCTTGAACTTCTGATCTCAAGTTATCTTCCTGTTTTCATCCCTTGTGCAGGGACTACAGGGCACTGTGCCTGGCTGGTTACCAGGGCAACACTGAGTAGCAGTCATAGGATAGGACATCTTTGCTTTGTTCCAGATCTTAGGAGCAAGTCATTCAACTCTTCTCATTAAATGTAAAGTTAGATGTAAGCTTTATTTTTTATATAAGTTTTATTATCAGTTTGAGGAAGTTCACTTTATTCCTCATTTTCTACGAATTTTTATTATGAATGTATGTTGAATTTTGTCAGTTAATAGGATTATGCGGAGGTATTTTTTTTAGCCAGTTAATATGGTGGATTATATTGATTGATTTTTGAATGTGGAACCAGCTTTTTATCCCTGGAATAAACACTCGTCATGGTATATAATTTTGTGCTGATACAGTGCTGAAATCTATTTGCTAATATTTGTTAAGGATTGCTATATTTGTGTTCATGAGGGATATTGGTCTAGAGCTCTCTCTCTCTCTCACACACACATACTTTTGTGTTGTTTTTGTCTGGAATTGATATGAGTGAATATTGATTTCCTAAAATTATTTGAAAAAATCTTCCTGTCTATTTTATTTTGGGGGAGAATGTATGTAGAGTTGATATTACTTCTTTTATAAATGTTTGGAAGAATTCTACGGTAAAACAATCCTGACTTAGAGACTTTTTTTTCTGAAGTTTTGAAATTGCAGATTTAATTTCCTTAATAGTTACAGTGCTACTGAGATATCTCACTGTAGAACTGTTCCAGTTTATCTTGCTTGGCATTCATGTACAGTTTTATGAATCTGTTGGTTTATGGCTTTTGCCATATTTGGGGAGTTTTCAGTAGTTCTTTCTTTCAAATACTTGTCTGCCTCATTCTCTCTCTCCTTCATTCCTAGCCTCTGAAGACATGAAATTTGGATGTTTTGTGCTGGTCTGTGTTAGTTTATATCACTATGCCAAGATACCAGAGGCAATCAGCTTCCATGGAGAAAGGTTATTTTTGTTTAGGTTTTAGAAGTTTCAGTCTGAGTCTCTCGGTCCGGTCCCATTCATTGTCTTTGATGGGTATTGAGGCAGATTACAGTGGGGAATGCCTGGCAAAGGAGGGTCACTTCAAAGTAGCTGGTGAGCAAAAAGAGAAAGAAATTTGCTGGGGTTCCAATGTCCCCTGTAAGGTCATGCAGCCGCTGAGCTGCCTGCCCACTAAGCCTTGCCTCTTAAAAGTTTCACCATCTCTCGGACATGCCATAGGCTGAGGACCAAACCTCTAGCACAGAGACTTTTGAAGGTGTGATGGCTAGTTTTGGTTGTCAACCTGACACACCTAGGAAAAGGAAAGCTCAAGGGGGGGATTGTCTCCATCATCCTGGCCTGTGGCCATGTCTGCAGGGCATTTTCTTGATTTACAATTGATTTTGGAGAGCCCAGATCACTGTAGGTGGTGCCATCCCTAGGTAGGTGTGCCTGGGCTATATCAGGGGGGTAACTGAGCATGAGCCTGGCAGCGAGCCATAAGCGGTGTTCCTCCATGGTCTCTGCTTCAGTTCCTGCCACCAGATTCCTGCCCTGGCGCGGCCCTGGCTTCCCTCGATGATGGACTGTCACATGTAAGCTAACTGTAACCCTTTCCTTCCCCAAGTTGGTTTCGGTTGTGTTTTATCACAGTAACAGAAAAGCAAACTAGGACAGAGGGGGTTCATCTGCAGCCCAGTATAGTCACAGTGTGGTGTCTGCTCATTGTAAAAAACTATTTTCTTTCTGTCTTTTGGATGGGGTAATTTCTGCCATCTTCAAATTTACTGACTTTTTTTTTTTTTGTCTCCTATGTTCTGCTGCTGAGGTCACTCATAGAGTTTTTAAATTTTGATTAGTGTATTTTCCAGTTCAATAATTTCCTTTTTAAAAAAAGATCTTAGCTTTCTTTGTTAGGTCTTCCTATTTTCATTTGCTTCAAGCATGGTTATAATTGGAACATTGTTACAATGCTACTGCCTTGTTATTGGCAGATAGAAGTGGCAGCTTATCTTTCTGTTGACATGGAGTCGGGGTAGTGTGGGGCGTTGGGGGAGCTCTGCACTCCCACTGGCCTCTGCTGATGTTACCTTGCCTGGGAGGGCCATGAATGTCCTCCAGAAGGTCACTGATGATACTATACAGTTGAAGTGGTCTTATTATCACTATGCGGCAGTGAAATTCTTGACTTTCCGTCAAACTAGCTCTGATGCAGCCCCAGTGTGGAGGGGACGAGCACTTTATTACTGCTAGAATTTAGAAGTCAGGGCTCCCCATGTGGCCTCCAGGGGCCGTTCATGGGTGGGCGTTCTTGGTGGATATGGAATCTGGCACTCTACTTTCCTTCTCTAATACAACTTAGGGAGATGTGTGGGTCGCCTGACAAGGGTGGCAGGCTAAGCTTCAGTTTGAGTTCTGCCCTGGGTAAGGTGGGGATAGAGCCACAGCTTTTCTCCACAGGGTTTGTTATCTGTTACTGTTACTGTTTTCTGTTAATGTCTAAGCATCTACTATCTGGCTAGGCTGTCTCTTTCCTTATCCTCTGCTTAGACAGAGTAGGCATTTGGTGAAGACTGTGGTGTTCCCTTCTCTACCCCCAGAATTTTCTAGGATTTCTCAATTACATGTTTCTATAGCACCTCATCTGTTGTGTTTGAGGTGAAAAGTAACCAGGGCATTTTGAAGATGCCATTCTTAAAAGCCAAGGATTTGGTATTCAAAAGTTCATCTTGAGGGCCAGAGCACAGTGTTGCGCCACTTTAATCCCAGCAGTTAGGTTGCAGAGGCACGTGGATCTCTGTGATAACACGATCTACATAGCAAGTTTCAGGCAAGTTGGGGCTACAAGGAGACTCTGTCTCAAACAAACAAAAACAACAAAAAATCCATCTTGAGAGGATATGTAATATTCAATAATATGTAACGTATAATATGTAATATAATTTGAAATAAACATACAGTGACCTTAAGAGCATCATAACTGAAAACATGGTAGCATCAATTTCTCAAGTGAATGATACTTTGTAATTTTCAGTCCTCAAAAGACTTGTTTTTTAAAATTAACGTCCATCCTTACACTTAGAAAAATAAGAAGTCAAAGCTAACACCAGCCTGGCTATGTTTATCTATTTGGCCCTGGAATAGTCTTCCCTCTTCAGGGTGAAAGTCTAAGTTTCTACTTCTATTGGGTTTGAAAGTATTTTAAATAATTTTTATCATACACAACTTTTTCTTATCCAGTAATGGTAACACTTTGAAGACGGAAAAAAAAAAAAAACTTCCTTATATTTGGGAGGCAGGTAAGCCTAATGAGATAGAAATGATTCTGAAGCAAAATATCTGTACTACAGTGAGTGAAACCTTGAGGCAGAATTCTTAGCTTTTTAAAAGGTTAATCAAAATTAATTCATGGTACTTTCAAGAGCAAATATATATTAATATAAAGGAAATATCGTATTATAGAACTAGCACCTAATGTTTGTTTAAATATTCTTTTTTCCTGCACTCCATATTTCATGTGAGTCATGATTTCTTAAATTCATGTGAGTAATGATTAAGAAAGCTAAGCACTCGTGCTAGGTGTTTGACCAAGAGTCTAGCTTCCCTAAACTGTAGGCTGTGACCCAACATGGGAAAGGTGTGGAGCTGGGAACATGTAGTGACATTTCTTCACGTGCCACAGACCACGAGGCAGTGAGGTCAGGACTACAGGCTGAGGAAGAAATCTTCCAAGGCCCACCCCTACTGGCCTATTTCAAACAGTCAGGCTCTACCTTCTAGAGCTTCCACGGCTTCCTGAAGTCTCACCACCCATTCAAGATGAAACATTCAAATATGAGCATAGAGAACATTTCAGTCTCAAGCCATGCATTCTACCCTTGGACCTAAAGACTCCGGGCCAACTCATAATGTAGAATTAATTCAGGCTAACCTCAGGAGTCCCCGTAGTCCTAAAAGTTCTAACACTCTTCAAAAATCCAAAGTTCAAAGTCTCTTCTGAGACTCATTGCAATCTCTTAGTCATAATCCCTTGTAAAACTAAGAAGAAAGTTACAGCAGGCCTCAGCTCCACAGGAGGAAACTCATGCCTAATTCTGCAAATATGGCCAAGAACCCATGGTGGGGAGCTCATGGGCCCAAGGATGAACCTGCTGATATTTTGCTGAATGGACACGGTATTGAACTGCCCTCTAAATCTGTATTTCTCTACTCATAGATGAGTGCAGCTCAGACCTCCACGTAGTGGATGATGGTTAATGTGGAAACTTGTAATTGACTAAAGTGCAGAGAGTAACTGTGTAGTGTTTAGCCACAAGTGGGCCATCTATATTACACCCCCTCTGCAAGGCTCAGGGACCCACAGCAGCTGTAGTTGCCTGTCTAAGAGCAGCACAAGATCAAGCCAGTCACCATCCCAGCATGGGGTAGGAAAGGGCGCTTGAGCCCCCACCCATAACTGAGCAACTACAGACAATGGATGGCTTCTAGGGGAGAGAGAGTCAGTTTTCTTTAATGATACGACCCCTGGTTAAGTTGACCGTGCTACAGTTGGCGACCCCACACACAGACGTATATGGACAACACAAATTGTTGTTGATAGATTATTAAATTTAAAAAAAAAGGACATAGGCCAGGCATGGGACACAGGCCATGCCTTTAATCCCAGCACTTGAGAGGCAGAGGCAGAGGTAGAGGCAGAGATAGGTAGATCTCTGTGAGTTCAAGGCCAAACTGGTCTACATATGAGTTACAGGCCAGCTGGAGCTACAAGGAGTCCCTGTCTCAAAAAGACCAAAAATAAAGTAAAAAAAAAACTTTATTAAAAAAGAAAAAGAAGACACCAAGTTGGTGAGGGTGTCAAGGTGGGGTGGGCTGGGGAGGAGGAGGAGCCGGGAGTGAATATGACCAAAATGTGGAAGACGAGGAGCCGGGAGTGAATACGGTCAAAATGTACCATGTAAAATTCTCAAAGAATGAATAAAACACTTAAAAATCTTTAAGACACACACAGAAGAAAGTTACATACTTCAATCTACAGTGTCATACAAAGGAATGATGTACAAAGGAACCGGCCAAAGTAAGAGCGAATCCTAGAATGGCTAACGTGAAATCCTATAGCTCTGCCTCCGGCCTCTGGGGCACACAGTGACAAGGTATGTGCCAATGACCTTATGCAGTCCTGTCCCTGGTGACCCTCCACCTATAACTCACATGGTCTTTCTCTGGGATTACTGCACTGGTTGCCTTCAGCTTTCCTTGGCAGACAGTCTGTGTTCCTGGCTTTATCATTGCAATCTAGACTTGACCTTCACAGCCCCATGCATAGCCAGCCCAGAGGATCTCTGCAGGAACCTGACCCAGGTATATATTGACTAGCTTCACAGGCTTTTCTTTAGAACCTTGGTGTAAGCCTCTTGTCCCCCACGACTCCTACAGCCTCTGCGGCTATTCGAGCAGAGGTCTCTGGATGCTCCTATGGAGAATTTCATGGGCTTTCTTTTCAAATTAAAGCTTTCCAAATGAACTTACACTTGATACCCTGGAGTCTTCAAAGAGAGTGAACTCTCCAGGCACCTGACCTATTGTCCCTATGCAAAGGTATATCTCTTTAACGACAATAATCTTTAACAACTACAGCCATTTTGTCCAAACTCACTTTGTCTATAACTTAAAGCATGTACAAAAAGCAGTATGATTCTTTAACATCTTTTTACCACCAGTTCTCACTATAGTCCTGTAAAAGCAGTCAGCAAAAAAATAACCATATTACAGCCAGAATATTATACTGTCTTGAAATTTCCTCTGCCAAATAAATTAGTCCATTACTTAAGAATCCAGTCTCATCCACATTTTTAGGAAACAGGCAAAATATAGCTAGAGTATTTTCCAGAATGTTGTTACATGCCTGATCGCTGTTTCAGTTCCCCATTCCTGTTCCTATGTAAAACCTCAGGAGCACAGTGCTTTCCTCTCATCATTCTGGCCTCCCAGTGCCTCACCAGAATCACCCATTAAGTAGAGCTTACAATATAATCTAGGTTTCTTTAGTCTGAATCTCCAAAATCTTCCACATTCTTCCTGTAAATCAGTTCCAAATGCTTAAGGAACACATGGTCCGTTTCTCCTACAATAACCCTCCTTCTTGGGTACCTGTTGTCTACATTAGTTACTCTTGTGTTACCATGACAAAATGCTTTACAAAAACAACTTAGGAGAGGACAGGCTTATTTTGACCCACTGTGTCAGAGATATCACAATCCCTTACAGTGGAGAAGGCACAATGAAAGCAGGTGGCGGCAGCTATTTGTATGGCTGTGAGCCAGAGTAGGAAAAGACAGAACTAGTGGCTGAGCTAATACCCTTCAAAGCTTCCCTCAGTGACACATTTCAGGAGCCTCACCTCTTCAAGATTCTACCTCCTTATAGTATGACTACCAGCTGGGAAGCAAGCATTCTGAACAAGTCTATGGGGACCTTTCAGACTCAAACCAGAGCAATCAATTATTGACAGTATTTGAATTTTTGGCTTCATATTCTTTCTAGACCTTCTTATGCTCCTATGGCATTTCAGTTTTTGTTACTTTATTTCTCCCAAAGCCAAAGTGCATTGTATCACCATGTCCAAATCAAGTAGGTTCTATACTATGCCACCAAGGTGGAAAAGTAGAGTGGATGACAAACATCTTCAATGGGACACTAGGACCATTTGTGGCTGCTCTTTTAAATGTGTGTATGCCTGGGTGAGTGTGTATGTGTGTGCATGTGTGAGTGTGTGATGTAGAGGCCTGAGGTTGACATTGGGCATCTTCTTCAATTATTCTCCAACTTGTGTATTGAGGAAGGGTCTCTCCGTTGAACCCAGAGTGTGCCAATATAGGTTCTCTATCTAGCCAGCCTGTTCTGGACTTCTTTACCTCTCCCTTCTGAGTGCTGGTATGACAGGAAGGTTACCATGCCCACCTGACATCCCTGTGGATTCTGAACACTAGAACAGCCAGTCTTCATGCTGTACAAGTGTTGTATCCACTGAGCCATTCCCTCAGCCCTGACATTATGGCTCCTTAAAGAATGATCAACCAACCTGGCTTCCTATTTTCTGTCTTTCCTTCCTTCTTTCTTTCCTTTCTTCCTTCCTCCCTTCCTAAGTTCCTCCCTCTTTTCCTACCTCTCTCCCTCCTATCCTCTCTCCTCTCTTGTATCTTTCCTTTCTCCCCTTCCTCCCCCTCCCTCTCTCCCTCTCTTCTTCCTTTCTTCCTCCTCATCTCTTTCCTTCTTCCTTTTGAAAATGACTGGGAAACATGCCAAGGAATGTCACAGAAATTGGAAAGCAAGCATTTAGTATTACAGGATGATGACAAGTATGGGAGAAAGAAAATCAGCTTTCCCCTGCATCCCCCTGTAGTGGTATAACTAGTGCTCTAAGTGCAGTCTGACTGAAGGAGTGATCCAGAGTCACACAGACAACAGAACCAGGAGCCTAAAAGACTGCAGGCAAGTGAGAATTTTAGGAAACAAAAAGCACATCTCTTAGCACTTCCTCCATAGCTGTGGGGTGCTGCTGCTCAGTTTATCAGTGGTATGAATCACCATGGCAATTGATGAATTCAATATATACCTTCCCTTGTAATATTAAAATTCTCAAGTCAGTCTCTCTGGTATTCTGCTAAATCTAAACAACAAGAAAAATATTCTCTATTTTCTGTAACTTATAAGATTTTTAAAGCAGTTCTAACTTATTTTCAAATGCCTGAATATTGACTCCCCAACAACATAGAATTCCGTAATCCACCCATTATACAGCATTTATGTTAAGTAAAATTCCTTTTTTACAGAGTACACCCTATTCTTATGCACCCCTAAGACTATACCAACAAATAGAGCATCACAGAGAATAGTCTGCATACTTTAAGCATGGAAGAGCTGTCTGTCAGATATGAACTGGATCATCTGTGAACATAGGGCCAAATATGATGTAAAATGACAGCTATGAAATCCAGTCTAGCATACACATTAATGGTAGACACACATACACACATGCTTACAGAGTTGTCCTTTATACCTGTGGGGATTATATCCAAAACCCCCTCTGCAAAATTAAATTCTAAAGATATCTTAAGTACTTTACATACATTGGCATTGGATTTGCTAAGAACTTCGTCTGGCGTATTTGTAAGTATCTCTAGACTTCCCAGAAGCTCTCCCTGTACCTATGCTACCTGAAGAATGCAAACTCTATGTAAATAGTTACTACACTGTACTAGGACTAATGATAAGAAAAAAGGAAGGATGAATATGTCAAGCTTGGACACAGTTTTTTTCTCCCAAATATTTTCAATTCATGCTTGGTTGAATCCGCGAATGGAGTGTGCACAGATATGTACATGATGATCAGCCTTCATTTTTAGTTTAATTTGCTTTGGAATCATCTAGGAGACACACTTCTGGGTCTATCTGTGAGGCTCTGGAGAAGGGAGATACAATCTGAATGTAGTCAGTATCCCATGGGCTGGGATTCTAGCCCGAATATAATAAAGAAAGCTACTATGTCTCTGCCAGGCTGGACTCTACTCTCCTACCGTGAGCCCACAGAAGTGAGAAAGTAACCAGTACAGGAATGTGTATAAGCACACACACATATGTCTGTGTGCGCATGCCAACTCAAATAAGCACGCCATTCTCCCTCTCTGATTCCCGTCTTCACATCCCTTCTCACCAAGTACCCCTTTTGTTTGTCACCAGCACTGTCACATTCATGTTCTTCAGACTCAGTGAGACACTCCCAACCCCTTATTTGGACTAAGAAGAAAGTTATTCTATAGTCATGTATTTTTTCAAAAAAGAATTAACCTTGCCGTCATTTGAAACAAAGCCAATTATTACTTTTAAAAAGCTACCTGCTTTCAATTAAGCAGGAAATTATCTAAGAAGCCATTTAATTTGCTTTGGTCTATAGTCCCTCAACTGCTTTATGCTGAATGAAGCATGAAATTAAATATGTAACCAACTATCCTAATGGTTGTGTTTTGAAATGCCAGCGTTTTAGAATCCTAGGTATACCAAATGGTAACAAATGCAAAAACTTAAGGTCATGGAATATGGATTGTATTTGAGAGAAAAATATAAAATATTTTGAATATCTTCTGTATATTTTTAGTTGAAAGAATTTAAATTTAAAAAACCATTTTCTTTAGAAGATTAGCAGGGCATTTTGGGGAAAAAAAATCTCTCAAACATAATAAAATGCTCCTTTTTGCCCATGGGAAATTGTATACTCTTTTCTTGGGCCCAAATGTAAAGTAGATTACTCAAGGATATAATACACAAGAAAGTTATAATGAACTTTTACCATTTTTGAAGAAGCATCAAAACTCGTCCTTTGTTTGAGATTCAGGTCTTTGTTTAGAGCTGGGAAGACTCACTGTCTGCAGTGAAGGGGCTGTTTATATGGACATATAAGGGCACTAGTTATGCAGGAAATTTTAGAAGCATTGCTAAAATGACACTTCAATCAGAACTTAACAATGCAATAAGTGCGAGATGGTTCTCAGAGCCTCTTATTTATTTAAAACATTTTTTACAACTTTAAAACTATTTTTATACTAGATAAATCTTTTCAAGCAGCAATAATGTTATGAATAAACATTATAAAAAATCTGTATAAATGAGAGTAAAAACATCCTTGCTCTTTTGTGGTTACTTTAAAGTCACCCTTTTCTTTATTCTTTTTAAAAACTAAATAAGATATTGTTCTAGCTTTACCAGAAATTCTGACAAATGAAGAGAGAAATCTGATGAAATTTCTTTTCTCCTACATATGAAATGGGGTGAGTTTGAGATGGGATGAGGTGCAATGTTCCAGATTTACTTAGATGCTTATTTATTTGATGCTAAAGATAATTAGCACTGGGCTGGCAAGATGGCTCAGTGGATAAAGGCACTTGCCACCAAGACTCATCAGCCATGTTCTAACCCCAGAGCCACACGGTGGAAGCAGAGAACTGACTCATACAAGTTGTTCTCTGACTGTCACATGTACACTATGGTAGGTGGACATGTGCACACACACACACACACACACACACACAAACATACACATACATACATACATAAATGTAATATTTTTAAAAGATAGTACTTTGTTTCTATGATGGAATTTATCCATACTTATGCATATTATTAAAATATTTTCCATCTTTATAAGACTATTATCTTTTAAAGTAAGCAGAAAAACCGCAAAGATAGAATTATAGTAACGTACAGGCCTTTGGATATTTTTCATGGGCAAAAAGTTCTCCCTTTTTCTCCCCTTTATTCTTTACGTGCTTTATGATCAGGGAGAATACAGACCATAGTCACACAGAATTCTTGCAAGACTGTCTGTGTGATCTAGAGAGAGCTGCCTACCATTTCCGAGCTGGATTCCTATAAACTGTATGTGGTGGTTTGAATAAGAATGCCCCGCATAGTCTCCAAGTATTTGGACATTTTTGTCTTCAGCTGGTGGTGCTGGTTTGGGTGGTCTTAGAAGGTGTGGCCATGCTGGAGGAAGCACATCCCTGGGAGCAAGTATCTAGAATTCTGAAGCCTTGCCAGATTCCCAGTCGTTCTCTGCTTCCTGTGTCTGCTTGAAGGTGTGAGCACTTAGCTTTTGCTCTTGCTCTGACCACCTCACCATGTCTCCCCTCCATGATGGACTCTGATCCCTCTGGAACCTGGAAACGGATGCTCAAATAAACTCTTCCTTCTCTGAGTTCCTTTGGTCAGTGTTTTCTCACAGCAGCAGAGAAGTAACTAATACACTGTGACACACACGTACCAGGAAACAATGACAACTGTTTGTCAGGCTTCTGAAGGTAGAGATAGGGTGCAAAGGCATGTAGGAGAGTGAGAGACGTGGTGGGGGGTCTCATCATCACCACGTGTGCCTTTAATGCATCAGTGCATCTCCTCTCTTCCGACTGCCCTTCCTTGGCAGATCTTCCAGCAGTACTTCATGTGGGCTGTCCCATGTAATCATGCCAACATTTGGATGAGACCAGTCCGTTTGTTATCATTCTAACTTACAGCAGAAGAAAGCAGAGCCCAGGCCAGTGAGGTACTTACTCCTCATCCCTGAGGTAAACCCAAACAGGCCAGGGTGGTGCTTTGTATTCAAGAAGCTTTCTCCTGAAGTTCTCGGCTAACAGACTTCTCTTGCCCAGTGTCTTTTAGCATGGAATATTTGTTGACCAATTGAAGGGCAAATTTCTGGATATGGAATTTGTTCTCAGTCAAGTCTTTGCTACATTAAAAGATGTTTTAAAACAGCCCAATTGCATGAATTAAACAAGCACTAAAATGGAAATTTAAAGATAAAAATGAATGTGTTTCTATAGCTAAGGGGTGTGATTTACATATATACCCAAGGGGATATAATTTTCCAGTTAATGAGTGAGGTTTTGTGCACATAATGTCCATTAGTGCTAATGAATAATATGTTATGTATAACGAAAGGCATGCTAAGTACACGCTGTTCCCTGACAGGAAGCAGATATGTGTATTATAATTTGTATGTGTGATATCACACCTATGAAATCAAGAAAATGAACTAATTATATTCACAAATGTTTTGAAATGTTTGGTCCTAAAGAGGCTTAGTATTTTCATTGCCATCATGGAATTTATTCACATGTATATGTAAAAAATATTTTCCACCTTTATAAAACTATAGCTTTAAAAATTCTCTGAGAAGCTGTAAACATAGACTCCAAGAGTTAACAGATTCCAGGGCTGGAGACATGGCTCAGTGGTTATGAGTGCTTGCTGTTCTTGCAGAGGACCAGGTTCTATTTTAAGCTCATTAGACAGCTCACAAACCCTTGTAACCCCAACTCCAGAATCTGACCCCTTCTGGGCTCTGTGAGTACTTGCACACCTAGTGTACATGAACTCATGTAGGCACAAATGCATAAACATTAGGAATACATTTTAGTTAACCAGTTCTGTAGAAGACCCGGAAGGGAGAATGTTGAGGAAACAATTCAGCATTTGTAAAAATAACAATCTGAATTTGAAAGAAGAGAATTTTTGAAAAATTTTATTGAATTTTTGCAAACTTCATGTATATGGTCAAGTATATCTTGATCATGCTTAGATTTGTTTCTCATCTACACCTCCCATAGCCCTCCCACTGGATTTCATGCATTCTGTCATATGTGCTCAGGCCTATCAAGCCAAGTTTGTTTCCCCAAATGTCACTCAGTGTGCGTCCATCCACTGGAACCTCGTTAATCCCTTGAAGAAAACCGACTCTTCTTCTCCTGGTAGTTGGTTACTAAGAGTTCCTCTGCTAAGGCTGAGGCTTCTTTTCCACGTCCCTGCTTCTGTGCTGGGCTATGGTCTGGTTTGAACTTGCATGAGTCGTGTGTATGTTGTCACCATTGCTGCAAGATCTTATGAGCAATTTCCCAGCTACCTGGGAAACTAGGTCTCTTGTGGTCATCCACTACCCCTGACTCTTACAGTCTTTCCACCCTCTCTTCCACAGTGCTCCCAAAGCCCGGGGTGACAGAAGTTTGATGGAAGTGTCCTATTCAGAGACAGGCACTCCGCAGCCTCTTATTCTCTGCACTTTGACCAGTTTTGGCTTTTGGGGTTTAATCACCATCTGTTGCATGAAGAAGCTTTGCTTGTGAGAGTTGAGAGATGCATTAATATTCTTCCTACCCCCTGTTCTGCCACATTCCCTGAGCAAATGGGAAGGAACCATAGGGATAAAGGGGAAGAAGGAGCTCAAGAGAGGGGCATAGTACGAGATAGGTTTTATCAAGGGGGGGTACTTTAACTGGGGATGGGGGAGGGAGGACTCTACAGGGGGAAGAAAAAGAGAAAATAATGCTTAGGAGGTATGAAAACCAGAGGAAATATATTATTAAAAATCCCACTGAAAAACCACACACACACACACACACACACACACACACACACACACACACACATATATGAAAGCTATATATATATAAATCAAAACAAAACAAAAAACAGTTCCAGGCAGGAAAAACCTCCCTCTGAGTTGAGTTGAGTTGTTCAGGGTAATTCAAGAGACTCCCACAATAAGGCAGGCTATTGCAGTAGTCCTTCATTTTCTCCCAAAACGTGAAGGTAAGACCCTATTGCCGAAGACAGGACATGCTTTAGACACAGGACTTGGAGCAATGGAGCTGGAACTGACCTGGAAGCTTCCTCCCTGAAGACCAGCTCTCATAGTATCAGAGAATATGAAAGCTACTAAGGGAGAACACTCATCAGTGGTCCAACCCGGCTGTAAAGCCTACTGAGCGCAACACTGACAGGCCCGGCAAACTATTTCTATTGGTGCTGCAGCGGCACTCTTGTCTTGAGGCTAATCAACAGCAGTTCAGTTGTACTTAAGACCCACTCGGTGGGAAGGACCTCATGTGTGGGACTATAATCATAACCAAACACACATGACTGGAGAGGTTATAGATCCTAGAGAAAAACCTACTTTTGCCACATTCTTAGACCAACCTAATTGCTTACTGTATTCTAAATGTAAGTCCTCGTGTTTGCAGATAAGTATACTGCTCATCACTCATCAGAAAAGGTTTTTTTTGTAACAGATTTGAAAATATCCTAAAATCTTTGCGGCTCATGATTCTAAGTATCTCAAATTGGAACAAAAGCAGCAACAACAAAACCACACCCACGCAACATCTTGCGTTTTCAAAAGACAGCTGTAAGGATAGAGCCAGCTTCTAGGTTTTCTTTTTCACCCTTGTAGACCTTTGAGTGTTGACCTTTCTGCATTTAGCAGAACTGAGATCTGCATGTAATGATCCGAAGTTCACAAAAGGAGTGTCTCTTGCAGTCTCAGAGACAGAATGTCAGTAGGAAAAAGCTGTACTCTTCTCAACCAGGACAGTTTTCTTATCTAACTTTTTATGACTAGAGAAATCCAGACTCAATGCTGTGTTCTGCTATATCATGCTGTTTGCCTCAGTCTCTTTTCTTTTTTATTAACAATTCTTTAAAATGTAATTAAAGTTTATTGCTGCTTACAAAAATATAGAATGCAGTGCATCCAAAGAATGAATTAAAATTTAAAATTCGTATTTCCATGTAAACCACCTGTGAAATCATATGTGGACATTGCCATGCGAGGACTTACTTGCACTGAAAATGTGTGATATCTTAACATAGAATTCAAAAGACTTACATGACATACACTTCATCTGCGCTCCTTAATATTCCTTTGAAATATCACCCTTTCTTATCCTCCTTTCTAATGGTAGCATATAACCACACATACATTCATTTACATATAAACATATACATTTACACATTAGACTAAGATCTACATATGTGGAAGATCATGCTTTTCTTTCCCTTTCTGAAACTGAGTGACCTTGCTTAATATGCATTCTAGGTTTATCTATTTTCCTATAAATCTTCCAATTTCATTTTTCTTTAGAGCTGAATAATATTCCATTTTATACATGTACCAGATTTTCATTATTGATTCCCCTGTCAATGGACAATAGACAATAGACAATAGAATAGAGAAGTAACAAATATGGGTGTACAAACAACTTTAGTCCTCTGGTATCTGCATAGGAGTGTGATAATGAGGTTCTATGGAAGAGCAAGTGGTCTCAACCACTGAGCTGTCTCTCCAGTACCATGACTCTGTCTCTTGCATGTAAAATGGCTGTAAGAACAGCTGTCTCTCTGTAATGTATAAGGATACTTCAGAGATAAAGAAAATAGCATAATTGAAAAACAATAGCATTTCAAAACAAAGCCAAGCACCATAAAATAGTCCAAATCACCATTATTTAATGATTATATAAACTATTAAAATAATGTCCATTCAAAAGGACCAGTGATATAACCCTACTGCTGACGGCACTAAAGACTTCGATCACCAGACATGGTGGAATCAAGTTGGTTCCGACCTGGAAGCGTCCTTCCTGCTGGCTGCCTTTCGTAGTACTGGAAAGTGCTTATATTGGAACTCATAGAAGGCTGCATTTGTGTTTTCATGTGTTAAACCCTCTAGGGAGGTGGAGTCTTATTCACATCTTCATGTAAGCTAAGTAAGTCCAAGATGCATGTGGAGGCTGAGATTTGCATGTCCTGAATATTCCTCAAATTACATTTTGAGGAAATAGCAAATGGTTATATTTACAAAACATAGTTCTGTGAGGTCTTTCACTTATGTGATTATCAATGTTTTGAGATATACAAGATTGTTGTGCTAGTAAATGTACCCAAGCGAGGCGACAGGCTCAAGGTTCAGTTTCACTGCCATTTAGCCACAGAAACCAGAAGCCTTGGGCTCCAGCCACCACCTGTAGCAGCCACAGTGGAATCACCTCACAGTGCAGACTTAACTTTCATGTCTTTGCACAGTCTTTCTCCCAATTCCCAGTTTGTGTGTCAATTTGGGTTAAAGGATGCTCAGATATCTGGTAAAACATACCTCTCTGGTTGGACTCTTGGGGTTATTTCCAGAAGCATCTGAATGAGTTGATAAAGTGAAGACAAGCTTTCCCCGTGCAGGTGGTGGACTGCTGGCTCCAACCTTCCTGGACCTGTAGATTCCATATTGCAGATTTTGGGACTTGACATTGTGTGAGTCAGTTCCCAGTTCCCACGATCCATGACAAGACTTTTTAATCTCTATCATCTATCAATTATCAATCAATCATCTATTATGTACCTAGTTTTGTAGCTATCATCTGTTTATCTATGTGTGTTTGTATCATCTGTCTATCTATCTATCATCTACCTATCATCTATCTCTCACCTATGTATTTATCATCTATCTATAAATCATCTATCCATGTATCTCTGTATTCTCTATCAATCATCTATGTCTCTATATTGCAGTCATCTACCATCTATGAATCTATATTGCCTATGAATCTATATTGCCTATGAATCATCGATTGCATATTAATCAGTCAAGCAATCAATCAATCACCTATCTATTTATCTGTCCTATTGTTTCTATGTACCTGGTTAACATGGACTAATGCATGCCCCTAATTCCACCTTCTGACCTGACTTCTAGGCTTCTTGGGGAAACTCAAGGTCACCACAGCCGGAGTCAGGTTGAACCTGAGCTGGTGCCTATAAGGTTCACATGTGCTAGAACTGTTGAAAGAGGAGCTTACTGGATCCCCATCCACTGAAAGAAGGGACTCTCTTTACCTGACAGACAGGGAAAATCCATTTTCAAGTAGGGTAAGCTTCTGGTATAGATTCTCCAGATGAAAGGAATCCAGATCTCATCAACGTTAGTGCTGACATTTCTCAGTCTGAGGGAGATGCCTTTCTTCACTCACAGAGCTATCTGCTCGCAGCCTGCTGTTGAGCATCTACCTTGCTTTCCTCTGCCATTAGGCTTCTAAGAGGTAATGGCAACAACTATTGTTGATTGAGTGTTGACTAAGAGAGGAAGTGCCAGGTTTATATTGTCTCATTAAGACTTCTGAGGAGATTTCAAAATGACAGAAGGGGAAAATGAGGCCAGGCAAGGCAGATGGAGGAACCGTGAAGTAATGAGCCGGAGCAGAGTCTGGGCATGCGTGTGGATATATGCATGTTCAACACCCAGCCAGGGCAAGAGGAAGGTCACTTACTGCTGTACTTGGAAAATGTTTTTTTTTGCCCACTGATGTGCCACTACTGAATTTCCTGGGGAGCAAGCTGAGTCCTGCTTCTTTCTATTAATTATGATTGTAGGCAGCCTTGCCTCATACTGAGAGTCTTCCCAAGGTGTCTGTCCTAAGGTGAGGAAAAGTCTTTTTAAGTCTTAGTGCTTAATGGTCTTGAGCTCAAAGCAACTGAACCCACAGTGGACCTGGCACTGTTATGAGTCTACCCAAAGTACAGGCAACTAAAACCTGCCGTCTTCTCCAGGAGCTTTTAACCTTTGGGGCAAACATCATATTCAAATGAAGCAGTTGGACTTCTTTCTAGACAGATGCAGACAGATGACAATAAATGCATATAGTCACTAATATAAATGACACACAATTATAAATAATTTAACAAAATATGACATATAACAGTCACGATCCGAAAGATGTGTGGTAAGATTTGAATAGTTCCAAGGGAAATTTGACAGTGGTATGTTTTCTGGCGTTAATGGCAACTTTCAAAGACTGGTTTGCAACGTGCTCATGTTCCATTAAATCCTTTTGATAAGACTTGTGGAGAGGTGGTCAAGAGCAGCTAATCATGTAATTGAACAACTCTGGACAAAGTCAGAGAAAAGACACTATTTATAATGTGCAGGCATCCCATGAAGTCATATGAACATTAATTCTCAGAATATTCATTTTTGTCTAATCTATCCACTATTAGATATTATGTCACACAATATCTGATGTTGTCGTTGCTTGTTTGATGGTTAAAATGAACATGTGGTATAAGGTATACTGTTCTGGAATTGAGTTAGATCCCATATAGTGTATTTTTCATTGCAAAAAAATTACTTTTGCTGTTTCGTATTTTTGTCAGTAAAGTGTCTTTGGAGAAACACATAGCTCTGTAGCCTGGCTCAATAACTGTCATCCTTCAGGTATTTTCTAGCAGTTTTTTCATAAATCCATACATTTTTAAAAGCACAGATATCCTTTTTAGTAATTCAAAAATGTTTTCCAGGCCCTTGTTTATATTCAGAGCCTGTTATCTTGCACGAACATTCCCCCAAACATTCACTGGGTATTTTTCTTATAGTTTAGGCTGTCAATATGAAATGTACTTACATTTTCCAACCGCATCAGTTTTTCTTTGCAAAATTTTCAACACATTTCATATACTTTGATAACAGATAATGCCTTGTTCTGCAATTACTTTCAAGAAATGGCTTGTGTGGTTTTGTACTTTTAACTCATATTAAAAATACACTAATAAGCTTGTTGTTACAGGAAACTATCTTTGTGTCAGGCTGAATGCAGCATCTGAAGGAGCTATTTAGAACCAGAACAGATCACTCTGGAACACTGTTGATATTTAGGTGCTGAATTACCTTCCAAGGTAGAAGGCTTCCCGGTTGTTGGTGAGTTGTGGAAGCTCAGCTATTTACAGGTTAGGTAGCAGCTCTGGGTGTGGGAATATTCCTGAAAACATCTTCCACAGTCAGGAAAATGTGAACTCTGCAGATAGGCTTAGTATCCTCAGTGGCCTTTCCAGCACAATGAACTCACTGGCTGTGGCTTCCCTGGTGACTTATCCTACATGTCCTTTGTGTTCCTTTCTGTATACTTAGAGTCAACATTATGGAAATAATATGTCCCCATTAAAACCTGAGATTCTAGGAAGGAATGAAAAATAAGGAGATCAAAATGCAATCACAAATTGCCACTGTCAACATCTTTATGTGTCTTATGACCTCTTGTGCATCTTAAAAAATGATTGTGGTGTGTATGTGTCATTTTGTCCCCTTTAAAAATATTTCCCATGATGATAATTTCTTATGTATTTTATAGTCATAACTGACTACAGAGATGCTTCTAAATAGTCTGGATTTTAATCTTGATGGTCATCAAACTGGAGTCATATTTTGTTTTCTTTCTTTATTGACTATTTTTATTTTATGTATATGAGTGTATTGCCTGCATGTAGTTAGGCCTGTGGAAGTCAGAAGAGGGCATCAGATCCCTTGGATCTGGATCTGGAGTTACCATCAGATCCCTTGGAACTGGATCTGGAGTTCCTGATGGCTGTTAGTTGCCATGTGGGTGCTGGGAATTAAACTCGCATCCTCTGCAAGAACAGTCCAGTCAGTGCTCTTAAACACTCAGCCATCTCTCCAGCCCCACATTTCATTCTCTTTTACAAATATTTCATTACATATATTTATTTATTTGATGGGTGCATAAGTAGAGGTCAGAGGATAACTTGAAGCACTTGGTTCTTTCCTTCCGCTGAATGAGTCCTGGTGTTTGAAGTCAGGTCATCAGACTTGGCAGCAAGCACCTTTAACCACTGAATCACCCCCATTCACATTTCTTTTTCTGATAGAGAACCTTAAGCTGTTATAAATTAGAAATCATGTGTGTATATTTTAAAAGATTGTTGCATGCTTCAAGAATTCACTTGTTTTTCTTTTTGTTTGTTTAATGTTGGTAACTTTCTTTTGGGTGCTGGTGCATAGTTAAGAGCACTGGTTACTCTTCCAGAGGACCTGGCTTTGATTCCAGCACCAATATAATGGCTAACAACTGTCCTTAACTCCAGTTCCGTGGAATCTGACACCCTCTTCTGACCTCTGAGGCACTTCACACATGTGGTGCACTTAATATATACACACGAAACACTCATAAACATAAAAGAGAAAGTGAAAAAAATTAAGATGGAGGTTCTAGAATATTGTAGATAATTTTTAGAGCATTGAGAAGTGTGAGGAAACATTTGTTCCTCATCTGAGTGTCTGAAAACAAAGGGCACATCAGATCCAGAGCCATCTGAGATCTTGCTGTTGTGCATTAAAACAGGCTGGATCTTTTTGAGTAGAAGGTGGACTCAAATTCTGCTTGTCACCATTCCAATCACTCATCCAAGGTCTCTTCCTTGTGTGACATCTAGAAATATCTTCAGTTCTTGCAACCACAACTCTGACATACTCCTGGCGCTGATTATCAACAGAGCATGAAACGGGCCAATGTTACAGTGTCTTTGCTTTTCAGGCCAGGAAGCGGGTGTCAGCTTGATTACACTGAAATCTTTGTTCCTTGCTATAGCCATATTTTCCAGAACAAAGTCCTATTTGTGGATTGTGTATGTACATGTTAATGTGTGTGAACACACATGCACACATGTATGTGCAGGAATGGGTGCATCTATGCATAGGGAAGCCAGAGGTTGACATTGAGTGTCTTTCTCAATCCCTCGCTACCTTGTTTTTTTGAGACAGGCTCTCTCACTGAAACTGGAACTCATCAATTCGGGTAGGGGGATGGCCAATGAGGACCAGGAATCCTCTTCCCATCTCCCCAGTGCAGGGATTAGAGGTGTACACCATACTACAGTTGCATCATCAGACTTGGCAGCAAGCACTTTTAATCACTGAATCCCCCCCATTCACATTTCTTTTTCTGATAGAGAACCCTATGCCATCATAAATTAGAAATCACAGTATCTACTTTACAGTGGCTTTTGTGTAGGTTCTGGGCATCGAACTCAGGTCCTTGTATTCATGCATCAATTGAACTGTTTCCCTAGCCCTAGAAGAAGCCCATACATTTTATCTCTCTTTGCCCGTAGCTATGAGCTAAGACTTTACTGAGGTTTTCACCTGTGCTGTGATCAGAATGCATATTTTTAAGCATACATCATGTTTGTGCATCAGGCATTGACAATTACAAAGCACTCAAATTATTATATTCTGATTATCAAAAACTCAAGCCCTGAAATAAGATGCCTGAGACTTTACATCTCACACCCTGGCATTCCTCAGAATCGGAAATGACAGCATAGTACCTACTTGTCGAAATAAACTTATTAAAAATACATTAGTTCTAAAAAAAATCTTGTATTGATTTGTCATTTGTTCTATTAATAGGAAACTTTACACCTGCTCTCAAATAATCGAATGAACATAAATACCTGTTTCCCAGGCAGAGTGAAGTTGAATGATTAGTATAATTTTTGTCTGTCGGGGAGAGGAGAGAGGATGCTAACTCATCAACATGCGCTGTTTGGCCTGCCTTACTTTCAGAGACGGGAAAAACAGCCATGGATGGTAATTGATATTCTTGAACAGGATGGAACATCTATGCAAATGGGAAAGGCCCGTGTTTCCATTCTGGGTAAGCTGTAGAGACTCACATCAGCAGGGGTTTGATACAGTATTTCCTTCTGTTTTAGTGCTGTTGTCATTTCAGAAGCTGGGAAACTCAGAATCTCTGAGATGCATTAAGGGATTCAAAACCCCAGCAGAGAACTATGTAACAATTAGCAACCACACAGAAAGTAAACAACATCGCTCTAACAATCCAAGGAGGGTTTTACACAATGGGTTTAGGAATTTCAGAGTATCCCTTTAGTATGACTTTGTTACTTACTGTAGCTAACACATTGCTTCGGGATCTTTTAAGGAAAGTGCATAAATTGGGCTGGTCTAGAGGTAATTAGGTAATAATTTTTATTTTTAATTAAACCCTGTCTTACTTCAATATCTCCCTGGAGTCTGACACACAATGCAATTCATTTTGGGGGCTTACACCTACTTTCACATGCCCTCATTAAAATTTAAGTACAGAAAATCTCTATTTATACAGCTCTATTTTTTTTAGCAAGTCTCTGCACTGGATCTTAGAATACTTGGAGAATGATCAGAAGTGTGTGAACGTGGAGTTCAGGCCCTCCCTTTGCCAGGATGGAAGTGAGTCTGCCAGATGCTGTCTAGTCTTCTGATGAGTACCCATCCTCTCTGCACAGCTGTGCCACCTGCTCACAGGCAGCGTCTTCACTAAGAATCTAAAGTTACCCTTGCTGTTAGTGTCCCTCTGAGCTGGAGCTCAGATATCACAATGGATTCCTGGTTAGCTCCTGACGCCCAGGCTTCTGCCTTACTAATAATCCCTTTTACTCAATGCTCATCAAAAGAAGGATCCTGGTAGTTCTATGACCAGAAACCAAATGCCAACATGCAGTGGTGAGGGAGTGACAGGAGAACACAGCAGCTTACTTGGGTCACCCCTGAACCTTAATTCACTGGCATCCTTGTGCCTAACATGCTTTCAAATGGATATGGTTCCATCTCTTGACTTTCAAACTTCTTCTGTGGTCAGTGTAACCTGATCATCTAATTAAAATAAAGCCATTAAAGCACCCCCCACCACCACTGAGAAGCTACAGACTGTGGATGATTTCTGGAGGAGAGAGAGGCAGTTTTCTTTAAGGTAGAACAACCATGCTCCAGTGGAGGGCCCCACACTTACGAGTATATGGGCACACAAATTGGGCTGAAGTCACTAAAAAAAGTTAGGGGGTTTAAGGAGGTCAGGTGGATCTGGGAGAAGTATGCGTGCCTGTGCGGATATAATCACAACACAGTATAACATTCTAAGAATTAATGAAAATATTTTTAAAAGCCAGTTCCAGCATATGACTTTCTGTTTAAGTTACACTGCATCCACTTTTGAGCATTTGTCTAGTTTTTGTTAAGTCAGAAGGAGCAGGAACATGAAATTTTACTCCTAGCTTAGGAGACAGGCGTGGAGACTGGGAAATGCTTCAAGCAGGATGATTTCTTCGATGAGCTGGGTTTCAGTTTAGGGAGAGTGCCCTGAGCTATCTCATGACCTTAAATTGGCCATTACAATGTCAGGACTTTCAAAGTTCAAGGCATCTGCAGGGGAATTAAACAGGGAGCTGCAGAGGACACCTGGGCACTTGAGACTTTCCTTGAATTACGGAAACAAGACTCCTTCTTAAGCAATGAGTGTGATTTCTTTGTGGTTGTGTCCGTGGAAAAAAATCTCACTGAACGTTCGTCCTCTTGACTTAGGGGTGTTCACGGTCATATGGACACACGACTGGTGGCATGGACAACCCTAACTCTAAAGGAGGCCAGAAAACCAGTACCCGGGTTTTTGTCTTTAGAAACGAAGGTGTTTTAGCTGTTACAAAGTAACAGTTAGCTTTACCTGTTAACTTGACACAGCCTGAAGTCACCTGAGAAGGGAGTCTCAACTGAGTGACTTCCCACATCAGATTGGTCTGTGGATGATGGGGTTAACTGTTAACTGACGCAGGAGGGCCCAGCTCACTGTGGGTAGCACCGTCCCCTGAACAGATGGTCCTGGGCTTTAGAAGAAAGCTAAGCAGGAATCTGTGGAGGAGCCAGCAAGTAGTGCTCCTAGTTGGTTTTTGTTGCACCTCTTTGGCTGTGAGCGAGGTCCTTTATCAGACGCAATGGTGTGTGGAACAGCACACAAACCTGGGCTCAAGCTCTGCCTTGACGTCCCTCAGTGACGGACAGTAACCTGTAAGCTGAAACCAATCCTTCCTTCTCCTCAGTGACTTTGGTCATAGTATTTGTCAAAGCAACAGAAAGGAAATTAGGACAGGAGAAGACGAGAGAAAGAAGGGTAAAGAACGGTGGTCTTGTCTGCCGGAAATGAACCTCTCCTTCGTTTGTTTTCTCAGCTTCCTAGACAGGCCTTCCGAAGCTCTAGTGCTAATCCCTTAGCTCTTCTTCCTGCCCTGACATCTGCAGTTGCGACTCTCTGTAAGTATAGCTGGCTGCCTGGTATCTCTCCTCCACAGATGGGATGAAGTCCGAGTTCCAGACTGAGGAGTCCGAGAGCCTCTGCTTGCTCCCAGCCCTCCTTTCCAGCCACCTCTGTGGCACGCTTGTTTTCTCAAAGCAGTATATTCTGTCGTGCTCCTGGTACCTCGAATGCTGAGGTAGAGCCAGCTCACAGCCAAGGTCCTCTCCATCAGGGCCTGTTGGGAGAGGCCTTGGAGGCCTATCAGGTAGCATTGGCTGGGCGTCATGGCTGTCTGTTCCTACACCTAAGGATATCCTGTCTGGTTGGACAGACAGACCTGAGAGCAGACCCTGGCCCAAAGCAAGCATCTCATTGGTGTTCAACAAAGTACACTGTAAACACATCTGAGGAATGAGCCTTTTACTGTTTCTCCTCTTTCCAGAAACATCTGATGGAGTCAATAATCCAAGAGAGTTGCTGGATTAAACTCATTTTATTGATCAATTAACCAAATGTGCAAAATAACCTAGTAATATCAATGGGAACTTGCACTGTTGTTAGATCACTAGTTTGGTGATTTTTTATGCTGCTGACTGCCCCGTGGAATACAGGGACCGCACAGGGCAGTCAGTAGCTGGGCACACTGGTGTGACTTCTGATTTTTCTACTTTTCTCTCTAGTCATAGTAGTCATTTCCTAGTCCCATTGTTCACCTCTTCCTATTTGATTAACATTACCAGGTAGAAGGCTTTGCTCTGACTCAGTGGAGCAGGAATAAATCCAAATATTCCAGCACGAGTGTTATTTAATATTCACAGCAATAACCTCTGGCAGGCAGAGTTTTTGTGCAATGCCATGAAGCTGGATTCATTGAGGAGTGAAGAATTACTGTCCCCCACAGAAAAGACTCTGAGGACTATTTAGTTCTCTTAGAAGCTTCTCATTTAATTAAAAAATGACAATACTGAATTCATGTTGCTTAATACATATTAATAGAGCTCAGAAAATTCTCTGACTTCTTTTTTTTCCTGCATATACTCCGTGAGCATCCACGGAGCAGGTGTAGAAATTGTTGGGGAAACAGATTGTCACTGAGTAGTGGTAAGCTTGCTGACTTGCTTTGTCAGTGAAAAAAAAGAATATCTTCATTATAAGAAGACTCCCTAAATAAGGAACTGAAAAAGGAAGCATTGTATCTGTAACAATATATTGTTTTCTTTTAAAATACGTTTAAAAATTACTTCTATTTGTTTGTGTGTATGTATGCACACAGAAGTCAGAGGACAGTCCCGTAGCTCCTTCCATCATGTGGGTCCCAAGGATCAAACTCAGGTCTTCAGGTCTGGCAGCAAGCACCTCTAACATTGAGCCATCTTGCAGGCCAGTATTTATTTTTAGTTTTTTCAGCATCCTTATTCTCGATAAACTGCGTGATTTCATTGGAGCTACTGATGAGATAAATTCATTAACTGGGTTTTGCTCAGGCTAGACCCTATCGACAGTAACAATAGCCAAGACAGGAAATCTCTTCTACCTGTGTGACTCACTTTGGGCTATTTTAGGACAAAATAGATGGGCAGGTGAAGTCTCTCTGTCTTCATTCTTTCAGTAAATACTTATTTAGTGGTTATTGTAGAAAACCACACCTGTAGGGAATTAGTCAGGTGTGGGATTGAAACCATGGATTAGTTATATGACTCTGGGGAAGTTGCTTAACTTTTCTAAATATTGCTCTCTACATGTCTAAAATAGAGCTAATATACCTTGTATTGTACGGTCTGGTTGCTCAGGGGTAGGTACCCAGTGAACGGCTATGACTGATAACATTGTCTCGAATAGGGCTGGAAGGACTGTGTTTTAGATAGTTCAGTCTTTGCTCATAAGGGTTGTCATTTGGCTTGATGGGGAAAATGATTTATACCGCAAAATGGGATAATTCTAGGGTGAAAAAAGGTATAAGCTAAACATTATGGGATGGGGGAATGGGTAGATTTGGATAATCAGAAGACATTAGAGAAAGCTTCATGAATTTAAGGAGTCTTTGCTGAGCCTTCAGAAATAATTAAGACCTTAATGGAAGAGGGAAGGAGACTGACAATCAGTAGAATCTACTGGTTCCCTCTCCAGCATGTTTACTTGTGATTTCCATTGTGATTCTCTTCCCTCATGTTTCAGGTACACCCCTCAGAGAAGGATATGATACTGGTATCCACAAGGGATATACTTGCTCTTGCCACATTGTACATAACTCTTGTGAGGAAGGCACAGAGAAGACTCTCGGGACATTGTTTTGTGATCTGTTTGTGATGATCATGAATCTACTGGACTGTTTCCCAGTAGATGTTTGAGTAAAATTCAGTCTGACCGGCCAGAAAGGTACCAGAGAGGCATTCCTGGTGGGCTAAAGGGCGTTTCTCCCAATATTGTCTATGAAATTCTGTTGGATAGGTAGTTTCTTTGGAAGTCATTGCCAGCCATCTTACAGAAGTGAGTTATCTGGAAACTCAAGCAATTGACCAAATACTTTGGGGTGTCCTTTGGTACACTAAATAGACAATTCTTGATGTGATCCGGACCCTCAAGGTCCCGCACACCTGAGATTGTATCTCAGCTCTTTCCTGTGCCAATAATTGATCTTGGAGAGGTTGCTAAACCTCTCTGAGTTTAGTGCCATTCATAAACCATGATCAATTAAATTTTCCTTATTTTTTGCTGTGAGAATTAAATGAAATAACTCCCAGACATATAAAGCCCGGGGATAAGACATAGAGTCTTAGTTTTTTTTCCTTTTTTGTTTCTTGTTTCCCTAGTCCCTGCCAGCACTGCACATTTATATAGAGTGGACTTGAGGGCTAGCTCAGTGGTACAGTGTTTGCCTATCATGCATAAGACCTTGGACTGAATCCCCAGAAGAGAGAAAGAAAAGGGACAGAGGGAAGAAAGAGAGAATTCCAGTGGTAAGCAGCTATGATAAGAAGCATTCAGAAAATTTACGTAAGAGTACAGTCTCCCTGAGGGTTGACATGGAGTAGCCATGGTAACCAAGAAGAGAGACCCCTCAAAGAGGGCAAGCTGTGGTGAAGAATGGTACAAGTATCATCCTTATCTTGGCCCATCCACCTCCTTCATTCGGAGCTCCCTCCCCAGTGCTAAAATTTAATAGCTAATTTTCACTAGGGAAGGAGGTTAGGAAAATCTACTCCTTAACGTAAAATTGTGTAAATGAAATGCTTCTCCTAGGGACATTTTGAAACAGAAATTTTTACTCCATAAGAAAGAAGTTGTAAGAACTCTGTAGCAGTTGAGGAGGACTTTGGGAGGAGGATGACAGACAGGGAGTGAGGGGAGGGAGGATGGAAGATAGGGAGATAGGTTTGAGGAGGCAGGACATTTTCTCAAGGTCACTGGATTCGGAAGTTAAACATTTACTTTACCCAGGTCTAAGTTGCTCCATCACAGTAGAGCATAAACTCTCATTTTTAAAGGGCCCATTTAGTGAGCTGTGATGAGTTTTACACACTGACTTTCTCTGGCATGGCTAATGACATACTCTTACGGCCCAGCCCATACTCTGACTCACTCATTATCTGTTGATATTCAGTTCTTTACCTGAGTTTGCAGAAGCACTGCCAGAAGTAAAGCCAAGGCCGACAGCTGTGAGGCACGTACGGGCTGGGCCAGTCCAGCATGCTACCGTGGTCTCATCTTCCGTCCTCTTGGTCCTGATGCTTCAGCACAGTCGAGTTTCCTCAATGAGGTTCTAGAATTCAAGATCCAGCTAATTGTAGTTTTGAGTTTAACTATGAAATGATGGATTGTTAATGGTTAAGAAAGTCTTGTTTAAAATTAACCAACTGCTCTCTGATTGGATTTAAGACCCATTCCACAGGAAGAAACACATGCCTGGTACTATAAATCTGACAGGAACCCATAGTTGGGGAGCTCATAGGCCCTAAACGTGAACCTACTGCTACTGTTCTGCCAGGTGGGTGTGGTATCAAACTGCCCTCTACATCTGTGTGTCTTATCCATAGATGAGTGCCGCTCTAGCTTTCATAAGAAAACGTTCTTTGTGTGACAAATGCTGATTAATGCAGAAACTCACAATGGGTTAAAGGGTTAAAGTGTAGAGAATAAGTGTCAGGGAATGCTCAGCCACAAATGGGACATCTGTATCACTGCCCCCCCCCCCAAGGCTCAGGGACCATCCTGGAAGAGGAGGTGGAAAGATTGTAAGACACAGTAGTCAGGGAGGACTGTGTGAAACAGGGCCTTCTGGCATGACAGGACAGCTGCTCCCATGAACTCAGGGTGGCTGTAGGTGCCTGCACAAGACCTGTACAATATCAAGCCAGTCGGCATTCTAGCTTGAACCCGGGGAGAGGTCACAAGCTCTCACCCCTAACTGAGGTGTTATGGACAGTGGGTGGCTTCTGGGGGGAAAGGGGAGTAGGTTTTCTTTAAGGGTAATTTGCCCATGCTCTAGTGGATGGCCCCACAATCAGGAGTGTATGATCAGTGGCCCCCTCTTCTGACCTCTGTGGGCACTGCACAACATAGGCACACTTACACACATACAGGCAATACACTCATACACACAAAATAAAAATAATGAATAAAATATTTTTTCAAATGGGACACGAAGTTGGGTGTTAGGAGGTGGAGGGGTGCATCTGGGAGGAGTTAGCAGGGAGTTGGGGAGGACTGTGGATTTGACTGGAATGCAGTGCATAAAAGTCTCCAAGAATTAATGAAAATATTCTTAAATGTCCAACTTTATTTGACATGTATCTGAAAGTTCGGTGTGAACCTCTGCGTCCGTGCTCGTCACCTCATACATGGTGTGCAAGCACATGTTTCTAATAAATGGTTAAAGGTCATCAGCAAAGGTCTGTGAATGAAGCCTTTCCAGTTCTGTAAACATTACTAATGGATGCCTGACAGACAGACTTAGTAGGTTAGGCAATTAAACATGCATTATTTTCCATGTGAAAATAATCAAGTGTGCTGAGCCTGCTTGGGTCACAGTGCCATCCATGCACCTCACCAAGGATGTTGTGAATGAGAAAAAATGATGGTGTGGGGAGGCCGGGTAAGATAAGACAGGCATGCACCTAAATGACTGCTCTTCAGTAGAGCCTTTCTATCCATGGGGTATTTCTTTTTTCAAAAAATTTACACAACTCTCTATAGTTAGCAACCTTTTAGAATTAGCATTAAAGGGACAGGGGAGATGACTCAGTCAGTAAAGAGCTGACTGCAGAGCATGAAGACCTGAGTTCAAGTCCCACGATCCTTGGGGCTCACTGCACAGTCAATCTCACTGAAATGGTGAGCTCTAGGTTTAATGACCAAAGCATACTTATTAGGTTCAAGTAGGTTTACCACTATTTTCAATCATTTTTTTTTATTCTGTTCAGTATTTCCTAATTAAGAACTAATAGACACTTTCTTGTGTGTGTGTGTGTGTATGTGTGTGTGTATGCATGTATGTATATGTGCATGTGGGCACACATATGTGTGCATTCTGGTGGAAGCTAGAGAACAGCCTCGGGTGGTGTTCCTTCTGAATGCTGTCCACCTTACTTTTTGGTCAGGGTCTCTCACTATCCTGAAGCTTGCCAAATAGGCTAAACTGTCCGTCCATTGAGCCCCAGGGATCTGCCTGTCTCTGCCTGCTAAGCTTTGGGATTATAAGCACTTGCCACCATGCCTGACTCTTTTATGTTGTTTCTGGGGATTGAACTCAGGTCCTTCTGATGACAAGGTAAGCACTTTATCTTCTGAATCAACTCCTCTGCCCACCTAATAGACAGTTTCTCCATAGCTTTCATACTTAGTCCACTGCACTGTTTAATATGAGTATAGTATCTTCAGGTACACTGTCCTCAATATCTTCGGGTAGACAGATAAAATCAAAAGAAGAGCAATATGCCTGGCTGTGTAATTATTTCATTAGCAGGGAGCATATCCCCTTCTGTGTGATTGAGATGCAAGCCGTTTCTGCCACCCCTCTCATTTGCTCCTAGGAAACAGTCCCAGTTGTTGAAAAAGTCAACACCTTCTGACAGGCACCATCTGGCCAGACTTTTGTTAGCTCTCCCTGTGCTGTCCTCTATGTGCCTCTCCACTCATGGACAGTGACATTGGAGAGCACTAGGTGGCTTCCAGTTTGAATCCCAGAGGCACCACCAAGCACGTGTCCATAGGCAGAATATCCCACTGGGAGGTTGGTTTCTTGGTTGTTTTTAATGCATTGTTTATTGTGATGATTTCACACATGCATATAATGTATTTTGACCACCTTCACGCCCCTCTCTCATCTCCTCATCCCCTCCCCCCCACCAAATCCTTTCTTCCCAGCAAGTCTCTTATTTTCACGTCTTTTTGTTGTTGCTGATTTTGTGACCTACTGAGTTTAATGACTTGCGTAAGCGTGGGTGGGAGAATGGGCAATTGACCAGTGACTACACCAATGAGGACAGAGACTCTCCTCCCCTAGTGACCACTAACTGTAATAGCTCCTTAGAAAAGGGTGGTTTCCTGAGATTCTCTCCCCACAGGATGTGGGTTTCTTGTGGAATTAAATTTCAATAGTCACTATGACAAAATACCTAAGAGGATCAATGTATAAGGAAGAAAGGTTTGTCTCTGGATTATGGTCTTAAAGGTTGTTCAGTTCATGGTCACTTAGAGCCATTGCTTTTGGGATTGTGGTGATTCAGAACCTTTCGATGGGAGGGTGTGGTGGCTACTACTTGGCTTGTGGCAGCCAGAAAGGGATGAGGAAGAGTCCAGTATCTCCCTCAAGGACTCTTCCTCAATGACTGACTTTCCTCTACCCCCTAAAGGTTCTACTAAATTGCAAGAGCATCAAGGCTGGGCACAAACCCTTCAACATATGACCTTAAAACAGAGTTGAAGTTAGTGGGATAAGTGGTCGGACACAGTTCTTCATAGAAGTAAATGGATACAAATGTCCCACCCTGCCCTTTGTCTTGAGTCTTCATATCTGCTTCCCAGGCTGTCTCTTTAGAGCTCTACCTTTAAAGCCCTACAGGCTGGTGACTAAAGGTCTACTAAAGGGCTCAGTCATTTAATGATTGTAAGAGCAGCAGATTTAAAGAAACATCAACTCATTGATGGTAGGGAATGGTTATTAACTTACCTCCCTTCCTGAGTGATTTAGTCCACTCTTGGTACCTAGAGACACTTAAAAACCACTTCCTGATCTAACTACATATGTGTGCATGTGAGTCAGTGGATAAGACTCCCTTTGTGTAATGGACTTTCTGAGCAATGGACTGAATTGCACTTTTAAAGTGTATTTTTAACACAGCATTGACAGCCAATGCTTCCAACAAGGACTCATGAACTTTTTTTCCCTTTTGTCATTTGCAATTAATTTCTACCTCCTTCCTTAAGAATGTACTTATTACTGGGGCTGCAGAGATGGTTTAGCATTTAACCACTTGCTCTTGCAGAGGAGGGGGGTTCAGTTCCCAGCACCCACATGGCATCTGTATCTACCATCTGTAATTCCAGTTTCAGGGAATCTGATGCCCTCTTCTGGCCTCTGTGGGCACTGGATGCACATGGTACACACATTTACATGCCGACAAAGATTCATACACATAAAACTTAAATAAGCAAGTATTTCTAAAAATAATTTATTTGTTACATACAGGGTACTATAACCAACAAAAAAATGACCTGTGGCCATGTAGGCAGGTATGTTTGCTTGCTTTTTTGGTCTTGAATGAATATATGTATCATACATGTGCCATACAACTGTCATTGTAGACTATCTTTTACTTTAGGTCTTTAAGTAAGCTTATTTTTAAATGCTCTTATCACAGTATATGGTACTTTAATTGCAAATTTCAATAACTGGCTCCATTTTTAAAATGAATACTGTGGCTAGTCTTAAATTTTTGTGCAATGCCTTGCCCTCTGAATTAAAGAGTGTCTTTTATTTGTGATATCAATTCTCCTTGTGCCTTGGACTTTGTTTTCCTTTTTCCATTTCACCTCCAAAATTGCATTGAAAACATCTGCTAAGGACTTATTTAAACAGCTAGTTAACGCTTTGCAAAGCTCAGAGGTGCGCCCATCTGTTCCAGGAGCATTCTCTTCTCTCAAGAACTATGTCATATTTTCTACCTGTCTGACAGCTGTTTTCTGCCTCAAAACTCTTAATTTCTCGTTATATCTAGCAGTAATATTGCCCTTTACTTCAAATCTGACAACTGCTGTTTCCTTGCTTTGCTCTGAACAAATCTAGGAGCGTGCAAGTCATTGCTTTTTTTCCAATCTTACCTGTATCTGATTCCATTTTAGTTTTCTGTAGCCAAGATTCATTATTTTATTCTTTCTTTTTTAAGACTTTATAACCATTTAGAGAGACGTTTCAGTAGTTAAGAACACTTAACTGCTCTTACAGAAGACCCAGGTTCAGTTCCCAGCACCCACATGGTGGCCAACATCATCTGTAACTCCAGTTCCAAAGTATCTGATGCCCTCTTCTGGCCTCCATCAGCATTGCATGCATGTGATGAACTTACATACACACAGGCAAAACATTCAGACACATAAGAATAATAAATAAATAATTTTTTATTTCTTTTTATTCTATTTTATGTGTGTGAGTGTATTGCCTGCATGCATGTAAGTGCACCCATGTTGTGTATGGACAGTTGTTAGCCATCAAGGGAGTGTGGGAATTGACCTGGGTCCTCTGAAAGAGCAGGCAGTACTCTTAACTGATGAGCCATCTCTCCAGCCCGTAAATGAAGCATTTTTTAAATATGCCTTCAGAATGGAAGGATGTAGTTCTCATGGATTTTATCTCTGAAATCTTGCTCCACACTTCACTTTTATGTATAGTCTCAGCGGCAACCCTTCAGCTCCTATCTGGTCCACAGAAATACTTCCATAGTTGGTGATGGAGAGTGAAAGCCAGCCTCAGTATTTCTCAGTCCTTCTTCCATAGATCTCTTCAGCCTTCTCGGTAATGAAATGGATGAAGCAGGAACTGGTTCTCTGGATTGCCTCACCAATGAAACTGGTGTCTACATCTTGAGACAATCCTGGTGAAACCCTTGTCTAAGTTTGAGGTGACAAAACCCTTTCTTCCCCTCCATCCTTTTCTTGGCTGACAGAACTCAGACTTGTCTTGGTTTATTTACAAGTGTTATAACCAAACACCAGAGACTTGGTAATTTAAGAGGGGAAGTGTATTTGGTTCATAGCTCTGGAGACTGGGAACCCCAAGAGCCTGGCATGCCATCTGGTCTCGGCTTCCTGCTGCACCATAAAAAAGGATGAAGGGCGAAACGGAACAAGCCAGCTTGCACCGGTTTCTTGTCCTCTTCCTATGAAGTCACGAGTACCATCAAGGGCCCCCATCCTCATGACCTAATCTAATTCCGATGACCATGTCCCCCAAAACTCCATCATTAGATGACATCACAATAAGAATGATGTGAATGTGTGGATTCAGTTTCCAACACAGGAACGTTCGACAGACACACAGAGCACTGGAGCATCACAACTGCAGTCTATATGGACCCTGTTCAGCATTCTTCTCTCCCGCTACCCATCTTTTCAGGTTTTCAAAATAAGTCAGAGGGCACAGGACTGATGAACTCATTCCTCAGGGTGTTCTTAATTCTGCATGGGAGGACCCAATTCATGCTTTATCATGTCCATTATCTATCATGCTGGAACCCTGGTTGAAAGAGGTAGCATGGGTCTTGTTTTAACCTGTTTCGTGCCTCTCTCTGTGCAATTCTGTCATGGTGACTGAATTCAGTTGTAGTACTTCTGTTCTTATTACAGAAAAGTCAGATGACACCATTCAGCTACTTTACTCTTCGCAGACTTGAGGAATTTTTCACCTTTGAGGCTGTTTTGTGCAAGAATCATACTTCCCTTTGCCTTTTCTTAAGTGCCTCATTCCGTTCTTGCCCTGATTGTCATGAACACACTACAGGCAGCTACACCTGCTGTCTGCATTCTTTCATCTCCTCACATAGATGTGACACTTGAAGGAGTGGCATGTCTTACGTGTCACACTGACTTCACCTTTGGAGAAGTTTATTTTATGCTTAATTTGGGAATTTTAAAAAAGGCATGTCTCGTGGCTTGAGAGATGGCTCCTCAGCTAAGAGCACTGGCTGCTATTACGGAGGCCCTGGGTTCGATTCTCAGCACCCATGTAGCAGCTAACAACTGTCCATAACTCCAGTTCCAGGGGACCTGACATCCCCTTCTGACTCCGTGGGCTTTGCACAAGACAGGTGCACTTACATGCATATAGGCAATACAGTGATACATATAAAATAAAAATAATTTTTAAAGTCATTTCTGACTTGGGTTTGTCTAAGAAAACAGTGTTCTGTTCCTTAGTATTTGATTCTTTCTCAAAATAGAGATTTTGTGTCTCAGAAACTGACCAAAGTTTTCCATTTTGTCTTCAATCAAAGAAAATACTGTTCACTGGAGACACAAGATTGTGTATGAAGTTCCACATGTGCACAAATAAGTGCACACACATAAACACACACACATACATGCACACACATCTACATCCACACACTTACACATATAAACACATATATACATGCATACATGCACACACACACAAACACAGTCACAAAAATGATCTAACTGCTGCGGGTAGGTGACACTTTTGGAGGGCAAGCCCAAAGAGAAAACAAAATGCACAAACATTGGCATGGCTACTTTTGTTTAGGAGCAGGAAAAAAAGGGCACTTCCAGACTGCCCCTCACACATACTCATTAGGAGCCATGTTCCTCTGCGGCCAGAATGCCAGGACCCCAGGTTACAAGCCAGAGCAGCACACAGAGCTAGAGGGTGACTCCTGCACTTCTGCACCAGGGTGAGCTTCTTGCTTGGTGGCCTGGGGATTGAGTGGGTCCTGCTTCTGAGGACCCCTGCTGTCTGAGGCAGGTGCTTCTTTGAGGCCCAGTTCTTTCACCTGCAAAGTGGTAAAACAGGCCTGGGGTGGAGGTCGGGGGGAGTTGTTCCTAAACTGGAGCCATTCTTTAACAGTGTGTTTTCTGTAGATAGTGGAGAGCGCCTGTCTTTCTCTCCTTAGCAGGGCTCTGTGGATGGCTGTCTCTGGGGAGGGTAGAGGGGAGGACATGCAGGCCTTCTGAAGGAGCCATTGGAAGGGGTTTCTCTCCCGTTCAGAGTCCCAGCAAAGGCTCAGGCAGTGCCAGGGGCACTTGCTCCCCTGCAGAGCAGATGGAGGTAAAAGGGCAGAATCAAGGGACTCCCGCAAGGATTCCAAGGTTTCCGGTGAGAGTCCAGCATTCTCCTCCTATTCCTGGCTCTTAAAGTCGTCCTTTCTAACAAATTGCTGTAACACAGAAGACAAAGTACACAGCAAATGTTCATTTTGCAGGCTGTGCAGCCCAAGGTCACTTCTAACTCTGAGAATCACTGAGGCTTTTTCTATGGGACAAGATGGATAGTTTTCTGGTAAGAATAAAATAATATATACAGATAGAAAATATGAAAACCAGTCTCATTTCAGTGATTCTGTCCAAAAGCTAAATGCTCTTCTCTATGCATTTAAAACTGACTTTGAATAATATAAGAATAAATAGAAAAATACATACTAAAGATTTAATTTTTTATGTACTTAGAATAGCCTGTAATTTTGTTTTGGTTTTCTTGATAGAAGGTTTGGCAGTGTAACTCAGCCTGGCTTTGAACTTGCTATCTTCCTATCCCTTTCTCCCAAGTGCCAGGTCTATACACATGTGCCACCATGTCTGGCTTTACTATTTTAAATAGTAAATAAAGTCATGAATGAAGAGAAACAAAGACTGAGGAAGAGACATGTCTGTGACATGCTAATGGCACTTTTTCTGCCTTTAGAACAGCGGCCTCCCTTCCACCTTGTTCTGGGGCTGCACATCTACACTGAGAACCCTGGTAGGACACCTAGCTTCTCTTCCCCAAGAAGGCCAGAAGTCAGGTGTGCGCCCAGCAAAGAAGAGATATGGGACAACTTCAGAATGGAATTCCATGGGCCTAGGAATTGCCCAATAAACAGTGAGCTTTCCTCCCACTCTCTCTACAGAGAAACTCATTGGGCTCTGGAGTTCCCAATGGCTCTCACTTGGTTTTCACTCTATGCACACTCAAGAACTTCAAATATCAGACAAAAGTTTCCAATAGAGAGTCACCATGTAAACATCAAATCACTAGGGAAAAGCGAGGATGTGATCAAGGTATTTGATAAGCAAGAGCATTCAGAAAAAAAAAAAAACACGTGAAATGATTGCACAATTGAGTGTTTTAGAAAACATTATGACTGTTGTGTAGAAAGTGACCAGGAACTCTAAGTTAGAGAAAAGAACCTGATGGTATAAAGGGAAGACAAAACTAGAGCTTACAGCACACTGAGCCTGCATACTGTGAGCACTGGATGTTGATGTAGAGCTGGAGATTGAATCTAAGACTTCATGTATGCTAAGCACACATGCTACCACTGTTGATTTAGATAAAATTGTCATATAACTGCATTTTTGGAAGATGTGCTGTGGGCACGTAGCGATTGGGTAGAAGAACTAATTTTTCATGTAGCATAAGAGAAAGTCATTGTTTGCTAACACTGAGAAATCAGACTCTTGGCACTAAGCATATGACTGAGGAGCACAGAGGTAAGTTTTAAAAGAAATAAACAGATTAAAAGTGATTACATAGCCAGGTGTACAGCTCATAGCTATAATCTCTGCACTCAGGAGGCTGAGACATGAGGACTGGGGGAATCTGAGGTCAGCCTGGGTTGCTTAGTGAGTTCTAGGCAACCATGGGGTACAATGTGAGACCCTGCTTCAAAAAAATTACAAAAAATGTAGGGGGAGGGGAGGGTTAGGGGATAGAGTGACCAATGAATAAGCCAAAAAAAGGAATGCCTCTTCGTGTACCTTTTACTGCAGTCTGATAAACCTTTATAGTGAAATAAAGGACACTACCAGGAAAAGAGAAGGATACAGTGCTAATTCTCTGGCAGAAACTCCTGGAAGGCTGAGTGGCCAGGCTGGATAACGGCAAAGGAGCAAACGCCACATCCTGGGGAGGACTGAGGTGGAAGCTGCAGCTGGCGCCGCCTTCAACCCAGCATGCTCACCAAGGTCTGCACGCAAGCTGTCATTCCCACCTCTCTCCATCACGGCGACAGATCCAGCACATTGAGTGGCAGGACATGATTGGCTGAGGATAGATGATGTGGTCAAGAATCACAAGTTTTATGGAGCTCACAGTTAACAGCATTTTAAACTTCTGTATGGGGAGAGGTATGCTCTGCTTTACATAAAAATTTGTATCTCAGAAACAGCCTTGACACCAGAAGAGGCTTTGGATGCTGGACTAATGCAAAAAGTATCAGATGCATATTATGTACAGAACACACACTTTCTCCTCTTTATCAGACACCATTTTCCTTCTCTCTGTCAGTCATAAAGAACATCAGTATAGTAGATGGTATGCAATTACCTATCTATGTATCATCTATCTATCCATCATCTATCATCTATCTATCTGATATTTATCTATCATCTATCCATCTATCTATCATCTATCTGTCTATCATCTAACATCTATTTAACTGTCATCTGTTCATATATCATCTCTATCATCTATCTGTCATCTATCATCTATATATCCATCTATCATCTGTCTATCTATATCATCTATCTGTGTATCATCTACCTGTTATCTATCATCTATCTATATGTTTCTATCATCTATCAATCTTCTATCTCTCCACCATATTTTTATCAATCAACCTCATGATAAAGTCAAGGACTGCCATTAGTAAGACAATGATATGACATACCAGGCACTCTGGAAAAGTCTGTATGTGTATTGTCAATTGAATGATTAGAAACACAAATTCCAAGCAAAGCAGAGAACTGACTATAAAGCAAAACAAGAACAAGATGAAGAGGACTGGGAAAGAGGATGTTGCTCAGCTACAGAGCATTTGCCCAGCCTGCAAGATGCTCTGGTTCAAGTCCTAGCACAAATGTGGCAGGAGAGAGAAAAGAAGTAAAGAGAATGGAAGGAAGGAGGAAGAGAGGAAGGAGGCAGATGATCCCCACAGCAGAAAGGATGCCATTCCCATGGGGAAAAGACCTTCTCTCATTTCCTTTTCATTAGGACTAGGAAGAGGACCGACCATTTCTGAGTGACTACAGTAATTAAACACGAAGACTGAGGCTTGCCATGGATTTGCTTGTACCTTCTCTACAGATTACTCATGATGGCCACTCATGAGACCTTTAAGTCTACTTCAGAGTGTGAAGAAGTCAACTCAAAAGATTTGTCATTGTTTAACAGATAGAAGTTACAAGGTGTAATGGTTAGCTTTCCATTATTGTAACAAATATCTGAGACAATCAGCTTATAAAGAAGGACATTTATTCTGGCTCAGAGTCCATGACTGACTGCACTTGGTCTATGGCAAGGCATGTGGTCAAGAAAAACTGCTCACGCCATGATTCATGAACAAAAGAGAGAGGAAGACACAGGGTTCTACCTTCCCCTTGAGGACAAGTTCCTAATCACTCAAAGGCCTCCCAACTGGTCCCACCTCCTAAAAGCTCCACCTCTTCCCAGTAAGCATGATCCTGGGGAATCAGTTTTTAACACTGAAGAGCAAAGCTACAGCCCAGGGAAATTCTGACTTTTATATTCTTTATGTTGATTGCTCTAACATTATTTCCTATTAATGTTTATTGTAGTGACTTGGGGCTTTCAATAAAATAAAAGGGTTGTTGGATATTTGTCATGTATTTGATCTATTTCCCCGGGTTTGGGTCTTGTGAAGTGTCAGGACTAGGGAAAGGAAGGAAGAGAAATGCCAGGAAAGTTAGTAGTGCATGAAAAACAAACACTCCAAAGACTGCGCAGCAGGTGGCTGGCTGGGATTGTTCCAAATCATGTATTGATTACTATTCCTATGCATTCCCAGTATAGACGTATATGTGCAAATACACAGAATGATGTCTTGAACTTGAACAGGTAGGAAATGTTCAGCTTTCTAGTTCTTACTAGTTCTCACGGCTTCCAGGTTCATTGTGCTGTCGGGTTTTCAACAAACACTTCTGAGAATTCCCTTCCACCTGGATTGAAAGCAATTTGCATTTTCTCTAGTGTGAAACCAAAACACTACAGCTATAGGACTAAGTAATTACAAATATCAGATGCAATTTTGGTAATTGCATGTCTTGTAGGAAAGTGGTATTCACAGAAAATATAACTTTAGGTGAGTGTAGCCAGCTTGAATGTTTGCTGGAAGAATGAAACCCTGGCTGTCTCCACGGCTCAGAAAGTTTGATCAGCTCAAAACTGTGATCTGATTCCTACGTTTAATGCAGCTGATGAAGAAAAAGTCATTAACTCAAAATTTGGGGGGTGGAATGGCTTCATGCTGGGCATAGAGGAAAAGAGGATTTTAAACAGGTGGCCGTGATATTTGGGAAAAAGCTGGATTGATTTTAAACTGCAATTTGTTGTGAGGAACAGAATGTTGATACTAGCGGCGTCTGGCAGGCAGCTTGGTGGAATATTTAGCCTTGCTTGAATCAGGCTCCCTACCAGTCTGATGAGGTTTACTTCCATAATTGGGCATTTGACAGACATATGGGAAGTAGTGTTTGTGGTTTATAACCCTAGACAGGCCCCAAACGATTCCTGACCTCCACTCTGTTAGTCTTACTGTATCTGCAGGTGTCTTGAGAGTGATGGAGAGTGCATGGGTCACATACAGGAAAAAGGCAGGAGGCTTCACATGAAGTCAGAAGAAGTAAGACATACTTCTCACCCTTAAATGATATGAGTGGGGCTAGGGGGATAGCTCAGTGGTTAAGAGCACTTGCTGCACCATCATGAGGACCAGATTTCAGATCCCAGCATCTACCGAACAAGGCAGGCATCCCACTCCAGCCTGTAACCCCAGATCTGAGGCAGGCGGAGACAGGAAAAAATCACTGGGGCTTGCTGGCTTCTAGTCTAGCCGAGAAAATGCAAGCCCTAGGTTAAGGGAGAGACCCTGCCTCAAAGGAATAGATGGAGGGTGACAGAACAGGATTCTCAGTGTCTTCTTTGAGCCTCTATCTATACAAATATGTGCATATCACACACATACGTACTGTACTGGTTACTTTTCTGTTCCTGCGATAAAGCACTGTGGCCAAGAGAATTTATAGAAGGAAGACTTTCTCTGAGCTTCTGGTTCCAGAGGGATCAGAACTTGTCATGGTGGGGAGGCAAGGTAGCGGAGGTGGCCTGAGTAGGAGTCACACATCTTCAAGCAGGCACAGGAAACAGGGAGAGACTGGAAATCGGGTAAGGCGTAAGAGCTCTCAAAGCATGCCCCCAGAGACACACTTCCTCCAGCAAGACCCACATCTCCTAAAATGTCCCAAACAGCACCACCAACTGGGGACAAATTGTCCAAATATATGAAACCTATGGGGACAGTCTCATTCAAACCAACACACATACACACAGAAAGATTTAGTCAATTGACAGAATAGAAGGATTCTGGGTAGGAAAGTGCAAGTCAAAGAGTCCAACTGGCTTTCCGCCGTTTGAATGCTGCCTGTGTTTAGGCACACTGGTTTGGATCTCATTCCTTGGTTCCATACAGACGTCTACCCTCTCCCTCCACGATAGGCCTTCATGCATTCAAAGACCACGATGGTACATTGTAGAATCACCTATTCTGGCGATTAAACAAGTTTCTTTAAAAATGATTCATTACAGACATTTCAGCCCTTTTCAGTACGCTGTGTCTTTCTCCAAAGTCATTTATGTATCACTCATTTTGCTCTCAGTGTATACCAAGCATTCCCAGAGTTACAGAGCAGAAGGATGTAAGATGTCATCCCTTTCTGGGACTAGTGGTTGAGACAATAAAAAAATATGATAGATGCTGTATAGAAACTGCGTATGAGGAAGGACTTGCGTTTCCTAAGCAGAAATTTGCAAAACGTTCCAGAGAGCATTTGATGGACAGAGTTATAATAAAGAGGATTTCTCATATTTCAGAATTTAAAAACTCACATCTGTGATTATATCTATGCACCCTATTTCATACCTGATAATATTAAGACTTCACTTATGACTATCATTCTTGTCAAAATTGGCCCCTTTTATTGATTTCTCTAAACTTAATACTTGTACCCTTATATATTACTTCTACTTTTAAATCATTACTTTCCTACTTTAGCCTTTTTAAATTATTCATTTGGAACCATCTTGATATCTGGGGGACTGTTTAACATCTATATGCTCTTTAGTTGCTGCTTTGGCTGCATTCTGTAGGCTTTGTGTGAACAGGGTTCTTGTGATTGCTCTGTTATAAACAATATACAAAGTTAGCTTCTAGTCATCCCCCAGCTCCCCCACTGCCTTGTCTGGGGTCCTGTCTCTCCATGTCTGTCAAGCCCAGCATTCCTGCCAAGTGATCCTCAGGACAGCGCTCCGTGCCTAGGGCCATTGTCCCTGAGCCCTCCCTGTAGTGCCTCTTGACTTGTCTTATTGTGAATGGAGCCTCTAGTTAGGGCAGATGATGATGAAGGGAACTGGCGAATGGGTATGTTTTTCTTATCCAGACTGCCAACATGAGAAATTTCAGACCTGGAGAAAGACCCTTGCCAGAACAACTAGTCAGAACAAGCACTGGATTGCATGTAGATTTCATCAGAAGGTGATGAGGTGCCTTGTTAAGTGAGGTGGGATGAGGGTAGACTTGTGTAGATTCATTTTCCTGCTCACCAAAGCAGTGAGTGGGCACAGAGGAGCCTCTGAAGCAGTCTCAGGTGGAGCAGCTAGGAGGTGCGTCTGCAAGTATTGTAGCTCAGTTTTTTCTTTTCTGTCTTTTTCTCCTCTTTTTTTCTTTTCTTCTCAATCTCTTTCTTCTTTCTCATTGTCACCCTCTTTTTTTTCCCTTTCTCTCAGAATTTCACTATGTAGCCCAGGCTGGCCTCAAACTATCATCGTTCTGTCTCTATGTCCCAACTGAGTACTGGGATTACAGATATTCAGCAACGAGCCCAGCTCCTTTTCTTTCTTAAAATCACTTTATCCTAGAGTCAGCAAGTAGGGAAGGACATTTGCCACCAAGCCTGATGACCTGAGTTTTATCCCCAGATCCACGTGGTAGAAGGAGAGAATCAGCTCTCTGAAGTTGTCCTCTGATTGCCCCAGGTTCACCAAGGCACATGCATACCCACGTCTCCCACTACCATACAAATAAACACAATCTTTTGAAAAGAATCACTTTTCTTAAGAACCTTCCTTCAGGATATGGTGATTTCAAGGCACCCCATAAAGTTGCCCTCCAGGACTAGAGCCTGGCATATTGGTCCACACTTATAATCCCAGCAGTCGGGAGTTGAGGCAAGATCAGTAGTTCAAGGTCAGCCTCAGCTACATAATAAGTATGTAGCTTACCCTGCGAGCATAAAGACTGAGCTCTGTCCCCAGTACCCATGCAAACAGCTGGGTCCTGTGGTACAAAGCTTGTAATCCTAGAGCTGGGGCGGGGGAGACAGGCGCCTTGCTGGGGGTTGATCAGCTAGCCCAGCTGTATATGAGAGTCCACCCCAGTGAGAGATCATATCTTAAAAAGCAGACCTTAAGGCCTTGTCTCGATAAAATAAAATTGAAAAGGATCAAGAACCTCTAAGACATGGGTGTGTGATGTTTCCTATTCTGCCTTACCAAGGTGCTAGTAAAGGAAAAGGCAGCACAGCAGAAGGCCTGTGTGTGCAGAACACCGCTTCCTGATGTCGGGGGGCGCTTGGTCTCTCCCTCCCGCAGGAGATGTTTGATACTGCCTGAAGACATTTGGGGTTGCCCCAAATTGGAGTGAGGATGCTGGTTTGAGAGAGGAGGCTCCTCCAGGTGCACCAAGCACTCTTATGCTGAGGCATCCCCTACCCAGGTAACAAAGAATCAGTGGGAAGGCAAGGGCTTCACCATCATGAATTACCCTTACCTGGGGGTGGCCTGTTGTGTAAAGGTCTGCTGTTCTGAGAATCCAAGGTGAGTTAAGAGAAAAGACAATGACTCATCCTTGTGCCTTCAGCCAAAGTGAAAGAAGACAGAGAGGTGCAGAATGAAGGCAGCAGGTGCCAGGTTTCACTCTGCTTTAGCAGCTCTGTGATCACAAGTGAGGAATCCATGAGTTTTAGCAAAAGTGCTTTGTTTGTGATTCTGTGTGTGTGTGTGTGTGCGTGCGTGCGTGCGTGCAAGGGTGTGTGTGCATGTGCGTGCACATGCTTGTGGATGTCAGAGGCCAACCTCAGGTGCTGTTTCTCAGGAGCCACCCTCCCCCTTTCCTGGGCCGTGGGGTTTGCCAATTAGGATGGATTGTCGAGCTAGATGGGCTGCCTGTCTCCACCTCCAGGGTTAGAAGCTGTGCTACCATACCAAGCTTTTTATCTGAGTTCTGGGAATCCAACCCACATCATCATGCTTGCAGGGCAGGCACTCACTGACTGGGTTATCTTGTCTGTCAGCTGTAACAGAAGCAGCTTTCTAAGAGCCCGTCTCATGACCAGATAGTCCTGCCCTGCCCAAGTGGCTGCAAACTGAAAATCCAGAGCTGTAAGCAACTGAGGAACAAGATTATGATAATCAGTCTCTGTCTAAATAATTCAGAATATAGTGCCGAGGCACAAGCCAAAAGGCGTCTGTTTCAGCCAGATGGAGCAAAAGGTACTTCTGGCTTTAAAATCACCCCAGCATGGCAGACCATAATATGTCAAGGCAATCTTTCTGCATGTGTATCCAAGTACGCATACACGGAACATGTGTGCATGTGGAGTCAACTTTAGGTTTTGTTCCTCAGGAGGCATCCATCTTGGTTTTGAAGTTATGGCCTTTCATTTCATGCTGGAGAGATGGCTCAGCGGTTAAGAGCACTGACTATACTTGCAGAGGACCTGGGTTCAATTCCCAGCACCCACATGGTAGCTAACAACCCTCTGTAACTTCAGTTCCAGGGAATCTGATACCTTCGTCTGACCTCCATGGGCATTGCACAGCACAGGTGCACTTACATAGACGTAGGCAGTTCACTCATGCGCATTAAACAAAATAAATATAATAAACTAAAAAAAAATACGGCCTTTCCCGGGGACCTGGGTTCTCATACTGGGCTTGGAGCTAGCTGGTTAGACCCTAGGAATCCGCCTGTCTCCTTCTCCAGCACCTTAGTGCTTGGCTTTTCACAACAGTACCTGGGGAGCAAACTGAGATCCTTATGCTTGAAAGGCAAATACTGTACTGACTCAGCCATCTCTCCAACCCCTGTCAAGACAACGTTATCTTTCTCTTGTGAAAATCTCTTTCTTGGTGTGCTGATATATACTTTTTAAATTCTGGGATTTTCTCTTACCAACCCAAGGGCATTGGTTGTTGAAGAGATTATTAAAATGATAATATATAAAAGTTCACAATCCCAGGGCCAAGTTGCCTTGCAGTGAAAGGAATATTAGCAAACTGACTCTGTCTATGAAATGGAAACTCCACTGTGCTCATAGGACCATAGGAATTTTTTCTCAACCGGATAGAATTACTGACCGGCTCCTGGGATAATGAGCTGAGTTCACTGGCTTGGATTTGGAGAGTGAACACATATTCTTTGTGTCTGGGAGGTTTGCTTGTGATTGCCTTTGTCTCTCTCTGCTTTGGGGAGAAGTAAATTTGGCATGGCCTGTGAATGTTTGCCTCCCCCACACTTTTAAGTATAGATGTTTTATAAATTTGCCTTGTTAAAAACAAGTACCATCTTCATACCTCAGTCTCCTCCAGAAAAGAGATGGCAACAAAGGGGGTGGGGCTACCCGGGGCGCAGACAGTGCGGCCCACGCAGGTACACTGGCCAGGCTGCTCAGACAGTCCGGGAGGCCCTTTGAAAAGAGCCTTTTCTATTGTCCCACACCTCCCCCAGCCCTGCCCCAGCCCGTGAGAAGAGCAGGTTGTCAATGAGACAGGCCAATTTTGCCTGGTTCACACAATAGTACATCGCAGACTTTTCCATTCAGAGTGAATCACCAAATGCGGATGAAAAGGTTTTGATTTGCAAAAGCGCCTGAGCAGTTCTTTTTCTAAGCTGGAGAAGGCAAGGAAGGACTAGCAGCTTTCCTTTGGCCCAGGTGTGCTGGCAAGCCTCTCGGGCTGGAGCTGGGCAAATGCGCCCAGCAGCCTTTCTGCCTGCTGCAGCCTTTGTCACACAAGGTGCCAGTGCCCCGGCTCAGAAATACTTAAGGTGGGAAAGAATGGGAAGGAGCTGGTGACGGTGGAGCGTTGAAACCAGGGAAACAGTAAGCTCGGAACTGCGGGTTAAAGCAACTGAAACTCATGTTAAGAAGTGTTTACAGGGCTGCTGTGTCGTGCAGTTGGTAGAGCGCTTGGCTAGCATGCAAGTGCCTTGGATGAGATGCCCTACACTCTGTAAAACAGGTGTGTGTGGAGGTATTTGCATGAAACCCCGTGTCCGGGGTGGAAGAAGGAAAATCAGAGGTTGAAGGGTAGAACCTGCTTTAAAAGAAAGGAAGGAAGGGGGAGAGAGGAAGAGAGGAAGGAAGGAAAGAAGGGAGGGAGAGAGAGAGAGAGAGAGAGAGAGAGAGAGAGAGAGAGAGAGAGAGAGAGAGAGAGAAGTTTACATTCTCCAGAAATGACAAGAGTTCAAGGATGCCTTCCTTCATTTAGGGTGATTTCAGGGGCTTGTCATTCAACAGCCATTAAATGTCAGTTAAACTGAGTCAGGTATGGTGTTGCATGTCTGTAATCTCAGTACCAGGGAAGTTGAGGCAGGAGGATCACTTTAAGTTCTAGGCCAGCCTGGGCTATATAGGGAGTCTCAGGCCATCCAGACCCTGTTTCAAAAGTTCAATGAATAAAGGAACACATAAGTAAAAGTGAGTTCAACCATTCCTCCTCAAAGTTTGGGCTCAAAATTATTAGCATCAGGCCTCACCTGAAAGCTTGCAGAATCCACAGGCCCAGTTCAGCCTTCTTGAATAGAATCTGTGTTCTAACAAGTCACACTAGTCTTTAAAAGGACTATCTGGGGCTGGAGAGATGGCTCAGTGGTTAAGAGCACTGACTACTCTTACAAAGGACCCAGGTTCAATTCCCAGCACACACATGGTGGTTAACAACCATCCATAGCTCCAGTTTCAGGGGATCTGATGCCCTCTTCCAATGTTTGCAGGCTTTGTACAACACAGGTGCGCTTATACACATGCAAGCAGGACACACATACACATAAAATAAAAATAATAAATAAAATCTAAAAACAAATAGACTTTTAAAAGGGTTATCTGTAACATCACTGGTATTGGTCGACTCAGCAATGCAGTTTTCTTCTCTTCCTGCTTAGTATGTTTCCTTTTGTACTGGGGTCAGAAGATAGCTGCAGAAGCTCCAGGTATTACTTCAATAACTAACACAGGTAGAAGACATAAATGCAATCACATGTCCATCCCTAAACTAATGACTGTGAAGGTTACCAAGATGATGCTAAGGAGCAAGTAGACTGAAAGCCAGTGATCATTGAGCCCTGCAGACAAGGCAGTCTGGGCTCCTTAGAAACACATGGCAAAGATCTAAAGAAAATGAGGTTCAATAACTTGGAAGAGATGGTGGTGGGAAGGAAAAGAGTGGGGAAGCAACTGTGCTGTACACTGTTGACACGGGCTGTGCTTACCTCGCACACTGTTGACACGGGCTGTGCTTACCTCAGACACTGTTGATGCTGTTCTTACCTCAGATACTGTTGACACTGTGCTTACCTCGGACACTGTTGATGCTGTGCTTACCTCACACACTGTTGATGCTGTTCTTACCTCAGACACTAGGGATTCCTTTTGAATATTCGTTTGGGTATTAAAACCAAAATGAGCTTTTAAGGGTCCCCTCTGTGACTGAGCTCACAGCAATGATCCCAGGATATCTACATAGAGTATAAGACACAGGCATGTTGATACATGTGTACGGTATGTGTGCTTATATATGGTTGCTGCATGCTTGTGTATGATATGTGTGCATGTATATGTGCATTTATATATGATGTGTGTGTTTATGTGTGAATGACAAAAATATGTGTGTGTATATATGATGTTATATGTGTTTATGGTGTGTGATGTATGTATGCCTGTGTATATATGTCTATTTGTGTATGATGTGTGTGATGTGTATGTGTGCATTTGGTACGTGTGTGATGAATGTGTGCAGGCATGTGCACGTTGCAACTATGTGTTGAGGTCAGAGGACAACCTCAGGTATTGGTCCTCACCCTTCTCTTTGAGAAAGGGTCTACCATGTATGTAGTATGTACACCAGGCTAGCTGAGCTGAGTGTTCAGGGATCCTCTTGTCTCTGCCTCCCATCTCGCTATGGGCGTACTGGAATTATAAATACAGACTACCACACTTGGCTTACATGTGTTCTGGGATTTGAACTCAGATCCTCTTGCTTGTGTAGCAAGTGCTTTACCCACTGAGCCATTTCCCTAGCCTTACAAGACACTTTTAAAGACATTATAAAAAAATAAAATTTGAAGGCTAGAAGGAACTTTTTAAATTGCTTAGTCTAGTATCTTCTTTCTATAGATGAATAGAAAATCTATGTGATTTACACACTGGTATACATGCTATACACAGAAAGGTATGTGTTGGGGTGGAATATATGCTCATTATATGAAACCACCTTGCTGAGGGCTTTGAACTCTCAAAGCCCAGCCCTCATGACATGCTTCCTCCAGCATGGCTATACCTTCTAAAGGTTCCATGACCTCCCCAAATAGTGTCACAAACTGGGGACCAAATAGTCAAATACCTATGGCCTATGGGGGACATTCTCATTCAAACCATAACAACCTGTAAGTATTCCTTTCTATAAAAGAAATTTCTCATGTGACCTATCTTATTGACTTATTCTGAGAGTGAACCAATGGATTCATAAATTGATACTTTCTCTTTTATAATCTTATTTATAAGTACTAGAAAGAGAAAAGGCATTTAAATATAACATCACATTGCACTGATAAACACATTATGTTTGAGGAAGATAGCTTTTGTGAAGATGAGGTTTTTGCTTTATTTTTTTATTTTATGTGTATAAGTGTTATGCCTGCATGTATGTAAGTGCACTCCTGTCATGCAATGCCTGTAGAGGACAGGAGGGGGCATTGGATCCCCTGGAACTGGAGTTACAGACAGTTGTTAGCCACCATGTGAGTGCTGGGATTCAAACCTGGGTCTTCTGCAAGAACAGTCAGTGTTTTTAACCACTGAGCCATCTCTCCAGCTCCAAGATGGGCTGTTTTTCACTCCATTGGAAATAAGTCAGTTTCCATCACTGGAAGGATGATAATCATGTTTAAAACAGAAACGGACATGATATTAAGTTCAAAAACATTAACCTAAGGAGAGTAACTAAAGAGTGGAACTGGAAATTAAATTCAGGACCATCCCTGACACCTAGGTCATTGTCTTTAACATCGCTCTAATACCGAACCCATCAAAGCGTATATAGTGGACATTATTGCAAGTACAATATGCATTAATCCTACCCAAAAGCCTATGAGCTTGGAAATATTGATCACTCCATTCGGTAGGTGAGGAATCGTGCTTGGGAATCTGAGCTGCCCTCCCTGTTACCCAGGAGAGGAGTCTAAGGTTGTCCGAGCCAGGCCTGAGCACCCTGTGCTACTGCGGGGAAAGCAGTGTTGTGCATTGTACTTCTTGAAAGGGTAGCATTAGGATTTAGAGGAACTTTCCAAGAATTAGGCTGTACCAATAATAGAACTGTGTGCTTCAATTACAGGTGACAGGATGAGTTGTCATGCCAGTGACATGCCAGTTTTGGTAGGGTATAGCAGGATTTATTCATGAATTAGAGATATACCTGTGTTAACCGTGAAGCTTTTCATGTATAGAATTCTAAAAATAGTCTGTGTCTTTGCTGAGGCCATTTTATGTCCAGGACTAAGTCATTTTCTTGGTTGAATTTTTTGTTTGTTTGGTCTTTTTGAGACAGGGTCTCCCTGTAGACCCAGCTGGCCTGGACTTGCTATGGAGATCAGGCTAGCCTGGGTCTTACATAGATCTACCTGCCTCTGCCTCCCGAGTGCTGAGTGCTGAGACTAAAGGCATGTGCCACGACACCTGGCTGAAATGTGTTTTTCAGAGAGAGAAGAGGGTGAGTAGAGGAAGGGAAGTCACTTCCTTCTCAGGGGCTGTGTTTCCTATGGCCATCTCATCATTAGCTCTCTCGTTTAAAGGCTTGTACTGCAGAATACTGTTGATGGCATCCTTTTTTCATACAGATGATAAGGTCTTTCAGTCCTTAATGGAAAACATGAATTTCCAAACCTTTCCAATTCCTATTCTAAAAATGTTAAATTAGCTGGATTATGGCAGCACACATCTGTCTTCTTAGATCTCAGGAGGCTGAGTCAGAAGGATCCTAAAGATGAAGCCACCCAGGGCTACATGGAGAGACCCTGTCTCAAAAACCAACAAACAAATACAATGTTAAGATAAATATTCAATATATGAAAAAAAAAAAAGCTGGACCAGTATGCTAGTTTCCCAAGCAACATTTGATAATCCGAAAGTCTGTATCTGAAAGTCACAATCAGTGATGTATTTTGGCCATGTGAAGTTTGGATAAGATTTCCCAGCAAAACTTAGTAGCTTAATTTCTGCACAGTTAAGACAGTCATCCGTGAGCTCTGATCTGTTTTGAGAAATGTAGACAAAATCAATGTTTGCCCAGGGAAGTGTTTTCAAATGTCTTGTCCCAGTTTGGCTTTATTCTGCGGAGAAAGAGAAAGTGCTTTTAGTGACTTGAATCTGAAGCAAAAGTAGGAACCCAGGCTGCTTTGGGAATGAGGGTGGGGAGCTGGAGCCACAGGGCATGCTTCTGAGAGGACACTGATCACTCTGTCTTCTCACCCTTGCTCCTGTTCCTCCCAGCACTTTCCATCTTTCTCTTGCCTGTCTTCCCATTTTGAAAACCCCTGGTTTCAAAACTACATCTGTATTGATTTTGCGTGTGTCTGATTTTATGGGTTTGTGGAGATCCCCAAATTAATTTTAAATGGGCCTTCATTACTAATGTTCTGGGACATTGCTTTCAGTAAAGTCAACATCATAATCAGGGTTACCTTAGTTTGTCTCTTTGAGGAATGCACTCATTTATTTGGGCTCACAGTCACCACAGCAGCTCTCAAACTAGATAAACAAATAAAATAAAACCACTGCTATATCTGAATGCCCGAGTGCTAATTCTCTTTCAAAAACAGCTACTCCTGATTTAAGAAACAGGAGTTTTAAGTATGCATAAAAGGATGATTGTCCTTTAGTATCTTGTTTTCTAAGGCAGAGAGGGTCCTAGCTATAATGTTACGCTCTGCAAATGCTAAAGCAAGGGTTAAATCCTGACCCCAAGGCTGGCAGTCAGCTCTTAGCTCAGTGCTGAGTGCTCTGCATGTGACCAGAGAAAATGGCTGAGTTCTCAACACTGTGTCCCCTTGTAAATTAAGGGCAATCAACTCCTAGCTCAGAAGTGAAGAGGTAATGAGATAATGTTCAAAATGGCTTTTAAGTTTCTACCTATAGAGGCTGACCGTGAAAAGAGAACGCTGCAATGTCTGTGGCTCCCTGCTTCCCTGGAGGAGGGGAGGCTGCTCACGTAGTTCCCAGTGGAATGTTCTGTTCAATCAGGGGCCATCACTTGAGTGGTTTGATAATAATAAGCTCAGATTGACTGTAGATAAAAATGAGGAAGGTTGATTAAGTCATTTAGTCCCTTGAGAATTTTGCAAGCCAGACAGTTCTCCTAAGTATTCATCTTAAACCGTGCAATATGCAGACTGGTCCGATAACGAGGTCTGGAGTTCACGGAGTCTGTGATTGTGACTATTTTCACTTCCAAATAAACACTAAATTTCCTTTATCTAAGTATACACTGCTGTTAACCGTGATTTGCAGGTGGTCCTTACCTGTTCTTTCATCCGTTCTACCTGAAAACCCCAGAAAGTGCACCCCCAATATCAAAACTCCTACGCTCACCAGCTGACTAATTCCTTAACCAATTAAACTTATGATGCAGTATGATAAATGCGTGATCCTTTTGCACAGAATATTAAATGTCTACCCCTGTTTTCACCCCAATACCCAGACATACTAGTGTAGGAAGCAGGGAGGGCAGCAAGACTTAGAAGAGAAACAGCGATTTGAAATAAAACTGCAAACGTAAATCTCCTGGGAGAAGTTCGGAAGTAGAAAAAATCATTTTTCTCCCTTTCAATTCTTTCTAAAATTTACCTCTCACTTCTATGTCCAGCAGTTTCCAATCATATTGTCCTCACGTGCTGTGTGAAAGTGTGCAGAGCCAAAAAATGTAAGCAAATTATCTGTTGATTAAAGAATTTGTTACATGTGTCTAATGCTTTCCAAGCTCCAGAGTGGATGAAGCCACTTTACTGTGTTTGCTTATTGCTCTCAAATATAGTTTGGAAAGAAGTTGTCTATATGACTGCTTCATTTTCATATGGGGTATGATTCTGTCGCTTATTTTTTCATGACCTGTTAGGGCCATGTCTAGCTGAAAAAGTATAAATATAAGTGAGTCTAAGAATACTCGCCAAGCTCAGATTCCGAGGCATGCACTAATGGCCCATACGCAGACCCACATGTATGCCCAGGAACATACACAAGAGTGTACCTTCATCTTCCATGTGACAGGTGCTTCCAGTTGGAAATCACTTTCCATGAAGGAGTCCTAGCTGCTGGACAGCTAGAGGAAGAAGAAGAGGAATCAAAGGAGATAGAGGAGTTGTCCTGGAAACAGGAGTACTTGCTCAGGGCAGAATCATAGAAACAAAGAAAAGAGTTTTGAGACAACAGACACAGCCGGTATTAGATAGACGCTGCACCAGGCCGGCGCCTTAGCTGGAGAGACCTTCATAGCTTTTTCTCTGTGTTCACCCCTTTTGTCACTATTTACTCCTCTAAATGTTCACTCTATCTATAAAAATTCATGTTTCACTGTAAGCATGCCATGAGCTATTAGCCTAAAAATGAACAAATGGGTGCTGTTCCTTCTGTATCATAAAGCTTACACTGAAGAAGAAATGAGGAAAGAAATTTAAAATTTTAAAGAAATACGTGTTAATCTAGTCTAGCAGTAAGTTCTAGGCAAGGGGGCACATTGAGGGCAGAAAGATTAGACAGTGTTTCGGAAAACATGGGAAGAACTTTCTGATGGGATCAGAATGAGCAGAATGACGTGACATATAAGATAATGTTCAGTGGTGATTATGATGGTGGTGGTGAGGATGGTGATGGTAGTGATGATGAGCAATGGTGATAATGATGGTGATGACGACAGTCTTGGTAATCTGGGTAGGGATGATGGCAGTGATGATGGTGGTGATGACTGATGATGATAGTGATGGCAATGATTGTGAAAGCTTAAAGAGGACAGTGTTAAGGGGCCAAAACATCAGAGAATTATAAGAAGGAAATGATCAATGGTTTAAGCCCAATGGAGATGTCAAAGGATGGTAAGGATAGGAGAGTGCTCAGTGGATTGTTAGATTTGACTGTCAGGAGGTTTGTGACACTCTAGGACAGTTGCAGTGGCTTGTCTCGAAAGGAAGTTACTTTCAGGGGATTAAAAAGGAAGCGGGTGATGGGAAGAAGCTGTAGGAAAGATGTATTGAAGAAGTTTGACCATGAAGGAAAAGGTGCACAGGTAATTACTACAAATGAAGTGTGTGAAAACGAGGCTGGCTTGTCTCCTCCAAAGCCAGGGCTCTACGATCCTGGAACTGTTGCTACCGTGGGCTGGGTAATTCTTTTTCATGCTAACTGGTAAGGGGGCAACCCTGTGCAGCAGAGGCCATGTGGCAGCTGGCTGGACTCTATCCCTAGAAGCCAGTGTCACTCCATTCACCCTGATGATCACACATGGCTCTAGCCATTGCTAGATGTCCCTTGGAAGTGAATTTGTCCTCGCTTCGGAATTGCTATTCTATGTGGCATTCGACGAATGCTTTCAGTAATGAGAAGGAGTGGGTGAAGAGGGAGGGAGAAAAGAGATACAATGGAGAGGAATTTAGTGCAAGGACCTACAGTCACGGATTCAACATGTTTCCTTGCAAACAAGAAAACAGAACTAGAGGGAGTGTTAATAAATGCTTTGTCTTATGAGTTAAGGAACAAATGTTGTCATTCTAAATTAAGAGGAGGCATTCAAGCTGAAAATTAAGAGAATAAAATATATTTGTTGAAACAATTTGGAAGTCAGCAGGCAAACTTTCAAGAAAATGAAGTGTTCTAAAAAAAGAAAAAAGAAACAATTATTATTATCTTTTCACGTGTTAAGTGAATTAAGACAAATGAGCCAAGAGTCAAGTTGGTGAGTCCATCGCGTGAGCTGAGAGCTTCCTTTCCAAGGGTGGTGCATTAAAGGTCTATAGAGGTACCCTTACATGGTGGCTCATGTTTATAACCCCAGAACTCAGAACTCAGGAGGCTGAGGCAGGAAGATGACCAGACTGGTCTACATAATGGGTCCTGGGCCAGTGTGGGCTGCAGAGTGAGATTTGGCCATGGGACAACTATGAATACACTCCTTGGTTATTGTTTTCTGTTGTTCCTAAATTAAAATCAAGTGTTAATTCATGCCTGAAAAGCAACTAGCATTTACTGTGAACTTGGCCTGTGTGGGTGCAGTGGTGTGAATGAGGATGTCCCCCAGAGGCTCCAAGGTGCGGTGGTGTGAATGAGAACATTTCCCAGAGGCTCCAAGTATTTGAACATTTTGTCCCAGTCGGTGGTGCTGTTTTGGGAGGTTTTGGTAAGCCCTGCCAGATTTCCAGTTGCTCTGGGCTTCCTGTGCCTGCTTGAAAATGTGATCTCTGGGCTTTCTGTTCTGGCCATGTTCTTCGGCCATGCATCCCCCATGGGCTGTCCTTTAACCCCTGGAAACAAAAGCTCCAATAAATTCTTCCTTTTATAAGTATCCTTGATCATGGTGTCTGATCATGGCAATGGGAAAGTAACTAACATAGCATGTAAATATTGTGATGTTTTAAAAGCTTCATGACAACTCTGAGAGTCAAATACACAAAACTTTGAACAAAATTATACTGAAAACCCATCAGCATAGAAACAGTTGTTTCATGTCCAGAACTTGTCTTTGGATTTTCTTTTGCCAAATGACTTTCACCAGTTTCTGATGTGATTTAGGCTTTTTATAACAGTAAACACACAATATGAAATCTTATTGATAATCGGGTGAAATATATCATCCAGCTAGTCCCTGCCTGCCTATTAAATTGAATGGACTTGATTTTAGATGCTTACTTTGTGTCTGGCAGAATAGCCTGTAACCTCTCCTGAGGGATTTCTTCAGCTACGTACTTTGGTAATGGTCCATTGAGGGTCAAACCAGATGTTACTAACAAGTAATTTTCTTTGAGATTTGAAATGAAGAATCGATGGGGCTGGGGAGATTGCTATGTCAGTAAAGCATTTGCTGATCAAGCATCAGGACTTGAGTAGATCCCCAAACACTTATGTAAAAAGCTGGTTAGGGAAGTGCTGGCCCGTAATCTTAGCTCTGGGGAGGCAGAGATGGGAAGATCCCTGGAGCTCCCCAGCCTGTAAGCTACCTGAGTTCCATGTTCAATGATAGTCCCAAAATTAAGGGAGTTTGAGGAAGACAGTAACATTGACCTCTGGCTTACATACACATGTACACTTGTGCATGTGTGCCCCACCGCCCAGCACACACACACACACACACACACACACACACACACAGACATCAAAAAAAAAAGAAGGAAGGGATTGAGTTTGATCACTGGTATGCATATGAGAAGATAGGATTTTTAAAATAATAAAGGTTTTGCTTATTTTTGTTTTTATTTTTTTGAGACAGTCTCACTATGGACCTCACAGAGATCTGCCTGCCTCTGCCTCCTGAGGGCTTGGATTAAAGGTGTGCCCACATGTCAGAGTAATTTATAGATTATTAATGCAACATCCTTGAAATGACATGGGCATCATGTTGTAAATTCATTGGAATTTTTTAACATCCCAAAGGAAAAAACACTTTCAGTATTCATATCTTACAAATGGCAGATGTGCATCGTAAGAACACTTTCCTTTTCTGGTGTAAGGTATATATACTTAACCTTCCCAGAAGACCTCACTATGTCCTGCTGCCAAGTATCTACATTTCATGGCTATCTGCCATTTCAAATACTTTATTACTAGCTTGCTTTTCATCTGATTTTGAAGAGCCCACCATAAGTTGCCTAGTCCATTTAGCTCCAAGAGAAAGAATGCCTCTGAAAACCTTCACTTGTCCCAAATAATAAAAGGGGACACACTGAAGCGATTTCCCAAAACAGAACTCCACGTTTGCATGCAAGCCTCAAGACCTCCAACATAAAGCCTTCCTGTGAGTCTGCTGCACTTTCAGCAGAACAAGGAATCTGTCCTCAGCGAGCCCATGGGTAAAATGATTTCTGAGGCACAGGTGGGTGGGCCAGCTAAGGAAGATGGACGAGCGACCTTGGTGGCTGTGAGAGGTGGTCCGGCAGAGGGACAGTCCCCTTCCCCCGACTCCCATGGCCACTCTTTCTCTATACAAAGACAATTTGCTTTTCATGTAGTAATGAAGAACAATGTTTAACAGACAAAGGAGCTTCTAGTTTATTATTGTGCTGTCTTTGACTAGTGCTAGATGCTGGAAATGGTAATTCACAGTGTGAATGCCTCTTTTTCCTGCCGTACGGGCTGTGACTGAGCCTGTACATTGTATATTGTGGATGGTACAATGTGTACAATGTGAACGGTGTGAGAACAAGCAAAGAATGAATTACAGCCTATTTTTTTTTCTTTCCAGCCAAGAAACCAAGAATTTCTTCACAATAATTTTTATTTATGTGCTTGTAAGTTACTTATTTGCAATGTGAACTGCTGGATTCTGATAGAAGAGTTTAGATTTAGAGTTTTTGATTGATGTATAAAAACTACCACAGTGTTCTTTGGAACACCTGTGCTAGTCTGTGTTCTCTCCCAGCACACCAATATGAGGCACAGGTAATGCCTCACTAAGTTATTTCATGCAAATAACATATTGTATCATTTCTTCTCCTTCGCCATATAATCACTGAAACATGACCAAGTTGATTAACTCAACAAACTTCGGGAGGGGGACTCTTTTGTCAGTGTTCCTACAGTGAAGGGATTTATGTTCCATGGAAATCTGATTTAAATGGAAAAATGATGAGGATGTGTCTTTCCTAGGCAAAAATAAATGAAAGAAAATAAAGCCAAATAAAATCCCTAATTTCCTCTACTTAATTTTTTGTGTCCTAAGACACTCATGACAGAGAGTTGAAAATATAGAACTCAATAAAAGGATGATCAAATATGGCATGTTGAAGGAGGACTTGAAGGTCCATCTCAGATAAGAAGCTTCCATGTCTTGATTTAGTGTTCATGTTTTCCCATCAGTGATTTCCAGAAAGTGACATTGATGTGCACTGGAAGCCACCACAGAAAAACAGCAAATGTGTATGGGAATGCTTTCAGAGTTCTAAAACCACCCTGGAACGAGTCCGAGCGTTCCAACACAACCGTAAACAATCCCGGGTTGTATTTATGAGGGATAGCGAGTCTGGGCTTAAAAGTCTTTTGCGATATGATTTCTATGTTTTTAATTTATTGAATTAAAGCCAGATTTATTCAATTAAGATAATACGCTTCAAGGTTAACTGCCATTTGCTGTTCATTTAGGCAAGCTATTGTACAGTTATGCAAATTTTATGCACAGAGACACTTCTTGAGTGTCTTAATTACAAGCAAAAAAGTGTCATTTAAATATGAATTAAGCAAATAGTTGCCTGTACTTCCTGTTTCTGTATTTTGCATCTTCCTAAAATCTAGCGGCTATCCGGGGACCTTATATTGTGTCAGAAGATTTTTCTTTTTCCTGTGAACATGAAACATTCCCACTACTAAATCTTCTTTTAAAGAAGAAAGCAAGGAAACGTGTGCCAGTTACTGTTCTTGACATACTGATTGGTATTCAGATCAATATCTGAAAAACAAATCCCTAGTTTCCTGGTTAGCCAATGAGGGTCATTTTCATATTGTTCCTGAAATTTAAAAATGATTCCAGCTTATAAGAAACTGAATGCTTGGGGACGTGTGTCATTTACTCAAGCTCTCTAAATAGTGAATTTACATGTTTAAAAGTACCCTCACTTAAAGCAACTATTCACTTACAATGTTTTCATAGACCATCATAGGTATGTGCATGTGTGTGTGTATGCACAGGCACACAATAAAAACTGTATGCAACCTATATGTAACCTGTACTGTACATTCATACATATGCCTATATTTACCATTCCTTTCCGTCCGTTGGAATATTCATTTTAAATACAGAACTGTCAGGACTATAGACATGTTTAGCAAAGGGACCAATGACCCACCCCTGTGCTAAGTTTTGTGAACTTGTCCTCATGCAGCCATCTCTCGGATTTACTGTTTTGTTTATCTCTCTGTGTTTTGGGATGATTCCTGTTTATAAAAATGACCTAGAGATAAATCTGGCATTAATCAGGAAGGAAGGGAAGGGTTCCTAATGTGTTAATGAAAACCACACTGTGGCTCCCCAGAGTTGGTTCCCAGCTTCTGTCCAGAGCCTAGGACATAGTTAGAGGCTGGGAAGATGTTCCCAGAGCCCCACAAGGTAGCTCCTGCCTGCTCCCCCGACAGCCCCAGGAGTGAGAAGTTCACTATTCACTTAGCGCTTGCATCATCCTGTCCAACATGTTCCCACTGATACATTAAAGGAATTAATTGCTCATAATGATCTCACCATCTGTTAACAGAGGTTCATACCTACAGGCTGGTGCCATGCGGTGGTTCTATTCAGGGATCAATAGCAACGAGGGGCGAAGGCTTTTCCCACATGGCTTGTCTTTGCCTGCTGAAAGGGGGAGGAGGGCTCGGTGCCGGCCATCTGCTCCCTGTCTTTCTGTGTGAGACCTTGATGCCGTCCAGCACAGCTCTGATCTAACTCCAGTCCGATTGGAATGTGGCTGATCTGAGAGCCTCTCAAAGCTGTGAAAGTGAGTCAAAAGGAGATGCCCATTGTCCGGCATGTCTGAAAGAAAATGATCACTTTAAAATTCATAACTCCCAGGTGCCTGCCATCTATTCATGGGAAAACCTCTGAACTTCTCTTCATTAAAGAGCAGGGAGTCCGGCTAAAAAGAGAGAAAAGGAAGTAGTTTGTGGGAATGTGCAGGGGATTTTCAGGCTAAACAAATGAGGAATTTGAAATTTTTCACTTGTGTTAAAGGAAGGGGAAGCCCTTATGTGTGTGTGTGTGTGTGTGAGAGAGAGAGAGAGAGAGACAGAGAGAGAGAGAGAGAGAGACAGAGAGAGAGAGACAGAGAGAGACAGAGAGAGAGAGAATATTCCTTGGGTCTTGTAGTTATGAATGAAGAACATTTAACTATTTCTCCAAGAGAATTTTAAGATCACTTTTTCTTTTAACTTTGATCACCTGAAATGGGCAGAACTTTCCCTGACTCTGACTCAGATTTTAATTTCTATTCCTGTTCCACAGAGGAAGGAAAATTAGATGTTGGATGGGTATTTCAGGAAGAACGACAGTCTGGGAAATCCCTGAGTGTGGGACAGGACTGAAGGATAGAGCAGAACTCAAGTTCACCAGGTGTTTCCTAGAAGTTTATTCAGCAGGGTTACCTTCACCCACTGAGGTGTCTGTCAGTAGTAGAGTTCTCTCTGTGCCTCAAACAGCATCGGAGTCATGAGGAGGTACTGCAGAGATCAAAAGGAAATCTCTGAGTGCAGACAAGGGACCATTCAGTGGGGTCCCTAAGCTGCGGGAATCACAGGCTGGGTGGATCTTGGCCACAGGTGATTGCAGAATATTTATTAATGCTGGATCAGCCATACCCGACTCCAAAGAGGATTAGTGGGCAGAGAGGATCGGACGTGCATGCAGTGAGACCTTTGCCTTTACCCGTTAGCTTTTATCTTTCAGAAGATGACATTTCAGACCCAGAGAGGCCAAGTGACACGTTCGAAGTCACACAGAACTTGCCATAGAACCTAGGCTGTACCCTTGGTCTACTGACAATGTTCTTTCCAAGACTTTGTGGTGCCTCCTTTAACAGACTGGGGCTTATCCTTACCCAGTTTTTAATAATGATGATGGTAATAAGTTTCGCCAGCCTCAGAAACTTGGTTGTTTCTTTTAAAATAAATTATGGGCTACAGAGAAAGTAAAATTTCCAGAATTCATCACTAATTCACATATAGAGTAGTAAATGGTTCAGGTGAGTCACCAACATCTGGAAGAAAATACTTGTGATAGAGGACCAAAGACACTGGTGGAAAGGTGCCATTAAGCTGTGCTCCCATGCACATCAATAACAAATGCGAACTCAAAGGGAGCAGGCAGTAGAAAACAGATAGAAGATCCTAGAAATAATCCAAACTTCGGGAATCGGGATGACACCCAAGGTGAATCAATGTTACCCATTCTTCTTAACAGATAAGAGTATACTATTTAAAATATTTTTTCTTAAATTTCAATTCTATTAATTGAGAATCTGGTTTTGTGTGGCTTTTCCTGTGTGGGAGTCTATCTTCAGTTCAGCATACAGGAACATAAAATTCTCTGGTTAAAGGTGTTACACACTGTATAGGCATCTTAAGAGGGGAAAAAAAAACAAAACCAAAGTCCATTGTAGATTTGTTGACAAATCCATTTGATTCATAACTTGTCAGCTTATTTGAACTAAGAGTTTATGTTCTAGTAAACCCCATATTTGGTGAAATTGGCGGAACATATGCTGGAGCGGAATGAGGAGATGCCGGAGGAGGAGGAGGAGGGTGAGGAGACCTTGAATAATGCACGTAGATTGAGAAGTTGGGTGAAGTCAGACAGCAGCTCAGAAGGAATGACTGACATTTCTTCCAAGTATTTCAGCTCTGTACTGAAGCTCTGGGGGAAACTAGGATTATTCCAGACCAAGTAAAAACCATACAGTAAGTCAAAAGAAGTAGTAAAATAAAATTTACCCATGAACCAATTCTGGGGAAAACTACTAACTTTTATTGTTTTAACAACAACAACATCAGATCATAATGTTCACATAACTTTACATAGTACTTAATTTAAAATATAAAATTGAAAATATTTGACCCTTTTTTTACTAAAAAAGTGACAATTTTCATGGAGGTCAATTAAAGTGTTTCATTTAGTGATATATTATGAACCTCGTACCTTTCTGATTAAAAAGAATCCCAATCCCCCCTCTTGCAAATGTTTTGTGTGATGTATGTGCATGTGTGCATGCATGTTTAAATGTATATGGGTGCACATGTGTGTGGGTGCATGTGCACAAGTGTGGGTATGTGGAGGCCTGAAGTTGATGCTCACTGTCTTCCTCAATAGCTCTCTCCTTTATTGATTGAGGCAAGGCTTCTCACTAAACCTGGAGCTGAACTTTGCTGGCCACTCTAGCTAGGATCCCTTGTCTCTGTCTCCCCAGTCCTGGGATTACAGGCAGCCACCACGTCTGCCCTGCTTCTGAGTGGTTTCCGGAGATCTCTAGTTCTCAAGTTTGTAGAGTCAGAGTTTCATCAATTCAGTCATCTTCCTAGCTCCTCCCCCAAAGCTATATTCAATTGTCTCTTATACACACTAAGAACTTTTTTGAGGGTCTGGAGAGATGGCTGAGTGGTTAAGAGCACTGTCTGCTCTTGTGGAAGACCAGGGTTCAGATCCCAGAACCTACATGGCGGCTGACAACCATCTGTAACTCCAGTTCCAGGGCATCTGACGCCCTCTTCTGTTCTCCACAGGCACTGCATGTGGGTGTACTTACATACATGCAGGAAATACATATGGATAAATAAATAGAACCTTTTGAATAAGTACTGAAGGTTTTGATACCTCAGCTCCTTTCAGTATTGGATTAAAACTACGTGCAGATTTCACAATTGAACTAAAACTTCAATTGATGTTGAAGAAATATAGTCCATTAGATGTTTACTTAGAAATTTAGTTACTTTTAGATCTTCAATGAACTGATGGTCTGTTCTTATCAATCAACACCCCCTGTCCCATACCTGAAAGCACATCATGGGCTACTTTTACAGATATTAGGAATATAATGAGGATGTACCTTAAGCACTAGACAAAGGTACCTAAGTTTCATAAGGGTAGTGATCCCTCCCCAACAACAGTGAAAACCCCAAATATGTCAAGGAAGCACAGGGCAAAATCCAAAGTCTAGAATTCCCTCAAGGGGACCAGGTGGGATGCCCTGTTGAGAACAGTACAAATATGGTGCTGACATGGTGACTTGCAGGTACCAAGGATTTGACTTCAACAAGCATACCCTTAAGCATTCAGATTCCCAGGAGTCTGTGGCTGGGCATGTGTATATGTCAACTGTAACTTCTCTCTTCCTCACTGACATCTGATAGATGGATCATCTCATCCTGTCTATGTTTCCCACAGACCCACAGACATGACCAGGGCCCAAAATGCCCATCTGTTCTATAGGGGAAATACTTTCCCCCCATTTCAAGAATCATATAGGGACATTTCTGCCCCTTTGAACTATTCAGTTTTTGAGAAGGGAATTTCCTTTTAAATTTGTCAACTGTCCTTGGCTTCACATGTCCTCCATCAGCCCAGACTCAGTCTTGTTCCCCGTTCCTGTGTTCAAAATTAATACACAGGGAAGACTTTAAAAGCACACAGCAAAAACAAATACACTCTGATGCCTTCTCCCTCCACCCTCCCGTTCTCACAAACACAGGGCCTGTAGGGTTAGCCGACCTCTGGGTTTTACGCCCCCCCTTTTCTTTTCTTTCTTTTCTTATTTTCTTTTTTTAGAGAACTGTGCAAGGAAAGCAAAAGTTTATTAGGGGCAAGAGTTCAATGACTATTTTTCCCTCGAACAAATTAATCTTGTATAACCTGCATTATAAAGGCGAATTTAAAAAAGAAGAGGAAATAATCATTGGGGCCTGATTTGGAAGTCTTGCGGGTCCGAGTTCACATTTGCACCAGCCAGAGATTTTCAATTAGCAGTGCCTTAGAAAGCAGGGGCCGCTGCCTTTGTCAGTGTCCTGTGCAAGGAGAAGAGTAAATAAATTGGAAATGGTCTTATGGCTCAGGCTCTTGGGAAAATGTAACAGGTGTTACAGCTCTGCTGGGTGTGAGATTTATGAAAAAAAAGCCCACTCAGACTTTGCCCATAGAATTCTGCTTTCTAGCCAGGGCTTCAAGTAGGAAGAAACTAATGACTTCATTACCATCTCAATTCTGGGAAATGCAGGGTCCAGACCTGACTCATTAAAGGAAAGGTACAGCAGTCTGGGTGACCTTACAATATCAAAATGTTATTTACAGCAATTCCATTAGTCAGGCCCCAAGCCTGGAAGAACGTAGCCTTTAGGAATAGCATTTTGGCTATAAAATGAGAAAGAGCAAAACAAAAACAAACAACCCCACAGAAAAAACAAGCCCTTGCGAAGAAGCAGAGAGAAAGAAGCACAGAACACACTCAGTGAAACCACGCTGGAAGGTTTCTTCCACTCTATGGAAAGCCTCTGCCCCTGCCACTTCTCGCTCCGTGTTGTGACACTTTAAATGGCTCTTGTTTCTGTCCTATTTCTAGTGGCTTATAATTGGGGATGCGCTAGAAGGCAGGAAAGATGTCAAATTCCCAAGTAGGGGAAAATGAAAGAAATCTCCTCAGTACTAATAGGACTTAATGTTACTAACAGTAGTAGTACTTAGCTGGTATCAATTAACAGTAAATTTTTTATTACATAATTGCCTCTCTTTATTAATCTGCAATGGGAAAAACATAGCCTAGGAGAGTCTGCCTCCTGTCCTATTTATCCTTACAAAGAATCCTTCATAGCCATTGTATTGCATTTTATTTCACATTGCTACTCCACTGAAAAAGAACTTGGCCAGGGGAACACAATTCCGGTAACCTTCTCACAGTCTATTGATCTCTAAATGCCAGGCCCCTAGTGGGGGTCCTGCATCCCCCTGGACGCATTTTTATCATGCTCCCTGCACGCTCTGCTTTCTGGAACACCTTTGAGAGGAAGGAAAAAAAAGAACAAGAAGGAGGAAGAGGAGGAGGAGGCGGAGGAAGAAGAAGAGGAGTGAAAAGACAGATTCAAAGCCTTAAAACTGGTGAACTTGTTTTGAAACTTCCATTCCTGAGAAAATAAACTTCTCCTTTAAGTCTCTGGTCACAATTTTACTATCCTAGCAATGTAAGTGAAGATACCTTCCCAATGGAACTGAATCCCTCTGCCCCAGAGGCACACTGAGCCTTGAACTAGATCGCTCTGACTTTTAGGCATTAATACCAAAGGGGCAGTTGTTGAATTAAGTGCTGGATGGCAGAGACCTACAAAAATTGCAGAGTGAGATGGGGGATATGGCTCACTTGGTTGGTAGAATGTTTGTCTAGCATGCACAAGGTTTCCATCCCCAGCAACATACTAAATTAGGTGTAATGGTACCACTTGGGAGGTAGAGGCAGGAGGATCTGAGGTTCAAGCTCATCCTTGACTACATAACGAGTTCAAGGCCAGCCTGGGCTACATGGGATCTTGTCTCAGACTTTGAAAATGCAGAATACTGTAACAGGCATTCTTTTGAAGTGTGTCTTGTGCCCCCCACCCCTTCTCATGTTTCCTCTGTCACTCTCTGATCTTTTTGGCTAAATACAAAAGCTCTTTCTAGATTTGACTTAACTAAGAGCAGGAGGTCAAACCTACTGAGACATTCTAGCCAGAGAAGACAAAAGAAGACACTCCTATGGTGGAGAAAGACCCTGCCCAGTACATCAACGCCCTGGAGGTTGCCTCACTGCATCCCTAGAAAACTCTTCACACCTGTATATGTTTGGGGGAGTCTCTTGAATCACTCTGACCTACAACTTGAAGGAAGTTTTGCCCTGCCTGGTACTGGGATTTTTGTTAGACAGCCTTCAACCACACACACACACACACACACACGCACACGCACACGCACACGCACACACACGCACACACACACGCATACATGCATGCACATATACATGCACACTGTACATACACACATGTATTTTTAGTAAGTTTATAAAATAATACATTTCCCTGTGGCTTTTTCAGACATCCTTAGCACGGTTTCCCCTCTTTCCTGCTCCCTGTGCATTGTCCCGCCCCTCCCCCGCCCCCCCCCCCCGCCTCTCTTCTCCTCCCTCCCCCCGCTCCTCCCCCCCCCCCACGCCCACTCCCAGTTAAAGCCCCCCCATTTTTCACATCTCCTCCCAACCTGAAACCCCTAAGGATAGAGGTCTGTGATAGTCTCCTCGCCTTCTCCAGTTTCAAACCAATCTCTTTCCTTCCACCAGCTTCAGTGCGCTAGGATGCCCATAGGGTTTCCAGCAAAGCCACAAACCCCGTGGAACCTGGTCAGTTTGGCAAAATGACTAATTACAGACTTTACAACTCTTAGATTTCACATAACAAATGAATTCCGACCATCTGGCAAGCTGGGGTTTCAATATAACTTTTAGCTTATTGTAGGGCTCAAGAAGTAGCCTATTTAGTGATCTAAATTATAATGTTTGGAATATTATTTAGGGATGAGGGTGTTAGGTAAGTGATTAGAACCTTCCTGAAAAAACTCTTTAACAGTAGAATATATTCCCACAGAACTAGATCCAATAAATTCTTACAGAGAATTACTGGTATAGGCAGAGGGTCTTTCTACATTCTTTTTGTTACAATTTTCTTTTTTGTCTCCTTTTCATTGCATGGATGCAGAGGTGAGACATGCTTACATGAGTAAACTTTATCATATATGCATTAAGTTCACCTGCACTCTCATTTGAGGCTCTTGACAATAGTCCCTGGATGTTCACATCCAGGAGTGAGGCTCAGAGAATTTGTTTCTTAGGCTTCAAACCCAGATTTTTCTGGAGATGCCACCATTGTCCTTGTATTGCCACAAGGTTCTGATGACATTCTTTTGTTTGTTTTTGAGGGGATGTTTTGAAACTGTATCTCATGTAGCCCAGGCTGGACTCAAACTTGCTGTCTAATAGCAAGGATGATCTTGGACTTCTGATAGTCCTTCTACTGAGTTCTGGGATAAAAGTTCAGTTTATGTAGTCCTAGGGATGGACCCCAGGGCTCCTTGCATGGTAGGCAAGCCTTCTACCAACTGAGATGTAGCTTTAGTTCCCTCAACCCTTTAATTTCTACTTTCTTTTTGAAGAGAGCATATCATTCTCAGCCCAGGCTAGCCCCAAACCTACAACTCTCCTACCTCAGTCTTCCAAGTGCTGGTATTAAAGTATAATCCCAGATTATATGGTGTTGGAATAGGACCCAAGCTTTATGCATGCTAGGCAAGTGTTTTATCAACCGAACTACATCAGTAGCCTTCCTGATGTATGGTTGTGATATAGTCTTGAAACACTCTTTACAGGTTCATACAGTAATCTGATAAATTCTACTCGCTGACAGCAGAGAATCTCCTTATTGCTTTATTCTCTGGCCCTTCTCTAGGCTCAGCAGAGTCTTGAGAAAGAAGATAATTAAGGTTCTTTCTAGTGTCACCAGGGGGCTAATGATTCATAAAATACTTAGAAGCCTCACGCAGCATATGAGTAGTATTTCCAACCTCAAAGGCAAGAAAGTAAGGAATGGAGCTGTCAGGGGGAGTAGGGTGCGCTGGTGGAAACAGGAAAGCCTTGACGATGCCCACCTGGGAGATGGACCTGTAAATCACTGGTCCTGCTACATGCTCCTTGCTTCTGGCTGTGGAGATAGAAGCATCCCGCGTGCTCCGTGGATGCCTAGACACAGCGTCTAGGGTCTTCACTCTATTTTCAGAAAACAGTCACAGAGTTCAATGTCCTTTCATGGGTTGCTGGATCCTAGTGGAAGGGGAAAATTGAAGGAGTTTGAGCAACTTCTGAATCTTGGAAGAGAGTTATGGAGCTACGTATGGATACTCACTGATAAATATTCCTTCTCCACACAGAAAACAAAAATGAAAATAAGGAAAGACTGAGTCTTAGCCTAAGAGAAAAGTAAGATGATCAAGGAGAACTTTCCAGTATTTTTCCTTCCTCTTTTGGAATGTCAGTTTAAACAAGCATCTATCCACAAGAATAGCTTCACAAGAGCCAAAGAAAGCAGGTGGGAGATGGCCGGCCCCGGGCGTGGCATAGCGTGACCATCGAAGAGGACTCCAAAGACACTTTCTGTTTGTTGCATCAGCTTTTGCCCAAACTTCACAGCACAACAGAGATTTATTTGCTATGGGAAAGAGTAAATTAAACATAACACTTTACCTTGAACACCCCAGTACCGGATGTCACAGTAAAACACAGCACTGGCCAACCCCCTTATAGCCTCTAACTACATACTGGTACCCACGGGGGCCTCTAGACCTGCCACAGATGAGGAGCATAGCTTCTGAGAGATGGATTCAACTGGACCAACAGGAAAGACAATCTCTTCAATAAGTTCTCTTGGAGAAATAGATATCCATATGCAGAATAATTAAAATAGGTACTTATTTCTCACCAGGTACAGGAGTCAACCCAAAATGAATTGAACATTTCAATGTTAGAGTACAAAACTTTCAGATGGAAATTCAGGGGAAACTCTACAACATTTGTCTGAGAATGACTTTTCATTCACACTTACAAAAGCACAGATAACAAAAAGAAAAAAAATGGATGAATAGAGTTACAGTAAACTAAAGTGTCTGCATGGCTAAAGAAACAGTCAAAGAGTGAAGATATAGCCCATGAACGGGAGAAAACATTTGTCAGCTGCCTGTCTATTTGATGAACATGGTGTCAAGACCTTCGAGAAAGTGTACAGAAGCCAACAACTTAATGTAAATTAACAATACGGAACAAAACAGAAAAGTCCAAGCAAGTAAAACCCAGACAGCCTAATTTAAGAAATAGACAGTAAGATAAATAGACAATTCTAGAAAGAAGGCATACAAATAGTCAGCTTGTATATGACAAAGTCTCAACCTCACCAATTACCAGAGAAATGCAAATAAAAAGCTCAGCGAGGGCCGGAGAGATGGCTCAGTGCTTAAGAGTACTGGATGTTCTTCCAGAGGACCTAAATTCAGTTCCTAGCACCCACATTGAGTGACTCACAACCACCTATAACTCCAGCTCTAGAGAACAGATGCCTCTGGCTTCCTCAGGCCCCTACATTTATGTGCTCATTCCGTACCCCCAGAGACATATACATACACACGTAATTGAAAATAAAATAAATCTTTATAAAAAACATCGCCTTACTCTTGTTAAAATGAGTATTGTAAAAAGACAAAAGAAGTGTTGGTAAGGGTGTAGAGAACGAGAAGCCCTGTATCCCTGGTAGAAAAACAAATTAGTAATATAGATTATTGAAAATAGTATGGAGGTTCCTCAGAGTATGAAAAATCGAAGCACCATATGATCTAGTCATCGCACTGCTAATTATACGTCTAAAGAAAAATGAACCAGCATATTGATAACGAGCTTCCACATTCATGTTTATAAAAGTACTATAGATAGCAGCCAAGATATAAAAGTCGTTTAAGTGTCCTTCAGCTGATCGCTGGATGAAGAGTGCTACATTGACAATGAAATATTATTAGGCATGAAAAAGAAAGACTCCCTGCCACTTACAGAAACATGAATCTGAAGGACATTGTGCTAAGTCAAATAAGCCACGCACCGGAGAAGTACCCCATAATATTGTTCCTATGTAATGGTTGAAGATGACCTTGCACAAGTAAAACACAATGGTAGTGACCAGATGCTGGGACACTTAGTGGGAGGAGAGGATGAAAGGATGTTGATCAAAAGATACACAATTACAGATATTAGAGCAATACTTTAAAAATGAATTAACTGCTCTACATAGTTACTATAAAAATGATACATTGCTAAAATGCAAAGTGAGTGATTGTTAAGTATTTTCCCCAAAAGATGATAGCTGAATGAGGTCATTCATTTGTCAGTCAACCAGATGTAACCATTCCACAATGTTATGCACTTTAAGGCATCATATTCTTTTTAGTTTTTGAAGATTTATATTTAATGATGTATGTATGTGTGTGTGTGTGTGTGTGTGTACAAGCATGTGTGTGCTGGTGCACATAAAGCGGCACTGGCTCCCCTGGATCTGGAGTAACAGGCAGTTGTGAGCTGCTGGAAGTGGGTGCTGGGAACCTACCTCCTGTCTTCTGCAGCGGAGGACACTCTTTAACCACTGAGCCATCTTTCCAGCCCCAAGGAATTATATTCTATATAATAAAATTTTGTAATTGAAAACTGAGGTAATCCTGAGTTTTAACATGGGTAACAAATTAGAGACCTACTCAGAGACCATTACTACTAACTTGATAATGATAGCTGTTTTCTGATTGTTTGCCCCAGCAGCACAATCTTCCCTTGCTTTAAAGAAGGTAAGCAAGCAGAAGTTTATGAAGCATTAGATGTTGACCAGCAGGATGCCCAAACTGGGGATTAGTTAGTCATTGTGTAGGTGGATGAGCTTGAGATTGGATTTTTTCAGATCAACTTGCAAAAGCTCAGAGACTTAAGCTAAGAGACTTAAGATTTGTCCGAGGTGCATGTGAGGGAAAGAAAACGGTGGATGGACAGTCCTGAGATGTGGATGCTCTTCTTCTGACCAGTGTTTTGGATCATTCATGACCCCTTTTTGGTTCTGTGAAAGTGGTGTGCTGGAGTCAAGAGTAAGTTTTGCTGGCACAAGAATCACTCAACCATTTCACAAAAATAGAAACAATGCCACAAGGAGCTCCTTGACAGTTCTGCTTCTGCTGATGGTTTGCTCTTGAGTACTAAAGATGATGCTACCTGCCAACTGCCAGAATTGTATTAAAAGTCTAAGAAGTAGGTTAGAGCATTTCTTTAAGACTTGTTACTTTGTTTTCAGCTGACATGCTGATTCTGGATTGGTTTTCATGGTTGAAGTTGAGAGTTCTGCTATGTTATTATCTCAGTCATTTCTGGTTAGAATTTAGGGGCCATAATCCACTCAGTGTTCGCTGTTTCTTTCCTATTGGTTGCATCCTTCCTTGCCAACATAAATAATAAAACAAACTCCAACCACAGTTTTATCCCAATGTCTGTATAACGTTACTGCGCTTATGTTTTCTCTGATTAACATTATCTCAGATAATGAGGCACAGAGATACAATGCCTTTTCACTCTGACAGTTAGAAAGCAGAGGGTGTAAAGCGCTTCTTAAATCACATTTCTTACCAGAGTAGGTTACATAGATGAGTGGTCAGAGGCACAGAAGTTAGAAGTTTACTTCCAGTATTTTGGTTCTTCTTGATGTGATTATTATTTTACTTTTAGTGTGAGTGTTCTATTACGTGTGTATGTTCTTGTGTGTGCATGTGTGCAGAGTGCATTGGAAAGCCAAAGGTTGTTATGGCGCTTCTTCCTCAATCACTCTCCACTTTATATTTTTAGACAAAGTCACTCTCTGAACCTGGAGCTCACGGATCCTGCTTGGTGGGCTTCCAGCAAACTCCAGGACCCCACCTGCCTCTGCTTCCCCAGTGATGGGATTACAGACAGACGCCCCAGCGCATGGCTTTTTGTACATGGGTGCTGGAGATCTAAATTCAGCCCGTTCTGATTACATGGTGACGCTTCCCAGACCTACTTTTGGTTTCTTAAAACAACAAAGGTACTTCAAATATTGTCCATGAAATGAAGCAAAAAATAAGCTGTTTTTGCATGCTTAGTTTTCAGTGTTCTGTTTACTTCCTGATGACAACTAGGAGTATAACAAATCACTGGTACTTGGAGTAAAGAATTCATGTCATGAATCTTTAATGCTGTGTAGAGGTAGGAGGCTTTGAACAACCGAGTGAGTTCATACTGTATTTTGCATTTCTCAGGTGCCTAAATGTCTCACCATTTACTTCTTGGACAATACTTTCAGTATTCTTAATGTTTTAAGAAGCTAAGAGTAAGTACTAGTGAATATTATTTGGGAAGAATTATGTCTGCACTCCATTTCCTGTGAGATGCCCCTGCACCTCAGCTCTGCGTGCTCACCAATTGAGTCCTGTATCATCTGCTAAGTCTGGGGCTGTTGTAGATTAAGAGGATTTCCCAGTTGCTGACACACAGAATGTGCTACTGTAGAGTTCATGAGTCTTCTGTTATGGTTTGAAGGGCCTTTCTCTTCCCAGGGAATCTGCTCACACCCAAGATTAGACAACTGAGGACAGAATTCTAGGAGAATCCTGTAGCTAAAGGAAGAGGGTCAGAAAAGCCAGTTTTTGAGTTCTTGTTTTTTGTTTTTTTTTCCATTCTTTTTCTTTTCTTCAACTTTGCATAAGCCAGCTGTATTCCTGCCTCCCTCAGCTGAGTGCTACAGAGAACAAGTACCATGGTGTCCTCATGCATTTATGAACCAAATGTATCATGAAGTGAAAAGAAAATGCACATGTCAATATCTATGGAACATAAATGCATTCCCCAAGCATCATGGGCGGGCATGAGGCTGGAGTGGAAAGGCGCTCTAAGGGTTAATTGCCTATGTTCATGCTGTGGGTATGTTCACACGGAAACCTCTGTGTTAAATAGTATTAAATTTTCACCACTGCCTTTCACCATGTAATGCTCATACCTATGCAGCTAATATTTTATTATATCTGAGTACTATGAATAAGAAAAGGAATCTAAAGGCTGATCACAGAAAGGAAGCCATTTAAAATCATGGGATAGTCTGTGTCTAGTCATCTTCATTGCAGATGCTGATACAGACACTACTCTCTCCTCCATTTCTCTTGAGGACCATAAGGATAAGGGTGTTCCAGCTTGTTTGAGTAACTTATCATTGAATACTGTTTTACTCAAATGAACTAAGCTTTACTTACATGATTTTCTTTTGGATCAACTTTTAGGCCTGTTACCGAAATAGTAACCCACTCTGGTGTTTGGATGTAGGTCCAGTTATTCTGTTCATCTCTGTTGTGCTATCATATAGCACAGACAGAAGGATTTACACTCTGAGAAGCTGGAGAATAAGGAGAAACTATAATAACAGAATCTAAATAGTATAGTTTATATAATTAATTCTAAATAGTCTTGTGTAAGTGCAGGGCTTTGATAAGGAAGGCAGAGATGCATGAGAACTGATGGGACTTTGGCCGGGAGGAAGGTTGGCCAAAGGAATCACTTTCTAAAAGCATCGTCTTTGAGGACAAAAAGTAAAGAGTGAATTTCACATGAGCTGAGAGACGACATCAAGTCCGGAAAGAGGGTCTGGCTTGCAGTGGAATGAGGTTGTGTACTCACCAGTTCTGAAATACTGGGAAGGGGCTGACTTTTCCTGAACCTTTAACCTTATTTTCTCTGAACCATTATTTTCATCTCTTATGTGGGGAAATGGATTCCTATGTATCTCAGAGGGATTAGGGTAAAAAATGGATTACACTGTATTATGACTTACTATAAAAACATGTTTTTGCTATTATATTATTTTGAGCTCAGCTGTGATATTTGAGCACCCAAAGTGCAAAGTAATTAAGATTTGCTGTTGAATGTGGGAAAGTGTTTTTTACTGTAGTTCATTCTTATAACTTGCATATTATATTTTTTCATAGAGCCACAGGATAGGTCAAAGCCTTGTTGTCAATAATAGCTTTATCTAGTATGAGAAAAAATATACGTGCTTCATATGTGTAGGCAGCAGTTTTCCAGAGGGCTTCTGATACCACAAAATTACCTAGTGGTGAAGAGGCTCCTGTTGACTGAGTCCCACTGAGCCATGGGTGGTTTTCTGGCTGGGAATTTGGGGCACTGATACATACTGCATAAAACATGAGTGAACATTTCCCTAAGTGCTTAGTCTAAGTGTAACACTGTGTTCCAGTGAATTTTTAAGATGCTGCCATACCACACCAAATAGCAGGTGTGTGTGCACGTGTGTGTGTATGTGTGTGTGTGTGTGTGTGTGTGTGTAGGTGTAGGCGTAGGTGTAGGTGTACATGCATGCACCTGTGTATAGAGACTCAGAAGACAATATCAGGCATCCCTCAGGCATCACCCAGTTTGTTTTTTGAGACATTCTGTCACTGGCCTGGAACTCAAAGAGAAAGCTAGGCTGATTAGCCATGGAGTCCCAGGGATCCACCTGTCTCCACCTCTACAGTGCTGGGATACAAGTGAGAGCTACCACCAGTCATGACTTTTCTCACGTGGGTTCTGGGGTTCTCATGCTCACAAGGCAAGTGCTTTCCCAGCTGAGTGGTCCCCCAATGCTTGTTTACTGATTGTGCAATCAAACTCTCATCTCTGGCCTTTATGTTCTAAGACAGCTTTGATTCTCCTCTTCTAGCTATACCATTTTGTGACTGCTGCTTATGGAGCCCCTGCCTCTTCATGCGCATTGCATCACAGAGTCCAGTTCCTACTATTTACCATCTCTGTGGTCTTGTTTGAACAGGTTACTGATTTCTTTGAGCCTGAATTTTTTTAACTTGTCAAACAAGGACAATATTTCCAAACTGAAAATGCTATGGAAAATATGAATTGAGACAATATACATAAAGTATGGTGTGTGCTGGTTATTCATAAACACGACATTGTTTCCCCTAAAAACCAATGTGTGTGTTTATATGTGCATCCTTCAGAGTGCCTGTCATCACAGATACTCGGCACATGTTTGCTAGATGATGGGATGCCTCTGACTCATGATCTCTGCCACCATGTGTTTGTTTTCCTTTCTTGCTTGTGGGCAGATGGTTGCTGTGTAGATTCGCCTGACGATGTTCCAGCTTTGAGCCTTTTTATGTGCCATGGACAGTGAAGTTGGATATTCTTGCTTTCGAAAACAGAAGACTTTGACACACTTGGGCCAAGGAAGCAAGGCCTGGAGGAAAATCATTGTGTGTCTTGAGACAGGGAAGCTCAGCAGCAGTCATGAGAACTCTGAAAATGCCAAACATAGAGGGAAGGAAGGAAAGGCAACACACTACCCACTCAAGGACCCTGTCTACAGAAATATCCCAAAGCCCTGAGATAGCCTAAGTCCAACAAGTTCACTTACAGGGCTCTACTCTTGGACTCACCATCCAGCATTAAGACCTTCCTAGCACAGTTCCATAACACAACTTAAGAGCAATCATAAAAGTTTGAGGGTATCATACATTCGCAGTGATCTGGGACAATCATGGTCAGTCTCACAGACCAGGAAACATTGCTCCAGGATTGAGGGAGCACCCTTCTCCTTGAAGCCAATGGAAGAATACTTGCTAAAGGTTGGGTTGGAGAGTTGGCTCAGCAGTAAAGAACACTGGCTGCTCTTGTAGAGGATGCAGGTTCAATTCAATTCCCAACACCCACATGGCAGCTCACAAACATCTGTAACTCCAGTTCCAGGGGAATCTGATGCCCTTTCCTGGACTCCATGGACACACTTACATAGACCCAGGCAAATCACCCATAAAATAAAAATAAATTTAAAAACACTCTAAAGGCTTTTGAATACTAATTGGCAGATATTCCCAAATTTCCACATGATATGTAAAGAGACAAGGACAGAATCACAATGATGGATTTTCTTTGTGACTGAAGGAGCCGGGCTAGAAATAGGCTGTACAAACAATACAGCAGCATCCAGCCTATCATTCTACCAAATTTGTAAAGCCTCCATTCCCTGACCCTGGATGCCACCTTCTGATTCTTCTTCTCTAGACAAAGGAATCCAATAGTCTTCAACAGGGCCACAGCTATGCTTCATACAAATTACAGAAGTATCAAGGCCAGGGCTGGAGTCAGCTGTGATCTGATACTGTGGACATGAGTTTGAGTTTTGAATGCACCACGAAGTGGTCAGAGTGATGAAGAAAAGAGCTCCCGGTTGACAGTGCAAATACCACTGCTGTTCTTCTGCATGTGGGAAGCAAACCTGTTTGATTGACACCAGTAGAACATTTGATGCCCAGCAGACTGTCCCAGAATTGTGAGGCAGCAATCACTCTCACCATCTTTGATGAGAACCAAGATGTATTAGTCACTGGCTGGGAATCTTCTAAGGACAACTAAAGACACATGATTGAAACTGTTGACTATGAAATGACTTCCACACTCAGTGAAGAATGGACTCACACTCTGCAGATGAGTCGGAGGACCTGCAGGATAAGGCAGCCTAAATTTTCCAACACTCATCTCACCTCATTCAGTTTCAGAACCAGCTCCAGCAGTAAATACCTGGAGCCGCCCACCGCTCCTTCAGAGGCAGTCAGCCAGGAGTGCCTCCTCGGGAGTAATGCTGTCTTTCCCCTACTTTAAGTACTACATGAAATTTCCTCGCTTTCTCTTTCCTCTCAGCACCATCCTCCAAGTACAGGCTGTGCTGAGAGCTTTGATTTTAGAACATTCCAGCCCCCATTCTGTATGCTCTGTTTTCTTATTTCATGCCAGCCTCCCCTCTCCTAGGAAATGTGTCTACACAGTCCTGTTGCAGTATACTGAGTTCCTGATATATTTGGGCCCACTGTTCTTTAGAAGCAAAGAAATACACTTCTCAGCTTTCAAGAGGAAAGAATTCATATTTCCTCTGTCTCAGAAGCCTGTACCTGATATAAACCCCAGTGATTAAAGATCCTGGGGGGGTCAGGAACACCGCGGGTGGAGAGATGATGTAGCCCACTAGAAAGATGTTTACATTGGAACAGACAAAGGAGGAGTGGTGGGAATCATTGCAACAATGTATGAATCTATGAGCTGTTTGCCTCTACAGGTGCAGGCCAGGTAGTTATTGATCTTTTTGTTTCCTTAAATGGTTATACAAAAATACCCCCTGCCACCTCTAAAACAGTACAGACTGCTACATCTTGTACCCATAACACTAAACATGAGGGAAAACAGATTCAATAATGAAAACTTTTGCTAACTACCCATCATGTTGTACAACAACCAACGTATACTATTTACTTATATCCCTGATACTGTAATAAGTACCTCACACGTATTTTCTCATTTAATATTCATAGTAGTTCCAAGGGGCTATTGTTATTATTTCTATCCCTCTTTTAAAATATTTATATTTATTTTATATATTTGAGTGTTTGCCTGTATGTATGTATGTGCATCACCTGAATGCCCAGTACCCACAGAGGCCAGAAGAGGACATCATATCCAATGGAACTGGAGTTATGGATGGTTGTCAGCTGCCATCTGGGTGCTGAGAATCAAATCTGGGTCCTCTGCAAGAGCAGCCAGTGCAGTTAACTACTGAGCCATCTCTCCAACCCACTTCTGTCCCTCTTTTCCAGATGAAGAAATATAAGTGCACAGAGTTTAAATAAAATGCCAGTTTATTTCTTTGGGACATCAAACTGAAGGCTTTTGATTGCAGTCTGTACTCAGTCTTCCCACTGCCTATTGGAAAATAGGCAAAGAATCTTCAGTGCGTGATCTCTGTGCTTAAGGACTTAAGGACTGACCATGTTTACATTGAGTAAAATACAAAAAGGACTGGAAATGAAGTTTGTGTCTCTTAACCTTGTACATCTTCACTGATTTTAATACAGAACATTCAAAATTCTACAAATGAATTATAAAAAGTCATTATTATTTACAAAGAGGTGGTTGCTAGGCATGCTGGCACATTCCCTTTAGTCCTAGCACTCGGGAGGCAGACGCATTGATCTCTATGAGATCAATGCCAGCCTGATCTACCTAGTGAGTTCCAAGCCAGCTGAGGCTGCAAGGAGACCCTGTCTCAAAAATGCAATATGAATAATACTAACAATAATAATAAAAAATAAACAAAAGAGGTGATGATTCATCACAAACTTTACTCTTTATAAATAAGAATATTTAAGTGTAATAGAGTTTGAATGAGGCCACATAGGTGGCCTCCCAGACACAGGGGTCTCTGTCCAGATCTGGTCCTGAGTCAGCTGCCAAGCTCTGGGAACCTGTCCTCAGGAGCACAGGTAAAGGGAAGCAAGGAGTCCAAATCAAGACAGAAATACACCAAGATGATTGAAGCAGTAGTCAGTGCTGATGAAGAAGAACGTGAGCCTTCACGCTCCTGGAGACCTTGGAGACATTATAAAATCTTGATTACTTCCCACCTGCTAAGATAAAGGGGTTGTTCTGAAGGGCAGGAAACTGGGTTTCTGTCTTGATTCTGCATGCACAGAGATGCTACTGCTGTGTTTGTTTACTTTTCAGCTTTGTCTTCAAACTACAGACCAAGATGTTTCTTTTTCCCAGATATGTAACTTTGAATTAATACCACCTGCCCCCACTTTACAGCACCTTTGTCCCCCTTCTGAGTCGACTCTTATAGCTTTCTCTGTGTCCAGCAGTCTTTACCCTACCAGGTAGAACTGCATAGGAAAAATGTTCGGAACAGCATGAGTTTTGAAAGTATAAGTCACCGTATCTTGTTTTATTGTTACTGGACTGCAGTGCTCAGATGTCGGAGGCAAACAGTGTTGAACTGCAGTGGTCTGGTGTATGTGCTTTGCAGCCCACATCCCAAAGCAGACCCTGAGTCCAGAAAGGAGGAATGTTCTGGTCAGAAATAAAACAGCAAGTTTCTCAGAAAGACAAATATAAAAACCTCCAAGTGATCAAAAAGGCAAAACTTTTATCAAAATGAGGGCACGTGTGGATTTTACGACTTCTTACTTAGTGTTAACCCAGACTGGAAATTTGGGTCAGAGGGGGGACGTCCGCACCTTAGTGAAGTCAGCCTCTGAAGGGGTAATTGGAACAAATTTCTCCTTTTCAGTATTTTCTCTGTTAGAGAGCATCAGATATCTACTACATTTACATTATCCATTCTACATGCACAATTGCAAATATAATAATAAGGTATGTATAACATGTATACATTTATCATATGTAAGTATATTAGCAAATACATCAGTAAAAGTTAGTGCGGATGAAACCCAGTTTATAGAGCGCACGCACACCAGCTTGCATGAAACACTGGAGTCTCCAGTATTGTATAAACTAGGTGTAGAGTTTCAAGCCTGTAATCCCAGCACTTGGGAAGTGGAGGCAGGAGGATCACAAGTTCAAGGTCAACCTGGGATACAAATCATACCTTGTCTCAAAACAATTATTAATTTCTATCAATAATGTAATTAGAACATTTACAAAAATTAATCTTTTGATTATACTTAATATATTAATTATAAAATCTATTTCTAATATATACATTATATTTCTGTATCTATGAACATATATTCATCTATATAGCTAATATATGTGTTGGAGAGGAACATCGCTACACAGATATATAAGATGGCAAACAGAATATGTATTTAGTCTTCATGCTTAGTCTTTCTTTTTTTAGTTCTAGATTAACAGAATTTTTTCAAGAAAGGAAAAGGAATATCTCATTTCTCCTTTGAAATCTAGCAGCAGTTTGATTCATTATGAAGAAGAAAATTCCATTTAACATTTTCTTGGAATTTGGTGTTCTGACTGCATGATAGAACGGTTTGGTAAAGGCAGAAAATTGCCACCATTTAGACATATCATTTTTGTTCATTGTTTTGGATGGAAATTGCGGTAAACTTTTGGATAGAAGTGGAGCAGTATTTCACATGCTATGTAATCTGCTGCTTACTCGTTTGTGAACACGAGTGTCAAGTGTATCATTTTCCAGGATACATGGGGCAATGGCAGCATTTTGCTCTGCATACCAGATTTACACAAGTCTTTCTGCAGTTTTTTGGCAGTTGGAAAGCACACACCCAAATTTTTATCACTTTTATGTTATAACCCCTGTCCACCTGCCTTGTCCTCTGCTATTCAAAGGGAGTTTGCACAGAAATCGTCCAAATGAAAACAAAATGAAATGAATAAGTGATTTTGGAAGGAGAAGAAGAACCTATGCCGAGCAATTTTCCAGAAATAATAAGCATGTCCCTGCTAAAAGCATCATCGCAGTCAAATGGATTCCTTTCACCTCTTCCTACTGAGAGTCTAGCAGTTTGGGACTTCTGGATTTTATTATGCTTGATAACTCACTATTGCATTAGTGAGTTTCCATTTGGTTATATAAATTTCTTGATGAAGCCCCATTATTTCTGTGGCTGTGAGGCAAAGTCTAATCTGATTACGCAGCCCCTTGTTTTATAACTGTAGCTAATGCGATAATGTACAGCATGTTATTACAGGGATGCTTAGTGGTATTTTCCTTTCTGAAAACCAGCAGCAGACTCGGAGAAAGAGTAATAGGAGACACAGGGACATTGGGACAGACCAGCAAAGCATGTTCCTGAAGGAGCATGTTGGCTTCTCAGTTGTGTAATGCAATTTATTCTGGGAAGAGTGAGGAAAACAAGAGGCTTCTCCCCTCCTTGTAAACCAGGATTTATGAAATCACAAATCACTGCTTCCTGTGTCCAAAGGGGTGCTTGTCAACAGGGAAGGCGATTAAGGTTAGTTTATTTTATCAACTTGGTTACCTCATTTCCAGGATACCGTGAGGCGTATCGGGTTCAGTACCTCTACTGAGCACCTACTGTGTACTGTGTGAGGTAGTAGAGACACAATGATGTGCAGAAGCGTGCTCCCTGCCCTTGAGCAGCTCATGGCATTTAATAATTACAACACAGTGTAGTGGGTGATGTGCAAATGGGTAAGTAGTTGTGATGCAGTTGCTAGTGTTATGAGAAGAGATGTTATCAGGGTGCCTTGAGGGTGGAGGAGGAATTCCAGACAGAAGAGACAGTTGGGTGTATGTAAGCCAGGACAGATTGAGTGGGGTTTGGTAGGAGAAAGGCCTGGCAGGCTTGGAGAAACATTTGAGACTTTATCTCATGGGTGAGAGTCCCAGGAAGTGTCTCACAAGGCCTTTTAGGAAAAGCAATACTTCACTTTTGAGTTTGGGGTTCAGAGAGGTGAGACTGGAAGAGGTATGCAGAGAGCGGTGGTGGTTGCCCAGGGAATCAGGGCAAGAGGAAGGTGGCAAGTGAAAGAAATGTTGCATACCAAATTCGAAGAATTTATTCCTCTAAATATGCACTAACCCCTAAGTGAAACGTATACATCTTCAGATTTGATATGCACATACTCTTCGTCTAAAGACAATAGACCTGGGCTGGAGAGATGGCTCAGGGGTTAAGAACACTGACTACTCTTGAAGAGAACTCTGGTTTGATTCCCAGCACCCACCTCAATGGTTAATAGCCATCCATAACTCCAGTTCCAAGAAATCAGACACCCTCTTACGACCTCTTCGGGCATTGCACAACATGAGTGCCCTTACATACGCGCAGGCAGTACACTCACACACACACAAAATTTAAAAAGTAATAAATAAAATATTTAAAGATAACTGACCATAGGGATTGAGGGAGAAGCCAGGTTCAAGGAAATTTGAGTGAGTAGGTGACTTGTTAGCCCTGAAAGCTGATAAAGAAACATCTTGGTTAGTTGAGGAAAGGTCTGAGCTAGCAGTGTACAGGTGATAGAGTTGGAAAGAGGGATGAAATAACTCACAGTGGACAAAGAGGAAAGCCTGAGGACGAAAGCTTGAACATCCCTCCTCAGGGGGTGAAGGAAAAGGCTGGTGAGGGGACCAAGAGGAGAAGCGGGAGAGAGGGACAGGTGACAGACGCCGCAGCTCAGAGAACCGAATCTCAAGTTGAATGATCCAGCTGCGTCCGAGACTCCCAAGAAACCAAGAAAAATAAAAAATAAAGCTTGCAGACAGAAAATCAAGAGGAATCAGAGACTAGATAGGAGTGACATTTCCCCTGCAGGGGTTTGATTACAAAGAGAAAAAGGAAATAAGGGGTTAGGGATGTGTAGGACAGCTAAGAGCCAACCTGGTATGGCCTGAGAGAACAGAGCTGAGGAGAAGGAACACAGAAACCATGCAAGGACCGTGTTCAGGGGAATAGGGAAGAATGGAGGCAGGGACCAAGTTCACCAAGATCTTGATCTCGTCTATGAGAACAAGCTATTCAGCTCAACTTTTTATATTTTATTTACTATTTTCCTATTTTGTATGAGTGTATTGTCTTCACGTGTGCAAGTGCACCCGTGACGTGCAAGGCCATGGAAGTCAGAGGAGGGTATCAGATCCCCCGGAACTGACGTTATGGATGATTATTAGCCACCACGTGGGTGCCAAAATTCCAAACCCAGGTCCTTCGGAAGAGCAGCCAGGTCTCTTAACCATTGAGCCATCTCTCCAGTCTTCTCACCTCAATCTTATACATGAACGTTTGCTCCTTTGCTATAGACTGACTCAACTCCGGCTATCTTGTGGGCACATATTATTTTTCATAATAATTTCTAGGTGAGAACTGTGATAAACTCACTATAAATACATCATTACTATTAACTCAAACCCCTTAACATACTTGATATTATTGATAGTGATGAATACTATATCTTCTTAGTGTATAAGAGATAGAAACTGGCTGATAAGACCTGAATTAACAGGTACCTCCTTATCTGGCAATTCATTCTATATCTATCTATCTATCTATCTCTTCATGAAAAAATGTCAATCAATTAAGCATGCTTCCAGGAGGTTTTAGAAATAATCTTTACAAAATTTCTGTGTCAGCTTCATGTACTTTAAGAGCTATTTGTGTGTGTGTGTTTGCGTTAGGGTCTTCCTGTAGCCCCAGCTGGCCTGTAACTGATACATAGACCAGGCTGACCTCAATATTATAGAGACCCACTTATAGGGACCCACTTGCCTCTGCCTCCCAAGTGCCGAGATTAAAGGTGTGCATCAACAGCTATGCTTAAGATGATCAATGTAAAAAGTTTATTTGGGCTGACAGTTTAGGGATTTCCAGCCTATGACCAGTTGGCACCATTGCTTTGGGTGGTGGTGAGACTACATACCTCAAGGAGACCATAGGAGAACAAAAAGTCCCTCACCTCATACCAGGAAGCAAAAACAGAGGTGGAAGGAGTTAGGGTCTTATAATCTTCTTCACGTACAGAAACCTCAAGGAGCTAGAAACCTCTCATTTCTACCCTCCCTTTAAAAGGTCCTGGGCCTCCCGGCTGGGCTACACTGAAGACCAGGTCCTTCACACAGTTACCTCTGGGGAACATTCAAAATTTTCAACCCTGTTCTTGCTTTCTCTATCTCTGAAGTCTCCCATAGATATTGTGAAATATTACTGAACACCGTGCTCTGAGGCCCTGCAAAATATTGCATAGTTTATAAAACTCAGGTTGTATACAGATCCCTACAGAGGAGAGGAAAGCTAGAAGCGTAGGGAGGGTTTTCAGTGAGTTGAAATAATCTCTCTCTCACGACTTGAAATTAGGCAGGAAGCAAAATCTACTAGTCTTTCATTTCCATTAATCTTAGAGCATCCCAGAGCCTTTACATTGAAAATATTTTAGGCTATTGTATCGTTTTTGTTTTGTTTTGAGGTACAGTTTCCTTATATTCCCACTGGCCTGCAACTGACTGCATAAACCAGGCCGGCCTCCATCTCACAGAGCTCTGCCTCTCTGTCTCTGCCTTCCAAATTCTGGAATTAAAGGTGTGCGCCCCCTCGCTGAGCTTCGGATCCTTTAGATTTTACAAATGGAAACAAATAATGATTTCCCAGAGTCAGTTTTTATTCTACCAAGAAAAGTAGTTGGTCACAGATTTGATCTTGATAGACGTAAAAGGGGTGGGGGGGATGCTTTTGTTTTGAAGGTGAATCTTCTTTATAAATATAAATATTGTCTGATTCGCTCAGAATTATTTCAGTCATCAAGGAGAGACCATGTTATTCTACGTATGTGAAAGTCAGCATGCTTTGTTCCAGAAAACTAAAAGGCAAATCCCAGTGAGGCTGTGAGGCTATTTTTACTCTCTAAACTGTAAAAGTGTTGGAGTTGAAATTCTTATATTTTAAATTTTGCCATTTGAATCATAGTGACCCAAGGAAACTTTGGAAAAGCAAGCAAGACTCGCAGGTCAGTACATTGATCTTAGTTTTCATTCACTTATAACTCTTGGTAATTTGCATGCTTTGCCCTGCTGAGAGATGTTTTCTTGGCAGAACAGTTATGACTGTGAAGCCAAGTCACATAGGAGCAAGACAGTGGACTTCCGCTGGAAGTAGAGAAACTGTAGCAACTTTAACTTCTTAATTTGTAACTCTGGCATAAAAATAGTGGCCTCGGGGCTATTGAGATGGCTTAGTGGGTTATGACCACTTGCTGCCACACCTGACAACGTGAGTTAAGATTGTTGGAAACTCGACCGTGGAAGGAGAGAACCAGCTCTCTCAAGTTGTCCTCTGACCTTCACACATGTAAAAATGCACCAAGTAAAATAAATTGGTAAGTGTGAAAAACCTGTACTTACTTCCTGAGCCAGGTGTGCTGTATGCTATAACTCCAGAATTTGGAAGGTAGAAAAGATTAAGGTCATCCTTGGCTATATAGCCACTCTCTAGTCAGTCTGGGCTATGTACAGTATCAAAAAGAAAACAAACAGAAATGAAAACAAAAACAACTATCTTCTGTATTGGTTTATAGATTAGTGCAAATGTATGTATATAGAACACTAGACACAGAGTAATAGCAAGTATTCCGTATCTGCTAGCTATTATTTTTTCTTGTGTTGCTCCTATATTTCTGCCTCTGGTTTCAGCTCTGCTTTGCGCACTCAAGTCATTTCCTCATCCGAACCTCGAAATTCTTGTTCATTATGCAGTGTCTGACCAAGGTGGTCTCAAGAGGCTTTCAGATCTAAGATACTATTTTCCTTTATTCTTTGCATTTAGACCCAAATTTCTTGATAACTCTTCTGGGTCATTTCCTTCATTCAACCAATGTTTTTTTTTTCTTCCTTTTCCTTTTGTGATTTACAGTTTATTCTCATGAGTTCTTTGTTCCCACAAATATACTTTAATGTTCATAAATCTATTAAACGTTATACATTTAGTAATTTTAATCTTGTTCATTCCTAAAATATCTCCCATTGAAGCACTGTGCTTCCTTTTTATCTCGAGTGAGACTCCTGATAGTTCTCTGTGTTCTTTCTCCCTGTTTCCTCACTTTACTTTCTTCTTTTCCTTAAAGCTTGCTTGTTGCTCTTCCTTGTGATGCTGATGGTTGAGTCTAGGGCCCCTGGCAAGCTAGGCAAACGCTGTACCACTGAGCTCTGTCGCCAGACCTCTTTCCTCACTTTCCATTCTAACATGAAGCCCTTTCTTCTTGGGTTTCTGTCTATACTAAATTTCACCGAAACATTTCAGAAGTCGGCATTACACCTCATCTGTTGAATCCTTTGCTGACCTCTCCACCTTCAGTTGATATCTGTTCTCTCCCCCTAGAGGCAGCTCTCTCCCTCCACTCCTTCTTCATGTCACCTTGCCTCATGCTCCCTCCTGTCTCAGGCAAGATCCTCTGTTGACTTTCCTTCCTTCCACTCTCATAATCAGTGTGTCCAATAGAAATATAACATGAACCACATTCATGAATTAAATCTCCTACTGTGTGATTGCCATATCAAGTCAGTAAAAGGGAACCAATGAAATTACTTTTAATAGTGTATTTTAAACTAGCCCAATTTGTATTAAAAATAAAATTTCAGTAAATAATCAACACAGATCACTACAGTGATTTTTGAAAAGAATTTACATTCTTCTCAAAAATATATGCTTAGTTCTCAAAAGCCCAGGGTCATCTACCCTTTAGAGCAGGCCAGTTTGTCTGAGCATATTTTAGGAGCCCCATAGCCACATGTATACTATAGCCCTGAATGCTAGAATGTGCCAGGGGTCAATTCCACTTTCTGTCTATAGGCTTTTTCTAAGTAACCTAGCTGAGTATCTATTTTCTATAGACAGATGTAATCATTTAGTAGTATATGTCAAATTACTGTGTTCTATGTACTATGGGGCTACAATAGAGAACAAAATAAATCTCAATCATAGTGAAGTCTGTTTTCTAGTAGGAAAGCATCAGACAATAAGCAAGACAGTTGAGTTAATTATGTAAAACAATGGAAAGTGGTAGCTGAGGTACAGACAGAGGGTGAAACAGAAAAGAGGGAAGTCCAATACTATAGGGCTTTCTGTAGACCCCGAATGACTCTGGCTTTTATTACATGGAAACAGGAAGTGATTAGAGGAAACCCAAGCCATGACTCAAGTTGTCAAGATCGTTTTGTCTGCTGTTTTGAAAATATATACCAGAAGAAGGGAAACCTGATAGATAGTTGGCTGTTGCAATAATCTAGGTTGAGAATTTTGGTGTCAATGATGTTGGTTATTCTTGCCTGTCAACCTGGCAGGAACTTGAATCAACCAGGAAACAAATCTCAGGACCTCTCTGTAAGTGTCTAGATTGGGTTAACTGGGTGGGAAGACCCTAGGTGTGGGCTGCACTATTCCATGGGTTGGAGTCCTGGACTCAGTAAGAGAGAGAAGGGGTTAAGCAGCAGCCTTCATTGTTCCCTGCCTGTTGATGGAGGTTACAATGTGACCAGCCACCTCAAGCTCTTGCTTCTGTGACCTCCCTGCCTTGATGGACTACATCTCCAACTGTAAGTACAAATAAATTCTTTCTCAAGTTGCTACTTGTCAGGAATATTGTCACAGCAATGAGAAAAGCAACGATATAGTGACTTTGGCCTATTACCAAGGAAAATAGAATTTTACAAAGCTCTTTCATATCTGAAAGTACAGAGTCAGCCATAGCTGGTAAATTTGTCCTATAAGGTAGGATAAATTTGTCCTGCCAAATAGTTACTTGAGCTTTAGTTAAATTAAAATTCAGTTTCTGAGTTATATTACCCCAGCCCTATTTCAGGTTAGTGGCCTCGGCCTCAGACACCTCAGACACAGAACATTTCTATTGTTGCAGATTTTCTTCTGTGCCACTCTGGTACAGATGCCACTGAGAGTTCTGCTCTGCTCTCTAATCAGCTGCTTGCTGGGTGACTCTGCTTCATCATTGTATTAATCTAAGCATGTCAGATACAGTGTGGCCAGTATTCCTGATTCCAGTCTTCACATTATAGCTTCCAGGCCTGTCTGCTTTGTCTTCATTTCACCCATTCGGTAGGTGGACTCACTTTCTGTACTGTTGTCTGAAACTAGGGATCCTTCCTGATTCCTGTCTATTTATTCCCACCTCCCTCCTCACTTCTAATTCATTAGCATGCTGATCTGCATCTGCCTCTAAGACATAGCCCGCAATGATCTCTAGGCATCTTCATTTCCATCACCAGGGAAAGTGACAGCTCTCTGACTTGGACAATTGAGATAGCATATAAATTAGTAGTTTCAATTGTAGCAATATTAGAATCACAGAGAGTTAAATAAGCAAATCTACCTACCCTCATCCCCACACCTCAGAAACAATGTCTGGGCTCTGCTCCATGCACACAGGAACAGCTTGGCCTTGTAAGAGCTTCCTACGTGATTTCAAAATACCACCAGGCTGAAGGACCACAGTTGCCACCCTTCCTCCCACTGCCAAGGCCCCATACTCAAGCCATGAAGATCTTTCTAAGCCATAAATCAGGTCTTCTTGCTTGAAAGGTTCACAGGATAGCCTCTTTGAAAAGATTTTGGAACTCCTGATCTCCGAAGATCTGCCTACATGTTTCTTCAGCCTGTGCTGGCCTCCCTGCCTTCTATCCTTGTCTATCCTTGTCATGTCTTCAGAGAGACACCCTGCCTTTTCTGTCTGAAAGGGTTCTTTTCTCTTTCTGCTGCATGGTCGATCTTCAATAGTCCTCTGATTCTTTCCTTTACTCTCTTGTTTCAAAGGCATTGCTCTGTAGTGATCATGTTTAAAACTTCTCTGATTTGTTGCCTTTCTTCTCTAGCCTATGCCTACCGGTCAACTCCATCAGAACACCTCTGTGGTGTTCAACTGTTTATCTCTAGTAACTAGAACAGCATCTGTCAACCAATAAATATATTCATGTATATGCACACACATATTTAAAGGATTGTTTTGAGTCTATAGATAAAGTACCATAACAGTGAAGATGGTGATAAAATGTTCAGAAGTGGGAATGGTTTGTGGGGTATTGTGCTTAGTTAACTGTGTTGGAGGCCTTCTGAGAAGGGCACAGCAAAGTAACTCAGCAAGGCAGATTTTATTTTTGTAAAAGAGTATACAACACGGTCAGTTAGATCCAGCAAGCAAACAGAACCCAGATATTTGATTGATAGGTTCTTATCCCTAATGTAGGAGTACTGTGTCTTCTCCTCATTGACTGGGGTCCCACTTTACAGTCTTTCCTGGTTGGCTAGTTTAGTTTAAAAGAATTGGCTCTTAAATAGGGATGGGGCTGGAAAGAGAGCTCTACTGCCCCGGGCCATCAGTTTCAGAATTCATCTGGGGGCCTTTCCTTAAACAAAAGTAAACAAAAGTCTTACAGGATGTAGTGGAACTAAGAGATTAGAATTCCTAGCCCTGGACCAAGTTTTATAGGGTTTGAAAACAAACTAATAATTGATGCTTCTTATAGGCATTCCACACCCATTTCACAGGTGGCAGCTTCAGGATCTGCAAAGCTCCAGTAATGGAACTTAGGCTATTCAACCAAGAGGTTGTGAGATCTGAGAAACCAGAACTGGAATCCAGGTCTGTTCCAGGTCAAGTTCTGACCATTGGCAATAAGCGAGCCCCACATGTATCCATTTGATAGTACTTAGATGAAATGTCAAGGGTGCATTTTAGATAGGATCACTGGCGTATGTTTATGACCAGGGAAAGCAAGTCACGCTTTTCACGTAAGTGCATCTCTGGGGACACCATTGTGGGATTTTTTTTTTTTTTCTCCCGTGCAGGACTCAAGGACTACTATGCATTCCTTTCTGCTCCCGGGTTTTTTTTTTTTTTTTCTTTTCTTTTTTTTTTGTCCACCATGCAGTTTCGGTCTAAAGAATTCCATCTCCTAGCAGCTACCAAGGATACTTGCAGCCTCAATGATCTTCTTTGAGGACAGGGAAGAATCCCTGGACTTTGTAATACAGTCCAGCGATGCATGAGAAGCCTTTGTCAAATCAAGGGGGGAAGGAAAATAAAAATACCCTTCTCCTCTGGAATGACTTTGGGGACTAGAGGGAAATGCCAACGCAGTTCTCAGGAAAGTAATTTTCAACCTGAAGCATCTTTGAACTCCACAAGAAAAGAGGTTGAACTGGGAACTCTGAAAGTGCCTTCTGGGAAGAGCAGCACCTCTTTGGAGACCCACTTTAGATTCCTGCACTTCTGGGAACTTTGCAGGGGATACCCGGGGAAAGCCGGCCTCAGGCTACTTTTCTAGTGGAAGGTTGGGGCTTGTTACTGTAACTAAGACCCTTGACTCAGTGTTTTCCTTAAGGACTCAGAGATTAATGTGCCTAAGCATGCTGACATTAGAGTTGCCTAGAACGGGCATCTATCCTGTTACTTGGACGAAAAGTGGGCTTGCAAAAGATGTATTTTTCCTCATAGAGAATATGCACCCCGCTAAACATATGCATGCACACAGTGCTCATGCATTCACACTCCAATACTCACATGCACATACATATCACACATACCACATGCATGCACATACCACACACACTCCACATATACACACACGCGCTCTTGGGACACCCGTCACCCTACAGTGTACAAAGCTGGGCTGCACAGCGTGCGGGACTGGCTGAGCCTACAAAGGAGTTGGCTTTTGGAATGTCCTCTGAGAAAAGACAGAAACCTAGGGACGCGCTGTCTGTCACCAGGGACGCCAGGCCACCGCTCCCACGTCCCAGGCCTCCCGGCCCAGCGAGGAGGCGGCGCGCATCCCCACATTCCTTTCCAGCAGGACCGGTCGCCTCTGCCAAGGGACTGGGGGGCGGCGGGAACCGCGCAACTCGGGCCCAGATGGCAGAGAAGCCCAGAGCCCGGACATTTTCTCAGGCTTTCAAAAAGAGTACTTTCTTTCCTGCTTAATATTTAGCTCCTTCAAATGCAAATGGAGAGGTTGCGCTCCAAGGTTAGCATAACAATTATGGGAAAGCTTTAAATCTGATGCGTTTGTTTACTGGGTGAAAAGGCGGCAGGACCCGGGAGCTCGGAGGCCCCGGCTTTTCAGCAACTATTTTCTAACTAGTGAACTGAGAGTCAATTTTCGATCACAAAGAAAACCAATTTATATCACGGTGTAGGCTAATTTTGGAGGGAGTTCCACATTATTTCCATTTTCTTTTTAAATGACCGCTCCTGAAATAGTGATTTTTTTTTTCTCCCTTTCGTTGTGGACTTTGGTGAAAGCTAATTGGTGTTAGCGATAGGGAAGAAGGTCTTTATTACATGGACAGTGGGAACCAGGAAGGGAACGAACGGAGATAGAGAATTTTCCAGGGACTGCGGTGGCAGTGACGGAGGGGGCCATATATATAGATGAATGCATAAAAATATTTTTTTAAATTTATAATATATATTTTAATTGAATTTTTGTGCTTTTCACACAATACATCTTAATCATACTTACACCTCTCTCCCCCATCTTCATCCTCCATACCCCCCCACCAGATTTCATGCATTCTGTCATCTATGTTAAGACCTATCAGTCTTAGTTTGTGTCCCCAGATGTTCCCTCCCTTAAGGACCACCCAGCAGTGGTGAGCTGTCAATAATTCTTCTGCTAAGGCTGGGGCTTCTTACCCATCTCCCCGATTTTATCTTGTTTTTTATGTGCGGTTTGAGTTTGCATGGGTCTTGTGCATGCTGTCACCATTGCTGTAAGTGAGTGTGAGCAAGTTCCCAGTCACCTGGGAAACTGTTTACTTGTCATCCACCACCCTTGGCTCTTACAATCTTTCCACCCCCTCTTCCCTGAGCCGTAAGTGGGTGAAGTTTATTATAGGAGTCCTGTCCAGGGACACATACTCTGCAGTCTATTTTCTACATTTTGGCCAGTTGTGGCTTTCTCTGTTAATCACCCTGTGCTGCACGAGGAAGCTTTGCTAGTGAGAGTTGAGAGATGCATTAATATTCTTTCTGGTTTCACTGTGTTCTCTGAGCCTTAGGTGTAAAGGTTCCATTGTTGATATATCATTTAGGGCTGGGCATCTCACAGAACCTTATTCTCTATGTTTGATCAGTTGTGGAACTCTGTACTAGACTCCCTCTGTGGCAACAAGAAGCTTCCTTGATGAGTGATGACTGGCATACTTGTCTGTAAATATAAGGATCCATATTTAACATACAGTAAGAAATTACATATGTCTAGGGATGTGACAGATGTAGGCTTTCTCTAGGACCTGTGACCTCTCCAGCTATGTGCATTTGACTGTGTTTACAGTGCCACACACGTGTTCCCTCCCACTGAGGGGGCTTTAAGTCCAGTTAGACAGCTGTTGATTACCCCCATGATAAAAGTGCCTATGGCACTCTTAGAGATAGTTTGCTATGCTGGTCATTGCTATGGTTGTTAATAAGCTCCTCTGACTTTGTACTAGGCATCCATTCTGAGTGTACGTCAGAAGCCATCAGTTTATAGGCACTGAAAGTGAGAACTGGTCAGGCCTCTGTGATATGGGTCAGGTAGGCCTGAGAGGGCCATCATCAGGACTTGCCAGTTGTAGGGCAAGCCTTCCTCCCCTCTCCCTCCTCCCTCCCCCTCTCCCTTCTCTTCCTCCTCTCCCCCTTCTCTTCCTCCCCGCTCTCCCCCTTCCTCTCTTCATCTCCCTCCTTAGTCCGTTTGCTTCTTTTTGGAAAGCACAAAGTTGTAACTTTGTAAGTACATAATATTTAACAAGATTTTCAGATTTCCAGGAGAATTTACTAATCAATAGCTACGTGAATGCCCTTTTTTGACAGAATATTCAGTCCACTTCCTGCGTTTGCCTTCCTCCTGCCCTGGCTTCCTGAGGTGAGAGCTAGGCTTATAGCCTGTGTCAAGCAGGCAGTGATCAATGTGAAGATTCAGATTCAAAGTCATCTTTTTCAGGTCAGGGGGTTGAAGTATCTGTTCTGACAGTGGCCAGTGTAAGCATGTGTGTTTCCTGGCCTGACAGGTATGAGGCAAGGACTTTCAACCTGAGTGGACAGCAGCTCCTAAGGGACTCATCAAGGTGGAACTGGCTTCACCTTAGCATCTGATCCAGTAGGAAAATGGCAATAGTAGATACTCCTCCAGGATCTGTGATTTCTCCAATCGGGAGCAGTTGGCTAGGTTTACAGTGCCAAGGATGGCTTCCCTCATATTGTGCGGGCCTTAAGTCCAATCAGACACCTGTTGGTAACCCCACAATAAAAGTGCCACTATTGCACCTTTAGGGATCTCTTTTTGGGCCAGTCACTGTTGTGGTCCACAGGCTTTACAACTGACTAGGACCACTTTCCTCCCTTGGCAGCTTGCACAGTTCTTCCAATACTATGAGAGCTAGCCAGCCCTCAGGGAAGAGCTTTCCAAGTGAAAAACTGAAATAAAAAAAAAAATTAAGCATAAACACACTCTCTCTCTCTCTCCTTTCCTTTTTTTGAGACAGAATCTCCCTTTAGCCTCAACCACCCTGCCACATAGTCCAGGCTTGACTTGATCTCACAGAGATCTGCCTGCCTCTGCTTTCCTTCTGAGTGTTAGGACTGTAGGTGTGTGCCACAATGCCTGACTCTAGCATAAGCTCTTAAAGATTACTGTCTTGATCTGTTTAGGAACTCAAAGCAAGAAAAATTTTTTGAGGATAATGGGTAAATGTCAGAGAAACATTATTTGGACCTACTAAGCAAATGAATGAGTTCTTCAGAAATGATATAGTAATGGAAATTATTGATTTAATTGTCGTTCGGATATATTGAGCTCTACTGCCTGGCATCTTCCCCCTGCTATCTTAGTAAGGATCCATTTCTGTCAGGTTCCCTGTACTGTGATCTCTTTTCTAATGTTCCTTTTTCTTCTAAAACCCTTTACAAACTCCTTCCTATTCATTATTAAGACACCTCTTCATAGCCAACACTTTCAATAAGCCTTCAAGGCAGAGAGGTAGAAACCCTTAGAAACCTTGACTATCCTGGAGTGAGATCTTGACAGTCCTGAAGTGAAACCCTATACCCGTTCATCTGGTCACTGACTATAATCAAACGCATTTATCTGCTTCTGTTTGTGTTGGTATTTAATGCATCTCTCCTGTTCTGAATCCAGTATCTTCAAAGGGAGAGACATTTTCACCCTGACTTAATAGTGCTTAAAACTGAGCCACAGATGTGCAGATTCCCCTGGACTTATGGTGGACTCACATCCCCCCAAGACACTGTAAATTGAAAATATAGTAAAAAAAATAAATGAACAATTGCATTTGATGCACCTATCCTAAAAATATTCTAGCTCAGGTATACAGACCAGTGTGGAGGGTCTGTCATTTGCTCTTGAGGCTGGCTGGAAGCTGTACCTCACAGATGCACAATCAGGAGAGAGCATAGCATGTACTACTGGCCTGAGACAAAGGATCTGAGCTCAAAATCTACTTTCTACTAACTGTATATAACTTTTGCATCATGGTAAAGTTGAAAAACTTAAAATCAAACCATTGTGAGTTGGGGGCTATCTGTAGACACATAAAAGCAATGCTGGGGAGAGCAGGTGTGATGGTGCACACCCACAATCCCAGCATTTGGGGGGCAGAGGCAGGAAGACTGTAGACATTTTGAGGTCAGTCTGTGCTATATAGGGAATTCTAGGAAAGTCAGGGGTGCTTGGGGGAGATGCTGTCTCACCAAACAAACAGCAACAAAATCAGTGACAATGCTGATGACGATTTTTTATTCAGTGACTCAGCATTAAGTTAGCTTCTATTTGAATGCTACTGAATATGTGGCTAGAAAGTCATCTTCTGTACCAACTTGACTTGTGTCACAGTAGCGGAAACGCAAATAGAAAATCAACTGTAGGAGAAATTTTCTCAAGTCTTATCTTCATGCTCACTAAGGAGATGCAGAGCTGAGGAACTTACCAGTGAATCATTTTGCAAGATAAATCAACACTTGCAATTTGCCTTTTGTGTACTGGACATCACAACAGGCTAGGAAACGTTGATCTAGGAGAGAAAAGAACTTTGCCAGTCACGGTCACGAGCCTTGTGATCTTGATATCAATGGTGCAGAAATAGACGAGGTCAAGCAAATTGGCTCCTCTTTTGCGATCAACAACAGGAGTCAGTGATCCTTTAGGTTTTCTCTAGATCCCATGCCTTGAACTGCTTTGTTTTGCTTAAATTCATGTTGCCATTTGCATACAGTAAGGTCAGCATTGTTTTAAATAGGCGCCCCTCTTTGGGTAATGCTGTCAACAATTATTAAAATGATTGTGATCTCTGAATACCTTCACTGTCTCCTTGGAGTTGCAGGAGATGCTCTGTTGATTGTGTTTCTTGTGTGTTCTCTCGAACAACTGCTATTTCTAGCTGAATGTTCAAGTCAAGGTGGAGACATTTAATTTAGGGACAGGACGAACAGGTCTTCTTTACCCTTGCGGTTATCCTATGTCACAGCTGACTGCTTTAGTGCCAATAAAACCGGTAAAGGGCTCTGGTTTTACTGAGTAAAGCGCTGAGTGTCAAAGTCATTCCTATTAAATATTAACATCATTTACTAAGAGTATAATTAGAAATAAAATAAACTAGCATACAAAATTTGTGTCTTAATCATCCTCTGTTCTTGTTCAGGTGTTGAAAAATAGCTTTCTTGGCGCTAAATATAATTAGGGGTTAGAGTTTTAAGCGCACCAAGAGGTCATCAGAGAGAGTCAATGGGTGTTTCTGCATATTTTGAGGGACCTATTTGTCAAGGTCCAGTGGAGAATGTGTCAAAAAGTATGTGTGTGAAAACTGTAGACTAAGTAAATAGGATAATAATGTTTTATCCAGTTCTGACATAAAACCACAGGTCGATTCTCATACATCAGTTATGTTTACATGTATGGTATGGAGGATGGTGATATTCCTGAGAGAGAAAGGGTGAATTAGCCAGAGCAGAGTTGTGAAACACAGTTATTTCATTAGATGAGAGCAAGTAAGCTGGGGAGACAACTCTTCAGTAAAGCGTTTGCTGTACAAGCATGAGGACCTGAGTTCAATCCCCAGAGCCCCCACAAAAGAGCTAGGTATGTGTAATCCCAGCACTTGGAGGCAGGAAGACTCACTGGCCATCAGCTTAGCCTAAGTGAGGAGCCCCAGGACAGTGAGAGACCCTCTTTCAAACAAATAAAACAACCTCCCCCAGCCCCCAAATAACAGCACGTTGAACCGTGCCTGACCAGGAGTGGCACTGACCCTCCCAGGCACATGCACTCGCACATGTACACATGTGCCTCCACACAACCAAGCACGCACACATATATAGACATTGCATACACGAAAGTGAGGATTCATTTTACTGATTGTGTGCATCTATTCTATTTGCCCGTGTGTCCTAACTGTGGTTCTTGGGGTTGCCTCCCTTTGTTTTTCTACTATAAACACTCTCTTTCACCATGATTGTATTTGTGTCCTGTGCACAGCTGCTGCGTTGTCTTGTTGTCTCTAGGACCCCTTCTCTTTTGTGATACTTTTTTAATCTGCATTTTTTTGAGTCCGTGATTTCTATTACTGAACTCTGACACCTGAACTCCGACAGCAATCCCATGAGTTCGCCCAGTAGAAGCGTGAAGCTGGCATGTGCCTCTTCAAGTTTGCAGAGAACTACCTGAATTTTCTCCTGAAGAGTGCTCTGTCACCGCAGCACAGAGGAACTCCTCTTAGCCCTCTGTGCCTTCAGTGTTGACAATGTCATGAACTTGGATAAAAATATATATTTTGGGCAAGGCCTCATTTAGCTCAGGTTGGCCTCCAACTCTCTAAACAGCCAAGGATGACTCTGAATTTCTAATCCTCTTCCCTAGTGCTGGGATTGTAGACATGGACCACCACACCTTGTTTAGGTGTTGTTGGGGATCAGGCCCATGGTCTTACGCACCATAGGCAAGCCTTCTAGTATCTGAGCCACACCCGCAGTCCCTGGACCTGTGTAGATTATGTCTGATTATTTATTAATTCATGTGTGTGTATGTGTGTGCAGGTGTGAGTACGTGTGTGTGATGGCATGTGTGTAGAGGTCAAAGAGCATCTCTTGGGAGTCTGTTCTCTCCTGCTACCCTCTGGGATACACGGATTGAACTCTGGTTTTCAAGCCTGCATGTAAGCACCTCCGGTCAGTGAGGCATATTGATGGCCCGAGGCATATTGATGGCCCAAACCTGAATAAAAGTTAGCCTCATTTTATTTTTAACTTCATTTCTGTGATTATTACAGAGGTTGGTCAGTTTTCATATTTATTGACTTTTCTCATTTTGTTTTCTCCATATAATTGCTTTTGCTCTTTTTAATTCTCTCTTTTTAATCATTAGGAATGGGCTCATACTAGTCTCCTCCCCAGGGTACACATGTTTTCCTTTTTTAAAAAATAAAAATTAATTTATTTGTGTGCAAGCATGTGTGTATGTCCTTATGTGTGCAGGTATATGGTATGTGCACTTGTGCATTCATGGAGGCTAGAAAAGGACATCAGGTGTCCTCCCCTACAACTCTGCCTGTTCCTTTGACTTCCTCTCAGAGGGGCAGGATCTCTCTCTGAACCTAAGGCTTATGTTTTCTCAGCGAGGCTAGAAGCCAGCACCCCCAGTGATCCTCTTGCTCTTCCTTCCTTGGCATCAGGCTTACAGGTTACTGCTGGGTGCCTGGCTTGGTATGTGGGTGCTGGGATCTGAGCTCTGGTCATCATGATCACACAGTAAGCACTCTTAATCACTGCGCCATCTCTCTAGCACCCTCGTGCTAATCTTTTGATGACTACGTGCATTTCAAATAATCTTTATTACTCAGTGGCTGGGCATGATTTTCATTTGGTTTTAGATTTATTTTCTATTTTTCCCCCTTCCTCCCTCCCTCCTCTCTCTTTCTCTCTCTCTCTCTCTTTCTCTTTCTCTTTCTCTTTCTTTCAACAGTATCTTGCTATGTAGCCCAGACTGGGCATGTAAGATTCTCTAGGCTCTGTCTCCTAAATTCTGAGATTACAGGTGTATGCCATGACATCTGGCTTGGCTTGTTAAGCAACAGTTTTTTTACTTTCAATGACATCACCTCTTTTCTTCACAGTTTAACTTTTTTGAGTTCTCTAAGAGATTCATTATTATATATATGACAGTGACATTGTCACCTTGTTTCCCTAAAGACCTTAAGCTCTCTGTCTACAGGAAATTTTCATGTGATATGTGAGGAAGGGGTTGATCTATGCTTTATCTATGGGATAGCTGACCATTCCAGAGTGATCTGTATCCTTCTTTCTGTGGGATACCATGTACTCACTGGGCTGGATTTGGGGTCACAGCTGGGTGTCTATCATGCACCCTCTGTTCTATTATTGTACCTGACAATGTGTGCACTAACTCTACTAAAAATGGCTTTGTATCGCATCTTCACATCTGTCAGAATATGGGCTCCTACTTGACTATCTTTCAGGAACTACACTCTTATTGGTCTTCAGCTCTCTTCAGACTCAGCTTGATATGCCCATGCAAGTCCTCTCTGAATTTTGATTGAAATTGCCATGAACTTGTGGTTCAGTCCGGGAAGAGATAACATGCTCCTCAAAATTATAATATCAAATTTTTCAGTCCCTGCACATGAGAGATCCCTCTATGTATTTATATCTTCTTTACTACAAAAGTTGATTTTTTCTCTCATTAAGGACACACATGGTATTTTTTCTAGATATCATAGCAGTGTGATGGAATTGCAATTCTTTAAGTCTGATGAATGCTCCACTTGCTGTTATTGTATGATAATGCAACTGATCTCTACATATTTTTCTGGTCTGCTTTCTGTGGCTGTGATACCCACAACCCACAGCACCTTGGGGAGGAAAGGGTTTATTTCAGCTCACACTTCCAGGGCCCAGTCCATCACTGAGGGAGGCCAGGGGAGGCGCTCAAGCAGGAGCCAAAGCAGAACCATGGAGGAAAGCTGCTTACTGGCTCCCTCTTTCTTCCCCCTCCTCTCTGATCCATGCTCAGCTTGTCTTCTTATATATAGCCCAGACTCATTTGCCTAGGGATGGGGTTGCCCACAGTGGGCTGGATCTCCCATATCAATCATCAAACAAGACAATCTCTCAGTCATGCCCACAGGCCAAGCTAATCTGGGAATCTCCTCAACTGAGGTTGGACTCTAAGTTGTGTCAAGTTGACAATAAAAACCAGTCAGTGCACATATCAAGCACAACTCTAACTATATAAGGATAACTCTTATATTAACTTTATAATTGATCTGAGGTTGAGCTTGTGCTATGAGTACAGATGTGTGCCACTCCCTTTGGCTTGAGAGTACATATTCTAAAGTTGAAAATTACATTTTACAGATGATTAAACTTGATATTTAAATCATACCACATAAAAGTTACCCTCTTACCTGTGTGTACAGTTCACTTGCATTACTAACTTTATGGTGCAACAATCTCCAGAACATTTTCATCTTGCAAAGGAAAACTCTAAACCTGTTCAACAACAACTCTTCTTTTCTCCTAGGCTTGGTCCCCAGAAACCTCCCTCCTATATTCTGTTTCTGTGAGCTTGTGTACTATGGATAGCTCATGGGGAAATAATACAGTATTTTACCTTTGTGACTGGCTTAAATCTTTTAACATAATATCATCAAGGTTTACTCATGTAATAACCTCAGCCTTTCTAAGAATGAATCACAGGCTGTTATATGTGTGTGTGGTTTTGTCTTTTTAATCAATAGGTAGGTAGATTAAAATGATATCATGATTTGGTAGATGGTCCACGGCCAGTACCAATCTCAGTACTTAGTTAATTATGGATTCAAGATTTCTAGATGTTTCCAGCCTTGGGGGGATATATATTAAACCCATAGCAGATACTTACATATTTAAATATGAAAATGTCTATAGTTCTCCTGCCTTGAAATGTTTTGGGTGGCATTTGTTTCTATAGTACTTTCTCTGACATGCTACATTTTAAACAAATCAGTGATAAAAGTGAGAGTGGGTGTGCTAAGGCTTGTGATTGGCTTTGTGATATGCTTCAGAGAAAGTCATCTCAGCTACTGGTTGTACACTCACACGTGTAAGGACATTTTAAAATTGTACGAAGACTTCTATGCAGATTGATGGTCTTTCCCTTTGAGACTTTGAAGAAATATGTCAAGTCTGTTTTCAAGTGTTGTAGACAAAGGTCTTAAGAATCTTAAATTTAGATGAAAAAACAAATTAGTCTTTGCTAACCAGAGAACAGCAGTTTGCCTTGACTTTTAACCAGAGAAAACCAAGTCCAGCTTCTCACTCAGAGACTCGAACTTCTGTCTTGAGAAGTGTTGGGACTCTTTTCACTGGTAATGCTTTATGTTGGTGTATTTAGTGCATAGAACAGAGACAGGTTGGAAATGACTACCTGGTCAACTTGAACATCTTGCTTCTTTAAAGCTGGAATTGTTTATTATGAACAAATTATTTATTGTATTTCCAAATGTTTGTGGGTGTTTCTTATTTCTCTGTTGGGGAAAAGAAAAAAAAAGCTATTTTTTAAAAAAGAGAGTGTTTTGGTAGTTGTATTAGTTAGGGTCTCTAAAGAAACAGAATTGATAGGTTTAATATATGTATGTTAAAAACATTTATTAAACCAGCTTATATAGAATCAGTAACAAAGGCGTTTCACCCTTGAGAGCCTGAGACCCCAGTAGTGGCTCGGTTCATGGGGCGGGGGCCTCAGCAGTTCCCATTCCGGGGCGCCTACCTAGAAGGTTCCTGGAGAGCTGTTAGTCCACAGACAACGCCCGCCAGGCTCTTGTAAACGCTGGTTCTGGCATCAGTAAGGGAAGTAGCAGCAGCAGCAGCTGCTGCGACAACAGGGTCAACTCAGGGGCAGGAGGACGGTGCCATTAGGTCGAGGGCGTCCCCAGGCTCTAAGCACTCGGACACTGTCCCCAGCTGGGGGCGCTGTTACGGGAGGTCTTAGAAGGTGTGGCCATGCTGGAGGAAGTACGTCATTGGGGGCGGGCACAGAGAGTTCTTAAGCCTTGCAGGATTTCCGGTAGCTCTGCTTCCTGTGCCTGCTTGCGGATGTGAGCCTCGGCTTCTGCCCCGTCTGCAGTCTTCGTCCCGCTGTGGACTCTTGTCCCTTTGGAGCCTGAAGGTAAATAAACTCTTCCTTTTCTGAGTTCCCTCGGTCAGTGTTTCCGTTACAGCAACAGAGAAGTGACTACTACAGAGGGCCAAACAAGGAAACAGCAAATAATCCTCCTTCTGCCATTTTGTTTTTAAATCTGGGGGGCTGTTAGGAGGTGCGCCTACATTTAGGCGGGTCTTCCCACATCAGTAAGACCGTTATGGAAATTCCTCAGGTGCGGCTCCCTGCTTAGGTTGTCATTTAAACCACCATTAGAGCAGTAAAGGAAAAGAAATTGGCTTTGATTCCAGAGAAATGATGTGCATATCTGATTTCCTCTTGGACAATTTCTGATTGCTGGATGTATTTATAATCGGTGGTGGTTTCTAGCCATTCCTCATGCTTGGTAGTAGTCACTTGGCTTTAATAGGCCATCCAAGTAATGCTGTAGCTGTTAATATTTGCTCTTTTTAGTAGAAAGGAATCAACATTTTTCTGTTAAGAAAAGCATACTGTCTCTTAATGATCTTTTATCAGTGAGTTTCTGTGCTTTATTCTGCAAGGAGTCTTCTACTTAGTATTCACATGATACCCAGTTTCTACAGAATTGATCTTGGAGTTTAGTTTGGTTGTGGAGCAATCATTTGATGCTTTTTTCTTTTATCTTTTCAAATGACCACATGCTTATCCATTACATTTGGTCTAAAGAGAAAAATATGCAAATTTGTTATTTGAAAAAGTGAAGTGCCAAATTATACTAAATTATTTTATACTTTGATTTGCATGTCTTCTCATATTAACGTCTTCAAGTTGTCTGTTGTATGGCCAGAATAGAGGATCTCCTCCGTTTTCAGTCTGGGTTGGAGCCATGGCAGTGTGTGGGCAGAATGGGGCAGTGCAGTTCAGTTGCATTTTGTAGAGTTGAAGTATGACTTAACATTCTCTTTTTCTATGGTAACAATACCTATTCTCCAAATATAATTTTGATAATTCAAAGACCATTAACATAAACTGGTTTGTGTCTAAAATTTTTTTAAGTAACCCCATGTAAGAAATAATTTCTGTGACTCTGTGGCACTGTGATGGTTTGAAAGAAAATGCCCCTCATAGGCTCCAGATACTTGGGTGTGTGATCCCTAGTTTATGGTACTGTTTGGAGAGGGTCATGGACATTTTGGCGGTTGGCAGTGCTGGAGGAAGCACCTCTCTGGGGGGTGCAGGGGAGGCTTTGATAGTTCTTATCTCTGCTGGATTTCCAGTTGGGCTCTGCTTCCTGTGCCTGCTTGAAGATGCAGTTGTGTGGCTTTCTGCTCCAGTCACCCTGGCCACCATGTCTCCCTGCCATCATGGGCTCTTACCGCTTTGGAGCTGTAAGCAGAATAAACTGTTTTATAAATTTCTTTGGTCAGTGTTCTAGCAGAGCAGCAGAAAATTAACTAGTACAGACATTATGTAGCCTAGGCTGGCCAGTAACTCACAACATAGCCAAAATTGGCCTCCAACTCATGATTCTCCTGTCTCAGTCTCTTGAACACTTGGATTACAGATATGAATCAGTCATCTTGCCTGGTTTCATTCCATTTGCAATAGAAGCCACCAGGGTAATTTTCTTTGAAGAAAAAGTTACATGAAAATCATTGTGGCTTAAAAAAAGAAAAAACAGATCTTGTGTTTCTTGTTAATGTAGCCTTCAGGTATACACATGTACTCATGATCAGATATTGTATGAGTACTTTTCAGGAAACTAAGTGCCAGACGGGAGAAACTTCCCTTTGAAATTGTTGACCAGGGTAGTCTAAGAGACTTCCAAAATAACAAAGGCTATTGCCAGAGCCTTTGATTACCTCGCTGAACTTGAAAGTAAGACCCTATTGCTAAGGACAGGGCATACTTCAGACACAAGACTTGGAGCAGTAGAACTGGAACTGACCTGAAAGCCTTATCCCTGAAGACTAACTCCCATAGTTCTAGAGAATACTATGCAAGCTGCTAAGAGAGAAAAATCAATCAATGGTCCAGCCCACTTGTAAAGTCTTAATAACCACAAGGACTGGCAGAGCAAACCATCTCTGTTGGTGCAGTAGTGGCACTCTTTCCTAGAGAGTAATCAACAGCTATCTCATTGGACTTAAAACACTCTCAATGTGAAGAAACTCATATGTGGCACTGTACATACATAACCAAATGCATATTACTAGAGAGGTCATAAATCCCAGAGAAAACCCTATTTCTGTCATATCTCTAGACAAATTAAATTTCTTACCATATGCTAAATGTGGATCTTTAGATTTACAAGTATACTGTTTACCACTTGTGCTGAAAAGCTTTAGTGTCAACTTGACACACCTGGGTTGAGGGAGCCTCAACTGGGAAATTGCCTCTATTGGACTGGCCTGTGTATTGTATAAGAAAGCAGGCTGAGCGTGGATCACGGGAGCAAGCCAGTAAGCAGCCTTCTTCCATGGCCTGTGCTCCAGCTCCTGCCTCCAGGTTTCTGCCCTGAGTTCCTACCTTGGCCTTCCTGATGAACTGTGTGACCTGGGAGATGTAAGTGAAATAAACCCTTTCCTCCCCAAGTTGGGATAGGTCAGAGTGTTTTGTCACAGCAATTGAAGGCAAACTAGAACACCACTCATCAAAGAAGTTTCTTTTTGTAACAGATGGAGGGTATTACAGAGTTCTACAACTGGTCACACAGAGAATATATGTCTGAGAAATGGCCAGCCCTAAGTGACACATCTACAGTGGAAGCACCACACCTAAGGTTCATGGAACATATCAGAACAAGGGGTAGAAAGCATATTAATACATCCCTCAACTCTCACCATTGAAGCTTCCTCATACAACAGAGTGTGATGCACATAGAAGGTAACAACTGGTCAAGATTTACAGAATAAGAGACTGTAGTGTTCATATTCCTGGATGGTGCAGAAGAGGGATTGGGAAGATTTTAAGAGATAGGGTTGGTATATGAATATAAGGAAACAGACTTTCAGGCCTCTGGGAATTTGCAACAATGGTGGGAACTTGCAGCAATGGTGACAGCATGCATAAGACCTATGCTGACTCAATCAAGTAAAAACCCAGCATAGAACAGGGGAAACAGGCCCCAACTGTAGCCTAGAAATTGTTGGCAAATGATTACTGTGGGGTGCGGGATTGTAGATCTTTAAGGGAGTGACTCTAGATAGACTGACTAGACGCCAGTGGATGAACTTGCACCCAGGGCATCTGGATACAGATGCTGGACTGGATAGGACTTAACATACATGACAGGTAGGAAATGTGGTGAGGTGGGGGTGTGGGGGATGGGGAAGGGAGAACGGGTCTAAACCTGTGGAAGCTGTGTTATGAAAGGCACAAAAACTCAGTAAAAAGACGGGAAGAATGATGGCATTTCAGTGGTTTGACTCCTCCATGTGCAGAGGAACAAGCACATGGACCTGATGAGAGTGCACAGAACAAAGAAACCACGATGTGGGGCATGAGCTATTCCTCAGAAACAAAGCCCCACACATGGGAAACCAGCGAAGTGAGCTTAACCGCAATATGGCCTTAGTGAATTCAGACTGAAGAATGACCTGAAAGACTCAAGGTTGTATTTCTAGAGGGTAGTGGCAGAGGTGGACAGCAGGGTGTGTGTCCCAAGCCTGCCACACCGGAAGTTCAACATTCTAAGTCTAGTGTTAATAATCCTCACAAACATCTCAAAGAGCTCTGCCCTTTTGTTACTTGACTTTCACTGATTTCTTCTTCTTACTTCATTGTCTTTAAACTCCCCCCCCCCCCCAAACAACACTGGTTAAATTGCCCACTAGGGCAATGTTTTGGAAATATGCATGCTGTTTCCAAACACTAGAGAATTATATATATATATTTTTAGGACATTCACATTTTAAAGGTTTCTTTAGGTAATTATGGTAACTGACTCAGTAGCCCCTCATCTAAGAATATCATCTAGATATCTTTCTTTTGTTTATGAATTCATATTAGAAGATCAATTAATTCAAGATCTCATCTCTCCCAGTTAGTTATTGATCCAGCCTATATACTGTTAAAGTGAGAATTAAATATACAGTAGTAAAATATCTCCTAAAGAAGAAATAAATTAATTCTGATGTCTAAACAAACACAGGTAAGGAAGGCATAGTCTTTACTTTGGAGGCCTGCAGATTATTCCTTTATCAGTTATAGAGCTATTCATCGATTCTATCAAATTGCTATGCTTTTACACGAACAGGCATTATTCTTGTCAGTTTTTAAAACAGAACAAGACAGCAGTGCAGGAATAGATTTGGGATCTTCTCGTATAGGTTTGTACAGCAAGAATCTGGTGAAGAAAGTACCCGTTTTGAGTAGCTGTGGAAGTCTGCCATGAGAGAAACATATTCTTAGAAAAATGTTAACACATATTCAAATAATTATCAATTTTCTTTTTTAGCATATTCATCTGTAACTTGTCAGCATTACAAGGAAAAGAAATCACTCTCTAATTAGTGCTGGAGGTGGTGAGTGAATGTGTGTGTGTGTGTGTGTGTGTGTGCGCGCGTGTGTGTGTGTGTGTCCATGTGTATAGTAGGAATAAAAACTAAGGAATAATGGGTTTTTAAAAATTTGATTCCCGAGCTCTCAGACCGCTTTTCCGAGATTTATTTTTCTCTGTGGTAATTTTCTCAGACACATTAGTAAGATTTTATTTACCCTATAATTTCATGTTTATTTACTTATTTAAAGACAAAACAGAACTGTTTTGTTCTCACTTCTTTATAGGTCTGTTAGGTTTGATAAATTCTATCTCTGGATATTGATAAATCTGGACATTTTTCCAGATTTTTGGAATTTTAATAGTTTTCTTAGAACTTATATAGTTTATGATCCCAGTAAGTTCTAAATTAAAGGCCTTTTAAATTTGTGTGTTGACAAGATATAGGACATTTCATTGACCTGTAGGATGGGCCAATGGTTGTGATTTTTTTTGTTCTTTTTTGAGTCGGGGTCTCCCTGTAGCTCCAGCTGACCTGGAATTCACTATGTAGACCTGGCTGGCTTTGAACTCACAGAGATCCACCTGCCTCTGCGTCCCCAGTGCTGGGATCAGAGATCCAGGCCTTAAACTATTGCTCTTAAAAAGGAAAGATGCAGCTGGTTGTAGTGGTGCCTGCCTTCAGTCTCGTCACTCTGGAGGCAGAAGGCAGGAAGACTGAAAAAAAAAAGGAAAGATGCAACAGCCAGACACACAAACACTCCACCCTCCCTCTATTGCCTCCAGTGCAACCTGAAACAGAAACAAAAGGTCCTCTGAGAAGGTACAGCCACGAGAACTCCCATACATTGCTTGTGGGATGGAAACTTAGGAAACAGATTCCCAGTTTGTATTAAAGATAATGTACGTTTCCTGTGATCTAATGATCCTACTTTTCTGTATGTGACCTCCAGCAATTCCTGCTACAATATAATAGAAAATAACTGGGACTTTTCAAATAGCATTACAATGGAGAAAATATGTGGGTACATGGATTCATTAAAAGTGACTCTAAATGCCCATCAGCAATCAGATCATTAGGTGATTTGTGACATGCTCATGCCCTGGAATCCTCTGTAGCGATATAAGGGAACAACTTACAAAATATGTGAAAGAACACAGGTTGGCCACAAAGACATAAACCAGACATAGTAGAATCTATGCTGTGTGAACTGAAGTATAGCAATAGAAGGCCAGACTTCAGCTATATTTGGAATGTGCAGAATTTGCTTAATGCGTCTGTCTTTCTCTTTGTGCACATTTGATGATTTAAAGTAAAGTAACTGAACAATTGAAAGATGAACCTAAGACAATAACAGAGGTCGATGTAAGCAAAGTTCTAGGTTCGGGTTTAAATTTACAGGATCAGGGGTAGTCTTTGCTAGTTGCATTTTCTCTTCCACATTCTGCTGTGTTTCGTTGTTGCGGCACATTCATTGAGCTCAGGCATGCTTAGGAGCACCACTGCAACAGTTTCAGGGGATAAAAAAGGTTGAAAGGAAGGCTTACATCTGAATTTCAGTCCTAGGGTGAGATTAAGTCAGACCTCATGTCACTACAGCAGTTGTACGTGTGAGTGCATCTGTCAGCCTCTAAGTGTGCTCATGTGCTAATTCTGCTCCAGTGTGATGAGAGGAGTGTGGTTCACCACCAGCTTTGTACCCAGTGCGCCTCCAACCCCTGACCGTAATGGGTATAAAATGCTGGTAGTCGTAGATTGAGATGAACCCCACCTTCCTCCTGGCATGTGAGAGATTTGCAATCGCATTTGGATTCTCAGAGTGCTGTCTGATTGGAGATTACATGTGGGTGGATTGACCTCTCTTGTAAGAGCTGTTGTTTTTGCACCAAATGTGTGAAAAACAAATTTCAAATAGCTGCCCTATTCCACTTGTCTTGTGATTCCTGTCATCACCCTTTGGGGATTCTGAGCAATAATGGCACTTACTAAACACACGGGCTTTACCTCCCAGCTTTCCTCCAAACATCTTTAAAAGCTCTTCCTACCAACAGCAGGGAGTGTGTTCAGGTTTCCTATACTGTCAACATAGAATTTCTTGATTGAGTTGTGTTCAAGTCCCAAGAATGTCTGCTTGAGAAAATAGAGAAGTCATGGGGGTGCTTTGTATATAAGTCATGTATTTACTAATTCCTAGGAGGAAAACACCATCTTGCATTTTTCTCAACTTTAAAGTTTATTTAACACACATGCTCTAAATATAGACAGTTATCTAGTATTAAGGTTTTTTTCATGATAAATGTTTCCTACATGTTTTCCTGTACACAAGTAAGAAAAATTTTCTTGTTATAACTGTCAGAGTAAGGTGGGGTGAATTTAGATTCTTATCACATTCTAAAAGTGCCTCAATTAAAAATGACACAGGTGATCAAAACTGGCCTACCCATTTATACACTCTGGGAAAAAGAATTGCCTTTAAGTTACTGTTCTCTCTTTAGTACATAGTTAATGTTCTATTTCGAGTTGAAGAAGAGGAGGGCTCAGGAAAGAAGTAAAAGTTTTCTAAATCAGAGGCAAGCAGTTATATTACTCTTTGTATTTTGGGGGGTGTTCTACATTTTATACAGAGCAGATGTAACTCGTTATGTTTGGTCATATAGACATCAATGATGGTTAATATCGTCAACTTAATAAAAGCGTATCTCTGGGTGTTTCTATAAGGGTGCCCACAGAGATGGACAGATTGTCCCGGCTACTGCTCTAGTTTGTGGTAGGCTTTGGCATCGTTCACATAATGCTGCTTTTACAGGCATATAGAACAGAGGAGTTTCAGGAGTTGTGGAGGTTTCAACCTAGATGTCAATGGAAGATCAAGAAGCCATTCAGTGTGTGGCAGTATCAGGATTCCAGTGAGCATCCCCAGAGAGGGTAATGTGGGAAGCTGTGAAATGAAACTAAAGACATGACAGGGACCCCTGGAAGTGGGATACCAGGAATATGGAATATCTGATGAGAAAGGCCAGGGCAGCAAGCAGAGCTACCCTGAGACATGGTTCATGTAGGCTAAAGCCAGTAAAGCCATAGGAGCAGGGCTTCCCCAGATGACTGGGCCTCACACATTTGTCCCCTTGTGAACATGGAGCTCTAGTCCTGGTATTTCCTTGCTGGGCTTCAGTTCTACTTGGGTCTCATGCTTCCTTTCTGTTCTTATTGCCGCCTTTCAAAATGTAAATGTGTGCTGTACACCACTGTATCTTGGAAGTAGGTAAACTAGTGTTGACTCCTTTAATAGGGGCTCTTAGATACACCTGCCTTGAGTCTCAGAACAGACTTTGAACTTGAACTTTTGAACAATATTAGAACTGTTAAAGAATATAGGGACTCTTAGAGACAGACTGAATGCATTTTGCATTCTGAGACAGACATGTACTTTTGGGGGGCCAGACATGAAATATGATTTAAGGCCACATGTTTGGGGATCAAATTGACAAGAGGTAAGTTTGGGCTGGTTAATTTTGTCCACTTGATGGAATTGGGAAACACACAGGATATTAGTAAAGCATACACTGGGTCTGTCTGTGAGGCTGTTCCTAGGGAGGGTTAACTAGGGATTGCAGTTTGCTCTGAGCATTGGTGGTGCTCAGTAGGCTTGGAGCCTGGGTGAAATGAAAGGGGAAGAAGGAAGAAGCTGGTTTTGTAGCATAGTCTGTCTCTGTCTCTGTCTCACTTTCTCTCAACCATTGTGTGGGTTTTCTGCCCTTTTCACTATGGTAGATGGAAACCTCTGGAACTGTGAGCCAGAATGCACCTCTCCTATTTTAAACTGTTTCAGGTGTGCCATTTGCTACAAAGATGAAAAGGAAAGGGCAACTAACACAGAATCTTTACATTTCTAGATTGTTTGAACTTATTTTAAATATTTGGAAAATATCTAGAGGAGATTGGATAGTTTCTACTACCGGTAGAGGAAAGTGACACAAAAATCATATATATATATATATATATATATATATATATATATATATATATAAATCTTTTGCTCCATCTAATCAAATAATAAGTAACATATCCCTTACAGTACGTGTTGACATTTTGATATTAAATAGTCCCTTTTTCTGTCTCATAGCAACTTCAGTGCATTGAAAGATTTAAATTTTAATTCTGAGGTCCAAAGTTCTCATGCAGCATCTGTGAAGGATGCGTTTCCAGTGTGATGCTTCGGCTGTCTTACTCACAAGCCTTGAAAAGGGCACGGTGAGGTATGTTGTTCTAGTAGATTCAGAGTGAGTTTGTTCAGGGAAAACCATCTTTGAAAATCAACTGATTTGTCTTCTTCCTCTGAGGCTGGCTTGAAAAAGCAATAATTCCTTTCTGGTTCCCTTTTCTTTCTTATGGACACATGGGAGGACACGTGGTGAATCACCTCACATTAAAGGATTGTCCCTTCTTCCTTTTTTTCTTCTGTTTTTTGAGACAAGGTCTCCATGAAGCCTCACCTGTCCTAGAACTCTCTATGTAGACTAGTCTGGCCTACATCTCACAGATCTGCCTCTGCCTCCTGAGTTCCAGGGTTAAAGGCACCACCAAGCGCAGATGCCCCTTGTTCTTGAAGTATCACGTGACCGGAGCTCATGCTTGCTCTAGGTAGCCTTAGAACAGACTAGTGGTTTGATTGTGCTGCTGAAAGCAGCCAACTGTGCATGTGTAGACACGTCTTGGTAAGGATAGACTTCAGAATGACTGGGGCGTTTAAGTAAAATGCTTTCTGGGCAGATAGTGGCTGTCAGGTGCAGGGCACACTCTTGTCTGGTGTAGTCAGAGGCAAAGCGGGGCTGCCACCTTCCTGCCGCCCTGCTGACACTCAGAAAGTGAGGTCTTTAACAGTGGGCTTGTTACTTGTAAACATGACTTGTTGAGAAGATACAGGTGAGTTTTCAACCTAGATGGAAGTCACCCCAGTTTCATTAAGATTTTTCAAATTCAAGAGCCAAATGCTGATTCCACAATGTGCAATTTTCCTGGCAGTCATTATTAGGCTGACAAGATTGAGAAGAACAATAGAAAGGCACAGATCGAGAATTCCCATGCATCTCAGTATCAGTAGAACCACATTTGAAACTAGTGGTAACCTGTATCCTAGGCGGAACTACCAATAGGCACTGGGAGATGTAGAGTTATATCTGGGGCTGGGAACAGGCTAGTTACAAATATGTAGATAGTGTAGAGAGATTAGAAACAAACTCATATGGGTGTCTTTTAATCCCAAGCACACTTGCTTTGATATTACCAGCCTAAAGATGATTGAAATTATGCTTCCTATGCTTTTCTGGCCCCTCTGGGAAACAAAGGGAGTGGTGACCCAGGAACAGAGCATCCCTGCAGTGTTGGTGGGATGAGGAGTCATGGATAATGCAGCATGCACTGCTGCTGGGAGCATTCCCTCCTCGGTACGCTACAGAGACTCAGTGTAGACACAAACACGTACTCATAAGCCGCGAGGTGGTGATGCACACAGATTTGTATTTGTGTCCTTGTATGTGTTGGGTGCATAAGCACATGTATGCATGAGCATGTAGAGGCCTGAGGCCAGTGAATTTCTCAATTACTCTTCAACTTATTTATTTAATTTTAATTTTTTTGTGGTCCTGAAGATTGAACCTAGAGCCTGGCACGTGCTGGGCAAACACTGCCGCTGAGTCAGGCCCCCAGACCTCTGCTTTAATTTATTAAAATTTTTTTTGATATATTTATTTTTATTTTATGCGTATGAGTGTTTTGCCTGCATGTAAGTGCTCCGTGTTTGTGCAGTGCCTACAGAGACCAGAAGAGGGTGTCAGATCCCCTGGAACTGGAGTTATAGATGGTTGTTAGCTGCCTTGTGGGTGCTGGGAATCGGCCCTAGATCTTCTGCAAGAGTAGCCATTGCGCTTAACTACTGAGCCATCTCTCTAGCCCCAGTTTATTGAGATGGAGGCATTTTCTGAAATTGGAGTTCACTGCTGCAGTTTGACTGGGTAACCAGTAAGCCCTAAGGACCCTCCAGTGGTGGGATTATAGGAGCATGCCTCCACACCCAGCTTTTTATGTGGGTACTGGGGATCCTAACTAAGGTCCTCAAGCCTGCATAGCAAGCACTTTATCTAGAGCCTCCCTCTCCCCTCATAAAGAGAGTTTTAAGATACCAAAGACAGCAGAAAGAAGACACTCTTTTTTTCAGTGCTGGGACTCGAACCCAAGGATTTGTTCATGCCAGGTAAGTGTTCTACCACTGTGCTACATATCTAGCCTGGAGAGAAAACATTCTATTTCCTGTTCCTGGGATATGTATGTGTCAGCATAGGTCACCTGAAGTTCTGGGCCTGCTTGCCCCTTGCATGAAGTCTGGGTGGTCTGTATTAAGTGAAAGGCTTGCCCTGGTAGGTGACCCCTTTGAGGCTGCACAGCTGACTAATAAATAGCCATCTTTTCACCTAGAGTTGAACTCCATCTAAGTCTACAGAAAACTATTTCCCCTCCAGGACTAAGGCTCAGACAAGTTTCTCTTTGCTTTCTGTGATTCATGAAGGGGTGAGAAAACAGTTCTGAAAGCTTGCCGGCATCCTCATTTGGTAGGAAGGACAGTGGGTCCTTAGAAAGGTGACTGCCCTTTGTGTGCCCTGGTGAGATGGAAGGGCAGCAGCTGGGTAGAGAAGCTCTGTGGCGTTGGCTCATGTGTATATGTGTGCATGTGTGTATGTGCACACATGACATAGCATGCATGTAGAGGCTATGTGTTGGTCCTCACTTTTCTGTATATATATATATATATGTTATTGTTTTTATTTTATGTGTATGAGTGTATTGCCTGCAGGTATGTAAGTGCACCCATGTTGTGAAAAGCCTGTAGAGGCCAGAAGAGGGCGTTGGATTCCCTAGAACTGGAGTTATGGACAGTTAGCTGCCACGTGGGTGCTGGGAATCAAATTTGAGTTTTCTGGAAGAACAGCATGTGTTCTTAACCACTGAGTCTTCTTTCCAGCCTCCTCACTTTCTGTCTTATATGAAGCAAGGTCTTCTGTTTATGACTCTGTGTACCGGGTTAGGTGGCCTGTGAATTTCCGGGGAGTCTCCTGTTTCTGTCTCTCACTGTGAGAGTGCTGGGATTACAGATGATTGCTACCACGTCGGGCATTATGTGGTTGCTGGTGAGCCCACGTCAGGTCCTCATGCTTCTCTGACAAGGCCTTTACCCACTGAGCTGTCTACCCAGCCCCTGGGTTCATTGTTGGACTTTGAGTTTTGTGTGTTCAGCTCTGGTTCTGCAGAATAGCCCAGACTTGGTCTGCCTTATGTAAAACCCTGAAGGGAGGTCATTTTCACAGTGCTTTTTCATCTGGTTGGTATTATTCTGATTTTTTTTTTTCAGATGACTAATCATTTCACTCAGCCAGAGATACCTTCTCAGAGAGGTCAGAATCATCTGATAACAGAACCATAGCTATTTTTAAGGTGGGAGGATAGCTGAACTTCTAGATAAAATCCAGAAGCATTTGCATTTTAAAAAGAAGGTCTGGTTGTCCAGATATCCAGAGAAATAGAACTTAATGACAGATTCTTAGATATTCTTCTATCTGGGCTACACTGATATCTGAGGTAAGGAAATCATGAATTACATGATTTGGCACAATGCCTTTCTTTACTTGGGAGGTTAGTCTTCATGGTGGGTGGGGTGTACACCCAAATAAGTGATTCAACAAATGGAATAAGAGGCCAAAGTATTATCTGTGATTTTTGTCCAAGGTCAGATAGAGTTAGTTTCAGTCACTGAATCTGGCTTTTTATTTTATCAGTAGGCTCAAACGTGTGTGTGCATGCACACGCGCATATGTAGAGGCCATAGATCAACACGGAGTGTCTCCTATGTTGCCTTATTTTTGGGGACAGGGTTTCTCAGTGAACTTGGACCTCTCCAGCTGACGAGGCTGTGGCGATCTTCTTGCATCCACCTTTTCAGGACCAGGATTATAGACACATACTACGATGCTCACCTTTTAAGGTGGGTGCTGGGGACTCAAACTCAGGTTCACATGCGTGCTGTGCATAGCAAGCACGTTGCCAACTGAGTCATCTATCCATCCCTTGAACATGCTTTTCAGGGTCACTTAAAATGATGACTCATTAAAACCAAGTGAGAGTTAATGAGAGTGGAAGGGTTCTTGGGCCTCACTGAGCCGGGCAGTGGCCCCTAAAGGGGATTCTGAATGTAAACAATCCCAGTCTCCTCACCACTACCACACCGTCTTCATCTGGAGCCCTAATAATGGATCGCATTCAAATGCTGGCTCTTTCCAGGGCTGGCAGGTAATTTCCTGGCTTCTGCAATATCTCACGCATAGCAGAGAGCACTGTGGCTTAAGAAATTATGGTGATTATCCCTCTGCGGACTCCGGCTGCCCTGTCACTTCGATCTCTCCGCTCTCCTTGGTGTTTCTGAGCACTCGAGCTGGGAAGGCTGTCCTCCCTTCGCTGTGGGATCACCCTCCTTCTGATCCCTCCTCTCTCCTTCCGCAGTACTTCAGCCTTTTCTATTTCATTGTCTTTTCCTTTCCTGTGTGCTGCTTCGAAGACTCTCATTCTCTGTCTCTATTGACCTGTCCTGTCTTGTTCTGTAAGTGTGGGTAAACTAGGGACCTAAATGTAACGCGCAGGCTGACAGGCTTTTTTACTTAAAAAATATTTTATTACTAGTTTTTAAATATTTATTGCTTTTATTTTGTTTGTATGAGTATATTGCCTGCATGTCTGTATGTGTACTCATGGCATGCACCTCCGCTGTCTGCAGCGGTCAGAAGATGTGGTTGGATCCCCTGGAACTGGAGTGACGGACAGTTGTTAGCTGCCATGTGGATGTTGGAAATCGGACCTCTGTTAGAGCAGCTTGAGCCACCTCTCCAGCCCCTTATTTATTACTTATATTTTGTGTGTATGAGTGTATTGCCTGCATGTATGTAAGTGCACCTGTGTCTTGGGATGCCGGAGAGGCCAGAAGAATGTTGTATTCCCCTGGAGCTGGAGTTATGAATGATTGTTAGCCGTCATGTAGGTGCTGGCAATTTCCTCTGCAAGAGCAGCTGGTGCTCTTAAGTGCTGAGCCATCTCTCCAGCCCCCTCGTTTGTTTGTTTGTTTGTTTTATTTTTTTTTCTTTTTTACTCTCAAAAGTGGGAACTGAGGCTGGGGATATAGCTCAGTTGGTAGAGTGTTGGATTATCATTTGTGAAGCCCTAGGTTTGATCGCTAGAACCACATCCAATTAGGTGTGGGGCACATGCTTATAATCTTGAACAGAAGGAAGAAAGAAAAGAGAAAGTGGGCATAGTGATTAATACTGTCAATGTGATGAGATTTAGATATCGCCGTGGAGATGAACCTCTGGGAATGCTTGTGAGGGACTTTCTAGAACAGGTGAATCAAAGTGGAAAGCCCAGCTTTAAATGTGGGTGGCACCATCCATGGCTTGGAATCCCTCATTTCTCTTTGCTGTCGGTCTGTGGATGCCATGTGATCAGTCACGTCACACTCCTGCTGCCCTGACCTCCTCACCGCGACAGACCAGACCATCCAGTGGGGCACAATAATTCCTCTTTCCTTATGTTGCTCTTATTGGGTGTTCTGACCCCCAAATAGTAAATGTAAATATGATAAATACAGTGGGGAAGAAGGTATGTGGTCTGCTTCTGAGTGAACTTGTAGTTTTTTGGTGTTGACAGCGCTTTGCCCTGGGGACATGAACATACGTTTAGTCGCTTGATTATATAGAGGTGACTGGTATCAGATCAGCTGCCTTCTCATTCCATTATATTTCTATTGAAATTGAAATGGGAGAGGAAATTTTGAGAGTTGCGAAGCAGATCTTTTGGGGTACATGCTGTTAACAGAGTGGTAAGAAGGATGGAGGTCTGTACATGGTCAGGTGTGTATCCAAGCCAGTAGAGGAACCTCCACAACTTGTGTTCTTTGAACACACATCTAGGAACTGTTGGAAGTGCTTTATACCCCGAGACTCCGTGAACCAATGTGGTCAGCTCTGTGCCACCAAATGATTTGAACTTTATGAACTCTGTAGATTCTGCCGTTTTTGTGTTTGTTTCATTTTCCCCAGTGACTTGATCCAATTTTATTTTCTGAAATTTTGAACTCTAAATCTAAGGACAAAGATTCATCCACACCTGATGGGAAGACAGGGTTCGTGCCTCATTTACTGTTGTGTTTCTAGGGAGGAGGTAGTTTGAGCTGTACCATTAAAGAATTAAGTAATAGGACATGAAGGGAGGGTTAGATAGGGAGATAATGCCTAGCTAGTGTAAAAAACCAGAGGGAATCCTTTTAGTACAAAAACCTACTGACAAATCACATACAGTAGCTCTGTAGGAGTCCATGTGCATAGCTGAAGGCTACATAACCAGAAACTGTGCCAGACAGGAGAAACCTCTCTTCAGGTTGTTGGCCAGGGTAGTCCAAGAGACTCCCCAGATTACACAGGCTATTGCCACAAGCCCTTGATTGCCTCTCAGAACTTGAAAGTAAGACCCTGTTGCTGAAGACAGGACATGTTGCAGACATAAGACCTGGAGGAATGGAGGTAGAACTGCCTTGACGCTACCTCCCCTGAAGGCTAGCTCTCGAAGTTTTGGAGAACACTAATCAAACTGTTAAGGGAAAACATCATTTGATAGTCTGACCCTATTTTAAGGCCGAATAACCACATCAGTGACTGGCACAGCAAAAGTGCAGTAGTGGCACTTTTATCTTGTGGGTAATCAACAGATACCTAATTGGAATTAAAACCCACTCAATGGGAGGAAACTCCTGTGGTATAGTAAACATAGCCAAATATACATGGCTGGAAAGGTCATAGGTCTTAGAGAAAACTGCAAGACTGTCACTTCCTAGTCAAGTGTAATTTCTTACTATATGCAAAATATGGCTCCTTATATTTACAGTTGTGTTCCAGTCACCACTCATCAAAGAAGCTTTGTTTGCGTCAGATGGAGACTGATGGAGAGTAGCACAACTGGTCGCACACAGACATTGTCTGTGAACTGCCCAAGTGTAAGTGGCACATCTACAATGCAGCCTTTTCACCTAAGGCTCGGAGAACTTAGAACAAGGTAAAGAGCAGTAAAGAGAACACTGATGCATCTCTCAGTTCTCATCAACGAAGCTCCCTCATGCAACCGAGGACCAGGAACACAGAAGGTCACAAATGACCGAAGTGTAGAGAATAGAAGTCTGTAGAGTGTGGGTCCTTAGACAGGACTCCTGTATTAAATGCCACACACCCAGGGCTCAGGGACCATTTTGGAAGAAGGGGTGGAAAGATTGTAAGAGCCAGTTGATTACACTGGCTAAGGATGAGCTGGTCTTCTTAAAGGGAGGGACTCTAGAGAGACTGACTAGACCCAGTGATGAACATGCAGCGAGGGACATCTGGGGACACTGACTTGACACAACAGGCCTTAACACAAATGACAGTGTATGAACTCCAGTGTGTGTGTGTGTGTGTGTGTGTGTGTGTGTGTGTGTGTGAGACTATGGGAAGGTGCCAAGGGGGAGGGGCATAAAGATGGTTCAAATGTTCTCTGTGAAATACACATAAATTCAATGAAAAAGTTACAAAAAAAAATAAGAATTTAAGTAATAAAAACGAACCTTTGTCTAAAATACTCTTCTCACTCGCTCAGTTTTAGGATTTCTGATGAAATTATGAAAAGAATGATATCTATGCTGGGCCTGGTAATGTACGCCTTTAATCCCAGCACTCTGGAGGCAGAGGCAGGTGGAACTCTGTGAGTTCAAGGCTATCCTGGTCTACATAGTGAGTTTTCGGCCAGCTAGGGCTGTAGGGAGATCCTATTTCAAAAAGACAAAAAAGAAAAGAATGATATTATATTTATGTAGATGGTGAACTTGTCTGGACTCTGGAGAAAGGAAGAAGAGCTGAAATCACCCTGGCAGAGTGCTTTCTACACACTTGAAGGATCTTGGTGGTGGGATGTGGATGACAAATAACTTTGCTTTTCTCTGGGATTTATTCTGACCACTTTCAAAGCAGAGTTTTCTAGGTATATCTTTTCCTATTATTTATTTCTGAAGGAAAAAAAAAACCTTTTAAATGGTCAGAAATTGAATCATTCTTCCCATTTCTGAGAAATGATAATCTTATTTTAAGACAGTGTCAAACAAACAAATAAAAATTTTCTTTAAAATATAAGAAATCGAGATTTCCCAGATGATCCAAACTTGGTTCTCTTGCCTCACGGAGAGCTGTTTTTGATGTTCTCCTTTTTTACTTCGTTGGAAAATCAACTTTATATTCTAGTGTTTATAAAGAATACCTCTGATTCTCACTTGGCCTCTTCCACTGGATTGGAAATTTGGTTCCATTCTCTTAGCAGGTAAATAGCTTTAAAACCATTCATGGTTTTGTCAGGGCAGAGGAGAGCTGAAGAGCATTACATGTGTTCCAAGTCAAGAGAGGCCAATCTTTTGCTGTTTTCAAGTGGTTCCTGCCCCTCCCTTCTTCTATTAAGGGCTCTTTGACAATGGAGCTTTAATCAGTTTCATTGATTTAAAGCTAATTTGCACTTGGCTTCAAGGTTAAGGTCCACAGCACAAGCTGAAGACCTTTAAATCAGAAGTCGGAATGAAAAGCCTTAGGTATATCATATTGTCTGCTGTGCCCACAGATGACAGCTTGTGATGGCTGTGAATTAACTATTGCAGAGGAAAAGGCACAAAGCCGGTTCTTCTTCTGTGTTAACATGACTACTAGAGAGTTACTCAGCGCCCCTTCAATAATCCTGCTTCATCCATGAACTGATGGAGCTGACTGAAAATACTTTGGTATTGTGGTAGTTGTAGCCGTTGATTTCTGCTTGGTTTCAATTGGATCTCAACCTACTTGCCAAACTGATTCCATCTGTAATAACTTTTAACATTTATTTTTCCCAAAGGGGGGAAATGCCTTGTCTGCGTTCTGCAATTAAGAAGGTGATGAAATATTCAGTGTATGCCTCCAGTCTGACTAAATTCTTTTGTTAACTTTATCAGATAAACTATAAAATATTAACCAGGCTCACTGTTTGAGCATGAGCAGATGGTATAATATTTACCAGGCGTATTCTTAATATACTTTTAATTTTATAAATTGAGTTAACTATTGCATGGCTAATTTTCCCTTCTCTTTTTCATATTGATGCAGAGGCTGAATGCGCTACAACAGATATTTGTGGGTAATTGCATAAGCTTAGCTGTGTATATAATAAACATTTCTTCCAAACTTAGCCACACAAAATCAAATCAAGCAGAAAGAATGCTGTTTTCTAATCCAAATTATGCTGAGTGACGATAAAAATGTTCTTTGAGTTTTTCTTTTTTGACAGTGTTTTTTAAAAAACCAATTCTAGATCATTTAAATGGGTAAGTCAATTTTTCTACTCATTTTAATTCTTCAAACAACTTACCTTGAATATCTTTAGCCATATCTCCTCTGACATTCCCAGATGTGCTAATTTAATAGCCATGAAATAGTTCATTTCAAGCAGATTTTTCTCAGACTGTGTTTGGGGCTGAATCAAAGTCAAATTCTAAATCATGTATAAAGCTCATTTTAATTAAGAGCCTCAAAGAAGATTGGAAAAAAAAAAAACAAAACAGAAACCAATGGAGGAACAAAAGCTTTGATTCTTGGTGAGGCGCTGAAATGTGTGCGTGAACCTGCTTAGCAGAGCGCAGACTCCTACAAACCTGCCCATCTTTCACTGTCATTCAGGAGCTTGGGATCTGTCTAGGAAGGAGGCAGACAGGAATGGCAACAGTTGCTGTGTAGTATGATCTGTGTCCCATTAGCAGCATGCTGTAGTCATTGGACTACGGAGACTATATCCATCATTCTCAGATTCTGGGAGTGTTACAGAAGAGATAATTTAGCTGATATTCCAGTGGTTGCCTTGATGGACAGAGCGTGCAGAGAGAAAGGATATTCAAGCAGAGAGGACAGTGTGGGAAGTGATGACTGTGTACATGCCATGGTGGGCCTGTGAATTCAGTGTATGTGGTCCAGGGTGATGGGTAGTCCTATCCTGGAATCAGCTGCAGAAGTACTAGGATGTGTTGTACCTTGGTTCAGTGGTCCATACAGCCTTAGTGGAACAGGCACTTACAAGCTGCTTCTGCTGAAGAGCTTTGACTCCTCCCTCTGGCCCATAGGGTACTAAAAGCAGGATGAAAGCCTGGCTTCTCTGCCTTCTTTCTGTTCCTGCCTCTTTTACTGTAGCTGAGTCCAGCCTGACTCTGCATAGGTATGTTAATTGTTCAAACAGTATCTGTCTGTCTAACCTATCTCATCCCCCTTCAAGTCTGAAGTAACCAAGATAAGCCATTGTCTTAAACCTGTACTCAGCTTGGATTCCAAGAAAAGCAAAGCCTTACAGGGAAGACCATCCCTGGATAAAGAAAATTTATCAATGATGGGTTGATGGTGAGGCTGCTGAGGCTATATGCTGGCAACTTGTCACCTCATGCAGGACTGGAAACAGGACGGTGATGAACAGGACTGTTTCTTGATAGAACTGCTGAATTATGAGCGCTTCTTACCCTAATTCTATCTCCATCTAACCCTAAGACTCATGCCAGTACTCTGAAGATAAACCTGGGGTCGGGGGCATTGGACGCTTTTATTTGTTCCTCTTCCCAACATGTTGATTAAACCTTCTCATGCCACTTTTTCATTATATTTTTTAATTGATGTGTGAGACGGGTGTCTGAGCCTAGCACACTAGGGCTGTTGCCCTAAAACTCTGGTTATAATAGGAGTAGGAGGTGGTGAAAGCTCTCTAGTGGCAGACAGAGGGTGAGTGGTGGAAAGGGCAGGAACAGCAGCTCAGTTCCTTGAGGGTTCCAGAAATGTTTCACAGAACAGGATGCTGGAAAAGAACAGAGTTCAGTTATGAGCAAGATTGGGAGGGGGTAGATTTAAAAGAAGTAATTTATAATATAGGACATGTAAAGTTGGTGAGTAGGAATGTAGCAGCCATGCAGCATTTCTGCACTGACTTTAATCAGTCTTTGACTAACAAAGATGAAGTTTTACTTTATATGCATGAGTATTTTGCCTGCATGTGTGTGGGTGTACCACATGCATCCTGTGACTGCAGAGGGCAGAGGAGGGCGTCGGATCCCCTGGAACTGGAGCTAAGGGTGGTTGTAAGCCACCATGTGGGTGCTGGGAGAGGAACCTGGGTCCTCTGCAGGAACGACTAGTGCTCTTAATGTCTCTAGTCCCCAGTTTTACCATTAATACCAGTGTTAGAGTGTGGGATCTGATTTGGTTGTGTCTTACTGCTCATTCAGAAGTAGTTCTGGGAAGTTGAAGAGCTGGCTCAGTGGCTAAGGACACTTGCTTCTTTTGTGGAGAACCTGGGTTCGGTTTCTAGCACCTACATGGTGGCTCCCGACATTCCGACTCCAGTTCAGGGATCCAAAAGCCTCTTTTGGCTTATATACTTATCGCATATATACGCATGTAGGCAAAACACACGAACATTAAAAAATAATTTTGGGAAATGTTCATTACTACTGACCTACTGATTGATTATAAACATTTCCAAAAAGAAGTATCATACAATGATAAATTTTCAGTCCCTGAAAGTAATGACCTACTCATAATGAATAGGACATAGTGAAGCCCAAGGTATTTTAAGTGTTTTTCCAAAGTGAAGAGACCAGTGTGTGATGCTAAGTGGTTGAGAATGAGGCTTCTTTCAGCATTCACTGAGGCTGAGGACACAAAGCTTGAATACATCACATTTAGAATAGCAAAAGCATCACATCCAAAGAACACAGTTAAATGTGGAAAGGGGATAACTGCAGATGAAGAGGGCGCTTTCAGCTCCAAGCTTCATCACTGTATCCACCTATTTCAGAAGTAACAGTCCACAGCAATGTTGACAACCCATTTCAATTTGTGCGTGTAAGTTGAAGATAAAACACATTTCATAGATATACTGAGACAGTATTGATGGGTTATCTCAATTGAAGGAAATCAGATGACCCTAAGGGAGCATTTGTGCAAGAGAAGAGCGATGTAAAATTAAAGTGAAGCTGAAATTCACTCACACAGGAACAATGGCATGAATGATGTCTGAATTCCCCCCAAAGCAAGACAGTGAATTCAGGGAAAAAGCATTTTAATGTATGCTTGTTTACGGCTTTTTGACATTAAAACAATCGTTAATTCTTGGGGTAAACAATCTTCCTTGATCGTATTGGATAATTCAGACAGTTCTTGGTTTGAAACCAGCCCCAGCCTCTGCTTCCAGTGCTGGTCTGTCTTACTGGTTATGGCTGCTAAGCACTTGGCTGCTGAGCACTTGCCTCCTCCTGACAATCCCCTATGGACACATCTGCTCTAGGAAAAGCAAATGCATTCAGTTGGCAGTGCTAAACCTGAGTTTAACGTCTCTCTCCGTGGAACATTCACAAGTCACCTATGGAAGGAGACTTGGGCTACAAGAAGGACACTGGCTTTCTTTCTGAGCATTCAGCTGGCAGATGCTTCACTCCCAAGCTCAGAACATGGACACAGTCACCTATTCTCCCTGTCCTTCCTTTCCATCATTTCTTTATCACGATGACTGCCTTCTGGTTGGTCTCCCCATTTTCCAACACTCTCCATAGGTGAGTTAAATGGATTTCATAAGCCTGTGTTCATGTTCAGAAAAAGCTACCTCCAAATATTTGAAGTTGAAGGAATGTGTGAAAATGACTGAAACAAGAACGTCTCAAGTTCACGCCTTTTCCCTCAAAGGGGACTGTGGGACTGGTCTCTTCTCTTCTACCACTTCCTGGTCATGAAACGAGGCATTCTTGTGCCACACTCTCCTACCGTGATGTGTCAGTTACCTTACCACAGGTTGAAAGGCTATGGGGCCAACTGACCATGGGCTGGAACCTCTAGACCTGCATGTGAGCCGGCAAGCCATTTCTCTTATGTGTCAGTTATCCCAGATGTTTGTTACAGTGATGAAAAACTGACTAACATACTAAGACATCCCATCCCAGCTTTCCCTCACTGTCTCCTTATCTGTTTTCCAGCCTATGCAGGTAGCTTCAGAGCCCAGATTCGCTTTGGTTAGCGTCTTTTCCTTCTAACCCTGTTTAGTTCCATCGCTTACTTTGTTGCACACAGTGTCCTTTTCTTCCTGGCTTGTTACTAGTTCTTGATGTGTTCTCTGAGGGGCACAATTTTAAGTACTACTCTAGCTTTGCATTTCATGGTGAAGAAGAAACAATAAACAACATAGCATTAGCTTCTGTTTGATCTCCAAGTAACTGTTTTACACATCATCCATAATTAGACCGAGCAACTGTTATTTTGTAAGTGAGGAAACCTAAGCGAAGGAGCTCAGGGTGTTGGACCAGATTTATCAGGTGAACGCTGAGCAGGGATCTTTGCTCTGTCCCCATGGGAGCCTTGCCTTTCTGTCCCTTTGACACTATTTCAGCTTCTCCTGGTCTGCGGAGGGAGAAGGCTTGCTTTTTTTGTCCAGGTTTTCTTTTATGAGTCCTGAAAGCGTAATAAACGTGACTTTCTTTGGACCTGCCCTTTAAAATTAAAACCAGAAGATCTAGATACTATTAATGTGACAGGTGTTTCAAGGGCTGCTTAATTCACCTCACTACAGCCTTGTCACGTGACAGTCATATATATATATATATATATATATATATATATATATATAACTTCACCCTATTACAGCTACCTAAGAAACTGACAACCCAAATGCCCTGGGAACCGAATGTTAAAGCTGAATCTCCCATTTTGTAGATTTATGGAAATTTTGCTCATAGCATCAGAAATAAGAGGTCATTTGAGATGGTTGTTATTAGACACTTCTGCCTATCGATCACATATTGACATACATTCAAACTTGCCTGGGTTACACTAAGGATAGACCAAAAGATAAAATGGAGAGAAATGAAATACAGTACTTTAATTGCATTTGTGGCCAAGGGTGCCTACATTATTCCTCAGCTGGCATGTAACAGTGTGCTTCATGTTCCGTGATTTACCTTGCTGATAATTGCTTTGCACTCCTGATAAATTAACGCAGAAAAATCCATTCATCTGCATCTTCTTTTTATGCAGAGCTAGAGGGAGAAAGGACCAGTATAGCAATTTGAGTGGCAATCATGCACTGATTGTAGCAGGGAACTTAGCATGGTGAGAGGCTTCAGCATGCTGAAAGCATTTCTTTGTAAGAAAAGAGGAAGGAGAAAAGAAGAGCAGGCTTTGCTAATTAAGTTCTGGTTTTTCTTTTTTGTCTTATTTGCTGTGGAGAATGTATTATGTTCTAGGTCAAAAATTCCTGTTTAATACAGTACATTTATGGTTGGATATTTTATTTTTGTATCATTAAATTATTTCCCTAAAGTATTCATAGACATTTCTTATTGTTATACCGAACATTCTTGGGAGGAAAGAAGTTGTAAGTATGTAATCAAATTACCATGCAGTTCTTTATCTAAACATGATTCTGTGCTAAATCTCATATAATGCTGCCCATTTTTTTGGTCCGATTCTTTTTAATTCTTTATGTAGTTTTGTTCTAATGCTCCATGTACTTTTAGTAATTTATGCTCTGCCTACTGCCTTGATATTGTTTCGCTAACTTGATCCTCACATCAACACCGAGGGGTGCTGAACGGGTGGGGAGACAGATTTTTGGTTTCCTCTTTGCTTCTAACCTGGGTGTAATATTAGATCTGTTTTCTTACTTTCAGAGTCTGAGGTTTCTTTATCTTACCAAAAAGGGATTGTAAGAGGTTTCTCAGGTCTTTTCCAGACTCAGTAGTATACAGAAAACAATGACTTTGAGTGATTAATATTCCCAGAGGCAGGTGGTGGCACAGCAGACGAGGATGTGCCGACGTCCGGCAGTACTTGCTCCACAGACAATGGTGTGCTCCGCATCTGGCAGTATACTAACTTGCTGCAGTAACTGGCCGTCCTTCAGCTTTCAGCGGAAAAACAGTGTCTAATAAAACTTGAGAAGCATCAACGAACTTACAAAAAACAATGAGACTTTTCTCAGTGCAGTGTTGTCAGAAGACAATTGCAGGAATCCAGTCAAATTTTAATTTCAGATAAGTAACAAAGAATTTCTTAATATGACCATGTCCCAAATTATGTGCTGGGCATACTTACACTAAAAAAAAAACCCACATATTTTTAACTGAAATTCAAATGTAACTGGGCATCCTGTATTTTGCTAAGTTTGACAAGCTATTCAGAGGCTAAGAACTGACTGAGAACAGCTCCATCTTTTGTGTTTCCTCAGAGGAAGGGAAACAAAGGGACACTAACTGGAAATCCTCTGAATACATCTGAGACTGCAAGAGCCTGTGCACTCACTCTATAAGTACCTAGAATTAGACCTGTCCTGGAATGTACGCATGTGTATTGGTCTAGCAGTACAATCCTGCCTCCAAGCTGGTGCTGTCTGGAGAGGGAAGAAGCTAGCCTTGGGAGTTCATACCTGAATTTTATACCTGGACTGTCTCGATAAGCTGTATCCAATAATTTCCCCAAATGTACCCCAGTTAACGTGACTGAATATCAAAGAAAGCAATTACAAGTCACTTAGTAAAAATCCCACATACAACCTAGACCTCCCACCAACTGTTCCTGTGCTAGTCAGTGTTTGCATCATTATGACCAAGTACCCAGCAGAACAGCTCACATGCTCTGGGGGAAGATTTATTGTGGTTTCAGAGGTCTCAGCCCACAGTTCTTGGCTCCATTGGTCTTCACCCTGTGATGAAGATCATTGTGGTAGAGGAAGCCGTGGGAGTGGCTCTACCTCATGACAGACAGGAAGTAGGAGGGGGAAGACATGGCCCCAGTGAGCTACTGCAGTCAGCTAGATCCATCTTCTAAAGTTTTCAGAACCTCCTAAAGTAGTAACATCATCTGGGTACCCATCCTTCAGTAAACACAAGGCTTTTGGTGGGGAGTGTCATCCTAAACACTAATGACATCCAAAGAGAATAATGAAAGAGATTTTAAAAAAACTCATTGCAAGGTTCATGACAGAAATCCCTGTAACAAAAGACAAAAAAGGGAAAAGAATGCAATTCTGATGACCGTAAGACACTTCAGATTGAAGATCTAAAGAAGCAGAGAAACCTGTCTTTTTATGACTTGCTCTTGATAAACTGTGATTGAGGAAGAAAATGATACATTTGTTCATGTGTGTGCATGTTTATGTGTGAGTGGGTATGTGCATCCGTGTGTGTATGTGCACGTGGGGCCAGAGATCGACAGTAGGTGTCTTCCTCAATTTCTTTCCACCCTGGTTTTTGAGAGAGGGTCTCTCATTGAACTTGGAACCCATTAATGTGGCTAGGTCAGTGAGCCTCAAGGGTACACCCAGCTTTTTATATGGTTGCTAGGAATCTGACCTCAGGTCCTCATGCTTGCACAGCAAGTACTTTATGGATTGAGCCATTTTCCCAGCCTGCCCCCAAAGTGATGAAGTTCAATGAAACTGTGGACAACTTAGCAAGAATGGTTTGTTCAGATTTTTTTCCTTGTCCTTTTCTTCAGAGAGGGGAGACCCTACTGGAATGAGGGCCTTACTATGTACTTTAGAGAGGGTTCAGATCATTTCTTTTCTTTATGATTTATTTTAATTTTTTTGTAGTACTGAGAATTGAACCTAGGGCTGTAAACATCCTAGGCAAGCTCTCTACCACTGAACTATATTCTGCTTTTTACTTTTTATTTTAAGACAGAGTGTCACCAAATTTCCCAGGTTGACCTATACCAACTCTGTAGCCCTGGCAGGTTTTGAAATGTTTTATTTAAATGATTTTTATTGAGATTTTGAGAATTTCACGCAATATACTTTGATCATATTCAACCCTCCCATCGCCTCCCAAATCTATGCCTACCACCTCTGACTGAGGAGCTATTGACAATTGGTAGCTGCTGAGAGAGGGAGAGTCATTTAAGAGTGTGACCCCCTGGTCAGCTGAGCATGCTCCACGGCATAGGTCTGCACCAGAGAGTACTTGGGTATTTGGGCAGCACAAACTGGACTCCATGAGCTTAAAAAAGAACAACAAAGAAAAGAAGAGTTCAGAAGATTTGTTTTAAATGATATGCTTTAAATAAGGATAGGAGAAGGCTGATTAAACCTTGATGCTCTGGTGCTGTCTTAAGTACCACTTCTCTTCTTCTTCTCCCTACCTCCTTAGAGACAGACTCACAGTCTGTAGCCCAGGCTGGCTGGAACTCATAGCAGTCGTCCTGCCCGAGCCTCTCAAATGCTGGGCTTTCAGGTGTGAGCCACCATGCCTAGCCTTTGTTGTTTTGTTCCTTTTTGCATTTGTTTTGCATTGTTGAGGGTGCAACTCCGAGTCTCACTTAGGCTCAACAAATGCTGTGCCACTGACCTGCATTTGTAACCACTGAAGTGTCATGATCTCTGAAATGCAAGTTTGGTTTTATATGCAAAAATTAATTTATCATGTCAACAAGTAAAAGAAGAGAAATAATCATTTTAATAGAAGGATCAGAAAGTGTCTGAGGGCTAAGTGTGTAGCTCAGTGGTAGAACATGCACCTAGCATGCATAAGAATGTAGGTTCAACCCCTAATACTACAATAAAAATTTTTTATAATACTCAAGATGTATGCATTATGAAAACTTAGCAAATTAAGCACAGATGATGCTGTCTTCAGTAAATACACCATAAATTATAATAATTTGAATTATTTGCAGAATAATCCAATCCAGGGGAAATGTTGGTATTATTTCTTTGCAAATCAAGAGTATAACAAAGTTGCATTGTATCAATATGTCTCGCTTAGATTATACTGTAGATTGTAGGTAGGGGAGAGGGCTCAGTCTGTAAGGTGCTTTTTGCCACACAAGGATGAGACTGATAGTTGGATCCCCAGAGCGTAGTGAACAGCTGGGTGTAATGGTGAGCGTCTGTAACCCTCGTACTGGGGTGCCATGAAGACAGGGATTTCTGGAGCTTGTTGGCCATCTAGCCTAGTCAATCCCTGAGATAGCTCCAGGGTCTGTGAGAAACATTGTTGGAAGGCATCTTACACTGACCTCTGTCTGGCTTTCAAAGCATATACACATCAGCATACACAATGAACCCATTCTCTCTCACTCCCTCACTCTCTGTCTATCTGTCTGTCTCTCTCTCTCACACATACACACACATATACACACAGATTATACTAGAAACTATAATCTGCACTGTAAGACAAAATTAAGCAAACTGGAAGTATAAGGATTACAAAGAAGAGATATTTATTTTCATATTCTTTTCCCTGTAGAAAACATAAAATGTATTGATTTATGTTTGAATAAACAGAAGAATCTAGTAATCTAGTAATATAGGTAGATATAAAGTCAATATTCAAAAGGAATAGATTTTATTAAAATGAGTTTAAATTTCCAGTAAAAGTTGTGAAGTAATCTTTTTGTGATGTTTTACAAGTTTATGCTAAAAATTTGTAAAAGCCAAGAAACAAGCACAATATAGACACTGAGCAAATGCAGTGATAAAACTTTATTGCAGATCCCGAGTTAACACAAGGGCCAGAGGGATGGCTCAGCAGTTAAGAGCACTGGCTGCTGCTCTAGTGGACTGGGGTTCAGGTCCTAGCACCCACATGGCAGCTCTACAGTTCCCTGTAACTCTAGTTCCAGAGGATCTGATGCCCTCTTCTGGTCTAAGTGGACACTGCACACACATGCACATATATACACAAGCAGTACACACATACACATAAAAATATATATCTTTAACATAATATAGAAGATAGCTGTATGACTTTGATGTGAGAACACATTTATTTTAGAAGATGTAAAAGAATAGCCTGTACAAAAAGGGCAGACTATACCAAGTATGATTTCAGTAAAATTTAGAACTTCAGTTCATGTGTTAGGACTTAGAGTGCATGCAGAGTGCACTCCGAGCAGAACGAGAATCACAAGTAACCCACAGCCCAGTGCAGAAGGACACGAGATTTGAGCAGGTGCGTTATAGAAATGGAAATTCAAAATGTCAGCATTTGGGAGGTGGTGGCAAGGGAAGCTCAAGCTTGAGGTTAGTCTAAGTCATTCTCTCTCTCTCTCTCTTTCTCTCTCTTTCAAACACAGAGGCAGAGAAAAGAATAAACGTGAAGAGTGAAGGAAGAAAGTAGTCTAGAAACAGATGAAAAGATGCTCGTTCCCGTTAGTTCCCAAAGAAATGCGAATGCTGACCTGATACCTCAGTGGAGGTGCACATTCAGCTGATAGGAAAACAGGAGGGTGCTGATGGAAGCAGTCCTTGGGAAGCTTGTAGGGTGTGCTCTCTATACATCACAGGAGGTGTATACACTTCCACAGCACTTAGAGCATGGACGGGCATTAGTTTCCTAGCCTATTCTGAGTCAGTACCTTACCATGTAGGTAGAGAGAATCTAGAGAGTGCTGAAAAAGGGCTCAGAGGTTAAGAGCACATACTGCTCTTCCAGAGGATCTGAGTTTGGATTCTTGCACCCACATTGGGCAGCTAGCAGCTGGCTGGAATTCCAGCTCCAGGGGTATCCAATGAATCTAGCCTTCATGGGCACCTGCATTCACATGTACTTACCTTCATGTGGACACACACCTACATGTAATTAAAAAATAAAATAAATCTTAAATATCATCTATCTGTTGCCTATGTATTTATCCACTCTAGGGAAACTCTTGCATGTGAAAAAAGAAAAAAATCTTTATAAGCATAAATTTTACATTAAGAAAAAACTGTAAGCAATGCCAATGTCTTTTGAAATTAGCCTGGATAAGATTTTGTCATTGTGCAAGGGATGAATGTGTGCACACCTGCTCTTAAAAAGAATCACTGTTCAGTGAGATGACTCAACTGGTGAAGGCGCTTGCTGTCAGGCTTGAAAACCTGAGTTCAGTCCCCAGGACCTACATGGTGGAAGGAAAGGACTGACTCCTGCAAGTTGTCTCTGACCTCCACACATGCACCATGACACATGGGCTCTTTCTCTCTCACACATGCATGTACACATGTACACACCCACACCCACACCCATATTCTTACCCTTGTGTGATCACTGCCTTTCAAATGCAAACATGTCATTACTTTCACATTTATTCTAATTGTATTCCCTGAGAATGAGAAACATCCACTAACTCTGATTATGGAAAGTAACTTGTGATACAAGCGGGTGAAGAATCTGCTTCTGCAAATCTGGGCGGGGATAGCAGATGAAGTGCGTGGGTTAGAGATGTGGACTTAGGACACCGAGCTTTGATCCTGGCCCCTCTGTCCTAATAATCCTGCCCTTAGATTTCTGAGCCTTAGATTCTTCATTTGTCATGGGCTGGCATAGGAAAACATAGGAGGTCGTTATCAATCATTGTCAGCCATAACTGTTGTTATGAAGTATTAGAAGGGTAGAAAGTTAGCACATGTCACTGCGGGAAGCAGAAGTGTACGTTGTCATTAGCGTTTGTGTTAGCTTTCTACCACTGTAACAACTACCTGACATAATCAACTTATAAAAAGAAAAGATCTATTTAGCTCATGGTTCTTGAAGTTTCAGTCCATGGCTGGTGACTTGTTGGTTTGTGACAAGATGTGTGACAGAACCGAACTGTTTATCTTGTGACTGAGAATTTTTAGAGACAGAGAGGAAGTAACCAGAGTCCTGCAGTCCCACTTGGGAGCATGCTTTCAGTAACCCAGACTTTGCAGCCCGCTCCACATGTTACAGAGTTTGATTGCCTCCCAACAGCACTGTGCAGGAGTCCCAGTCTCTGCTAGGTGGACCCTTAGAATATGGTCAAGATCCAAAGAATAGCAGTTTTGATTAAATGTGTTAAACTTGGGCTAGGGAGATACTCCATTTGGTTTCTGTTTTGCAAGCTTACCGGTTAGGCTCAATTCTTAGAATCCACAAGAAGAGCGAGGCACAGTAGCATGTGCTTTTAATGCCCGCACTGGGAAGAAGAGACCGCTCTTCGGAGCCTGCTGAGCAGCCCGCCTAGCTTACTTGGGGAGCCAGAGGCACATGAAGAGACCTTATCTCAAGATGACAAGGTGGGTGGTGTTTGAAGAATTCCAAGGTTGTCTTCTGGCCTCCATGTACACCTGTACACATGTGAGCAGGCAAGCACACATACTAACTTTCAGCTTTCATAGCTTCAGGAAACCTTATTTTCTAGTAGGAAATGGACAGAAGTAATTTCCTTTCTGTATCATCTCACTGCCCTTCACAGCCTCATTTCACCTGAAAGACAATTACATATTCCCGTAATGGTGAGGGTGCTCACGCTCCCTCCGTATTTCACAGAGTCTTTGTGAATCTCTAAACTGGACAGTGTTCTAAAAAAACTTAAATAGATCATTATTATATTCTAAGAAACACTTTTTAGTGTATCTTTTGCGATTTTCCAGGAACAAACAGGCCAATGTTCCCATTCACAGTGTGATTATATTTTCAGACTTTGGCCATTACTGTTGGATCTACACAGAAGCGGTGTGTACAATAGCAGTCCCATACATGTTGTACAACAGTATATCCCATCTGCCTAGCAACAGGAAGAGGGCAGGTAACAAAGCATATTGCCAGAGAGGACCCATCAAGTACAGGAGTCTGGAAGTCCTTAAGCCCTTAACCTCCCCCACTTTCTCTCTTAAACCAAGCCACATGCAAAAGGAAACCCAGCCAGGAATTGTCTGAGAGAAACGCCACCACGCCCCTTAACTCAATTCAATTCAGTTCATTTCTGCCATTGACCTCATGGTGTATTTCATTTAAATATCGAAACATGTGGGGCTGGAAAGATGGCTCAGAGGTTAAGGGCACTGAAGGCTCTTGCAATGGACCCAGGTTTGGTTTTCAGCAACCACGTGGTGGCTTACTCCAGTTCTAGGGGATCCAAAGCCCTCTTCTGACTTCTTCAGGCACTGTGTGCATGATGTTCTTACATATGAGTAGGCAGAACACTCATACACATACAGATGGAGATAAAAATTAAATATCAAAACTTGTGTCACGGTCATGTAGGTGACATCACCTCTACAAGATCAATGTGAAGAGGAATAAAATATCCCACAGGAGGAAAATCTTCCGCTTTGTCAAACTCACTTCCCAGAACCTCAGAGTATGATTTTAGTACTGGTGAGAGGTGATTGTTAAATTTGTCTGGAAGAGTTAATTTATCTCCTAACAGCAGCAGTTGTTGTGAGAGAATTTCTGACTCATCACCAAGGGCACTTTGGAGCAAATTTATCCTAGGTTTACTCATCTTGGGGTGAAAGGATCATGTTTGCAGTACTGATGGGTAATTATGTAGTTTGCTTTCTGCATCCTGTGTTTACTAGCTGATGGACTCCCACTTTTAGCAGGTACTCCCTCTGTTTTGATAGGGATTAGGAAGTTTTGAAAGCATTGAAAGGTATTCAGTTGACGCTTTATGGGATCCGTTCTGAGGCACCATGCATTGTGCAGTGTACCATTGTGCTGTGCACCAACATGCCGATGAGAGCACACTGCTAATTAAATGAAGACACAGTATGCTCATAAGAACTAAGAAGGTTTTGTTTGATACTTGTCAACACAATGCTTTAATCACATATTGCCCTTAATTTTCATCCAAAGAAAATGGAGGTACAATTTACTGAAGTGTTACCGAGTGTCTTCAGATTCAGAGTGTGACTCTTGTGAAGTTGTTTTCAATTCGGAGTTATTTATATCTGTATTTTCCCATAAAATACTTTCTTCTGTGCAGAGAGAGTACTTAGTAAGTTGGAACAGTTCTAAGACTTTCACTAATGACACTAGCATAGAGTTGTGAACAAGTGACCAGTGAATTAAATATTGATCCAAATTCCCAGAAAATACCAATGGAAGGGTTCCCTTTCTTCCCCACTCCTCTCTCTTTCATTTCTCCCTCTCTTTCCTTTCTTTCTGATTGTAAAGCCCTTTCCAGGTATCCTAGGCTGACCTAGAACTTGCCATTTTCCTGCCTTCACCTCCAGAGTGCTGGGATGATGGCTGAGCAGCAAGCACCTCACTTAGAAGCAGAAAGCAGAGTTCACATCCCTACACAAATGGCTTTTGGATGCTTTGTATGGGTCCCAGTTCTCCACTCAGCTACCAGGCAAAGCACAAGAGTAAGCAAAAGGTCAAAGTAAAGGGTGCTTGTTAAAGTGATTGTACTGATTCTAAGATGCACTATTTCAGAGGCTTTAATATGAAACAAAAGAGCATTTTTGTGAATGAGAAAGTGTTACGGAGTTTGAAAGTATTATTTTAGCAGTTTTAGAGCATCTGCTTACTGTCAACTCCAGCGGTCATCAAGGAGATCCTTTAGGCTCTGTTGGGTGGTAAGAGGGGTCATATTTGGGGAATGCTTTTCTGTTTTTTCTCTTTTACTAGAGGGAATACTTTAACAACTGTATTTTACTTGAATTTTCCTGTTTGTTAATTTACAAGTAATATTTGATATATATTTATGGATTTATTTAAATGATGATAAAAGTTTTTTTCAATCAGTTAAAAATTTAAAAAAATATTATTGGGCCAGGGAGAAGGCTCAGTGAGTAAAGAAAGAATCCGACACTCGAGTTTGATCCCTAGAACTCACGTGCTAGATGGGGAGAACAGATTCCCTCAGGCTGTCCTCTGATCTGAGAGTCCATGCCTTGATACAGGCACAACTCCCTGAAAGAAATAAATACATCTAAAAATGTAAGTGCTTGGTTAGTTTCCTGCTTTCATGTCATCTGTGTTTTTTTGCCTTCTCCCTCATTTCTTCAGCACTGCTTGCTCCTCCCATGGTCATCTCCCTAGGTCAGTAGCCCATACCCACTCTCACACACTCTCATTTGCATGTGTACAGGCATTAAAAGTTAGGATCCCGGACTGATGAGATGGCTCAGTGGGTAAGGCACTTGCCATCAAACTAAATTCAATCCCTGAGCCAGCTCTCACAGGTTGTGCTCTAATTTCCACACTGGCATCGTGCCACATGTGTGTACACACACATATGCACACAATAAAGAAATAAATGTAAAAAAAAGGATCCACATAAGAGAGGAAAGACATGTTTTTTTTATGGGTCTGCATGACTTCATTTAATGTAACATTTTCCAGACCTGTCATTTTCCTGTAAATTTCATGTCTTTCTTTGCGGTTGACTAGCGTTTCATTGTGTATATGGTACATTTTTATTATCTCTTCATCAGTTGATGGCCCTTTAGGTAGTTTCTATCTCCTTGCTGTTCTGAGCATTGCAACAACAAATGTGCGTGCGTGCGTGCGTGCATGCGTGTGTGTGTGTGTGTGTGTGTGTGTGTGTGTGTGTGTGTGTGTGTGTGTATTGCTGTGGTGGGTACAGTCATCTGGTTATGTGTCCAGGAGTGATATACCTGGTCACTGCTGGTGCTGGTCCTGACTACCACAGTCAGTATGGAAATCAGTATGGAGTTTTCTCAAAAAGCAGTACTATTTTTTAAAAAATGTTGGTACAGAACACCATGGTACAATGTACAATAAATGATGCGTTAGAATTGAAATAAAGGGCTATCTGAAGAATCTTCCTGACCTCTATAAAAACAGATAGGGTTCTGTTTTTGAGTAATTATCGATACAGGTCCTGAGTGTTTGCATTTGTGGAGACCTGCATGTTTCCTTTGATGCTCTTCAACAGGGCAGCTGGCCACTGATGAAAATACTTGTTTTTGTCCCATAATGCACGAGATACATATCTTGTTCCTCTTGTTTCTCTAAAACCTCTACACAAGGGTGGATGGTTTCCCTGCTTCCATCGAGTTTTATACCAGCAATATAACTCAGAGAAGACACCAGCCTTTGCTCGCCTTCCTTCCTAGGATGATGCTTTTTCTGACTCATGAGAAACTCGTGCCTTAGTCTCAAGAGCAAGAAGAATCTTGTCTTCCATGCTAAAGAACTCATGACCACTGAAATAACCACAGCCAAGGTGTTCAATCCCTTAGACCCTATTTTCTCACCTATTACACAGGGATAGTGAGTCCTTATCAAGACTTTTGGAGAGAAAATGATCCGTTTAGAAAGTCTGACACAGGGTCTGACTCACAGTAGCTGTTTCATAAATCAGCAATTACCACCATTATTTGCATTATGCTATTGGTAATCCACTGAAAACAACGAGAAGCCAAACAGTTCGGGATGAGATTTGCACAGGATGAAGTATTTAAATGCTTGATGATGCATGGGTCTGAGCTGAACTCAGATGACCACAAATAGACTTTGAGGTTTTTCTTTTGGGGTGGACTAAATAGTCATCTATTTGTTTGCCATGTGAATCCTCCCTCAAGTCTGCCCGAGTAAGGCTGTGGCTCTGTGAGGAATTCATTAGGACTGAAGGTGTTTTTATGAGCAGGGGGCACAGGTGATGATATTAATGCCTAGTACCTTATACAGGAAGGGCAAAGACTTCCACAGGGCCTATGTAATCCTCAGAGAAGGGGGTGAGCCTTGAGGATGGTGGCCCCTGTCATACTAGTGAACTCACTGGAACACAGGTATGAGGTAGCTGAGCCTCCATCCTGGAACGGCAGTAGAGCTGGACTCTACCCAGAATCTGTTGGCTGTGAGGCTGCCTCTGTCTCTGCACACTGACACATCTTTCTAGTGTGTCATCTATTCCAGTAGTTCAAGTCAGCTTCCGCAGACTGTGTCATCTAATTAGCTTGGCCATTTGTCTGAAGCATTTCAGTTGTGACAGAAGCATATATAACATTCGAGTGAAATAAGAACAGGTATATTGTCACGTCCTCTGTTGTCTGGCGTAGTTTTAAAACAGGAGCACAAAGGGATGGATTTTTCAGCAGACATTTGAGTCGAAACCAGGTGAAGATAGCTGCCATTAACCTGTTCTTATTTTGGAATTTTCCTACAAAATTAGTAGAAATGGAGATACAGAATCCAAAAATAGAAATTACCATTTCATTTAGAAACTTCACCATAAATATTGTTGGGTTACACAGATTTGAAACATGGTTTTAAAAAGGAGCATAAACATTCACCCCATTAATATCCTTGAGCAAGCCTTTATTTTTGTTTGTTTGGTCTTATTTTTGAGACAGGGTCTCATTGTAGTCCAGGCTGGCCTTGAACTCATTTCTCCTGCCTCAGTCCCTGAGCACTGGAATTACCAATGTGAACCACCACACTCTACTTAACATTTAATTTTTATAATTACAAATAGTTTGCTGAATGTTGCTATGTATTAGGTATATATCTATATTTTCCTTAGACTACAATTTGTTTACAATCTGTTATTTGTGAGCAGATGTAAGAGAGTGTGTGTATACTGCATGTGCATGTGTACTCTAGTATGTGCACACATGTGCAGAGGACAGAGGAGGGTCCTGCTCTATCAGTCTCTATGTTATTCCTTTGAGACAGCATATCTTGCTGAATCTGGAGCTAGACTGGTACACAGGAAGCCCCAGGGGTCCTCCTGTCTCCATCCTTCACAGCACTGGGCTTAGAAGCAGATGTCAATGGCCATGTGTAGATTTTTAGGTTCGTTGTTGGGATTTGAATTCAGATCCTCATTCTTGCATAGCATGTGCTCTTACCTGCTGAGTCAGCTCCCCAGAACCCCTTTATGCTATACTTCTCAAGGTAGGATGTGGATCAAAAGCAGACACACGTTTTAAGTCCCTCAGTACATTGTTAAAAGAATTTTGAACTATTTCCAACAGAGACCAACTTCTTAACAGCCTTCTGAATGGCGAATTTGCTTTTTTTTTAATGAATTACAAACTATATTAATGGAAATGACAGCTTAATGTTTAATGTGTGGCTTAATCATTATTAGTGAAATGATTGTTTCATATATAAATTCTCTATTTCTTCTGCATAATTATTCACGATTTTTGTCCATTTTTCAATTAGCATATTCAATGTTACTGACATGTAAAAGAAAGTATTTGAAAATTAAGCATTTTTAGTGTGTTCTCTAAATATTCTCCTAGTTTGTTTTTGATTTTATGCTTTTCCTTCTTTCAGTTTTGAGAGTTAAGCATGGACTTTATTTTCTCTTAGAAAGAACTATCTATAGAGTTTATTAGGAACATAGATTAATTAGGCCTGTATAATCTTCAAAATCAGAACTGGGCCAAGGTGATGACCAAAGTTTGTAGCCAGAATGCTCCTCCTTTGGTATCTATTTAATGCATCTTTATTATTGTACTATGACAGTAGTTTTTTTATTGAATTTTTGCAAATTTCATATATCTTTAAACATATTTATTGTTTTAATTTTTTATATGTATGAGTGTATTGCCTGCATGCAGGTAGGTGCACTGGTATTGTGCAGTGTCTGTAGAGGACAGAAGAGGGTGTTGGAATCCCTGGAACTGGAGTTAGCTGCCAGGTGGGTGCTGGGAATCAAACCCAGGTCCTCCGCAAGAGCAGCCAGTGTTCTTAACCACTGAGTCATCTCTTCAGTCGCCCGTATATCGTTATCATATTTAGACTCCCCTCTGGATCTCATGCATTCTGACAGTCGTTTCTTGGAATGACATGATTTCAATAGTCACACTAGAGCAAATCCATGTGTTTCTAAGCAGTGGCCACAGCATTTAGCCATGAATCATGCTAACCCCATTTGGCTTAAGACACAGCTCAGTCTGGTGTTGTACACAATATCTTGTATTTCATCATCTGGCACACATATTAGTTATGTTTCTGATGTGGTAAAACTCCATGACCAAGGCAACTTACAGAAGGAAGAGTTATTGAGGGAATGGGGGGCATTCTCTTTCAACCCACCTCAGCCTGTTGTAGCCTGTATAGTATCCTTTGTCTTTCCTCAGTGGGGATAGAACCTATGGTTTTGCATTTTATCACTGAGTCACATCCCAGTGTTTGTATGTATTAACTTACCACAACTAACTGGTTTGTGAAAGATTAATCCAGCAACAACTAGTTGGAAGAAAACCTTAAAAATCTGTTTTCAATTATGAAAAATATTTTATTTATCATTTATTTAAAAGAAATTCATGTGTGTGAGTGTATTGGCTGCAAGTATATAAGTATTCCTGTGTTCTGCAGTGCCTGGAGAAGACAGAAGATGATGTCGGATTCCCTGGAACTGGAGTTACAGATGGTTGTTAGCCAACATGTGGGTGCTGGGTTTAGACTCAGGCCTTCTACAGGAACAGCCAGTGCTGTTAACTGCTGAGCCATCTCTAGCAATCCAAGCTACAAAGACACAAACCTGGTAGTATGTCTAGAATGTATCAGAGGATGAGAGTGCAAAGAAAGTTTCAAGTTGCAATGAATATCCAGATCAAGACCATGAAACCCAGATCATTTAGGTGACTGGTTGACAGCTGCAGAGAATTCTGTCTGATTACCTACACTAGAGCATATGCTCGTTTGAAGAACATCATGCTTTGGAGAATGCCAGCCATGAGACTTGCCTTGTAGACATCCCCCTACAGTCAGTGATGTTCATAAGGGCTTAGCTACTGGGCTTTGCAAGCATCAGTGTGTTTGCATGTAAGACACTCCTTCTACCATCTTCTTCAAACTCAGTAGTAGAAGATGTATCAACTTCTGACCAGATTTTGTTCAAAAACTCTACCGTAGACTTACTGAAATTTTCTAATGTCACACGAGGACCTACTGTACTTCTTTGTGTTTTAACTGGGGCGCTCCCTCCACTTTCTCTCAATCATAGACATTTCCTCTAATAAAAGCATTGCATGCTTATCCCTTAATGTTTAACATTACTTCTTAGGAGACCTAGAATAGCACAGAGTGAGATTGATGGTCAGTTTTCTTATTTATTAGACAGTCTAACTATGTTTTTCTATTCCAAGAGGTGGCCAAGAACCCTATTTAAAATATGGGGCTGGAGAGATGGCTCAGTGTTTAATAGCACTGATAGCTTTTGCAGAAGACCTGGGTTCAATGCCCAGCACCCACATGGTGGCTGATAATTGTCTTTAACTCCAGTTCTAGGGAATCCGACACCCTCTTCTGACCTCCATGGTCACTGCAGCTTACACACATGCAGGGAATCCACTCATACACATAAAATAAAAATAATAAAATATTTTAAAAATCATTTAAGAACCTTATTAAACACTTCTTTCTCCAATAAAGGACCACAGAATGCAAGTGCATAAAAATTTGCATGTGACAGTAATAGATGCATAAAAATTTGCATGCGACTTTGTAACAAATACAAAATTTGGAGACCATAAGAGAACCCTTGGAAAATTTACTAGACTTCAGGTGTGTACCCACATAACACGTTCAGAAGCTGTTGATGGTACAAGTGAATACTAACAATGATCCCCTCAGCCCCTATAATTCAAAGCTATGTACCCATTCCTATCCTGCATATGGGGATAGTCAAGTCACTTGTCCATCAGGACAGCTACTAGCCTTTGCAACATGACCTGTCCCCACCCTGCTCTTTCCCATTATCTGTGCGCCATGAAATTGCAATAATCCTTCACTTGAATAGTTTTCTCCTGCTTTCATTTGTGACATGTTCAACTTTCATTAAATGTCAACAGGGTACATGACCTAGCATTGGAGAGAATATCAGGGAAAAAATATCACCAAAAGGAAGAGGAAAATCAGCAGTGAGTTCTTTTAAGAGCTAAATGCAAGCCTAGCTTGCACAGTTTAAATTTAAGCAATAGTTTGCACACTGCTATTCTTTAAATAGCCAACAAAAGGTTTTCGAGGCAACCATTTTTAATTGGTCCAATCCTCATTCATATCTTTTGAAAACCCTTAACAACTTGTGCTGAACTGCATGTATACCTTCTTGTGTTCTAACGCTTTGGTTCACTTTGTCTCTTGTCTTTCCCATATGGTTCAAAAAAGCACTATGCATAATGCCTTTCTCTGACATGCCCCTTTGATTCCTAACATTCTTCGAGGGCCTTAACTCTGCAACCATTACCTGATCAGGCTGCTTTCATGTAGGATTAGGTTTTGCAGTTCTATTGATCTTCTTCTGTGAGCCTGAATGTAGTAAATGAACCTCCTAGCTCCTACCACATTTGCATGTAATTGCCTGTCCAGTCCAGAACGCTGAATACGGGGGCTAGAAGAATACACTAGCATTAACAGAGCCAAAAATGTTTGCTCTTTCAAAGGCTCTGCTCCTCTGTGAAAATGGTATAGATGGGAAAATTAGAACGCTTTCTCATGGTTTGAGAAAACAGGTGGTGGTGGTGGGAGGGGTCCTCTGTAAAGTTATTACTGTTCTCTCAAAACCATTTTAACAACAAATGCACCTTTTGAATGACAGATGGAGTTGCCCTCCTTTGACCACTGGGGTGGGGGACGGATTCTACTTATGTAACCCCAAAGAGAACCAGAATACTTGAATCATCTCTTCTTAGTTTATTTAGCTGAATTTTGCAGTGTAACGAAACTTCATCCGTACTTCGACTTGAACAGATTTAATTCAAGCTCATTCTAAGAGTCATTGCTGAATTCTTTTGAATCAAAATGTGTTTTTATTTGAAGTCAAGTCAACTTTCGTGTTTCATGTTCTATGCACATCCTCACAGTTCTGATTTGTTACTGTGGACAAGATAAGACATTTTAAAGGTGAATATAAAATTGACTACAGAGAAACACATGATTGATATACTCCTATCATGGTTAATTAGCAAAATGCAGCCATGTTCCAAGGCTTGATTTTTAATTTTTTGGAGATGTTGGCATTATCAGTATTTGTGATATCTGTGCAGCATATCATTTACTCTCTCCCATGAAACCACGCTGGCATCAGTATTCTATTTAAAGTATTACATGATGGACTTAAGGAAAATTAAATGAAATAAAGTTTTATTTGTCCTGTAATCATTGGGGACCCCCTGGAGTGTCTCCTGTCTAGAGGTTTGGGGATTAATTTTTATTATTAAACTTCTTTGCACATAGAATGCAGAAGCCTTTTGCTTTTATAGAATACTTGGTATGTGACTAGTAGAGGGTGGTCAAACTTACCATCTTTGTTTGTCCTGTTCAAACTGATGAACCAGATGAAGTCAGCAGGCTAGAGACATGCCTTGGAATGATCAAGAGGAATTACTTGGGAGGAGGTGTGGCTGTGAGGGAACACTGAAAAGATTCTAAATTACAGTAATAACAGATGAAGTTGAAGCATTACCCAGGTTGGTAGGACTCCAGCTGAGTCTTTAGTAACATTAATGCTTTTTATTTCTTCCCTATGGAAGTGGCAACAGTATCATTAATTTGAGTTAAATTCTCAAGCATTCTAATTCTGATTAGTTCAAAATGTGAACTATTAACACTGTATCCTAACATTCTGTAAGATATAAAAACAGATATTTCAGTTCATTTGGAAGATCTAAGACGATAAAATGAATTCTATTGTTTTAAATCAAGAATGATTCTTCTCACTGCTACCCCATCAATGATGTTCAGGGAAGTCATTTGACTGATAATAACACTTCTAGGCATTGTGCTAAACCTATGTGTGATAACTCATATGATGCTATCTTTAAATACAGTGAGACTAGGGGCCAGTGAGCTGGCTCAATAGATAAAGGCAATTTCTGCTAAGCTTGATAACCCGAATTCAATGTCCAGAAGACCCAGGGTGGAAGGACAGAACCAGCTCCCACAAGCTGTCCTCTAACCTTCATGGGTGCACAGTGGCAAGGGCCTCCAGTCAATAAATGTAATAAAAAAAATAGACTAAGAGATGTGGAACTATAAGATGAAACTGAGCTTCAGGGAGGACAGAGGACTTGTCCAAAGTCCTCTGCCACATGTATGTGCTCTGGATTTGAATCTTTGCTGCTGGATACAATTTTTCTAACTTAACAAGATGATCAATTGTATCACTTACGTATCGTTTCTCACTGAAGACCGGGGACAAAGTGAGAAGGGTTCCACACTAAGAATCAGTCTGCTTTTATTCTGACCCTAATCTCACTGTGTCAAGATCCACATTTTAAAAATTAAACTTATATAAGCTAAAGGAAGCCCAGTATTTATGATGGAACCTTTATTTCCTTCCTTCTGATTACACTTTGTTATTTACATATTCTGTAGTAAGTTTATACGAAGATATATGTTTAAAACTAAAAACTAGCAGTTTATAGAATAAGCCATGTTTTAAGTTAATACTGGTTAAGGTCAACTTAAGATAATAGAAAAATAACATTTTTAAGTTCGTTATCATTTTGGAAGGATAGTAAATATGTGGCAAAGTCCATCTCTTAAAAATAAGTGCATATACCTGATTTATTATTATTATTCTTGTTTTAATTTTTTTAGATTTTCTAGCTTTTATGGATGCATGTGTATATTGCATATTGGACACACTATTATTAGTATGACTTTTTGAGATAGGGTCTAACTCTGTAGCATAGGCTAGCCTCAAAATCCCAACCTCCAGCCTCCCAAGTACCAGGATTGCAGGTGTGAGCTGCCACACCTTCTCCCAATACTGGGTTTAGATGGATCGTTGTCTCAAGTGCACAAGTGATTTGTAGAAATACTGTGAGAAATGTTTTGAGAATCTATAGAGAAAGAAAATAATGTTGAAAGGAAAACAGAGGCCCAACCACCACGAAAGAGACAAAGTGCATTTTCCTTCAAAATGTGCTTTCTTCCTTCAAGAAGCTATGAAGGGTAATTTGTAGAGAGACAGTCATTTGGAGCCAACATGAGTTCACCAACAACCAGTGATAGTGATAGTGAATCAGCTCATTCATGTTGAAGAGGACAGATAAGTTTGAAGGACCAAGTATTTCTGGTTATGAACATTGCATGTTTAAAAGCCCCACAAATTTTCTTTACATTTTATACCAATGATACTCTAACTTGGAGGCAACTGATTCAGTGAGCTTTGGTCAGGATTGGGGATTTGTGTTTTACAAAAACCTCAGGGGTTCTGATTATCTTTCAAGACAGAAAGCTCTGCATTTTTTCCTCAGGACATATAAATAAATTTCTTATAGCTCACTTTTGTTTTTCATAGATGTAGCATCAATTTTTGGACAATCTGTGAAAAATGAGAGAAAAAGCAACATGCTTTTTTGTGGACATACTATGTAGTGTGGTATTTAGACATTTGAAAACTATGCCAAAATACCAGAGAGAAACAGCTTAAAGGAGGAGCTATCCACTTGTGCCCACAGTTTCAGATAATCAGTTCATCATGATAGGAGGGTGTGGGGAGAAAGGTAGGCCACATCCTGACAGACAGGAAGCAGAAGGAAGGGGTACAGGAAGGAGTCAGGACACAAGTTTAATGCCCTTCTTCCATTAACTAGGCTGCCTGTCTCAATAAAACCATCATAGGGTGTGTCCATCAGTGAGCTAAATTCTTCATTAGGTCGGAGCCCTGAAGTATCAGGGAATGCTCTCAGAGACACACCTAGGTGTGATTATTAAGCCCCTAAGTGTTTCACAATCCAATCAAGTTGACAGAGGAACCACCTCAAGTGTGATTCTGGTTTGAGATAATAGCTGTGGGCTGGTTTTCTGCAAGTAATGCCTTGTTCTATAGCGGTGTATGCTATTTCACCAGTGGCTGTCATGGTTGGTGTATTTTCATATGTGGAATAATAATTGTATCTCTCCTTAGTTACCTTGGTAATTAATCAGGATTTGCATAAAATACAGCAGCGTCAGTGCTGGTGCTGGTCATGATTATTGCTACCAGTGTGATTAATCCCATCATTTTCTAGGTAGTGAGACTATGAAGACAAGAATATACAAACCTCGACTCAACCCCTTCCAGGTTATCAAAGCCACAAACAAAATCCTTCTACGCAATTTGAAAAGCAAACTTTAAAGATCTGTAGTTTATCCAGTGTGTGTGTGTGGCCTTGGATTCAGTCTCTAATACCATCAAAATCAAACAAAAATCAGAGAAACAATAAAATCTCACGTATCATGAACTTTATCAAGTAGGTACAGCTTTTGGAGATACAGAGTTGAAAGAGAGAAAGAAAGAAAAAGAGAGAGATGGAACTTTATAACATTCTTTTCTCCTCCAACTCTCTTCTATCTTTGGGTCAAAAGCTGTGGTTAGAGTTCTAATTTCCATGTCTTCACATTGGTTTCCTGGTAGCAGTTTGGAGGAAGGAAGGAGGACAGCTGCCAATCACTTATGAAATAAACTCCGTGAGTGATGGTTGGCTTTGCCAGCTTAACTGAACCTAGAACCACCCGAAATAACTGGATGTGTCTGCGAGGGCCAGAAGAGAGGTTTATCATCTGAATATGACCTACTTTCTGGGATTCCAGATGGAATAAGAAGGAGAAAACAAGCTGACTACTGGCCTTCATCTGTCTGCTTTCTGACTGTAGACACTGTGTGAATCACCTCATGCTCCTGCCCCGTATCTTCCCCATCGTGGAAGGGGATGCATCCATGATGGGCTTCTTGATCTTCCCCAAGGGGGAAGGGGTGTGTCCATGTGTCCATGATGCATCCTCCAATCAGAAGCCAAAATGAATCCTTAAGTTGCTTTTGTCAGATATTTTATCACACCAGCAAGAAGGGGAACTGGTCAGCCACTGAAGTGTGACCTCACTAGCCAGAATATGGTCACATGACTTAAATAAGTTCAAGGGACTCTGAAGAATTTATCTGGATGGATATGTGCCTGGGAAATTGGGGCTTGGTTTGAAAATGCTAGAGAATTGTGAACATACAGAGGCAACTCTTGGTTCTAATATGTAGAGTAGATGTCTGTACCTCGGGATGGGCTATGACACGAGGAAGGGGAGAGGCTAAAGATGGCTCTGGGGAGCAGTTAAGACCTCCACACGGGTGTAGATGCCCTCTGTAGACTCTCTCCATTGATGCCCATGGCATCACATCTGGATGCTCCTTTCTTGATTCTCTTCAACTCTTGCTCTATGCTTTTTCCAATGCCTGGTTCCTGGATTCAAAGTATGTCTATATACTATCGAATACATTACTAGAAAAATGAAAGGAAGCTTATTAAAACATCTAGACATGTTTCCGTTTAATACTTGGATCAAGTTGGTATCTTGAATAAAATCAAGTGAGAATGTGATTAGATGGTAAACACAGGTATTAAATACTTTCAACAATAAATGAGAAGAAAACACTATTCTAACTTGATGGTCACAGACTTTGAAGGGTTCTCTTGAATTTTCTGGAAATGGCAACTGCCCATGTAAAATGAACCTTGGATGCTTCTGAAAGACAAACACCAGGAGCAGGAAAGACAAACCTTCGCTTCAAATGAAATGACTCCACACAGTAAGATTAGTCATGTTCTCTCTCACGGAAAAAATATCAAATAAATTGCACATAGAAAATTCATTTTTGTTAGCCTTTTATTTTGGGGTGGTCAGTTTTGTTGAGGGCCAGGCATCTTCCCCATATCACACATCAGATGGGACAAGAGATGAGCTAATATGGAGATCTTTTTCATTTGTTTCAAATAGGAATTTTTATTGCCACATCTATTAGAAATTGGCCATTGAAGGCAACAGGGGTTTTGGAAGAATTCTGTTCCATTGATCATATGCACTGGGCATGGCGAGCCCTTTGGCAATGCACTGCATTTGAACAGTGCATACATCTCCATGCTCACCACCAAGAATCTCAGATTGAGCTGACTTCAATGTAGTCAGTCCATGCACCTCAGACAGGGCAGTGTAGAATTTCCAGTAACCAGATTTGTTAGGGCAGCATGTGCATTGAAATGAAGTCTTGTAAGACAACTACCAATTATATTTGCCGTCATTTCATTAGCAGGGAGGCCGATATTTTTTGTCTAGCTAACAGATAATCCATGGTACTGAATATACAACAGTATTGCAAATTGTTTTAAAGTGCCTGTGTCTGTCAGGGCAGGATTGACATTTTGTCAGTGATGTATAGAACTCTTGAAATAGTGCTTATTATTTAACGGATAAATTCACAGGAGAGGTTCAAAAATGGTAAAATATTTCCCATAGGAAAAATTCCATTTGCTTTGGATCATACGGCTTTGTGAGTAGGGCTGGATATCTCTCGATACTGGCTGAATTTCCTGTGTGTATTTCTGATACATGTGTTCAAGCATTTATTCGTTATACAGATATTGTATAAATGCCTGTTATTTACTGGAATAAGTGTGATGTATATGTAGCAGAATCTTTGAAGCATGGTAGAAATATCAGACAAACAATTCTGTACAGAAATCAGAAATAAATAAGAATCATATACCATTATATAAGCATATATATGTTAAAGGGATCTTTCAGGTACAAATTACAAAAACAAGGTAGTACTGAACCAAGATTTTAAGAATAAGTGTCAAAAACCAGAAAATTTCCAACTTCCTTTCTAAAATAGAAGCTATGAGAAGGGTTGGAAAGACAGGTAGAGAGGGAGGAGAAGGCTTGCAGATTGACGTTACCTCAACTTAACAAAGAAATCATTACTGACACAATCCCGAGAGTGACCATGCTCTTAAAGGAAAGAACATGGGTAGCCCAATGCCTACAGAAGAGGTGAGCAGTGGAGAGAACCCTTGACTATGTAACATTGTCCACACTGAGCAAGAATTAACTGCAGTGTGGTTAGCCTGTGCTGTCGGGGTAGATTAGACAGGCACACAGTTTCTGTGGAGCAGACTCAGGTCTCATTACAGAAAGAACATCGGCTTGGGATCACCTCTGATTCTAAGATCAGTGATCACTGAAGGGTAAAACTACATGAAACGTCCCTCCCAGAGTCTGTGTTTGAGTACTTTGTCTCAAGAGGATGGTGATGTTTTGAAAGATTTTGGATCCTTTGGGAGTTGGAATTTGCAGGCAGATATAGGGCAGTAGGGACTGGACTTGAGGGTTCTAGGTCAAGTTCTTTGCTCCCTGCAGGTTTCCAGCTGCCATGGGTGGAGCTTCCAACTGTAGTGCCTTCTCACTGTGATGGACTGTGGTCTTTGAACTGTGAGCCAGGATAAGTCTCTCCTTCCTTAAGTTTCTGTTAGGTATTGGGTCATACAAGGAGAAATCAAGGAATAGCCAGACAGACCAGCCAGCAGGTCCCAGCTTTCCTTGATCACAGAGTGGCACTGTTGGATTACTGGGTAAAAGCTCTTGCTCTATAAGCATGGACTTGAGCTTGGATCCCAGCTACCATGGTAAAAAAAGAAAAAGCCTAGTGTGGCCATGAATGCCTGTAACTCCAGCATTGGGAGGGAGGTGGGCAGTGACAGGAGGATCTCTAGAACAATCCTAGCTCTAGGTTTAGACTGTGTCTGAAAGGAATAGGTAGAGTGTGCAGTGGTAGAGCAGGACACCTGATGTTCTCTGCTGGCATCTGTTCCCCCATACATACAAATGCACATACCACAATACACCTCATTTGCACACATACGTACACATAATACTTTTATTAAGATATAATCCATATGAGACACAATGTACTCCATTTCAATGAGAAAATTCAATGGGTTTGCACATAGTTGAAGATACATGCAACCATTTGCACAGGAAATTTTGGAGCCTTTCCATTTCCTTAAAGAAAAGGAACTGCCAACCCCATCTCCTATCTTCTACCCCAATCCCATAGCTTTAAGCAACCCAACCATTAATCAGTTGTTTTTCTGCATAGATTTGCCTACTCCAGACATTTTGTGTAAATAAAAGTCTGTAACGTGCACTGTGTTGTGTGTACCTGGTTTCTTCTACTTGCTGTATGTTCACATTTCATCCCTATGAGAATGTGCATCAGTCTTTGCTCTCTTTTTTATTTTATTGTTGAAGACTATTTCATTGTATGGACAAACTGTATTTGTTTAACAACTCATGTGTTGATGGACATTTGTGTAGCTTCTGCAACATACCTTTGTTGACTGTTATATCCAAATGGTGCAGTGCATCACATTGTATGATTAATTTTCTTTTAGGATGAAATCACTTTATCCATATACCAGACTCACCCAAGAGAGGGTATACTTAGACAATAGCAGACAGTAACCAGCAATAGTGCAGCTGTCACTCATAGCCAACACTGTTTGGGGCTAATCCGTTTCAAATGTCACAAAGTGAACAGGGAGCCAGGAAAACCGGAATAAGTCCGCAGGGTTTAGGACCTGCCCAGTCTTCTCAGAATCTTAGAGTCAGTTTGACTGTCTCTATTCTACCATTAGTCCAGACTGACACTTCCACAGATTGGAGAATGGGAAAGGAGGACATCATTCCAAATGTCCCAAACTAGATTCTTGACTTACTCATAACGATTATCTTTAATGTGAACAAATGTCTCTCCTAAAGAACACAGGCACTTTTAAATCATTGCCGACATATTGCAGAGAACAGCCCTTTCCCTTCTCTTTACTTCCTTTGTCTTTACACGTGTATATCAACGTAGAATGCCTTACTTAAATATTCATAGACTCCAGCTCGCAGTACAGTAACTTAATAATAAAATATTTTGAAGAGGGAACGGTGCTGTGGAGCCTGTGATCCTGCTAATGGCTTTGAAGAGGGTGCTAATGCATGGCAGGAGGAAGTGAACTGAGCTCTCATGTGTAAAAGAGGATTATAAAACATAATTATGAACAAGCAATAGTTCCAGGCTTGAGGAAGTTCTGTTGATGTGCGGGTAGACAAACGACATGTTTTGTTGATGAGAAAGAAGACTTAGATGGATATTTACTGTACTGACAATCTCCTCTACCCAGAAACATGGAATGCATTATAGAACTAGCCATTTTGTGGACTCCAGAGTGGATATTAAATAGCCTAAGATGGAGGCCGAAAAGGCTCAGGTAGCTTTTAACTCAGATAACAATTGTCAGGGCAGGCTAAGCTTTCCTATCAAGAACTTCCTAAGACACTGGGGAAAAATAATGGTTAACTGTGAAAGTAGAGAAGAAATAATTTTTTTTCCTTTGGTAAAAATAAACTTTAGATATTACAGAAATTAATTCATTTTATTTGGCTGGAACTGGAAAAAACGTGAATTTTCTAAATATCATTTCTGGGATGCAGCAATCTACACTGTGGGCATCAGCCGGGGTCAGCGGCAGAACTGAGGGACACAATTGAAAGTTCCAGCTCTGATCCTATAGCTAAGGTCTGCCTCCTTAAACGTGAAGAAGAAAAGACCTTAGAATGTTAACCTGACATTTCATTTACTTGGGGAAGAAAAGCACAATGCTTAATATAAGAACATAGGCAAATGGGGGAGTGAGTGATACACACACACACCATATACATCCATATATATATATATATATTCATATATATGTATATAAACATAGGCAAATGGGGGAGTGAGTGCTATATGTATATGTATATATATAATATATATGTATATATCATATATACCATAATGAAACCCATTGCTTTGTATGCTAACTAACACTAAGAGCTAACCGATTAAGTAACTAGAGGAACATTGAAAGATATATCCTAATTCATAGAGCTGCATTCTCAGCCTATAATTCCTTCTCTTCCCGGGAAATTCTGTTTTTTTTTAAAATTATTTTAACTTACGTGTGTGTGTGTGTGTGTGCGCGCGTGTGTGCGTGTGTGCGTGCGCATGCGCGCCTGGAAGTAGGGTCTCATGGGTGCAGTGGAGACCAGAGGCATCAGATTCCCCTGGGGCTGGAGTTACAGGCAGTTGTGAGCTGTCTGACTGGGGTGCCGGTCCTCTACAAGAGCAATGATCCCTCTTAATCTTGGAGGTATCTTTCTAGCACTCCTGGAACATTCTTAAAGAGAGGCTTAAAGTTCAGTGTTTTCGTTCAATCTTTAAATAAAAGGCATACCTGAACTATCAATAGATCTTGTTTTTCAGAAGCATCTGTTTAATCTGTTCTTTAAATGGAGCTATTGGGAAGGATAAACGAGTGTTCCAATAATTCTGACATTGTTTAAAACATTTATTAAATGCTATGTTTCTGTAAAGAAAGTTTTTAAACATTATAAAAAATTCAAACACATAGAAAATACACACAGCAGCAAGTTTAAATAGATGTTAACATTCGCCACGTTCAGCTCTTTGCTCCCATTCTTGTTGTATATAAATAGCACTTTGCTGAAGTTTCCAAATTCTTGTCCAAATTTATTTTCTCTCTCTCCTCTTTCTGTCACTTTGTACAAAGTACTGTGAACTTTCCCATGCATTTTGATGCTATGGATACCCACGAATGTATGTGAATGTGTGTTCATCTTTTTGAACGGTTGCATAATATTCTATTGTATTAATAAAATAATTTTTTCCAACAACTTCACTCTTGAAGAAATGATATACAAATACAAACCTACTTCTCAGGACTTTTTAAAAAAATGAAACATTTATTTGTACTTTGTGCTTTGGTTTCTTGACATTTTGAAATAAATTACTTTTATGTTCTTTTACTTTTGAGACAGCATTTCAATATGTATCCCAGGCTGGGACTCACTATGTAGAACAGACTGACCTTGAACTCACAGAGATCCACCTGCCTCTGCCTCGAGAGTAGTGGGATTAAAGATGTGTGCCACCACATCCAGCATACTTCTATGTTCTTGAAAACATCCATTTTTCAGTACTATAAAAATCTACCAATTTGTATCTTTTTATTATTTCTCCATTTCTTTAAGGGTCCTTTTCAAAGTGAAAATTTAAAATAATCAATAATAGTACTGTTTTCAGATTTTATATGTTTTACCTTATGTTTAGTTCATTTCTATCATAAAACCAGGAATTCTGTTCTTTTATATATTATCCTGGGAGTAAAAAGGAAACTTTCATGTTTAGGTCCTAACACACCTGTGTACTTGTTTAAGTGTGTGTGTGTGTGTATGTGTGTGTGTGTGTGTGTGTGTGTTAGAGGGTAGGCAGGATCACACTACATGGCCCAGACTGGTCTTGAGCTCATTTTCTTGCCCCCTCAGCCTCCTAAGTATTAAACTTGAAGTCATGATCCACTCTCCTTGGCTTCTAGCTGGGTTAATTTCCATTGCTAGTTAACCATTATCTCCCTAGGGTTTTATAAGGCCATCTTTATACACTAAGTTCTTTCATGGGAAAAATAGGAATGGAATTGCCCAGCCTATGCTTAACTTTTCAGAAGACAATCTTAAGTATCTTTCTTTGGTGGCTGGGTGGTTTTGAACCCACACCAGCAATGTATGTACAATTCAGCTGCCTGCTCTTCAAGTGTTTGGTATGGTCACTTCTTTTTCAGTGCTGAGATTGAACTTGGAATAGGTAAGTCTTTCTCACTGTCCCAGTTTGATTTCTGTTGCTGGGTTGAAACCAACTTGGGAGAGGAAAGGGTTTATTTGGCTTAGAGCTCACAGTGCATCCTCAAGGGAAGCCAAGGCAGGAGCTCAAGCAGGGACCTTGGGCAGAAACTGAAGCACAGACTTTGGAGGAATGCTGCTTGCTGCTTCGCTTCCCCTGGCTTGCTCAGTTCGTCTCCTTATGCCGCCCAGGCCACCTGCCCAGGGATGGCACCACCCACAACCCAGGTGTCTCCAGTTTGTATCAAGCTGACAAAAGCTCTACCACTGAGATATACCCTTGCTCCTGACTAGTAGTTATTTTTAACATGAGCCATTTGAACATGTCTGAAGTAGAATGTCACTGGATTTGGGTGCTTGCGGTCTCTATGTCCTTTGGTCATGTGACTCTTCAAACTTTGTTCACTTTCTATTGGTTGGTTGCCTACTGTTGAGCTATGGTGGTTCTGTCGGTTTTCTGGGGATAAATAAGACTTTTTCAGATACGTACTTGGCAAATATTTTTCTTCACATGGTAGTTTGACTTGAATCCTCTTAATCATGTATTTCACAGAGAATAATTTTTAATTATGGCCAAATGTAGTGGTTCACACTGGTAATCCCAGGAATTGAGAGGTAGAGGAAGAAGGATCACTACAGGTTCAAATCCAGCCCGATCTCATGGTTCCAGGCCAGCCAGACTATTAGTGAAACCCCATTTTGAAAACACAAAAACAAAAACCAAACTTTAAACATGAAAATTTCTAGATTGTCTTTCTCTATTTTCCTTGTTTTCAGTAGTTTCTAAAAATGCTCTGTCTAACCCCAGGTCAAAAGACTTTTTTTCTGTGTTTAATTTTTTAAAAATTATTATTTTTATGTTATGTGTATGAGTGTATTGCCTTCATGTATGTAAATACACTCATGTCATATGATGACTGCAGATGGCAGGACATTGGATCTTCTAGAAGTGGAGTTATGGACAGCTGTTAGTTTCCATGTGGGTTCTGGGAACTGAACCTGAGTCTTCTGCAAGAAGAGTCAGTGCTCTTCACCCCTGAGTCATCCTTCCAGCTCCTGTTTTTAAAATTTTCATGGTGCACATATTACACTTAAACTCATTCTAATGTAGTTATTTTAGTAGGTGTGGGTAGTAGGTACTTAGGTCCATTCTAATGTAGTTATTGTAGTAGATACTTAGGTGCATTCTAATGTAGTTATTGGTCAGTTTTGAAAATTCAGACGAACTATATGCCAACCACATTTATCTAATATCTGGTCTCCCTAGTAATTGTTTTTATATTTTTGTAAAGGACAGTTAGGTGTATTTTTGTGGATTTATCCAGAAACTGTGCTGGCTTGGTTAACTTGCAACTCAGATCATGAAAACACTTACCATGACTTTAGTTTTCTCCTTTTTCAAGTTTGTTTTCTCTATTCTAATCTTTTTTGTGCATCTATATGGATATGTGTGCGTGTCTGTTTGCGTATCTATATGTTTGAGTGTATAAATGCGTATATGTGTGTGTGTTCATACATTTGTGTGTATTTTTGAGACTGATCTTGCTGTGTAGCACAGGCTAGCCTTGAATTAGTCATCCTCCTTCCTCAACCCTATAAATAATGGAATTATAGGCATGTATCACTATGTCAGGATTCATAGATATTTCAATTCTATTGTCTATTTTCTGCTGGCATTTTGATTTGGTTCATGTTGACTGAATAGGTCATTGGAAAAAAACAATCATGCTCACCATCCTGAGCCTTCAAATAGATGAGTATGGTCTCTCTCTCTACTTAATGTGGTTTTGATTTCATTTAGTTTTATTTACTTATTTTTTATTTTAAATTTATTGATGTGTATGGGTGTTTTGCCTGCATGTAAGTGTACCACATGTGTGCAGTGCCCACAGAGGCCAGAAGAAGGCATTGGATCCCTTAAAACTATAATTACAGATGATTGTTAGCCAACCATGTAGATGTTGAGGACCAAACAAACCTGGGTCCTCTGCAAGAGCACTCTGTGCTCTTAACCACTGAGCCATCTCTCCAGCTCCAGGGTTTTGAGTTTTTAATTCACCAGTGGCTAACAATTTTTTAAAATTAATTTCTAATTGAATTTTTGTGTATTTCTTACAGAACATCTCAACCAGTCTTAATCGATTTTGTACCCCCGTCCTCATTAGTGCCCTCCCAGAGCTCCTGTCTCCCAGGAATTCACGCACTCTGTTATTTGGCCTATTGTGTCAAGTTAGTATTCCCTGACATCCCTCAGTGCATGTTCATCCACTGAGGTCTAGTCAGCCTATCTGGAGGCCCTTGCTTTAAGAAGATTTAAGCTTTTCCTCACCAAACAGTAATCAACCACCAATATTTCTTCAGCTAAGTTCGGAATCTGCTGCCCATCTCCCTAGTTCCATGCTGGGGTTTTGTCTGAATTTGCATGGGTCTTGAGCATGCTGATACCATTGTTGTAGATTTCTATGAGCAGGGCCCCAGGAGCTTGTAGGATTGTAGTAACGTGGTAGTGAACCTCCTCCCTGTCTCTTAGAATCTTTCTGCCCCCTCTTCTGAGTACTTGGTGAGTGAAGCTTATTGTAGGAGTCCTGTGCAGGGATGCACACTCTCTAGACTCCTAAGTTTCATGCTTTGGTTATTTGTGACCATTTGTGCTGCTGGCCCTCTGTTGCCTGATGGAGCTTTATTAAGGAGAGTGGAGAGATTCATCAGTGTCCTCTTCACCCCTTGTTCCATGTTGTGTGAGCCTTAGGTGTAGAGTTTGTACTGTAGATGTGCCACTTAGGCTTGGGCAATTCACAGACAATGTCTGTATGTGACCAGTTGTGGTATTCTGTAGTAGTCTCTGGTGCAAAAGAAGCTGCTTTGATGAGTGGTGACTGGGACACTTGACTGTAAATATGAGGATGCATATTGGCACTTAGTAAGAAGTTACATAGCTCTCGTAGCTCTGGAGAGCACTACATAAGCTGCTAAGGGAGAACATTAATTGATGGTCCAACACCAGCTTCATGACCAAATGACCACATCACTGACCAGCACAGCACACGACACTGGTGCAGTAGTGGTACTTTTATCTTTGGGCTATCAACAGCTACTTAACTGTACTTAAAGCCCACTCACTGGGAGGAAACTCATGTATGGTACTGTAATCATAGCCAAATACATACGATTGAAGAGGTCATAGATCTTAGAGAGATCCCAAAGGCTGTCACATCCCTAGGCTAATTTAACTTCTTACTAAGCAGTTTTTAGCATACAGATCTTGTGTATTATTTTAAGTATATACCTAAAGTTGCTGCTTTAAAATTTTTATTTTGAAATGTTCATGCATTGTTGATACAAATACAATTCTTGCATTTAATTTATATTTTTGCTTGGAGAGAAATATCTTTAAGATATTTAAACTTTTGATAAATTAATGTGGAATAGTCATTTTCTATTTTATTCATGTGTAAAATAACAGGTATGACATACATTTTTGGACGACTTCTAGTGTTACAAAGAATGTCATTGAAATTTTGATTGGGATTGTATTGAATCTGTAGATCACTTTCAGTAATACAGGCATTTCCACAATATTAACTCTGCCAATTTATAAGCTTGGGAAATCTTTCTGTCTTCTTGTTTCTTTAATTTCTTTCTTCTATGTTTTAAAGATTTCACTGTAAAATTCTTTCACCTCCTTGGTTAAGTTTTTTTTTCCTGATTCCATTTTCAAGTTTGTGATTGGTGTATACAAAAGTTAGCAGATTTCTTCATTCTTTTGTTGGTTTGACTAAGGGTCTTTTGATCTTTTAAAAATATTTTTGAAGAACTAAGTCTTTTTAAAATTTATTTATTGGAGACTGGAAAGAGAGCTTATTGGTTAAGAGCATTGTCTGCTCTTGCAGAGGACCCTGGTTTGGCTTCCAACACCTACATGGCAGCTAACAACTATCTTTAACTCCAGTTCTAGGGGATCCAGTGCTCTCTTCTGTCCTTTGAGGGCACTGTATGACACAGGTGCACTTACATACATGTAGGCACTACACTCATACACATAAAAATATAAACAAAATATTTTTAAAAATAGATTTTTGTACTGTCTTCTTGGTTTCTGTTTCATGTTTTTTTCCATATGCTTTATCTCTTTCAGTCTATTGCTTTTGTTTGTCTTGTTCTTGTTTCTCTAAGATCTTGAAGTGAACCATTAAGTTATTTATTTGTGACCTCTCTGATTTTTAATGTAAGCATTCATAGCTATAAAATTTATTCCTTGAACTACTTTTGCTTGGTCTCAAAAGTTCCAATATGTTGTGCTTTCAATTTCATTTGATTCTAATAATTTAAATTTTCTCCCAGATTTCCTCAATGACACCGTGATCATTCAAAGGTATATTGTTAACTCTCAGAATATTTTGCTAGTGTCTGTATTTTTTCATGTTATTGATACCTATATTTTTTCCTTTTACTGATTTTTAGGAAATGTGGTCTGTTAATTACTGAACGACATCTTGTTACAATCTCCTAATAAAATTATTATTTGATCAGTTTCCTTGTAATTTTAGGAATAATTAATGATATATTTGAGACTATATTTTTGAGAGTGCAAAGATCAAAATTTGTAACCTGTTTCGTAGTGGCATCTATTATCTATCTGTCTATCATTTACTTTGTCAGTCTATCTATTATCTACCTATTATCCATCTATGTATCATCTATCTACCTTAACTACTCCCTCCAAAGCAACTAGTTTGTCTGGGAAGTGAGGCCAGGAAACTTAAGTGAGAACATGATGGAAGCAAGACAGGCAAGTCAGTAAAGTTTGTGCTAATATGGAGACTACCACCATAGTGAAGTGGGGCTCAGTAGTTCTGAGATGCCCTCTAGAGACTGCCTAGCATTTGAGAGACTTGCATGCCTACTCTCTCAAGACTGGGATGCTAACTGCTTCACACATCTAGATTCATCCTCAAGACAAAAATCCTACCCGTTTTCAAGCAGAGGGGAGAAGCAGGTCCTGACCTTGGAGAGCCGACAGCAGCTGCACTGGAACTCAGGTGACAGAGGGGCTTTGGAGCAGGGTAGCAACATGGCTGGAGAGAACTATGGTGAGTTTAGAACATCATGTACTTTGAACTGTGTGTGTGGGGGGGGGGTGGTTATCCCTGCGCCTATAAGCACATGCTTGTAGAACATCAACGTACTTGTGTATCCTGAGTGTGTGCACACCTGTGTGTGTGGCGGGGGGTTATCCCTGCACCTATAAGCACATGCTTGTGGCATTCCTAGGTTGATGTTGGGTGCCTTCTTTGATTGCTTTCCACCTTGTATGGGTGGAAAGGGTCTTCCTTGAACCTAGAGCTAGCCTTTTTACTGAGGATATCCCATCTCTGCCTCCTGCACAGGTGCCTGCCTTGCTTTTCGCCTGGATTCTGATCCAAACTTTAATCCTTGAATGTTTTACCCACTGTGTCAGCTCCCCAGTGGGGGTTTGGTATTTAAATCAAACCTAGGAGTTCCCATTTTCTGTGTTCTTGGATGTGTGTTCTCACTACGTTTTCTGTTTTCTGCATTTTCTTGGCTCTTGCCTTCTTCTGTCCTCATGGTTGAATTCATTTATGCTAATTTTTATCTACCCACTGGTTTTGGAAACACAGTTTTGTATTTTCTTGATGACTATCCTTAAAATTTGAATCAGAAATAATTAGCTCAACTTAAACTTTTATTCTTCTTAAATTTCTCAAGTCAAGAAGGATCCTTCTCAATCTTCAAGCTTCCTGCTCCATACCTGAGTGATTGCATACAGTACTGTAATTCTTCTCCATATCTTCTTATTTCGTTGGCATTGTCACATGCAAGTACTGAACGATGTACTTGTTCAGCCTTGTTTCTTCTAACACATATTGTAAGATGCTTCTGTCTGCTGCGTCTCTCGAACCCGGAACCTTACACATATCTTCAGTTTGGACTTAATTTCCTTTTTATGAAGTTTGCCATTTGATGCTTCTTTACAAGTCATAAGTTTCTTTTTCTTCTTTCTGTTTTCTTTGGGTCAAATGGTATTTTTCTCTCATTCTTAAATATTTGAGTTGTATATACACTCCTGATCGACAGTTACCGTCTGTAGATTACTCTGCTGCCATTTGGTCATGTGGCTTCTTTGCCAGTAGCCTGCATTTTTCCCCCTTGTCAAAAGTTTGTTCTCCTTTGGAACCTTTTATATTTGCTTTTCTTTTGCAGGACTTGATTCCGTGGTAGCTTGTCTGGAAGTGGATTTATTTTCTGTCATTGAACTGGCCTCATTCATCTGAGGACTTAATTTTTTCATCTTGTTTGAAAAATAACCAAGCGAGCTGCCCATTCTCTCCTTGCACTCACATTTACTTCCCTCTAGTCCATCTTCTGGAACTTTCCTTATTCATGTACTGAGAGCCTTCATTTTGCTGCTGAACATCTATATCAAGTTTTGATACATTTAAAATGGATTTTATCTTATTTATAATTATTGAGTGTTTAGTCATTGATTTTTGTGTGTATGTATATGGGCCAGCATGTGCCACAGCATGCATGTGGAAGTCAGAAAACAACCTGTGGGAACTGGCTCTCTCCTTCCACCATGTGAGTCTTAGGGAATCGAATTCAGGCTGTCAGGGTTGCTGACAGGCACTGTTACCTCCTGGGCCTTTTCTCCAGTTGTGTGTTTTTCTCTTTGTGATTTTTAGTGCTTTATTCTGTGCAGTTTCTTCAGGAAATTGTCTAGTTCATAAATTCATTCAACTATTTAAAAATACTTTAACTTACTCATGGAGTTTTTAGTTTCATTGATCATATTTTTATTTATAGAAGTTTATCTTGACTTAGTTGTGATTTCTCCCAATGCCTGGGCAGTTTGGTAAGTGGGATTTTTATATTCAATCATTTTATGAATTGCTTATGTACTTGTTTGATTATTGTTGTTCTATCTAAAGTTTTGCAGATGAAGTCCTGTTGGGTTTTGTGCATGTTGGGATAATGACATTTTTGTTTAGTAAATTTTCATTGTGACTATATATGTTTTATCTAGGGTTTAAAATTTTTAGGTGCCCCCAGGGTTATCAATGCCTCATGGTCAAGCTTTGTATCAATTCTCACTTTGAATTTTCCTGGGAAATGTGATAGTATTTGACTATGAAGAAAAGGTATCTGGATTTCTGTGTGTAAGAAGGCTGTTTATTCATTCTGCGTCTCGAGCAGAGCGAAGCCAAAGGAGACTGCTTTCTTTAGACTTTCTTTTTGAGCCTGTTAAAAGGCATTTTTCCCCGTGCCATCTCTGACTTGTGAAGTCTCCTATAATCTCAATTTTTGAGCTAGTTTCCTTACTAATCCCCCTTTTAAAAAGGGAGAGCTTAATTTGGTCATGGTGTGGACACTAAAATCTACCTTTTAAGTGATCAAGACAGAATTCTTCTCTTTTTTTCAAGCTCCTGGGCAGTCTCAAGGATGCTCACATCTTACAATTCTGATTTTCACTTCTTTATTTCTGGAATTTGAAGATTACCTTCTAATTCCTGGAAGCTCAGCTAACCATCCAAAAAGACACCTGACTGCCTTTCCTTGGATATTTTTAGAAATCTTTAAAGGCCTATAGTGAGAGAATCTTTAGACTTATCTGACATATTGCTGGACCTGAAAATCCTCTAGTAATTCTTTTGAAATAGACTTTGAGACACCCTTAACCTGTAGAATAAATAATATTATTATTAAAGAGTCATCTATTACATGGCCAGGGTTGCCAGGTTTCGTATAACAGCCCACAAGAATGCTGCTCTTTAATTTGTCTCCACTCTAAGATTTGAATTTGTGACAAGAATTTGTATTTTTCCAATGTACATTATGCAACGGACCTATGATATTAAGCAGATCAAATGCAAAAATGCGATATGTGTACATTTTCTTCTATGTCCAAGAGTGCTGTCTTAACAAACAGAACAAACCTGTCACATTTTAAGCTGGACTTCCCAGGTGACCCTGGGTTCTGTGAGACCTTGTCTTTCCTTTTCTTTGCATTCTAGTACATATTCTTTTCTTGAGATAAGCTGATACCACATGGCTGACAATGACTTAACTAGGACTTAATCTAGTCAGCAGTGAAAATTGTAGATACTAGGCTCGTTGAGATTCTGATGTGTTGTTCAAAATGATCATCCACATTGGTGATGCGCCTCAGCAGGGTGCTTAGCTGTCACATTGCCAGAGGAAGTAGTTACTTTGACTCACAGTGTTGGGTGATTTTAGTCCATCATGGTGGGAAAGCCTGGTAGCCGAAATGAGTGACCCAGGCAGCAGGAGTCTATGGAATGACTCATTCAGACCTTGCTGGATCAGAAAGCAGAGAGCTTGGGCTGGGACCAGAAGCAGATAGCACCTTCACAGCCTTCCCTCAGTAGCCCATGTCTCCTAGCTAGGCCAGACCTCCAAAGTTCCATAGCTTCCCAAAGCAGCAGCACCAGCTGTTCCAAGTATTCAAACTCTAGATCCTGTGGGGGGTTTCAGAGCTAAGTTGTAACAGCCACTCCATGATTTGAAAAAATTCTTAAAATGAATTAAAATCCTGTTGATGGGTCAGAAGCAGTTCAGTTGTTAGTGTACGAAATACGCCAGTACTGTTAAGTTTGGTGTGATGTCACTGACCTTCAGAGCTTCCTCCTTGGGACAGCTGCTCTGAGGACCTGGAGACACTCCAGCTTCCAGTCCAAGGACAGGAAGATTACCTTCAGGGTTTCTTTCTCAACATGCTGTAAGGAAAGTAAGTAAGACAGATAAGGAGAGAAACACAAAGCTTTTTAAGTTAAACCTAAAAAGAATAAAACCCTAAAAATTAGAAAGGATGAACGAAAGTGGTGGTAAGGTGGCGACATCAATGAAAGAGGATGGACCAGGGCCGGCGCAGATTCTGAGGCTTCACTACTCCAGTGGAAGCAGGGGGCATTTATCCCAGGGTGGTTATGCGGGCTACACAGATTACAAACTCCTTGAAGAGGGGTCTGCTTAATTTACTTTCACATTTCCCTTTGTGTGCAGAAATACATTTTAAAGCAACAATTTACTGATTTTGTTTAATAAAACAAAAAGTTGGGTGGAAACAGGGCTCTGTTGTCTTCAAATACATTGCCTATTTCAGATCTTGTTTGAATGTGTATCTTTTTTGGTCCATATTTTATACAGGTGACTAATTATCTTGCTATTTTATATTACCTATGATGCAACATTTTCATTTTAACTGAATATAACAGTCTAAATGATCAGTTCCTACCTTTTATTCTTTTCCTAATTACTTCCAACTGGAGAGTCTTATTGTTAAAAATGTAACTATTCTAAATAAGTACCGATCTTGACCCCCTAGAAACCTGAATTGCAAGTAGGGCATGTTTTAAAACTCCGTTATGTGTTAATAACAAGTAGATCATGTTGGTTTAGAGCCTGTTTTTTAATTATTATTTTTAAGACATACCCTTTTCTCAAAACAATACAAGGCACTAAGAACTGAGAGATTCTGACTGAATGATTTATGTGAAACTAATTTAGCCTCTTATTCAAAGAGCTACGTAGATACTGACCATGCCCTTATTGAGTGGGAACTCTGACCGTTCTCAGGATAGGGACATTTCAAGTTCTTCGTTTACTAATTTAATCATGTATTTTCTTTTGGGGGCTACTTGGCTTAATATATATTACATTGCCATTTCAATAAAGTGATGCCTTGGATGGAATCATTCCAAAAATTTTGTCTTGTTTGTTGCAAGTGGCTGGTCAGTGTTGAAGTATTAGATGACACCGAAGAAGACCTTACAAGGCCCGCCCCGATAGATTGCTGTTTACTGGTGAACCTCCTCTCCGTCGTCCACCTTTCCCCTTGTATTACCCATGACCTATATATTCCTGTAATTGTGTTATGTAAGTGCTACATTCTCCATCCATCTTCCTAAATTCCAGTTGTCTATGGACCTTTCCCATGTACAGTATGCAATAATTTATGAAGACAGTATGTAAATACAATCTAACAATAAAGATAAACATTAGAAAAAAGATCTAGATATACAAAGACGATTTCGAGATATAGAAGAATGAACAAGACTGTGATTAGTTGTTATAGGTGAGACTAACTAGGGCTCTGTGTTTCACGGAGGACAACACACAATACAGTCTTGGCAGAAAAGCAAGATGGGAAACCCGGTGGGTTAGATGGTATTTATTGGATGGTAATTAGGGAGGCTACAAGTTATTCTGGAAGACACTTGCAATAAATTCTGGATGGAATCCGTCATTTGGATCTCTGTGTATGGGATACTGAGTAGCACAATAAATAATGTGTTCCCTTATTTCATAAAAATAGTCTTTCCACACATGGAAGCCAGCATGTATTGACTATAAAAGCTGAGGTCAAAACATGAAACTATAGCTTAAAGAAGGCATTTTAAAAAAAAATGTGGTTACTAGGTTTGATGAACATTGTGTTTTATGACCAAACTAAATTCATACAGAATTTTTTTCTTTTAATCTGACAATCGGAGTTCTAATCAAAGGTAATCTGTGATTATATTATTCAACTGAAGGTCATTGCTTTTGTTAAAGAAATCCACATGGTTGAGACACCAAGTGTAGATGTGTCAGATACCAAGATGTAATTTCTGTTTTACCTTTGGAGGTAAAAGCTGTGAGAAGAGTAATTAACAGGACTACTGTTACTTTTAAAAGTGAAGTTCAAATTGTTTGCTCATGGACTTGAACAAGTATTCAGAGAAGATTCTAGTAATTTGAATGGAAAAAATGTGAAAACAACATACACCAGTTTTCCCGGTGGGACACTTGGGTCACTAAGGATCTGCAAAGGCCATCTGACTTCAGCCAAGTTCTTTGTCTTCTTTTGGGCTCATGAGCAGGAATGAGCTCACCAGAAACAATGCTGTCTAACCAGTACCCCATCTGTGTTTCCATCAGGCTCATTTTATTCAAATCCTAGCTCTATGATTTATTATCGGTATCCTCTTGGGCAAATGACTCTTTTAATCCTAAATTTCCTCATTTATATACTAAAAGCCATGGTGCTGCTTGGTTCGAGGTGCTGTGGTGAGAGGAATATGAGCTAATGTGCTGTGCTGAATGCCAGGTGTGCGTTGTGAGCTCAGTACTAACAGTTCTAATGATTAAGTAAACAGACTCCTTCCAGGCGTCTGGATAAATCGATCTATTATTTTAAATACCATCCATTCGGAAAATGTTCGTGAAGTGTTCTAACTCTATTTTGACGTGGCTAATTCCACATTGTTATTTCTGATAACAATCAACCACTAACTGGGTCCAGCTATTTCTTAACATACACTTAGCTGGTGTTGACAAGCTCAGTTCATTAGCCTAAGAAGGGTTGTTCTTATTTTATAATTCTAAGGATCAGTATGTCTCCATCAGTCAATGATCCAGTTTTATAATGTTTCTATATTTTAAAAGGAGAGGGAAAGGTTATGTCCTTGACTTAGGAGCTCTGGATGCTTAGCAGAGATCTCAATTGCAGATGCTAGATGGAGAGTCCTCACACTGAACTGGTTCTAGGTACCATGCAGAAGAAGAGCTTGTCTGTTCAAAAATATTCTTAGGCTGCTATTGGGGCTGAACTTATTGTTCCATTGGAGACTGTGAACTATGTGTGTGTGTGTGTTGTCTAGGATAGTGGGAAAAGCAAGAATTGTCCGAAATCAAACCCATTTGAGAGGCTGATGTTGAAATAGTTGTCATGTGAAAATGTTCTTAGGTCATGGATCCCATGCCAAATAGAACAGATCTCCTCAGGGCAGATGATCCCCAGAATCAGACAGGAAGACCTGAGCATAGATTGATTCCCACCCACAGGGTCTTTTCCATTCCATTTCAGACTAGAACAAAGGGCATGAGTCTGACAGCCACAATCAAACAGGGAAAGTCAAGCAGAAAGGAGCAATGAAAATGATGTGAAAACCCAGCTTGATCATGGGGCTGGGTTCACAGGGCTGGGATCGGTTGATAGAATGCTTGCTTAGCATGTACAAGCTCTGAATTTGATCCCTCGTACCACATGAAACCAGGCATGGTGGCATAGCCACGTAATTCCTGCGGTGGAAACTGGAGGATTGACAGCTTAGGGTCATCTTCAGCTACATAGGGAGTTTGAGGCCCAACCACAAAAAGAAATACCGATTGATCAGTCAATCAATCAACTAGAAACCTCCAGTATGGCCCACAAAACGTCTTAGGAGCATGGAAATGGAACAACAATCTTCCAGATGTTCAGCATATTGCCAGCAGTTTGATTTGGTTACAGTAGTACAGAAGCCGTCTAGAGTGAATTCTATTGGCTGATAGCATGCTGGCTATTTGGAAGCATTATTTTAGTGGTTGCAGTCTTCTCTCAGTAATGAGAAAGGGTTCTATTCCCATTTATAGACCAAGAACCATAGAACCAAGCACAATGCTCAATCATGCTGGAAAAATAACCTTGTTGGTTCCCAGCAACTATGTATGAAGCTTTGAATTGGCAAGAAAAGTAGTCCAAACTGAGGTGGGCCTTGTACCCACAGACCTGGCAACTTACATGGGCTTCTATTCTTTTTTTATCATCCCCAGTAGGAAACCCCACTGACTCAAGAGTCTCACTGCACACTCAAAGGGTTGACAGACTAGAGCCCATGGCCAACCCATGGGTGCTTTCTGTTTTTCTATGTCCTGTGAGCTAGGATTAGCTCTTAATATCTTTAAATGGTTGGCTAAAAGTCAAAGGAATGATATTGGACGATTTGTGATGACCCTGTGAAATTTAAATTCCAGGGTTTGTGATTTGTTAGAAGACAGCCTGCCTATTCATTTCCATATTGTGTCTGCTTTGGTATTACCATAGCAGTTGAGTTGAAATGGAAACCCAAGAGCTGGGGATGTAGCCAGGTTAGTAGAGTGCTTGCCTTGCATGCATGAAGTCCTGGGTTCCATTGCTAGCAATGAATAAAAGTGGATGTGGTGGTGTTTACCTGTAATTCTAGCACTCAGGAGAAGGTGGAGATATGAAGATCAGAAGCTCCAGGGTCTCTTTGACTATATATTGACTATAGTGACTTTGAGATTAGCTTGGGCTACATGAGACTTTGCTTCAAAAATTAACTAAAATGTTAACTTCTGTCTGTTCTAGTTAGCTCTTTATTGCTGTGACAAACACTCTGACCATAACCAACTTGGGGAGGAAAGGGTTTATTTCACTTACATCTCTCTGGTCACAGTTCATCACTGAGGGAGCCCAAAGTAGGAGGAACTCAGGGCAGGAACCTGGAGGCAGGAGCTGAAACACAGGCCATGGAGGAACGCTGCTTACTGACTTGCTCCCTTGGCCCATCCTCAGCGTGCTTTCTTATACATTATGCGACCACCTTCTCAGGGTTGGCACTTCCGTCCCACATCACTCAAGAATCAAGAAAATACCCCACAGACATGGCCACAGGCCAGTCCCATGGAGGCAGTTAGCCAGCCCAGGCCCCCTCTACTCAGACGCGTCAAGTTGACAGCTAAAGCTGTCTAACATACTGGCCTTTTGCCAGTTATGTAGATGATAAACTGAGGACAGGAATAAGGTCTCTAAAGTGCCTTAGATAACTGGAGTCTAGCATTGTACTGCTAGGAGAATACCAAAAATTGTTTATCGAAATTAATGGAGGAGTAAATGCATGAATCCATGTATACTACATAATATCTTCAAGGACCGTCTTTTTTTGTTTCCTTTGTACTTTGTTTGTGTGAATCATATGTGAGAAATTATAGCCAGAAGTGTCTAGAAGTTATCTACCTCCAGTTCAGTTCCTAGACTTAATCCTGTGTTGCCTGAAGCAGAATTGTAGCTTCCTTACTACATAAATCAATCTTCTATCGTCCGCTTGTCCTTCTACTCAGAGTCAAGCCATTCAAATCTATTTTCACCTGAAGGTTCATTTTTATAGGTGGCCATCACTGTAGTACATTTATTTTCTCAAAGATGATAGGGTCCCCCCTTTTAAGATCACATCACAGGCTGTGAGATGGTTGAGATAGGGCTGTGAGGGATGAGGTTCAATGTTCAGCAAGTTCCGAGTCAACACACCAAGGCCAGTATCAAACAGGCAGGAGCTCTGAGAACATGGCAGAGCTGTGTGGGGGTTGTTGGTCCTGTGTACAGACAGGAGCCAGGAGATAATTGAGGAGAAGCTTAGATCTGTGGAATTTGGTCAGGCACAGGCTCAGGTATAAACTCGAAAGACATCTAGAGACAAGTTGCTTCTCACAGGAGACCAAGAACAAGATCAATCCTGCTGGAAAAATAACTTTGAACGTTCAATAACCTACACATTGGTCTGCGCAGAGACAGGCGAAGTCTGCCCTCCTGCATCTGCCTGGGTCACAGCTATTTTCACCTCCGGAGTCTTCCATACTCCAGCCTGTCTGGACTTTTGTGTTAGGTCCTAGGAGCACTGAACGAATCAAGGCAGGAGGGGAAGGGAAGTGAAAGGCGTGTTAGTGTTTGTTGTGCAGACGTTTCTACCTGGTTCCTTCTAATGACTCTTAAGTCCTGATTTGTCTGCCCGAGCTGCGAGCCAGCTGTCTGCAGTGAAGCTCTGTGACACATTATTGCACTGTACACTGGGTTGCTCAATTAATCAGCCATGACGCTGCTCTTCCCATTGAGTGTGCCACATTTGACAGATTTATCACAAGACTGTGGGCTCTATTTTCCACAGTGCTGTGGAACCCTTCCCATTAGTGATAGCAGGAGTGATGTTTATGCATGAAGAGAGGCTGTTCGATTGGGCAATTGTCACCCTCCACGGCAGGCAGAAGCCAGCTTCCACTTATCAAGTGGGACTAATAGGGGATATTCATATGCACCAGAGAATCAATTCTCAGTACATGGACCTCTACTACAAAAATAATTGCTACTCACTGGTGGTAAAGATCTCAGCAATGTCAGAGCCTTAATGGTGAGATTAATGCCCTTCTGCTCCCGGCTGGGCCATTTCTCTACAGCTAGGAAAGAAATATCTAGGGCTCAGAACATGGTGAGATGCTTTCCAGGTGAAATGAAGGGCTATCCTGATCCACTGTGTTATTAGGCAAACCTTTTATCCTTGGGTAGTTGTGTTTTTCTGTAGATTTTAATTAGGTCGAGGCAACGGTGTGACGTGTAATTCCAGGACTGTTACTTACATATATGCTCTTCTGAACCTCACTATCTGTGGCTGTAAACTCAGGGCCCGTTCTTTCTAGATGGTTTCCGCTTCCCTTGCTCATGCCTTTGCACAGTTATCATGTCATATGGATGCATTTGCTTTTTGCTTTGCTGTCTTCTCTGTTAGACTTTGATAGCTCAGTCCTTAATATATTCTATATATAACATATACCTGTAGATACAGTATATACATATATTAATTATATGTACCTTTAGTTTTAAGACTAAAATTTTGGTTATATATATGTACATAACGAAGCTCCATAAATATTTTAATTGAAAATAAAATTTTATGGTCCTGTACCTACCTTCATTTGTGAGCCCATTCAATAATAGTGGGACCCCTTCAATGAGATATTTATGGTTCATCTTCCTTATATCAGCAAAATTTTGAAAAAAGTTCAAGGAAATCACATTGATTGGGATAGTTACCCTAAGTATAGGTCATTCAGTTATATCAGAAGACCTTTAATAAAGACTTATTGACCATTTACTGTTGGCAAGAGTCATGAAAAAAGTTTTCACAGATGGCCTTGATTTGATAAATTAAGTAGGGCCTGGCTTGACCTATGAGGGACAAGGAATGCGTCTTCTTACACTGTGGGTAGTAGAGCTGAATGTGGGTCATGATTAGTTAGGCAACAACTAAAGGATCTTGAACAAACAGTAATTCATTACATTAAATATTTAATGAATCCAAAGTATGTCTGGCCATATTCACCTATTCACCTGTGTTGTATCACCTGCCTTCACTGCAGCCTTGGTTCTGAACACACCATGCTCCCTCTGAGGTGAGCATGCTCTCACAGCAAGCAGCACCCGGGGAAGCTGCCTAAGACATCTTGGCTTAGGTTAGAGAGTACTGTATTATGGACTGTAGTGTTCTAACTGTGCAGTTTCCTGCTCCTATGGAAACATAATGGATTTGATTACAGACAACAAACTTTTAATATATTCCTACTGCCATTCTTCAGCATGTATTAATATAACTTTGGATTGTGTTGTGGTAGAATATTGATTTTTAAATGCTACTGTTTGATTTGCTTACTTGAGTTTCATAAAAAGCCATTAAATGTATTTTATGGGATTAAGACAGAATTTCTGAAATGACTCTAAACATGCTTTTGCCATTTTGTACTATGTATTTATGCAAAAGTGTTCTCATTATTAATTATAAAAATCAAAATATCAGACAATTCTGAAAATTTCCAGTATGTTGCACACCCCTCAGTATGAAATATTCAGCTAAGATTTAATTCTTTATCTAAAATAAATGAGCACATCCACTCCATTACTATGTAAATTTGCCTTTACCTTTAATAAATGGTAAAATTCTGTGTATACAAAAGAACTATCTCAAAATATATTTCTTTACGATGTATTGTCAGTAGTGGTTTGATTCGTGTACCTATTTTGCATACCGATATAAGGGGCTGTATAAAAATTTCTTAGGTGAAAAGGGGCCGTGGGTGGAAACAATTTAAGAAGCCCTGGTGTTGGTGGCCAGAGCAAGTGCTCAGCAGTTAAGAGCACACGCTGCTCTTGCAGAGGACCTGGGTTCGGTTCCCAGAGCCCACATGATGGCGAACAGTCATCTACAACTCCAATTCCAGGTGAATCTAACGCCCTCTTCTCACCTCCAGAGGCATTGCATGACAGCCGTGCACTTGCTATAATGGTTAATTTCACATGTAGTTTAGCCAGGTTAGAACCTGAAGGTATCTGACTAACTGCTGGCATATATGTTTCCATGACAACACTCTTTTAAGTGAGAGAACTTTTAGGTTGGTAGAGCTGGAAGAAAACGGAGATCTCTCTCTAGTGCAGTGAGCCTCATTCAAACAGCTGCCAAAGGACCAAGGTGCTCCCAAAAAGGAATTCTGCTTTGAGACAGCAGACTGCCTTCAGAGCAAAGCAGAGCCAAACTGACCTTCAGCTCTTCCCGGGGTCTCCAGCCTGTAGGACTGGACACAGGTGTCAGGTTTATCTGTGCACAGTTGTCTTAGCCACTTTCTATAGCTGTGATGAAAAATTCTGACCAAAACCATGTGGGTATTTGGAACTGAACCTAGGTCCTCTGCAAGAGCATCCAGTGCTCTTAACCACTGAGCTATCTCTCTAGCCCATGACTGGCTTTGACTTGACTACTACCCTTTGAGAGTAGGACTTACCTTCTCTTCGCTGGACTCTCCCCAAAGTGATGCTTAGCTAGTGGAATATGGACTAAGGGGTGCTGTGGCAGTTCCGAGTCTGGCTTCTAGGAAGACAGGCAGTTCTCATTCTTTCTGTCTTGGAGTGCTTGTACTAGGTATGCCTTCTGGGAGCTTAGTTGTTCCGTGAGTTGTATTTTAAGGGAATCTTCATGCATGCCTCTAATTGGCTGCTTAACTGTGCTTCTACCCAACAGCTCATGTCAGTTGCCATTCAGATCAAGTGAGATTTCAGATGTCTCTAGTCCAGACATATCAGAACTGCTCTATCAGGGTGCAGAATCTTGACTCCTTGCAAGGTGTTCATTGTTTTAAGCCAGTGGCAACTACAGTGTTATTTATGTTTGTTATGAAGGAATATGATAAGGGAAATACATTCATTTGGTCTTTATTACTGTGGGACCGTAAATGTAATTAAATTATTTTTAACTTCATGCCAAGACTGTTATTGGTTTCTGTATGATAGACTAGCTTCCTAACAAAGCACAAGTTCAGGAATATACATTGGATATTTACTGTGTGCTGGACAGTGATGTGTTCTGAAGATAAATAAGACAAAGTTCAAGGCAGTAAGTAACAAAGAACTGAATAAAGAAAAAATGTTTTTAATATTTGTTTTTTAATTCTTTATGTGCATGACTGTTTTGCTTGCATGGATGTAAATGTACCATGTGTGTGCCTGATGCCCGTGGAGGTCAGAAGAGGGCATCGGATCCCCTGGATCTGGAGTTACAGATGATTGTTATCCACCATGTGGGTGCTGGGAACCAAACCTGGGTTCTCTGCAACAGCAGCCAGTGCTCTTAACCACTTAGTATCTCTCCATCCTGAGAAAAAAATATTGAAATAAACAAGCACTGCCGTGTGCTAAGTTCTGTAATGAGGGTGATTTCTGTTTCACAAAGCATCTGTTACATGCCAGACACCACACAAGGTACTGGAACAAAAATAGATTCCTTGTCCTGGAGGAGTTTACCAATTAGCAGAGGAAACATGATTAAAAACAGACATTTCTAATATGAAGTGGTCAGGGCTAGGACTAGAGGATGAAGTGTTGATAGATCAGTGATGTTATATGTAAATTACCTAGCACAGAGTGGCTGTGAAAGATGCTAAATGGATTTCATGCTCCAACCACCTTTGTCAGTGTGGCAAGTGGTGTGTTCCAGTCCAGTGTCCTTTGGCATTCTGACATTGTAGCCTTTGTCAAGAAAGGGTCTCTTTTCATACCCTTTGAAGTGAGACTGGCTTTCAGGACTCGGCTGTACCCAGAAGACTCCGGTGGAAATGATGCAGTTTGCTCTTTGAGGCTAGACTGGGAAGGCCAAGCTTTGCCACATATGATCTCCTGGAAAACTTTCCAAATACTCCATCTCAAGGGCAGGGTCTGGACTCAGCTTCCCTGTTTTGATAAGTGCAAGCCACATGGGGAGACTAGAGGCAGGCATCCTAGCTGACTGGTCTGGGCTCAGTCTTTCCATCTCTCCTCTTAGTGTAGGCATTGAACACAAAGGTGAAGTGTGTAGATGATCCCAGTCAGTGACTGGGGGACTTAACCAGAACCTTCAGCCTTCTTAAGCTGAGGGTCTAGATGCTCAGAACCAGAAACAAGTCACCACTATAATGTTCCCTTCAGAAACATGACCCACAAAACCTGTGAGCCTAATGGAACAATTCCTTATGGTACTGTTTTAAGTGGTTTGTTACTTAACAATAGATACTTAGAACAGATGGGGGTCCAAGAGGGACTCCACTTTCTCACAGAGTAGATCATTTTTGAGTAGTCTGTCCTGAGGCTCCAATATTTCTGGATGCAAGTTTTTCAGTTAACCTAGAAACTGAGAAAAAAAAAATGTCATTAATCTTTTTTTTTGACTTTAGTCCCAGAGTTTTGAGGGCCTATCCCTGACTAAAATATTTTTCCATCATGTGTGAAATTATGGAACCACTTGCATGAGGAAGATTTCATCTTATCAGATAAAGGACCACTTCTCTTCATCTTCAGATTTAGTGCAAATAGAACTGTTGAAGAGAGCTGATTTATTTGATATTCGTATCATAAATCTGTGAGACACAACATTTTGTAAATAATTTGTGGGAGAGAATGCCTTGGTGCATGAAGGGATACTGGGTACCTCACATACATTGTTTTACTGGGATTTTACCAGTAATTGTTGTTTAAAGGAAGAATTTGTTCATATACTTACAGGAAGATGTAATATTAAACTGAAAATTCTCTCCCATTTTAGTCATCAGACCATTCACTTAGAAATAGTTAAACCGTGTACATTTCTAAGATTGGCAACTTAAAAATTGTCTTAGGAAGATATTCATTTTAATTATATGAGCTGAAAAGGGGCACTTTTTTGGTGTTTTTCTATCTTACAGTAATTGAGAAATCATTAAAAATTGGAATACAGTTTCATTAAATTTGGGGGGGATGAAGAGATTATGTTAATATCCAAAACATTCCTTTTCTTAGACTGCAGTCTTGACAGATGAGATAATTGACTCTGAGCCTCTGTGATGGTAAAATAGGTGATACAAAAGGAAAACAAGGATGTGACAGAGAGTTAATTAATGGATGCCGATTACAGCTCAGGTGGAATTGCATAAACGTCCTAGCAAAGGGGACAGTTGAAAAGAGGTCATGGATTGACTAGGGGACCGAATCCATTGAAGACCATGCTAGATACGGGAGAGGTGGCTCAGTGTTAAGAGTGTATTCTGCTCTTGCAGAGGACTCAAGTTTGATTCCCAGCACCCACAGCAAGCAGCACCCAATTATCTGTAACTTCTGGCTTCCTTGGGCATCCGCATGCACTTGCACATCCCCTTCCCAGCCCCACATATACGCACACACATGCACATACCACCCCCTGCACTCCACATATACACATAATGAAAAATAGTGATACATGCATCTTTAAAAGGAAAGACACTCCATCTAGATAGCTAAGTGCTGCTAGGCAGAGAAAGCCAACCCCGACCCCGCAAATATCATGGGTCTATTGTACAATTGCATCCTGCCAGTTACGACCACTGAAGTCTGCCCTCTATAGAGATGGTATCTAATGGCTGGCTCTCCAGTTCTTTGCAGCATTAAAGGACTAGATGGGCAGGAAGGAAGCAACAGTACCAGGAAGTCTTCCCAGCACCTTTCCCATCACTTTCTGTTCCAATCCTCAGACTTCACTCATAGTTTTATTCGGTCTTTCTGCTTGGCAAATTGTAAGCCCTTCAGATTTCACCTGTGCTGTCTAATCACAAATTTCAGAGCAGACCAAAAAAAAAGAAGGTTCCAAGATCGTTTCCTCTGTCATCCGATGGCTCACTGTTGCATGGCCTCAGCTCCTACCTGGAGGAATGATGAATGCAGCTTTTTGCCTGAGCACAAAAAGGTGAATGAATTTAAGATATAGTCCATGTGTAAGGAGAATTGGAAAATGCTTACGTTTGCCTATGTATCTTTGTGATATATGCATGTGCCAAAAGCGATACTTACTCTAAGGATTGTTTTCTAACAAATCAAAGGAGGCTTCTGTTTAATGTTGAGTTTGGATCATTTCATGGGAGACTTCGTGCCTCTCTGCACTGATGTGAAGGTGCATGCATTTGCTGCTCTTTCGTTCCATTGAAATAGTTTGTTGAGCTTGCTTGTCAGTTCAGAGACTGAGCTTCGATGAGCTTTGCTAATTTTGTGAAATTTGGAATAGTGTTTTTGCCACTTCAGAGATAATCCTTGAAAGCCTCCTTCTTGCAGATGGTAATAAATCATGCCCTCCATTAAAAGTCTCAGTGTCATTTCAAATTTATTACACAGAGTGAGTCGTGGACTTAAAATCCATTTCACGTGGCTTATTACTTCAATCCTCTAATTTATGGGTTTCAGCTGAAATTGTAGTGAGAAAATGCATTTTCTTTGCCCCAATCCATAGGACCATGGCTTTGCTCATTCCCCCTAACCTTCCCCGCCTGCTTTTAGCCCCTGCCTCTCTTGGATTTGCACACTCAACCATCACCCTTCAGGTTCCATCATTCAAAGAGATGCAGGTCTGAAATGGAAGTCAATGAGGCTGATGTAGATGGACTAAGCTTTACCGGCTCTTAGCTCATCTTGTCAGAAGACATCTCCGTTATCACCCGTTGAGCAGTCTTGCCCTAGGGAAGAAAAAGCTGTCAAAAACTCCCATGTTTAATATGCACATCTCTGGCTTCATGGAGCCAGAGCCAGCCTTCATGTGAAGGGGGCAGATTACATACAGATGAGGTAAGACTAAGCAAGGAACACTTCACACAAAGAATAAGAACTTGGATGCGAGATTTTTTTCCTTCCACAATGAAAATTAGTCCCTGCTCCCATACACCAGCCATTCTCATCCTCAGGATGAATGATACTGTGTGGACTGATAAACTGCAGAGTCAAATTGAAAATCACTGATTGAGTCACCACAGTGCTCAGGGCTAGACTTGGTTGGTCTCTGACTGCCACAGGAAGGTAGAAAGCACAACTGCTGTCTTCCTTCCTTTCAGTGTGAAATAAGATGTGCACCCATAGCAATACCCTTCCTTCCTGACCTTACATTTCAGTCATCATAGGGGGCTGAAAGAGCTTACCATATGCAAGGTAGTAAAAGACAACTTCTTCCTTTGCCCCATGCTATTCAATTCTTAGTCTCCATTGTGCATGGACAAGGGCTTGTCATTGACACTCACATACTCACCTCTTAGTTTCACCCCTCCCCAGGGCTCTTACCTGCCTGTCCCTACTCCCCTATTCAGCGCAGATCTTTTGGTTGCCTCTAGAATGGTTCTTTCTCATTCTTTTCTGGGTCCCTTGCAGATCATGCTCCCCTGATGAATATGGGAAAACCATGCATTTGTATTCTCTACACAAATCTATGTCATGTGTGATATGGCAGGAGATTCAAACCAGGCCAAAGGGACCGGAGATGTCTGCTAAGGGATTTTGGGAACATTATACCTTTTGATGTAGTTGTGTGGGAAGCTATAAATCCCTTCTCTGGAGACAATCTCCTCACCTTGCCATATCAGAGCCCAGTGGGTGACCTTGCTCCATGAAGAACATGGCAGATGGAAGCATAGCAGCCCCTGAGTCCTGGGAAGCCAGACACCAAGAGCATTGTGTATTTTCATAGAAGGAGAGGCTGTTTAGCAATGTGGCCAAGTAGTCTTGTGATGCTTCCAAGACTCACCCCTTAACTCTGAGATAGACTTGTGTCTCACGGTCTTCAGTCTTCGCATTAGATTAACTCTGTCACAGAGGTTGAGTGGTGAAGAGGTGAAAGCTCTGTGAGCTAGACATATTTAAATTTGCCCTGAAATTTATGCTCTTTGGTACAAGAACTCTACTTTAAAAACAGACCTCTTTTCTTTATGTATCTCTGGATATGTATGTGTACATATGAATGCAGTACTTGAGGATGCCAAAAGAGGGCACACGACACCCTGGGCTTCAGATACCAGGTGGTTGTGAGCCCCACCATTAGTGCTGAGAACGGACTATCCTCTGCAAAAGCAGCAAGCATTCTTAACCACTGAGCTGTTTCTTCAGTCCCAAGAACTCCACTTTTTATTTTCTCAGGTGAATCCCTGGCTTGATTTAAGCAGTGTAGACATACTTTGACTATGATGGGGTTACATTCCCAAAACCCACCATAAGTCAAAAATGTGAGTCAGAAATGTATTTAATATACCTAACATACTGAACATCCTTCAATCACTCCCTCCCAAATGTAAAGTTTTGATTCTTTATCTTTATGATTGCAAGGCTGATTGAGACCCATGGCTTTCTGCTATAATTTAACATTGTGAAGAAGGATTGGTCACTATCCAGGAAAATATCTTTCTGTGGTTTCAATCAAGGACCCCCCATAAAGCTCATGTATTTCAGGCTTGGTTGGTGGCCTGTGGAGCTACTGAGGGAGAGTATGGGACATTTAAGAGGTGACGGCCAGTAGGAGGAAGATTGGTCACTAGAGGCATGCCTGTTAAGGCCTGTTAAGGGATATTGGACTCTAGCTCTTTCTCTCTCTCTCTCTCTCTCTCTCTCTCTCTCTCTCTCTCTCTCTCTCTGCCCCCTCTCCCTGGCAGCCATAAGGTACAGTGAGCAGCTTTCCTCTGTCTGTTCCTCTCATGTGTCACCATGACTTTCTTTCTCATCACAGGCCTGGAATTAACGGCACCCAGCTGCTAAGGCACAAATCATTTGAAACTGTGAGTCCAAATAGAGTTTTCTTCTTTTGAGCTAATTTTCTTAGGTATTTTGTCACAGCTATGGAACACTTACTAACACAAATCCAAATGTAAAATTCCTACTGAACGTTTATAACTGTTGCCACAGAGTTAAGTAACACAAGTTAGAGACCATTGCACAGAATTCCAGAACTCTTTACATTGCTGTGACATATGACAAAGACTATAAAGAAACATTGGAAACAAAACTTGTTATAAATAACACGGTAAACCAATAAAACTGTGGATTGTTTTAAATCATGAACACATGCAGACATCCTAGATCAATTAATTGTTTGCCTAGATAAACAATGAACATGTATTTCTTAAAGCTAACAGAAATCCAAGAAAAAGGGCTCCTGAGAATTCTACATTAAAATATCTTTATCTGAGAAAGTAGAAACTTTAAAAAAGTTCTGCACAGTGATTTCATGAAAATGAATGACCACATTATGTTCAATTTCTTCTTTATACCCTGTAAACAATCATCATATAATTTATAGACTGACCTGTTTATATGTTAAGCAGTGGGTAGGTCTTGAGCACTGGCAGTCTCTTGCTATTTACTATACACAGCAACCTTTACTGTGACCAGAAAACATTTTTCCTTTTGGTTCTAGGTGCCCCATCTGGGGCATGTGAATTTAGCTTTTCTATATTTAAATCAAACTTCTCATAATTCTTGCTCACAAGCACTTGGGCCACAGATGCTCTTGTAGGCTAAAATTATTTAAAATTATTTCTTGCTAAAAATTTCAAGCAGACCACATCTTGGAGACTATTAGTAGAAACAAATTAGTGGTATCAAAATATCTTTTTTTCCTGATTATAAATAGTCAGAATTTAGGGAGCCTTAAAAAATGTATAGAACGAAGTAATTCTTGTTACTCTGCTACCCAGGGGTGACTGCTCTTGACAGTGCGTTTCCCTTGATTTCCATATTTTCTGCAGTGAACATATCTGAACTGTATGTATTAATATATGTGTCCACCTACACCTGCCTATTTATGGTGTGTGAGGGCAAGAGAGGGAGCCTAAGTTTTTCTCAAGCAATAAATTTTACATTGATGAATGCTTCCCCAAATTACAGAAACGTCATTTGTTTAGCAGGTCCTTAATTATTTGTCTTATCTATTTTCCTAATATTAGGAGCATAGGATGTCACTGGATCTGCTCAATACTATAAAATTGTTATTGCATTAACAACCTATTTATAACACTTTTCCTATGTGTTAGTATGTTTAAAATTATAAACTTCCTATATTAAAAAACAAACACCTGGATCTGGAGGATGGTTCAGTGGGTAAGAGTATTGGCTGTACAAGTCCAGGACTGGAGCGTGGATCATAGCACCCACGTTAAAAGCTGGGTGTGACTGATGAAGGCCCTAAGCCCCAGGGGGACTTGCAGCTGCCAGCTCACCTCCAGGTTCAGGGGAGACCCTGTCTCACGGTGGAATGGTAGAGCAGGGCACGTCATGTCTTCCTCTGGCTTCCAGACTCACATATGTGCACATAGACCCCCAGTCCCCGACAAACGAACGCTCGTGATACTAAGATGTCACCAAGGTTTTATCTAATTCTAGAGCAGCAAGACCTCACAAATCTGACAGTTTTTCCTTAATGATGATCAAATCTAGCCTTCCTAGCTTAGAGATGAATTGGTGCATGCAAAGCCAATTTCTTATTCTTGTGTTTGTAGTGATAACCTGAAAGCTTCTCCCTCAAACCCAAAACACAGATTTCAGTAGAAGTGGTTAGGAGATCCTCTGCTTTATGGAATTAAAAGGCATCTAGAGACACTCATAAATTAAGACGCTTCTTCAATCTCCAAGGGGCTTTCTTATGTTTAACATTCATTCTCAAGGCTGTCTAAGTCTCTTTTACCGTAGCTCAGTTCTGGTTTATGGGAACATTGAAACAGGAACAGAACAGGCAAGGAAATCCAGTCTGTAGTCTTCCCGTCAGAGGTGAGATGGAGAAATGCAAACAAGGAATCATGTGTTATTCAGTCTCTCTAGACAATGTGGTGGTGTGTATGTTTATTTAATGCTGCATGAAGAATTCCTTAAGGATATTAAAAAGCAGTGAAATTTGCTTAAGATAAGTGAGTTTTTTTAGAGCTTCTACTACTTTGTTTGAAATAAAATGGTAATAAAATTTTACTTAAAATTTTCTTTAAAAAAACATAGAGCAGTAGAGATTATTTGCTGGGCTAGTCATTGTGACTTTACAGCTGGATGAAATCATTGATTGTTTTTTCTTTGTGTGTTTGTTTGTTTACCTTAGCAGCTTGTATCCTCTAGATCTATTGAGAGCTAGTCTTCAGGGAGGAGGCTTCCAACTCAGTTCCAGCTATTGCTCTAAGTCCTGTCTCCAAATTGTATCCTGTCTTCAGCAATAGGGTCTTACCTTCAAGTTCTGGGAGGCAATCAAGGGCAGTGGAAATAGCCTGTGTTATTTTGGGAGTCCCTTGGACTGCCCAGACCAACAGCTTGAAGGGAGATTTCCCTTTCCAGCACTGTAATTTTTGTTTTATAGTCTTTATCTATACATGCACTCATATTTTATATAGAATTGTACTTTTCAGTAGGCTTTAGAACTAATATATTTCCCTTTGGTTTTTTACATAACCTAAGCATTATTTATCTGTCCTCTCTCTACCCCAATATAACCCTCCCTGATCCCTTCCCAGTTAAAATAGTCTCCGTTTTCCCATTTCCTCCTTGATAACACCTGTCTCCTACCCCCCTCCCCCCAGCCTTTTCTTCCCCTTTACTCCCATGGTTCTGTTCCTTTTTCCTGGCTCCTACAGTTACATCAGGATGTATACTCACATCTAAGGATTTGCCTGTCCATGCACACCTTCTGAGGTCATCAGATACCAGCTATATTGCTTGCTGGTTCATCGTTATGGTGATGGTTGGTACACGGCAACACCACATACACTCTTGACCCACAAGTCATCATTAATATATCAAACCGTTTTTTGTTTTTTTTTTTTTCTCTTTGCACTCAAGAGCATGTACCTAGCAGTACATTTCAAATCAATCAGTCCTGTCAGAGTCGATAAAATCTGATCATCTGAGCATTAGGTTTCAGTCATCCACCATCTTTCTGTCAGGGAACAGAAGGCTAAAGATTTCAATACAAGACAGACTTCAGAATCTAGAGAAATGCCTTGGGAGTGATTTTCTGTCATCTCTAATGTTCTGAGCAACAGTTCCCTCAGGTAATAACAATTGTTGATCGGATCTCTGTATTTTCATACATCCTTTTGCAGTCTACAATTGCACAAAAAGGCTTAGGCATTGGGTCAAGAAAAATCTCATCATTTGTCAACAATGGTAATTATAAGTGACAGTGTGAATGTTGTTTGGTGGACGTTTCTGTGATGAAGAAAATGTCCTGTGTTGTCGAACATAAGCCCACTGAGCAACACTGAAAAAGTAATAATTAATAAGCAAAGATCTGAACTAATTTTGTTTAATTGTGAGGAGTGTAACCTACATATCAAAGGTATTTATAGTTCTGGACAGAGAAATTCTGCAGTGTGAAGGAATGACTTATAAAATGAACAGAATCTGAACTAATGGCTTTTAACCTTGCAACCAAAAATCTAGTCACTGAACAGTGTGCCCAGGTGACCTGGGCACCTGACCTTATTCTTAGGAACCTCAATCTGTTTGTCCACCCAAAGGAAATGAATGAACGTGGGTATGCTTGAGAATTAACATACACTAAAAGTCATTGTATTCTTGGTCTTCATTTAAGGCCACGTGATTTTTAAAAAAGAATTATTCTTTCTGCTAAAAATAATTCTAGACATTGTGAAAAATGGCTCTGAACTTAGTTTTTATGAGAAGCTAACTCTGAATTATCAGGTGACTAATATGACGTTAGACTAGAACTTCTGTGTTCTGTACCTACATGATGATTTTGAAGTCCACAGGTACTGAGGAACAAACACATCTTTCTCCCTCACAGCAATGAGATTATGAAAATTCTCACTGTAAGACTTCTCATAAATTCCCAATTCTTCATTAATTAACAGTGTGAAGACATATAAGGCAATCCACAAGGAATGACTTCTCCTGACTATTGATTTGTGTATGGACTTCTGCCATCCTATAAATGGAAAATTGAAGGATTGTTTTGTCCATATTGTTCTTGCAGCCTGTTCTTAAACTTCAGGATGAGACATTTCGTTACCATCTAGCCAAAGTAGATTCCTGCAAAGCTTGGATATGATATCACTAGACCACAGGATGAGAAAATGGAAGAGGTCTGGATGCGTTGAGAGTGTGGGTGAATTCATCGGAACCTGACGCTGTCTGACGTGGTTGGAGATTCTGGCAGGGCTCTACCACCATTGTAAACACAAGTCTGGTGTTTTAAAACAAAACCTGCTTTTGTCTATGATCTTAGAGAAGGCTGGAACAGCCAGGAGTCTGAATGTGATGCTGTTCAGCTAGATTCTTTGCTTAGAATTTCTAAGGTTAAGATTCTTTGTGACTGCAGGACTGTGGCTCCCATTTTCTTGCTGACTGTCACCTGAAAGCAGCTCTTAATGCTCCGAGAACTTCCTATGGTCCTGAAATGTGGTCCTTATACTCAGAGCCAATCAGGAATGGGGTGTAAGATCCTCACACTCAGAGTCTCTAGCCTGCCCTTCCAGTCCAGCTCTCAGAACCTACCAGTTCTCTGCATTTAAGGAGACTTGAGGTCCACCCAGACAACTCAGAACAATACCTTTTTTTTTTTTTTTAATTAGAGATCTTTAAACATTGTTGCAAATTGGATTTTTGTGTATTTCTTACAGAATATCTCAATCATTCTTAATCACCTTTACTCCCTTCTACAGATACCATCCCACAGGATCCCCCCACCCCCCCGAATTTATGCACTTTGTCATTTGTGTTAATGTCTATTGTGTCAAGTTAGTGTCCCTGGACATTCCTCAGTGCAAGTTCATGCACTGAGGTCTAGTCAGCCTATCCAGAGTCCCTTGCTTTAAGATCAGTTCTTCCTCACCCAACAATAATCAGCTACTAATATTTCTTCAGCAAAGATTGGGTTCTGCTGCCCATTTCCCCGGGCCCATGCTGGGTTTCTGAGTGCTTGAGTTTGCATGGGTCTTGAGCATGCTGAGACCATTGCTATACATTCAAATGAGCAGGGCCCCAGGAGCTTGTAGGATTCTGTTTCCAGATGGTCATCCACCTCCACCCTGGCTCATACAGTCTTTCTGCCCCCATTTTCCCACAATGGTCCCTGAGCCCTGGGAGAGTGAAGCTTGGTCTAGGAGTCCTGTTCAGGGACCCACACTCTGCAGACTCCTAATCTCTACAGTTTGGTCATTTGTGACCTTTTGTGTTCCTGGCCCTCTGATGGTGTTTGGTGGGGACATAGTATTTAGGTTTTCCATATCATTATTTTTTTGTTGTGATTTTGTTTTCTGTAATTCTGGTATGAATCTCAGGTCTTCCCTTGTTGAGTTGAAGGCAGATTTTGTTTGTATTCTGGAGTGCCTTTGTTGTTTCCTTATCAGGTATGAAAAGCTGGTTGGTCTCGGCCTCAGGTTCTCTCTTTTGATTTTATACTGAGGGACCATATGACTCTACTCCATCTACTCAGGAGTGTTTACAGGTACCAATCAGACACTCTCTGGCTTCCTTCTAAGGTCTGGACCCCTACTAGCTAGCAGCAAAGAACAATTTTGGAATCTTACTAGGTAGAGGCTGGATTCAAGCACTCTCAGGAAATCTATAAAGGTCAGGGACCCTACTAAAGGGCAGAGACTTCTAGTCCTGCAGCACTGGGAGGGGCTTCTGATGTTTCCAGGGTAGCAGCATGGGCGTGGAGTAATTTGGAAAGCCCTCCACCATGCAGAGGCCAGATTCAGCCACCCTCAGGCAGGCTGGAAATGTCTGGACCCAGAATGATAGCTTTTTCACACTCCTAACCTTAAGGCTATTAAATATGTCTGTAAAGTCTCTTTGCCATATGTTATGACACACAGTGTCCAAGGATCAAGGGGTGGACAGCTATACCTACAGGGCATATATTATTTTACTTATCACAGTGTTTATCAGCTCAACAGTTTATTTGCAGTCTAAGAACTACCCCCCCCCCCTTCTTTGCACTTAGATTTCTGGAACACTGAAAGAGAAGAACAATTTTATTCCTTTCTATAAATTTATCCTCTTATGCATCCCCAATCAAAGATAACTTGGACAATTGTAATTATATCCAGCAACTTGGGGAGAGGGGAGCAAATCACCATTTTTATGCAATAATGAATATTGTAAGGCAAGGGAATTTGCACCTTTAAGTCATTAACTAAGAATGCCAGGAGATAGAAAAGTGATTGTTTTATTGTAGCCTTTATTATTGCAGTTTTTAATTGAAAAAAAAAAAATAGTAGAACAAAGTTAGGATCCCTCCCCCCAACTTTATTGTAAGAAAGAACACCTAAGTGTTAATTGCCTGTAGGCCTGGGACACAGGAGCTGTTTGTAGTTCATTTTCATGTGAACACCCTTATCTTAGAAATTAGCAGTGAAGTCAGTGTAAATAATAAAAGCCTTGTTTAATGCACCAGTAATTCTGAACCCTGGTGAAATACTGGCTCAGTTTAAAGCTTGCTTTGTCCTAGCTCATAGCTTCTAGTTTTCTACTATGCTTTATTCTTAATGTTATTTATTTATTATTTTCAATTTCTGTATATGAGTGTTGTGCTCACATGCATGCAAGTGTACCTGTGTCATGTAGTGTTTCTGGAGGCCAGAAGAGGGCATCAGAGGCCTGGAACTGAAGTTACAGAGGGTTGTTAGCTGCCTTGTGAGTACTGGGAATCAAACCTGGGTTCTCTGCAAGAATAGCCAGTGCTGTGAACTACTGAGCTGCCTCTCCAACACTTCCACTGGTTAACTTACTGTGTGTGTGCACATGTGGGGGTGCTTCTGCGTGCCACTGCGCTCGTGTAGAGGTCAGAGGACAACTGTGGAGTTCATTCTCTCCTTCCATCTTTATGTGTGTTCTGGGGCTTGAACTTAGGTTGCCATGCTTGTGCAACAAGCGCCTTTACAGCAGAGCCATGTCCCAGCCCTTTTCTACTTCCTGATCACGTGTATTCTTCTGGAATATTGTGTCTACTTCATCCAGCTCTGCAGGTTCATTAGAAAGTTTTAAATAGTACATGATGGAAATTAAAATATTTTCACTTTTAAGTACATTTGTGGTTCATATTTTCAACTTGTTACTTTATTTTAAAATAAAAGTATTTGTGTTTTCTCTGATCAAGTTTGACTTTTGTATGATTATATCATCTTGATGTTTAATTTTCTTCATTTGAATGATTTGAGTTTGTCTTGACTTCCTTTTCTGCATATTCTGTAGTAAAATCAATTTATTTAATATTTCTTGTTTTCAATAAATTATGAGTGTATTGCCTGCATTATGTATGAGTGCACCTATGTCATGCAGTGCTCATGGAGGTCAGAAGAGGGCATTAGATTCCCCTCGATCTGGAATTAACAGATGGTTGGTAGCAGCCATGTTGGTGCTGGGAATCAAACCTGGGTCCTCTGCAAGAACAGCCATTGCTCTTAACCCCTGAGCCACCTCTCCAGCCCCAATTTTGAGTGTTTTTATACCTGATTTAAACTTTATAAACTCTCCTTGAAAGCAGCATTGCCTGGATCCCATCAGCTGTGAGGTCCAGTACTATTGGTTTCACTTGTATAGTCTGCAGTTTTCATTTTTTCCCTTAGCCCTATGGAAAACTCCCCACGACTCTGGAGATGGACAGGGAGGAGCTTTTTGTTGACTTTCTGAATTATTGAATGTGAATGTGAATATTTTGGTATGAGCATCATGGCATAGAAATTGTTGAAGGGTCCCTCATACCTAGAGCAGCCTTCATAAATTGTTCTATATGTGTGAAGGGAATGTATATTTCTGGTGTTTAGAGGGATAAGCCTGTGGTATGCCTGTTTGTTAGGGTGTTCAGACACTCCACATGTATTTTTTACTTGGTCTGCCAGTGCACAAGCAACGAGCTCCCTAAAATGCTTTCTTCCCTCCATGTGAAATTTTTGTGTGCCTTTGGTGCTATTTTGCTAGATTTTACGTTATCATGTGTCTATATTTTTTTCTTGTTAGCATTTGACTGGTTTTCATTTTTCCAGTTCTCTTCCTGTTCCTTTTATTTCAGCTGTATGTATGTATTTTGAACCTACATTTTAAACATTATTGTTTTACTGTTATTTTAATTTTATGTGTGTGTGTATTGTCTGTATGTATGTAAGTACACCACATGCATGTGACACTTGTGAAGGTCAGAAGAGTGGGATGAGTCCCCTGGAAATGGGGTTATAGACAGTTGTTAGTTACCATGTAGGTGTTGGGAACCCGGGTTCTCTGAAAGGGCAGCCAGTGCTCTTAACTGTCTCTCCAGCCCCTGAATCTACATTTGCGACTGATCCTGTCTGGTCTCTTCTCTGCCCTTTAACAGGATTTTCACATTTGTAAGATCTTTAAGCTCACTGATAGCTGTTTCTTCATGGTTTCTGTTTACCTCACTTTTGTATTGTTTCTTTTTTCCTTCTTGCTTTCCGTTGGCTGAGATCTCTTGAGTCCATCTTTTCTTTTACTGGTTTAAAACTACCCTTTCAATTCTTATTGCTCCCTTTGTGTTTTAAGCACATGTTATTCAACTTAAAACTTCCATAAAATTGGGTGTCATCGAAGTACTTTCTTGTTCTCTGGAAGAATAGAACGCGGAAGCATTTTTGATTCTGGGTTTTGATGCCAGCGCTTCGCACTCACCCTGTTCCTACCCGCAGCCGAACCCAGGGTATATCCTGGAATCTTAATTTCAGTTCACTCTAGTGGCTTTTGCTTATTATTGGTATTTTTTCTGATGCCATCAGTAGCTTTTTGCTGCTCGTGCATTCCTTGCTGTTAAACTCCTTAGGTAAATCTGTCCTGTGGAGCTTATTTTCCTTTTTGATAAAATATTTCCTTAGAAGTTTGCTTCTGTGAAACCTGTAGGCAGCAGAGTCTCTGCATTTCACTAAGTGCCTTGATTTTACTTTCTCTAGTCAGTATCACTTTTACTGCTGAAGTTTTATTGTGCATTGAATTGAAGTTTTAATGATTTTCTCTCTGGATTTAGAAATATTTTCATTTCTTTCCTTCTTGCTGTGCTATGGAGAAGGAGCCTCAAGCCATCGTACTCTTACTTCTGAAGTGAATCTTTCTTGTCCCCTGGTAGATTTCATCATTTTCTCTGCCATTATGTCTGTGCTTGTGGTATTCTGAGTAGGCTTTACAACTTTTTTCTTGCTTGGTACTTCTCACTGCCAATTTAAAGGTTTGTGTTACTTTTTACTCTAAGTTCTAGGAAATTCTCAGCCATATGTATTTTTTAAACACTGCCTCTCTTCTGTTCCTTCTGTTACTTGCTTCTCCAAGTAACATCAGAGGAAAATACTTCTGGATGTTTATTATAAATACTTAGGATTTTCATTATGGCTTTTCATCTTGTGCTCCATTAAAAATGATCCTTAGGCTGGGTATGTTGGCACACATCTTTAATCTCAGCACTAGAGAGGCAGAGACGGGCAGATCTCTGTGAGAGTGAAGCCAGCCTGGTCTACCTAGCCAGTTTCAAGCTAGCTGAGGCTAAGGCTATTGGGAGACTCTGTTTTAAAAAGACCCACCCTCCCAAAAATCCTTTGGTCCAGTCTTCCCAATGACTGATTCACTTTTCAGCTGTTGGGGCTATTTACTGACACTTTGTTTTGGCGATTTGGACTTGTGCATGGCGATGTGAGGCTTTGTTTTGGCGATTTGGACTTGCACGAGGCGATGTGAGGCTCATGGTACTTTAACACCATTGCTACAGCAAATTTTAATTTTTAATTGTATGTATTTCCATGATATAATGCAAACCCATGACTGTGTTATCAAAGGCAATGTCTTAAACATGCACATTAACATATGTGTGCCCATGTTTCTCTAATTATTTTGTGTTTGTTTCTCCAGTCTGTCTTAAAATTTGCATTTAATTTGTTCTTTCAGAACATTATATAGAGATATATGCCTAAAATAAATGATTTACTCTTAACAAATTTTTATATTAAAAAGACATCACTTTATTTCAACCAGCAGACATATGCTGTATGGTTTGGGGGTGTGTTGGGCTTAGAGCAGGTGTGACTGGAGGAGGAAGTGAAGATTGGGTGGCTGGACAGGAAAGGGAGGGTCAGATGTGCTTCTGGAAAAGCTGGAGGAGCACTCATGGCAGACTATAGCTGAGTCACTGAGAAGATGTAAAAATTCTTGGAAGTCTAGCTGCCTGTCACTTGTGGGGGTCTGGGTATTGAGCAAGGCAAGCAACCCCCGATACCCTAAGGGACCACAGGTGTCTGGCCTGCTCTGCCTGATGTGATAACCTGGCCCCAGAAAATCACTGTAGATACGAATCTTCTTTTCCCCCACCCCAGGCCAGAACGAGGTTTTGGGTTTTGTTTCCTCGTTCTTGAACTTCCACGTCAGCCCTACAACCTTCCCGCCTTTACCCCAAAACCCCCACCTTTAACTTTCCCGCCTTCTGTAACGGTCAGAAGGGCCTCCCTATATAAACCCCTGCCTTGGTTTTGATAACCGAACTACCCACTGAGGTAGTATTCCAGGAGCTCCTCGCACCACACTCAGAGCCACCTGAGGCCCTGTTCAATCGTCCTCCATTCTCTGGCATGGCTGGAGCACAACAGCCGTGCTGGAGATGGAGACCCACCCACAGTCTCTCTTCTGGTCCAGATTCTTGATCACATGATTGAGGACACCAGGGACCTTCCGGTTTTAGTGAAGGTAGCCAGCTCTGTCTTCACGAAGGCGAGGAACTGAGTTCCGGGGAGTGTGTATTTGTTTCCCCTATGCTTCTGGAAAATAGCAGTCAGGGACTCAGTGTAGTATTCAGTCTCTGAGGGCTGGACATTTCTGCCCAGTTGGAGAGGAGAGAAGCCAGTCTGTAACTGCAGCAGGGAGTGGCACAGAATCTACTTCTAGTAATTTTCATACTTTCCCTAGAGAGAATGTAATCTCTTGGTATTTTCTTTTATTTTTTTTTTCAAATTTTTGTTAACATTCTGGAATTTACCCACAGTGTTGATGTATGTGTAGGCTATTTGTTAGTTTCCCATTATTTGTTAATCTGTTTTCAGGTTAATGACATTCAGGTTGCTTTATCTAAAAATATTTAAACATTTAACTCAGAGCATACTCAGTAGAGAGGGGTTTAATTCAAGGTACCAGGGTTCTGAAAGGCTTGAGAGAGAAGGTCATGAAGTCAGTTGCCTTTGGAGGGACACTGAAGGAGCAGGAGGTGCAGGGAGTCATGGTCAGGGGTCTTCGGTGCTCGGAATAGAGAAGGGAGCTGCTTTCAGAATTGTCAGAACCTTCACCTCTGTTTTTCTGCTAATGCTTTCTGCTTGCTCACAGGTACCATTGATTTATTCTGTTTTTCTTTCTAAACTTGACACAAGTGCTTCCTAATGTATCACACATCCCATAATTCTGCCAAATAAGACTTGTGGAAAATACAGTTCTCACGTTGTTTCTCCACAGAGGAGTAAGAAGACGGAAAGAATCCTAAGTTGATCATCCACAATTTAGCATACTATGAGTAAGGACTTCTACAAGAAGTGGAGGTGCTAGACCACAGACAAGGGAGTGTTTAAACTGACAGGAAAAAGATTAATATTTTTTCCTGATTTATGTTTTACCAGAAAGACATGGTGTCCTATTGAACTGTGTTCTCGCTATCATTTTATTTTGCAGAACTCTTCAGTTCTGTAAGTCATGTGGATGTGGACTGTGTCTTAGTGTAGTCTTACTTTGCATTCCCCTAAGTACTGATGAGGTGGAAGGTCATTTTATATCTTTATTTCCCATGTATTTTCTTTTTTTAAAAGTCCCCATTTTTAAAAAATTATTATTTCCAGATGAGTTCTCACATATTTGATGTACTTATTTCCCATGCATTTTGTTTTCTTTAAAATGCTTATATTTTTGTTTTGTTTTGAGATTGGGAGGTCTCATTGTGTAGCCCAGGGTGGCCTGGAACTTACTCTATAGCTTAGACTGTCCTTGAACACATAGTATTCCTCTTCCTTCGACCTCCTAGGTGCTGAGGTTACAGACATGAGCCACCAGACCCAGCTTGTCCAATTATATTTTGTCTTAAAAAAAACTTTCATTGTGTTTGTTCTTTATCTCATTCATTTAAATTTTATTTATTTATTTATTTTTATTTTATGTGTATGACTGTTTTGCCTGTATGTGTGTAAATGCATCTGTGTCATTCAGTGCCTGCAGAAGCCAGAGAGAGCATTGGATCCTCTAAAACGAGCTATAGATGGTGGTTAGCCACCCTGTGGGTGCTGGAAACCAAACCAGGGTCCTCTGCTAGAGCAGTCAGTGCTCTCAACCACTGAGACATCTCTTCAGCCTCTTGTCATTAATTTTAAGAACTCTTTTAAAATGTTAATTGCTGACGTAGGAATATTGACTCCAAAAGCTGAAGGAGTAGCTTGTATTTGACTGAGATTCCCACTAATAATTCATTTTTACACAATGGAAAAAAGCAGACAGAAATTTTTCAAAACCTCTACAAATTGTGATAAAACCTTTGGAAAGTTAGAAAACAAATGTAAATTGGGTAATATGCATCATTTGAAGGTAACTATCTGCCCTAGGTGAGGCCCTTACTCATGTGGTGTTCAAGTTTCTATTGCTGTGGGAAAAATATTGACCAAAACCAACTTTGGAGGAAAGGTTTTTTTTTTTTTTTTTTTTAAATATTTATATTTTTACAAACATAGCCCATCACCACAGGAAGCCCAGGCAGGAACTCAGGAACAGAAACCTGTAGCACAGACCATGGAGGAACGCTCTTTACTGGTTTGCTGCCCTGGCCTGTGCTCACACTGCTTCTTAAACAACACAGGACCACCCGCCCAGGGGTGGCACCACCCACAGTGGCTGCGCCCTCCCATGTCACACAACAATCAAGAAAATGCCCCACAGACGTGGCCTCAGGCCACTCCAATGGAGACAATTCCCCACTTGAGATTCCCTCTACCCAGGTCAAATTGTCAAGTTGACACCTAAAGCTGTACAGCACATGAGGGTTTTCTTTCCAACTCTCCCCCATTCATACCAGACAGCAGTGCTAGAACTCAAGAAGAAATAAGCGATCTCACTAGGACAAGAAGTCCAAGTTCTGAGTTAGGTTTTGCCCAAGTGACTAGAAACTGAGAGAGTAAACCCAGAGTGGAAGGAGTCACAGTGAGGGAAGAGCTCAAATATGCGTACAGACTTAACTTATAGCAAATTCTTGGCAGAGTCCTGCACTGCACATGCATGGAATAAGATTAAAATTAGCTCAGGCATCAATGACAGCTGAAGGCTGAAAGGGATGAGCACAGATTTCCACAGCTGGATGGAGCTGGCAGATATAATTTGGAGTTTAAAATCACTCCAGGGTACGTGTGCTTTTGTATGACTGGCCTTTATATGGAAACCTCAAGGGCCATGAATCAGGTCTAAGGGTACCGTCACAGAACTAAGAGATACAAAAGAAACTGAAACAGACCAGCGAGCCAAGCCAGACACCAAGTCTGGGCAAGAGTAAAACTGTCTAGTAATGACCTCACTTCTAGACAGGAGAAAAAAAATCAGCAGTTTTCCAGAGAAAGAGAAATATTCAGAAAATCCAGAATTTTTAATATATTTACCCAATATACAACAGTAATTATTGAGACACATACAGAGAGAGAGAGAGAGAGAGAGAGAGAGAGAGAGAATTCCATCGAAAAGGAAATAATGTTAGAAGCCACAGACAAGTGCTGTAAAATAATCATGATGAGTATTTAAAAACTATATTTGAAGATGAGCAGGCGACTTGTGCCTGTAATCCTGCACTCATGAAGATGAGGCAGGAGGTTTGCTATGAGTTAGGGTCAGTCTGATCTATATAGTGAGTCCTAGGCCGGTTGTGGCTACAGGGTCTCAAATAAAACAGAAGAAAACAGAATAGACATAAAACCCAAAACAGGAGAACAGAGGCATAGTAAGAAAGATTTTCATTACAGGGGCAGAATCACAAAGAACTGAAAGTTCGGAATTTTGAAGTCGAAACTGGATAAACGGAAATATCCAAAGTGCAGATTAGAAATTTTAAAAAGTTGGAAGCAGTTTTATAACTTGTGGGCGGCGGGGGGCAAGAAATCTAGAGTCAGTGGGATCCCAAGGAAAGAAGATTCTGAAAGGTATTGGCTGAAAATGTTTCTTTCTTGAATGCAGTTCACCCAAACACAAACCTCAGCAAAGCCCAAGCAGGATAGAGGGTGAGGAAAACCGCTTTTAGACACTTGATAATTGCTCCCTATTGAAATTAGAACATAATGTAAATAAAAAGCAGTAAAATCTTCCAGAGGTAAACCAAGAGAGCTCGTTCCTTTTAAAAACAGTTTTAGTCTTTTGTTACCATCTTTAAAACTCACTCTCTGTGGATGATATTAGCTGTCTATCTGGGGGATAGGCTGTGAATATTTTCTTTTAGATTGTTAGTTGAGTTTTGACTTTACTTATGGTATCATTCTCTTTTAGAATAAAATATTCACATTAAATTATTAAATTTTCTTTTTTTGAGTTTTCTTTTCTTTCTGTTAACTTTTTCTTTCCCGTTTTTCTGTTTCTCTCTTTTGGTGCTGTGTGCTTTTTCTAGGAAGATATAAACCATTGTCTGTCGACCCCAGACTGGGCACTGATGAAAGACCAAAGAAATTATTCCATTTGATTCTGTAATAGTGAACTGGTGAAGATGTTGGGGTCGCTACTGGAAGCATGGGTGAGGGGTCACTTCCAGGAGAATGGACAGCTCAAAGACAGGTGCATCTCCTAAAAGGACACGGCAGAATGCGGTAACTCATGAACTGCATGATTGGATCTCCTGCATGAATTACAGGAAACTCATGCAATCAGGAAGACTCTTTTCCCAAGCAGTTTTTACTGCTTAATAACTATTGGATAGAGGCCTGTGAATCTTGTAAGTTTCAGGAACTTCCTGAAAGCTATGTATTTTCTTTACTCCTGTGCCTTAATGAGCCTCCATCTAGAATGGAATCTATCAATACAAAAGTAACTACAATGTACATTATCAGTGGAACTCATTACCTAGAATCCAGGTTGACCTTGAATTCTGGCCTCCCAGCCATTAGGCGTAACCTCCTTAAATACAAAATTACAGTTGTAAGGCACAGTGCTGGTTGATTTTGAATTTTGAGTCATTGTTTAAAAGACTTTTTTCACATACAAAAATTGAATGGGAATGTATTCCTAATGCTTTATCAGCATTTTTAATATTTAGACCCATAATTCAATTAGATTTGGTGTCATTTTGTTTTTTTGTTGAAGTGACTGCATTTGCCTAAGAACTATTTCTAATCATCTCTTTCACCTAGAGTAATTAGGTGAGGGCTTGATCAGATAGATACTAAATTTCTATATTCATTCAGGCTTGCTCCAGACTTCCTGTTGTAGTTCACAGATTCATTTACCCATTAATATCTTAGCATTGTATGGTAACTGTGGTATATGCATGAAAAATGTCCCCCATAGGCTGAAATATTTGAACCCTTGGTTATCAGCAAGAGACTCTCTTTGGGAGGTCATGGAATTTTCAGGAGATGGAGTCTTGCTGGAGAAAGTGGGTTACTGGGAGGTGAGCTTTGAGGGTTCACAGCCCTGTCCCATTTCTAGTTCCCTGTCTCTGCCTCATGCTTGCTGTTGAAGGTGTGAGCTCTCAGTTTCCAGCTCCAGTGGCCTGCCTCCATGCCCCTGCCATGATGGACTCTTAGGTCTCTTAAGCCAAAATAAACTCTGTCTTCCTTAGTTGTTTTTGGTCGTGGAGTTTTATCACAGCAACAGAAAAGGAAGCAGTGTTGTATGGCTCTTTCTCCTGCAGTTCTTCCTTTCTGTCGCTTTCTTGCCTGTTTTATATGTTCTGTTTTTCCATAGATTATCTTAGAACAAATGCTGGGCTGCCACACTGACTTGGCTTTCAAGCATGGTTTTAAGTTGTCATATAGGTTTTGTACATTTCTTGTGAAATATAACACTAAGAAATACTTTATGGTGAGTGAAATTCTCCCAGTCATCCATTTTCTATCTTAGATACATGCATACTCACATTCACCACTGTTCCTAACAACCAAGTCCTAGAAATCAGCCTGAATGCCCGTTAATAGATGAATAGGTAAAAATGTCCAGTCTTCTTGCAAGGGAGCATTGTTTAGCTGTGAAGAAGGAAAGCATGCATGTTTAAGAAAATGGATGGACAGGGGATCATCATATTAAACAAAGTTAGCCAGACTCACAATGACAAGCACCAATCAGAACAGGCTGACATGACTTAGATTCTGTGAGATTGGTGTGTTATTGAAGGAAAGACAATGACTGGAGGGGATGTGAAGATTTCCAGGGCGCTCTTTTACCTCAGACTTGCGTGGGGGGAGCTTGTTTTATTTCAGTGTCAAAGGTTGGCCCTTTTTGTTTTGGGGAGTCAGAATGCTATCGCCCAGCACAGTGACCCTCACAGAACCATTCAGGTTAGAGCACTTGACTCCAAAGCATTGCCCTTAAGCCTTGAACCTGGTTATATTTACCTTGCGAGGTTTTGGATTTTCTTGCAGTCCACGTCTTCCTTCCCACGTTGTGCTTCCTCTGTGGATTTTCTTGCAGTCCATGTCTTCCTTCCCATGTTGTGCTTCCTCTGTGGTAGGAATCAATCCCGTGCGTGTTTTACCATCGTGTTTGGAAAGACGTCACTTGGCGAGTTTCACAGGTCTGCAGCTGGGGAAGGACTCTGTCTCCACACGAATCATCCCTCACGTCCACTCATGTCTGAACTTGATGAGATTTTGGTTTCAGACTTTGCATTTGATGTGGAATGAAGGTAGATATTTGGGTTGTTGGGATGGAACGAACATACTGTGCATATGAATGGGACATGCGCTCCATAAAATCAGGAGCAGAAAGTTTGGAGCCCAATGCAAGTATCTCTTGCAGTTCATATGTTGACTTTAAAAAGTTTTAATTTTGTTAAAATTTTTTTGATTTGTTTATTTTTATTTTATGTGTTTGAATGTTTTACCTTCATGTAAGAACACCCATGTAGTTAGTGCATTGCCTCTGGGGGACAGAAGAGGGCATCAGATCCCTGGAACTGGAGTCACTGATGGTTGTTAGTTGACATGTGGGTTCTGAGATTCAAACCCAGGTCTTCTGCAAGAAGTCAGTGCTCTTGACCATTGAGCCAGCTCTCCAGCCCTGTCATATGTTGAGCCTTAATACTCAGCTTGATGCTACTTGGTGTAAGGAAGTGATTCTGTAAGATTATAGGATGGGACCCCTATCTAACAGCATTAGTGTCTTTGTAAAAGGGGTACCAGAGAGCCCAAATCCATCCCCCTTCCCTTTCTTCTGCCTTCCTCAAGGTGTGCTGATTTGAAATGTCATGTGAGGACAAAAGCTGCCATCTGCAAGCCAGGACAGAAGTTTGCAGTAGTACCCACCAAGACGACTCAATCTAGAGTTTTCAGCATCTGGAACTGTAAGCATTTCTGTTGTTTAAGCTTCCCAGCTTGTGGCATTTTGTGATGGTAGCCTGAGCAGACTAGTACAGGCAACAAACACATTTATTTGTTGGAGATTTTAGTTACACAATTGTTTCATTATACTTTAGGAAGGAGATCTGGAGATCTGGATATGGATCATAATACAAGTGTCATTATTTTTAACTACATAATAACTACCATATTTAATAAATATGTCTGAGTCTAGTTGCCTTGATTCTTGATGTATTTGGATTGCTTTCCTCCTCTTTTAGGTCTGCCATTTACTTTCTTCTACAGTGTTTGGATTGAATGCTTGGATCATTTTTTCTTCCTGTGTTATTTTGTCCCTTTCGTATTTATAAACTCTTCTTATAAAGTTTTATTGATTATGTCTAAAATGTATACTGTATACACTTCTGTAGTAGATGTGTGGCTAATGGTATCTCTACCTTCATCCTAACCAGAGCGTGATTGTGTTCTTTCTCTGGTCTCATTCAAGATATTTCTTTGTCCATGACATTATGTAACTTTATTAATGTGTGCATTAGGGAATTAATTTTTTATTGTGTTTGGACAAGCTGTGCGTACTCGATGTGCAGATCAATGGTTTTATTTTTATCTTTTCTGAGAGATTAAATACTCTATTTCCCCCAATTTCTTCCTTCTGATGTCAAAGCTTCTTAAATTGTGAACTGTGATCCCAGATGAAGTCCTGTAATACAAGAGAGGATTATGAAAACTTTGGCGGTGGTAAGAGATAAATGAATGTACAACAATGAGAAATTAATTAAAAATCAACTGTGTAATAAATCCAAGTTTTCTGGCAGCACTCAGCTGTGTGGGACGGCATGTCACTGCAGCTTTCGTTGTGAACATAGAACCTGTGCATTTTATTTACGCTGTACTTGACACCAGACCACACCGTGCCAGAAAACACTGCTTGGAACACCTGATTCAGGTTTCAAACCATGCACGTGGTAGACTGCAGCAGTCTTCTGTACATACAAAGTTTCCCGCTCTTATAGAAAAATAAGGTTCAATTATGGAAACAAATACTTTTAAATATGTACATGCCAAAGAAGTGTTTTAAAACACATTCATGGTTTCCCATCGATGACTTCTATGTCTACTTTACATGTCTATATTGCTAGGCTTGCATAAAAAGTTCTTGGGCAAAAGAGATCACACATAGGAAAAGTTTTAGAAGACCTGCTTCCTGGGAATCTGCACATGGAATTATGCTAGTCCTCGTTCCCAGATCTAAAGCCCTGTAGCCTTTGATTTTCCTGTTCGCCTTAATTTTACTGTGCTATGGGTAACTCCTGAATACATCTTGTTTCTAGTTCTCTTTTTCTTGCATCAAACTAGTGTTCAACCCATCCATAGACGTTTTGACTTCTACAGATATATTTTCATTTCCAAAATTACCTTTCCTCTAAAATTTTCTCCTCTTCTCAGTTTTCTTTTGGCTGGTCTGGAACTTACTGTGTAGATCAGGCCAGCCTTGAACTCACAGAGATCCTTTGCCTCTGCCTCCTAAAGTGCTGGGACTAAAGGTGTGTGCCATCACGCCTGGGCCTCTGGATAATTCCTTAATGAATGCTTTGCTTTATTTTAATATTTTACTTTTAAAAACATTTCATATGGCTGTGACATATATCCAACAAATTAAACATCTGCAGTTTTTGTGAGTCTAAATATGTTATTTCTTATTTACTTACACTGATGTTAATAGCAGTAATTTTGCTAATTTTCTTGGGCGAGTTGATTACTTGATCTTAATCATGGCGAGTCATCCAGGACTAACATGCTTACGGAGTCTTATGTGACTCTCTTTCCTAAACCTCTGAGTTGGTCCATTTGCTTACCCCAAGTTAGTGTCTTACTGTACTTTTTTCTAGAAAATTCTGTTTGTCTATGTTTCTTTTCTTTTACAGTTCTTTTGATTGAATATTTTTTTGTTATGTTGTATTTAATTTTTATCTCTTACTCAAATCCACAAGCTCTCCTCTTTAATCCCTATTGGCTTTCAGTGGACGTTTCCATAATAAATAATGTAATAAAACATGTCAAACAATGCCTTTATCTATCACCAAAGTTGCACTTGAACGTTAAACACTTGTTCTGGCATTGCCTTCCTGGAGGGCTGCCTACCCTGTGTTCAAAGTTTTGTCCTCTAGGCTCCTCTGTGGCTCTTTGTCTTGGCTTAGCTCTTGCAGGTCCTGACCCAATTTTCTGTGTATTACTACTCTGATTCCACACTTCCTTTACCTTAGAGACTTTTCTGAGAAACTTTAACTCCCGTTTCCCAAGCGATATCTTTATTTCTCTGAGAGCTTCCCAGGAAAACTGTCCCACATTTTGTGAAGCCAGCCTTACCTCCAAGAGTAGTTTCTTTGAAAAGGTGTGACCTCCCCATGACAGTGACCCATCACAATACTTTGATTGTAAACCTTTTCTCCCCATTTTATCATCAAGTTATTCTATATTTTTAAATGCTGTTTTATGTATATTTTTATTGGGTTTTTGTGTATTTCCTGTAATATATCTTAATAAAATTTAGACTGCTCCCCATCCACACCCTCCACTGCTCCCTCAGTAGAGTTCACATATCCTGTCATGTATGCTAAGGCTTATTCCATCAAGAATTTGTACCCAGTTGTCCCTTGATACAAGTTCATCCACTGGAGTCTAGTCAGTCTGTCTAGAGTCACTCCCTTAAGGAAGGTCAACTTGATCAGCTCTCTCTCACCCCACAGTAAGCAGTTGCCAGTAGTTCCTTGGCTAGGCTTGGGGTCTGCTGCCATTTCACCCGTTCAGTGCTGAGTGTTTGTCTGATTGGGTCAGCATGGGTCTTGTTCAGGCTGTCACCATTGTTGCAAGTTTATATGAGTAAGTTCCCAGAGGGCTGCAAACCTCTGTTTCCTTAGGATCATGCACCAGCCCATGGCTTTACAGTCTTTCTACCCTCTCTTCTGAAATGGTCCCTGAGCCATGGGTGGGTGCGATTTAAAGTAGGAGTCCCATCCGGGGACACACGCCACAGTCTCTTACTCTCTAAACCTCGGCCAGTTGTGGTCTTCTGTGTGCATTGCACTATACTGCTTAAAGAATCTTCACTGGTGAGAGTTGAGGGATGTATTAGTATTCTCTTGTGAAACTTTTAATATTTCCCAGCAATCATTTTTCTCATATTTAATGTGCTAATTAGTTTTAAAACAAGAAATTATTGTCTCATAACTACCATTGTTGTTTAATAAGCAATCATTAGTTTTTAAAGAATGCATTTATTTAGCATATCCTTCTAGTGAAATGCTGTTGTTTTGCTTTTCTCTGTTTAAGAACTCTATAGATGACAGAGACTATAGTAGTAACAGACACAATTCCCAGCTCTCATTTAGTCAGTACTGTGGTTAAAGCAAACAATGGCTAGCATTCAAAGTCCTTTAGTTTTAGGTATTACCAGAAGACAATATTTTCCATTTTATGTAAAGAATAAATGGGTATTTCAATGTTACTCTCTTTTTGGATACTAGACACATGCATCAAAAAAGTCTGTTTAATGGGGCGGGAGAGATGGTTCAGTGGTTAAGAGCACCCACTACTCTTGCAGAAGACCAGCACCCACATGGTGGTTAACAGCTGTCTGTAACTCTAGTTTGAGGGGATCTGTTACAGTCTTTTGACCTCCAAGGACATTTTGGGACACGGGTGTACTTACATACTGCAGGCATAACACTCATACACACAAAATAAATTCTAAAAGTTAAGGAAATCTGTTTAAATTGCCCCATCATTTCTGGTCTTACAGATATGCTCCACGTACCCCTGTCTGCTGTGTGCTTGTTTCGTTCAGTTCTCTTCTCATCCAGAGAGAACCCTTTGCTCACTGTGGAGTCAAATGATCTCAGGAATCTCTTGCAGTAATCTCAAGGCAAATCTGAAGAATTTTGTCTTCTGCCGTTTATCCGTTCAAATGCAGTACCCATCCTTAGCTTCCCTTTCATTTCTGAACTCCTGACATAAGGTATACCTATGCATTATCAATAATATATTTTTCACAAGATGACACTGGCTAATCTGTTAAAGGTTTCCTTGAGTCATTGCAAATCACTAAGTGTGGTTAAGTGAAGCTATTGAGCCTCTGTGATGAACATCACAATCAAGGAGGAATTTCAGTAAAGAAAAGTCCAAGATTGTGTGCTGAGGGGTTGTTGTTACCTTGTGATATAAACATCCTGACTTGGTTGTTGATTGTGTTTGTGCTGTTTAAATCTGTGAACATTGGTGTTGGTCTCCTAGTAAAGTGGATTTTATGTAATCTTATGAACACCTCAGATGTTCTGTTTTCAGTGAATGACACATGGCAAAATACCTCATTGCAACTCAAGTTAGAGATCTATTAAATGCCAACAAAGTGAGGATGTTAGTTTAAGGCCGCTTACTCCAATTACTTCATGATCAAAAGAAATCCTCTCTGCCTGGGAGTCTCTGAGGTAGAGTGAATGCCATCAGATTCTTCAGTGGGTTCCTAAACAGATTTTCATTTCCCTCCCATGGATAATGGAAAGCACACAGACCCCTGTGGAGCACCATTTGTGATCTCCTGTTCCGTCTCTATCTGAAGATGCTTTTCTAAGAATTTATGCTCTGGATAGGAGCCTCCGGTTCACTAAGTAGCCACCTCATAGTTGCACATTATTCTAACTGTGCAAGCAACAGCTGTGAACGAGAGAAGTGCATATCATCACAGAGCTTATGGGGCTCAGTATGTTACTTCTGTTTATTCAAAAGACCACCTGTGTTTCTGGGGGAAATTGGAGATGCTCCAAGGAGAATAAGGACACAGCAGACAGGCGTGGAGCCTTCAGAGCTGGAAACAGGAGCGTCATTGCTTTGGGTTAAACACACCATGACAGCCCCATGGGAAACTATTTCCTGTATCTACAGCACTGCACTCTGGGTTAGAATATGAATTAGCAGATCAATAACTAAACACCCAACTCTATTCTCAGAGATGAAAGGATGGAACATTATAATTGTCTCTGTGAGGGGGAAATTATATTGATGTATGAAAGGAAATGATCGCAGTTGTCTATTTTATAGGCGATATTTTCCATGTTTACTTTTATATTTGTGAAGGGTTTTTAGTTAACTATAAGTACATAAAAAGTTCTAATTCTTCTTGAAGAGATAATCGTGCTATCTCCTCCAGATTACTGAGGTAAACTGAATCACCTCAGAGCTTCTTAGGACACCCCACACATTAAGAATTCCACTGTTTCTGTGATTCTTTCTGATGTGAGGGATAATTCAAGAGCACAGTTGAGTGTCGAGTGGGTACAGTGTCAGAACTTAGGACATCGGTGGAGGGGGGTCATCATACCTGCTGATCCTAGACAGGTGCTGCAGAGGTAAGCACTGACTGTGCCTGACAGGATATCTGAGTTGAATGTGGCTTCAAGTCAGGGAAAAAAAATTGTAAGCAATTTCATTTTTCTTTTGAGGTTATGTCCAAGAAAGCATTGAATTTGAGAATGACATGGCTTAATAGTGTGAGGTTGCTTTATGTGAATATTATTGTGGGATACCAGGGGACAGTTCTCTAAATTCCTTCTGCCTCATAGAAGGCTTCATGGCAACGTGGAACACAGTCCTTCAAAACCTTGTCATCTATCCCAAGCCTGGCCTTGGGGTGTCTTTTCCCAAGGTATTTTTTTTTAATATATCCTCTGTGTCTATGCTGAGTCCTACAAGCAACTTGAGGTTATTTTACATGAGCAAAAGAACTTGCCATTTGATATCAGGTTGATCTGGAAGTTATATTTTGAATTTTTTGAGACAATCTCTCTAGTTAGCGCAGGCTGGCCTTGGGCTCACAGTTCACGTTCCTGAATAACAACAGTGCTGGTATCATAGGATACACCATCACACCTGCCTTAGAAGATACCTCTTTTAAGTTCCCACAGCTCATACTCTTCACCCTGGTTTCCCTAGCTTTGATTTTAAAACTTCGGTTTAACACGAGAAACAGCTTTCCACGGCGATGTGCCATGCTCTCTGCTTGCATTCTTGAGTCCTTCCTGACATGGTGTGTTTCCATAACACCTCTTACAGAATCCATAGATTCCTCTTCCAAAAATGGGTTGGAGTAAAGATGCAGGGTAGGAGATACTAGATAGAAACATCTCTCCTTGAGTCCAGACTAGGCTGACAAAAGCCAAGAAAACACCAAGAGAGAACGAGTCTAGGCTCGGTAGGATTACAGTAGACGGCCGAGAACAAACAGATCAAACTGAAATGTAGCCAAGAGATATGAAGGAAGCGTGGCTATGAGAGACGAAGCGCTCAGGCTTAGGCTTCAAATGTGCGGCACATGCGTAGCTCTTCCCGCCCTCTCCACTGTAGCTGTTATCCGTCGCACAGTGTGTGTGTGTATGGATTGTGCCCTCGGCCAGCCCAGCTGAGCTTTCTAATCATGGCTAGTTGATTTGTGGTGAAAAAGAAATGCCTTGACTTGCCCAAGAGTGACTTCCCAACTGCTCCCTCTCCCAGCTGGTGTGCCTGCACGTAGGTGGGAGCCAAATCTGGTGAAAGGAGGGCACCACGGTTAGTGGGTTCTGCCAGGAAGCACTCCACATTTGTAATTCTGGAAATAATTTTTTAACTCTTCTGTCTTTCCTAGTGCAACTGTGTGTTGTTAATAAAATATCTTTTCTTTATGTCACTGTAGTTTCGCTAGAAAGAATGAAAAGGTACATGGTTCTTGCCTTTAAGTCAGAGTAACTTGATCAACACTTTTTAACGGCTGGGTGAGGAGCTTTTATCACCACTGGAGACTGTTAGAAATGTCAGGTTTTGGTTCTTGACTCAGGCCTACTGAATCAGAAATCTTGAGGCAGGAACCAGTAATCTGTGCCTTGATGGATTCTCTAGCCAAGCTTTATGGACTCTGACTTTGAGAAGTCTTGTGTGGGGAATAAGAGATAATATTTGTGTTTGACCTCATTCAAGCGTATTTTGCTGGATGGTCGCAGAGAGAAGAGGAGAAGAGATAGGTAGCGACCAATGTAAAGGAAAAGATCCGATGCCCAGACCTGGAAGACTGGGGGCGGGGGGAATATGGGGATGGGTGTTGCATTTGGTGAACAAAGCCTTTTCTACCAAATGTGGCTATAGTTAGCAGACCCTCCAAGGACTTCCCACAGAAGTATCTGGAGAGAGACCCTCAGATCTCGTCTGCGAAGTGACAGGGAAGATCCCAGCTGTTGACTTTGGCTTGGGAAATATGAGCAAGTTGATCAGACACGCCCCTCAACGGGAGTGCCTGGCGAGCGTGTGTGATGGCCATCTCTAGGACACCCTGCCGAGGATGGACAGCTAGGGGGCCCTTCCTAGGAAGCTGTCACTTTCTCTTACATCAAATAAAATTTAATTTTACTCCATGGCAGGAAGGTCTTTGTTTTTAGCTGTGCTTTCAAGGACTTAGAGAAACCTTAGAATCAACAATCAAGTTTGTTCCGAATGCATTATCTGTACCAAAATGTGAGTGTGGATGGAGGGGAGAGGGAAGGAGGGGGCGGGAGGTGGGAGAAGAGGGAAGGAGGGGGAGAAAGGAGAGGAGGAGGAGAGGAAGAATCCATCTAACTGGCCTCATAAACTCGGTTTCCACTCAGCTCTAACACAAATTGCTCTGCATAAAGTGCTTTCTAGAGGACCATCTACGTTTCCAGTGATGACTGGACAAATTCTGCAGTCTCAGGGATGCATTGCTTGTCTGGCCCACGCCTCCTCTGTGGCCTACAGTCTACACTGAGTCTACGATTGTGTCAGGATCCTTCATGGCTCTGTGGAAAGACATGGGTTATTTTTTGAACTGATTTCTCCCCTTGTTCTCCTGTGCTCTGATTTTCTGAATCTCACACACGCTTGATTGTGTTGTAAATGGTTGATTGATTGTGAACGCCCTACCCTCTGCCTACATCAGGGTTCCTTTTATTTCATGTTGTCTTTTATTTTATTTTTTACCTCCTACCAGAAGCTTGAGTTTGTGATCGTGAAAGGTTGCAGAGTGGGGGAACAGTTCACAAGCAGGTTACCAAAGTGGCTCAGTCTATAAAGAACCAGCATAATGCTCCATACCGCATGGTTACGCGATATTAATGTGTGCTGCTGAGCACCAAGGTGACAGGGGTCTTTTTAAAAACAATGAGGTAAGAGATTCAATACAGCATTTTAATGCAGCCTCATCTCACTCATCCTCGATTATTAGGACTGTGTTCACCACTGTTTTTAAAAATGTGCATGCAAATGGCGTCATTAGTCTGTAATTAATGCTGCTTGTCCCTGGGAGCTCTGCGGTGGCCTCTGGGTGACATGAAGGACACTGCCTGTATTTTCTGTCTCACTCTGTTCTTGTGCTGTGTACAGTGAGGGTGGGCATTCTGTGGACTGCTGTTCTCTGCCGTGCCGTGCTTTGGTGATCTCTTGGATGAGCTGGCAATAAAGTAAAATTTCAAGGAATCCTGCTTTCCAAACAGGGTGAAGCAAGTGTTGAGAGATCATGTTGTGCTTTTCTTGTGCACATCAGACGCCTTATTAAGTGCCTTCCTGTATAGGATTGAATGAGAGTGCTGGTCCATTTGGTGAGAAAAGTGTCCCACCACAAACAAAGGCTCAAAGTTGTTAGCATATTATTTTGCATGTGATTTGCATGTTAATTGTTGAATGTCAAAACACATAGTCATCTACCTGTCTCTGCTCCTTCTCCTCTATTGTCAAGATGGGCTGATTGGTCTTATTAAAATTAACTCTTCAGCTTCAGTCAGCCTCAACTGTAACAGAACGAAAAGCTGCGCACAATGACATAAGATGTTCATTGTTTCTGTCCTAGCGAACCATCTCTCACGTTGAAGGAAAAAGCTAGCAGGCAAGAGTCAGTTGCTTGGACAAAATACCAGTTTGTAAGATGAGAGATTGCTACTTCTTAATCTTGTTCTTCAAGCCCAGCAAGTGTTTCCATCATCTCATCCTTGGAAAACTCAAAAAAAAAAAAAATTTTATCTTTTTGACTAGCTGGTCAAGTATCCTTTTCAAATGGGTTCATTTGAGAATAAACACATAAAACATGTATGATCATATCCGTAAGAGGTGCTTATGTTTCTAGATGAATAAATATTTCAGATGTTCAGGAATAAAAAGGAAGCTAAATGAAACACATCAGGTAGAAAATTTTTAATGAGGGGCATATTTGTCTTTGGATGTCATTTTAATGGGTAGAACGGAGAATTGGTGGTAGAAGATGTTTTCCCCAAATTAACAGCATAAACAGACACTGGATCTGGAAATGCTGGCTCATAAGGGAGAGATGTTTGATTTCAGAATTGAGTTAATTCAGAGATGACTGTAGGTCTCTAGCCTAGTTAAATCCATCCCCTCCCTCCATGCACACCCTTCCTTAATAATTTGAACAATTATTCCTTTAGACATTATGCAGCAATACAAGGAGACATCATGAAATTCTTGTCCTCAATTCTGCTGTTATCTAATTGGGAAGATAAGTTGGTGTCATGGAAGAATAGCTGAAATTTTATAATGTGTAAACATGTGAGGACAGAGGAAGCTGTGCTGTCAGAAAACATGCCTCACAAAGCCCAGGCTCTAGCCGAGACAGTTAAGCTATAGTCGTTTACCTGTTTACTTGGTAGGCAGTTACTGTGGACTTTTGTTGGTAGCAAGCTCTGAATGGAATGCAGTCCTGTTTTTTGCCTTTATAAGAATTAACAGATTCTTTAACTTGTATAGTATAGTAGGATTCAAGTAACTTTTCTTGTATCTGCTATTTTGTTTTATAATTACTATTGATCATATTTTGATTAAAAAAAACACTCTCTGAAAAAGAAATTTTCAAACTCCTATAGAAATTGGGTAGCTAAGGCTGGACTTGAGCTCTGGGTTTCTATTGTGAGTTCCCGTGTTGTATCAGGCACAGAAAACTAAGTGTTGTGAAGGTTTCAGGTGTGGGAGAAAACTGTGAAAGCTCCTACAGAGTAGGCCAAAGCTTTGGGCAATGAGAACCAGTGAATTCTGGGATAAAGAATTTTCAGTTGAGAAAATCATATCAAGTTAATTTTGTGGCTGTGTACAGATCAAGATGAAGAAATGGTTGACAGCAGACTAACCGCTGTCCCACCACCATACAGTCAGCCAGTTCACTCCAAGTTCTGACAGTAGAGCTGACCTTCATGATTAGAGGCTGTCAGGGGAACAGAATAGAGGGGACGCATATGGTGACCAGTGTTTGACAAGACAGACGACTGTTTGGATATGTGGCTAAGGAAAAAGGGGGAGAGTCATGGTTGGTGTCCAGTTAATATTTGAGAACATGAGAATGAAGGATTGCCATGTCCTCCCTCACCTCTCCACCCAAGAGAGAATTAGGAGCATCTTATTTAAGAGAGATGGAATGTCATGTGTGGGTGTGTTGAGAAAAAAATGATATTGTATGTTGAATAGGTAACATACAGCTATGAATTTGAGAGGGTTTCCAAAGAAGTTGCCATTTCCACGAAAATTTTGCTATCTGGTGGGCTTTCAAAGGGAGACAGTGTGAACAGCGGGAAAGGACTGGTCAGAGCGTGAACCACCATGCTTTTGGGTCAGCAATTATCCTCTTTTTGAGAGATCCGTAAGCTTATGGAAGTGCTGAACTTAACCTGTGTTATAACATCTGTTTACTTCAAGCAGCCCACAGACATGGACAAAGGAATTAGCACAAGAAATCTCACCCTCCCTGGTCATTCTAGGCTTACCTCTGGGCAAAAAGCAAGAGGTGCTTACTCAAGAACCAGGACATTATCTCACGTGCAGATCCTCCATCTCCCATTTTATGGTGGTGGGGTGGGGTGGGCACAGGTCCTGAAACTGGACAGGGGAGACAAGAGCAGGGAAAAGTGGTCTTAAGGAAGTGGAGGGGGACAAGAAAGGGTGCTGCTGGAGAAAGGGCGAGTAAGAGTACAGGGCAGGGCAGGGGGAGGAGCAGCTAAAGGATGTAAGAATGAGAAATGATGTAATGAAACCCATCATTCTGCATGCTAATTGAAAGACAAAAAATATAAATTTCCAGAATGATGATCAGGTGGCCACTGATAATTCCTGAAAAGATGACAATTAGAGATAGTAGTAGTTTGGGAGAAAGCTATCAACATATATCAAAGGTGAGAAAAAATGGGACAGATGAGATGGCTCAGCAGGGAAAGGTGCTTGCAGCCAAGCTTGATGGCCTGAGTTCAAACCCTGGAATCCACATGATAGAAGGAAGGAGAGAACTGATTCCTGCAAGTTGCCCACTGACTTATACATGCATGCTGTGATATGTACATAAGTAAATACATATAATTAAAATTTTTAAGATGAAAAAAGGAAAATATTCATATGTGTCCAACTCCAGTTTGGACTCAAAAGATTTTTGCAGAGCTGTGAGGGCCATACGGATCCTGCACTACACTTGACCATTTTACATCTGGAAAGGCAAAGTAAGACTAGTTATCATCATGGTTTAGACTCAGGCCTTGAGGCCTTTCTTCTCTCTCCCCTTCCACCAGGGTTTCCTGGCTTTGAACCTGGGCTTTGAGCTTTGGGCTGTGGAACACTCTCTCCTTCCAAGCTTCTCACTGTGCTGCTTTGTTTCCTTGATCAAATTTCTTATGTCTTGTGCTCGATCCTTCCCTTCCTTTGAGATTTTACATGCCTTGCCCTACGTGATGACTTCTCTAAGTTTCTTCCTTTACAGTTCCTTCTCCTATTGAGTTCTTTAAAAAAATTTATACCTTCCTTCTTCACTCCTTCCCTCCCTCCCTCCCTTCCTTAGTGTGTGTGTCAGGGAGAGAGACAGAGACACAGAGAACTGTGCATATATAGAGGTCAGAGGACAACTTGCAGAAACCAGGTCTTTCCTTCTACTGTTGGCACTGGACTCAGATCTTTTCGTTAGCAGCTAGCAGCCTTACCCAGTAAACGGTATCACTGATACTCCTTAAATATATTTTTCTCTGCTGAATTCTAAAAGTACATTTAAAAATTGGTTCCTCTTACATGCATGCTTGGGTAGATTACTAATGTCACCATAAGGAAAGAGACCTTTTATATAATTCTTCTCCCACGAGTATCTGTTATATCTTTTTATATGATCCTGGTTTCTCCACCCTGTCCTGTTCTGATCTAGTTGAGTATTTTAGCGTCAGGTGACTGCAACGGCCTCTTTCTTCTTGTTGGTTCTTGAACTAACCATGTAGATTCACAGCACAGGGTGTAAAATACATGTGACTAATATAATAGGAAATTAAAAAGCAACATATCTGTATTTTAACTGAAGATGAAGTAAAATATCACAGTAGGGTCTTTCCTTAAACAGATTTAATAGAATAAATATCTTCAAACAGGCACTTCTGAATTAGAAAGGTTTTTTTCCTTGTGCAGTACATATTTTATTGACTCTTCAGTAGGATAGATCATTAGTATATTTAATAGGAAACTGGATCAAAAGTCAAAATTCACTGGGTTGGACTCACAGGTTGCCCCAGTGACGCACAATCTTTTTCAGAGGAAGAAGCTACTATCTGACAAGGTTGTAGGCCAGCAGTGAATGTCCTCTATCTGCCTATCCCATCACTCCCCAAATACTTTATCTAAACCATCATGACTACTGCAGTTATCATTTAAAAAATTAAAGGTGTTTAATGTATCTTTTCTTCCTCATTTTAAAAATTAGTTCTCTGAGAATTTCACACAAGTTGTTTGCTCATATTCACCCTCCCCCCCCAGCTTTGTGTGCTCCCTCTCTTTTTAACACATCAAGTCCAGTTTGAGCTGCCCCTATGCTCTTAGGTGTGTGACCATCCACTGGGGCGTGGTCCAAGTACCAGGAGCCATATTCTTTAAAGAAAACTGATTCTCCCTCTCCCAGCAGCTACCAGTCACCCATAGATCCTCAGCTAGCGGGGAAGCCTTGTGCCCACCTCCCAGCTCCTTGCTCTGTGCTGGGATTCTGTCTGGCTTGAGCTTGAGCAGGTCCTGAGCAGCTGTCACAGCTGTGAGTTCATCTGAGCAGCTGCCCAGTTGTGTCTGAAGAACATTATTTCCTTGTCGTCTGTTGCTTCTTAGGATCTTTCCATTTCCTCTTCTGTCAGGATTCTTGAACCTTGGGTGAAGGTGTGCGGTATAGATGTCTCATTAAGGGCTAAGTGTTTCCCAGTCTCTTATTCTCTGTGCCTTGACAAGTGGTGGGTCTCTGTGTTAGTTACTGTCTTCTGCAAAATGCAGCATCTCTGATAGAGATGCATTAATCTTTGTGTGTATTGTTAAGTTATTAGGAGTTGGTGTAGTACTGTGTGTTCATTTAGCAGAATAATAGTAGTAGGTTCTTCCCAGGGCCCATGACCTCTCTAGGCCTCAGGTTATTGGCCCCTATAATGGTGTCAGTTGTGGGTTTCAGTTTGTGGAATGAGCCTTAAATTCCATCAGAAAGTTAAAACTACGTTGACATTTCATCTTACCCCCACCACAATGGCTAGCAACAACAGTAACACAAACGAGAACAATAGGTGCAGGCATGGCTTGGTGAAAGGGGAATGCTTGTTCACTGCCGGTGGGAGTGCAAACTGGAGCAGGCTGTAAAGTCAGCATGAAAGTTCTTCTAAAAGCTAGAAATAGGTCTGTCATATGATCCAGTTATTCTTTTTCCTAGGCATATCCCCAGAGTGCTCTCTTTCCTACCGTAGAGATACCTGGTCATCCACATGTGTTGCTCCTCTAGTCAGGAAACAGAAATAGCCTAGATGTCCATCAGCTGATGAATAGATAATGAAAATGTGGTTTACACAATGGAATATTACTCATCTATCAAGAAATTATGAAGGTCACAGATAAATGGATGGAGCTAGAAATGCTCATTCTGAGTGAGTTGCCCCAGGCTCAGAAAGCAAGAAAGCATGTTTTTTACTTATTTATGGTTATTAGCTTCAAATTGATCTATCTATCTATCTATCTATCTATCTATCTATCTATCTATCTATCTATCTATCTATCTATCTGTCTGTCTGTCTGTCTATATTTGGAATACCCATAGAGGTCAGGAAATTAGTAAGGGGCTCTGGGGATTATTTTCAGGAGGGGATAGAATGCATCAGTGTAAGGGTTTAGAGGGACTAGTGAACAAAGTGTTCAGTGGGTGGGGATGGGAGGGCGGGGTGGAGGGCGCTGCGGGGAGGGGTAACTGCACTTAAGGCCTTTTGACTGCTGTAGAAACTTCCTAAAACATATACACACACATATAAAAAGAGTTTAAATGGGGGGACTATACCCCTACTAGACCCCACAGAGTAGCAATTAAAGGTTCAGTGCCAGAAATGGCTTACTTCTGAGTTGTTGGCCAGTGAGGATGTGTACACCCCAGACATTACAGGCTATTGCCAATGCCCTTGACTATCCTCGGAAACTTGATGGTTAAGACCCTGTTGCTAAAGAAAGCACATGCTTCAGTCATTGAACTCGAAGTTGAGCACATACTGACCCAGAGGCTTCATCCCTACTGGCCAGCTCTCACGGTGCTGGGAGGTGCTACGAACACGGCGGAGGAGGGATCTTAGTCAGCACCTCACCCACATGTGGACCCTTAGAGCTCCAGTCATGATTTTCTCGGCAAGGTGTGCCCGGTGGCACAGCAGTGGCGTGAACTTCATGGGAAGATCAAACACCTTCTCACAGGAATTTTGAAAACCAAGTTAAGATTAAGTATCAGAGACAAAAAGGGAGCTCTGTGGACTAGGATGATAGTTCCGTTGGTAAAGTGCTTGCCTTGCAAGCACTAGGACCTGAGTTTGATCCCCTAGAACTCATGGGCAAAGGCAAGATATGGTGTGGTATCAGGGTATCTTCTAATCCCCGCACCAGGGAGGCAAAGACAGCTGGATGCCTGGGAGTTACTGGCCAATTAGCCTACACAACCTGGTACGATCCATGTCAAAGAGAGACTCTGTGGATGGTCCCTGAGGAGGCACAGATAAGGTGGTCCTCTGGCTTCCACATGTACAGGCTCATATATACATGCTCATTCCTGCGAATATATATATATATATGTATATATACATGTATATATGTATATATCTGCATTCATGAATACATACATGCTCATACACACACACACACACACACACACACACACACACACAAGGAGTTCTGTGGCTTTAAAGGGCATTGATAGGGGTTGATTATAAAGCAAAGACAGTCTGGGGGCTCCACAGAGAATGGATTTTCTCTGCTATGACACACACCCAGGGTGAGGTAATAATTCCAGGTCTCCAACTTTTGGTCCCAACAAGTTCATTACATGCAGTAAACAAATATGAATCACAATAGCTCTCTGTAAAACCCTGCCCAAGTAATTTGCAACCACACTTCCCAAATCTTTCCCAGTATAAGGTTAAGAACTTGAAAATGTAATCAGATTTCATCCACAGGAATGAAAACATACTTTCCTTTTCCTTGGGTTAGTTTTTCATTGTAAGAGAGATATTACATTGCACACACCATGTGTATGTACCGTTGTACTGCACCCCGTAAACACATCCAACTATGTGTTGATAAAAAAAGATGTTTCTTTAAAATAGTGATCCTATCAGAAAACTTCCAGATATAAAGGCACCTTTTTTAACTTTTCCAAAGAAAAAAACGAACTTAAATTCCTGATTTCAATTCAGAGATAAAGTAAGCATCTAAGTATTCAAACATTAAGGAAGACATGCTAGTCTGTTAGTCTCATATCCTTTATTTCAGTGTTAAATTGTCTCTTTAAAATACCTTGCCCTGGCAGGGAAGATTGACTCAGGCTGTAGAGTGCTGGCCTTGAATCACAAAGGACTGGTGTTTGATCCTCAGAACACTGGTGAAAAAGCTAGCCCTGCTGGTATGTGCTTCAAAACTCAGCACTGGGGAGGCCTAGAAAGGAGGGAAGCTGGGGCTTGCTGGCTAGACAAGCCTTGTCTACCTGTAAGTTCAAGATCCATGAGAGACTCTGTCTCAAAAGAAGGTAGCCCTTGAGGAACTGTTCTTGAGGGTTCTCATCCTACATACACTTATGTCCCTGCACTGATACACGTGTATAATGTGTACCCACGAATATGCAAACACATGCACACACAATCACGCACGCACACGTGCACTCACACACAAATCTCTCTTCAGTGTGGGCACTGTGTCAGGGTTCAGCTCTCCACAGCATGAAGCCACAGGGCAAAGGTCTGGTACAAGATAACACTGTGACCAGGGACACAGAGCCATGCCAGAGCTTCTGGGACCTCAGCCATGTCTGTTCACATGTTTCATGACATAAAGCAGCATCCCCACTGGTGGGGTCTTAGAACAGAAATTATGAATCTTGGACTCTTCTAGAAGTAGACCTTATTGTCCCTGAGTCTTGACAAACTCAGCTGTTTGCAGGAAGAGCCTCACATCCCAGCTCTGTCAGTGCCTCCTCTGCAGAATTAAAAGGAAAACATGTAAAAGCCATCGTCAGGCCTTCAAAAATATCTTTTTTTCAGTTTTCTGCTTGTTTGGTTTCTTGTCGTTCTGGAAAGGACTTTGAGGCACATTTTAAGCTGCTGTTGCAGTATTGCAGGGCCAGTCCCTTCCCACCCTTTTCTCTCTTTTCATTAAATTAGAGCATTCTATTTGCTTCATTTCTCAGTGTTTTAACATTTGTTGTGTGTGTACATGTGTGTGTATGTGTGTGTGTGCAGTGGTTCGTGTGTGAGGGTCTGAGGACAACTTGCAGGAGTCTAGTTCGTTCTTTCCCTGCCCAAGTCGTGCGTATTTCGTGCCACTCTGGCAAACACTGCTTTGAAGACCACAGTCTGGGGGCTTGCTCCTCCTCTCTGCCTCCTGCGAGATGCATTTGCGGGTGCCCTATCCTCTGACCTGCCCGCCAGCTGAGCAGTCCATGCTCGGAATTTTTTCCCACCTCCAACTTTCGTTCTTCAGTAGTTGCCTGTGACTGGGAAGAGAGGCGCTCAGAGCGTTTTGTATTCTCTGGATGCACCACACAGTAATTCTGCTGTCTGAAAACTCTGTAATGTCAGTAATTGATGCACTTGAGAAGTGGTAATTAAATTAGTTAATTATGCTGGTAAAATTACATGCAATTATGTGACTGCAGGGTATGTTTAGTAAATTAGGCTTTCCCATACCCGCTACATATTGTGGTGCCAATTTTGCTCCTTGATGATTAGGTAGCTTTTGATACTTCTTAATTGATTTAATACCTGGATCTTCATTAGCCCTTGATTGCTATGCTATGTATGTTTGACATTTTTTTTCTCTCTGATATTTTACTGAGATCGTACATCAGGGAAAATATACGTATATGTTTGCTGATGATGCATAGATATATGTGAACTGACACACGCGCGTTTTCGTTTCAGATATTCGGATGTTGAAAACTCCTCCCCAACTGCCGCCCTTCCCTCACCTTCTGGGAAATAACTAATCGTGAGTGTTGACTCAAATAGAATCCAAGGATATAAATCTTCTTGGACACCCTGAAAGGGGAGAAAATGGTATGTTTATTTTACTTCTGAAATATCATTACATACAGTACCAGGCAGTAACAGAAAGAAGCAAAAAACTTAGATATGTTATGAGAGGTAATCAGTTCACTTCTTCAAAAAGAGCCACGATCTTCAAGTACAATCCTTATCAAGGTGAGTTAACTAAAAGTTTATAAAGGATAGAAAAGAAAAAGCTGCCATTTGAGCCTGAGGGCTTTTTGTCTGCTAAAGGCTCTTAGGTGCATTCGTGGGTCTCTGTGGGGCAGTGACTGGCGAAGAACGATTAGGCCTGAGGGTGGGTTGTACGGAAGAAATGTCTTGGTTTGAGATTTTGAGCCATTGGGGGCTGGTAGGAGGCCTGGAAGTTTCTTGATCCATCCCATCAAGTACCAGATGAAGGAGCGAAGAGCCTCTCAGTGCCTTGCCTGGCGGGGTCAGTGGCCCAGCTGGGTATTGAAGTTAGATCTTTTGCCTCTCTTCCACTCTACAATATTCCAGTGTTTTCTCTTTCATCTCTTCCCTCTTGCGTGCTCACTCTAAGCTTCTCACACACACTGGTGGTAGGCATGTTCTCAGAAGAGCTCCTGCAGGCATACTGTCAGGGAGTAACCTGAGTTCTTCAGGAGAGCACATCATGGTCGATTGGGACCGTCTGTCCCAGCGCTGTGCATGACATCTGATTCTTTGCCCTGTTGAGTGGGCAGCTGTGCAGTGTACAGTGTTTTCCCGCGAGCATCATAGCAGCATTGGGAGGGGTGGGCATGGCTGGCTGCTGTTCATGGCTTCCGTCCTTCTTCTATGACTCCCTTCCCCCTCTCCTCAGTACACAGCCTCTGTTGGCGGTGCTTCCATGAACAGGAGAAAAGTATATCTGTGAGATGGATGAGCAGTGTCCTCATGTTCCTTGCAGAGAAAATGAAATAGTGCCACCTTTAATCTGCACATGAAAAGGAATCCCAGCAGGCAGCGATAGTCCTCAGCTTCCATTTATACAGAGCTACATGCCCTCTGTGTGCCACCACGCTGACTTCTGTTGTTTTTAAAACTAATCTGAGGTGACAAAGAACACCTATGGTAAAGAGACCCCCTTTTACAGACTCTGATGTAAGCTAGGAGTTTTACAGAATTACATAACCTGGTAAAGAAGGACTATGACTTCGAGTTTTTCTTGTGTCTTGTAATTTAAATCCAGAGCCTTCATGGGTTTGTTCTTGTGAGAATGCTTTTCTAAAAGAAGAACCTGAGCAATGGAAATCAGTTTCCTTAAAACAAAACAGCCAGCACTTCCATAGGCTCTAGCTATACCACTCCTAAGTATATACCTGAAGAAATCAGTCAGTGTATATCAGCGATATCTATCTGCACACAGTAGTTGACACTATTCAATTGCCAAATCATGAGGACAGCCTAGGTGCCCATTAGAAGATGAATAAAAATAAAAGATGTTAGATATGAACAATGGAGTATTACTCAACCATAAAAAATAATGAACTTATGCCATTTCCAGGAAAGTGGATGTATCTGGAGATTATGTTAAGCAAAATAAGCCAGACTCAGAAAGACTCAGATGTGGAACCATCTACTAAGTCCTACTAAGGTAGGAGGACTTGAGGGGTCTCTAAGGAAGAGGAAGGGACTGGGGAGGAAAGAGGATAATTTAGAGAGGAAAGAAGTTTAATGATCAGAGAGGTTGTATGCGTGTGTAAAAATGTCACAATTAACTCATTTTGTATAATGAATATATCCTAATGAAACAAAAGACCCGGCCTTTGAGGTCCTTTGTGGGACTTCTGTTAAGTCACTCTGAGGGCAATGAAGCCTCAAGGTGCCCATGTTAGTGCCTGCCGTTACTCGATCACACGTGGGTGGGTAGATGCGAGGTTCCTGTTGGAAGGTGCTCGGGCTGATTGTTTCCTCTTCTCCCTTCGCTGAGTGCCTGGTATGTGGTGGATGCCCAGCTGAGTGACTGGACTGATTGGAACATTCAGGCAACTTCTAAACTCTCACCCATGCACTCTCATCAAAGTGCTCCAAGACGTGTGTATTGTATTTATTATCACCTAATACTCTGGCTATTGAGTTTGTTTTCAATTTTCTTTTTAAAAGATAATACCAAATTGAATTCAAACTGAAAATCCTCTTGACCACTTGGGTGAAGATTTTTATTTTATTTTAATTTTTAAAAATATTATTTTAATTTTATTTTATCTTATTTTATGAGTGTTTTGCCTGCATGTATGTAAGTGTACCCGTGTCATGTAATGCCCTCTGAGGTCAGAAAAGGACATCAGATCCCCTGGAACTGGAGTTATGGACGGTTGTTAGCTGCCTTGTGGGCACTGGGAACCAAACCTTGGTCCAGTGCTCTTAACTGCTGAATCATCTCTCCAGCTCAAATTTTTATTTTAATACCTTCCAGTGTTGTCTTATGTTTCTGGGTCTACATGTTTCAAAGATAATGTGCCATATAATGTCATGATAAAGGGTTTTCCAGTCTCATAGAAAATACTGATTCAGAGGGTGTATTGTATGTGTTCTTCCTTGTGTTTTATAACTTACGTGGATTACTGTGACATTTTCCATTTTAACTAGTGTGGACAGTGTTGGAAGGGTAAAGCAAGGGACCCTCTGCTAAATCCTACAAGTAGGTAAGGACTGGCGAGAAGAGAGAGGGAGTAGTCGCACTGTCAAAAGAGGTGCTTTGGGAATTAGAGCAGGCACTAGCAAATTGATGGAGACCCGCTGCTTCACATCACTCCCACCAGGAAACAGGCAATAACACCACCTGTCTGTTTGGCAGCTACAGGTATCTACACATGGTTCATAGTTTTGTTTTTCTTTCTTCCTCTGTCTCCTTTCCAGAATTGAGGACTTAGATCAGCGATCCAACCAGTTAAAGCAATAAGTGAGAAAACACTGAGGCAAGAAAACAAAAGCAAACAAAGCACCCGCTCTCATCATTGCTGTTGAGGAGGGTCAGAGGCAGCCCGGGGCTCTCCTCAGGCGTCCTTGGGAGTTTCATAAGGGCTTCTTATCTAGAGCCTTTTCGTGACCCCTGGGCTTCAGCAAAGCTGGAGAGCTATCCTCCAAGCTGGCATAGTGCCATCCTAACAGATGGCCAGGAGCGTAGGCAGCAAAGAAAGTGTGTAGGAGCTTCAGTAGTGAGTGCTGAGTGAGAGCTGCAGACACAGCCTGGAGTCTGTCCGTCCTTTGGTTCCTGCTGAGTTCCCAAGCCGGGTGGGAACAGGAGACACTCTGGGCTGTGATTTGGCTAGGACCTGCTTCAGGTAAAAGGCTGGCTTCCTGTCTTGGCCTTCTTTATTTAGCTCTTTCACTCCAGCTCTGGATGGGATGGTGCAAGGGGGAGGAGAAAGGACTAAATGAAACCATTGCTGATTCTGATTCGCTTGCCTGATCCAGTTTACTCTTCTCAGCTAAGTTCATCTCTCCAGGCACAGTTTGTACGATGTTTTTTCTTCCCCAAATCTTTTGATGGCAGTACTGATATTGATGATGGTTGTGGCTGCAGTTTGATAAACATTTACTACGTATGTATTTTCTAGTTTCATGTGCAACTAGGGCCGGACAATGAACTGCCTAAAAAAGAGACTCCAAAGTTTGTTGATCATAAGTCTTTTTTTTTGGTAGTTCATTGTCCGGTCACAATTGCATATGAAATTATAATCTCTATCTGTCTAATTGTATAAAGAATCTTAACAAATAATGTCTATATTTGAAAATACAAATAAATACATTGGCCAGCAGTTCTCTGGAAATATCTTCATTGTCATCCATTTACAATTTAATGAAATAAATAACTTATTTCATTAGAGTTGAAATAAAGTAAAATTTAGTATATGTAGTTTTGAGATGATTTTGGCTATTTAATTTTTTAAGAGAATGTTTATTTTGAGAAATTGAATTCAAGTTAATGAGGACCAATGTAAGTCATGTTTTAATGAAAGCACTAAATTGATATTTGGTATGGGGAGTAGAACATATTACCAGAAGGGAAACATTTCTTAGCTATTTAAAGAAACTGATAACTTAGTTTAAATCGAATGTCTTCTCTGTTATCTGAATTTCTCTGAGAGTTTACAACTGAAATCAGTGAGTGTGAACTAGCCATTGCTGCATAACAAATAATCACAGAAAGTTCAGAGATGTGCAAAAACGGGAATTAACTCCTGCAGATCTGAGGACAAGCTGAAAGATGGCTTACAGGCTCAGACCATCTCTCACCCTAGAGATGGAATGAGCAAGGATCCTGGGTAAGCTCTTCTCCTAGCAATTGCAGAGGTTGGAAAAGACCAATCACTCAAGCCTCTTTTCAAGCCTTTGATCATAGCATTCCTACTGACATTCTGTCCTGCTGTAAGAACAAGTTCCATGCACAAACCAAAAGTGTCAAGAAGGTGCCTTCACCCCCAACCTTTCTCCTGAGAACTGCTCTTCCCACAGTAAAGAGTAGTGAAAAAGGGAGGCATGGGGACCCAGGCTGTGAACCCAACATCAGTCCGGTCTTCAGTCCACACTTCACTCTGCTCTTGCTCTACATAGCATGTGCCAGGATGGCTTATCAGGACCTTTATCATGCACATACACACACACACACACATACACATTGTGTAGCCCCTCAGAGTCTATTGTAACTAACATTTTAAAGATGGCGTTATGAACTGTCCTCTATAGGCTCCTGTGCTTGCACACTTGGTCCCCAGCTAGTTAGTGGCACTGTTTGGGGAGGTTATAGAACATTTAGGAAGTTGGGTCTGGGGGAGGCAGTAGGGGAGGGGCGATAGGGCAGGCCTTGAGAATTATAGCCTAGTAACCAATCCTATTCTATCTGCTTCCTGATGTGCCCAGGTGTGAGCAAACAGCCTCATATTCCTGTTTCAACAGCTAAGAGCCGCTCCCAGCAACATACCTTTCTAGTCCTTATGGACTGTATCCTTAAGCCATGAGTCACAATAGACCCTTCCTCCCCCAGGCCAGGTATTTGGTCACAGTGCTGAGAAAAGTCACCAGTACAGGTGATATTTCTTCCTTCAGGGACATCTGATAAAGTCCTGATCCAGGAGGAGATTATCAGAGAAATTGCACTCAGTGCTCATTACATGATAAGGCTTTGGGCTCCAACTCTCTAGTATCTGAAAGCTACAGGTCCTTTCAGCCATGTGGAAAATATGCTTTTGGTATGAAGTCTATCTTCTTGATAGGAACCCATCTTCTCCTCTGGGCAGAACTGTGAATGTCATTGTAATTCCTGTAAAACAGCAGCAGCTCCCCTGATCATCACCTGAGGATTGTTTTATAATCACCTCTACAAACACTACCATTTGGACACTAATGCCCTTTATTAAGGATCAGTTACAACGGTGGTAGGGAGACAGGGCGGGACAGAAGAAGGGAGGTAGGGAACGAAAAATCTTGTGTGTGTCCATGCATGATTCAGCACACTGTGTTTATCTCATAGCTAAGCCTACTATCTAATCTCTACATTTATTCATTTATGTATTTATTTCACATGTGTGTGTGCCTGTGTGTACACGTGTGGGTACCCATGGAGACTGATGTCAGGTATCAGGTGTCCTCCTCTGTCGATCTCCAGCTTATCTTTTGAAACACATTTCTCACCAGTTGTCTGAACTGTCTGGTCGATGAGCTCCGGGGACCCTCCTGTCTCTCTGTCCTGTGTACTACCGTGCCTGACATTTGGTGTTCGTCCTAAGGTTTGGTGTGGGTCCTAATGTTTGGTATAGGTCCTAATGGTCAAGGCCTATGGACAGTAGGTAATTTACCAACTGAACCATCTCCCCATCTTGCAATCTCCATTGTGATAGTAGCAGTCTTGTTAAGTACATCCTACATCCATCAACAGTTTTAAAATACTAATTTATGTCTCTCATTTTAGAATGAATATGCAGCACCCTGTAACCATGACTTGAGTTTCATCAAATGTTTTTATTTTTTTTTAAAGTCCTGGTCCGGGAGTGGCGTGGTGGTGCGTTCCTTTAATCCCAGCACTCGAGAGGGAGAGACAGGTAGATCTCTCTAAGTTCCAGGCCATCCTGGTCTACATAGCAAGTTTTAGGTCAGCCAGGGCTACATAGTGAGACCCTGTCTGAAAATAACAAAAATATAAACAAAAATCAACAACAAATAGACAAGTCAAAGTCCTGGTCTGGGGTCAGGCAAGGGACAATTTAAGATTTTGCTCATGTCTTTCTCGCTTGCTGTTCAGGCAGAACAAGATGGTTTAGGTCCTGGGGTCCAAGTTCCTCATCTGTAACATGCTCTGAACATGTCATGTTCTAGACTTACTGGGGGAAATCTCTCTTTATTTTGGGAACTCACAGATTATATTTGCACAAGTCAGGAATATTTTCCAGCATAATTTAGTGAACTTACTCAGATTTTGACCATAGTAGGCGGGCAGCTTTGTTTTTAAAAAGCTACCAGGGCCCCATCCTGGTAACAGGCTCTTGTTTTACCTGGACACCCCAAGGGCAGATGACATTCACATACTTGCCGGGACAGGAAGGTGTGGACATCCCCATGTTTCTATTAGAAGCTTCAAAGTGGAGCTTTGAAATCTTTTCATTTTCTTCCTTACATCCAAACATTTGGTATTCCTAGATCATCCTTGAGCCTTTAGTGAGGCTGTCAGCATGACTTCACCTTTAAGAGCTACTTGGGGGATAAACATGCATGTTTGATTTCAAGCTTCCCACCCAGAAATGGTGGAGTTGGTTCCCTGGTTGGCTGTGGTTACTTTTGTGGCAGTTGTAGATTCTGAGATTGGTGGTTTGTTTCATCAGAAGCATGTGTCATACATTTTTAGTAACTCACTGAACACAGGTGGTTTCTGATTATCTATTTGATTAACTCTACTTGGAGACCAAATTAAGGAAGAACAAATAAGCTCTGTTGTAGTTACTTTCCCTTTCCACACAGTTCGCCATTCCATCCATGAGAACTGCTTTAAAGTCAAGCTCAATGGCTGCTTTCCATCTCGTTTTTTATTTTAAAAATAGGTAAAATCACTTCGGTTATATAAAATGTTTTGTTGAAGGAACAAATGAACTTAGAGGTGACTAGTGTACCTGCACGCATGAGCACTTTTAATAAAATGCCAGGACTATGAAAAACATTCCACTCTTATTCCTCTTTGCATTTTAAATTTCCCTGGCAGATAGCATTCTCAACTGTTCAGACTCTGTGGGGAGTGCATCAGAAGGAACAGAGATAAGGCAACGAAAATGGACTCAATCTTTCAGCCCATTAATCAAACCCATAATTTCCGTTAAGACATTTAAGACAGTGAGCAGTGCTGAAGAAGACTAGTCTATATCAGGAGCATATTTAGAAGCTAAAATCAGCAACTGTTTTTGCAAGGCACCTTTAAGAAGCTTCTAGAAGGCAGGGAAGTTTGAAGACCCTCATTAAGAAGATGCTGCCTGGGTACACAGATAAAACAGGAAAGAAAAATGGATCCAAAGTTTCAATAAAACGCAGCTTGTGTTCGCCTTCCCATTCTCTCTGAATAATTCTCTCACTTGCACTGTGAATAAAATGGAGCTTGAAATAGAGAAAATGGAGCTAGAGGGTTTTATTTTTCATGTAATATCTTAACGGGATTGTTACTTCCTGCCTTCCGCAAAATGATCGCTTCCTCCCCATATATTTGGGAAGCAAAACATGCTATCTCCGGCTAATGTGGTTGCTGTGCCACCACTCGGTTCACAGGTACCCATGCTACGGAGTTCAGGGCTGTGGGTATGTGATTGGCCACAGCTCAGAGCAGTACTTTCTGTATTTGCATGCTTGAATGGGACTAATGGTTAAACTGTGAATGAATGCCTTCTGTGTGGGAAAAACATCCCAGAAGCCAAAAGCTGCAGCGGTTAAATATGCACCAGTTCTCATAAAGAGCAGACAGGCAGTGAAGGCTGGTCTGAACTCAGGGAAGCAGAAATGTCCCTCCAGAATCCTCTTTTCTGTCATCCCTGTGCCTGCCTAGCCCTTCACTAACACTTCCCTTAACCAGGTTGACAGGTGTATGCACCCACACACATCCTGTAGCCAACACAAAAACAGAATTTCTTCTTCCTCTCCTTTTTTTAGCAAAAATGGCAGCACTCTCTTCCCTTTCTTTCAGGTACAGTTCTGAAAAATTATGCATCATGATTGGGAATTCTCCAAATCACCATATTTCAGATTTCAGAGTAGAGTTATTTTTACAGTGATTCACACTTTAAGCAGGAAGGGTGACAGCCAAATAACTCATGTATCCAGTTAACCATGTTAATATCCAGCTTTTAAAGCTCCTAAAACTGTGACTCATTAAAACTCCAAACCAAGACTCAAACAAAATAGATAAAAATCAAGATTTCTCTGTCACTTAACAAGGACTTAAAAACCTTCTGAATTCTTTGGACTTGACCAGTCTTCTAAGGGTGTGATGACTGGAAGCAAGCGGAACGTGCTTGTCCTGTGGAGCCTGCACCTTGATGAGTGTCCTCTTTCAGATAAGCAGTGACCTCTAAGCCAAGGGCTGCCATTCATTTATTATTTTATTTTCATCATATCAACCAGCAGGTATCAGGCCTGTGTTGTCTTGTAAAGATTGATGAGTAAATTAGTATACAATTCCTGTCTTCTAAGAGTTTGCAATATAGCGAGAGAAACAGACACAAGCATATGACTTTATAAAATGACATAATTACATATATGACTGAGCCATAGAAAAGAATGAAAAGACCAAACTGGGGTTCAGTGATCCAAACTGCATTTGTTATGGATACATTTGGTTACCTCCCCATTGCTGTCACAAAACACCTGACGAAAACAGCGTATGGGGGGGAGGGGAAGGGTTCTTGTGGCCCATAGTTCCAGGGTACAGTCTGTCATAATGTACAGGTGACACCAGAAGGAACCTGAGGCTCCTGTCACGTTGTGTCTGCAGTCGGGACACAGAAAGAAATGCATGCTGGTGCACAGCTTCCTTTTAATTCAGTTCCAGCACCTTCCACTTGAAACAGATCTTCCTACCTCAACCAACTTAGTATAGTCACAGAAATGCCTAGAGGGTTTCTTCAAGGCGATTCTAGATCTTGTCAAGTTGATAATCAATAGTAACAACCACAGAGGGCTTGGAAGGTGAACTGGCAGTTGAGTCCTGAAGGATACGTAGTGACTTCCAACTGAAGAGAAAAGTCTATGTGTGGATGGGAAGAAGCTGACCACATTGGCCACACAGGCAAATGAGACTGTCCACACCAGCCAGTAAGAGACACAGCACCGCATGAGACTACTTGTATGCAAATTTATTTGAAGGAACAACATTAAGCATTTAGGTTTTTCACAGCACTAGCTATATTCCAAATGTTCAATAGATGCATGTACCTCGCCATGTTAGGCTGTGGACATACACAGCATGTCCATCCTAATAGGAAGACCTCAGGTTAGGATTATAGATTGCACAGTGAACTCCCAGTATCACCAACACTGGAAATGGGCACTGGAAATGGATGGATTGTTTCACTCAGAGAGCAAAGACTGGAAGAAGAAGGCTGTCTGGTACAGACCATGGTTACAGGCAAGGTTGGGGAGAGATGGCCCCAGCAAACAGCCTGAAAGGAGTGGAAAAGAATGAAGGGCAGAGAGAGTAGAATCCTAGAAGGTTAGCAGGTACAGTGTCTGGAAAATCCACCCTCGCTAACAACAGCCAGAGCCAGAAAACCTCATAAAAACTGAGACTTGACCTTCAAACCTAACAGTAAGGAAGTCATCAGCAGTGATACTGATGACGGTTGGTGAAGAGGAACTGTGTGTGTGTGCATGTGTATATTATGTGCGTGCGTATGTGGGTGTATGAGTGTATATGTGCATGTGTGTGTATGTAGGTATGTGTGGGTGGTGTGCATGTGTATGTGTGTGTGCATGTGCATATGTGCATGTGTATGTGTGTATATGTGTGTGCGTGGTGGAAGTGGGCAGAACAAGCCTTGATGTATGCAGTGTACTGAGTGTTAGCCCCAGAGATGGAAAGACTGCAAGAGGCAGAGACTGTATTTCCCCCAGCAGTAGAGGGCATGTGACACTGCCAACACTGATTTCTGATTCTGGCCTATGGAGCTAAGAAGATAAAGGTCTGTTGTTTTAAGTTCCTTTGGGTTCTTTTGCTTCTGCCAAACAGGAAACCAGTACATAGAATATTCAAGAGACAAGGAGAAAAGAATGTAAACAGCAAGTTTGGACAAACAATTACAAATCCATTTGTTCTCAAGGGACAGGCCGATAACAGTAAATGGGGGGGACATGAAGTGGGGACATAAAAACCAGTTAATGTGAGGTTGTACAGCTGGCCTTCCAGACCCATGTGCAGCCTGTGTGTCCATGTAGCCCGCACCTACTGAGCCTACCGACTACACATTACAACTTTCCCCTCTTCATTTCTGTATGTGGCTTGGACTGTATGGTTTGGTGTTGGGTCTGTATGGTTAGTTGTTGGGACTGTCTGGTTAGGTGTTGGGTCTGTATGGTTAGCTGTTGGGACTGTATGGGTAGGTGTTGGGTCTGTAGGGTTAGCTGTTTTAGCTGCCCTCCTACCAATGCTAAACCTCCTCATTCATTTGAGCTCAGTTTTGTATGCTTCTGGGTTAAGTTCTAGTTCCCTGCTCTTGGGAAGAATTCTCGGCATTCCAATGACTCCCTCCTACACCCCACTCCCCCCATTCTCTGGCAACACAGCTCTTCTCTACTGAGCAGTTCTGGTTTTCTTCACCTCTTGTTCCTTCTGAATTCCTCACAGTAGGTGTCTTCAAATTTTACTCTTGAGGCCATAAACCTGCTGGGATCATCCAACATGGACTCCAACTCTTGTTCCACCTCACAGTTTCCCTCACAGCTTTATCCCAGCCTGCCCTCATTATGTCTGTAAAGAACAGTGGCCTTTTCCCAGTTGAAGACCGAAATGAGAAACTGGCCTCATCTTTCTAAAATTCCTTCCTCACCTTGTGATCCGCTATCTCCTTCCCGACTCATCTCCCGTCCATGCTTGAGTTCTGTTCTCAGCCAGCTTCCTTTGAAAATCTCATTCAGATTCCCACCACATTCCTTGGCCTTCTAAGAAGTACACGATAAAAGTCCAGACATTCAGCTTAACCCTTTACCTTCTTCCCTTTCTACCGCCTGCAACCCCCAAACGCCCTACTGATGACAGAGGAGAGATCAGGTGGATTTGAAACAAATTCCTTTTGTCTTCCCTACTTTCTTCCTGCCATGTGACCAAGCACCTGACAAGAAGCAACTTCAGGTGGAAGTCTCGGCATCAGGGTGGAAGGGCTTATTTTGGCTTGTAGTTTCATGGTGGGGTAGGCACAAGTGAAGGATCAGGTCTCACCTCTGGCAGCTGGAGCAGGTGGCATGGCTTTCTCCATATCAGAGGACCAGATAGCAGAGTACGGGTATAGAATATAAGCCATTTTAACCTCCCTGCTCTGACCCTCCAACTCTCAACTATGTCTTTATCCAGAAGGTTGCACAACGTTCCAAAACAGCACCGCCCGCTGGAGACCAAGGTTCAGACACAGGCGCCTGTGTGAGACATTGATGCTGTTGTGTGACACTGTTCCTGGGTGATGTGCACAGGTGTTTACTCATGCCAGAGAGGGAGCTGGTGGGGGGCCTAAACCTAACCCAACCCCTAACCCTAACCCTAACCCTAACCAGCCCAACCTGTGGAACCAGTGAGTTCATCAGTGTTACTTGCAGAAGCAAGGATGACTCAGAAAGCCCACCACAGTGTGGGTGATGACTCAGCAGAGGTGGAACCCTGGAATTCTCTGCACACTTGCAGGCATCTTGACAGGTCAGTCTTCTCTCTGCAGTGTGCTTATTGCTTATATAACCTTGAGGAGGAGTATGTTGTATATCTGATAAGTTTCAGGAACTTCCTGAGACTTAGGAGTTGTTCACATCCTGAGTCTTAGTTTCCCTCCAGGTTGGAATATTATGCAACACACATGGATGTCATTACACTTTTTAAGCTTTCACCTTCCTTGATCCCTCTATGTCTAGTGGTTACAGATACAATTGCCTTCCTTCTTTTTGATGTTTAAAGCACATATGCATTTTCTGAGAAAGGCACTGAAACAGAGTGAAAAGAATAATAGATTTGGAAACAGAAAACTTGAAATAGAATCCAGACTGTCACATTGGCTGTGTGTCTTCTGGTGGCCACAGAGCATCCCTTGCTGTCTCTTTTCTATAAAAAGTTGATAATTTCCAGATGTGGTGGATTTAATCCCAAATCTCAGGAGGCAGAGGCAGGTGGATCTCCATGAGATTGATGCCAGCCTGGTCCCCATAGCCAGTTCTAGGCTAGCTGGAGCTACGGAGGGAACTTGTCTCTAAAAGACCAAAACAATGTGCAAAAGTTCTTCGTATACACTTGGATGTAGTCTTTGGTACAATAAGATAGTATATTCTCCAAATAGTTCTCATTGTCAGAGAGAGACTTGTAAAGCCAGTTAGGATATTATCCATTAAGAACCTTAAATTCCACAGTAAGCAAAATGTGTGTACAAGTTTGCAAGATATTGATTGGAACTCATAGAAAATAGTGTTTCTGTAGATTATGATGCTGGAAACTATCTCTCCTGGTAATGTCTCCCTCTCACATTTCCTGAGAGCTTCCACACTGAAAGGTACATGACTCCCCTTGACATTGTGCTAGGAAGCCCTGGGCTAATGATATTAGGATGGAGACAAAAATTATATCACCCTCTGTGGCTGTGACCTCATCATCAGCACCCCTGCCCAGCAAGACACCCTGATGGATGAACGTGAAGCTAGCGTGGCTGGCCCATTTACTTTAAGAACTTGGACTCAAAAAATAAAAAGATGTGTAAGGAATACTACTACCATTAAGCTTATTATCAAGACTGTGAGTTCTGACATTTGACTGAGACTTGCAGAGAAATAATATATTCCGTAACTAAAATGAATTCAGTACTATATTTCAAAGGAAGCCATAAGAAAGAAGCTATTTTCACATTATGTCTGTTTGCCTTCCTCTCTGTCTCACTCCCTCTCTTGTTTTCTCTCCCTCTCTTTCTTTGTGTGAGTGTGTGTGTGTGTGTGTGTAAACACTCAAAGAATGATTTTGGTTTTTGCACGAACACCTTTTATTTAGCAAGACATTTTGAGTAACCTTGACTCTCCAATGTGAAGGTACATGGCCCCTTTAGGCTTTACATATCTCTGATTATATAATCAATTAGGTGTAGACACAAACTCCAGTTCTTATATAGTGTTTAATTGTATAGATTCCATAAAAAAATCACTTAATATAAAGAAAGCAGATTATTTCTTTTATTGCCACGCTAAATACTTTTTGCCAGCAAATGCTTTGGGGATGCTTTTTATTTATAGATTTTTTTTCCACAATGCTGAAGAGCTTTTGTCTTTTTTAGTGCTTTATATTTATGGTTTTAGGATGATCATTTTCTGGTTGGTTTCACATTGAGCTGCTTCAGAACTAGTTGGAGTAATAGTTTCACACTGTTTATACTTTGTCCCCCTGAGTCCTGTGGTAAATCTTTTCCAGTCTATCAGGAACCCTGCAGTATATTATGCTATACAATCTTAAGCTATTAGCTTTGGGCGCCACTAATGACTTCTTTTATATACATATACAGCATGAAAAACATGTAAATGTTTCTTATTAAAACAAGGAAACTCAATATAATCAACCCTATCAGCAGAGAGAGAGAGAGAGAGAGAGAGAGAGAAAGAGAGAGAGAGAGAGAGAGAGAGAGAGAGATGGAATTTTTTCCCCAAATGAGATTGCAAGAGAGAAACAGGTTTATAAAATCTCAGTGTTGAAATTCTAAGCAAATCATAAAAGATCCCTAAAGGAAGAAGTTTCATTTGCTTAAAAAACAGCTTGCTCGGTATTCTGCTTCTACACTTAATAATGAAGGTAACCAGTTTGAAAAATCAACAATAACATCATAGTGGATTTCTCAACTAGAGGGAAATGTCTCAGATTTAAGCAGACAGCAAATGAGAAAAGTTGGAGGAATCTCAGTCACCTTGAATCCCCTATCAGTGTATACTAGCACTTGTAAGGACGCTCTGAGAAGAAGCTTGCATTGAGTTCTGACAGCTCTGAGCCTGTGAGGATTTAGCCTGGAGGTAATCATGTATAAAGTAACTGGAAACAGACCCTCTTGGGGGCAAAGTTTAACAACAAAAGGTTTTAGAGAAAACAGCTAGATTCAGAAGAGTCCCTAAAATATAAAAGCTGGAAACAATTGGGGCAAAGCTACTAGGCTTTGCATCTTAAACAAATAACTAAAGAGCCTTTTATTTTTATTTATGTGTATGTGTGTGTGCTTTTTTGTATGTGTAACATGTACATGCAGGTACCTTCAGAAGCCAAAAGACAGTTGGATTTCCTGGATCTGGAATTACAGGTGGTTATGAGCCACCTGGGTGCTAGGAATTGATCTTGGGTTCTCTGCAAGAGCGCAAGTGAGTGCCCCTAACTGCTAAGTCATCTCTTTCCAGCCCTTGGATTGGCATCCCTGGGTTCTTGATTTATTTTCTTTTTTCTTAAAAAATGTTTTTGTTTTTGTTTTACTTTAAGGAATTTTTATTTTATGTGTATGAGTGTACTACCTGCATGTATGTAAGTGCACCTATGTGGTGCAGTGCCACAGAGGTCAGGAGAGGGCATTGGATCTCCTGGAATTGGAGTTACAGATCTCTGCCAGCTGCCATATGGGTGTTTGGACTTGAACCCAGGTCCTCTGCAAGAACAGGCAGTGCTCTTAAGCACTGAACCATCTATCTACCCCCGCCCCCCCCATTTATTTTATATTTCTGTTCTTTTTGCTGATGTTTGAGAACACATGGGTTAATTCAGAAAAGTCTTTGTGGAGGAAAAATACCTGTGTGCTGTTTTTAGGCGAAGGAGTCTGGCTGAACAATGAGGCAAGGGCGGGGAGGATGGAGGAGAGAGCAGAATGGAACAGGTCGCAGAAGCAGCAGCAGTTGGGAACGAAGCAGCATAAAGCAGAGGTCACCAGAGGAACACTGGAAGGCTGGTGTTTGCTCTGGCCAAAACCATGCCTAGAACTAGAAAATGGCACACACAGAGAGGACAGAAGATGGTCTCTTAATGTACCGAGGGGAACTGAAGGTTATTGACAACATACCCTGAGGTTGGCCCAGCAGCACACAGCCAGCTAACCCGGCAGGTCCATCCTTGCTCAGATCGCGTCCTCTTGGGATAGCAGAGAAGGGAGCCAGGTGGGAGGAGGCTCGGCTGCAGCCTGGTCCTGGGCCCTTAAAGGTGCTCATCTACTTCTGGAAAATGATGTCTCAGAGAAGCAAGGTCATTTTGCATGCTGGAACCAGAAACTCTATCTGCACAGAGGGCTGCAGATCATCAGAGTTCAGAGCTAATCAACACCATGGTCACAGAAGCCAGATTCAGAATAGTCACTCAGATCTTCTGGGGTTTTTTGACAAGAGGTGGAGAAACTGGAGAAAAAAAGAGATTAAAGCAAAAACGAAGTGAAACATTGGCCGCAGAGTTTTCCTCCTTTTAGAGATGTTTTTTAAATTACATGTGTGGATGTGTGGGTGTGCACTGGAATACAGGTGCCTGTGGGGGGCAGAAGAAGGCATCATAACCTTGGGGCTGGATGGAGTTAGAGGTGGTTGGGAGTCACCCAGTGTGGGTGCTGGAGACCTAACTTGGGCCCTCTGCAAGAGCAAACTCTTAGCTCCTGAGCCCTCTTTCCAGCCTCCCTTTTTCCTCTCTTTAAACAAATTTATTATTATTCATTATGAACTACTCAAAGTGCTTTTAATTTCCTAAATTCAGTGTCAGTCTTGCTAGCAGAGGTGCTTTCTCCCAATGAGACTAAGTACTTTCTTAAGAGGTGCATGTATGGGCTAATGCTTCAGTGTGTACCTTGGCCTTTTTGGACACTCAGTGGATAACTAATCAGTGGATCTGTTGTCTCTAGGAAACAGAATGAAAACAATCAGCTCTGTTCTCCTCTCCGGGCCAGGGGAGTGCACAGTAATGAGCAGGTCTGTAAAGGCAACTGGGAGCCGCAAGCCCCAACACACAGGTTAGCAGCGCCTGGCTGACCTAGCTCACAGGTGCACTGTTGCCAGGTAACGCTGAAGGCCTCTGGGTGCTTTTAGAAGGCCTGCAGCTGGGCTTGGAGAGGTGTGGGCATAGCCAGGGGCTGTGTGGGGCAGGGCTGAGGCAGTCAGTTTGGGGGCACTTGGCAGGGCAGCCAGTGCTCACCCTTGTGGCAAGTGGAAGCAAGCTGAGTTTGGCCCTGAATGGCAGGCCTTCCTCAGCTGCTGTGCAGTGGGAAGCATCTGTGATTCTGAGTGTTCTTACAGTTGCAGAGGGGTATCGGAAACCTGTGCCACACATGGCATAAAGCTCACCATTCATAATCGTGTTGTTTGTGCTTGTATGTCTGTGTGCACTTTCATATGTATATGATTGTTTTTACACATTCATGTTTGTTTACATTTATTGCTATCTTCACATATGTTGATATTCTGCCCTTTGATTTTACCTATATATGCCTTTGTCTTTGTGTGTATGTGCTCAAGAGCACATGTGGGCCCTTACCAGAGGTCAGAATGCAAGCTTGATGTCAGTTCTCACCTTCCACCTTGTTTGAGACGGGGTCTCCTACTGTTCAGTGCCGCATATTCCAGGCTAGCTGACCCACACATTCTAGGGCTTCTCCTGTCCCCCTTCCTGCATTAAGGTGGAGATAACCAGGATTACAGATGTGCTGCTGTTTCTGGCCTTATGTAGAGGCTAGGGTCCTCACGCTTGTGTGACCAGTGCTTTACCCACTGAGCAGTCTCCCAATCGCCAGATTTATATCTTAAAAGTTCCTTTCAAACTTGGAACAGCTTATGAAGCACAGTTTCCTGTTTGTGAAAGGTATTGTAATTCCAAAAGTATGATATTTTTGGACAGAGCACTGAAAATTTGAAAATCCCTGGATTCTAGTCTGAGTTGGCAAGTTTCTTTATCCCTGGTGTGGTCTGCTATCACACCAGTGTTCGTATCTCACACTGCATCCCAAGTCTCTGTGATTGCAGAAAATGCAGCAGAGATTCTGGAGGGCTTGGTTTTCTTTGCCCTCGATATCCAGCATTTCTGTATGCTCTCTCTAGCCATCTCTTAAACGGCCAGTCTGATAGATGCATGAATCTGGGGTACCTTGTTCCCAAATAATATCAGCTATATCAGACTCTACTGTGGTCTAAGCTAGTGCTGACCTGTCTTTTTATTGGGAAGTAATGGCTTTTGGTCAATTTGTTTAGTTTAAGGGCTCTGATTTCATTACACATGATCAAGAGGCTGCAGGTGAATTCACAGTACAAGCTACCAAGTACAGCAGAACAGGCTGTACATTATCATAGTCCTGTACTACAATGCTAGGTCCAGTGCTTAAGATTTGGCATCTTTCAGAGCCTATCAGTGGTCTAGCTAACCACCTTTCAGGACAGGACGAATGCTGGGGATCAGCCGTTTTTTTTGTCCAGGTCTTCATACCTAAGTCTTTCTGATACGTAGGCCTCTCTTCTCACCTCGGGTTATCCGAATGTTCTGAATCTGTCTAGAGTGAGGAAAAGATGAGTAGGAAAGCTTGAGGTTGAAGCAGAGGCAGCCAAGCTGCTTCGTCACCACCTGGACCCAGGCAGGCATGGGGAAGGGACGCCAGCCAACCTTCCCAGCCCAGGGGCTATCATTCTCCTTTATATGTTTGAGTCACTGTGAGAGGAGAAGGATTTATGGGTGTCCTTTCAACACCCATTTAACAAATATTTATTGAACACCTACTCTCTTCTAAGCTCTGCAGTGTGTTCAGAAACCAAAGCTGTAAACAGCTCATCCTTCCTTGTCTGTCTTGAATGCTGCTCTTGTTACCTATCTCAAGATCATATCCCAAATATCAATCCATGTGTCGATTTGGATGTGTAGCTTAAGGATTCTTACAGAGTTGAGAGTGTTGGCATCTGCAAGACAAAATCTTGAAGGCGACTTGCCTTCTGTAGGTGTGTACCTTCATGTACACTTGCCTTCTGTAGGTGTGTACCTTCATGTACACAGTGAAACCTGAGTTAGCTCATGCTATAAAATCTTTTTAGGAAGTCACATTCAACCAGCCAACCAACCAAAATGCAAGGACTTGTCACACTGACAGAGCACACGAATGGAGAAAGGACGCATTCAACATATTTCTCAGAAGCCACTCTAATGTGATGCCCTTGATCCTTGTGTTATAGGATTTCAGCATTAAATGTGGATTTGAAGCTTATCTTTTTACGAAAACTGTAAGTTCTGCTGCAGGATATTAAGAGTCGGTAGCTAGTATTTTTCCTGCTTGATTGTCCCTAACTCCATGTCTAAAATATGATCTGAGATGCTCAGGTTCCAGAGAAGATGTCTTGTTTGTCAAAGAAGGCAAAAACATTGCCATCGGTACCGGTCACTCTGTGGTATTTATCTCAAATGGTGCCTGTGGAAGATGCAGTCTTTGCAGTCCTCTGGTGCCCACCCAGAGGTGCATAGTGCCAGAGATGCATCAGCTCTTCGGGAGCTGATATCGGAGTACAAGGCTTCAGGTATAGTTCATAGAACTGAGTGGGACTGTGGGTTGTCAAAATACTCATGACCCTTTACACTACCCATCTGCTACCTGGAATTGCCAGGGAGCCACAGTCCAGTTTCCTTAGACTGTCTCAATTTACTTCTGATGTTCAAATATTACTAATGCATCCTAAATTTGATGATAAAGAATATAATCCTCTCTCCATTGCCCTTTAAAGATAGGGACCTACTCTATAGCCCTTACTGTCCTGGAACTCACTACCTAGACCAGGCTGGCCTCAGACACAAAGAGATCTGCCTGCCTCTGCCTCCCGGATGCCGGAATCAAAGGAGTGTACCATCACACCAGGCTTTAGCCCGAGTCTTACTCTTCTGCCAATGGAGAATAATTCCTCTGGAGCCATACAGACTTTGCTTATCTGGTTAGCATAGGTTTGCCAGTGAAGTAACTTTTTTCACAATTTAATATGGTCACCTGAATTTGTATAGACAAAAAATTTGTATAGACAAAAAATTATTTCCTTCCTGGGACTAACACATGAAATGTTTATTAGTCATTTCAATCAAATAGTTTGATTGCTATCTCAGAGTTTATGTGTCTGTCAGAGCTGCTTGGGATAAATAGATGTTGAAGGGTCCCTTATAATCAATAGACAGGAAGTGGAGGATCCTTCACATTTGAACTTTGTTGTAGGCCAGTAAGAGTAAAGAGGTTTTTCCAACAGCTGAATGATGCTAATGGAGGTTGGCTCCAAAAATGTGTATCAGCAGTGCACAGTGGCACATGCCGTGTTCTCAGCACTCTAAGGCCGAGACAGAGGATCAAGAATAGGACAGCTTGGTGTAGAAACCCAGTCTCAAAAAATAAAGTGCATTGTAAGTATCTCAGAAGAAATGAAATACAAAGAATCTGAAGGGGTATACCTCTTCATGTGAGAAATCTTGAAAGTAACCTCCTTTTGAACTCAAGTGACAAAGAGTTCCTATTCTGAGTGATTTCAATTAGATTCGTAGCATCTCTGCTCTAATCCTTCAACTGTAGGCCACTAGTGTAATATCCTCATCCTCGTCTTTCAGTAAGGATTGTATGCACTGTCAACAAAATGCTGTAGAACCCAGACAGAATGCTTTTCAAGATGCGTCCTGTGATTTCACATGTGCTAATACATAAATTGTAAACTGCTTGGAGATTCATGGGGATGAAAGATGCTTTTGTTTTTCTGTCTTCCAAGATAAAACATAATTTGTAACTTGTGAAATACTATTTTATTTACTCTTATAATGTTAAAATAGCATTATTTTCCAGTGCAGGAATGTTAGAATCCCTTTTACTTTGTGAGCAAGTGGCTTATTAAAAGCTCTGGAGTTGGAGGGCCTGGCTCACACAAGTGAGTATGTATGGGGGAAGCACAATACTCTTTTTATTGTGTACACAAAGATTTTATTCTCCTGTTTACAATCTCAAGCTAGCAAGATTTAAACATGTATGAATGAAGTAAAGATGTTGGCTATTCTGTGAGCTTATGTCAGCTGATGGCTTTTGATGACATCATTAGCTATAGTCTATAAATAAAAATGACTTAAGATATTATAGTTGTATCCTTGGCACAGTCTTCTCTTTTAGTCAGCCCAGAACCTTTTTCTTCCCGTCTCTGTCCCCTTATGATCCTGTGTTTCTAGTATATAAATGTACTGGCCACTTAGGGTTTAGGAAAATAGCAATATCTTTTCTCAATAAAATCTTTAGGATTGTCTTAACTGCGACAGTTCAGTTTGCACATTGAACCAACTTGGAATCATCTGTGTTCTGCCAATAAAAAATTTAAAAGTGAGAATCTGGAGCACAGGCCAAATAATGATTCATACTTGATCTGAAATCAATTGAGCTATGTCAAAAGCAAAAATGGAACCCAACTTCCACTCAACAAAGGCAAGGTAGAATTTCATATCAGACACACAACTAACAAAGGAAGTCCATATGCCCAGGTGACATTGCAAAAACAGAAAAATCTAGGCAATATGTTTCCACCAAATCCCACCAGTCCTACAGAAATGTTCTACAATGGGCACTACTCAGAGGAACCCAGGACACAGAATTGAAAAAGACAGTCATAAACATATCAAAGAATGCAACAACTTCAAAGAATATACAAAGAAGTCAAAGAGCTCAAAGAGAATAGCAATAAATTCCCAATGGAAACTCAAGAAAACACAAATATACAGCTGAATAAAATGACAAAGACAACTCAGGATCTGAAAAGTGAGTTCATGAAAGAGATAGAAATATTGAAGAAATTCAAGCTGAGATGAAGATGGAATTGAAAACAAACAAACAAAAACAATTAGAAAAGACAGTGGAAAAATTTGCCAGCAGGGTAAATCAAATGGAAAACAGAATTTCAAGACCTGAAGATAAAGTAGAAGAATTGCACTGCTAAGCAAAGACACGAAAAATGAAAAAAGAAACTTCACAGGAATGGAATATGCAGGGGCTGTCCATGAATTATAAGTATATATGTATATGTATAAGTACAGAGAAAAGGGAAGACTCTGAGTCACTGGTATTGACCAGATCTTCAGCAGAATTATAGAAGAAAACTTCTCTAAATAAAGGAAAGACACACATATGCAGATTCAGGTACACAGAACATCAGATACACAGGGTCAGAAGAGAAACTCCCCACAGGGCATCATAGGAAAACCCTAAATGTACAGACAGAGAGAGGGTACTGAAAGCTCCGAGAGAAAAACGGCAAGCTACATAATAAAGAAAAGCCTATCAAAATAATTACTGACTTTTCAATGCAAACTTTAAAGTCCGTAAGAACCTGGAACAATGTATTCCAAGTTCGAAATGACCACAGACACCAGCTTGAATGACTTTACTCAGCAAAACTATTTACCATAGTTCAAATAGGAAGAAAAATCTTTCATGATATAAATATGGAAACAATATGGACTGAAGATAGGCATAACCACACTTAAAAAGTTAGAGAAAGAAAACAAATGAAATTGTAGTTGTGGACACACAAAATAAGACTAAGAACACAAACAGAAAATTAAGTGACAGTAACCTAAACATCTTTAAATAATAGCTTTTAATGTCAGTGGCCTTTACTCCCCAGTCAAAATACGCATGCTAGTTGAATGGAGTAAGAAACAAAATCCATCTTTTTGTTGTCTACAAGAAACTTATCTGCCTTTAAGGACAGATACCACCTTAGCGTGAAAGAATGGGAAAAATAAAAAAAACATTCCAAGCAAACAGGATCAAGAAATAAGCAGGCATTACTATCCTAATATCTGACAGAGTTAGACTGCAGGCATTACTATCCTAATATCTGACAGAGTTAGACTGCAAACTAAAATTAATCAGAAGATATAAACAAGGCCACTTCATTCTCATCAATCAACCAAGAAATTGTTATAATCATAAACATATAAACACTAAACTCTGGTGCACTCAGTGTCATAAAAAGAGTACTGTTGAATTTCAAGACACAAATTAGGTGGGTAGAGAGATGGCTCAGTAGTTAAGAGCACTGGTTGTTCTTACAGAAGTCCCAGCTTCAAATCCTAGCCTCCATATGGCAGCTAACAATCATTTATAAATCCCGTGCTCTCTTCTGTCCTCCAGTGGCACTGTATGTGTACTTACATGCATACAGGCATAACACTCATACCCCAAACTCATTAATAGTAGTTGACTTCAGTATCCTAATTTTCCAATAGATAGGTCACCTGTAATAAGATTAAACAGAGAAATATCTGGCTTAAATCATATCATACACCAAGCAACCTAACAGATATTTGCAGAATTTTTCACCCATGCACTAAAGAATACACATTCTACTCAGCAGCCTACAGAAGTTTCTGTTAAATAGACCACATACTGGGAAACAAACTTCAGCAAAACAAAACAAAAATTGAAATAATTCCATGTATCATATCTGACCACAATTCACTAAAGCTTAAAATCAGCATTAGAAGAAGCTCTAGTAACTATACAAACTCATGGACATTAAACAACACACTGTTGAATAAACAAAGAAGAAATAAATAAAGAAAGAAAAATATTCCTGGAACTAAATGAAAATGAAAATACAACACACCAAAACTCTGGCACACACTAAAAATAGTCTTAAAAGGAAAGTTTATAACTCAAGCTACCTTAAACAATCATAAATAATAGAGATAAATGACTTAATATGATACAACTCAAGAATGTAGAAAACTGGAACAAATCAAACCCAATAGAGGAGAAAACATTAAATAATCAGAGCATATATCAATGAAATAAAAACAAAGAAAACAATACAAAGAATCTATAAATCTAAAAACTGGTTCTTTGACAAGATAAACAAGATAGCTCCTTAGCCCAGATAATCAAAAGAAAACCAACAGAATCAAAGATGAAAAGGAAAACAAAACAGACACCAATGTAATCAAGAATATTATAAGGGAATACTTTAAAAAACTTAGAGTCCATTAAATTGGAAAAACCTAAAAGAAATGGATGAATTTCTAGATTCAACAGAACCACCAAGAAGAGATCAAGAACTTCAACAGTCTCATAACAAATAAGGAAATCAAAACAGTAATACAAAGCCTCCTGACTAAAACAATGCCCAGTCCAGATGAAGTAACAGAAAAATTTTACCAGACTTTCAAAGTAGAACTGTAACCAACACTTCTTAAATTATTCAAAAAGATAGAAACAGAGGAAGATTTCCCAAACTCCTTCTAGAAATTCATTTATTACTCTTAATACCCAAACTTGGTAAAGTCAGAACAAAAATGAAAACTACAGGCCAATATCCCTAATGAACCTAAATGGAAAAATTCTCAATCAAATACTTGCAGATTACCTAAAGGACTAGTCCAAAGAGGTACCCACCATACCAATTGGCTTTATTTCAGAGATGCAGGGATGGGGCTGCACATGATGAACCTACAGTCAACATCTTTCTAAACAGAGAAAAATTTGAAGCATTCTCATTAAAATTAGGAACCAGACAAGGCTGTCCATTATCTCCACTCCTTTTCAATATAGTGCCTGAAACTCTAGCAAGAACAATAAGACAAGAGAAGGAAATTAAAAGTGTTCTAATTAGAAAACAAGAGGTCAAATGATCCCTATATGATATTATATATAAGACATCCTAAAACTTCCACCAGAGGTCTTGTAGAAATGATTAATGCTTTCAATGGGATAACAAATTAATTTACTAGCCTTTTTACCAGTAACAAGCAGTTGGGGAAGGAGATTATGGAAACATCTCCATTCACATTAGCCTCAAAAAATAAATAAGATACATAAGAATAAACCCAATCAAAGATGTTCCAGAGCTCTACAATGAACACTTTAAATCTTTGAAGTTGTTGAGGAAGACACTGGAAGATGGAAAGACCTCCTGTGTTCACTAATTGGTAAAATTAATATTGGGAAAATGACCATCCTACAAAAAGTGATTTATAATTCTCAATCCAGATCCTCATAATAATTTTCACAGAAATAGGAAAAACATGCTAAAAGTCATATGGAATACAAAATATCCTGGATAATCAAATAATCCTGAGCATAAAGGGCAGAGCTGTGGGATTACTGTACCAGATTTCACATAGTTACAGAGCTGCAGCCATAAAAAACATTAGCCCCAATACTAACACCTAATTTAATGTAACAAAGTAGAAGATTCAAACTGGAATGCATGAAATTACAGACACCTGATGTTTGACAAAGATGGCAAGAATATACACTAGATGAAAGATAGCATTTTCAACAATGGTGCTGGCAAAACTGGATCTCCATATGTAGGAGAATGAAATTTGGTTCATAACTGTTACCTTGTACATCAATTCCAATGAATCAAATAACTCAATGTGAAACCTGAAATGCAGGAGCTGTTAAAAGATAACCAGGCATTACCCTACACAATAAGGGTAGAGAAAAGGACTTTTTAAATTGAATTTCATTTGCTCAGGAATTAAAGTAAAATTTGACAAATGGAACATCATTAAACTAAAAAAGCTTCTGTATACCATAGGAAGGAAAGAACCAATTGAAAAATGAAGAAGCCCACAGAGTGGGAGAGTGGGATAGAATATTTCCCAGCTAAACATCTAATAGAGTATTAATTTCCAAAATATACAAAGAACTCAGAAAACAAAGGATCAAGGAAAAAACAACTCAATTAAAAAATAGGTTATGGGACTGAACAGAGAAGAAATAAAAATGATCAAGAAATACTTTAGAAAGTGTTTAGCATCCTTCGTAATTATGGAAATGCAAGTTAAAATTACTTTAAGATTTCATCTTACTCCAGTCAGAATGGACTCAGATCAAAAAGCAAATGACACGAAATGGTGACAAGAATGTGGGGAAAGCAGAACGCTCATTCGCTGCTGATGGGATTGAAAGCTTGTCCAACTACTGTGGAAAGAAATGTGCAGAATTCTTCAAAAATATAAAACCAGATCTACCCTATGATCTAGCTATACCACTCCTTGGCATATACCCAAAGCACTCAGCATCCTGCTACGGAGATACTTGCTCAGCCAAGTATATTGCTGCTTGAAAAAAGTGAAATAGATAGGAAATGGAAATAACCTCAGTGTTCCTCTGCTAATGAGTAGGTGATGAAAATGTGGTGCATTTGCACACTGGAGTTCTACATGGCGGTAAATGAAAATGAGATCATGAAATTTCTAAGTAAATGACAGAGCTAGAAACTGTAATACTAAGTGAGGTAACTCAGACTCAGAAAAATAGGTGATGCATGTTCCCTGATTTGTACATCCTAGCTTCAAATCCCAGATGTGAGTATATATCTTGAAATAATGTTAGGAACTAGGAAAATAGAAAGGAACCATGGGGGAAAGTGGGGAGAAGGAGCTCAGGAGAGGGATAGTAGGATACTGGAGTTATCAAGAGAGGAATGGGAAAAAGTAGGATGCCTTAACTGGGTGGGAGTGTAGCGAGGGAGATAGACGGGGAGAGAGAGGAAAGAGGTAGATAATGATTAAGCAGTGTGAAAAGCCATAAACAAATGCAATCTTTCATACACCTACTGAAAAGTAAACATAGATGTGAATACATGTATTTAGCTGAGGCTGTGTAATGAAAATCATAGTTCCAGGCAAGGGAAACCTCCCTTCAAATCAATAGTCATGGTGGTCCAAGAGTATCCCAAAATAATACGAGTTATTGCCACAGTCCTTGATTGCCTCCCAAAACTTGAAGGTAAGATCCTATTGCTGAAGACAGGACATACTTGGAACACAGGACTTGGAGCAATTGAGCTGGAACTGACCTGGAAGCCTCTTCACCAAAGACTTACTTTCCTCATATCAGAAGATACTGTGCAAGCTGCCAAGGGAGAAAACCAATCCACGATCTTACCCAGCTCTAAAACCTATGAACCACAACAATTACCAGTCCTGAAAATTATCTCTATTGGTTCACTTATGGCATTGGGAATAATCAGCAATTGTCTAATTGCACTGAATGCCCGAGAGAATGCATGCATTGGCGAGGTCATAGACTCTAGGAAAGAACCTACTTCCGCTACTTTCCTGGACCAACATCATGTCTTACTATCCCCTAAATACTTTTCCTTATATTCACAGACACATGTGAACATGTGTCTCACCACTCATCGATCATGTTTCTTTTAGAAACAGATGGAGACTTATAAAATTCTACACCTGGTAAAGTACAAAGAATAAGTGACTGGGGGATACTCAGCCCTAAGTAGTACGTCTACAGTGCAACCTCTACACCCAAACCTCCGGGAACATCTTGGAAGACAGGGTGGAAAGACTATGAGAGCTGGAGGAAGAGGGTAACTCCTGCTAGTTAATGTATTCTCAACGTGACAGGGAAGCTACACTCATGAAATCTCCACAGTACGCTGGTCTAACAAGATCTGCATAATGACAAAACCAGTTGACTTGCCAAGGTGGATGGGAGAATTTCACAGAAACCCACCTCAAGGTGAAGAGCTACAGGCAGTCTGCAGATGCTGAGGGAAGGAGAATCAGTTTTTGCCAGGAGTGAGCTCCCTGAGAAGTCCTCTAATCCAAAGTGGGCATCCCTGAACACATATGCACATGAGTTTCTCCTGATGAATATATTACAATAAATATTATTGTAGATGCACATATGCATATGTAGTAATAATAGTCAAATGGAGGCCAAGAAATTGTGAGGAAGGGAGTAACCAGGAACATGGGAGAAGTTGTACGAGGACTAGGAAAGGTGGAAATAATACAAATACAATACTCATGCATGAAATTTTTAAAAAGTAGAATTCTGGAAACTGTTTTCTGTGTGTGTGCGTGTGTGCGTGTGTGTGCATACCACAGTGTGTGTGTGGAGGTGAGTTTGTGGCAGTTCCTTCTCTCTTTCCACTGTACTCATTCAGATCATCAGTTCTGGGAGCAAGTGCCTTAACTCGCCATGCCTCTCACCAGGCCAAGACAGCTTCTGTTTTTGATATTAAAACACAAAGAAGGGCTCTACCTTTGTAAAACTTGAGTTCATGTTGATTAAATGAAAATTGAAACTATTAGCTGGGAACAGTGGGTCACACTTGCAACCTAACACTTGGGAGGCAGAGGTAGGAAGATCTGCATGTTTGAGGGAGGCTGGTCTACATCATAAGTTCTAAGTCATCCAGGGATACATAGTGAGCCCTCTCTCACACACAAACAAAAATAACAGCAGCCACAGAAGAGATTACTTTCTTTCAAATTCCTTCAAATTTTGTAAGACAAAAAATTTATAATTTTCCCTTGATTTTTAAATTTACCTATAATAGGTAAATTTGTTTCTCTTCATTTTTGCGTGTGAACGTGTGTGTGCATCTGTGTATATGTATGCATGTAGGGGTGCTTCTATGTGTATGTGTATGCACTTGTGTATATGTGTTCTTCTGTGTGTATGTTGGGGGGGGGGCTTCTGTGTGTCTGTGTGCCATGTGTGTACTCCACAGCATCTGTGGAGTACAAAGTAGAGGTGTGTGCTTACTGCTTTGGGTATATATGGCTGTTTAGAATGACACCATGTTGGTACCAGGTCAACAGATCTGCTTTAAATGGCATTGTAGATTGTTAAAGCTGTGACAGAGACATCTGGGTCTTATCACTTGGGATGGCTGCCTCAGTTCAGTTGAATCAGTTTTAACGCAAGGAATTAATTGTTTACATATTACATCATTTTCACAAAAAGAAAGTTATATGAGGGAAACATGGCCAGTCTTGCTTTCCCAAAGGCCTCAGAGAGAACAGTGCACCTTTTCTTTAAAAAAAAAAAAAAATGTCTGTAGGATCTAAGAAATACATTCCTGTGCTCTGCACTCAATTGTCTGAGAAGCTTGACTTTAGAAAATAGACTTGTAGAACATTAGAACCAGGTGGGGGAATCAGAACATTGTCCACCTCTTCATTTTACAAATGAGAAATCAGACTCAAGGGGATAACACGACTTGTCTAGAGAACACGATGTAGTAGAAGACGTGACCTTGCAAGCTCCTCTACTTTCCTTGTTTACCATACCTTACTCATGTAGGTTTGTCTTACTGATTGACTTACTTCTATTTCTTATTTTCTGGGACAGTCTCCCATGGCCCTGGCTGGCCTTGAACTTCTAACCCTCCTGCTTCTTCCTCCCCGGTTCTGGGATTGCAGATGTATGCCCCCGTTCTGGCTCATATAAAAAGCATGGTCTCCTGCTCTCCTGCTGCTGCCCAATTCCAGACGAGAAAACCCAGAGTATTGCTTTTAGACAGAGTCACAGCAGAGAGACTGAAAGGCCAAGTGACTTGACAGCAAGGTCAACAGACATCCAGTGACCTAACTTGCAATAGGTCGTACATACAAAGAGAAGTGTGCACATGTAAAGTATAGGTATGTCGTGAGAGTGTGGGCATGGGGCTCATCCTTGACTTGCTCATTCCCTCCTGTGCCGTGCCTTGAGCCTGGGAGCAGTGCTCCAAAGTGCGCTTTGCAGATCTTTGATGGAGCTGAAGTAGACGTGGGAGCAGGTTTCCTGCCTGGCTTCAGCAAGTTCCTCCAGGGTGCCAATCCCAGCCCACAATAATGAAGACAGCGTCTCCCTGTCTTCTGCTAAACTGGCTGCCTGCTCCTCATATGACTTCACAGCATTTCCCTTACAGCCCTGATGAAACAAGAAACAAACACAAAAGCAAGAGCCCCACGTTTGTAGCAGTTGCTGTCTCGAGCCTTGTGAACAGGACGTGCAGATGATGGGAACAGTTGTATGGAGGAGGCGATGGCTTGTAATATTCAGATCTGAGGACTTACATGTGGCTGAGTGTATTCCTTGTCATGTCTGCTCTTGTCTGGTTCTACATCCGAGCTAACTCCCTTAGGATGACCTAAGATGTTTCATAGCCTTGCCATACTAAGTTGGAAGCTGTGGAGGCCTATGATGTGTTGCCCCAGCCACCATCAGGCGATGTGCATGGAGAATGTTCAGTACTGGGGTGTTTCTCCACTAATTCAGCTCCTAAATGTCACAGTGACTCTGACTCTCCCTACTTTCTGTTAGAGGTTATATACTGATGGCTTAAGACCAAAATTAGAATAAGAGTAGACCTAGAGAATTTAGTTATTAGTAATGCACATGTGTGTGCACACATGCACACTCACACACATACATTAAAAGCTCACAGTTCTGCAGTAAATATTACTGTTCTCAAGAAAGACAACTTGGCCAAATTCCCACAGCCAAAAAGTTGGATCATATATAAAATCTTCATTCATCCCAACAGCCCTGGGAAATTAGGAACACCTTCCCACCTTACTCTGGTTACTAGGCTCACTTAATACACACTAGGCTCACCTCAGCAGTTAGCAGAAGCATTGCTCTGAGGCAGCTGTGAAGTGGAGGAGTTCGCCTTGGGGTTTTTATTGCGTTACTTCTCAGTCTACCCTCCTCCAGTGCCCCTGGGGATGTACTTTTCCATCCTCTGGGTCTCTTAACCTCTCTGCTGTTCCCACTTTTTCTGCCTCAGCTGTTTAATAACTGATTGTTTTCAATAATGGTGCAACTGATTTCCTCCTGGTCTTCCTCGTTCCAATCTGCCCAGGGTTGTCAACATTTTGTTCTATAAAACTCAGTCCAGATATGGTCCTCACCTTCAGAGATGCTCTGAAAGCTTCTGTTACATGGACTGCGGGCACAGAGTACTTGCTTTGTGTGCTTGAGACCCAGGTTCAATCTCCAGCCCCACGGGGGGCAAAAAGATAATCTCTTGTCCAGGGATTCTAGTGATTCCTCTTGGTGCTCCACAGAACTTCGTGTGACATTTCCTGTATGAAAACTGTATTTGAATCACACTTATTAAAATATATATACTAACATTTATTTTAATTGTGGCAAAAAAAGACAAAGCATCAGATTTACAGGCACAATCATTTAAAATTTTTATTGAGCTTTTATACATTTCATACAACAGTTCTTAATCAAATTTAGACTCCCCTCCCCCTTCAAAACCCCCAGCTCCCACCAACTGCATGTATTCTGCCATACATGTTAAGTCCTATCCAGTCAAGTGTTTATACCCAGATGTCCTTTAGTGCACATTCATCCTCTGGAGTCTGGTCAGCCTATCTAGAGAGCTTAAGTAAGGCTTACACTCCCTTACTCAGGAGTTAATCTCCGACACTTTTCAGTCTAGGTCTCACCCGCTACTAATTTCTCTCATTCCGCTCTGGGTGGACCCTTGTCTAATTGAGTTGGTATGGGTCCTGTGCTCCATGCCATCGTTGCCACAAATTCACATGTGCAAGCTTCCAGTGGCCTGAAAACCTCTGTTTTCCTGAGTTCATGAATCAGCCCTAGCTCTTAAAATCTTTCTGCCCACTCCTCCACAGTGATCGCTGAGTCACAGCACGGAAGGGTGAGGTTTAATATGGGAGTCCTATCCAGGGATACATACTCCGCTTTATCTTATCTTTTAAACCTGGCCTTCTCTGTGCACAGCACTGTGTTGTATAAGGAAGTTTCTTTGTGGAGGTAAGGGATACATTAGTTTTCTGTTTAGCCCTCGTTCTGCTATGTTGCATGAGCCGTAGATGTAGAGGTTCCACTGTAGGTGTGTCAGCAAAGACTGGGCATCTCGAACAGATAGATATCCTCTGTGTCTGACCAGCTGTGGAATTCCGCTGTGGTCTCCATCTGTTGCGAACAAGCATTGTGCTCATTTTGAAGTGCATACTTCAGCATGTTAAGCAGAGTCTTGATTGTATTTCTATTTTTTCCGCAATATTATGATGCCATAAGTAGCAGGAATAGTGTTTTATTAAGACGCCCTTAGCTTTGGAGTGTGTCTGGAATTTAAAAATTAGTCAAAAAGATTTAGATAAATGGTGACACCAGGCTTCTCTGTTTTTTCCTTTGTTTCTTCGATATCTCTAGCTGTGTAATTATTGACTGTGATGGCTGATGTCACTTTGACTGGATTTAGAATCACTACGAGGCACATCTTGGCATGTCTGTGAGGGGGTTTCCATACAGGTTTATGAGGATGGATGATCCCTTCAGAGTCGGAGTGGCCTTATCCGTGGACTGGGGTCCCAGATAACTGAAAGGAGAAAGCATGTTATGCGCTAATATTCTTCACCTGGCTTTTTCCTGTCATCAATGCACTGTAACCACCGGTCATGTCAGGCTTCTGCTTCAGCCTTCCCCACCATGGTGAGCTGTTCCCCTCAAACCAAGAATTAGAATAAATCCTTCCTCCGTAAGGTGCTTTTGTCAGGGATTGTGTCATAGCAAGGACAAAAACCAAACCAAAACACTGAAAAACTCACACTTGGACTCTTTCCCCGGATAGACCCGGCATGATTCTCTTCTCAGAGTTCCTGGGTTCCTTCCTGTATGTTGAGTCCTCCATTTCATTGCATTTTCTGGTAGTTACATTATTACTGACTACCCTACCTTTGAATCCTGTGCACTATGACTTTGCAGAAATTCCAGCTGCTTTAATACTGTGGCAGACCGTCCTCAAAACAAGTCTGCTCACTTGTGTGCCTGTGTCAGCCCCTCCTTTTCTGCTCAAGCTCTGACCTCCTTTGTTCTGCTTGCAAGATCTTATCCTAGGCTCTGAAGAAATGAATGTACTAATTTAGCTTCCCAATTAGCAACTTGATCTATCTGAGCTTCCTTTTGATAGTTACAAAAATGGGTAAGAATGATACCCTCTTGGGGATGAATGAAATCGTAAACACAGAAGAAATTTGCATACTAATACCAAGCAAGGAACTAAATGTTAGGATCTTCCATAGCACTTTGGAAAGACAGCTGACTCTGAACCAGAAAGATCATTTTTGGAGTCAGAATTGCTATTTTGCAATTTGCTAAGGTTGGTATGCAATACATATTGAAATAAGGTTGAATATTTTTACATTTCCATCAAAGCTATTAAATGATTTTTAAATCAGTTTCTTTGTATTTGAAGCAATTCTGGATTGTTTATGCATGACATGTATTTGTGGCAACATATAATTGGTACAGAAACGACAGATGACCTGGGACCTCACTCCCATTGGCCTCAAGTTCCCTTTAGAAATGTGTAAAGAAGATTTGAGAATGTAGGGAACCTATGTTGAAAAATGGGAGGGGCACCTAAAATTTCAGATGAATCAACCTAAAAATAAGAGAGCGTTCTATTGACTGGATATGAAAATACCATACAAATTTATTTAATTCATGCACAAAATAGTCTGATCACATTTCTGTGCTGTGATACCATGTGCTTTGCAAGTTACATGACTGGTATTTTCTAATCAGAAAGGAATAAAAATTTTAATAATAATAATAATAATAATAATATTTTGCTCCAGGGAAGAATTCAGAGACTTTAGTAAAGGACGTTGCTTATAGGAAGTATGAAAAAGTCAAGTACTGCCAAGTATAAATCAAAGAATTTAATAAACTAATGATATTAATTTAAAGAGTTTTTAAATGTTCCTCTAACTTGCTATAGTTTAAAAGATGATTTTGAGGTCATCTACCACCCCTGGCTTTTACAATCTTTCCACCCTCTCCTCTACAATGGGCACTGAGCCATGGGTGGGAAAGGGTTACTATAGGAGGAGTCTTAACCAGGGACCCACATTCTGCAGTCTTTTATTCTCTGCATTTTGGCCACTTGTGGCCTTCTGTACTAATAGTCTTCTGTTTCATCAGGAAGCTTCATTGATGAGAGCTGTGCAATGTATTGGTATTCTCTCTACCCCTTGTTCTGCTATGTTCCATGAGCCTTAGGTGTAGAGGTTCCATTGTCGATGTGTCACTTAGGTCTGGGCACCTCACAGACAAATACTTTCTCTCCTTTTGGCCAGTTGTGGAACTCTGTAACAGTCTCCATCTGTTGCAAAAAGAAACTTCTTTGATGAGTGGTATCAGGCCTACCTGTCTCTAAATATAAGGATCCATATTTAGAATACAGGAAGAAATTACATTTTTCCAGGGATGTGACAGATGAAGGTTTCTCTCTTGGATCTATATGACCTCTCTAGCCTTGTGCACTTGGCTATGTTTACAATACTACACATAAGTTCCCTCCCATCGAGTGGGCTTTCAGTCTGCTTAGGTAGTTGTTGATTATCTCCAAGACAAAAGTACCACTACTGCCCCAGTAGAGATGGTTTGCTGTGCTGGTTATTGTTGTAGGCTTTACAGCTGGGGTTGGACAGTTGATTGATTTTCTCCTTCAGCAGCTTGTGTATTGTCCTCTGGAACTATGAGAGTTAGTCTCCAGAGACTTCCAGGCTTCTGGGAACTTGCTCATATGAACTAACAGCAATGGTGACATCATGTATAAGACCCAGGTAAACTCAAACCGGACCAAAACCCAACATAGAGCTGGGGGTAGTGGTAAGAAGTCCCAACCTTAGCCAAAGAACTACTGGTAGCTGCTCCCTGCTGGGTGAGAGAGAGTTGGTCTTTTTTAAGTGAGTGCACTAGATAGGCTGACTAGGCTCCAGTGGATAAACTCACACTGAGGGACATCCGTCTATACAAAATTGACTCTATAGGCCTTAACATATATGACAGAATGCATGAAATCTGGTGGGGGAGTCTAAATATGATCAAGAAGTATTGTATGCGATACATAAAATTCAATAAAAATATATATTGAAAAAAGTCCCTTTGAATGTTAGCCTTTACTTGCAAAAGCATTTACGGTGCTCTTCGAGCTAGAGTGGCTTTAAGAGATGTGGACATTTGCGTGTCAGAAGTGCTTGTGTTACAAATCTCATTCCTGCACTGCTGTACGAACCAAGGCCTTGCCTCCAGACAACAGTGTGCTGCTCAGGCTGGCTTGATAACAGGTGAAGGCCTTTGGAGAGTCTGCGGAATGCTCCAGTCATACTCCATCCGGGCCTGCAGCTTCTAGAGCTGTGCTCAGCTCAGAATGCTCAAAAGGAGTTAGAGAATTATCAGGATACCTGGGGCACACACATGGACCTCAGTGCTACCTTTTATCCAGGTGTGTGCCCACTCCTGTGCTGTTTCTTTTCTCCTGGAAGCAAAGCATGTAAGCATTTCTGGTAGCTGAGAAATTCAAATCGAAGGGGACCAATGCTGGCTGCTGCAGCGCTGCGTTCAGGAGCAGGCAGAGGCTTTCTCTACACTGTCTGGTTAGTAAATATGTGGCCTGTATTTCAGTTCCTGGGAACCAGTCATGGAAACATGTGACCAAGCAAGCATGGCCCTGTTCCAATTAAACTTTATGATAACAGCCAGCAGGGCACTTCGGCCTGTGGGCTCTCACTTCCTCACACCTGTTCTACACAGTAGCTGTGATTGCCTTAAACAGTTCACACACCTAGGATAGGACTCAGCTCAACACAGATCAGAGAGCTGTTATTATTAAACCTCAAAACAGGGGCTCAGACTTATTTCTGGCAGTCAACGTGCTGCTTTGGGAGAGTGTAATTCCCTTACTAATCCTACAGGCTCTGTGCAGGGCAAGGACTGAGGTGAGAAATTTAAGAAAACACCGTGACACTCTCCTTGGATGAGTTTCAAAGCCCATCCTCCGAGTATAATTACCGAGGCTTTGACTACACATGGATGGATGGTCCATGAAACAAACAAGAGTCAAAATCCAGGAAAATGAGAGTCAGATGCTGGATTGAGGCATCTCAGTGTCAGATGGTTGATGACGGGCTCTGTGCTTACACGTTTTCTGGGGTACACATGTGGCATTTCTCTGTTTGTTGGAAAATACAGAGGGGATTAACAAAGGAGAGAGGGAAACTCAAAACAAGCAGAGACTGCTGGAAGGACAGAGACTTCAGGGGCACACACAAAATAATTCTGAAAATGCAGGTTAAGGAAATAACCAATTCTAATTGTATTATTTTCAGTGCAAGCTCAGTTGGAGGTGACTTCTCTCAACAGGAAGAGCTGTTTCCCTCATCACCACCAGCTCTCCAGCTGCCTCATCACCTCCGACTTCAGGGTGATCATGCTGCTTGCGGGGGCACTGGGACTTTTCCCTTCCTTTGACCAGATTTATGTCTTCCAGCTTCCTCTTTCCCTGTTTTATTATTTCATTAAAACTTTCAGGTGATCTTAGTTCCTAAGAAGAAGGATAAATTATTCAAACTGAGTTTATACTAACATGAGAACATGATTTATCTCCCTGTATAATCCAGATTTATCTGTAATTTATAATATCCAAGAAGTACATTGTGGAACTGGGAGAGAAGAGCATACTAATGCACTGCTCAACTCTTACTAGTCGATCTCCCCATACAGCAGAGTGCAATGCACATAGAAGGCCACAACTGGCCAAAGAGTAGAGAATTAGAGACTGCAAAGAGCATGTGCCTCCACAGGGCTCGTATTTCAAACCCACCCACCCATGGCTCAGGGACCAGTGTGGAAGAGTAGTGTGAGGGTTGTAAGAGTCAGGGCTGGTGCAGGATCGATTGTAAGGAAGCAGAGCCTTCAGGCCTCTGGGAACTTACTCATACGATCTTACAATGGCGACAGCATGTGCAAAACCCATGAAACTCTATATCAGTCAAAAACCAACATAGAACTGGGGAAATGGGCAGCAGGCCCCAACCTTAGCCAAAGAACTTTTGGCAACTGATCACTGCTGGGTGAGGAAGAGTTGATCATCTTGAAGGGAGAGACTCGAGATAGGCTGGCCAGACCACAGTGGATGAACTTGCACTGAGGGACATCTGAGTACACTTGTCATGAAAGGCCTTAATGCACATGACAGAACGCATGAGATCTGGTGTTGGAGGTATAAGGGGTGCAAAGGGTGCCCCTTGTTGGGCGGAGATATAAGGATGATTAAGATGTTTGGATGAAATGCATCAAAATTCAATAAAAATATACAGGAAATGAGAATAAGACATTTATTTATTAAAGACAAAAAGTACCCGAGAAGCATAAGGAGGTTGGGAGATGGCTCTGCAGTTGAAGTGCTTGCCCTGCAAGCTTTGGGACCAGAGTTTGGATCCCCAGAAATCTCAGAAATGCTGGGTGGGCATGACAGCCCTCCTGAAAGTCCAGCCTGGAAAAGTAGAGCCGGGATCCCCAGAGCCAACTAGCTTGTAGGATTAGCCATCTTGGTGAGCACTGAGTTTGACCGAGAGACCCTGCATCAGTGAATAAGGTGGGAAAATATGAAAGATGATTCTTGACATCCACCTCTGGCCTCTACATGTAAATAATGCATGTGTACACAGACACACACACACACACGCACGCACGCACGCACAGAGGCTCACACACTTGCCAAAAGTGCATATACACACATGTACATCACATGTGAAAATGAAAGAAAGAAGCATAAGCAGATGATTTTAAACACAGACTTCCATGGTATGTCTTAAACGGCACCAAAGTAGACATTACCTGGTGAGTGTGGCCATTGGTTACCAACATTGATTACCGAAAATCAAAAGTAAAAACCATGAACTGTTAACATGCACAGGCCCACTGAGCAGGCACTATAAAGGAGTGCAGGCTTTGATGGTAATCATGTTTTAAAACTTTTACCTAGTTATTTCATGGTGTTAGAAATGGAAACCGAGTGCTTGCACATTCTAGGAAAGCACACTACCCCTGAGCCATTCCCTTGCCCCATCCTTTCCTTCTTTCATCTTAACATCGATATGTGGCCATCCTGGACCTTGCCCCTGTCATAGCTAGCTTGTGGTACTGTCATGGACATCACAAACGAGTACTGGTTCTCATGGTTCTGGAGGCTGCAACTCTAAGCTTCTGCTCCTTGGGTCTTCTGGCATAAGGTCATCTCTTGGTCTCTGCTTTTATTATTATTTTCTGTTCTTATTTGTGTGTGGGGGGGTACTGTGTATGTGTAGTCAGGTATATCCATTCATGTCCGTGTATTTGGAGGGGACATCAAGTGTCCTGCAGCATTGTATATGTGCATGCATCCATTCATCGCCATTTATTTGCAGAGGATATCAAGTGTCCTGCTCTGTCACTCTCTTCTTTAGTCCCTCGAGACAGTGTCTCTCTCTTAACCTGGAGCTTGTCTGGCAGCCAGCAAGCCCCAGTGATCCTCCTATCTCTGTCCTGTTCCCGCAGCACAGCACTGGGGTTATAGGCCTGGGCAGATTTTTATGTGGATACTGGGGGTTCAGGCTCAGGTCCTCATGCTTAGGTAGCAAGAGCCTTCACCCCCTGAGTCTTCTCCCTAACCCCTCAGGTCTGTTCTTATGAGGACATTAATTGAATTCTTGGACATCAGGGCCCCACCTGCAGAAGCCTGCACACTGAGGAGATGGACTTCAGCAGATGAATTTGATGGACACATGAACACTTAGTTCATGAAAACTCAATACCAGACTTTGAAATTTCAGGTAATGCTGTGGATTTCAGGGTACTGGTATCTCCTCATAGACTGCTTAATGAGTTTCATACCACCAGTCTAGATGCCTGGCCATTCTTTCTCTCTTGCTGGAAGAATCTCCTGACTTCTTTTCTTTCTTTGTATTGCTCTTGTGTTCTTTTAATTTTCTTTTTAAGATGGAATCTCGCTCTGTGTAATTCTTCAGCTTCTCAAGTCCCCTCTCTGACTGCTCCCTTACTCATGCTGGCTACACTAATGGTGTTTTGAATGGCAGTGTTTTCCAAGACTTTAAGTAGTGGTACATAATTAAAAATACAGTACCATGGAGAAATCAATTTAAATTTGATATCAAACATTACAATCTCAAACATTCACCTGCCATTTTTGAAAATAGAATGTGTCCTCTCTCCTGGGGGGCCCCTTTGCACAAGGCTCCTCCTTCCCCCTAGTTCTTTCTCATATATCTCATTATTAATTTATTTGACTAAGCCTCAAACCACTGATGTTTCCTATACCAATTGTTTACCCCTCTATGCAAATAAATTATTTATACTTGTGTGTGTGTGTGTGTGTGTGTCTGTCTGTCTGTCTGTGTGGGTATGTGCATATAGATAGATACAAGTAGTCTGTAAAGGTCACAGAAGGATGTAGACTCCCTGGAGCTGAAGTTACATTCAGTTGTGAGCTGTACTACACGGGTGCTGGAATTGAACTCTGCCGCAGTGGTACTCAGTCTGCTGAGTCATCTCTCTAACCCCAGATTCTTTGTTTAGTAAACCTTCCTCTAAGGTGGAAAAGTACTTTTCTATTTAAAAATGCATACAGAAAGACAGCAGAATAATTTCTTCAGCATAGAACCTTCTCTTATGTATGAATTATGTCATCACCTTAGGAAGAGAAAGTGAATGCAATCATGTCTTCTTTTACATAGCCACGTTTCCCCGTATGATGACACAGAAAAAGCAAAAAATGATCAGGAAGGGGTTTGTGGGCATAAACCCTCAAAGCCCACCCCAGTGACATGTTTCCTCTAGCATCTCTCCACCTCCTAAAAGTTCTGTAACCTTCCCAAACAGCGCCACCAGCTTGGACCGAGTGTTCAGCTCCAGGAGCCTATGGGAGACATTTCTCATTCAAGCCACCGTGGTCCCTGGCATAGAAATTTGTAAGCCATCCTTGGATGCAAACATACCACCGAGTTAATGTTTGTCTAATGGTTTTACTTTTTAAAATGTGTCTCTATCACACACACCTTCTGCTCTTTCTCCTCACTTGCCAAGTCCCCAGTGGTATAAAGCGTTCAGTGGTCCCGCAGGAAACGTAGCACCGTGCCGAACGCCTGCCTGCCTTGCTCCCAGGATGCACACGACAGGCGGGTCCTTATCGCACCGTGCGCTCAGCCTCTTGCATGTCTACTCTCTTTTCCTTTACATTTATTGTCAGCATCCTGGTCTACTCCTGAACTGCTTTCAAATCTCCTAACTACTTCCTGGGATAAGAATGAAAGTCTCTATTTTCCCACTACTGGATAAATAGAATAGATTCCTCACTGTAGAATTCCAGCATCCTGCAAGCACCCTGTGACATTCATGCCATTCGATCTGATCGTGATTTTTGATGGGGCACAGTTATCTCCTCTGTGCATTTAGCAGGGCTGGGCTTGAGTCCTGACTGGACTTAAGAAGGGAAGATCAGAACAGTTCTCAGCCATTGGCTAGGCAACTACTGAAAAACCAAACATGGATTTGGGTGACTGCAGTCAGTGGAACCAGCTAAGTCTTCAGGGACAGGGCCAAAGTGCAGGACCAGCAAGAACCAGATTCTGAGCAGCAAAGTTGTAGGTAATCGCAAGCAGTTTCTGAGGGTGGGTTTGAAATCTTTAGTCTGTGGGAGGGAAGAGGGTCCTCCGGGGAACTGGTGCATCACCAGCAAGGGAGGCAGGTGAAGGAAGCAAAGTGCTTCAGGAACAATGTTTAACCCTGGAAGCAGATGAAGCTGTCAGTGAGAGTTTAGAAATTAGAGGGATGCCTGCTATTCACAAGAACATCTCCAACATACCGGAGACCTTGTTTGTATGCCTTCCATGAGAGTCTGCGCTATAACAAAGAATTATCACTGAATTTTAAACCCGTCCTTTCTAATGTGATGTTCTTCAAGTGATTAATGTTTGCATTTAGCTAGCAACCTTACCTTGCCATGTTGAAATTCTGTCTTAACGAAGTTCAGAAAGTTAAAAGAGGAACTTCTCCATTGACTGTCAGCTATGGGTAGAATGCAGAATCTGAACTCAGCCAACTGCAAAAATAAAACATGATTATAAAAGTGTGTCTTCTGTTCTCTGGATATTATGTGAATTTCAAGTCTGTTAGAAATTAATTGGAAACTCTTTATGACCAGCTATTTGAACATGTCAAAAAATCGAAGGCTGTTGTGGGAATCCACACAGGGTGGGAGAGGGCTCCTGCTAGAGCCTGTGGTGGTAGATGGCTTGATGCTCATAGCCACATCGAGCCTGGTGTGCAGGGTGTGGAGTAATGGAAGTCCCCACACAAGACACAGGGTGTAGAGCAAGAGCGCACATAGCCTGCCGGGAACCTCAGCTGTCCGCCAGCTGCATGGTAGTTTCATGATGTTCACTAGCTCTTTCCTTCACTCCCTTATTCTACTAATAATTCATGAATATTTATTTATGCTGTTCACTGTTTCAGTCAATCAAGATGCAACAAAATAAAACGGGGAGAAGCTAGAGTGTAAATAACAAGGTGACCTAATCTAGGGAAGGGAAATGCAGAGAAGGGATGAATCAGGCCAGTGGGGTAGAGTGACTAGGGTCCTAATGCAGACAGTAAAGGAATGTGTACCGTTTGAACTCAGCTTTGGAGAGAAGGAGCCAGCAAGGCCACAAAACGAAGTGTGCTCCAGTGGGGAGTAACAGAAAACACAAACAAAAGCCAGAGTTCCAAGACAGAACAGAGACAAAACAAAACCAGAAGAAAATGTCGGTCCAGTTGGAGCATAGGAGGTGAGGACGAAAGCAGACAGGAATGAGAGGTAGAGGGGCACATGCAGCATTTTGTCAGGAAAGACGCGTTTATTATAACCAGCAATGGTAAGCCTTTGGAAGAGAGGGGAGAGGGAGGGAAGGAAGCAGGGGCAGCAGAGGGAATGACATTCTAGCCCTTCACCTCCATTCTGGGCACCCGGCACCTCGACAGCCATGTTCTCCCACTGCGCACACTCCCTTCTTCCACACATAAGCTGTAAGCAGCCCAAGACTAGCTAATTACCTTACTCAAGCTACTTTACGAATCTAGATGAACCACAAACGGGCTGTGCTTGGGTTAGTTAGCAAATTTTGGTACACACCTGACTAAAGTTTGAGATGTTTAATTTTGATTGCTGACTTAATTGGATCAAGAAACATCTAGGGAGGGGCTGGAGAGATGGCTCAGTTGTTAAGAGCACTGCTGCTCTTGTAGAACATCTGAGTTAGTCCCAGCACCCACATGGTGGCCAACAACCTTCTGTAACTGCAGTTCCAGGGGACCCACACCCTCTTCTGGCCTCTGTGCACATTTTGCCCCAGTGTTACACTTATATGCCTGTAGGCGAAATTTGCATATACATAAAATAAAACTAAACCAAGAACGTCAACAAAATAGATACTTTGGGTGTTAGTGAGGCTTCCTGTGAGGACTTTTCTAAAGCAGATAAACTGAGGTGGGAAGATTCATCCTGAATGTGGGTGGCACCCCCTTTGTGGGCTGGGGTGCTGAGAAGAGTAAAATGGAGAAAGGAGAAACCAACAGAGCACTGGAATTCTCTTTTCTCTGCTTCTTGATCTACCTGGATGTGAGCAAAAAACAGCCTCACATTCCTGCCACAGCCAAGAGCCACTGCTGTCATCAAGCTTTACACTATAAGGACTGTGCCTTCAACCCGTGAGCCCAAATAAACCCTTCTTCCCTTCGAGCTGCTTCTTGTCAGATACTTGGTTGTAGCAAGGAGAAGAGTAACTAATGTCAAACAGCAAACTAAGACCAGTTAATGTGAAATGTGTCACCCAAGGCACTTTAGGATCATAATAGACATTTCATAATTTAGGATTAATAAATAGTCTATAAAATGTATGAAATAAAAATCATAATTTTATAGAATACACCATATAATGCCATTTATTTTAATGATGTTAAGTCCAAAGAGTATATTTTCTTGCAAAATGAGATGGGGATGAGTTAGGATAGAGTTATGTTAAACCCGTCTCACTTTCAGTGGCCCCAGAGGCATGTCTGGCAGTATAGCTAGAAGATATGAGCACATGGTTTGCAGTTCTTGTTGGAGATGTCCTTATAGAGCTCGGCAGGTAATCTGCCAGTATCCATCTGGTGTATTGCCATGAAATGTACTCAGAGATTCTAAAGCACCTGCTTCTTACTTTCTTTACTGAGAAACAAATAATTTAAATTTTATCTTATTTGCAGGTTTTGGAGCTACTGGGCCAATTAACATGGTTGCAAATGAATACAGTATTCATGGACTAAAGTTTTCCTGAGTAGGCTAGGTAGTAACACACACCAGGGCAGAACCTGGGACTTCTACCTCTGGATTTAGTGATGTTCTTATACAGTGTCTTGTGGTGACAAGAAAGTCAGAAAAAAAGAGACTGCAACAGGTTGGAAAGTGAAATGTAGAAGCTGATTTGGCTAGAGAAAAACACTGCTGATAGTAGTTAAAGGACAACTAGATAGAAGACAGAGGGATGTTAAATGAGAGAGGTGGTGGCAATGATACCCCACTGGCCTGATTCATCCCTTCCCTGCATTTCTCTTCCCTAAATTAGGTCCTTGTTATTTACACTCTAGCTTCTCCCCCTGTTTTATTTTGTTGCATCTTGATTGACTGAAACAGTGAACAGCATAAATAAATATTCATGAATTATTAGTAGAATAAGGGAGTGAAGGAAAGAGCTAGTGAACACCATGAAACTACCATGCAGCTGGCGGACAGCTGAGGTTCCCGGCAGGTAGCAGCAAGGCTACTGCTGTTCTGAATCTAGTAAAGCCCTCTAGTTCCCAGGAGTTTTTCATGTGGCAACATCTTAACCCAACTTTTAAAAAAAGTTTATTTTGTGTGTGTGTGTGTGTGTGTGTGTGTGTGTGTGTGTGTGTGTGCTTGTAAGCCATATGTGTACAGGTACTCAAAGATGCCAGAAGAAGGCATTGGATCCCCTGGAGTTGGAGTTACATGTGGTTGTGAGCCAGTCAAGTGGGTGCTGGGATTCAAACTCTGGTCCTCTGAAAGAGAAGCAAGGATTCTGAATCATCTAGGCCTCCAGCCCTCAGGATTTCTTTGAAGCATTTTTGCCATGGAACTAAAGAGTAATTTGCCAGAAACACACACACCTGCACGCACACATGTACACACAGACACACTATGGTTTGTATCTGGTTTGTACCTCCCCTAGAGAACTGTGTGTTGAAGACTCATTTTCTGAAATGGTGCCATTAGGAGTTTGTGGAACCTTAAGAGGTGGGGCCCAGTGGGAAGCATTCAAACTGCTGAGGATGAATCCTTGGGGTACTGGCACCTCAGCCCCATTCTTCTCCTTCTCTTCTTGGTGAGGAATTGAGTGGTTGTGCTAGGCTATGTATTCCCTGCCATGATTGACTACTGCAGGCTCAAAAGCATGGAGACTATTGACTATGTACTGAAACCTTCAAAACTGTGAACCAAGCAAGATAAACATTTTCCCTTTATAAGCTGATTATTTTGAGTGTTTGTTATAGGGATATAAAGCTTACATAATCTGTGTATATATATTGTTCTAGCAAAAGTTTTCTTAGTTATACTACAATATCTGACTTAAGTGGCATTGATAGTATTATATTTTCTTCTGTAAACCTTTAAAAATACTTAAAGTCTTCCCAAAACAGTGAGTTCAGAGAAAACACATTACTCACCACGAACCTTAAAACCTGGGCCAGCAACTGTTCAGACCTTGTGGGATATCAGAATTCAGTATGTGCCTCCAAGTTGTTCTTCATTCTTTTCTACCATGTTTTATATATTTATTCTTACGGGACACAGTCTGGAAATAAAAGGAGGATATTTGTCCTCTGAAAAAATTATCTCTTTTGGTTTTTAGACAAGAGGTGGTATTCTAAATAGAGTTCATCAAACTTTTCCTAAGGACAGATAATACACCCTTGAAGATTTATGAGCAGTTCTTACAGCCATAGGTCAGTATGTCATTGCAACTACTCAACTCTTCCAATGTAACACAGCACGGAAGCTGACACAGGAGGATTATGTATTTATAACCAACCATGGTATATAGAAGTGAGTCTCTCACAAATCATAACCCAAAAGGAGAAAGCAGGTCCATTCTAGAAACCTACAAAAGCACCTGCAAGTTAAAAATTGCACAAGTTAAAAAAGGATATCGTATCATTCCATGTGTGTGTGTTTCTCCTATATAGATCTATGGTAAATGTGTACATGAACAACACATAATATTATACTTTGTGTTATATGTAGAGAGATGCCATCTTGGTGCAGAAAGATCCTTTACTTGTTATATCAAATTTAAAATATAGACTCAAAATAGCTGGTGTTAATGAATATACAATATAAATATGAAGTCTATGATAACAGTAACAGAAATTGTTCGTAAGGAGATAGAAACATGGTTTCAACAAAGGCAAAGTTGATGGAGGATATACAAGAAAAAAATCAGAAGGAAATGGAAGCAAACAGTGAAAGGAACGTGATAAGATACGAAAAGAGGTCAAAACAGCCATGATGCAAAAGAAAGCCAGCAAAAGGACAGCAGAAAGCCTTCTCTCCAGAAATTAGTTGACATGTAAATGGGCTAGACTTCTCATGTCAAAAGACATGAAAACAAAATAAAAGATCCAACAATGTGTAAGTGAAATAAAAAGAAATGAAATAAATTTCAGTGGTAACGGTAAATAATGAAATGAAATAAAGACTAGAAACAGTGGAAAATAACCCAACAGAGTAGGTTTTGTAAAGAGATAAACAAAATTGGTATCTTTCATTGGTACTTCAGTAAATTAGCTAAGAAAAGAAGAGAGAAAAATACATCAGAAATGAACGAATATGCATTCCAATGGGTGCCCAAGAATTAAAGATTTAAAAGAGAATATTATGAACAAGTATAGGCCAACAATTTAGCTAACCTAGAATAATGCACAGATTCCTGTAAACATATAACCAAGGCTGAGTCTGTAAAAATAAACAATATTTGCATGTTTATAGCTAGTAAGAAACCTCTCAACTAAAGAAAATCCAAGACCAAATGACTTCACTGAATAATTCCACCAAGCATTCAAAGAAAGATTCACACAATTCCCATGGAACTCTTCCAAAAAATTAAAAATGTCAGAAAGCTTCCAAATTCAATGTATAAACGTAGTATTGCTCAATGCTACAGCTAGAGATGCTTCGAGAGAAGGAAATGACTTTTCATATGCTTGATGGATAATCATGCAAATTCCCTAATTCTGTCCCAATTCAAGGGCACTCTGAGAGGATAACGGACAATGATGAGGTAGATTTACTCCTGGCTGAAAAAATGGCTCAGCATCTGACTCTGTATCAGTGGAATAGCTCAGACAGTGGGAATGAAGGACAGACATGGGCTTTCTAAGCCACATTATGCTTAAAAAGGAAACAGCCTGACTCAGTATTTGAAAAGCCAAGAGCAGACCTGCGCTGCCACATGGATTTCTTCTGAATAGGGCTCCTAGGTAAATTGTCCCTCATTCTTTTATTGGAACAGGATTTCCAGTATGAAATGGGGAAGTAGACATTGGGTCCCACTTTACTTATCAGAAAATCGTACCTTTTTATCCCCAGGCCTAGAATACCACCAAACTGTCATTGTTTGCAATGAGAAAACCACTGTGCTTTCAACACCTTGATCTGCAAAGCATGCTATGCACATTCATTCGCTATCTTGGGTGGAGGGTAAGGAAGAATGGTGAGAGATTAGGATCATGTGCTCAAGTCACAAGAGGAGCACAGGGCTCAGTGATCTTGTACGCATGTTTATAGACTTTTTGGTTGCCAGGTTAGGTAGAATTCTTTAGTTCAGATTATGTCCATATTGCAAAAGCATTCCTACAGACAAAAACTCATAATCACATCAATTAATAAAGAAAGGTATCAAACAAAATTTAATAGCTTTCATGATGAATTAACAAACTAGGAATAGAAGGAATCCACCTCAATATTATTAAATCATAAGTTAAATTGGTACTGCCATGAAATGGTACAAAATAAAAGCTTTTCCACTAAGATGAGATGCAAAACAAAGACAACTACAATAACCAAGTAAGAATCAGAAAGATTAGGGTTTAAAAAGGCATTCACTTTGAAGAGAAAGAATTGTATTTCTGTTTGGAGATCAGAAGATTTTCAGGTAGAAAAATCCAAAAAGACTGGCTCTGGAGGGATTGCTCAGTGATTAAGAGCACTGGCTGCTTTTATGGCAGACCTGGCTTTGATTCTCAGCACCCACATGATAGCTAACAACCATGTGTAACTCCAATTCTTGGGATCTGACATCCTCTTCTGACCTCCAGTACTCAGCATGAGGGCACTTACATACATGCGTGCTATATGCATATATACATAAAATAAAAATAATGAGTAAAATATTGAAGAAATTCAGAAAGATTCAAAACATCAACAGATTTTTTTAAAATAACAAAACTTGTTAGAATAAATACATTTGGGAAAGTTGCAGCATATGAACTCAACACATATAAAAAGAGGTTTTGCTATGCACTAACAATCAACTATCTAAAAAAACTAAGCAAATAACCTTATTTACATCAAAAAGAATAAAATACTTAAGTAGAAACTTAACCAAATGGATAAAATATTTATACACCAAAACATGCAAGATGTTGGTTGATTAAAGAAACGGAAGGACTTCAACAAATGGAAGAACAGCCTAAGTTCATCCTGTGTTGAGGAGAATTAATTTGTTCAGATGTCTATAATTCTCAGTGATCTAAGATTCAGCACAATTCCTATTCAGTTCTTGTCAGAATAACCAGTGGTATTTTTTACCGGAACAGTAAAAAACCTGAAGTGTGTGTGAAATCATAAGGGACCACAGAAGACCAGAACACCCTTGAGAAAGAAGAATGAAGTAAATTAACTCTAGTTCCTGATTTTAAAACACATGGCAAAGCTACAGTCACAGAATAAATACAGACAATGAAAGTGCAGAGCAAAAACAATAAAGACTCACACCTAGGATTAGATGACTGACAAGGATGGGAAGACCATCTAATGTAAAATGATAATCTACATTATGGGAGAAAAATATTTCCAAATCCTGTATTTTATAAGGGATTAATATCTATAATATATTAAAAAATTCTGTACCCTGAAAGTCCCTCAACTGATGCACAGATAATGAAAATGTGGTATTTTTATACACTGGAGTTCTACTCAGAGGTAGAGAAAAATCAGATTGTGAAATTTGAAGGTAAATGAATGGAACTGTGAAACTAAGTGAAGTAACACAGACTCAGGAAAGCAAGCAACATATTTTCTCTCTCATTTGTGGATTTGCTCCAGATCCTTAGAGGTGAGTATTATACCCTGATGTAACCACAAAAACCAGGAAATGGAAAGGAACCGTGGGGTAAAGGAGGAGAGGAGGCTCCGGAGTGGGGGTAGCAGGGGACAGCTGTTATCAAGTGGGAAATCTGGAAGTGAGGGTGCTTTAGTGGGGAGGACGGGCTCATTCAGGGGAGGAAAAGAAAAGACAAATAATGCTTCCATGGGGTGAAAAATCTGAGGAAAATGTATTAGTTCGAAGAGCCTACTGAAAAATGCATTATATATTTTGTACTTTTTGTGCATGTGTATAGCTGAAGTCTAAATAACAACACAGTGCTGGAAACCTCCCTGTAAGCAGTTGGTAAAAGCAAGGAAAGTTTCTGTGGAGTAATGAAGGTGTGCAGCCCGTAGAATTAGTGCTTCCTCAGAAGCCTGGCTCTTGCAGCCCCATGGATTTGTCTGAAGAATGGGCCAGTCTGATTTCATTCATAGTGGTACCGAATGTTGTCAGGTTTGCAAGGGCTGGGGCAAGAAGAAAGTGTGTGTGTGTGTGTGTGTGTGTGTGTGTGTATGTGTGTTGTGTTGTTGTTTAATAGGTGTCAAGTATCAGTGTTGCAAGATGAGAAAATGCTAGTGGTCCATTGGAAAATAGTGTAAAACTATTTCACATTGCCACACAACCCACTGAATTTTTAAGATGGTAAATTTTGTGTTATGTGGTATTTTTATTATAAACTACAATTTTCTGAGAATCAGGATATGCCCCGGATTTGGCTCAAGGTCTATAGTTTACTGTTCCCCGAGGAAAACCCACCATCCCTGAAGAAACAAGGAACAAAAACAATGGGAGATGGTGCTTTCCTCGGTTACCAGAACTGTGAGATGACTTGCTCTGAATTCTTTTGCTGTATATGAGGAAAGCTGAGGAATCTGACAGATGACCAGACATCCACAGTCTAGAAAAAGTAGTGTGGGGAGAGACTATGTCGGGTCTGAAGGCAGAAGGAGACCGTGCCTCACTATTAGCAGTGAAGGAGATAAAGAATTATTATGTGGCTTCTGTTCATGAAGTTTTCTTGGATCCTTATAATATGAATTGATAGGATATTTTTGAGACTAGAAAAGTAAATCATAATAAAAATATATCCAGCCAGTCTGTCTCCTACACAGTGCAGGTACTGATAGAATCCTATAGATTGTGTCTAATAGAAATCTATTCCAACTTTGTTAATTGAAATTGATTATTTTGATTTTTGCACTTGAAAAAGTATCTTGGATTACACAAGACATAAGTTCATGTCTGTGACATTTTTTATGACAGAGATCTGGTTTGTTCTTACATATTTTATTTGTCCAAATCAAATTATAAAATCTTTGCCTTGGGGAGTTAGTCTTTTTTATTTTAGGATTTCATTGTATTTTATTAATTTTGGCAGTACCAAGGATTGAAACCAGGGCCTCATACTCTGCCACTGGGCCATATTCCCAGCTGGATATGTGTGTTCAGGAATACTACTTTACATTTGTCGTGCTTTATAGATCGTGATTAATAGTCATGAACATAGTCTTCAGAGGAGTGGAGAGGAACAGTACCAATATTACTTAAAGAGAGGCCGGTAGAAGGCGAAGGTGCTAATTTTAAGGTGGAATTGGGCTGCTCCATTCCTACCAGACTTTAAACACTATGGAGGCAATTTGTTTCTAAGTCTTTAATTTTTTATTTTAATGATCCTCAGACGTGTTATTGCAGGCAGTTGATAGAAACATACCCACACCTGTTTAAAATACACAGTACTTATTTGCCTAGTGGCAACAAATAAATACCCTATTAATGCGTAACTGTTTCCAGCACTTAAGGTTGATCCATGCCAGATCAGTACTCTATGGTGGAGCTATGTATACACCTCCAGCTCTGTTTTATAACTTTTCACTAAGTTATAAAAGCTGGCCTTAATTTGCTCTGTCCCAGAGTTGATTATCCTGCCTCAGTCTGCTGGGGAGCTGAGATTATAGTTTAATGCCACCAAACTTGTCTCTTAACTTCTGTATATCACTCCCCCACCCCCTGTCAGCTATTAGATGGCATGGATTTCTGTAATTTAGAGAAGAAAGCTGTCCTTCTAGTAACAAAATACCCAGAGAAGGAATCTGAATTTGTTCATCTCCCCCGAGCTGTTCCTGTACATCCTGGTTTGCAGCAAAGTCTGCCATTCTTCAGGCTACCCCTTTATAAAGAATGCACTACTAAGGGTTGAATAACTCCCAGCCTCTGCTCCACTGAAGTTTCAGAGCAGTCCACATAGTAAAAGGGTCTGTGGTTACCTAGGCCTGTGATCTTTAACACTCCCAGCCCGTGGGAGATGGAGACATGAGGATCAGAATTTCTAGTTCAGTCTGTTTCACATCAAGTCCAAGGCCAGTGTGGGCTTCAGGACACCTTATCTGAACAACAACAATCAAAACCTAAACCTGGGGCCAAGAAGATGGCTCAGTGGGCAAAGGAATTTGCCGTGGAAGTCTGGGGATCCGAGTTCAATCTCTGGAGTCCATGTAAAGGTGACTAGAGAGTAAACTCCATAAAGTTGTTCTCTGACCCTCTGACCTCTACATGCATGCTGTGGCCCACTGCACTTACAGACTTCTCTCTCTCTCTCTCTCTCTCTCTCTCTCACACACACACACACACACACACACACATACATATTCTGTATTTTCATAAAAGACAAGTGAACTGTACTGCTCTTGACTATTTTAAAGATTTTAAGCGCTTCCTCAAATATTCATGGAGAATACCTTTCTGGAAGTAGGATTTTTGCTCCCCATTTGTTTTTGTGTACTAGCAGCTTGCCCAGCAAGGTTGTGCTCACAGCCATTCTAACCATCAGTGTTTGGGAGTGACAGCAAATGCCATTGCCCCCCCGCCCCCATCCTTTGGAGAAATTCATCCAGACTGGTTAACTTGGTGACATCAGCACAGTTCCTAGATGGCTGCACACATGGCACTTTATGTAGGTGGGGTGGCGCTCTAAAGTAGGTGCCACCAGTGATGCTTCTGAGGCAGTGTCAGAGGGACAGTTTGTGGGATGCTGCCCTCGTGGCTCAGTGTTCTTCTGCTTTAGCAAATTGTCCCAGGAAGGGGGACACAAAGTCTTAAATATGCCCTTTTGCGAAGGTTTTTTTGAGCGATTGGTAGAGAGGACACAGAAGTAAGGTGGAGTTTATTTCCCAGTGAACTTAGGGATCCAGTCAGTATTTATTAGCAGTACATTGCTGGGCTGATTCAGAGCCTGGAGTCCTCACCTGTGACTCAGCAGTTCTGACAACTGGGAGTAATAGGTGAAAGATGGCACCCAAGGAGGCCCCCAAACCTGCCGCAGAATCCTCACCACGGCCCACAGGATCTCTCCTGGTGTGACCTGCCGCACATGGCTCTGTGCCCCTGTGAGCACTGAGAAAATGGAAAGGGAAAGGAATTTTTTTGGCTTCAAGTCTTTTCTGGGCTCATTCTCACCCATCACTAGGGACTGGGGATACGGGGCCTCGTCAGTTCACGTTTCCCACTGACATACTCAGACCCATGTCTCTGTGTATCTCAGATTATCAAACATCTCTACTGCCAAAAATAAAATCAAATGGAGTTAGGACATTGCTTGGTGAATATGAAGAATTGTTCTCCAAGCAGAAAACACCCACCAGAAAGTGGTCTGTCCTCAGCAGTCAACAGGCAGTTTGTAAGACAGAAAGGAGGAAGCCTCTGACCCCTTCTTCCCGATGGGCTGTCAGAGATGAACATTAAAGCGAGCAGCTTAGTGCCTTTGGAGCAGACTTCTCTGCAGAGGATTGCTTTCATTCACCGAATAAAGCTGGCAAGACATGAGGCTGGCATTTTTAGTTCTGTGATCACAGGTAATGTTTTGAGAAGACAGTACAAATTGTGGCTACGACACTGAGGATGGTTAGCCTCTGGGTGTGTCTATATTGGAACCTCTGTTTGTACTTTTCCTTAATGCTACAGATCCAGGGAAATCAGCTAACAGGAGCAGGAGCACTACTGCAAAATCCCAAACAATGGCAGACAATGAGGACACTTGTTTCATGCCAAAGGTCCATTTTTTTTCTTGCTGTTCACATTCTTCTCTTTGAAAATCAGTAGCGTATTTTCGGGGACTTCAATATGTGATTACTGATTTGGGATTGTCAATAAAATCCCAAGTTGAAGAAACAGGAACAGCTTCTCCATCATGAACTGATTTAAGATACAGAGATTTGAACTGATTTTTGTGTAGCTGTCAGCATTCTGGGGGTTCAGTGCTTTGATGTCTTTCCCCAGATCACTTCGTTTGGCATACCATGCCAATCAAAATGTGTACAATATGATGCAAAAATGACAAAACAGCTCGAAGTTAGAGGTATGCCATGACTACATCCGTGTTAAAACACATAATCACAGGAACAAAAAGCTTAAGCGAGTCTCAGTCATGTGAATGTTGAACATCGCCCACGTGACCGTTGAGTACTCTGCGGGCTGGAAGAGGCTGCATGGTTCTCCCCGCAGAACACCTTCAGTGCTGCCCCCGAGACTGCAGCCATCATTTTGAAAAAATTACATAGTAATAACCTTAGTAACATATATCTTCTTGGAGACAGTATCAAAATAATAATTAAGCCTTTATAAGCCAGACAAAGAAATTATTCCACCCAAGTTTAACTCAGGGAACCCATGAGTTTACTGGTGTTATTTATAGTAATATGGGTAAAGGGTTACTTACTGAATGGTGGATGACTCTCAGCTCACTCTAACATCGGTGACAACTCATGGGTCCTTGTGGCATCAAGAGTGTGTGTATGTCATGTGCTCCCAGGCGACCACAAGGCACCTGTCGCTCTGATCACTGCAGGAAGAAGAGGCCCTGGAGGATTCTGAGCTCTGAGACACGGGCATCATCTAATAATCTCTATTTTAGCACTCCTCAATATCACTGATTTGGTCTCCCAATTTTCTTCCAAATTACAAAATCTTCTTAGCTTTGTTTCTGGGAGACCACCTCCCAGGGCTGTTCAAGACAGATAGGTCTTCTTTGGCCTGCCTGAAAGACACATGGGGATACTGTTAACTGAAATAAATATTCCTGTTTGCAGCATAAAGTGTTGACTTTTTCAAAGAATAAATTTGAAAGATTGCCATATGATTTTTTTTTCCTTTTTTTTTAAATTGCAGACAATAGTGTGTGGAATAAACCTGGTGGGTGGATAGCTGACTTCAGGTTCTATCTGGCAAGGAGTTCCATCAAATCAGTTCCCTTTGCTGAATGAAAGTCTTTTTTCTTATGTTTAAAAATACAGAAGTCTTAGGACTGAGGAGCTAGCGCTGGATAAGAGCACACACTGCTCTTGCAGAGGATCTAAATTTGGTTCCCAGCACCCTTGCCAGGTAGCTCATAACTTCTGGTAGCTCATGCTCTAGGGGATCCAACACTGTCTTCTGGCTTCAGTGGTCACTGCATTCATGTGTACAAACCTCTCTCTCTCTCTCTCTCTCTCTCTCACTCACACACACACACACACACATACATATATATATATATATATCCTTTAAATTTTACTGTACCTAAGACTCACAGAACGTAGAGGACAAGTGGGAGAGAGAATTTGAATGCACCTCTCAGCTCTCATCAGAGAAGCTCCTCATGCAACAGCGGGCAGTGAACCCTAGAGCTCAGGGACCATTGGGGGGGGGGGCAGAAAGACTGCAAGAGCCAGAAGAGGAAGTACATTACCATGTAGAAATAGAGACTAGCAGGCTCCTGGGACCTTGCACGTATGAACCTTCAGCAATGGTGTCAACATGCACAAGACCCATGCAAACACAAACAGACAAACGCCCAGCATGTTATTGGAAATGGGAAGCAGGGCCCAATCTTGGCTGAAGAATTATTGGAAAGTGGATTACTGCTGGAGGAAGAGCTGATCTTCTTTAGGAGAGTGACTCTAGACAGGTTGACTAGCCCCCAGTGGATGAACTTGCACTGAGGGATGTCTGGGGATACTAACTTGACTCGATAGGCCTTATCATAAATTATAGAACACTTGAAAACAAGTTGGGGGCTATGCGGGGTGCACATGGGACAGGGGTATAAAAAATGATTAAGATGTATGTGAAATACACAAAAATTCAATAAAATGTAAGCTCAAAGCACAGAAGTCAGATAATATCTGAATTTGTTTTCAGAACCACAGCTCTAAAAACACAGTGAGCCACACTTTTCATAGTTGTAAAACAATTTGAGGCTGTCATGCTGACTGCAAGAATGGCATTTTGCCCACTGCAAAGTCCCTGGCATGTCAGCAATATAGAAAATGCATTGCTTTCAAAGCTTTGACTCCTCTAGCCTCTAGCTACAGTGAAAACCAACCCAGACGTATGTAATTCCAGTTCTGCCCTCATGTGCACAGATTTCTTATATCAGCTGGATTTGTAGTTCCCAAGCTTGAGTATGTATCTAAGAAACAAATTGCTAGGCCTCATGCCACAATGCCTGATGTAGTGGTGTGGAGAATCTGCACTGATGATTCATCGGATGATCTCTCTGTTCCTCATCCACTTTGAGACCACTGATTATGCCTGAGCTTCAATTTCTTCCCCTGTTAATGGGTTTTCCTGACCCTCTATAGTTAGGTGAAGTGGCAAGGCCTCAGGTTCCTCTACAAAGATGCAGTCTGTGGTGCAACCAGCCATTACTGGGTTCAGAGTGCCTCCCTAAGCTTCTGACCTACCTGTCTCCTGGAGTTTACAAACTCTCTGCTTGTCTCAGTAGATTTTAATTTGAAATTTTTTATTTTATTTATCACCATTATGATTTTGTGGGGATGTGGCATGCATTTGCCAGAGTGTGCATGCCAGAGAACAGATTGCTGGAGTTTGTTCTCTCCCTCCACTATTTGGGTTCCAGGGACTGAACTCAAATTGTCAGGCTTGGTGGCAAGCACCTTGAACCATGGAATCATTTTTCCCACCATTACTAAAAACAACCAGAGAACTATGTAAAGATGGACTTGTAAATGTCTTGTATTTCTCTTAAATGTGAAGAATAGCCGGATGTGGTGGTAGATAACTTTAATCCCAGCATCTGGGAGGCAGAACAGAAGGATATCTGTGATGATGATTCATGTTTCAAATCCATACTTCACTGGAAAATACTCCTGTTGTGTGAAAGTTTATGGGGATGAAAATGTGACCTCGTGGTGACTGGAAAAGGAAGTGCAGAAGCGTATTCAGTAGGATGAAGCTTTATGAACTGTGGACCCTCCAATATTTCCCTTTGATTTTGTTTTTTTTTTTGGTTGAAAAGTTGGCCATAGTTTTCATTCAAGGTGCTTAGTTATAATATATAGAAATTTATATATCAAAATATACCCAACATTTCTCATTCTTTGAAATTTCCAAATGCCAATAACAAATACTAATTTATCAGGTAAAATAACTTGGGGTTATTTGACAAAAACCAGTGCATCTGATGGACTTTCTTGAAGACTGCGTCTCTGAGATAATAGAGAAAAGAAAATCTCATCTCTGTGAATAAACAGTAGACTGAGACTCGGAGGCAGTTTACCATTTCAACCAGTACGCTGGTTTTTTTTTTTTTTTTTTTTTTTAAAGAAAGGATGTCAACAATATAGAAAATACATTGCTTTCAAAGCTAGATTCTTTTCATGGTGAAATGATAAATTAAAGGTTTCAGAAACTCATCACCCATGCATTTTGTATGGAAACAACAAACAGAAATAATCTATTTTCTTTCATTAAAAGTGATTTGATTTTAATTTTGACAGTCATTGGAAGTTATCTCTCATCTCTATTTTTTCTTTTTTGACAGAGGAGCAAGAAAAGAGTACCATGAATAGGACTTTTCTGTGATTGGGGTAGTTGTCATTACCAGAAGGTTTTGTGTGAATAATAGATACCAAGCTTGGCTTGGCTCCTCATTTCCAGTCCTTTTTACTTCCTTTGTATCGAATTGCTAATAACTAGCTTCATCTTTTGTTACCAAAAAAGAATGGCTTTTTTGTTTGCCCACAGAAGTGCATTACCCGTGCTCAGCCCTGAGTTATCACAAGCTGATAATCCACTCTCTGGAAACAGGTCGGAATCCACAGGCACTTCCACAAATAGCAGACATGGGTTTGGAGCAGACACTTCTGTGCCCCTTTGGAAAGCTGTTTATTAAATCTAGAGGGAAGCTGGTGCACTGAAAGAGCCAGTTATATCAAGTAGCCATATTGCCTGTCTGTTATCATACTTTCTTCTCAGGAGGACAGTCCACAAGATACTTGAATCATCCTAACACATTTTAGATGACCTCTCCAGAAATTTATCCATCCAGCAAGCTATCTTTCCCATCAAGAGACATATTTAAAGAGCAACTGTAGAGAATTATTTAAAAAACAAAACTAACTGATCTATAACAGATACTTGGGTTCCAGTTCAGTGTCCCATAGGAAAATAAGAAAAAAAAAATCACATGTCTGGGAGAATTGTTTCTTATGTGCCCTGTGTCCACTGAGATGTCCATAGTGGATACCTGTATCAGTCAAGGGACTACTGTGAAGTAGCGGAAAGGGATTATGGAAGGAAAAGATCATCCAGAGAGAAGAAGCTGAGGAGGTAGAGGTTCAGTCAGAGCCAGAGTGAGTCAGAAGTCCAGAAGGTCAGCCACAGAGAAGAACAGTGAAAGGGAAGGTCACGGAGGACCTTGGGTCACTGTCTTAATGTGGCAGCTGCTCTTGTGGATGGCTTCCCAGCATTTGATAGTGAGCCTCTGGCTGGTGTTGATTTCTGTGGACATCTAGAATGGAAGAGCTGGAGACAGAATGGAGGTCTTTGGGGGATAGGACGGACCCTTCAGCATCTCGGAATTTCCAGTTACCTCTTCTAAGCATTAGGATTTCATCCAGAGCATGCTGCCTGATGCTTCTCTTCCACACTGAAGTCTTGCATGAAATCCTTTGGAGTCAGTTTGAAATTGGAATTGTCCCGGAAGGGAAGTCTATGAGTTGTCATTTTAGTGTGTTGGAGTTGACTTGTTACAAACGCCTGTGAGCTCTATTGAGAACAGAGGCATTCTGCAGCATGTCACCCTTGTTCTGTGTTTTGAGCTCCTGCAAGAATTAAAGCACCAAAGCACAGCTTCATAGAAAGAAGCAGTAGTGAGGTGTCACAGTGATTATAGTGTCTTCTAGATATGGTCTTTACAGGCGTTTTATAGCTCGCAGTCATTGGAAGGTATTTTCCTCACTGAAAAATGCCATGCTACGTCTCAAAGATTGTAGCAGAGTACATATTTGGGGATTAAAAATTTCTTGTGGGTGACATTATTTGCTGCAGGATATCTCTCTCAGCTAAGTGCTGCCGTCATCTGCTCTGTGAAAAGGCATGATTTCTCCTGGAAGTGCATGTCTCTTTCCTATGAGCCTTCTTTAATATCCACCTGTTTTTGAGTCATGAACTAAGAAACTATTAAAGAAATCTCTAAGCTCTCAATATTTTCCAAGCTCTGCCTTATGTAATAAGAGGAGGATCAGAAAACACATATTTTTGAGGTAAATATGAAAGTATCTAAAAATTTCCATATTGAATAAAATAAATATTGCAAAATCATTACCTTATTCCTAAGCCAATATTACTATATTTCTGTTGGTTACCTAGAATCAACACAGGGATGCCACCCCTCACCAACTGGCTGTGTTAGAGGTTCTCAAATTTGCTCTGTAATGTTTACCTAGTAATCCTAGGTCAAAGGACATACCAGTTCCAATGGTTATTATTTTGGATCTAAACAATTTGATTATTAAGTTAATTTAGGTGCAAATGAATTCTGTAGTTAATCATGTTGTATTTACAAATCTCACATTTTTCCTCTAAAATGTTAGCTCAGTGCAACACTTAGATACTGCAGCGTGCGGATTGGGAACTGTGGAGTTTGAGAGCAAAACCAAGACTGAAGTTTCTCTGTTGCCTATTTTCTCTGCCTTGATAGTCTCTAGATAATTTTTCAATATAGTGGATTTTAAAAACAATATCTAAATGTACACATAAGTTACTTTTCCTGTACTCTGGTCAATTGACAGCATTATAAAATAAACTCAGCAATGAATTTATTTCCCAAGAATACATACCATTAAACTACTAAAACTACATTTAATTCTTGAAAGTTATTAAAATAGTCTCAGTTTTATAAATTCAGGCACAATATCCTTTGAAACCTTTTAAATTTGTGTGTGTGTGTGTGTGTGTGTGTGTGTGTGTGCACATGTGTGCATGTAGTTCAGTATCAGCCATGGCCAGAAGAATGCACTGGAGCTAGAGTTACAGGCAATTGTGAGCTTCTGAATGTGGGTCCTTTGCAAAAAACCATTAAGTGCTATTAATTATGGAGCCCGCTGTCTAGTCCTCTCAGACAGGGTTTTCATGGAACATTCACTTTCAGACCATTCTTTTACCATTTAACAAAAATGTCTAAAACAATTCTCATTCTCTCTGTTTCTCTCTCTTCTCTCTCTCCCCGCAAATGTAGTGCTCATTCTGTACAATTCTTTGCCTCAGATCTGTCCTTTTTGAAGAAAAGTGGTGGCACATGGTACTATATAGGAACTATCAAGTTTAAGTCTTCTAGTTCAGTCACTCTAAGAGGATTTTGTACCATACAGACAAAATTATTGTGTGATTAAGGCTTTGTATCATGTTTTGAGGGATCAAGGAACCCATTCTGGGACCCCATTTCAATGACAGCAGAGACAATGCAAGCCTTGTTTTGCAGAATGAAGCAGACCTCTACCATTAACCTCTCTGGTGAACAGTTACAGTGATGCTTCCATTCATCATGGCTTTGGGATGTGTGAGGCCAGGTTTGCCCTAAATCTCTAGCCTCAGTGTACTTACTGACGTGTGATGACAATGTTGTGGGCAGAGGAGAAAGGATCCCAAGGCAGTTCAGCCTTCTTGGGAAATTCTTGCAGCTTTGGACGCTGTGACTGGGTCAACCACAGCTGTGTACAGAAAACAGCTCTGATGTCTGACTCATTGTCCCCTGGAAGAGGTTCCTGGAGAGGCACTAGCAAATATTTTCCTAAAGGAAAGAACACAGGAGCTCAGAGGCACTGAGAATGGGTATAAATTTCTGGGAAGTCTGAAGAATGAATTCTGGTACAGATCTCCTCCTTTGCTGCTTTTCCTAGATGCCAGGCACATCTTCCTCTGAGCACCCTGTGGTCCCCCTTCCTAGCTGCCCTGGAGGAGAAGGGTCCTCTGGCCCCAGTGATGCTAAGGGTTTGGAAGCATGGCTAAGTTGACAGAGTTGCTGCTTGGGTGAAGATGCCTTTGTGTCAAGTTCAAATATTTTCCCAGGCTAGTCATATAATGTACTTCAAATTCATTCCCAATATGTTCCTGGTCATGTTAGGTCAAATAATTAATTCCCAGATCCTTGATGGCTGCATAAGAATTCAAGCAAATAAGAATTGTGACTGACCACAGTGATGTTTGAGAGACCACATTCATTTAACTGTACCTTCTCCCCATAGTAATGAACTATGTAGCCAGACTTCTCCATATTCTCATTTTCTCTATGAAGTCTTCTTGAAAACTTCTCAATTTCAGTGACTCTCATCATTTAATAAACACTCTTATCTTCTAGCTTTTTTACCTTCTGAATCACTTAAGGAACGAGCCACGTTAAAATGCCCATGGACCGAAGTCTTGAATGAAAAGAGATGCAGGCTCAGTTTTGCATGCCAGCACAGCATCCGCCACAGCTCCACTGATTCAATTGGAATTAATTAATTTTAGCCTAAATAACTCTGATGTGGAAAGTTCATTATGGGACTTATAGTGACACACACGCCATTCCCTATGAGAATTCCTTGAATAGTTGTCTTTTAAGTGTTGTAGTTATTATAGCAACCTTTAATCTCTTTAAACTGGTAGCAGAGCCAAAATACTTATTTGGAATCACCTTTGCAAATGTTTGTAAATTTCTCTGTGTGTTATTTACATGGGAGTTAACCTTTTTTCATAGTTTCATATAAAATGACAAAAATATCTTGAAAAGGAAAGTGCCCCCAATGCTGGAAAGATACACATGCATTTGTGAAGAATAATTTGGGAACATTTGCTTTTAAATTGAATCTTATTTTAAATGACTTCAATATCTTTGGTACCTAGAGGAATCTTAGGCCAGATCTTTTTTAAAAGATAAGAAATCCTTGGGTTGAATAATTGGATAATTCTAATTATATGTATTGTGTGATTGCATTTTCTTTTTATTATTTATGTGTGTGGTATATGTATGTATTCATGTATGTGTGAGTGTGTTCAGGCTCATGCATACATACCAAGGACAGAGGACACTGGGTATCATACTTCATCATGCTCTGCCTTATGAGACAGATTTCTCACTGAACCTGGAGCTGGATTGACATGCAGAAAGCCCCACTGTCTCCTCCCACCCCCCCCTACACACACAGTGCTGGGGTTGCAGGTGCATGGTCAGCCATACCAATCTTTTGACGTCAGTGCTTGGAATCAGTACTCGGGTCCTCAGGCTTGAGCACCAAGGACTCTTACCCATGAGCCACCCACCAGTCTCCTGTGCTTGCATTTTCTGTCGCAGCCTCTTTCCCTTTCTGAATCTTGGCCTGTATGAACACCTTAACTTTCCAGTGTTTCCTTGTCGATGTCAATTGCCTAGACATGGGACCGCTTCTTGGAGGGTTGGTTCACCTTAAGTCATGCTAAAGGCTTAACAACCAGTAGTCTGTATAAGGGGATGATAAACCTTTATTGCCTCAAATCCTCACCCCTAGTGCAGTGTTTTTGAACCAGGTCAGAGACATTAGCTCTCTGTACGTCTACATGTTGTTCTGAATTCTTGAGAAAAGTATAACCCTTACTTATGTTTTTTTATTTTATTATTTTTATATTTTTTATTTCATTATTGTGTGTTTCATATAGAACATCAGTCTTAATTATCTTTATACCACTTTCCCCACCAGAAGCTCCCATAGCCCCCCAACTGGAATTCATACATTCTTTCACCTATGTTAAGGTCTATTGTGTTAAGTTGGTGTCTGCAAATGACCTGAGTGCAAGTTCATCCACTTAGGTCTAGTCAGCCTACCCAGAGTAACTCACTTTAGGAAGACTAGCTCATCTTCATCCAACAGTAATCAGTTGCCGATATTTCTTAAGCAAAAGTTGGGATCTGTTCTTTCTCCAATAGTTGGTTATTGGTGTATAGAAAGGTTACTTATTTTTGTAGATTAATTTTGCAACCTGCCAGTTTACTGCAAGTGTTAATTATTTATAGGAGTTTCCTGGTGAATTTTTTGGCATCTCTTAGGTATAATATGTCATCTGCAAAAAGGGATAATTTGACTTCTTTTCCAATGAGTATTTCCTTAACTTCCTTCTCTTGTCTTACTACTGTAGCAAGAGTTTCAAGCACTATGTTAAAAAGGAGTAGAGAGAGTGGACAGCTTTGTGTGGTTCCCGATTTTAATGGCAGTGCTTCCAGTTTTTTTTTCCATTTAGTTGACATTCACTATTGGGTTTCTGTATATAGTTTTAATTATGTTGAGGTATGTTCCTCTCCATTCCAATTCCCTGTAGGACTTTTAACATACATGCATGTTTAATTTTTTTTTTCTGCATCTATTGAGATGACTGTGTGACTTTTGTTTTTTGAGTCTATTTATGTGCTTTATGACATTTATTGACTAACATATATTCAACCACCCCCTCATTAAAGTCAACCTAATCATGGTGAGTGATCTTTTTAAGTGTGTCTGTATGTAGTTTTTGAAGTGTGTCTATATGTAGTTTGTAAGTATTTTGTTGAGAATTTTTGCATCTATGTTCAGTAAGGATATGGGTCTATTTTTCTTTTTTGGTTATATCTTTACCTGGTTTAGAGTGATGCTGGCTTCACAGAAGGATTTGGAAGTTCTCCCTCTGTTTCTGTCTTTTTTTAATAATATGGGTAGTATTGGATATATAGATCTTCTTTGAATTTCTGATAGAATTCTACTGTGAATCCATCTGGACCTGGGTTTTATTTTTGGTAGGGAGGTTTTGCATATAGAGCATGTTTTGGCTCTGTTGAAGCTTTGGACCTCTTCTTGGTTTAGCTTTGGTGATTCCCATGATCTTAGACATGCGTCCGCTTCTTTAAGTTTTTTATATTTGGCAGCATATAGGTTCTAAAGTTCCCTCACAGTGTTCCGGATCTTCTTGTTGTCTGTGGTCATGTTTCCCCTTCAGCTCTGATTTTGTTGATTTGGAGTTGTTGCTCTTTCTTTCTTTTGATTAACTTGGCCAAGGGTCTATCTTGTTTATCTTTTCAAAGAACCAGCTCTTGGACTCATTGATTCTTTATATTGTTTTCTTTGTTTCACTTTCATTAATTTCTGCTCTGATTTTTTTTTTTTATGTCTTCTTGTCTGCTGGGTTTAGGTTTCATTTGTTGTTGGTTTTCAAGATTCAGTGTTAAATCATTTGTTCTGATTTTTTAATGCAGTCAGTTAGAGCTATAAACTTACCTCTTAGGACTGCTTTTAAAGTATCACAGAGGTTTTATTGAGTTGTATTTTCATTTTCATTTAATTCCCAGAATACTTTTACATTTTTCTTAATTTCTCCATTGACTCATTCATCATTCAGGAGTATGTTGTTTAGTCTCCATGAGTTCATGAAGTTACTAGGTCTTCTTCTAGTGTTGATTTTAAGTTTTATTGCATTGAATTTTGATAGAATGCATAGAATTATTTCCATTTTTTTATTTGTTGAGGTTTGTTTTATGCCCCAGTATGTGGTTGATTTTGGAGAAAGTTCCATGCGGGTGCCAAATAGAATGTGTATTCTTTAGTGCTTGGGTGAAATATTTGGTAGATGTCAGTTAGATCCATTTGATGATGAATCCATTGTTTAATTCAGGTATCTCTCTGTTTATTCTCTGTCTAGTTGGCCTGTCTAATGGAGACAGTGGGGTATTGAAGTCCCTTAGTGAGTTGGGATTAATCTGTGTTTTAAAATCCTGTAGTACTGTTTTTAGGAAGTTGGGTGCGTCTGAGTTTGGTGCATATATGTTCATGATTGTAATATCTTCTTGGTTAATTGTTCCATTGTTCAGAATGAAGTGATCATCGTTATCTCCTGATTAGTTTCAGTTTGAAGTCTGTTTTGTCAGATATCAGAATGGCAGCTCCTCCGCTTGTTTCTTAGGGCCATTTTCATGGAGCTTTTCCCCATACTTTCACCTTAAGGAAGTAGCTGTCCTTGAAGGTCAGATAGGTTTCTTGCAGACAGCAAAGGGGTAGGGTTATTTCTTGATCCATTCAACTAGCCTGTGTTTTTTGACTGGGGCAATCAGTCCATTGTTATTTAAAGTTATTGAAAGGTGTGTATTGATTCCCATCATTTTAAATTCTGTTTGCATCTTTCATCTAACTTTGTGGTTCCCCATTTATATCTTTCTTTAGTTTCTTTCTGTTGCTCTGTAAGTATACGTGTTCCTTTCTTCAGTTCTTTGTGTTATTTCAAGTATTCTCTGAAGAGTTGGTTTTCTGGAGGTGAATTCTTTCAATCTATTCATGTGATGCAAGATTTTTTTTCCCTTTCAAATATAATAGTCATTTTTGCTTCATAAAGTATTCTAGGTTGGCATTTATGCTCATTTAGAACTGGAAATACTTTGGTCCAGTCTCTTCTGAGTTTGCATTGCAAAGTCAGATGTAATTCTAAGTTTTTCTTTATATGTGACTTGTTTTTACTATGATATGCCATGGAGAATTTCTTTTCTGGCCCTGTCTATTTAGTGTTTTATGTGGTTCTTGTGTTTCCATGGGAATGTCTTTCCTTAATTTTGGAAAATTTTCTTCTACAATCTGATTAACAATCTGGTCAATACCATTATCCTGATAGTCTTCTCCTTCCTCTATGTCTGTGATATGAAGATTTGATTTTTTCATGGTGTCTTATATTTCCTGCATATTCCATTCCTGTGTTTTTAAATCTTTTTCACAGTCTTTCCTTGAGTGCTCCAATTCTTCAACTTTACAATTCAGTCTCGATACTTTGTTTTCCATTTCATTCATTCTATTGGTGAGGCTTTCTCCAATCATTTAAAATTGACATACTGAGTTTTTCACTTCCTTCTTCATTTCAGCCTAAGTATTCTTTGTATTTCTTTCTCTTTTGTGAATTTAGTCTGAAGTTTATCCTCATCTTCTTTTATTTGATTTGTTTGTGTGGTTTTTCAATTCATTGAATTCTTTAATCATATTTATGATTGTTCTTTTAAACTCTGTATCCTGGATTATCTCTCTGGGGTTCTTGTTATAAAACTCTTGTTATAAAACTGGTGATGTTTTGTGGGGACTTATTATTTGGGTTTTTCACATTATTTTTTCATTATGATCTTGATATGTGGATTTCTTTTGTGTTTTTTTTTTTGTGATTCTGATGTGAAACTCAAGCCTTCCTTTGTTTAATTGAAGTCTGATTCCATTTGTATAGTTGATGAGACTTTGTTGTTTTCTTATTGGGTATGAAAAGCTACTTGGTCAAGGCTTCAGGTTCTCCCATTTGATTTTATATAGGAGGGACCAGTGGCTCTAGTCCAGTTGTTCAAGAGTTCCCTCATGAGTACAGGTTAGGCGAGGTCAGGTGCTCTCAGGCTCTCTGTTAAGGTCTGGGTACCTCTAGCCAGCAGTTATAGCACAATTTGGGAAAATTGCTAGGCAGAGCCTTCTCAAGCAGTCTGCAAAAGGTTTGGGCCCCTACAAAGGGCCACAGAAGTCTTGCCCGGCAGCGGTGGGAAGGCTGTAGACTGGTAGCACTGTGGTGGGATGGGCATGTTGTGATCAGGAGAGTTCATAGCCCACTAGAGGTAAGAGGGTAGTCCAGAGAATGGGGGGCCTACATGGAGAACAGGATGTGGGCTAGCGGGAGTTCGGCATTATTGTGGCAGCAGGGGCGTGGAGATGCCGTGGGCAGGATCAGATTTACCAGGGCAGAAGACTGGTCTCCGGTTCAGGGAGGGTACAGCCAAGATAGATAAGAGGTCACAGAAATGCAAAGACAAGTTTGGGGTGGGGACAGCCCGTGAAGGCTCTAACAAACTAGACTGGAAAATTGAGCTGGTTTGAGTATGGGGTTCAGGATACAGTGGGTGGGTCTAGACTAAGAAGGGATGTGGGGTGCTAAGAGCAGAGGGGGCCTGTGCCCAAAGCTAGAAGAAGAACAGGTCATGGGATGGGAGAGACTAGAGTTGCTCAGGTGGGAGGAGAGTGGTTATAACAGAGTACTCTTAAAGTAGAAGATGCTGATCTAAAAGCTTGCTCATGTGAATTGTCCTCCATTGAGAGAAGGGGACTAGCTGTAGTAAAGATGCTCTGCTATTCTGAAATCCCCCCCCGCCCTCTCCCTCTTCCACTCTCTGTTCCTCTAAGATAAAGGAAACCTTTACTTAGAAGATTAATAGTTTCAAGGTCCTGAGCTTCATATACTTTCAGGTAGTGGATTTAATGTTTCTGGATTAGAGGTCATACATATGCTACTGAAAGGATGATGTTTTCAAGGCTTAGCTCTCAGCCTGTGCTGCTGTTGCATGGGGGAACATTTGGGACATGAAGCCCAGTGGAAGGAATTTAGGTCATTGGGAATGTGACTTTGACCTAAGGGGCACTGACACTTTAACCCATTGTTGTTTCTCTTTACTTTCCGTCCACTGTGAGATTATCAGGTTTCCCCTGCCAAATTCCCATTGCCATGATGTGCAGCCTCACCACAGGCCAAGAGCAACAAGTCCAACCAACTCAAGTTGCCAACACCGTGAGCCACAATGAACCTTCCTCCTTTTAAACTGTCTCAGGCATTTTGTCACAGGAGGGACAATTGATGAGCATAGCTGCATTCTTTCCCTTAGTTACTCACATTCTGTTTCCTAGTTGATTGGTTTGTGAGTTGTCCCTGTTTCTCTTATACACAGTCTTCTCTCACATTGCTTCAGTGGTATGTACATGGTCACTCTGATCCTGATCTTGACACGTGTGCAAGCAGTGGTGTCAAACAGGCTGCTTTTCTGTGCACTGTCCACCTCTCTCCTCAAAAGTAGTATTATAAATTCACAATCATCTCCATAGATCGACTCTGTTTTCTGCTAGGGGAAGGAAAGGGAAGGATTTCTGTTCATTTTCAGATCCCCTGTGGAAATCTAGAGATCTTAGAGGGAGAAGAAAAGACACACAAACACATACACACACACACACACACACACACACACAGAGAGAGAGAGAGAATAACTTTATCAACTGTGAAACATTTGAGAAAACTCAAGGAATTATAAAATGCAGTCCATGCATACCATGAATAAAAAAGAAGGTTCTTGCATCTGTTACTGTGGAAAAAATATAGAGGTGATCAACTTAAAAGGAGAAGTGGCTTATTTTGGCTCATGATTTCAGGGGAAGCAATCATAGTAGGCAAAGCATGGTGGCAGTGGTGGCTCCATCTGTGAACCAGTTCATGAGGTGGAGGTGGCAGATATCTTGGGGCAGAACCTGAAGCAAATATCACCTTCAGACCTACTTCCTCCTGGTAGGCTGCTGTCTCCAACATCCCACAACTTCCCAACACTGCAGATGAGGAGAAGTTTTCAAACACATGACACCGTGAGGGACATTTCACACTCAAACTACAGTAGTGCTGGTATGCTTCCTATGAAAACCTGATCACAGGGAATCTGGAAATAAACTCGAGACTTGGAGTCAGTACAGGCCAGGTGCTCAATGATAGAAGGAGAGGTGCAGTCAGAGTAAGAGGCATCCAAGCACAGTTTACTGTTACGTTTAAAACTTTTCATATACATCCATTAATCACCAGTAAGCATGCTAAAGAAAGGATTGCATTGGTTTGAAAGAGAAACCTTACCCATAGGCTCAGATACTTGAACACTTAGTCTTCAGGTGGTAGCACTGTTTGTGGAGGTTTAGGAGGTACAGTCTTCCCGGAGGAAGCACGTCATGTCACTGGGGCGGGTTTTGAATGTTCACAGCCATGTCCCATTTCCAGTTTGTCTCTCTGCTTCCTGTGCCTGTTTGAAGATGTCAGTGCTTAGCTTTCTGCCACAGTCACTTCCTGCCATGCCTGCTTCTGCCTTCCAGGTGCTGGGACAAAGGGCATGCAACACCACGTTTGGCTATTCACGGCTAATCACAAAATTATCTTGTTCATTGACACTGAATAAATCTGGAGCTTATTTTTGCCCTGCATATTGGTGTCTAATAGAAAATTCAATAGGTAGGTCTCGGTACATGGTAATGGAGGTTAAAAACATATCGCTGATGAATACCAGGGCACTTGAGTTTGACCCTTATAGAGGAGCGTTTGTAGCACTGTAACATTGTATGGGATATTGGCGCACAGTATTGTTTATGTGTGATTGCTGCACAGACTGAAGGTGGTTTATAGCAGTGAAATCATCTAAAAATCAGTTTCTTTTAAATTCCATACTTTGTTTTCTTTCCTATCACTATCTTCTGTCCAAATCCACCAGTTCTTCAGAGCCTGACCTGACTGATGATGCAGAAGATTGAAAGGAAACTGAGGTTTAGGACCAGGCAAGTGTGAAGGTGCGAGAAACAATGAATAAAGGACAGGGATGAAAAGCAGCCCTGTGACAGCAGGCAGCAGTGACAAGTGACAATACTGGCCGTGTTTCATATGTGGGAAGGGAAGGAATCTGCGCAATCCTTTTATCCACCGATGGGATTTCCGCACGCTGGTTAATGCTATTGCAGTGTCCTTGTGTTGTTGCCCTTCTCTCCTATCTCCAGATAATGATTTTCATGACCTGCTCTTACCTGCCCCTCATCTCCTCTTAAATCAGGGGTTGAGTCCCTTTCCAAACACTCCTCAATACAGATCTTATTACCCATCCAAGAACCTGATCCTGATCCTGAATCTTTGCCCTTGAGCACAACCAATTTCTCTGTGCCTGGCTGACTGCAGAATCTGAACATACAAAAGCATGGTCAGGCTAAAAGGCAAGTCAGCTCTCAGGAAGACAGCCAGAGGAGCACCGGAGACAGGAAAGAGCAAATGAAGCCAATTACACGGCGGACTCCCAGAGAGCAGGAACCAGCTCATCTAGAGTTCTGGTGATTAGGAACACAGCAGAATACAGCCATTCATGAAATACTTATTATAAACATACCTGAGACACCTTGATTATAAAATACGACTAGTTAACAAAGACAGGGATTAGTCCAGGAGTCCAGGGCACTAAGGACCCAAAGTCTGAGTCTGTGCACAGGTGGGTTAAACATGCTTAGCTAAGGAGAGCTGTCTGGATTCAAATAAAAGAACAGATTAAACACAGTGATGAGAGCTGTGGTCAGAGTTCTGTGGCTCTCCACCTCTGACCCAGCAACAGTGTTGGGTACACTGACTTCAGCCTGGCTGAGCCCAGGATTCTGTGTCTTTTAAGGACTCTGAGAGTGATTCGAGTGCATAGTCAAGTTTCAGAATTCCTGATTAGGCAAATGATATTGATATACAGGACACATATTCTATAGGCATCTGCAGCAAGTTTATGTGCAAGGAAGAACTAGACAGGACTCTTTAACTTTTGTAGTTTGTAGTCTGATGTAGGCATACATTTTACTCAAACTGGAATTAACATTAAACAGACACAGAGGAGAAAAATGAAGAACTTACCGATGAAGCTTGGGGACCAGTTTTAAAACAGAAAAATTGCTTGATTCAAAGTTTAAAGGGTGATTGCCGTTTGAAATGTTTTTAATACCAAGGAAATTCAAGCTTAATTTTAGAATATTATAAAATATTGATTAGCTACATGAACATACATAGATAACCCCCAAGTACATACTGGTGTATATTTTTAGACTCTTAGTTAAAAATATGAATATAGATATAGATTATATATACATAATTTGATGTTCCAATTTAAACTTTGCATTATTTTTATTTTATGTATATGAGTGTTTTGACTGCATGTATGTAAGTGTACCACATGCATACAGTGCGTACAAAGGCCAGAAGAGGCTGTCAGATCCCCTGGAATTGGAGTTACTGATAGTTATCAGCACCATGTGGGTGCTGGGAATCAAACCTGGGTCTTCTTGAAGAACAGCAAGTGTTCTTAACTGCTGAACTATCTCTCCAGTTCCCTGATGTTTCATTTCATAAAAACACAATCTTTTTCATATATGCTGGCTTAATAACTTGATTTTTCCAGTAAAAACACATCAGGCAAGTGTTGTTCCATATACATCAGTCTTAATCTATATAATCATTGCTCTTCCTAAATACATCACTGTATATAGATGTATCTGAATTCATATAACTTTATACAGTGTTGGAGCTTGGGATTGTTATTTTTCTCTTATAATAAAGATAGTGAAAAGTAAATCCTGAAGTCCCTCTTTTTTCCAAGTGATGAATGTTTGGACGTGGACTCTCTAGGTCACAGTGCATGCATGTGTCAAATGGCTACACAGAAGGATGAGATACATTCCAGAGTAGGAATAGTAAAAACAATAGTGGCCTATTCATAGACTAGTACAGGCCATTGGGACTAGGAGTTAATTAGTCACACTGTTGTCTATAAAAGACAAGATGAAAGGGAGCAATAAAAGGTAAAGAAATATGACTGGAAAGTTAGACTCTAACCTTGCAGAGTCCTCAGTGTCAGGTCAGCGAATGTAGGGATGTCAGCAGGATGCTCAGAGGCTTTTAATTGGGTGCTATATATAGACTCATTTTCTTAGAATTGCCAAGGGCCAGGGGTGAACTGCTCACTTTGCCTTGTATAAATATGCCTGCTGGATATTTACGTATGGGCTGGATAGAAAAACTGAACTTGTTATCTTGTAGAAATCAATGCTTTGCTAAATGGGCTCTCCTGGTGAGAGTCTTGTCAATGGCTGCTTTCAAATGAAGTGTCAGAGTTCTGTGTCCAGGAAATCCAATGTCTCTTTGCCTTTCTGCCTATGTTCTTCCTCCTCTAAACATGCTGTACTAGTTACTTTTCTATTGTCACAAAATACCCGGCAGAAGTAACTTAAAGGAGGAAGGATTGATTCTGCCTCCCAGTTTAAGAAGATGCAGTTCATTGTGGTGCATACAGCGGGGTGGGGTGGGTCTCACAGTGGGGTGGGTCTCACAGTGGGGTGGGTCTCACAGTGGGGTGGGGCTCGCAGTGGGGTGGGGTTCACAGTGGGGTAGGGCTCACAGTGGGGTGGGGTTCACAGTGGCTGGAGCACTCAGCCAGAACTCCTCACATCTCAAGGGCTCAGAAAGCCAGAGCAGGAAATGGAGTTTTTCATCTGGCTTTCTCCCTTGAACTTTTTTGTTTGGTCTGGAATCCCAAGAGCAGCTCATTGAATGATGCCTCCCATATTCAGGGTGGGTCTTCTCCCTATATTGATCACCTCTGGAAATTCACAGGCACACAGAAAGGTGTGCTTCTCTGATGCCCTTGACATTTCTTATTCTAAATCAAGTTGGGCCATCAAAACTAACCTATCACACACTTTAAAGAACTACGTGGTGGTAGACAGTAATTCTTTTTTTCAGGGAACAGGGAAAGATCTTTTTTCTGCTCATGCACATGAATAGAGCTTTTAACATGGAAACAATGAGAAGTTTCTTAGACCATAATGGACAAAGATGGCGCGTCTGTGGGACAGGCTGCCCTGGTTATTTCATTTAGGAATAAGTTTCAACATCCTTCTTTGAATTTCCTCTCACCCTAGGAAGTCATTAATGCTCTGGCATCTCTCCTGGCATTTGTAGGACTCAGTGTATTTTAATACTTGTTCATTATTTGTTTTGAAACAACCCTTCAGATTACCCACCCGGTGCCACTCCGGGCGGCTCAGTGAAATGTTGCGTCATCTCCTTCCGTGTCTGCTTCTGTGATGTGGCTGAACTTTTCTTGTTGGTCACGGGTGAGGCTGTCAGTGAGAGCACTTTTGGGCAGCATTCTTAGTTTGTGTCTCCTTTTTCATGATCAGGAAAATTAACTATTGATTGTTAGCTCAAGAACAGAGGGATCTCTGTTGGTTCCCCACACTTTACAGGTGACCAGCATGATCTTGCCTTCCCTTCAACTTAGAAACAAACACACCCAAATCCCCTCCCTGTTTGGTCCAGTGATGTGATGACTAGCAGGAGCCCACAGCAGAAATGGAGTGTCTTCCTCTCTGAGTGTCTTTCTTTGCCAGTGCAGCTAGAGTCTTTGTTTGATTGACTTGGCTCCCAGCTGACGTCCACACCGCTGTATTCATCTTGCTCAGATGATAGGACATGCCACCCGGATGTGGTGAGGCTGACAGCGAACGTGAGGGAGACCAGACAGATGACAGTGTCTCCATTCTTCTGAGCTATTCAGGATGATCTGTCACCTGACAATAGGCCACAGCCTGTCATTTATTTACTTACAGCTTTAATGTGGGAAAAATGAGCAGGAGCCGGGGGTGGGGGAAGTGACAAGAGACAAGGAGAAAGCAGTGGCTGCAGGAGAGGGAAGTCTGACAGACTCTGTGTGGCATCACAATGTCAACAGCCATTTTGTACATCTCAATGGACACGCCAACCTGGGACCCGTGATTAGCAGCCGTCTGGGCAAGACATCCGATTTATAAAGTAGGAACTTTTGCCATCAGTCTGTTAGCAGACTGGGACAGCCCTGTAGCCACTTCATTACATTAAGTGCCTTGAATTTTTTTTCTTGCACATTTAATTTCTGTGATAACCTCTCACAATTGGGCAAGCATACTTCCCCATTCTGTTTTGTAATTGGTGTGCAATTATGAGCCAACCTCATAGGCCACAGAAATCATCCTCTACCATTTGCTATCAATGTGTGACAAGAAATCACTGACAGTTTTCTTATTTTATTTTATGTGTATGGATATATTGCCTGCATGTATGAAAGTGCATGTTGTACAATGCCCACAGAGGTCAGAAGAGGGTGTTGGGGGACGGGTGAGATGTTTCAGAGTTTAAGAGCACTGGGTGCTCTTGCAGAGGACCTGGGTTTGATTCCCAGAACCCACATGGCAGCTAACAACCACCCGAGACTCCAGCTCCAGGGGATTTGATGCCTTTTTCTGACTTTTGGGGATGTTGCACGATTTGGGTAAACTTACAGACAGGCAGAGAATACATTCATACACATAAAATAAAAATAATAAAAAATATTTTTTAATGTAAAAAATAAAAAGAAAAAAGAAGAGGGTGTTGTATCCCCTGGATCTGGAGTTACAGATGGTTGTTAGCTACTATGTGGGTGCTGGGAATCAAACCCAGGTTCTCTGTCAGAGCAGCCAGATCACCGAGCCATCTCTCCAGCTCCTCCACATTGTTTTTAAGCCTGTGTTTCACACTGTAGGCCAGTCTGGCTTGGAATTGACTATGTAACTCAGGCTGGCCTCTATCGCCAGGCAATTTTTTTGCTGCAGCCTTCTGTGCTGGGATTGCATGTCTGAACCACCATGCCTGGCTACTTCCTGTATGTTACTGTTCTACAACAACTGTCTCTCCATTTGTAGCTTATGTGATATCAGACACACATGTAACTCCAGAACAGCATGAGAATGTTGCATCTTAATGGCATGCAACTGTTTCGAAAAGAAATAGTCCTACTAAGTGATGCTGAGGGGGATTGCAAAAGCAGATCTAACACATTTCACTCAGTGGTCCCTCACTGCGGCTTCCACTCCTAGCTATCCCAGCCTTGCTGCTTCACACTGTGTTAAGAAAAGGTTTCAAGACAACTGAAAATTAAAGGAGCTGTGGGCCGGAGAGACGCTCAGCAATTTTGGCTGCTCTTGCAGAGAACCTGGGTTTGGTTTTCAACACCCACATGGTTACTAGAAACTGTCTATAACTTCCATTCCAGGGGATCCGCCATCTTCTTCTGACCTCCATGGGCATTGTACAATATGGACACACGTACACACATGCAGGCAATACTTTCATACACAAAAGTATTAAATAAAAGTTCAGAAAAAAAAAGGAAGCTTCACCATGTATCCAGATGGAGTCTTCTGGCTGGTGTTGGAGGTACAAGATCTGTTGTTTTTTCTGTGGTCCAGTTACCAGGAAAAGAGGTGGGTAGGATGTGAACCCTGGTGACAAGAAAACCCTGTAAAAAAATCCCTCCCAACTGGCAATGTGCTCTTCCACTATCTAGAGCTGGTAGCATTCTCAGTTTTGGTGAGTGCCTTTTAGCATCTTCTTTGCATGAGCCTTTTAACCAGGTAGACTCAAGTGGATATTGAGGATTCGTCCCTTCCCTTAGTATACTTCTAAAGGCTTCTTCTTCTTTTTGATTAAGGCCTTTCTTCCTTCTCAAAGAATTTCAGGATGGAATAGAAATTTCTTTCCTTTGATGTATTTTAACAGTGTGTCTTTGAGGTTTCAAAGGGCCAAATCACTTGCCCTTGTTTGTCAGGCCTGGCAGGGGAGTACAGTGTATCCTGGAACCTTGCCCACACTGATCTGGAGTCTATTCAGGATTTATAGGGACTCAGGTGGTGCCCAGGGTCCACTCCTTCCGGGGGACATTTCTTTCCTTCCTTTTCCTGCATCAGTGCTGGGTAAGACATATAGACGGAGGTCTTTGGTTGCAACCTCAAGCCCAAAGAGGTGAAGGGTGTTAAACTATGTGATTTGTTTTTTATAGCTGAGTGTTATGATTCTCAGTAACCTCTTATGGCTAGTTAGCCTCGTTATAACACTGGTTAAAGTGTTGTTAAGACTAATGACACGAGGAAAATTAGGAAGTAAAGAAAGGAAGAGTGGCGATTCCTGGAAGGGACACTGCCGAAGAAACCATTTTTTTCGATTTTTTTCTCTATTGAGGAGTGCTTTGTAATTTCCCAGAGGTTTCAGTCCCTTTATCATATCATATTCTCAACTGTGACCTAAAGTAGTTTTAATAAGTTAAGGGATGTGTGGAAAATTGTTTATTATTTGGTCTTCTATCAAATATTAGTTGAGCACCTAAACCGAGTCCCTGTGCCCTTTAAACTGTAACAGTGACCATGATCCTTTCATTGTGTAAGCAGAGTTGATTTTTTAAGATTTATTTGTATATTTTTACTTGTGTGTGTATATATCTCTGTGTGTGCATGTATGTGCGCCCGTCCATGCAGTGTGGACTTGTACATCTGTGTGGAGGTAAGATGAGGCTGTCATGTGTCTTCCTCTGTCTTTGACTATTGTTTTGTGCCGGGGTCTCTCCGTGAACCTGGACTCACTTGTTTTCAGTTTTGGCTAGCTGTTAAGCCAGTAAGCCCTAGTAATCCTCCTGTCAAAGCTTCCTTCAGATCTGGAGATGGCATGCATGGGATGCCCCAATTGTTATGTGACTACTGGGTCTTCCGAGTTGTGCATCAAGTGTTCTTAATTGTTGAGCTATGTCTCCAGACCTCTCCTTTACTTAAGCTCCCACCCTGTATCCTTTTATAAACAGTTCTTTTCATGTTATGTCTTTAAGGAGTAAAAAGCAACCACCATTCACTGAAGCCTTTCCCGCAGAGACCCTAAGCCAATCCAAATCTACAATTTGACATTTTATCATTGACATACTTATTTGTGACCTAGTTGGATGTCTGATTCCATTTGGTATCAGTGTATTAACGCAAAGCTGTCAACACAAAGTTCTATCAAACAAAAATAGAAAAGCAGCTGAATGGAATCATGTATTTGCTATTGAATAAGGCTTCCCCAAATCAGTAGGGTCATCTTGGACACATATTAGACGTACTAGATTTTAGTGTTATCAGGTATCAAATACTGGGTGGGTTTCAGCTGGAACTTTATGTCACAAAAGTGTGCCTCTTTCCTCTCTCTCCTCCTTTTTCCCCATTTGGAGCTTAAACAAATACTTCATAAGAAGCTCATCAATTTTTCCCTGTGTGCACTTTAGTTAAAAGAGCCTCCTGTGCTGTGCACTGGGCTCTGTGGGGACACTGTGTCACAGTTGGCTTGCTGAGAGATCAAAGTGGAACGTCGCAGGCTCCCAGAAAGCCTGACATGTCCCTGTAATGCGTCCAGCAGGCCTTTTGAGTGCACTCAGTTTCAAAAGGCTGTGGAGAAATGGTGTTTTATCAGGATACATAATGCATTCAAATTTTGAGACAGTTTATGGAATCAAAAATAATTGTCCTTTCAGCAGATAAAACGACAGCAGCTTTCTCACATGACAGACGCTGCCAGGCTTTTCCTTCCCTCTTTCTGGGTGTGGAATTTCTTCTTTTCTTCCACTTGGGAGAATTTGAACCTTGTGTATAAATTGTGACTATAAATTCATGATTCTTTAAAATATAATCCATGGGCAGATCACTGTTGCTACAGCATGTTCTAGAAATGAGGTAATAGAAGGTGTGCGGTTCAGGAGGGATGAAAACGTTCCAGCTTTTCCTAGGCTTTTTTCTGTTCCCCTCCCTTCCTCCTTCTCTCCCTCTCTTCCTAAATGCTTCCCTTCCTCCCTCCTTTTCCCTTCCTTCCTTCCTTCCTTCCTTCCTTCCTTCCTTCCTTCCTTCCTTCCTTCCTTCCTTCCTTCCTTCCTTCTTCCTTCCTTCTTCCTTTCTCTCTAATCTTGTTTTCAACTAAACTGTCTCCTCCCTGTTAACTTGGAACAATAACTGAGGTCTCTTGCTTGATCATTTTATAATAATATCTTAAGTCGTTTAACAAATACCTCCCCCACCTGAAAATATAGTAAAGCAGGTGTTGAATGTGGAGCAATTTTAAGAAACCATTTCAATTAATTTGTGACCATCATATTTTATAAAGGAACAATTTACAAGTGGTCCAATATCACCCATTTACTGAGTGACGCATTTTACCAATGTGATAATACCAAGAAGTGTCAAAGATGCCATTGCTTTCTGTGCTAAGACAGGAAAAGAAGCATCAAGTTAAATCATGAGTTCACTCTGACAGCAAGACACAGTGCAGTTTCAGAGCTAAGCATAAGCCGACCCTATGAGTATACACATCACTCTTTCATGCAATTTGTAGTTTCACTGTGCGCTCTATAAAGAACAGCTACTGTGAAGAATAAGCAGGTAACTTCTGGAAGTCAACAGGACTCCTTAGATACACAAGGGTGATAACAAAAAGGGGCAATGGAATGGGGCAGTTCACATGCGCCGAGACATTCTTTGGCTGGTCGCTGTCCTGGAGTGACAGATTACTACTCAGGCCTGCCCAGGAAGAACAGTGTTTTTGTCATCCTTTTCTGGTTATAGCTCCTTCTTTGTTGGCATGTTGTCTCTTTGTGAGTTCCAAAGCCCCTCAGGTTCCTGAGATCGACTCCAGGCTGGTACCACCAAGGCTGCTGGCTGCTCACCAGTCTCATGTCTGTGGTGAGCCTCATGCCCATGGAGATCCTCATGGCCGTGAACCCTAGGACAGGCATCTACAGGTTGCCTCTCTTGCTGATTCAGGAACTTGTTGCACCAGCTCTCCGCAGAAGATCCATTCCACTTTAGGGTTTGTAGGAGTCCTAGAACTTCCTTTAGAGGGAAAAGTAGACGGGACCCTAGGTCTAGGAGCAGGAAATAGCTGTTGGAAACACAGACGGACAGGAGACCTGAGTCCAGTTAGACAGCTTTTCTTATAAAATGGTTATGAAAAAATGCCAAAATATGTCAGGATGCAAGAGGTTCTCTGGGACTTATTGGCTAGCATGTTTAGCTAAATTGGTAGGCTCCAGGTTCAGTGTGAGACCCTTTCTCAAAACATAGGGTGGCTTAGAGTTAGTGACATGGCTCAGTGGTTAAAACTGCTTGCTGTATAAACCATAAGGACCTGAGTACAGATTTCAAAACTCATTTAGGAACCCAGGTGGTCTTACATGTGGTTGTACCCCAGTTTGTCAGAAAGCAGAGACTGAAAGGATGCTGCGACTTGATGACTCAGCCTAGATGAAAAATGACTGCTACAGACTGAGGGAGAGACCCTGCCCCAAAGTATAAGGTAGAGAGTGACTGGAAGGACATTCTGTATTCAGTGCTCTTCTCTAACTTCTATCCATGAACAGAAGCCCAGGAACCTCTTCCTCACATACAAATAAATCACGTTGAGAGAGAATGAGGCCCACCACCAGCCTGACATACATATACACACATTTTGTCAGTGTGAAATATGGTCATTGTGGTAAGTCGGACTTCATGTTTCCCTACTAAACATAAGGCTATCTGTTGTTTCCTTTGGGGAGACTGGTCTGTGTCACTCAGGTTCTATTTAGTTGCTAACTTGCTTTGAAAAGTTGATTTTCTTTACATGGATGACAACTTTCTCCAAACACGACTGCAGTTTGCAATCAAAAGGAAAGACATGGCATGTGTACCAACAGGAGTCTCAGCAATCCCCCTGAATAGTTATCCTGTTGCTTTGTTACTCAGTGTTTTTCATTCTATTCAAAATACCATGAAGGGCGGATAATAGCTTCACAGTACCAACTCGCAGATATTAAATACTTCTTTGCTTGTGCTGAGGTTTCTTAGAATTCGTTACTTCTTCCTGAGCTGGTTAATGCTGCAGCAGTTTGGAGCTGCTATGCTTTGCCATTAGTAATTTTCAGAGGACCCTACTTACTTGATTTTATCACTTTTGAGTTTCCCCCGTCAGTTCCTGGAAGTCATGAAGCCAACATTAAAAGCCATCTTCCAATGGGAGTGAATTTTCATAAGCTGTTTTCAGCCAGTCTCATCTTCAGATGCTGTGTTTGGTCCTGGGTCAACCAGTACAGTTTCTTTGTTGTTGCATGGTCTTCCTTAGTCTATGAAGATGCCTGTGTATTGATTACATGTTATTCCTTATAACACAGTATGATTGTTCTCCTTGGTTTTATAAATGCTTTCCAATCAAAATGTTAGCAAATGAAACCAATATTTTAAAGCTAAATATATCAATCACAGATCAACATTAGGAAACTGACTTTTCTAGTCTTAGCACATGGTAGAATTTCACAGTGTAATAGATGGACTTTGGGAGGCAGGTTTTTGTGTATGTAGTGTGTGCATGTTTGCATGTGTCGTGGTGTGCATACGTGAGCATGTGTACCTGTATGAGCATGCATGTGGAGGTCAAAGATTGACTTTGGGTATCTTCCTCAGTGACTCTCCACCTTGTATATTGACAGTCTTTCATGTGAACCCAGAGTTCGCTGATTCAGCCGGTATAGACAGTGTTCTGTAGGAATTTCCTCTCTCTGTCTCCTGGGCACTGGGATTGTAGGCTGGCTACCGTGTTTGGTCAGCATTTATGTGAGTGCAGGAGATATGAACTTTGGCTTTATTTGCTGATCTATATCTCCAACCTAACACCACATACTTTCTATTGGAAGTTATTCTTCACAGTGGAATTTCCTTTACTCTGCAATGCGACTAACGTCCTTCTTGCATTTGATGCGGGCAGCTTGCTGTGCCCTTTGCTTGTTTTCTGGCCACCGACTCCTCTCCCGAGTCTCTGTGTTCTCCTGTGTGAAGGTTGGTATCTGCAAATTTTTATTTCTATCAAGACTCATTTGCAAAGTTCCTCATTTTGGGAGGCCTTCACGGGAGATTGCCGGGTGGGGGTGTCTTTTGCTTTGACTGTCGATCACACTTCAAGCAGTGGCACAGAGGCAGGATCCTTCTGTGGTCTTGCAGTGCAGTAACAGTGGTGGCTCCCATAGGACACTTGAGCAGCAGGTCTGATGACAGAGCTCAAAGGCTCTAGATATTCCCTTTTTATTCTACCATCAAGTAGTGGAAATATTTACAGCTACTAACTTGTGTTGTACAATTCCCATGGAGGTCAAAAAGGGGACCAGATCCCCTGGAACTGGAATTACAATGATTGTCAGCCACCATGTGGGTTCTGGGACTCAAACCCAGGTCCTCTATGAGAGCAGCCATTGCTCTTAACTGCTGAGCCATTGCTCCATCCCCTCCATCTGGCATTTCTAAAGTTGTTTCTGTTTTCTTACTTGAACCCAGAGTAGTGTATCTGATAAAACCATGTGCAATCTTCTCATACAGAGGGGAAAAGCTCTGATGGGGAACCAAGAGCTCTTCACACTAGTTGTTTGTAGATGGCTCTGTTAATGAACTAATGTAATCGTAGGGGGAAAAGCTCTTATGAAGGACAAATGCTATAAAGATTGTGTACCTGGGTTATGGACATTGATACCTTATAAGTCAAAGGATTCTAATAATGTATCTTTACTCAATTTGGACCAATGAGTATCCTGATAATGATGATGTTAATGATATACAGTCTCATATAGTCTAGACTTTGATACAGCCTGCTGTATAGCTGAGGATGTCCTTGAACTTCCGCTCCTCCTGTTGACCTCCTAAGTGATGAGATTACACATGTGCTACCATGACTGGTTTTTACCTAGGAGGTTTGTGTATGCTGGGCAAGAAATTCATCAACCAAGCTACATCCCTAGCATCTGATTATTATTTGCTTTACTTTTTTTGACCTTTTGAGACAAAGTCTGACTGTGTACCCTGACTGGCCTCAAACTTGTGATAGATTTCCTGCCTCAGCCTCTTAAATGCTGGGATTGTATTCATTTATCAATACAGCCTGCCAGTCTGCACCGATTTAATCCTAAAAAATCTGTACCTCTCTTGGCTTCTCAGCCCTCCTCCATTAATATGGAGTATCTACTAGCTCCTGTCATACTCCCCAACTCCATCCGATCAGATACAGTAATGCCCAGGAAAGGGGCATTCTCAGCCCTCCTCCATTAATATGGAGTATCACTAGCTCCTGTCATACTCCCCAACTCCATCCGATCAGATACAGTAATGCCCACGAAAGGGGCATTCTCAGCCCTTCTCCATTAATATGGAGTATCACTAGCTCCTGTCATACTCCCCAACCCCATCCGATCAGATACAGTAATGCCCACGAAAGGGGCATTCTCAGCCCTCCTCCATTAATATGGAGTATCACTAGCTCCTGTCATACTCCCCAACTCCATCTGATCAGATACAGTAATGCCCACGAAGGCAGGACGTCTGTGGTGCCACCATCTTCCTGCCTCTCGTAACTTCTAACATCTACATTTGGAGGACCTTTTTTTTTTTTTTCTGCTTATCTGAAATAGATCAGGGACCCTTTCTTCAAGCCTGCTGCAAAATTGTAGTGATGTACTTTCTTCAGTTTTAGGGACTCCATTACCATTCCATCTCTCAGAGGTGGACGGTAGAGAGCACATGAATGATGCACGTGAAAGGGAACATGGAGGCTTCTCACTTAGAGCCCTCCCACCTCCACCAATCAGAAAGTGTCAGTATTCTCTGAGGTCAATGCAGGCTCAAGCCCTTACTGTACATTTATGTCCCCAATTCACTAATATATACCTGGGCAGCCCAGTGCAGTCTTTTGGCCTACAGCAGACTATACATGCAACAGTGGTCTCTTAAGATTATAATGGAACTGAAATGTTTCTATGGCCTAGTGACTTGTAGCCATGGTAACTGTGTCGGACAATGTATTATTCAGGTATTTGTGGTGATGCAGGTGTCAACAAACCCATGGCTCTGCCTGTCATATAGAAGCATAGTGTATGCAGCCGTGTATAGTGATGAATACTTGATAGTGGCAGTAGGCAACCTTATCACCAGTTTATGTACTTACTGTAATGAATAATCATTATGCTTAGTGTCCTCTATAATAAAAAATCTTTCTATAAAACCATCTGCTTCCTTTATGCTAACAACAATCTCATGCATATTCTGTTTACCATGTCTTGAGAGCATTAAGAAGCTACCACACCTGTCAGTCTCAGCCCTTGGGAGGTAGAGGAAGGAAGGTCAAAAAGGTTAGCCTCAGCTACATAGTATGTTTGAGACCAGCCTTGGCTACAGGAGACTGTCTCACTTGCCCCATCCCTGCCTCTTCCAATAGAGGCTACCCGAAGTGAATGAGCTAATGGACAGGATTGGGCAAGAACACCCTAAAGTGTTTGCACAGTGATGAGATCACCTCAAAATGTATTTCCAGAGATCAGAATGTGCCCATTTAAAAATGACACATTGCGGAGAATGGGCAACTATGATGGGACATCTACATCACACTACTCCCTCACATATCTCAGGGAATAGTGCAGAAGGGGTGGGAAGATCGGAAGAGTCACACTTCTGTGAAAGCATGTCTGTAGACAGGACAGTGCTGCTGCAGTCATAAAGTCACAGCAGCTGTGATTGTCTGTATAGACCTGCACAAGATCAAGCAAGTCAAAATTCAGCATAGATAGGGGAGGGGTTCAGGAGGTTCCACCCCTAGCTAAGGAGAGTTGGCTGTTGAGGGCTGCTGGTATAGAGTCGGTTTTCTTCAGAGAAGTGACCCCTGTCAGGTTGTTCATGCTCCAGTGGATGGTTCCACAGCTGCACATAGGGATAACATTGATTGGACTTAGTGAGTTATGAAAAGAGGACAGTGTATTGGGAGGGGGATCAAGTCAGGGATTCTGGGAGGAATTGGAGGGGGAAGTTGATATGCTCAAAATACATTGTATACATGTATGAGCTCAGAATGAGTAAAAGTTCAATAAAAAATAACAGAAAATTTATATACTTTTATTAAGAATTCAGTGACACATGACTATATTCTAATATCCCCAGTATGCATTTAGATTGAACCTTATTTGAGATTGGACAAGTCAGTTTCTCTGGTACTGAATTACCTAACACCTTTAAGAAGATTTTTTAAAAATCTGAGTGGAGAGGCATGCGTTTAGGCTGGTCCTAGCCCATTCCTGATAACAGTTGACCCCAACATACTCCTCTAAATACCTGTCATATAAATGCTTATTAAGTGATAATGAAATCCCACCTCACAGCTTTACTTCAGTAGCCTGGAGTTTCAAAGCCCTATGGTCCCATTTTCTAGTTCATTTCTTCGCAGTCACCTACAGTCATGGCTGCATGGGATTACAGCCCCTTAGTGTTAATTGAGGGAAACAATTACTTTTGGGAAGCTTGAGGGCTTCTAGATCTTTTAATTTTCCAACGAAGGTTAAAGAGAGTCTTCCTGAAAGTCACCTCAGTAATGTTTAAAAATAAAACACTCCAAGCTCTTTTAAAAAGGTACACAGTGCTAAATAAAGTTGAACTCCTAAAGGATTAATTATTAAGGGATGAATATATTTGTTATACCTATGGGTTTTCCATCGTCTCCTGTGCTAATTGAGAGTCATTCTTTTAATGAAAATGCATGTGTGTGTGCACATACACAGGTGAGCTGTGCATTCAAGTGCCATGCTTCATGCTATTCACTTTGTGTGTGGCAGTGGGGACCATGGAGGGATCATATCCTAGAGAGCTGAGGAGATAAAAGAGAAACTCATTTTTCAACCTCTTGTGGTTGCCCTTGTGCCTGTAACGTCGGCCTGTGTGATAGCGTGGGGCTTTAGGGCGAGGCACTCCGCAGTACCTCTCCCTCTTATTATAAGTCCATCTCAGAGTTAATCATTTTCTTCAAGGAGAGGATGCTGTAATAAAGATAATTAAATTGAAATTTAATATAGTGGGGCATTGCACTATAGCTCTATATCAGATGAGAATTCTGAGAGAAACCATTTACTGTGAGGGTGGAGTGTATGGTATGTAATTAACAATTATGTTTGTCAGGTTTATGAAACAGAAAATTAATAACATGGAGCCGGTAAAGCAGTGTGCAGAGCCATGAGCCTGAATTAAGGTGACTAGGCTATCATATACCCACAGAGCAGAAGCGTCTTCTTTTTCAGAAACAGAACATTAGATCGTGTGAATTCACTGACTTTTTTCTTTAAAGCCTCTCAATTTTAGCCTAGGAATTCATTTTTTTTCTCTCTCGAGGAGTGATCCTCAGTCTCGACCACATATTGAAATTCCCTGGAGAGCTTTTGTAAATCCTGATGTCCATGCCCACTGCATTTCAAGCCAAGCAAAACCTCTGGGCTTGAGACTGGACTGCCGGCATCTCTTAAGTACCTTTCAGGTGGTTGAAGACCATGGTAGGAAGTATTTAATGTGATTGGTTTCCCTAGTGGAGGCATTAGGTTAAAACTAAAAGGAAAGAAAAACTATATGGTAAGTGTTTACAGACTATTCATTTTGACAGATGAGAATTTGAAGGATGTGCCCGGGAAAAGAAGGGAGTCTTAAGATCGAATGACTGTTTCTGATATTTAGACCCTCACCCTCCTGGAGAAAACACTCTGAGAATCTTGGTCCCTTCTTGTCATTCACTTCCTGGCCATGTAGAACTCAAGGATGTCTTTGGGTTTCTCAATGATCTTAGTCACAAAATTCTTCAAATGATTGTGGGTAAGGTCTGGCTCTTTCCTGGGCTGTCAGCTCACTGGGAAGGCCCATGGCAGAATGAGAGGCCAGCCAGGTCAGAGTAATGAGCCCTCCCCTGGGAAATGGAAGCATGTGTGCTTGGCAAATCGCCATGCTAAACGCGCCTGCAGATCTCTGCAGACTGAGTGCTTTTAACCTCAAACCAGGCTGCTTTTGTTCCAAGGGAAAGCTGCTATGTGTGGGGATACATGTATGCACAAGTATTACTACACATACACCCCCTACATATACACCTACACACATACACATATACACACACATGCACACATATATGTATACACATATATATACACATACACATATACATGCATACACTTACATACCTGTACATTTATACACACACTCATATACACATATACACATATATACACATGCATATATATACATACACAAACATACACACACATACACATATATACACACATGATTGATGAAATTGCTGAATATAAATAGCATTTCCTTTATTGGTTTCTGAACTGGAGAGGTCACCAAACTGGATAGTTGGTGAGTTTATGATTCACTGGTTTGCATAATTTACTGTGTGTTTGAAGCTTCTCTCCTGATGGTGCTCATAGGCTTACCTTTGAATTTAACAGTGGTAATCCATTTAAATATGCTTTCAAAAAACTGTGTGAAGTAATTGAATGCTGTCTGTTCTCAGGAATCTGAGCATATCTTGAGCTTAAAAGGATGACAGGAAGTAGAGGGGGATAGATTATGAGGGAGTCTGCATACCAGGATCCATGGGCTAAAATTTCCTCTCTTTTTTGTCCTGTTTGAATTTTGCCACAAACTATTAAAGACTTTTTAGATAAACATTTGCTTGCTCCATCAGAGTTGGCAAAAACACATTTTCTTCTACCCCAACCAGGGAGATTCCAAAGGTTTCTTTTTACACTTGGCCACCTAAAATAAGACTTCTCACTCACATCAGTTTTTCCCAGTGCATATTTTTCTGCAGAGATTATTCAGATTTTTCTGACAGTGAATGAGAGGAAGAGGGAGATCAATTACGCATTTAACTAAGAACAAAAGACCAGGTCTATTAAAACAGGCAAGCTTTGAAATTCAAATTGGGTTAATTACATTTATCAACACAACTCATTTTTAATTTGCTTTCTCTTTTGTTAAATAACTACGGCTTAAATTGGAAGCCCATGGCTGTATTCATGTAGCCAAATAATATAACGAAGTAAGTGTAATGTAGGCTTGTAGTTTGGGCACTTTCAACTAGGTCTAATGGTACCCATGATGTATACCTAGATAGGACAAATACTTGACTAAAGATATCAGCTTTGGGGTTTGGGGAGATGGCTCAGCAGATGAAGGTCCTGAGTTCTATCCCCAGAATTTGAAATCCCAGGACTGAGGAGACAGACACAGGCAGATTCCCTGTTCTCACTGGTCAGCCAGCCTAGCCTACCTGATGAGCTCTAGGCCAGTGAGAGTCCTTGTCTCATAAAACAAGGTGGATGGTTCCTGAGGAAAGATAGTCAGTGTTGACCTCTGACCTTTACCTGCACAGATACACATGTGCAGTCATGTGAACACACACACACACACGAGGGAGAAAGAGGAGTCAGTTTTGTAATGCCTGATATGCCCACACATTTTCCTGGTGTCACAGAATTGTGCTTAAAATCTTGTACCTTCCAAGTGAGCTTATATTCCCTGTCATCAGAATATTTAGGCTTTCAGAGAACTTGAAAAGTAGGAACTATTAGTTATTATTTTGAAAACATTAAAGATAATTTCAGAAATCAGAATTTCAAATGGTTTGATTTTTTGCTTATGTAAATCGCACAGTTTGTGGGTTCCGTGAGTAAAGGCTCTCGCTGCTAAGTCTGATGGACTGGGCTCAGTCTCCGAAACCTACCTGAGGGAAGGAGAAACTTGACCGACACATCCACATGTACACGGTGGCACACACACTGGTGTGCACATACAACAAAGAAGGGTCATCAAAACAAAATTCCAAATCAAAGAAAAATCCTGTCAGTTGCCCAAATCTAGTATTTTGGTAGCAGTGCCAAAGGTAGCCATAACCTATGCACTAGGTGTCAGGCACTAGTGTTTGCCAAATTCACAGCTTCCTTCCTCTATCACAGCAGGGGTAGAAAAGAAGAAAAACATGAGTGGGATGGGCTGTTCACACCTCTGCTCCCAGAACTCAGGAACTGAGGCAGGGGGATGTGAGTGCAAGGCTTGTCAGGGCGCCACAGTGAGACCTGGTCTGAATAAAAGGATCGAAAGGTGCTAATTCTACCCTAGAGTGTGAGGCCAGCATCGAGGCTGGAGCAGAAGCATGCCTAGTTTCTCCCGCTACTGTTGTGGGCTTCTCTCAGCCCACAGCAAAAACCACTTCTACCCCAAAATGTTTGGGGATCTCCACTTAGTGGCAAGGATCCTGATGCCAGAGTGCCCTTTAGTCCGGTTCCATCCTGACACTGCCTGATTGAAGGTACAGCGAGACTCCACAGGCTAGGGCTCAGTCCCCAGTACTGTCCCTTGTTATTCTGGGGTTTGTGTTAGTTTGTCTTTTGGAGATGGGGTTTTGTAGCCCTGGCAATATAAGCAGGAAAATTCAAATCACCAGAGTCCATGTGAAGCTGAGTATGGTTACGCTCATCTGTAATCCTGGTATTCCTGAGGCCACAGGGGAAGCAGAGACAGGAGAATCTCTGCGCGCTCAGAGATCAGTTAGCCTGGCATGTCGATGACAAACACTCTGAAGAGAGACCCTATTTCAAATATGATAGAAGGTGAGGACAGATACCTGATGTGGTCCTCTGAACTTCACAGGTGTGCCAAGGGCCACCAATGCCCACACTCACATACCACACACATGCACACACTCACACAGAGAGATAAAAAATGTAAAATATCTGTCTCTATGCCTAAATGATGTACTTTTTCAATCCTCTATTTATCAATTATCTATCTTCCCATTTATTATCTATACCTATCTTCCATTTGTCTATCAATTATCTATCTGTATATCTATCATCTATCGTTCTATGTTCTGTCATCTACCTAAATATCTATCTTCTATCTATCAATTACTTATCTCTAAATCAGTATCTGTTTACCTATCTATGTTGTCATTTACCTAAATGTCTACTTTTTGTCTATCAATTATTTATCATCTATCTATCTATCTGTGTTCTGTAATCTACCTAAATATCTATATTCAGTCAATTATTTATCTAAATCTATCATCTATCTGTCATCTAGCTGTTATCTCTCTATCATATATCTGTCATATATCATCTATCAGTCATCTATGTTCTGTCATCTACCTAAATCTCTGTCATCTTATTAATTATTTGTATAAATCTACCATCTCTCTATCATCGATCTGTTATCTATCTATCATCATATATTTGTTATCTATCACCAATCTATCTTATGCCATCTAAATATCTGTCTTCTATCAATTATTTATCACCCATCTTTCTATTTTCCATGTATCAATCTATCATCCATCTGCGTGCCCTTACCTGTCATCAATTTATCTAGCTATCACCTACCTCCCACCTTTCTAGGTGGCAGGAGTCAGTTAATTCATGCACTTCGGCCTCCATCTTCCGCTTCTCCTTTTTCCTTTTGCAGTAGTCCATGAATATGCATTTTCTTTCAAAGGCTCCTGCAGAGTGGAATATTCATTAAGAGCCAAGAGTTATTAATGTCATTTTGGTGAAGGCTGTCCCACAAGCTCTTGTATGCATCCATAAACCCCCTAGCTAGTGAAGCTCCTCAGAGATTTTAGGGAAATATAAAAGGGAGTGCTCAATATTTTAGGGCAATTTTCTGAATTTCTGGCTAATTTTGTGATATCATAGAATGAATGAGAACAAAAGAAAGTGAGAGACATACAAGTCGAAGTTTTGGTATCCAAATCCTAATCGTCTGAAATACTGAAGCGTGCTCATGTACGCCTGCATGCAGCTCTTCACTCATTTCCTCCCTTCACTGAATGTCATGTCCAAGTACCTTTCTCTGAAGTCATCTGCCACTTGGGCAATGAGCTTCTGCTGTTTTACATCCGTGACACTTGGATACCTGGAGTTCCCCTGGCGCTCTGCTGTGATTCTGTGGCTGTAAGCGCCTCTATTACAAAGATGTTCATTATTATTTGGAACTCGTCACTGCCTTTGTTTCCCACAGAAGACAAAACAACAAGATTTTTCAACTGCATTTTCTTGTTTTCTGCAATATGTATTTTTAAATCACACACTGACAGTTTTATTCCATAGCAAAACAGCAATTGCTAAACTCTTATGAACAACTCCATCCCAGCAAAATCACTCAGGGAAGGCAGACTTAAGGAGACAGATTTCAGCTTCACGTTTCAGAGAGGATGTAATAAATCATGGTGTGGAAAGAGGAAAACAACTATAAAATGATGAAACATACCTTGATGGCAGTGTGTGTGTTTTTAATCACTATTTTCACAGGCAGGGGAAATTTTCAAACATCGTTCTCAGTAGGATCTGCACTTATGAGGTCTGGGTGTCCTCTATGTGAAAGATGCCCACCAGCAGGCCCATACCCTGTGCTCTTGACCGTACATACCTATTAGCCCTCATGGGGCTAAATTCTAGGTCTCATCTGTGTCAGGCAGTACCTAACCTTTCTGCAAAGGGCTTCTCCCAACCTCTCTGTCTTCTGAAGGATTTGTGTATAAATGCCTGTCAGCCTTGAAGCAGTAAGGCAGCTTCCTGAATTGCTTAAAGCTGGCTTCCACTTACCAGACTCTGAAGTGACATTAAAGCAATGTTCCTTTCTTAATGAGTATTAAATTTACTTCTAAGCAAAGCCTCCAGCTGACGATAAAGCGTTCCTTAGGCTTGCTGCTGGCTCTCTGTTCTTTGGTAATCACTCTGTTGGTGGTGATTACTTCATCTTTTTCTTTGGATGTAGAAGCTTAATATGTTTGTACTATATTTAATTTAAAAAATAGGAGCAGCCACAGAACTCTTCAGGTCTTTAAGTAGGATCTCTCCTCAATTTTGAAACAAAGCTACATGGCATTGTGGTTCTGGTAGACTCCCTAGATTTGAATCCTGATGCACTATCTTTTATACAGAGGGTTGATGACTACCTATCTGGTGAACAAATCCAGCCCAGACCATTTTTGTGCCACCTTTAAAATAAGAATAGATTTTTCTTTTTTATTTCTTTCTCTTTCTCTCTCTCTCTCTCTCTCTCTCTCTCTCTCTCTCTCTCTCTCTCTCTGTGTGTGTGTGTGTGTGTGTGTGTGTGTGTGTGTGTCTAGAGGCTGAACCTCAGGCCTCAAGTTGCTAGGCAAGTATTTAGTCACTGAACTATAAATCCAGTTTGTTCCTCCCTCCCTCCCTCCCTCCCTCCCTCCCTCCCTCCCTCCCTCCCTCCCTCCCTCCCTCCCTCCCTCCCTCCCTCCTTCCTTCCCTTCCTTTTTTCCTTCCTTCCTTCCTTCAGTAATTTTAGGACAGGACCTCACAGGTTTCTCAGGCTGACCTTGAACTCATTCTGGAACTCAGGCAGGCTCAGGATTTGTGATCTTTCACCTCAGCCTCCAGTGTAGAGACATATGTTTCCAAGTCTAGATAATTATATATTTAAAAAAACATTTACTTATTTTTTATTTTATGTGTATGAGTTTTTTGCCTGCACATATCTAAGTGCACCATATATGTGCAATGCCTACGGGGGCCGGAGAGGGTGTTGGATCACCTGGAACTGGAGTTATTTTGGGTGGTTAGCCACCATGTGCAGTACTGGGAACCAAGCCTATGTTCTCTGTAAGAGCAACCAGTGCTCTTACCCATTGAATCATCTCCCCAGTCCTATAATGTTATATTTTTAAATGGTTAGAAGAGGAGACTGGATGGAGAAAGATGTCTCAGCAGGTAAGAGAACTTGCTGCTCTTGCGGAGGACTAGAGTGGTAACTAGCACCCATGTCTGGAGATTCAAAACTACCTGTAAATCCAGTTCCAGCGAATCAGATGCCCTGTTCTGGCCTCCATATGTATCCACACATATATGTATATGGACACACACAGATACACAAACAACACCATACCAAAAATTATTTTAAATTTTTACAAGAAAAATCAAAAGAATAATGACAGTGTTTCTTGATGTGGAAATTCTGTGAGTTTTCTTGGAATCCAACTACATTCCTTCACTTCTGTACAGGATACAGTCATTTTCTGTGCTACAGTGCCAGCCTGGACTGGTTACCAGTGTGACCTAGTTATAGCAGGGGGCACATGGCCCACAAAACCTAAGGTGTTTATTATCTGTGACTTTATTGACAAAAATTGGCAAAGCCTGACTCAAGTATCTGATTGATCACAGGCACATCAACTTATTCTCAGAGCCCCAATGCCTTCGTCAATAGAAAGGGATCAGTTACACAGTGAATCACAGAGCTATTGTGAAGAACAGCTGAGGTCGTTGATCTCTCAGCACTTTGAGATCTTGCTGTGAAGGGAGAAGAGACAGTTATGGTTATGTGGCTCTGAGAATCCTTCTTCTCCGTTCTCCATTTATTTTTAAATAGATGATGTATGATCTATGAAATAAATTTATTTACACTGGATATGGTTTTGAAATATACATTTAAAAGAGTTTATTGTATCCAAATATTCATTGACTGTGAGAAATCAGGTGTACTTCTCAACACTGAACTCAAACTGTCTTTGGAAAAGCTTCTTAGGGGCATGTACATAAGTTTTCTACTTGATCCTATTTGGACATACTATGCATTTACTTTCATTGTTCCCAGATCACTTAACAGAAACAAAGTTACATTCTCCTGGGTTCTCTCAGCAGTTTTGTATGTAAAGTAAAAGGGGAAATCAAGGTGCTTGTTCTATTCATCAAACGTAAGTTATGTTTATCTTTTTATAATGCTTAATAGTTTAGGAAAGTTGTTTGAATTTTCCACCTTGAGTTTTAATCCTGCAAAGTCATTTGCAGATACCAACCCAATAAAGATTTCTCTCCTGACAGAATGAAGGCATTTGCCATGCTGCTAACGAACGAGGAAATAGAGGAAATCCATTTGGTTATTTTCTGATTCTTGTCCAAAAGCAATTGCCTCCCGCTGTGGTTTGTTCTTCGCCTTCCCACAGCGCTGGTCCATGTCCAAACCCTCCGTCTATTTTGATCTAGGAGAGCTAACTTCTTTGATGTGTATCTGTGGCTCCTAAAGGGCTGTGCCAGGCTTAATCAAAGGTACGTAGCTTCAGCAAAAATAAATGACTAGAAATGATCACAGTGCCCCATGCAGGGTTTTCCAGTATCCTGCAGACATGGCCGGGCCGGGCCTCCTCTTCAGGACGAATGCAGGATCCCCAGAGGGTCTCTCTCAGATGAAATAATTGCAGGAAAACAGAACAAAGGAAGCCGGGCAGTCTTCTCAAGCCCTTCCTTGTGCTTCACTGTGCAGCCAGTATTCTGCTGGCTGTTGTGGCTGAGGCCAGCGTGGTACTGCAGGGCATTACTCTGAGTGTATGAACCAGGAGGGACAGTGAGCTTGGCATTAGGGTCTTTGGGACCTCTGGGGTGCCTGCTGGGGACAAGCATGAATGCTGACATTACAGAGCCTACTTTAGCTGCAGTGAAGCAACTGATCACTCAGTGACTTTCCAAAATGAAAACGTGATGCTGGCCATATGTTTCCAGTGGATCCATATGACAATCAGAGAGCAAAGAGTCCCCAGCAGCTTTCTGTTAACTCTGTCACTAAAGTGTCTTCCACACATTTAGAAAACAGTTCCCTATAAAAATGTTTTAGACATACATACATAAATATGTATTACTGCCAAATCACATAAAGCACATGATACAGCGTAGTGACATGTTTAATTTCATTGTATTATTATTGTTACTACTTGCAGAGGTGTGTTTCAACCCTATACCCTGGTGTGTATAAGGTAAATGCTCAGCCATCGAGATATATCTCCAGCTCTAATTTTTTTTTAAATTTTGCATTTGTGTACGTATGTCTGCAGGTGTATGTTCACATACATGCATATGCTTGTGGAGGCCAGAGGCAGACATCAGATAAATCTTCCTCTGTTGTTTCTCCATCTTATTTTTTTTATGTATATGAGTGTATTGTCTATGTTTGTAAGTGCACCCATTTTGTGCAATGCCCATGGAGGTCAGAAGAGGGTGTTGGATCCCCTGGAACTGGGGTTAGGATGAATTTTGGATGCCATGTGGATGCTGGGAATCGAACCCAGGTTCTCTACAAGAGCAGTCAGTGCCCTTAACCATCTCTCTAGTCCCTTCCATCTACTTTTTAAAAACATTTTCTCTCTCTGAATCTAGAGCTGACTGGTTGCTCAACTGGCTGGCCATCCAGCTCCAGAATGCCTGCGTGTTTCTCTTCCCCTCCAGGGCTAGGGATGCAGCACCATTCCTGGGAGTCACACGGGCACTGGGTATTCAAACTCAGGTCCACGTGCTTTCATGGCAGGCGCTTGACTGACTGAGCCACCTCGCCAGCCCCCCCGGCTTTGAAGTGTAATTTCTCACAAGATTGATGGACAGTGCTTTCTGCCTGTGTCCCAATGTGGTATTTTAGAAAGGGACTTTCTAAAAATCTTAACGTTAGATTTAAAGATCACTGCTAAATGAACTCTACAAGGCAGAATTATTTTCAGAAGGGTTCACCCAACTTTAATAATCCAAATTCAAAAGATTTGTTAATTCTTGTCAGGTAGATTGTGATTGAATAAAATCCTACTTGAACATTCTACCAGACTTTATGTAATTAATCACTCATATAGAATCCCCTTAGGTGTGCCTCAACAATGATGTGGCCCTCATTCCTCCCACAATTTCATTGTATCATATGGCTATAGATACATACAGATTCTGACAACTACACAGGGTTTGTCCCCAGATTCAAGCACTCCCTCCCATCAGAGCCACATTTAACACCGGGGAAAATGGACGTGCTGCTTGCACTTCATACTCCTAAAACTCTTAAACCCAGAAATTCCAAGCACCTGCCACCTTCCTAAGAAGAAGTCGCCTGTTCTTTCTTTCAGGCTTCTCCGTCAGCAGGTGCTGCAAAGAGGCTTTCTGCGACTAGTCATCTTCCATTCTGCCAACAAAACCACCACCTGCCTCACAGAGGTTGCTGTAACAACCTGCTGTTTCAGCCTGTATGAGCTTGTGGGGTTTTCTCCTCTGAGTACAAACATTGCTACCTGGAGAGGAGATGGGCACTCAGACATGCACTCAAGGGTCCTGCACAACTTGCACAGCACACAGGGCTCAGGAAGCTCCTGAGGTTGAAGATTCACAATGCTCCTTCCCAGGGTAGTGAAAACAGTAACAATTGTGGGAGGAGAGGAGACCCTGGAAGCACTCCGAGGATGCAGCTCTGTGGGCTCTCACCATGTCGCCATGGTGGGGAGGGCTTTTCCGTGGTACAGTTGCCTTTGAGTCACCCATGCTCCTGTAAGTAGCACCCATGGACCTGGTTCACCAAGCTTAAGTGGAACCATTTCTTGATTTGTCACTGGTGCCCTATCTTGAGAGAATAGATGTTTGTTGATGTCTCCCTGGGGAAGCACACAGCACCATATGTAGCTTTGCTTAACACTAATCAGGAACCAGCCATCTATAAGCTATGTCCAGCATTCTCCTAAAGGAGGGATTTTACTTCCCCAACCTCTGGGTTGCACAGGGAACAGTCTAGTGTCTCTGTTTCAGCATCTTATTTCTGGAATTCATTGGTCAGCCTCCTGCCCCAGGGCCCTTACACTTGCTCTTCTGCTAGACAGTCTGTTCTCCTCTCCTGTCTTGGCTGAAATGTCCCAACTCTTTGCACCCTTCCTGACCATTTCATTTAGAGGTTCAGGTTGCCCTGTTCACCTCAGGTGCTCTCCTTTCTTTTCCTCCATAGCACGCCAGGCCCTCAGACAAACTGTGTATTTACTTGTTTATTTTATATTTGCCCACTTAGTATAATCCCCATGACATCAGGGAGGTGTGTTTAATTCACTGCTGTATGCATGGCATAAATAACAAAGCCTTTGACATCATAGCCCTTCCAGAAATGTGGCTGAATGTCTTACGGATGAATGGTGGTGCATTGCATGGATAAATGGATCTACATGACAAACAACTGAAAAGGAGATACATCAAAACTTGATTGTCCTGCTGGGCTCAGTGGCACGTGTCTGTACACCCAAGTACTTAGAAAGTTGATATGAGAGGATAGCAAATTCAAAGCCAGTCTGTCTCAGAAAAGCATACTGCTACCTTTATGGTCATCAGATTAATGGTGGTTTTTTGATGTTGTTGTTGTTGTTGTTGTTGTTTTTAATTTGCTTTTCCAAAATGTGATGGGTAATCTTCGTTTTCATCTGTCTGGACTTCAGCTGACTGGATTGAAAGATGCCTAGAAAATGAGTCAAGCACTGTGAGGAGGTTTCTAGAGATAACTGGGGGTCACTGAACTGAGAGAAGACACATCCTGAATGTGGGCAGTAACATCCAGTAGATTCAGGAAGAAGGGGTAACCACCCTAGACTCTGCTGAGCAAGTGCAATGTTTGCTGTTGCTGCCAGCAGCAGATGTCAGATTCCTTCCTCTTCCATCTTCGAATGCCGTAAACCTGCTCCAGAGACCCTCCAGGAGGTTTTCAAGTCTTCAGCTTCAGACTGGGACGGCATCACTGGTCCCACGTGTTCTGAGGTTAACTTCTGAACCAAGTAGCTACTGTTTTCCTTGATCTCCAGCCTGCAGATTCCATTGCAGAACTATCTGTTCTCTAAATGTGTGAGACAACGTAAAAAATTATTTTTTATGATCATATGTACATATGCTGCTGGTTCTGTTTACTTAAAGAACTGTAATACACAGGGTTCTTGTTTGTAAATATAACACATCTGTGATGGTTATTGGTATCCACAGGATTTAGAATCACCTTGGGGATAAACTTCTGAGCATGATTGTGAATGAGTTTCTAGATGATTGTGAATGAGTTTCTAGATGATTGTGAATGAGTTTCTAGATGATTGTGAATGAGTTTCTAGATGGGGTTAATTGAGATGAAAAGAGCCACATAATCCATGAACTGGGGTCCTGGACTGAATAAGAAGGAGAAAGTCAGCTGCGCAGCAGCATTCACCCCTCTCCTTCCTCACTGCGGTATGACCAGCGCCTCCGCCCTCATCACTGTTCATCGTTTGCCAGGACCGACTTCATCCCCTGGAAAAATAGGCCAAAATAAGCCCTTCCTCCGTTAAGGTCCTTAAGGTTTTCTTTTTTTTTTTTTGATCATGGTAACAAACAAAGTAATTCACTAATTCATCACCTGTTATCCTTATCAGGGAAATGCTTCATTAAATTTAAATGTATTTTAGTGTTTAAGGGAAAATGTATTAACTACCAAAAAGCAATAAGCAAGACTTGATATAAATACACATGGTTATATCATAATGTATAAAGATATGTACACATAAATAAAACCAAAGAGAGAACAGACAGAAGGCATCATCATGGGATGTTTAACCCCCTAGACCTCCTTCTGGGGCTTGAGCTTTCTTTTCAAAACCCAATTTTGGGGCAACCAGAACATTTTCAAGATGAACATGATTCACAGCTCTCAGAAGAGGTATCTGTGACTTCTGGAGGTAGGTGCCCCAGGGCCTCTCTGCACCATGGAGAATTCATGTCTGTGAGAAAAAGCCCCGCGTCTCTCTGTGATGCATCAGGTAGTTCCTCAGTTCCTATTGCTCTTAATATCTTTATATAACAAGCCAATTGGTATACAGTGCTTTTTATGAAGTCACTTGAATAACACTTCCAGTTGAAAAGTGGCCAGACTTCCTTAAACAGAGAGCAGTAAAGAACTAATCAGTAAGGCACTGATGTCTACGCCTTTCTTAGTACAATTAACCGAAGTTTTAATAAAACTTACTAGTAACTGTTGTTTACATCTTGAATGTAATGGCTGCGGAGCTTCTTCTATACTCCTAAGATGCTATTCTCATGGCTTGGTTGGTCTTTGTAACATCCACATTAGCATTGTAAAGTTCACATAACCTCTCCTCACAGCACAGGGTTTTATCTTGGCTTATTTCTTAATACAAAAATCATCCGAGTGAAGCGAATATTGGTATAAAAATTGTCTTCTCCCTGATTTTTTTAATGCCTCAAAAGTACTATTTTTATTGTTTATATTTTCATAGCATAAAATGTGATCTATGAAGTATATGAAGCAAATTCCAGCAGAGAAAGGTAGCAGGAAGAGAGGGATGTAGAAAGCTACAATTTCAGAAGAAAGAAAACCTCAATTGTAGATCTTCCTACTAAGCTCTTCAGAAGAGATAAACCGTTCGCAGGTGGCACCCAGCCAATCTCTAACTCAGAATCAATTGCTGTGCCAACATAGAACACAAAAGATGTTCATTGTTTGCAAACCGACTTCCCTGCAAGGGTACCTTGTCTCCATGCTAGCTGAGCAGGAGGTTCAGACAGTTCCTTTTGTGGCTCTGTGCTGCTGTGTTCTACTCTCTGTTCTGAAGCCTTTCTGGAAGAATGCAAATCTGCCTCTCACCCTGAGGACAGGGAGACTTTCACTTCCCAGTGTGATCTCTTCATTACTGCTGTGGGACCACAGCATGCTGTTCTGAAAGACAGTGGCTAGTATAATTATCTGTGCGAAACAAGCCACTGGGTAGCCCTTGTTTTTGAAGTTTTGTTTGGAAAATTCATGTCCAGTCTTTTACCGCCACATGATGTAGCCAGATAGATAGGGAGAATGACGTTGGTGAAGTGTGTCTGTGTCTGTGTGTAGGTATGGTTGGAATCTCAGCGCAGCCAAAAAGGAGCCAGGACTAAGATTAGAAGACAGAGACCGAGAGGGGAATGGGAGGACAGGACACGACAGAAAGAGCAGGGGGTGGTGCTCCCCTTCCTCCACCTCCCCTTCCTCCCTTTCCCTTTCCCCTTCCTTCCCCTCCCCCTTCCCCTGCTCAGCTCCTCCTTCACTAACCACCAAAAGGGAGAAGAAAGGGAAACTAGAAATGCTGAAGCCTCTCTCTGTCTCCCTCACTCATTTTGATCTCTGTCTCCTTCCTTCTCGTCTGTCCTCAACATGTCATCTTTTTAAAGAGCCTCCCCACAGCCTCCGATCGTGCTTGTATGGACTCATCCAGCACATGTCTCCCTGATGTCACTCTGCAGCCCTTCTCTGGGCTGTTGGTCCCTCCTGCCTTCACTGCCAGGCCTCTGATCACTTCGAGGCCTATTTGTGACTCTGCTGTGCCACTGGCTCTGTGCTCGAAGCCTGTTGGCACCCTCTCAACACATCCTGTGATTGGGGCAGACATATTCCAAGATCTCAAAGACCCTACCTAGGCAAACATTTTGTAATACATCCAGGCTACAGTTTGGGAATGTACAATATATTTATTTAATTTATTTACTTTTGTTTCATATGTATGGTTATTTTGCCTACATATATATAAGGGCACCATGTGCATACAATGCCCGCAGAGGCCAGAAGAGGGCGTCAGATCCCTGGAACTGTAGTTAAGGAAGGTTGTCAGCTGCTGTGTGGGTGCTGAGACCAGAACATGGGTTGTCTATAAGAATAACCAGTGCTCTTAACCACCAAGCCACTTCTCTAGTCCCATTTTTAAGAAATACTTATTTTTAGTTTTGTTTTTGTGTATGTGTGTGTTTCTGTGTGAGTGTATACCACATGTGTACAGGTGCCTGCAAAGGCCAGAAGAAGACAGTGGATCTCCTGGGGCTGAAGTTACAGGCATGTGGACTGCCATCTAGGTGCTGGGAACTGTCTTCTGGAGTGCTCTGGAAGCACAGCAAGCACTCCGAGCCCCTTAACTGCTGAGCCCCTCCCCAGTCCCATACAATATATTTTTATAAAGAAATCTCATAGAAAGAATTACGTGTGAAAATTACAAAAATGTGGACAAATAATTGCAGAAATTGTATCAAATCTTCTAAGAGCCATTTGAATTTGTGATCATTTTATCATTGAGACTACATTTGAAATGAATTTAGTGAGTACATTTTCCTAATAAGGATTTTTTGTTTGGAAGTCACTATTTAGGACATTAGGTTAATGTGTAGACCTGGAATGATGTTTCCTTCTTTACTTTTTTTTTGCATAATTTCAGTTGAGCTATAATTATTATCTATATAAACCTGGAATTGTTTTAACTCAGTTTCTAGAATGGTCTTTGAAATAATGAGGCTATTTTCACAGAGAAGAGGAGGTTGCAAGAGCAAGTATTTATTTTACTGGCAAGTTAAAGTGCATTCATCTGATACTGAGCTGAATCTGTTTAGTAAGAATATCAGCCATCACTCACTGAACACACCTTGGGAAAGGTACTTTATTTTAGCAACTGAGAATGTACTAATCTCCAGTTGATTCAAAAAAATTACTATCACAAAAGTTGCTATGATACCTGAATCTAAAGTGAAACTTCTAAGTACTTGAGATCCTGATTCCATTTAGCAATGTGTTATTATGAATCATTTAACTAAACTTAGATCCTTTGAGAGTGTAAAACATTAACAAATTGCTCTAAAACTTTCTGCTGATGAATGCAAAGTCAGAACAAAGTGTGTCTCCATTCGGTTTCCTCCTGATTATTCTTGCAGTTCATTCATTTGATGCCCTGTTACATTTTTGTCACTCTGCTGTCCACAGGCAAGTCAGACTCGTCATGCTTGATGCAAAGCAGACCTCCACTTTCTTCTTAAGTGGTTTCGTATATGTTGGTGGCTTACTCCTTATTTCACCCATAACCTGGTCCAGACACTAGTGAGGATCTTCATACTGCTTTGTGATTTCACATCCAGCCACGTCTCTCCCCTCCACTTTCCCTCACCTGGGTCTGCCTTGGAGTCTTTTCCTTTCTTCATCCATGTTATGTTATTCTAAGGCTGCCAGTGGTTCTTGTCTCAGGCTCTGTGCCTCTCTACCCATCCTAAACACAGCTGTGGAGTGGTGGTTCTAGAATCTGGTCACATCACATCTTTCTTGATGCGTTTCTCCACTAGCAACTTTCTGCAGGTTAAAATCCAGTTACTTAACAAAGCTCATAAAACTCTTATATGTGGGTCTTCTGTTCGGTCTCTTGCCTCAGGTGTGTATCTGGGACTGTGCTGTTTGGTAAGATAGATACTAACTGCAGGTGGTTGACACAGTCTGCATCTGGGTGTTCATACTCATGCGTGCGTGCGTGTGTGTGTGTATGCACATGTATGCATATCTATACCAAGTATCTTCCCTGATTGCTTTTCACCTTTTTGAAACCGTGGCTCTGAACCTGCAGCTCACCAGTTCTCTGCACTGGTGACTAGCAAGCCCACGGGTCCCCTGGTCTCTGTCTCCAGTGCGATGTCACCGCATCGAGCTCTTTATGTAGGTGCTGGGGGTCCAAACTCAAGTCCTCAAGTTTGAGTGACGAGTGCTTTTACCAGTGGAGTCATTTCCCCCACATGTCAAAGAAGTTTTAAATGAATTAAGATAGACTACAATAAAAAAATCTATTCCTCATTCATACTTCTTAAATTTCAAGTAGTCACATAAGGCTAGGTAGTGGTTACCCCTTTGGTGAAAAGAATTTGAATTTCCTCACCAAGTCTGAACATTCTCCCTGAAAAAATCACATGTAGCCAAGTGTCAAGCTAACCAGGAGTTCCCTCACTAAATGCCCTCCCGTCTAGGTTGCTTATTCTTCCAAATCAATCCCATACAGCTTGGGTTGGTTTCCCTGTCCCATGGGTTTCGTTAACTGCTCAAATGAATCTTCTCTTCATCAACCTCTCTGTTCTTGCCTGAATGTCTGACTGTCTCTACTCGGGCTGTGGTGGTTAATCTTGACTGCAAACTTAAAGGGATGTAGAGGCACTGTGGAACATACCTGGGCACGGCTGTAAGTTGTGAGGGAGTTTCTAGATTAGATTGAGTTGGGAAGACTCGTTTTAAGTGTGGGTGGCACCATTCTGTGGACTGGGGTCCTAGACTGAATAAAAAGGGGAAATGAGCAGAGCAGCAGCATTCATCGCCCTCTGCTCCTGCCTGTGGATGTCATGTGACCAGCTGCCTCAGCACCTGTTGTCGTGACTTCCCACCCAGGATAGAATGAACCCACAAATCGTGAGCCCCACAGACCCTGCCTTCGGTCGCTTTGCCAATGTTCAGTCACAGCAACAAGAAAGGTAATTAATGCAAAGCCAATGGGTTCATTGGAATCAGAATTATGGATTTTAATTCCAGTGCTGTGCTTGATTCACAGAAGCACAGATGTCCACCCATAGGGCTCTATCTAGAAGTAATTCAAACCCCGTAAGCATCAGTTGAAACTGGTTTCCTTGTGCACAGAACTGGTGTTGGTGGTAAAGCTGTCATGTTTCTGGGTGGAAACTAAATTATAAATTCCAACTTTCTTCTTTGACTTTGAGGCCATGGATGCCTGGGATGGGGGACGGGGAAATGATAACCTGGTTGCATTGTTTAATGGCTTCTTTTTCCTGAGCAATAGGCAGTTAGTCTCCATTCTTCCTGTCTTTTGGTCCCCAGCAGTGTTTCCATCTCCTTTCACATGTGGCATGTCTCTCCGTACCTGTTAAATCACAAAGAGCACAGCAGGCTAAGGAGCCCACTCTTAAGCCAGCCAAGGTTATTTCTGTGTTTATGGACAGTAGCAGACACCCAGTCCCTCTATAGAAGGGGCTCCTAGATGAACAGAAAAGGGAAGGAGTGGAATCACTCCGTGGTTTACCAGAAATCCAAAGCAAAAGCCCAAATCAACTCAGAGTCAGTGGTCTTCCTAACTCTGAACGGGGTTGTGCTCTTCTCTACCCAAGAAGCCTATAACCCTTGACAATAAACTTCACTTTGCACTGAATTGTTTTCCTGTCTTTGAATTCTTTGAATTGAGAAAAATAACCCACCTATAGTTGGTATCATTTTATGTCTACTTCACGCATTTATTTTAGAAATGGTCTTACTATACATATATATATATATAGTAAGATATATATATCTTTATAAGATATACAAAGATATATAAAGATATATATATCTTTATAAGATATACAAAGATATATAAAGATATATATATCTTTATAAGATATATAAGATATATAAAGATATATATATCTTTATAAGATATATAAGATATATAAAGATATATATATCTTTATAAGATATATAAGATATATAAAGATATATATATATATCTATATATATCTTTAAACTCATTATCAGTGGACTGAAGATGGCTTAGTGGTTTAAAGCACATACTGCTCTTCCAGAGGACTTGAGATCAGTTCCCAGCATCCATATTGTGCTGCTTTCAACTGCCTGTAACTCTAGCTCCAGGGATCCTGCACTCTATTCTGGCATCCTCAGTCACTGCACTTACATACAGACACACACATATACATGTAATTTTTAAATAATTAAACACTTAATATCATATTAGTAGATTAAACTATTGAGATAAAATACTTGATACAATTCTAAGTTGAAGTTAAAAAATATTTAGTACTGTTTTGAAAGATGTCTCCTTGTTTGATATTTAGGTCATGTATAAAATATGCAACACAGTTATTTTAAAAATATCAACTATCTAGCATTAAACATATTTTGTGGTAAATATCCTTACTTAAAGTAGGAGAGTTAAGCAAATTAATATCCCTTTTAACAAGTGGATTGTTAATATCTCTAGCCAAGGATACAGACTGCCTGCTTCCTTTGTGTTTAAAAACAATTAGAATTGGAAGTGAAGAAAATTTTTAAAAATTTTCTTCTTAAATTTTATTTCTATTTTATATATATGAGTGTATTGCCTGCACCTGCATAAGTGCATCCATGTTGTACGGTGTCCGGAGAGGTCAGAAGGCATTGAATCTCCTGGAACTGAAGTTCAGACAGTGTTGTTAGCTACCATGTGGGTGCTGGGAGTCAAACCCAGGGCCTCTGCAAGAGCAGGTGGTGATCTTAACTGCTGAGCATCTCTCCAGCCCAAGAATTGCAAATTTATTTGTTATCTTTATCTTTATTTGATTTGCTTTTAAGTAGAACAATCACAATGACAATACAAAGGATGTCTTCACTGTTGTTTTTTAAAATTGTTTGTTAGCTTACTGAAAGAAGAAATTGGTGGGATGTTTAAAATAATGCTCCACAGAACATTTTCAGCTTTTAGTTTATTCATGAAAGGTTTATGTAACGCTCAGAGCTTTAGAGCTGATGTAGAATGTGAATAGGAAGTCTTTTTCTGCTCTGTCTTCTCTGTCTCCGCATCGTTTTCTTTTGCTTTAATAGTGCAACACATTCATAATTGTATATTCACACATATGGTGGGCCAGTTCTTGTTGCTAAGCTTGATAGTGTGAGTTCAATTCCCTGGACCCACTTGGTGGAAGGAGAGAACCCACGCCCTCAAATTGTCTTTTGATCTGCACAATACATGCCCTGGCATGTGTACTCACATCCCTCCATCACACTAAATAAATGTAAAGATGTTAAGAAATAGCACACGCTAGATTCCAAAATGTCAATATCCACTTCATGGTTTCATAATTATTTACAATAAACTCGTTAATGTTATTACAAAGTTAGTATGTGTGTGTGCCTCTGAAGCTCATGAGACAGCAAGTAATTTATGGGTGTTCATGGAAGGAGTGCAGGTGGGAGGATGGCCCTGGAGATGTAGCTCAGTGGTAGAGCACTTGCCTGACCTAGTACAAGGCCCTTCTTTTGATTGCTATCACTGAAAAAGAAGGAGCAGGGGACAGATAAAGAAACTACAGCAGGCCTGTATCTGTGAAAACACCTGGGACAAAGCCAGGGTACGGTGGAATTTATTACTTTGATTAACAGGTGCTAGTACAGTATTGAGTTAATCACGGGTTCTTTTATTAGGTTAAACGGTGTGGTTTCCAAAAATAGTCATCCGTAGAACTGTAACAGTCACATACATAGTGCTAGAGTGTGGAGCTGCAGAGTCTAATTTATACGCAAGGATTTTACTAAGTAGCTAGTGACTCACTAACTGTATGTGAAAATGCATGAAATAGAATACGTTGTATTTTCCTTCTATCGAGGAAAGCTTAAGCAAGAGGCTTGAGGGCCTCGGTGTTGCTACTGCTCCAGCCTGGCTCAGGACAGCAAGTCAACTGCATCCTCATGACTTGCTGGTACTGCTGTCCATTGCATACACGAGAGATGTGGTACACGAGAGATGTGGTGGGAGGCTCTTCTCTTCATGGAAGTCAGAGATGTAGCAGACATGGGCTCTGCCCCATGGAAGAGAGCACATGAAAAACACGTGCCTTCTGATCTAGCTTTTGTTTAAAAACCGATCCAGGCTACTTTTCCTCACCACTGATTGACTAGAGTTCATTACACATCCCAGATATACACAAAGAGGATGGGGAAATAAAAGATAAATGAATATTGGATGAACTATGTCATAATCAATTAGAGAAAAGGTCACACTCAAGGTGCTTCAGTTCCCACCAGTGTCTGTTGAAATAACCTGGTGTTAAATGCTGATGTGAGACACCTCCATTTTCAGTGAAGTGCATACTAAGCTGATTTTATTCAAGCTAGTGTGCTAGTTAAAATACTAGTTTACTATGATTAGCTTTGGTTTATAGATATCAGTCCAGGGCGTACATTAGGTTGAGGTGGAGAGCACGATTCTGTATATGAAAATTTCAAACTGAGCATGGTGGCACAGGCTTCCAGTGCCAATGCTTGAAAGTCAGAAACAAGCGGGTCTCTGTGAATCTGAAGCCAACCTGGTCTACAGAGCGTTTCAGACCAGCCAGGGCTACATAATGAGACCTTGTTTAAATGAGTAAATAAATAAATAAATTCAGTCATTGCGGGACACAATACCTAAGTATCGAATCAAAACTGTTAACAGCATGAATTATCTCTTCATCCTTACATCAGTTGTCCAGTGAAGATTGGGGCTCAGCTATGACATCCTAATGCTGTCTGCAATGGAGGCTCATTATTAAACATGCAGATTTCTAGAGTGTCTTTACTAGGTCTGATGTCAGACGATCTCTCTTCAGATATGGTATGGGGATCTCCTAGGAAGAGGAATCCACACCAGGGAGAAGCTGAGGGGTGCTGCTGCTTATTTGTTGTGCTTTTGTCTTCAAAGAACAGATTCAAGTGTATGTTCTTTGAATTCTTTTTCTTGACAATTTTCATCACTGCTCACAATTACACATCTCTCCTTGCCTTTTGCCTGTCTTTTCATTGGAGTACTTAACATATTACAAGCTAAACAGTCCTCATTAAAAACTCTCAAGTCATCTGAAACTTTTCTGTGTGTCAACAAGATGCTGTAATCCAGTGGGAAAGTGACCATCTTTGATGTGACAGATTGTAGTCAAAGCTCAAGCATACCAAAAGTACTTCGGAAGATTACCTGTGGGGTATGTCCATGAGTTACACATAAAATACGAATGAATTTTCTGACTTTATTTTGGTTTCATTCCCATGATATTCATTGATTTAGTCATCCTAAATTCAGAGAAATCCAGATCCCAAAGCACTTCTTTTCCAGTGCAATTCAGAGATGAGAAACTCAGCTGTAATCGAAATGTTTCAAACTTCTCTGCTTCATGATCCCCAAGCTGGTATCACAGCTGTTTTGATCTTTCTTTCCAGACGGTTCCCTCCTTCCCTTTGTGCTCTATGATTTTTTGTTAGCCTATCTGGATATTAGGATCTGAGATAAGGTGGTATCTAGTGGTGTCTGCTGTAGCTGCAGGTGACAGAGATGTCCAATTCCTCTAGCACCAATGTTTTTGAACCTCTTTGGGCTTTCTTAAGAACTCTCCTTGAGGTAGGGTCTGTGTTATGGGCTGAATTTGTTTCCACAAAGTGTGGTATTGGGCGATGGGACCTCTCAGAGGCTCTGCCCTCATGATTTGGATTTGCCCTCCTCTCTAGGGGGGAAGGAGCCAGTTCAACTCTTCCCCACATGACAGAGAGAAGTCATCACCTATGACCCAGGAGGTGGGACCTCGGCACAGACAGAATTCGGTGGTGTCCTCCTCATTTAAGACCCCACTCTCCAGAGCCGTGAGAGGCAGATGCCTAGACCACACAGCAGCGTGGAGGGACTGGGGCTATGTCTTGCTGCTCCTTTGGCCTTTGTTTACTGTAGTTCTGCTAGCCTCCTCCTGCTGCAGTGCTGAGGTGGGGCCGGGGAAGTGCTCTGTAACTAATGAATATATCTCAGTCATCCAATAGACCTGAGGCCCTGGGTTTTGACCTTCACAGATGGCTCTTGGGTTTTGTTCTCATAGATGAGAGGAAGCGGTGGAGTGTACCTAAAGATTGTAAGAACCAGGGAGGAGGTGCGTGACCATATGTTACTAGAATCCTACAGACTCCTGGGACCCTGCTCATAGGAACATACAGCAATGGTTTCAGCATGCTCAAGACTCATCCAAACTCAAGCAGACAAAAACCCAGCATGGAACTGGGGAGATGGGCAGCAGAACCCAGTCTTTGCTGGCAGCTGACTACTGTTATCAAAAGCTAATCTTCTTAAAGCCAGGGACTCTGGATAGGCTGACTAGACCGCAGTTGATGAACTTGCACTGCGGAACATCTGGGAACACTTAAGTTGTCACAGTAGGCCTTAACACAGATGACAGGTGGGGAGCTTATGGAGGAGTGCCTGTGGGGAAGGGGTATAAAGATTCGGATTGACTGAGATGTTCTATATGAAATACACAAAAATTCGATTGAAAAACAGAGCCCCCCTCTAGACTACAGCTTTCTGATTTTCTCGCTTCAAAGGTGGTCACCCATGAACATGGAAGTACTTCAACTAGTTGATGGCCGTACTGGCTTATGCAGACATCAGCTGTGGAATGTAGGGACTGTGGCTTTTCTGGTTCCTCAGTTCTCTCATACAGACCAGGTTCATCTTGATGAGAGTGATAACCTCTCTGCACTTTACACGTCAGCGCTAAAGTTGGAAGTAATATGACATTGTGCTGTCTAAATATCTTCTGATTAGTTTGCAGCTATAATTAGGTGAGGTCCAAGAAGAAGGAAATTTTAAACAGAATTTTAATAGCCAGCATTGCATAATTAGTCACAATTTAATCATTATGATCAACATGGATTTTACTTGAATTTACATATTAATATTGAGTGGCATTTCCAGTTTTATCTGGCCATAAAATCAAGGATAGAAGTGAGCTGCAATTAGCATAGGGTATTCAAATCAGCAAATCACGTGTATTGAATTAAAAAAATTATAAGCGTAAAGTATATGGAGTGGATATTTTTGTACACTCTGAAGTATCATTAATACTACTTTTTTATGTGAGCAAAAGTTTAATTGATAAAAATACATCACTTAACCTACATGTGCTATTTTATCTTTATCTTACCTCTAAAATTCCCAAGGTAAAATTTATATTATAGTCAACATATGAATGAAATTACCATTTATATAACAATTTTAAGTGAATAAGTCTATGTATATTGAAAAGAATATTCAGAATTTGCAATTGGCATATGATTAAAATAGTTTACTAATCACATGAGTAACTTTAGGCAGATGATGAAACTTCTTTGAGCTTTAGCTACTGATGTGACAATTGGAGAAAATGATTTCTGTATCTACAATTGTTTCTGGATCAAATAGGATGACAGATGTCAAGAGCAGAGCCAGATGAGCACAGTAAACTTATTTCTAAAGAAGTATTGTGACGGCTGAGGATGGTATTGCTTAGTGGTAAAGTGCTTGCCTACCATGCACAAGGCTCTGGGCTTGGTCCTTAGCACCACAGAAAAAGAAGAAGAGGAGAGGAGAGGAGAAAGGAAAAGAAATCCAGACTAGAATAGTATGTGGAAGAGACACTTTTTTTCTGGTGTATAGGAGAACCTCATGGATACCATAGTCTATCTGTCCATCATATGTTTCTCAGTATAAAAATTGAAAAAGCATTTTGATCAATACCAACCTGATTTTCTATATCTTAACCCTACAGCAGTAGTGTTTGATTGCACAAGAGCAAGCCAGTCAGCGTTCTCATATGGTGTGGAAAGGGACTCATGAGTTTCCTGCCCGCTCTGCCCTGACCCCGCTCCCCAGCCCCCAGATGTGAAGTTTTGGACAGTCTATGGCTTCGGGTGGAGGGAGAGTAGGTCTTCTTTGAGAATGTGGCTGTTGGTAAGTCAAACACACTCAAGAGAACAACTCCACACCTGGAGCATATGGGCAGGACAGACTGGAGAGGACAAGTGTGCCGTTACTACATGATGCCACATCATGGAGATGCTTGAATAAAGACAACCTGACTCTTAGCACCCACTTCAGCCAAGAGGGACCTGAACTCTTCTGAGAACCTTCAGAATTCTCTTGGAACTGTTCTCTGTGACAGTGTTTCTTTATTGAAACAGTGTCTTATCAGAGAATCATGTTCATTGTAATTCATGCTGAACTAGAATAGCACACACACAACCACAAATAATTCTGTCGACTTAATTCCATTTTTGTTTACAACATGAACGGGATAATCTTCATGTCTTTGTTGCTTCTGATGCATATGCAGAACACACACACACACACACACTCTTCCGGGTCAGGGGAAAGGAAGGGTCATGAGGAATTAAGGCTATGAGCTGTAGGTTTCAAAAGGAGCTCATGACCTAGTGAGCTGCTCTACATTATAAATAAAGATAAGATTAGCTTTCTGGTGCAAGGTTAAGTAAAAGTGATTTGTCCACAGCATATCTATATTGTAAAAGTCATTCCCATAGACAAGAAGTCGGAGTGCATATGAAGTAGCTAGCGGAAGGATCTAGGAGGAGCTAGGAACTGGGGGCGGATATAACCAAATGCATTGTATGAAATTCTCAAAGAATTGATTTTAAAAAGTTAAAACAGTACTGAACTCTTATACCCCAAATTAAAAACTCTAGGTAAGGCAGAAGAGTGTCAGTTTGGGCCCTGGATGGATCCAGTTATAATCTTTTATACAAGTCCTTTAACTCACAGACTTTCAGATAATAGGTATCTCTACTGTCCTAGGAACCACCCAGGAATTCATTTTCTCATTGTATATATTCATCGTACATGGAACTGTGTTGTATAAGGACATTTTCAAGCATATATATTCATAGACACACACACACACACACTGCATTGAGCGCATCACACATCCCTCCTCCAATTTTTCAGGCCTTTTCTTTTCTGTTAATCCCTTTTGTACTCCTAGAGGGTTCACATACACACATACATGATTTTACATATCTGAATAACATCTAGGAACCATAAGTGAGAGAAAATATGAGGTATTTGTCTTTCTGAGACTGCCTTAATTCTCTTAATAGGATTATATCCAGTTTTATCCATTTTTCTGCAAACAACATGACTTCATTCATTTTCATAGCTAAAAGTTCCACTGTGTATGTAGACTCCATTTTCCTTAGTCCCCTGTTGTCAGACCCCTAGGTTGGTTCTGTAACTTAGCTACTGTGAATACTACTACAGTAGACACTGAGGTCAGATATCACTGTGACATGCTTACCTGATGTCCTTTGGGTAACCAGGAGTGGTATGGCTAGGTCATATGGTAGATTTATTTTCAGTTTTTTGAAATACTTCCATGCTGGTTTCCATAGTGGTTGAGTAGTTTGCATTCCCACACGAAGTATACAGAGTTCTCTTTTGTCTATATCTGCACCAGCATTTGGTGTCATTTGCTCCTTTAAGGGCTACCATCCGGGATGGGGTGAAAGGAAATATCAATGCAGTTTTAATCTGCATTTCTCTGGTGGCTAGTGAGGTTGCACCATTTTCATGTGTTTATTAACCATTTGTGTTTTATCTTTTGAGAACAGTTGGGTCATTTCATTAGCCTGTTTATTGGTTGGGTTGTTTGATTTTTTTTTGTCATTTATCTTTGTGATCTCTGTATATTCTAGCTGCTCTTCCTTTGTCAGATGTACAGTACTACATATTTTCTCCTAGTCTATGGGCTGCCTCATTATTAACTGCTTTCTTTACAGAAGCCTTTTAATATCATGGAGTCTCCTTTGTCAGGTGTTGCCCTTATTTCCTGAGCAACTCGAGTCCTCTTCAGAAGGTTCTCGCTGATGTCTTTACCTTGCATATTTCCCCTTTTTCCTTTGAAGTTTCCAGAGTTTCAGGTCTGACGTTAGGATCTTTGGTCCATTTGGAGTTGATTTTTGTATATGATAGAGGAATTGTTTCATTCCTATCACCATGTGTAAAGGAGGCTGTCATTTCCCAGGGTCTAATTGTGGTGCGTTTGTATAAAATCAGGTTGTCTCTTACACGTAGGCTCTCTCTTCTGTTCAGTTCGTCCACATCCTTTCTGTGCCAGTATTGTGTTGCTTTCTTTTCTGTGACTGTGTAATATAAGTTGAAATCAGGCATGGTCAAACCTCAAGCTTCCTTCGGTCAGGAATTCTTTGGATATCTGTGGTCTTCTGTGCTTCCATATGAATTTTAAGAGTTTTTTCTATTTGTATGAAGAATGGTTTTGGACTTTTGATAGAGATTTCACTGAATCTGTAGATTGCTCTCCGGACATTATTTCTTCAAATTCATGAGCATGCAAAGTCCATCCCCTAATGTTTTCTTCAATGTTTTAAAATTTTCATTGCAGAGGTCTTTCATTTTGTTGGTTGGGTTTATTCCAAGGTATGTTATTATTATTTTTGAGGCAGTTATGAATGTGATTTCTTTCTCAGCATGGTTGTTATTATCATATAGGAATTCTACTAATTTCATATGTTAATTTTGTATCCTGTCATCTTGCCAAAATCATTTATCAGTTCTAAAAGTTTTCTGGTGGAATCTTTAGTCTTTCTTAAAAATAGATATATATCATCTGCAGATGAAGACATGTTGACTTGTTTCTCTCCTATTTGAATCCATTTTATTTCCTGCTCTTGGCTTACTGCTGTGGCTAAGAACCATATTGAATAAGAGTGAAAAAGTAAACACTTGGGTTTTGTTCCGGATATTAGAGAAAGTCCTTTGAGTCTTTCTTCATTTAGTATAATATTGGCTATAGATTGATTGTATAAAGCCTTTACTATGTTGAGGTATGTTATTTATATTTCTAGTTTTTTTCAGGACATTTATCATGATAGGACATTGTATTTTATCAAAAGCCTTTTCTCTATCTATTGAGTTGATTATAGGACTGCTGTCCTTGAGTCCATTTATGTGGCTTGTATCCACTGAACTTGTGCTCTGAAATGAATCCACCATGCATTCTTGAATTCAATTTACAGTTATTTTATTTAGAACTTTTTATCTATATGCATCACATGTATTAATCAATTGCTTTCTTTTTGTGATATCTTTATCTGGTTTAGCTATTAGGATAATACTGGATTCATAAAAAGATTGGTCATTTTCTTTCCTTTTCCATTCTATGGAATTGTTTGAGTCATTGGTGTTCATATCTTAAAGGTCTAGTAGAATTCAGTATCTAATTTAAGACTGGACTAATTTTACTGAGAAGATTTTGTATTACTGCTTCAATTTCATTGCTTGTTGGAAATATGATTAAGCTATGTTTTCATGATTTTTCTGATATTCATTAGCATCTGTTATATAATGGCCCCCTTCGCACTTCTAATTGTACTAATTTGGGTCTTCTCTCTCTTTTGATTAGTTTGGTTAAGTGTTTATAAATCTTGTTTATCTTTTCAGAGAACCAAGTCTTTGTTTTATTGACTCTTTGTATTATATTTGGTCTTAGTTTCTATTTCTTTTATTTATGACTCAGCCTTAATTCCTTTTTGTCTACTGATTGAGTTTGCCTTGTTCTTGTTTATCCAAGACCCAAAAGTGCCCTATTATTTATGATCTAATTTTTAATGTAGGCACTTGTAGCTAGTAACTCCTCTCTAAGATTGCTTTCATTGTATTCTGTAGGTTCTGGGATATTATGCTTCTTTTTGGTTGGAGTCTAGGAAACTAGGACCCCCATGCTAGACAGAGAGAACTGACTCCTCCCTAAGTTGTCCTCTGACCTTCCTATGCATTCAGTGGCATTCACACCCTCCCCATCCTCTATGTCAATACATAAATAGATTTTACCTAGAAATGTAAAAATAGAAAGCACACTTACTTGAATGTTACAACAGCAGACACTGCTTTAGTCAGTCATGACATCTTTAAGTCACCGTATCCCTAGTGAGTGTCCAAGAGCCTAATGCTCACTTCAACACCAAACTCAGATATGCCCCAGGAGAATTATATATTAGAACAACTAAGTAAATTACACATCAAAGTTATGTTGCAAGGAATCCAAGACATCCTTACTGGCAGTGTATGATCAGGAGGGGCATCTCTGTATGCTTTTGCATTCCATTTTCCCTGACAATGGCTAGAATTTTGTCTTAAATCCTTACTATTCACTTGGAGTTTTCTATAGAGAAACATCTACTGAATTCTTATGCTTTCCTGGAATTGCTTGTTTTCATTGATTATATATTCACTAAAAAAACCCATATCAGATAGATAATTTGCCAAATATTGAGATATATTCCATAGGTTGTCTTATTATTTTAGTATGTCCTTCAAAGAAAATAACCTTTTTATTTTGATGTCAAATTTGTCCGTTTTTGTTATAATTTTGGTGTCATAAAATGCAGTTAAGTCAAATTGCAAGAAACTTTCCCCAAGTTTTTTTCTAGGAGTTATATAATTCCACTTTTTTATAAAATTATTTTAAACCTACTTTTATTTACTTAAAATTTCATGAAAATCTTTGTCATAGATTTCTCTCTAAAATTCATAGTTTATGTACATAATAGTATATATATACATATATTCAAGTCATTCTTATAGTTTTCTTTTTCATCCTTTTAACAGATACATAAAATATCTATGGGTTGCCATGTTATGACTTCATGCATGTACACATTGTGAAATATTCAAATCAGGGTGAATTTACAAATCTAAAATCTTTATCATTTCTTCAGGGTGAAGCATTCCAAATACTTCGTTCTGGTTTTAAAAATAGTTGCTCAATATGCAATAGACATGTCACTTACTTCTTTCATTTACTTACTAACCAAGTACCCAGCAATCAACCTTTCTCCATGAATTTCTCCTCTGATAACCACCATTCTATTCTCAACCTCTATGAACCCAGATAGATGATAGACAGATAGGTAAAATCATTGTGTATTTCATACAAATGCAAGATTCATCTCAATCAATCTTAATCTTTATATCCCCTTCCCCACCAGCACCCCCCCACAAACTCCCACCCCAACCAGAATCTATACATTCTTTCATCTGTGTTAAGGTCTGTTGCATCAAGTTAGTGGCCCCAGATGTTGCTCAGTACAGGTTCATCCACTGAGGTCTAATGCAGCCTACCTTGAGTCCTTCACTTTAGGAAGAATAGTTCATCCTCGCCCAATGGTAATCACTTAGCAATATTTCTTAAGCAAAGGTTGGGGTCTGCTGCCCATTTCCCCAGCTCCATGCTGGGTTTTTGTCTGCTTCAGTTTGCATGGGTCTTGAGCATAACAAAAATATTGCTGCAGGTTCACATGAGCAGGGTCTCAGGAGCTTGTAGGATTCCATTTACATATGGTCACACATCTCCTCACTGGCTTTTTTTCCCTCTTTTGCAGTGGTCCCTGAGTCCTGGGTGAGTGAAGCTTAATTAATATAAGAGTCCTGACCAGGGACCCACACCCTGCAGATTCCTAATCTCCACTCTTTAGCCATGTGTGACCTTTTGTGTTACTGGCCCTTCATTGCATGTTGGAGCTTAATGAGAGCTGAGAGATTCATTAGTGTCCTCTTTATCCCTTGTTCTAGACTGTGTGAGCCTTGGGTATGTATAGAGGTTGAATTGTAGATGTGCCACTTAAGCATGGGCAATTCACAGGCAATTTCTCTGCATGACCAGCTGTGGTACTCTGTATTGGTTTGTCTGGTGCAAATGAAGCTTCTTTTGATGAGTGGTGACTGGCATAATTGACTATAAATATAAGGAGACATATTTTGTATTTAGTATGAAGTTACATTAGCCTAGGAATGTGACAGCCATGGGGATTTTTCTAAGATCTATGACCTCTTCAGTCATATGTATTTGACTGTGTTTATGGTACCACACATGAGTTCCCTCCCACTGAGTGGGCTTTAAGTCCAATTAGGTAGCTGTTGATTGCCCTCCAAGATAAAAGTACCACTATTGCACTAGTGTCATATGCTGTGCCTGGTCATTGATGTAGTTATTTGATCATGAATCTGGTGTTAGATCATTGATTGATGTTCTCCCTTGCCTACTTACATAGTGCTCTTCAGAGCTAGCCTTCAGGGCAAGTGTCTTCTAGGTTAGTTCCACCTCCATTGCTCCAAATCAGGTCTCCAAAGAATGTCCTGTCTTCAGCAATAGAGTTTTACCTTCAAATTCTAGGAGGCATAAAACATAGGAAAGCATATAAGATATGAGACATATTAGACTTCATTCCTATAATATATCTCTGTAATATAAGTAGGTCTGCAATGAGGGGGACTTGTGGAGTTGCTAATAATTTTAGGACAAGTTTTAGAAACGTCTCTGGAATCTAGTTTCGTCTTTTATGCTGAGGCTCAGGTTTGCTACTTTTTGACCATGATTACTGGAAAAAGACATTTATAGTCATTCCAACTTAGGCTAATGGATGTAATTGCATATTACTGCCAAAAATAATCTGCATCTCTTTGAATATGGTGATTATTTCTTCATGGTGAATCCTAGTAGTCTGCCTGTCTTTCAAATTTCCAGTTAGAGAAAGACACATACACACACACACACACACACAGAGAGAGCGCACAAGAGAGAGAACCACTATGTTTCTTATATATCCAAGACAAGCCTATCCACATCCTACAGAAGGGGAGTAAGTAGAGACTGTATCTGAAGTTTTGAAGAACTCTTTCTCACCTTCTTGTATATCATGTTTTTTTAGTGTCTTGACCAGTAAAGGCTGCTTGTACTTACAAAATTAGCCTATTGAGGGCTTTCTTCCCATATATGTTCATCAAACATTGCATAGATTAGGTAATGATATTTGGCCTTTTTATGCCACATGTGTGTTAAGCTGTGAGAGGGAAGGAGGACCGTGGTGAGGGTGCAGTTATTGGTAATGCTGACTTGAGTTCTAGATCTACAAGAATAAAAATGAATTTACAAGTGGTTTCTCATAAGGTGAGGCCTTTTTCAGTTACAACAAAGTCTTTTGAGGGGTCTTTAGTTCTGAGGAAACTAGTTCTTTGCGTGGATTGGGTCATCTATCTGTGGGTGTCTATTGCTCACACAAGAGGAAATGTACTGTGTGAACAGCCAAAGGGATTCACCAGGATATGCACTACACATTGATTAGGCAATATCAGCCATTTCCTGAGGAATTGAATTTTCAATTCCTCCTCAGCATATAAACTAGCAAAGTTATTGAGGTCTGGCCCAAATTGTTCAGAATCTGAACCTGGAAGAACACTAGAAAATTTTTTAATAAGCAACTGCTTTTTTAATGGCAGTGCGTTGCGGCAGGTTAAAGACAGGCAGACGCAGTTAGACCCCCCCTTATAACAACTGGAGTCCTTGGCTATTCCTTTGGGCTCCAGTAACTCTGAGAATACTTAACCAGAAAGAAATGGAGGTGATGCACTGCCCGTTTCTGGTCTGGGCCTGAAGACACTGGTAGCTTCACCCTGGCAGGCAAGTTTCTAGAAGTCTGCAGTCTCATGCTGAGAACACGTCTTGCTCTGTATCCTTCTTAATCACAAGCAGGACTTGTCATTTTGAAGAGTATCACTTCTATTTTTTCTATAACAAAATCAAAGGAGTTTGAAGATGTAATTAAGGCTCCTAGTAAATTGGCTTTGAGTTAACCAAAGGGAGACTGGTTGGTGATCTCACCAAATAGTTTCTAATTCTTTCCAACAAATTGAGCTGGCACCGCTGATGTCTGGAGAATGGAGTTTGACCCTCCCTCATACCATACACAAAATTATCTAAAATGGAGTTTTAGATCAGAATGTAATAAATAAAGCTATAAAAACCATGGAAAACAGAGCTCCAGTGATGGTGCAGCAGTTAAGAGCATTGGCTGCTCTTCCAGAGGACCTAGGTTCAGTTCCGAGCACCCACACAGCATCTCACAACCGTCTGTAACTCTGATTCCAAGGTATCTGAAACCCTCTTCTGCCTCTTCAGGCATTGCATACACGCAGGCGAAACATTCATACATATAAAAATATAATAATTTTTTTTAAATATTGGAAACATAAGAGTGTTTCCATAAGGGTGACGGTAGCCTTGATTTCTTAGTTCAGTACCAGAGTCAGTAGTGGCAGTGAGAACAAAAGAGATCAGTTGGGTTTTAGGAAAATGAGAAACTTTTGTGATGTTAGAGACATAATCAAGAAATGAAAAATCAGACACAGAAAGGGGAAATATCTGCAAACCATTTGTATAGTAAGGAACATGTCATTAAAAATACATGGAATTCCTGAAATTCAATGCCAAACACAAATAATTCACTGGAAGAAATAAGAAAATTAGCAAAGGACTCCTGGAAAGGAAATGCAGGAGTGGTACATGACAAGAAAATGTCATTAGTCATCAGGGAAATGATTAAAATCACAATGAGACACTGTGATGGGTATAACTGAAAAAAAAAAAAAGAGAGAGAAAATATGGGTTGAAGAGGATGAATAGAAATGAGTCTTCTCACATTGCACATGGGAAAGGCACAGCTTTTTTGAGAACTAGGTGGGCAGTACTTTAAGCTGCTTAGCCTAGAGCTATAATAGGCTCCAACAATTGCTTTCCCAGGTGTGTGAAATGCAAACTCGCATCTGCACAGACACTCCCTCCTGGGAATTTATAGCAGCATTATTCACAGTTGCTCCAAGGTAGAAACAAACTAAATGCCTGTCAATTAATGAATAGATGGTAAATTATGATGTATCCATGAAAGGAATATTATTTATCACTCAATAAAGGGCCAATGCATGATGCAGCAGAGATAAATCTTGAAAATATGCTAAGTCACAAAATAACACATGTCAAATGTTTCCATTCATAAGAAATGGCCAGAATAAGAAAACTCCAGAGACAAAAATAGATTAGGTGCATAGAGCTGGAGGTAGAGGTCATATTGGGTGTAACAACTAATAGGCCAAGGTTCTTTTGGAGGATGATATGTGTCTTAAATTTAGACTGCAGTGATGTTTGCACAGCTTGCGTATATGGGAGAAACATTGAATTGTATACCATACATGAATGGACTATGTGATGTGTCAGTCATGCCTCAACAAAGATGCCTGTGTGCTTCTATGAAACTGAGATATCAAATGGCTGATGCTTGTGGTGACTTGTTACTCAGCATTCAAGAAATAATCTACTTCTACCTTTGTCTCTTAGAAGACTTGCTTTGGAATCCAGTCACCACAATGTGAAAAGTTACCTGCCTCCTCCCTGCTTCTGGCCAAGAGTCAACCTGGTCTTCCAAGCATGGTAGGAACCATTTTGTTCATCCAAAATAACTGGAGCATACTTCTGCTGCCTGAGGTCTGGGAGCCCCTAAGCAAGAGCCCTCACTGTGATCAGCCAACCTGTAGAGATGTGATAGATGGCAGTACATTTAAAGACGCTTTTATCTGTTTTCTTGGTCTTTCAAGGGCATGATTTCTCTATTTTGCTCCTGGAATCCTTCTGACAATATATATTGATAGGTGACAGATAACTTCACTTAGAAAGATGTCTTTACTTCAAACTCAAACATTTATTTTAGTGGAGTAAAGATGTTCTGATTCTTGCTGTATTAGAAAGAAAACAGTGAGGGTTACTGTGGGATTGCTACAATTAGTTGAGGAATGTAATCACTATCTGGTAGGTGTAGAGATGGATGTCTGTGTTGATAAAAAAACTGATGTAATATTTAAGTCACACTAAAAGTAGTAAGTCAGTGCTTCTTCAAACGCTTGAAATTCTAGGGGCTGGAGACATGCCTTAGCAGTTAAGGACCCTTACTGATTTTCCAGAGGGACTAGGTTTGGTTCTCAGAACCTATAATCAGGCAGCTCACAGCCACCTGCAGCTCCAGTTCCAAGGCATCCAGCATCCTCTTTGGCCTCTGTGGGCTACTGCATGCACATGGTGCACATACCCACAAACAGACACACATACACCGAAAATAATAGATACATGAGTAAATCTTTTCAAAGACCTCATAATCCTGTTATCGAATCCTGTTATCCTGTTGAGAAGCGTCAGTAATGAAAGAATTTCATATGTCTTTGTAGTTATACATGATTCCTCTTTTTATACTCAATAATGTGTACTGTGCAGTAACAACTCTGGCTCTTGTGTCTACACATATTGAAGCCAGTTTGCTCACGTGTATAGTAATTATCCAATTCAAATATTCTTGAGCAAAAAGTACATGAAATTCAGATCTTCTTTGTTTTGTTACAATTCAGTTCAATATTTTGAAAGTTCCAGCCTCATCAGGAAGTAACTATCCTCCTGACCCCACATGGTATTTGTCTCTCCTTTCACCAACGCCTCTGGTTCTTTCACAGTTTTATAAAGTCACCCACAATGCCCAGTTGACATGGTACTTTTTTCCTCAAACCTCATGAACATGTAATTAATAATTAATGATTTTGAGAGGATAACAGAAACAGCTTTAGGTTTTCTAAATCTATGACAGGCAGTTGTAATCATGAAATATTTTGATGAGTCACTGTTGACCTGTTTATATTTATTACAGAAAAATTGTACTAAGCATTTATTACCCAGACTAAGTGACTATATTGTAATTAAGCTTCATAAATGCACTTGGGATTTTAAGAATTCATTTCCAATGTCTGATAATCTCATCATTTAACTTGCATTAAAAGTCACTTAATTGCAAAATCAACTTTGACCACACAGTTTAATTACTGGATATTTTCTTGCTTTGTAATGAGCTGTTCTTTCTTTTTAGACCAAGACTCTGCATAGCATGATCATGTTTGTTGTGGTTGCTGTGATACCCCTGATACCTGTAAGAGTGTCTGGCCAAGAAAAGAAGCCTAGTAGCTCTTTCTTTAATGAATAGAAGTCTAGTTTTCTTATCATTAATAGTATCACTATATAATAATAATAATAAATGCCCAACTGGTCTTCATTGGTGGTAAGTTGATCTGGCTGATAATACTGAAAGTAAAATCTAACAGGAAAGTTATTAGAGGACAGATTTGGCCAACCTTCTAAGTCACATTCAGAGAAAAGATCACCCATGTCTTTTCCTAAAGTCAACTATTCCATAGCGTTCTATAGACTTCAAACCAAACTTCCCATTTCATCTGTTTAGTGATTTGAAATAAGTGTCTCGTCCTTGCCACAAGATGATAAGGGTGTTTCAAGTATCTTGGGGAAGGAAATTTTACTTTCTTTTTTCTTTAAGACCAAATTCATTTTCTGTCTTGAGCCCAATCTTGCTACAAGCATTGTAAAGTTTTATTCTTCTTTCATAAGGTAACTCGTGTAACAGAGATCATACCAATGCATAAATTTAACAAGAGAGAACATGATATCGGTCTTTCTAAGGCTGGCATATTTTCTTAACATAAACTCTAGTTCCATCATTTTCCTACTTACGTCAATTTCATTCTTCTTTATAGCTGAATAACATTTCTGTGTTGTCTGAATTATTGTATTCTCCTTATCCACTCATCTGTTGACCAACATTTAGTCTGCTTTCATGTCTTGGCTCTTGCGAATAGTACAGCAATAAACATGAATGTCCAAGTACCACTTCACTATGCTGACTTAGATTCCTTAGCATATATTATCAAGTGTGGTATAGCTAAATCTTCTGGTAGGTCTGTTTACCATCATCATCCCAATAGTTGAGGAAATATTACCTTCTTTGTCAGAAACTGCAGAAACTGGTACTCAGGAATGCCGAGAAGTCAGCTCTGATGAGACTGGGAGATTTCTTCCCTTTTCAGTTCCATAGCTCCATTTCAGGAGACCATAGCTTGGCTGACAAAGGTAACTTAAAGAGGAAAGATTTATTATGGTTCAAGGTTTAAGAAGGGAAATAGTACATAATGCCAAGGAAGTGTGGCTGCAGGAGTGAGGAGGCTGGTCACATGGCATCCGTACTCAGGAAGTAGAAAGCAGAGGGGCTGGGCTACAACCTCAGGACCCACTCTCTGAGACTCACTTCTTCTAGTAAGATCCCACCTCCTAAAGGTTCCACACCCTTCCAAATCAGTACAACCAGCTGGACACCAAGTGAATCTGTGGGAGACATTTCACCTTCAAGTTGTATCTTGCTTCACATTATTCACTCAATGTATTGGTTACTTTTCTGTTGCTATGATAAAATGCCATGGCCCAAAGTAGCTTATGGATATAGAGCTTAATTTGGCTTATGGTTCCAGAGAGATGATCCATTATGGTGGGGAGGTATGGTGGCAAATGGCAGGTACAGCAGTCAGCCCTGATGCCAAAAGCTCAGAGAGCACATCTTCAATGTAAGTATGAACCAGACAAAGCGGGGCAAGGCTATGAGCTCAAAGCCCACCCCCAGTGACAGGCTTCCCACAGCTAGGCCACATGTCCTAGAGGTTCCAGAACCTCGTGAAGAGCGCCACCATCAGGGGATCAAGTGTTCAAATGTTTGAGCCTATGGAGGACATTTCCGACTCGAACCACTACACTCAATCAAACAGAAAAACTTTACTCTGGATTCACTAGGTACAATGTTAATTTTTTGGTGGTGTTTGTTGAGACAAGGTCTCCCTTTACACCAGCTGGCCTGGAACTCATCCTGTACAACAGGCTAGCCTTGATCTTACAGAGATCCACCTGCCTCTGACAAGTGCTGGGAATGAAGGAGTACACTACTAGGCCTGATTAGTAAATGTTTTTTTCCTCAGGCAAATTTAGGACTAAATAACAGATGATTATCAAATACTTATGAAAAGCGCACAATCCTATGTGATTGATGTAATAATATGCACAATATTTGCCGTGTTGGAGAGTTCCATGATCTTCTAAATATAAATAAAATGTGAATTAAAATTAAAAAATGCACTTATGTTCTTTTGTTATCATCTGTTCCCATAGGCTATGTCCAAGATCTTTGAACCACATCATATTTTGAAAAGTTACATAATTTGAACTCTGTTAGATATACAGCCATCTTTGTTTTGGTGACGGTTAAATAAAATACAGATATATGTATTTAGTGGCCTGTTATTTACACATCTGTTGTTACCTAGTCAGAGGATTATATCCTATTGTAGAGAATACATAAATAATTTTCGGATTAATAAAACTAGAATGAAGGTTGCTCCCACTCACCCCTGTGCCTAACTATGCTGACAAAGTGTGAGGTCTGGGCCAACTCAGTTTTCACTCAACTGTGGGCTTGAAACTGTACTAGTTGCTTCTTGTTTCTGCTTAGATAAAAAACTGCAGCTAGTATTGGAGTGTAGTTGACCTTATCAGAAAACCATGTGTGACTGGACTTCTTGGAATCTTGTAGTTCAGGGTCAAAGAGGGAAAACTGTCCAAATAATTCTCCCAGATTCAAAGCAAGGTTCCGACGACTGCGGCCTGTCCTTCCGGCCGGGTTCCCTGCAGACCCGGGTTAGCAGCAGTGGTGCTCGGTCCTGCTTCTTATGCATGTGGAGGTCTAGAGCCGCCCTTCCATGCTTTCTCTTCCTGTTTGATTCGGACTTGGACTTTCTCAGTATTTCAGTCAAGGTCACCTTTTAAATGTACATGGAGTGATAGCTGGCTGCTACTCTTTGGCTGACCAGTGGGGACGGTAACAATGAATTCCGCCCCATTCATCTTTCATGATGTAACAGGTGAATTGGACATAGAAATGATGATTTGAAACATCTTTTCGATAATACCCATCAAACCTCACTGAGGAAATGAGCTGAAAGAATGTGCCCAGGTTGGAGACAAACTGAATGATATCTGATTGGCTCTGTCACAATGTAAGGATGGTGGAAGATTCTGGGAAATGAGAACAGCATGCACAAACTGATGGGAAATGGAACCAAGCTGAATGGGTGGAGCATAAGGTTCATGATGGGAGAGTGACAGACGGTGAGGACCTTATATGACATTATATGTGGTTAGAGACAAGAACCCTAACCCCACTTAAAATGTGGTCAGAAATCAAGACACAAACAAAGAAGAAAAAAATCTCTCTCACCAGGTGTGGCAGTGATCACGAGGCTTCTGCTAGCCTTGTCTCTGTTTAGAAGGCTCTTGCTGGAAGTGAGTCACACCAAAGCCCAGTGATAGGCCTTTTCCTTTGAAGAATAAAGGTGTATTCCATTTTATGTATTGTTTACTCCTGTGAAGAGAATACATATATGCAAAAAGTTAAAAAAATAAGCAAACATGGTTAGAAAAAATCCCAGACAGTTTGCCCAGTGTAGATGGTGGATTCTTATTTCACATACAGTGGCAAAGCTTAAGAGGGAAGATTTTGACATGAGGAACTAACAGGAAATGTGGCCAGGAAGAATTTGGGAGTTACTGCGACGAGCTTCTCCTGTTTCTGAGTTACCAGTAATTTGCCGTCACTGCACACAGGGCTGAAGAGTTTGTGTTTACTCTGTATTACTCTCTAGTGTTCTAAGGGCACCACAACAAGGGGAGAGAGGAAAACCTGTTATTTAAAATACACCAGAAACACTTCCATAGCTAGGTATGCCTCTCCTCAGTGATCTGTTTGCCAGGAATAGTTTTCAGAATGCCAAATGAAAGTGTGATTTGAAAGAAGACATTCAGGTAGTTTTTCTTGTTTTTTGTTTTTTTTTTTTAAATTTCTAGAAGCATGTAAAGAAATGTATTTTAGGGGCTGGGGAGATATTTCAGTTGGTGAAGTGTTGAGTTCAAGCTCTAGAAACCATGCAAGAAAGCCAAGCATGATAGTACATGCTCATAATCTTAGCACTGAGGAAGTGGAGATGGTTTCCATGGGGCTTGCTGGTCAGGGAGTCTAGGTTACTAGGCGAATTCCAGGCCAGTGAGAGGCTCTTTCCCAGTTAAAACAAACAAACAAGCAAAGATGGACGGCACCTGAGGAAAAATGCCTGGGGTTGCCCTCCGGCATGTGGGTATGTACCTGCTCGTACATGTATACCTGCACACACATGAACACACAGAGAAAGAGTGAGACACAGAGAGGTATTTTTGATGCTTAGGGCATTTTCAAGGTTTATAGAGACAAGGAATAACATAATGAGCCTCAAAAGCACAGGCCCTGATAACAGGGTACAGTACTTGAAATGGAAACTGTCCTAGGTTTTGAGTGACTGGCAAATTATTCAATAGCATCTTGCTACGGAGCAGCAGAGCTGTTTGCTGACTCTGGAAAATCTACTCATTGCTTTAGCAAAACTGGGAATGACCCTAGCTTGTGCGGCTCTATGAGTTATCATGGAGACGACATTTGTATACAGATGCTGCTAATAGCGAACTAATCAAGCTTACTTTTCACTATGAGATCGATTTCTTAAACTCTGGTAACACCAAATAAAGAAGCTTGCTTCTTAAAGCCCAGGATCACACTAGTCCTTTGGTTGTGACTTTGGCATTGGGCCGACCAGGGCTACTTTCTTGGAGAGCTTATAACTGCAGGTAATATTATCGAGACCTGGCTCCTGGCTCTTGGAAAACTACAGAAAAACTAGGACCCGCCTTAATACCCTGTTCCATACCTGTGTATGTACGACAACAGCCTGGCAACAACATGAAGAAGAAACCCTGAAATGACAGTCACGACCCTTCTGAAATGTCAGTGCAAAGTTTACAATCCAAGAAAATTTTCAGGCTCAAAATGAGGAAGTTAGTCTAGAGAAAAGTGGGACTGGTTTGTTGTAATTGAAGTAAAAAGTGCACCTAAAGACATTTATTTACTACTATTTTTATGTGTGTCTCTGTGTGTGTGTCTCTGCACATGCTAGTGCAGGTACTTGTTAAGTGTCCAGAGGGTGCTGAATCCCCTGGAGCAGGGGATGAAGATAGTTGTGAGCTAATCATTGTGGGTGTCAGGTCCTCTGGAAGTGCAGCAAGAGCTCTTAGCAGCTGAGCCATCTCTCCAGCCCAGAGGAGCGCTGTGGAGGTGGAGACAGGGCATCCCTGGGGCTTGCTGGCCAGGGAGCCTAGGTTACTAGGTGAGTTCCAGCTTCACAGGAGCTTTCTCATGTTGCCTAGTTCTGGATCCCTGAAGCTCTGACATCTGATCCTCTAAAAGTGACAAAGTGACTGACACCAGGACCAACGAATCACCTTGTGACTCGATGGCATCCCTCTGCCTCAGAATGACCCAACCATATAAGCTGCACTTTTCAGGAGTGAGGAAGCGAGAAGAATTTGGCTAAGGTGCCCAGGTACAGAGAAATCTGCCTCACTAATGCAGCCCCAACAGGGTGAGGACGAGGCAGAAAATCCTGTGTTTTTTACAATAATTAGGATGCTTTTAAAAAATGATGTTCCCCAACTTACTGTCAGATACTTGTAAACAGGCCTAGTTTTTCAAGTCATCCTTTTTTTTCCCATTCTGAACACAGGGGCTGATTGAACGGATGTGTTGAAAGGGCTGAAAGCATCGGGTCCCACACTGGGTTTTGTTCTCCCTCATATAAAGTTTCCACAGTTACACTTGTCTGCATGGCTCACAGTACTTGGAGACAACACTGAAGAGTCCATTTGAAGCTATTCTGTTTAATCAAGAATGAAGTAAATGTCAGAGACTCAGTATTCTAGATCAACAATTTTCAGGATTGGTACATCTTAATCAAGTAATTAGGTGACTTTTTCGGCGGTGTTTTCCACACCGGAGAGAGGAACAGATTTGCCGCTTTGCTCCGATGGCTGCTAGCAGCGGTGTTGGTTGTTAACAGAGACATTTACACGAAGCCACCAGTTGGCAAGGGCTAACACTTTATTACTTGCTATTCCCACATGCTGAGGATTGTGGGAAAGCTGCCAAGCTCTCTGTCTCTTGTAGCTCTTCAGTATAATAACAACAGAATGCCTTTTTTAAAAAAAGAAGAAAAGCCAGTAAAGGAAACAATGGAACCACGTCTCTCTTTCTAATTAAAAATAGATAGAATGAGAGAATTTTAGTAGCACTTTTTTCTGTTTCCTTTCTTCTCTTCTTACTCCTACTGTTTGTTTTACTTCTTTCTGTTTTGTTTTGTTTTGAGACACGGACTCGTGCTGTAGCCTAGGATGTTCTGGAACTCACTGTACAGTCCTGACTGGCCTTGAACTTGTGGCAATCGTGCTCTAGCCTCCCGGTGTGAGGACTACAGGAGTGAGCCATCACCCACAAGTCTCCACTTTGTTCTTCTGTCTCAGATGCATTTTTCATTGAACTTGAGGTTTCTTGAACTTTAAATCTTTAGATCACTCCAGGAGCCTGTTAAAAATGCAGATTTGGATTCTGCAGGTTTAAGGTGAGACTGGAGGCTCTTCATGGCTACCACACTGAAGATGGTGCCGTGCTGTGGTCCTGGAATAGTCTCAGACAACAAAGGCGAAGGGATGGCAGAAGCAATACACATAACTAGACCCAGCAGGTATCCGTAGATGTCTGGTAAACAAGGACACCCAATGACTAAGATGACACAGTCTGGATACCTGGGATTAAACTTTTGTTATATTATGACCATAATCAGGAACCTCTTCTGTATTAGATAAAATATTAGAAGTCAGACGACCTTGACCCGAGCTCCAGCTCTGGTACTTCCTGGTTGTGGGCGAACAGGTAAGCCTCATACCCTGAGGCATGGTTGTTCATGTGCCAGGTCACAGGCCTGCACCCGAAAACAACACTTTCAGTAATTACTTGATGAAATACTGTCATGCTAACTTTTGCTATAGGGATGAAACAGTCACTTCCCTTCAGACAGGGCACCTGTGACAAATGAAAATAAGGATTCTGCCCAAGTCCAGCCTGATGAGCTTCTTGAGCTTTCTTCCTGGAGTAAGTGTGAGGGGTTACCTGCAGGAGTGTGAGTGAACATTCTACCTCAAAGCGAGCAGGCACCTCGCCACACATGCTCAGTCCATCATCGATCAGCACCTAATGAGTGGAAGGTGCATCACTTTCAGCTGAACTTCCACCTGCGGTATACAATAGCATCTCCTAAGGCCTCTTAGAACTGCGGAGGAGACAGGAGGGCACAATGGCTGGAGTTCCAGTGAGGACCCTGTGACCCTCTTTCTACTGTAACGTTGCCACCACCACAGACCCAGCCACCACCGTATTGTTTGGTTCGTTTAATTGCTGTGGTTCCCGGACCAAGGTCCCCTCTCCTTCAGGGTGGCAATGGGACAACCATGGTACACCTGGAGGAAGCCACACTGCAGCACACGCCATGATTTGCCTGTTGAAGCAATTGTGGAATCTGGTGTTGTATCTGGTGCTGAAGATCTCTGAGTTTGCCTTTAGTATTTGGGCTTCATAAAGTACAAAATAAAGAACAGTTTCAGAGGATGCTGGGCTTTTCCCACCTTGTGCCTGTTCCCTCTTGTGTCTATCTAGGACATGTGAGCTGCACAGATAGTGCTCCTGGGGGAGGAACACAGCAGAGGCCATGAACTGCTGATTAAGCATATCCTTTGCATATATGCAGACTACACAGTCCTAGGTGAGACAGGGTGAAACAGGAGGTGAGGAGCTTCTTACTCTCATCAAAGATCCATTTGGACAGTGGCCAGCAGGTGGGTGTCCCAGGAGTTAAGCACAGGAATGTGGTTCTGGGTCCTAGAGAAGCAGGTAGTGTGGAGGCAGAGAACCTAGATAGGAAAGGTCAGGTCAATCAGAGAAAGTTGGGCAGGATGGACCTTGAATTTTACAACTTCCGTAAAAAATGAAAATTTGGAGTCCCTGTTTAAAAAGTTGGAAAGAATATCACCCAGTTGTTAGACTCTAAAGCTGATTCTTCTGTGGTCTGTCTTTCTCAACTTACCATAATATTTCTGTGGTTGCTATCCAAAATTATGTCAAATGGAGAAAAAATTAAGTGACTAGATAAGTGTTGCTGCCTTTAAAAATTGTTCAATATTGGTTTTAAATGCAAATATGAGTATTTAATTTGTATGTAGAGCCACCAAAAGGGCATAGTCTGTAGCTCATTCCTGCTTACATGTTTAGTTCTTGCTCTAAGAGTGGAAACGCTCTACACAATTATTTACTAATTTTTGATATGCGTACTTTCTACCCACATTATTTACCATTAGCTTACTGATAAGAAATTACTTTAAGTCCAGGCATGGTGGTTCTCATCTATAATCTCTGGACTTCGGAGGCTGAGGAAGGAAGATTGGTGTGAGTTTGAGGGCATCCTAGGCTACATAGTAAGTTCTCAGACACCCTGAAAGAAGAGTAAAAACATTTTAAGTAGGGAAAAGTGGAGGAAAGGGAGGGAGACAGTGTCTTATTCTTCTCTTTCCTTCTGGATCATCATTTTCAGTGTAAGTGGTTGATCAGGGCAAAAAGAACCATATAAAACAGGACAGAAAGTTGCTTCTGATTCAATGTCAACATCATCTTTCTGCACCGCGCAAGTTCTAGTTGGAACAACATAGTCCCTTGAGTCGGTATCTTCCACCTTCTTGCCCTGCGTGACTCAGCGTGCATGTGTCCTTCACTCTTTGCCCTTGTTCTCTGCTTTGCAGAGCTCCAGTGAGTGAGTCCAGCAGACTCCTGCACCCACAGCAGCAGCCTGGATGCTGTCCATGGAGAGGCAGAGGCAGCGGACAGGTACATTTGCAAATTCCCTCTGTTCATAGTGTATGTGGGTTGAATGTCCCTCCCCCCACCCTCATATGTTAAAACATGAATCCTGTTTGGATCTGGGCATTGGGCAGGTAATTAAGAGTAGAAATCTCATGAATGGTATAATGGTTCATCTTGATCATGATTGGATCAACTTAGCAAATGCTTCTCTGGGCATATCTTTGGGAGCCTTTACAGAGTGATTAACTGAAGAGAAGATCCTTCTCAAACTATTTCATGGACTAGGGTCTAGAAAGGGCGAGTGGACACCAGCATCCATCACTCTCTTCTTCCGGGTGGTAGGTGTGATGTGACCAGCCCCTTCACACTCCAACCCCTCAAACCATGAGGTAAAAGAAACCTTTCCTTCCCTAAGCTGTCCTTATCAGGTGCTTTGTCACAGCAACAGGAAAAGTAACTGATTTCACACTGGGAAGTGCTGTTACCCAAATAAGCCAGAGAGGTGGCTCCCTCTACCAGGTAAAGACATATGTAAAGAGTCAGGAGGTAAAACCAGCAGAACATTAAACTAGATGTGAGTCACTAAGTAATGAATAAGATTCGAAGTTACGGCACATCAGTCCAAAAGGCCAAGGGAAGAAACCAGTAATCAGAAACCTGTCACACGATCACAATGACAAGAGCGAGTAAGAATAGCTTAGCATGGAACTTCTGAGTCGGGATTAAGGGTGATGGCAAAGTGAGGTGCTGCCTACGCTGTGAGATCTGAAAATAAGTGGTATAACTGGAACTGAATGAGCAGTGTGCCTCCTCTGGATATTACTTCACAAGGAGTAAATATCCATTTGTGTGACATTCCTCTCATTGCAGAATTGAGAGTTGAAAGAGACATGGATTTTGCAGATGAAGAATTTAAGGTCTAGGGGGTTCTGTGATTTGATACAGGTCACTTATTATTAGCAACACAGGCAGAATTAGACTAAGTATCAAGAATTCCAACTCAGTATGCTGATTACCCTTGGTACTGAGCCTATAAGGAAGGCCACTGATATAGGTGGTGCTGACAGAGGACCTCAAAATGAACGAATGGAGGTTTTCAATAGCAATGAAGATGGGTTGTGATGGCTTACAGTTCAAAATACTGTCGGAAAGGAGCCTCTAGTATAGTGCCTCTGCTTTTTCCCCAAAACCCTATAAAGACACAGAAAATAAAACAAAACATCAAAAATAACAGTTAAAAAGTGTTAGCCTGCTTTTATCAAATCTGAAAATAAATCTCATTTGAGAAAGATCAGGGAGGGCAAGAAGAAGGCAGTGAATTCATCCTCCAGAGACCAAGAAAACCCATCAAAGTGAAAAGGTCAAGGGCTCATTCCGAGGCTCTTGAGTTGAACCTCTGAGAAGAAGACTGGGCCTCTCTGGAGGCTGTACGCCAGGCAAGTAGCGGGCTCAAACTTCTGACCTACTCCTTTTCCTTATAACTCTGAAGATGAGACTCCAAGAGAAGACCCTGAGGGGGCGAGAGGAGGGGAGACAGGAGGTGGGTGTGGATGGATGGACCATGGGGGCAGGTGGAGGGGAGAAGCAGCATATACATGTGGGCAGTAGAGTAAGTTGCACTTAGTTCATTGCGTCCTGACAGGTCTGGTTCCAAGGAACTGAGCATCGCTGCCTGGGATATATACCAAAAGAACATTGGGAACAGAAACATTTCCCCCTCCAGGGGCTCTGATTGCCAAGGTACAGAATAGTAAAGAAATGACAGGCTCTAAAAATTAGCAGAATCACAAGCATTCAATGTTTACTAAATGATAGAACTTTTAGAAAAGGATTCTAATCCCAGCTGTTTGGAGATGGGGCTGAAAGATCAGAAGTTCAAGGTCATCCTTGACTACCTATCAGACTGGAAGCCAGCCTGGTGCTGAGACTATCAAATTGAATCCGGTGTTGTGAGTTGCTTGCTTATTTATATGCTGAAAAGTTTTAAAGATTTATTAAATTTACATGTATGTGTGTGTGCCTGCATGAGTTCATATATACCACATGTATGCTTGTTGGTCACTGAGCTCAAAAGAGGACCTTTGAATCCCCTGGAACTAGAGTTACAGGTGGTTATAAGCCACCCAACCTGGATGCTGGGAACTGAATGAGGTGCTCTGGAAGGCAGCAAACACAAGATCGTAACCACTGAGCCATCACTCCAGTCCCTATATGTTGAAATCCTAATCATCAAAGTGATAGTGTTAGCAGGTGGAGCCCATGGGGGATGACTGTGTCACGAAGGTGGCAGCCTTATGAATAAGATTATCAGCCTTACGATAGAGATCCGAGAGAATGTTCTTTCCACTTTTACAGTGTGAGGACAGAAGGAGGAGATAACCAACAACGAACCAGGGAGTAGCTGTTCACCCAACAGTGGATCTGTAGACGCTTGGGGGTTGACATCTCATTCTTCAGAACTGAGAAATCAGTGTTCCTTGTTTCCGTCACTTAAGGTATCAGGCTTCTGTTACAGCAGTGTGATGGGCTAAGACAACTGGTAAATTAAAGGCATTGCAAATAAAAAGGAAACATCTTTAGGAACACAAAACAATGGTCTATCTTTGAATGTGACTTCCTAAAGAAGGAAGAATAAAGGTTTAGAAGATGCCTGCGTAGGCTTTGTAGACTGTCAGGAACGTGTGAGAGGAATCCCAAAGAGCTCAGCAAAGAGAGACTGATGGAACAAGAGATGAGCATGCTTAGAAGCACTATGAGGCACCATAATTAAATAGCAGAAATAATCTTTTAAAAGGAATAAGGAACTACATAAATACCCATGAAGATTGCTTTTCTAAAACACAATGCACTCACTGGACACAATAGACCTTAAAACAGATGAAAAAATGTGTGGATTCCAATCGGGGGGCTATGGAGGTCCTGGTGGGGATGGGAGTGTGAAGATGATTAAGACTGATTGACATGTTCTCTATGAAATACACAAGGATTCATGTAAACAGCTTTTTAATTCAAAAGCAATGCAGTAGACAAATTAGAGAGGCTCTCCACAAAAAGACAGATGACTAGAAACAAGATGGCCAACACTGAGGAGGATGCTCTTACAGAATGCCTGTTGTAATACCAGTATTCCTTTAAAAAGGGAGAGACAGGGAGTAACTGTAATAATCTTTGATATCCCCCAACTGATCCTTCTGGGGAAGGTGTCCTCAGGTCAAAGTGTTTTCTTGCATTTCAAGTAAAATTAAATAAATCATAGAACAAAAACTTATTCTGGCATAATTTTGAAGTAGAAAAATGTACACATATAGGAAAAGAACCTGGTAATTTAAATAATGAAAATGTGATAATTTCTGATCTTTCTTTTACAACATTTACAGTTAAACTGATAAGAAGATGATGAAAGACTACTCTAGAGAATCCAGTCTGAGGGGTAATGCTTGGGTTAAATAATTTAAAAGACAAGCTGTTTTCTCTTGTGACAGCAGTAAGAAAATATACATATATTGTTGCTGTAGGAAAAAACACTTTCTAAGAGATTTATTTTTTTCAATTTATATTTCTGAGAGCATATGTGCACCACATGTGTGCAGTGCCCATAGAGGCCAAAAGAGGACATCAGATCCCTGTATCTGGTTGTCAGTCACCATGTGGGTTCTGGGATTCAAACCCTGATCTTAATGCAAGAACAGCCAGGGCTCTTAACCACTGAGCCATCTTTATGCTCACTTCTACGTTCACTGCAGCATGATGCACAAGAGTCAGTAAATGAAAACAACTAGGTGTTCAGGTGTTTATCAACTGACGAGTAGGTAGGGAGGTGTGATATGTGGGTACTAGCCAGGCATGAAAATTCTGTGATTAACAGCATGGATGGATCTGGTGATCGTGATGTTAAATTAAATAAGCCAGACATAGAAACACAAGCACTTTATGATTTCATTCATATGTGGAATAAAAAAATAATCTGATCTGTAAGAGCTGAGACTAGAATGGTGGTTGTCAGAGGCTAAAGAAAATGGAGGAGTTTAGTGAATAGTTACTGACTTGCAGTTACACAGGAATAAGAAGTCAGAACGGTTACAGACTGTGCATTCAAGAATATAAAAAGTGAGACGTGTAGCCTCATTTAGAAAACACACAGTGTATTTCCATCTTCATGTGCAAATAAATCACAATGTGCTCCATTAATGTGAATATGTTTTATGTCTCTATGGATCAGTTAAATAAAGAAAAAGTTAAAAATAAAGTCTTTAAGAAAAGAGTTTGTGAAGAACAGAGACACACTTCTATAAGGCACATAATTCAATTAACAGATAAAACAACTCTAAAGAACGAGATCACTCAGTAGAGGACGTGAAGAGAGGAAGTCCATTTCATGTTGCACTTACACTTGCATTGAAACTAGCAGATAAAAATTATACACATTTGGCCTTTGTTCATTCAACACCATTGCATCTGCCTTGTATCGTTTGACGGAAGCAGCCTCGTATTTAGGAGTGGTGACAGTCCACCTGAGAGAAAACATTGGTTTGCCTTTTTGGAATATAGAATCTCATTAAGTAAACTGGGCTGGCCTTGAACTTGCAGCCATCATTCTGCCTCTGCTTCCAGAATGCTGGCCTCATAGGTGTGTGCTACCACAACTTTGTGGAAAGCACATTCAGAATGCAGAAGTGTTTTCTCCAGTACTTGGAGGTGGCACAGCAACATGTTACACACGCACGACCAGAACTTGAACTCAGGCAAGATGTCAAAGATTGCCGGCTCTTCTGTCAAACCTAAAGCCTTTCTGACATGGGGATCATCATTGTGAAGAGTCAAAAGTTCAGTTGATTGTGCTCTTATCTGCTTGTTGTTTGTGGAGAAGAGAGGGAAAGTATGTGAGAGCCTCAGAATGAGAGCAATGAACATTGACAGGAAGTCTAGGGAAGACATATCGTTTCCACATCCAACCTCCCTATCTCAGGTTAAGGCCTCAGGATGGAGATTACTGAAACCTCATTGTGTTATCGTCTGTTCCTGCAACTGTGATGTCTTCTCTCTCCCTGACTATGAAGTTACCATAAATCAGTGAGTAAATAAGTTATGTGACCAAGGCAGGATGAAACACAAGTAACCAAAGGTCTTGCTGTTGCTCTCATGGTCTGTGAGTAGATGTTTGGAACCTTTGCATTTTTTAGTCATTCATTTGTCATAGTCTGTACCTCATGCTTGATTAGGTCACAGAAGTCACCAAATTGACCAATGTTTGGATCAGGAAGAAGATGGAAAGTAGGGGGAAGTAATTTCAATGCCAAGCTGGCTAATGCTATGAAACCTTCAAAGAACCTGGCACTGGCTGGATTAAAGGAGACTGGCCAAAGGAAGAGAAAGAAATGGTGGAAGTAAAATTGTGTCATCCAGGCATGGAGGCACAAACCCATGAGATCAGTACTCAAGAAGTGGAGGCAAGAGGATTTTACCAAGTTCAAGGCTATTGGAGGTGACATCATGAGTTCAAGGTCAGCTTAGGTGTATATTGTAAGACACTGTCTCAAGAAAAGAAACGACAAAACAAACATCTGAGATTTTAAGTGTGATTCCTAAGATGCATTCTCTCACCTGTATGTGAAGGAAGAGTAGATTCAAGTGTCTTGACCCTCCCTACTCCTGGTTTCTACGTCCATAGTCACCAATGTGACTGAAAATTCTCAAAAGAATTCCATCTGTACTCAAAATGCACAAACCTCTTTCTTGTCACCCTCTGAAGAATGCAGTATGACAACTGCTTACCTGGCACTTTTATTAGGTATTATAAGTAATATAGAGGTGATTTCAAGCATGTATGAGGATGTTTGTAGGTCACATAACATGATATTCACTTTATCTGAGGGACTTAAAAAGTCTCTGGAATTTGGTATGCACAGGGGCCTGGAAACAATGCCCACTTACCCCATGGATACTAAGTGCCTTGGTTTGCCTTTCTTTTTTTTTTCTATGATAGAACGCTGACCAAAACCAACTTGTGAAGGAAAGGGTTTACTTGACTTATGCTTCCATGTCACAATCCATCATCAAGAAAAATCAGGGCAGGAGCTCCACAGGAACTGAAGCACAGACCACTGAGGAACACTGCTTACTGGCTTGCTCATCTGGCCTCTGCTTAGTCTGCTAAGTGTACAACCCAGGACTACCTACTCTGAGATGGCACCACCCACAGTGGGCTGGGCCCTTCCATATCACTCAAGAATCAGGAATATGCCTCATAGACATGCCCACAGCTCTGTCCAATAGAGGAAACTCCCCAATTGAGGTTCCCTCTTCCCACTGCCACACTGACAACTGAAGCTATCTAGCACACTAAGTAATGAATGTATTTGCCCTGTGTTATCCCTGTGGACCAAAGCTACCTCCTGAATTGGACTAAATAGCTGGATAGAATCTACAACCAACGTCTCAAACAAGAATGAAGAGTTTGTTTTTCTAAAATCACGTCTTTACACAGATTCTTGAAATAACATTCTTTTTTTTCCCTTCCAGAAATGGAAGTAGAAAAACAGAAACTAGACTGGAATATCAGAATGAGGAGGCAGGAGAAGGTGGTTGGGCTCTGAAATCCCGAGGAGCAATAATAATACCACTGTCTTAGTAAATGCCTGTTAACACTAATCATTGAGCACACAGTTTCACAAAGATTAGTTTGGATTTGTTGTAAGCCTATCCCAGCAGCAAAGCCATTTGTACCTCTTGCCTATGGGAACAGCTGCCATTTCGTTACTGGATTGGAGAGAATCACATCCCTCTTGTCCTTTCCCTCTGAAACCATCTCACCAGGGTACTGGAATCACAGCCAGATTCCTCCTATTTAATTTCAAGCCAATTTACTGTCCAAACATGATCTCTAAAACTCAACACTGGCGCTAACAGTACCATTCATCCTCTGCCTAGAAATACGACCCCATCAGGCTGTTGCAGCCCCCACACATCTTGAGATACAGCTTCTGTCTCCACCAGTGAGGAGAGGTCACTGTACCCACTCATCAAAACTCTCCAGATGTTCCTGGTTTGCTGGCACATCTGTCCTGGATCCCTAGTGTTTTCTGAGAGACCCAAACAGAGATTTGAATGAACCGGACTCTCACACCAGTATGTGAGACGGTTTCCTTGCACAGTTGCCCACATTGACATGCCGTGGGGCTGGCGCAGAGTCAAAGGCGACAGAGGGAAAGCCAAGGAAATGGCTTCACAGGAAATAGGCGCATTGAAGGCTGTGAAGTGAATGTTGATGCTTAGTGTCCCGGGATGATCCCCACTCTGTGCAATGAGCAGATTACCTAGACTTTCAAGTTGAATAGTCCTTGGCATCAGAGGGTAATGATTACACTGATAACCCCAAGGTAATGTGAACTTTATTTCATCTCTCCTCCACAAAACTTAAAAATTCCAGACCTGTTACATGTGGGTTAATCATGCAGAAACACTCCAGCTGTCTGTGACTCTTGGTGAGCCAAATCCAGCACCCTTCCTTTCCTCCTCTTTTTCTAGAGTGAAGATTTAAAAGGGCCAGCCTGATCTTGGAGACACCGTCGACCTTTAACCCCTCTTTATTCTTTTTTTTTCATCTGTTACTTCTTTTTTCTAAAAGGAAACATTCCATTTCCAACTGTAATATTTAATTCAAACATCTGAAGCATTTAATAATCCCAAAGAAATCTCAAATGACAGTTCCCAAAAGCACTTGGAAATATTTTTGTCTCTCCAGTGGGGATGAAGGGTATGTATTTCTGGAGATACAGCACAGCCACAGCACTGGAAAATGCTTAACACTTAGAGAGGCCTCGTTCAAGCCCAGCTTGACTCAAATTCTCCATCTTGAGCAAGTCCCTTATTTATCTGCCTGCCTTTCTATTCATATACGAGAAGTGAGAAGAGAGACAGAATAATTAAGTGACAAATCACGAAAGTGAAGCCAACTGAGGTGTTTGTCAAGTGATTCATAAAATATGCAACACTGGCTGCATGGCCCTCCTGAAAGATCAGTACCTTCCGGCTCCCTTTCAGCTTGTGTGGGAAATCCCTGACGATTGTTGGGCACATGGGGAGACAGCAGCAGGCTTTGTACTAGACTTGGTTTCTGCGATGCACATTGTTTTTCAGTGCACATCTTGCCTATTGGACAAAGCAATATGTAACATGGCTAAAGAGGGGCCGGCCTGGGTTCTGCACACAGCTGGTCTGCTGGGTCAGTCACTGTGAAGCCTCTTACAGACATTCAAGCCACCTACAAGAAAACTGCACATTGTGAAAAGTTGCTCTGGTTGCCATTAAGGTATGAAATGATTCGGACAAACCCAGAATCATGTTTTAGAACTGGAAGCCATCTTATATGTCATTTAGATCAGCGCTTCTTAAAGAGTAAGTTGTGAATCCATGTGGGGTCAGGTGGGTGGATGAGGGGGTGAGAGAAATTTGGCAACACTAAATGGTTTCTGAATGCACAAGTTTCAACAACTGTTTCAAAATCCAACACATAATGAGCTCCTTGGTGCTACACTGTGCTTCTGCAGCCTTGCTTTGAGCACCCAACACATGCCCTTTGCCCTGTGTATGATGCCACACCTCAAACCCACAAGCCCTGCTTGAAAAACCCACAGGAATTCAAAACTGTTGTGCACTATGAATTGCAATGTTTCTATTGTTCATACAGATTTTCTGCTGTTATAGAAACATAATGATCTAATTACAGAAAACAAATACTTTCAATATTTTCCTAACATCATTCTTCCACATGTAAGCATCAAAGAAATATATCTTTGGATTGGATTCTATTAGACAAATAAACACATGTTTCTCATTAGTATGCAAATTTTCTTTGATCTTTAATAAATGGTAAAATTAATGATTAGCAAAGAATTGTTTTAAAATAAACTACATTGTGATTTTTTAAGCATCAGACATTTAACTTGCCCACTTATACCTCTATACCCAGGCTTACATAAAAATGCCATGGCCAAAAAGGGGTCACTAGTGGAAGCTGAAGAATCCAGGCTCTAGGTTGGTGACATTCACATTTATTTGTGAGTTGCATTCAGAGATAGGATGCACTGTGATCCAGCACTCACAGACTTTCAGTGCCGTGCACAGAGAACTGAAGGAAAATTTTAACTTACTTTTACTATGGGCAATATATTTAGCTATTTACTCTAAAACAATATTTGCCTGTGTTTTAATTTCTATTCTGTTGTGATGAAGCACCACGATCAAGTCCACTTATGGAAGGAAGAGTTACAAGTGGATAAGAGTCCATCGTGGTTAGACTGGGAGGGAAGAAGGCAGCTGAACCAGAAAGCTCAGAGCTCACATCTTCAGGCGGGCCCAGGAAGGAGAGAGAGAAACGGTATGTGCGAGGAGTCTATGAACGTCAAAGTCTGCCCCCAGTCACATGCTTCCTCCTAAAGGTTCCATGACCCTTCCCAATCATGCCACCAACTGGTGAAGTATTCAAATACCTGAATCTAAGGGGCCACTTTTATTCAAACCACCACAGTCAGTGTCCTTAAACTGATTGGCTGGTACTTAGAAGAACAGTGGTTTCCACCTGTGTACCCACAATGAAGAGAGCATCAATCCTGTAACTTCCTCTTTGCCATGTCATATTTCTGCTTGGTCAGCCCAAATAAAAATTCTCGTAGTTGTTCTGCTTATGTGACAGTATAATCTGTGATGGGTTTTGTGGCAAAATCAGTCAGTTCCTCATTATGAGCTGATTCCTATCAAGGGGCATGATGTCAAACAGAATGGATCCTACTCTCAGGGCTTATGTGAAGGTTGTCCATACAGACAGGCCAGCTATTAAATTTATGTTTAGTAATCTGTTTCTAACATGTCACCAAAAGTTATGGGTGTTCCCTGACCTTGTAAATATCCTGGTGATATCCCAGGTTTGAATCCTGTTTCTCAAAAGACACATTTGCACCATCTTGAAACTAGCTCCACAGTCTCACTGTTCCTCGGGTCAGCTGGTTGCATGGCTGGAGGGTGAATTAAACAAGATGGATGCTGGTGGTATTACCAGCCAGCTTCAGGCTATTCTGCCACTGCCCAGTAACTGCTCTGTTTCTGCCCCATCTTGGAGCTCTTCTGAACGTTCCTTTCAATGTTATCTTGTAACAGTAAAACACACAAAACAAATTATCCCCAGGGAATTGGGAAACACAATTTTAATTATCTGTCCTGTGGAAGAAATATCATTGAAATATCGATTTATCTTAAAAACCAACTGCGTATTAGAATTCCACTTTATATACAGCTTGAGATTATTGGTTAAATGCTTCACTCTTGTTGTTTATATGAGGGTATATATAGACATATGTCTACATATGTCTGTATCTATAGCTATGTCTCAGTCCCTAGCATTTTGGTGAGTTCTTTTACTGGAATATATATCTCATGTTCAAAGTATAAGAAAATGCAAGCTGCTCTGAGTTCAAATCCTTCTTCCGTCCTTAACCAGATCTGGAGTTCCAGACAAGGGACTTGCCTCTCCCATCTTCAGTATCTCATGACCATAATGCACAATGACTTAAGCAGAATTATGAAGGTGAGTCACTCAGCAATTTGCTTTTCACCAATCACGATGGATCATTGCCTTGTCCTTTCCTCTACTGAACTTGCCTCAGTGAGCATTGTAAAATGATATCTATTGGTTATTTTTGTTTTAAAAATCAATCAGTTGGTTAGATGTTCTCTGTTCATGCAGTAAATTATTTTGATTGTTCATAATTTACGGCACCTCTAAGTGTACTTGGCTGTAAACTGGGATTCACAGTGACTTTATTCATATTAGCATTAGACAGCAACACAAGGGAGCTAACTGTATAGGATTGACAGGCTCATCATTGGTTGTAAAACGTGGATCTCAAAACACATACTTAAGTGTTCTGGGTAATAATTACTGGGTCAAATAATCTCTAAGAATAGATAAGCTTAATTATTCGAATTTAATAATCATTACCCATCAAAATTCCAACTGTGCTTCTGGCATTTACGTCTCTTCAAGGTGAGAGTGTGTCAATCCTGTCCTGGTGGAAGTGAATCATGCCTTCTTTGCTGCCCCAATGGTCTGTTGTGTACATTCTACTGCCTGCCTGGCCAAAAGCATGGTGCAGAGAGAGGGGAAATCACACCCATGTTCCAGCTGGATTAGCCATCCATGGTGATATTTTGAAAAGTACCTTTCTGTGAGAGTAAGATCTTTGGGTTTTTGTCATGTCAATCATTTTGACTCCTTTGTTCTTTGGGGGTAATAAATAATTCAAGGTCAAGGTCACACTGCAAAAGAAGAGGCTCATTTTTGGTATCACATTTTCATTCTCTGCTTCCAATGTCATATAAGCCATAAAACACAATGTAGTTGAACTCTGCTCAGAAATTCCACCTGTTTTTTTTTCCATCCTCTTTTCCGGAAAAACACATGAATAAAAGATGGACTATCCGAAGAAGAAACACAGATTCGGACTATCCAGGCTTCTCTCCTCGACCCCTCTTTCCCTCTTTTCTCCTCTTGATCTTTTTATGCTCTGTGGAGCTGGCTGAGTGCTGATAGGTGTAATAGGATCAAATGATTCAAGTCTGAGAACGCCAGTCCATTCCTGGAACCCCAGCTCTGTTGGAGGCTGAGGTAGGAGAATGGTCTTAGACTTTGTAGTGATACCTTGTAATAATAACGATAGTAATAACAGTAATGATAGTAATAGTAATCAGACCACCATTTAGTTAATATTTAAAATTGCTGCTAGTAATAATTAGTAAAGTCAGTGCTCTTGAGCACTCAAATGCATGAATGACCTTTGTAACTAAGGTATGTACAGTGCTAAGTCAGACTCTATTTTTAAAAAGCCATTTATTGAATTCTTATGTATTTCATACAGAACATCTTAATCATTTATACCCCTTCTCCACTGGCACCCTCCCACAGACCCCCACCTCACTGGAATTCATACAATCTTTCATTTGTGTTAAGACCTGTCTTGTCAAGTTAGTGTCCCTAGATGTTCTTCAGTGCAAGTTCATCCACTGGGTCAAGGCAGTCTATCTAGAGCCCTTCCCTTTAAGAAGATCAGCTCTTCCTCATCCAGCAGAAATCTGCTGCCAATAATTCTTTGACAAAGACTGGGCCTTGTTGCCCATTTCCGCGGGTCTATGCTGGGGTTTTGTCTGCCTGAATGTGCCTGCATCGTGTGCATGCTGACTCCACTACTGTGGGTTCACAGGAGCAGGGCCCCAGGAGCCTGTAGGACTCTAATTTCATATGGCCGTGCACCTCCTTCTTGGCTCTTACAATCTTTGACCCTTCTTCCACAGTGGTCCCTGAGCCCTGGGTGGGTGCAGTTTAATACAAGAGTCCTGGTCAGGGACCCACGCTCTGCAGACTCTTCCTCTTCACACATTGTCCATTTGTGACTTTGTGTTCCTGGCCCTCTGTTGCATGAGGGAGATTCATTGATGAGAATTGTAAGAAAGTGTTAACCATTTCTAGGAGTTTTCTGGTGGACTTTTTGGCATCTCTTAGGTATAATAACATATCTGCAGAAAGGGATAACGTGACCTCTTCTTTTCCAATTAATACTTCTTTTATTTCCTTCTCTTGTCTTATTGCTCTAGCAAGAAATTCAAACACGATAATAAAAAGGAGTGGAGATAGTGAATAGCCTTGTCTGTTTCCTGATTGTAATGGGAATGCTTCCAGTTTTAATCTGTTCAGAAGGATGTTGGCTGTGAGTATTTTTGTATAGTAGCTTTAATTATGTTGAGGTATGTTCCCTCCAGTGAAATTCCCTCTAGCACTTTTAACACAAATGCATATTGGATTTTGTCAAAGGCCTTTCTGCATCGATTGAGATGACCATGTGATTTTTGTCTTTGAGTCCATTTATGTGCTTTATGACATTTGTTAAACTGAGGTAAATCCAAAGGTGAAGTATTATGCAGCTGTTAAAAAGTAAGAGCTATGTCAATGCTTACTTACTTAGAAGTACTGCCACAGTACACTATTAAATGAGAAAGGCCAGGCGATGGAAAATACAGTCCAAGTCCTTAAGTAAAAAAACTTAATAAAAAGCCCAACAAATGTATGTGAGTGCACATGAGAGTCCAAGAACAGAGAAAGACATCTGAAGGAGACGCTTCTGAGAGCATGCATTTGGATTTGCTTTGTTGTCTTTTGGCCAAGGCAGGGTGTCTCTAACATTCTAATATAGCTCTAGTTAGTTTTGAATGCCTAGGCATCCTGCCACCACCTTCTGAGTGCTGGAATTTTGGCTGCTTTTGGCAAAAAAAAGTAAAAGGTGAGTTTTTTTTTTTAAGATTGCAAAAAAAGTTCCATGACAAGATATTAACTAAAAATGGAATTTACCAAAAATGTTACCATTCGGCTCTATGTGTCTACTAGCAATTGGTACATAGCAAGTATGACAGAGTGTGAAGCTTGAAACATTAAGTATTTCTCACAAGTCTGCCAGGAGTGAGGATTCTGTGTCTTTGGCCTGAGCGTGGTTAACTTCAGGTGCGACCAAATAAAACAGTAAGACCCATCATATTAGGAGATCATTACTGTAATAAATGCTCATATTTTATGTATTTCCCATTTCTCATGAAGATTCCTGAATTCTGTCCCAGTTCAACCCTGACTTCTAGAATGTCTGCTGCTGCCATATGAAGTGATTGCCACCTTGGTTCCCTTCCACGACAACTACCATTGAGCACCTACTGCATACAAGAAACTAGGCACATTTTCCATTTTCTTCATAAACAGTAATCTGAGACACAAATTCCAGGAACTAGCCACCATGAAGAAATCGAGATACAGAGAGTTTCAGTCACCTATTCAGCTATGTTGAAGAAAGACCACCAGCTCTTAACGCTCTAAATTCTATATATTCGAATCATCTCAAATTGAGATGGAGATCATTAATTGCTAACATAGCTGAATCTAGAATGGCCTGGGAGGTGGGTCTCTGGGCAGGCCTGTGGGGGATTATCTTGATATGTCTCTCTTAGGGAAGAAGACCCACCCGCTGGGCTGTAGGCTGGGATCTTCAGTTGATATACAGGAGTGAGATGACCATGGCATTCACGTCTTTCTGCTTCCTGACTACGAGTGCAAGGTCACCAGTTCCCTCAAGCTCCTGCCCCTCCCAGGGACTTCCCTACCACCATTAACTATAGCCCGAAACTGTGAACCAGAATAAAGCCTTCCTGCTTGAAGTGGCTTTCCTGGGGCATTTTATCACAGCAGCTGAAAAGCAATTAAGACACCTTGAGAAAACAAAGATAATAAGGTCCAGGAAGGCAGAAGTTGTCACCTTAGAAGACTCAGTATGTCAAGTCCTAATAGAAGACTTGGTCCCAAATATGGAAATGGTAAGTTAAATCTTTTTCTTTGTATATCATATGCGTTGTATTGATTATATTGTAGTTTGCTTATCAGTATTTCTGTCACAGCTTTGAGTGGGAATTATACCAGGAACATACAGCTTTGCTACTATAGTTTATTACTGTGTTACACATAGGACTTGTGGTGTGAGGAGATGTAACCACAGCCAGTAGTGATTCCCTTTTCCAGTCAAACATTCCACTGTCATATCCTTTCCTGCTTTTTGCCAGTTTTCTCTCTTAGCTCTTCTTTCTACAGTTAGCTTAGTCTATGAGCTTATTTTCCTCTAAATATAACAAATAACCTTCTCGGTAAATACTTCTTTCTCTATAGTAAGTCATTCTCCTGGAATTGGTTTTCCACTTAAACACATCTTTTGCTCTATCAATTATAGACGAAGCTGTGGCACTCATGTCTTCCATGTGGCTAGAATCTGCCTTCCTCAGACCATTACTGAAGCAGCTCATACTGTCTTCATGAATGTCACCAATGCCAAACCAAGGAGCTTATCACCAAGACTTCTTTTCAAAGGACTAGACTGCTTTGGGCATAGATATTTGAAGTATGATTTGGGGGAGACGTATGTAACCTGGGCCACACTTCTTGTTAACAGACTGAATGTTTTTCCTCAGCACCTGTAGCTCAGGGTCTTTTGAAACAGGGTCTCCCTGTAGCCCCAACAGACCTGGAATTTGCTATGTAGAGCAGGCGGGACTTGAACTCACAGATCCACCTGCCTCAGCCTCCCAAGTTCTGGGATTAAAGGCATGCGCCACCATGTCTGGCAGTCTAGCATTCTTATTTTTGATTGCCATCAGCAGCTTTTCCGAGCTGGATTCTTCTCTGCCCAGGCTAGCTAAAAGGCAGAACTGCTTCTAATTTCCTTTCTTCTTTGAACTGGCAACAGCAACTCCTTTCTATTTTTTTAGGAACATTTTTTTCTACTATAAGTAAACACAACAAAATTAAACAGCAGTCAACAAAATAAATAAATAAATAAATAAGCCTGAGACAGTTGCAAAGGTCCCCAAATTCTCAAAACAGGAACTGGGAGTCAGTCACTGGTCTTCAGTAAGCGATCCAAGGCTCCAAGTGTGCTTTTCTCATGAACACTTTCTCACTCCCTTTCCATGAATATGTCCTCAGGGAAAGGAACACAGATGGATGGATGGAAGGACAAGGGTGGAGTCGGCCTGGGGCAGGTCTGTCATCCATGGAAAGGAGAGGAAAGACAGGAGAACTGAGTTGAAAAATCTCAGGCTGTGGTTCTGCTCCAACAACATCTCAAGCACTTAGAGCTGAGGACCTACTGGCAATTCGTGGCTTCTGGACAAGGGAGAGTCAGGTTTCTACAGGGATGTGGTTCCCAAGAGGATACCCATGCTCTGGTAGGTGGTCCTCTACCCATGCACTCAGTGGATTCAGTGTGTTTAAAAATGAGTACAGTGGAAGGGAATGGTGGGGGTGGGGTAGAGGGAGAATTGGAGAGGAGGGAATGGGGATGGAACTTAGAACATGCATGCATGACATTTTTTATTTATGATTATTTTTGTATGTGAACGTGCACCCATGATGTGCAATACTGTCAGAGGTCAGAAGAAGGGGTTGAATCCCCAGTAACTGGAGTTACAGATGGTTGTTAGCTGCCATGTGGATGATGGGAATTGAACCAGGGTCCTCTACAAGAGCAGCCAGTAACCACTGAGTCATCTCTTCAGCCCCTGAAACTCTTAATAATTTCTTAAAAGTCTCAAGCAAGCCGATGGATCGCTGGAGCAAGGTGTGCAGGTTGCAATAATTCCAACTTTGAAAAGATTTCCTCCGGGTACCACTAAGCTCTACCACCATGTTTAATCATTGGCTGAGAGCAGGTAGGAGCTCCCGGAGGAGAGGGGGTCTTTGATGTGAACACTGGATAGATTCCTAAGGCATGGCAATGGAAAACTGCCTCTTCATGATGCTCTTCACAAGAGGGTTTATTGCAGTGGTATGCCAGAGGGCATCACTGCCAGGGCCAGAAAGTCCTTCTCCTGTGCCCCTTAGACCCACCTCCCTGAATAGATTGGAGTAGTAGAAACTCCCTGTCAGACTCTTCCTTCTTCTTTCCTGACAGGAAATTTAGAAGAGGGAAGATTCTAGGGCAAGACAAGTTCTTTTCAGCCGCAGTTGATCGTAGCTGTGATAGAGACTAGTCGTTTCTCTACTCTTTGTCGTAAACACCCCTCACCTCAGCCATCACCCTCACAGGTATTAGTGGTTTATCCAAACTGGTCTGCCTTATGTGTCTGGATCCCTTCCTATGACCAGTATTTCTGCACTTGTCTGTTAGGTCACGACTGGGCAGAGGAGTGCAGAGACGCCCGGGCACGCCGCCTCATTCCAAGTACTTTCCTTTGTTCCTCTGTTATTTAATGTCAGCTCTGTCTCCTTCCACTCCTGAGAATTAATTTGTCCTGCCAAGATAGACACTCTTCTTTCTAGTTAATGACTGCGTACAAGAACTTCCAAGTACCCAAGCAGCAGCTGTACCTCTAATAGCTCCATGGGAGACTTGAATCCCTTGGTACGCATGCACTGTCCTGGGGGACCAGGATGTCTGTTATGTTAGAACCAAAGTAGAAGGGATGCACAGCACAAAAATCCCTCAAATGGGTCATGGGGGATAGACTATGGAATGCCTATCCATGCTCACACCAGAGTGCAAATCCATGGATGCTTTGTGTCACAGTAACAGTGCCATCTAGAGACATTTGACTCACTGAGGATAGTCAGCCTGGAAAACAGCATTCTTCCATTGCAGGGTGATGACGTGACGCCTGTGTGTCAAATGTGCCTCAAGGAAGCTGTTCCAGTGGCCTATTAAGTAGGTGCTTGTACACGTTGTGGTATGCAGTATGATCAAGGGGCTCCATGATCCTAGGCCCACGCTAATGCTTCTCCTATATGCTCTGTGGGTCTCTACAGATGTGACTCACATATTTGAAAGCACTCAATAGTGATGATGGCTAAAGCTCAGTAGGAAATGACAGAACCATTCCTAGTCTGCTATGCAGCTTTGAGATGAAAGGTACCAAGATGTGTGTGGTTATAGAATATGGACAGTTGGCTTCTTCACGGACCAGTGCTTTATCAGGACCCTAACGCTCACAGAGGCAGTGTTGATAGACTGACCTTGGAAAGTCCATCTGTTGAGCACTTGTGTACTTCCTATTTCTGCCACCACGGCCCCTTGGTCATGTGCCCACCTTGCTGATTCTAGTGTATAAAGAGCATAGGTTGACTAGTGTTGACTGAGTCACCTCATCTACTTGGCTCTTCAGAGCCTCTTCTGTGTTAGAGCTTTCTAGTAGACATTAACATGCATATCTTATTCATCTCTATATGCTGTTTATGTGATTCTGCCTTCAATATGCTTTCTAATCTTCTAGTTCTTCATCTACCAGGATCTGTGTCAAATGGCCAGGCCATTAGTCACTGCCTAGAAGTCTATATGTATTTTTGCCTGGGGCCAGTTCTCTATCAGTACAAGGAAGGTACTGGTAGAGAAGGTAGGAAGACCCGTCAATTGTATCCCCTTTAGCTGGAAAGAGTATCCCTGTGCACTGCTTTGAAGACTACATCTGAGAGGCACTACAATAATTCAGCCACGGTCTGTCTCAGCTCTGGATGTGCTTCCTTCAGCTATCAATGAACCGTGTCTGGGAAGTCCGCCTTTAATGACTCAGTAGATTTGATGAAACACAGTTCGTAATGGGAAGTTCTAAGTACATGGTACTTGGCACTCTGTGTAAAGCATTCTTTCCACACCTGTGTCTACTAAGGTACTGGGAGGGAGGTGTTTCCTAAAAAGTGTGGTGCGGGGGGTTGACATCTCTTAGGAGTATAGAAAATAGAAAAGGAAGTCATGGGGTTCAGTACAGCTCTGAGAAAGTCCTGCCTGTACTGCTAGGGAGCCTCTTGGCATCGATTTTCTAGTGGAGATGGTCTACACCGGCCTGGTTCTACAAAGCCCTGGTTCCCAGTGCTGCCTCAGTTGACCTTCTACTTACTGAGGCAGGGCCTGGAGGATTTAGCCAACTTTTCTCCTCTCATCAGGTCCTGTCTCTAAGGGAGCTCTCTCTGAGTGGTCTGTTGCCATTTTTTTAAAAGAAATCCATGGGAGTCTCTTGAACTCTGTGGCATTCTCCTGTCCTGTCTTCTTTGGTGAAGTCCAAATCCATCAAACTGACACTACTCAAAGTTCTGGAGAATCCTTTTCACTTCTAAAACTGGCTTCTTCATTTCTTGTAATGATTAGGACATTTTATTGTTAATCTCCGCCCCCTCACCAAACTCCTGCAGGTTCACTAACCTGGCTCAGGTGTGTTTTCTGCTCCTGAAGCTCCCTTGGGTCCCAGTTACCAGATATCAGATAGTTTGGCTTGATACTAGCTGTGTGATGTCATCCTCAGAAGAACATTTAATCTCTCGTCTCTCACTCAAGATTCTCCCCTTGATAAATATGAAATAGTGTCTTCATCTCGTGTAGTTATTATAAGGATAAAATAATGTTTATAAAATTATTGTTTTCCTTTTTGTGTGTGTGTGAAAGCTGGAGTTCCTCATCTACCTAATCAAGGTAGTATCTAGAACTATCTGCCTCTGCCACACACGGCCTCCTTCAGGAGTTCTTGGCTAAATTTTATTCCCATTTAAATGTTATTGGGGGCTGGAAAGATCACTCGATGGTTAAAAACTCTTGCTGCATTTGCAGAGGGCCTGAGTTCAGACCTAGCACCTATACGAGGCAGCTCACAGTTCCCTGTAAGTCCAATTCCAGGGGAGTTTATATTTGTTGGCTTCTGCAGGCACTGTCCTGCATGTAATACACATAAAGTCAAGAAGGTACACACATACACACACACACACACACACACACACACACACACACACACACACACACACATACTGATATTCTCAGTTAAACTAGGTCTACATTTATGTGTTATCCTTGAAGTATGTTTGTGGAAATCAGTACATTTTCACATCAGGGTAAGCTACCATGAAAAAGTGACCCTAGGTGACCCAGGGCCCCAGCTCAGTCCAGAGCACTCTGCATTCTCAGATCACACCGGTCTACTAAGCAGACTCCCAAATGGATGTGAAATGTTACAATACCCCAATACTTTAAATGTACTAAAAATGACAAAAGGCATTTAAAAAAATATTTGTAGGGAAGCGCTTTGTTGTCCCTCTCATCCTTCTTTCTCATGCTTTCCACTCAAAATACACATGTTCCGGGCATATGCCGGCACAGACATGCAGACATACTGACTTTAAACGAGGCATATTTTTGCACTCCTTGACATCTGCTTGTATTGGTTAAACATATAACTCTTCTGTTTATGCCTCAACATGGTCAAAAAAACCCGCACTTGAATGTGTCAAAGCCTGTCTGTGTGCTCCTTAATAATGGAAGGAAATCATTGTAGACACAGTGTGGCATCAGTTAGCAAGATCCCTCAGGGACTCTGGCTGGAGTGACTTGGGAATGGTCTGCTGGGTGAGGCCATCTTTTGTTGGGATGTTGAGAGACATTCGGGTAGTTTCCTTTCCCATGTCCCTCCTCTGCCTGTTTTTGTCTCCACGCCTTTTTATTCTATTGGAAAATTAGATCAGCTTTCAAGACTGCTAGGGGAGAAGGTATTCACGAGGGTCCACCCCTCCCTAAGGATCTATCCATAATTAATGTAGTTGGGGAAGGAGAGACTTTTTGTCAGTGGTGTAGCCACCGGTAAATTACCTGTTATCCTACAAATAACCCATCACCTAAGCTTCTGTAAGCAACCTTAATTAAACTTATTGCCTCCCCCCAATATAGAAAGAGCCTGGGGTAGTTGTACATGCCTTTAATCCCAGCACTGGGGAGGCAGAGGGAGGCAGAGCTCTGTGAGATCCAGGCTAGCCTTGTCTTCATAGTGAGCTCCAGGCCAGCTGAGTTACAAGGTGATCTTGTCTCAAAAGCAAAAGGAAATGAAAACATAGAAGGAGAACTAATTAGGAGGAACAGGAAGTATATAAGAGAGGCTAAAGAGGGTGAAGTGGTCAAAATACATATACATTATACATATGTATGAATGTGTCATAATGAGGCCCATTGTTATGCATAGTTAGTATATGTTAATAAAATACCTTTAAAAATGAGGACTGATTTCTCACTGCAGACAAATGAGGCATAGAGGTAAGCGAAGAATCGTCTCATAGTGGCTGCTCTGGTGCTATGCACGGGAGGTCAGTGCTATGGTAAAGACGAGGTAGGTGATTCTGCATATCTGATTAGGAAGTCTCTGTCACTGGACATGCCATCACCTCTGGCTTTCACACACAGAGAGTCATGATTCCCTTCTATCCTCTTTGGTGGCATGTTGAAATTCTATTCACAAGGATCTGCCATTTGCATACATATATTCAAATGACTGTTGGAGTCTTTTCATAGCATTGCATTTTGTGAGAAGGCTACCTTCATTCATACTGTACTGCCAAGAGATTACCATTGTTATTAGTATTTTAAAATGTGAGCAATGATTACATATAGAACTTGGAAAAAAACACCCACAGACTATCTCATCAAGTTTCAGTGATTGTAAGTTGCAAGGTTACAACTCCTGTTCAAAGGAAACCCTTTCACAATGATTGCATTGCCTTTAAGCAGCCCCCCCCCCCCAGGCTGCTGTGCTCTGATCACTTTTACATCCTCTCTCTAATTGGCCGTGAACCTCTCCTCACAGACAGCTTGGTTAGCTCATGGGGTAAAGGACGGTATAAGCAACACATCAAAAGCTATAGTGTGGAAAAAGAATAAAAGACATGAAGAGCCTGCCGTATTCAGGTAACTGAAGAGTAGGTTTGTGTGTGAGTGTGTGTGTGATTGTGTGTGCACATGCCCACAGCCATTCATATGCTGGCTGCCAAGTGTGGAGAACATAATCTAGTGGGAAAATTGAGATACTGTGGGACAAAACAATCCAGTGAATGCACACTGGCAGAGAGTGCACATTTCACAGAACAACGTCCTAGGCTTCAGACGAAATCTGCCACTGCTGCCCTGAACACCTGTGCCATTATTGCCTGGTCACCCTTGTCAATAGCTCAGATCACTACAATCCAGAGGCTCCAAGGCTTTGACTTTTGCCTTTCCTTTAAAATGAAATGTATGACAGCAAATAAAAGCATTTGCAATGACAACTCCAGTTTCCATGTGCATTTGGAAGAGTGGGATGGTGTAAAAACTGCTGTTGCAGCCACAGAGAACTGGGTTTGCTCCAAGGTGTGCCGATGCTTGGCTGTGAACCATCAGAGGAAACCCTCCACCTCCCACTCAGCAGCTGGCTCAACAATTCGATGGAAAGAAGGAGATGATACCCCCTATGCAAGATTTCCTGGGAAGTAAATAACTTTATGTAGCCGGCATCATAATTATGGTTGTAATTGCTGCTGTTTGTGCTTGCTTCGAGAAAATACTGTATTCACTAAAAACAGAGATTTCCTTTAATTTGACCTTGTTCTTGATTTTCTCATAGCTGAACAATTAGCAATATATTTCTTTCCTGACCTCTGGAAATGTGCTCTGAGTGTGCACAAAGACTTGCTAAAGGTGATGTCTCCTGTCTATAAAGGGAGCAGGAATTATTACTACTGTCCTTTAATCATAACAAGAGTTCACTTTCCTTGTTGAGGGAGAAGCTGTATGTTGCTAGAGTCTCCCTGTGGGGACTGGGGGCATCTACTCCCTCGGCTTCCAGGAGTGTTTGCTGCTAATGGCTCACAGCTGGGTCTTTCTCTGGGAATTGCCTTCAGCTAACAAGAGTGACTCACCCAGTGCTTCAAACCTCCCTTGTGGCAGCATTTATGCAGCAAGGCATAGATTCAGGGTAGACAGGCTTGTCCCTCTTGCCTTAATTTAGGACAGTTCTTAAGGGCCACTTGAGATCCAGACGTCCTCATGAGATCAGATAACCCCTTTCTTATAATTGCACTACATGCTAACTTTTAGTTTGAATGTTCTGGCTTGAATTTCTGACTGGAGTAGACCTGAGAGCACTCCTGTGTCAGTTATAGAACCCCCCCGCCCCCACAAAGGATGACAGACTAGACTCACAGGTAAGTACGTATACAAGGAAACACTTGTGAAGAACGATAGGCCAATGTAGCAGGAGTGAAAGAGCCTGGGCTATGGGCGAAAGGAATAGAGAGGAGGCAGACTAGCTTGGAAAAGTCTCCCATGGAGTTCACTGCTTTGAGAAAGCCTTGGCCAGAAACGAACAGTGGGTCCAGGACAAAGGCTTTCAAGGAGACACATCTTGAGCCAGGCAGAAATTTTCCAGCTGCAGCATCCTAGCTATAGCTAGTCATAGATCTGGAGAATTTGAGAGGCCTCTGAAGGCTCTCACCCAATCTGTGAGTTAAGTTGTCCTGTAGGTAAATCTGTGTGGCACGTCTCTATGGCACCGAATTTCTTTATCTTTCTGCAATGCACATCATTATTTTTCATTTTTTCATTTTTCAATGAAATTGACCCAAGACAGTGTTACTTGGTGTGCTCTGTAGAAAGTGGTTCTGAAGTGGGACTCTGAAGCTGGATCACGCATGGACTGACTAGCAGTGACGACTTCACTCATGAGCACAACTCCTACCATGGAGTATCATGACGTAGAACAGAAAAAGGAGGGATGGAATGCACTAGAAGGCACAGTATCTCAGGCATTTGAGAGGGTGGGATAACAGTGCTTTGAGGACAGTAGAATCAGATGGCTATACTGAGCACAACATTTGTGCTGAGAAAGACAACGGAAGATTGTGAGTGATTAAACACCAATTAAAGTTGAAGAGGAAAAACCAGTGTGTGTCTTTAGCGACAGATAAAATGATTCGTAACTCTACAGCCAGAAGCAGAGTAAAACAAAGACCCTAAGACTTAATTTTGAATCACAAAACTCCAGAAGAAGGTCAAAGACCTTACTGAGAAACAGTAGATCCTGAAATAATTAAATCAAAGCACTAAATATTGAAATCTCAAATACTCATGAACCTTCAGGTCAGCCAACATGGCCAGCCACCCTGTTAAAGACTGGTACCTCCTTCATTCTTGGAAGCATTCTTGCTTTTTCTTGTAGAACAGTGCTAGCTGTGTTATAATAAGGAACCCAGTCCTGTACTGGTTGTTAGACAAAATATTAGGATTTGTTCAGTAGATAATATTCTTGCAAGTTCTGTGTTTGGCAAGGAAGAAAGTCACTACACTGGAAAAAAGGCATGAAACCTAACCAATGTGTATTACCAAGAGCTGGCAAACCTAATAGAGCTGGCAGCTTATCATGGGCCTGAACCCCATCCGTGGCAGATCACAGGGTTAGATCACAAAATCAAATGAGGAGAGGTGTATTAACATAGAAACACTTTCCTTTGACACAGGATTTCAAGTTTCCCAGGAAATGGTTCTAGTCTGCTAGTTAAATGGCTGGTTGAGCTTGGAGATAGTAATGGCCCCACATTTAATGAACTGAAATTCCAGAGCTACCTTGGCAGATGGTGAAATAAGAAATTCAAAATTCAAAGCAGTAGGCATGCAGGAGCAAGTTGTTCCATATGGCCAGCACATCCATTAGCCAACTGTGCTCTGCCGAAGAGCTCATGGGAGACACCATTCACCAACGTGATGGAGCGCGTGCTCATGAAAGGGTTAACTTGTTTCCATAGATGAAGGCTTTTAAGAGGAGATGATATTTCAGAGTGGAATGCCCCGGTAGCAGTGAGGCAGAGGATATCCAAAATGATGAAGCCAAACTGGTAGCACTTAAATGTCTTCCGAAAAATGTGGGTTCAATCATCTTAAGGAACTGAAAGTTTAGAATGGCAGCCAAGAGCATAAACCACAAAAAGCCATGGAGATTAATAACAGAGCACAGCATCCTAGAGACAAGATAAGTGTCAGTCAATGAGTGCACTGCTCAGCCTGTGGAAAGAAATTAATGGCAGGTGATCAGGAGCCCGAGGGAAGCTTCTGCCCTTTGACTGGCTTCCAGAATTGAATTCATTGAGTGAGTCTGGGTTTCTAGGGAAGTTATGTACAAAACAATCCTACCAGTCCCTCTCTAAAGAGACCCGTAGTCATTTTCAAGGCTAAGCACACACTAAAGAAAGATGAATATTTAGACATTCCAAAGACTGCTGCAGAGAGTCTGAATTGCAGTTGATCCTCAGGGATCTGAAGAATCAGTGGACACCCTTCAGGATTGGTGAGGTTAAGGCTGTGCAAGACTCAGAAGTATTCACAGTCTCTTTCCTTGTCTCTCATCTGCTGTGCTGTTTCTATTACTAAAAATCTGGGATGTCGAGATGTTATTAGGCTAAGGAACCCTTCACAGAGACCTTTTCACAAAACAATCACCGTGCACTCCTCTTATCAATAACTGAGCAAGCAACAGATTAATTCTCCCAGCCTGTCACCTCCACGCCCATAAACATAATCTGACCAAAGTATTTGGAAGAAGAACAAGAACAACTTGTGAACACCGTGGTAGTTTCTATTTCCTGTCTTGACAACATTTTTGAAATTTTTATATCTCGGAGCAAACTGAACAGTGGCTTCATTTTCCAGTTTACACAGTGGGCACAAAACAAACTTGGAAAAATTGAACAAACTGGGAAGAACCTCAGATGGGGGAATATTTGCTTAATGTGCAGGAGGCCCTGAGTTTGATCCACAGCACCACATACACCAAATTTAGTGGTATCTACTCATAATCCCAGCATTCGGGAGGTAGAGGCTGGTCGCTCCACTGGCCTTCAGATATTAATGCTGCTCGTAGACCTGCAAATCTTGCGTGTTTTTCACTTACGTCTGAGAACAGAGACCATGCTGGAGATTCTGGGATTCAGAGTTCTAGTTAAGCTAACTTGACGTAATGCAAATTTCACATGAATAACACATGGTCCCTCTCCCAAGTCTGAGGATAAATATCAAATAAATGAATGTAAAAAAAATGTGTGATGTGGATTTCTTTCTCAAGAGGAGATGGTGCATATGGTGAGTGGATAGATCTTTGGAAATAATTAGGTACTTCATAAAGGAGAAACACTAAAGGTGTTGGAAACAGAAGGCAAGTTAGCAAGTGGAAAACAAGGGTTAAACAATTCTGATATGATTTTTGACACAGGGTTTCAGATAGCCCAGGCTGGTCCCATACTTGCTGTGGAGCTGAAAATGACCTTACACTTCTGATTCTTCCTGCCTCAAGGGACTAGAGACCTGTACCATCTTGCCTGCTTTATGAGGTACTGCCATTTAAACTCAGGGCTTCCTGCATGTGAGGCCAACAGTTTACCAACCGATCTACATACCCAACCCCACTTACATCATTTTCAAAAAGTCAAGAACATTTGGTTGGCGCTAAAGCATGGAGAGAAAGATGAGGAGACAAAATTGGAGAAGACGCACTTAGAAAAGATTGTTTTAGTCTATACTAAGGTGCTAAGGACCTTGGCCTTAATTTGCTTTATGATTATTGAGTTGCATTTTATGTTCTGTTATATTTTAACCAATTTAAAAAATTCTAGTTAAAGGAGGAAAATTCTTTCAAATGCAGAAGAAACCACGCTCAAGCAGATGAGCAGTGATCAACATGATTACCTTTTGCCTGACATTTTACCTTTTTGCCCTTTTTCAAACCCTTTGGCCTGACTTCTGGAAGAAAACTCCTGCCATTTTTATTGAAAAGAAAACTTACCATGAGGTTGCAAATGTAGCTACTAAAAACCAGTTCCTAATTTCAAGCATTACCAATGTGAATTGGATTTGTTTCATTTTTAACCAAGTACTTTAACTTCTGAACTAAATTCAGAAAGTGAATTGGTGACTGAAGTTGATATAAGACTAAAATTTGTATACACAGATTTGATTTTAAACTGTGGAGACAGTCTTGGTATCTCAGTGCTCTCATTGTCTGGCCTTAAAACAAGCTAACTTAGATTCCCAAGCAAATTACTGTGAAACGGCAACATTTGGTCGCAACTGCTTAATACATAGATGTTTCTTTGTTTTGTTTTTAAATCCCACTGCCCCACATAGGAATTGAAAGTAGTCAGTGTGGATCATGGTAGGTGAAACCACTGATTCTGAGAGCAAGACAATGATATTTTAACTTAAATTAAAAGTCATGCTGGGATTGAGGGTGTAACTCACTTCACAGAGGGTTTGCTTAGCATGTATAAGGTCCTGGGTTTGATTCTCAGCACTGAATAAATGGGTCATGTTGACTCATGCTTGTGATTGCAATTCTGGGGAAGTGAGAGGAGAAAGGTTAGAAGTCCAAAGTCATCCTCAGTCATGCAATGAAAAGGGGGGCAGCTGATGACGTGTGTGGCTTTGTCTCAAAACAACAACAAAGCACGATGATGGTAAGATCACAAAAAAATTGTAGAAAGACAAGTCTAAGATATCATTGTCTTGGGAGAAAGTGGTACTCCAGAAAGCAGTAACAGAAGTGGGTGGCACGGGGGACAGCCTTGCCATAGCATGGAGCGGGGAGTGTCCTTGTCACTTAGGGGTTGTTTAGATGCACAGAAGGAGAAAGGGACCAGGAGTGCGGACCTCAGTGGCTGGGTCTGATGGATGCTTCTTTCATCCTTGACTTTCTCTAGAGCCTAGCACAGTGGCTTTCACATTTAAAAAGGGTTTGGGAAATGTTTTCTGAAGTATTAAAACACCTTCCAAAGAAGGATGCTTTGCTTGACTCAGATGCTGTGAGGCATCCATTCCAAAAGAACATTAAGATCCCAGACTGTCCTTTTTGTCTTATGAGGTTTTGTCCAAAGTAAGAACCATACTCTGATGCCTGCAGGTTTTTTCTTCTCGTGACTTCTTCTAAATCAAAGGATGCCTTCTACTAAGAAACCACCCTTCTCAGAAATTCTTTCTGCTATTACTTGACTAGCACCTCAATGAAAAATTGCCTTTTACTCTAAGACTAGTATGGAGTATTGTTTTTGGAAGGTGATAGAAATGCTTTAACCAGAGCTCTAAATGAAATTCTTCATGCTTTTTTGAATATTCAAAATATTTAAGGAAATACATTTATTTTTAAGCAATTACCCATTCGCAGGAAGTTGCAAAGAAATGCACAAAGAGGTTCTGTGTACCCTTCACTGGAAAATATAATTTAAAAAATATCTATGAATTAATTCCCTACCACTAGGGATTTTATGTGATGATTGGATAAGGCAGAGATATTAAAGCAGAAAATAACAATATTGACACTTTAATGACTCATTTGCTTTTCCCAAGAGCAGTAAAGTGTTGCTAGGGTTCTGAAGGTACCCTGTTTGGACCAAAGTCAATGAGAAAATCTTAACACGAGTGTCGAACTTAAGACAGTAAACATATTTCTCCAGCATTTAATTAACTCCACAGAACATAAGGCAAGCCACATTCATTTCTGAAGGAAAAAAGCAGTAATCACAGCTATTAAAAGCATTGCTTAAAAGAACATGTGTACTCTCTCTCTTTCTCACATATATACACACACAAGCAAATTTAGTAGCTGACTTGATTTGAAATCCACATTGCTCTTTTCTCCTTCTTATACATTGCATTCTAAATGTCTTCACCCTTTCATTGAGCAAAAGGACATTCAAATTCTGTGAGAGACTGATCAAGTTTTTGGCAAAATTATTCTGAAACTTTTGGCATGTATGTGACTGATATCTGCGTTTTTTTCAGGACCAAAATCTTCCCTTAACAGCTTTTTCCATCACCCAATTTTCACTCTGGTAGTGAGTTTCATTTCATGCTGGGCATCCTCACCATCAACCACTCACATCTTCCAAACAAATGAAAAACAATTTTATGCAGTCCCTTTTCCAGGAGAGCAGAACAGACTTCCCTTCCATCTCTCCTGTATTTCACAGTTCTAAATGTACTTCGCATTGTTTATATTATTTGAACTGGTTAACAAACAGGTACTATTATTTTTTTACTTAACTGCATAAGAAGATGAGGTTCACGGCAACAGAGAGACCTGTTTTGAATCAATACTTAAATGGTAGCAAGATCTGGGGTAAGCAGCTTAGATTTGTCCTTCCAATTCCAGTCACCTCTCCTCTCTACCATGGTTATTTTTCAGCCATCTGTTACTTGAAATGTTCCAAAGTTCTGGGGTCACCTCAGTGAATATTTCAGTAACAGAGCTGAGCGCCCCAAATTCCATGTGAGAAAAAATACTGCTTATCCAAGCATTTCCCAGACAGATTCAGGCTGTGCCTATGGCTCTAGCTGCTGCCTCTGAATCTCTGCTGTGCATCATGTGCCTCCTTGTCGTGGTGGATGGCGGTCAACAAGCACTTCTGGGCGATGCCCAGTGTCTATGGAGCTCCTTCCTCCTTCCCCAGGGTCAGGATGGCTACCTATTGGAAGCCATATTCAGAGATGGATGATGACCTCTGACTGGGTAGGAGAACGACTCCCTGCCCTAGGCCATGTCCAACCTGCAGCACCCATGTAGCCAAGGACAGCAGTGAAGGTACCCAACACAGAATCAGAACTCATTTAAAGCATTGTGAGGCTATTTTTGCAGTGCTTTTTGTAACTCAATCGTGCTGTTCTAGAGTGTGGGCTTGTCATGTCACCATGTCAGGATGTTAGACATGGCTGCCCACAGAATATCGTTAGAGTGAGAATTAAACTTCCACGAGTCTCAAACCACTGAATTACAGTTCTCTTCTCATAATTCAGCCTTCAAAACCAAACGTGTAAATTAAAGTGTTTTCCAACCAAAACTAACATCAGGTTCCTAAAAGTAATCTTAACTTTACTGTAACTCAACCAGCTGTTTTAAACAATATGCTGTTTTCTCTAGGTTGTGCATTTTGAGGCAGAATATTGAGAAAAGAGCATCGACTTGGGGTTGGAGAGTATGTTATACACTTTTTAGATGTGTGTCACCGGAAGGCTGGTTTAATCGCTAAACCATAGTGTAGTGATTATAAAAATGATTTATGAGAATTAGATGAAGTAATAGGTTTCCTGCACAAGTGTGGTCCATGTTATACAAGAAATAAGCAGGTTATATTTGTTCCTGGTTAAGTATGTACACACACACACACACACACACACACTCTCTCTCTCTCTCTCACACACCTTGTCAATTATTTTCCAGAGCAACTTAAAGCTGATTTTCAGAGCTCTGTTTTTTCTTGAGACAGGATCTTACTATGCTGCCCTGGCTGACCTTGAACTTGGAATCCTTCTGTATCTGTCTCCCAATGGCTGGGATTCCAGGAGTACATCACCACACCCCTCTGAGATATTACTTCTGTTAGATATTTTTATCACTACACATTCTTCTCCAAACATGTCTTGCCAGTGGCCTATCTAGTCCCTTTCCAAGCATTTTAGTTTCTTGATATCTTGCCCACCACAAATATTCAAAAAGATTTCCTTCAGCCTCACTCTAATAGAATGAGATGATAATTAAAAGATCATTTGAATCCCTGGTGTCTTCATTTTCCGGCCTCTCCAAGCCAAGATGAAAATTTCGGTGGATGAGGGAAACTGGAGTAATTCCACGGCAAGGTGGCAGAAATGCAGAAGCTGAATCATTGTGTGAGGAACAGTGACGCTGTAATTCAGATCCTTAAAGGCGTTTTATCTCTAAAATATGTTTAGGTATCTATTTTATATTGTATGATGAATATGAACATCTTAAAACTTAAGTAGTAACAGATCGCCTCATCTGCTGTTAATGTTTTGATCGATTTCTACTCTTCACACTCCCTTTTCTCCCTTTCTAGGTCTCTCATCTTTGTTTTTGTTTTTCCCCATGTTTGAGTTCATAACATTTAGTTTGTAGTTTTCTTTCTCCACTGAAAATCATACATCAAACATTTCTTCTTTTTCACTAAGGAAGTTTTTAGGGCCCAGTTGTGACTGCCAAGGCACTGACAGCACCTGAATATGTTAAGAAAGGCAGAGGGAGTTTAGAAAGTCCTACCTTTTTTTGTTGTGGCTGATGCAGGAAGCATTGCTTTTGTCAACGTTTCACTGACTGCTGTCACCAAAACTCTACTCTGGAGAAGCAGCACCATTGGTCAGAAGGGAGTCCAGCCATTCCTTGCAGCTTGACCTCAGGGCCTCTCTGGGGTATACAGTGACCTTTCAATTTCAATTATGGACAGATCTTTGACCTTCCCTTCAAATGAAACTCATAGAACTTTTGTGCCTTTTATCTGTGTTTTGAACATCTTTGACTATTCTTTCAGATAGCTTGGTTCAAAGGTGTGTCCTAATATGTCCAGCGCTAGACTCCACCAAAAGTGGCATTGTAAAGAGAAGGCAATGCTGGCTCATTCTTTCAAACTAGTATTTTGTGAATTATGTAAAATAAGACATGAATTAGGCTCAAGAAATATTTTTAAAAGAAGAGCATTCTAGAACTATTGAATGTTTTGGCATCCTCTTGGAACACTGGTGATTTTAATCTAAATGGGGGACAGACTCATTATACAGAAGACGAGAGAGTCAATTACTGCATTAGAGCGAAAACATTCAGAGTAAGGACAGGAATGAAAGTGCTTTTATATTTTTAGCCTGCAGTTTGTACTCTTTCTCCATCTCCCCATGGAACATGCCAAGAACACTTAGTAGATTCATAATGCTGAGCTGGCAACCGAGTTTGTAGGCAGGGTTGAAGTAGGGATGTGAAAACCAAGGGATTCCATTAGAAATCGCCTTGGCTCCCTCATTAATCTCTTACAGCAAATAATACACGCAGAACTCAGGCTACTGAGGTCTCCAAAGAATATAATATTTTTTGTAGTGTTACAGCAAATTAAAGAAATAAATTAAGCCATCAGCCCAGCAGGGAAGTGCTTGAAATCCAGGATTTTTCAGTCTTTACTGCTGTTGTGAAATTAAAATATCAAAGTAGCCTTTGCTCGAACTATATTCATATAGAAAACTATAATTATATACGTGTAAATTGCTAATGTATTTTTCCATTTTGTTTTGTTATTAGCCTTAGCATGTTCTAAAAGTCCCTTCATTGCCCCTAATCCTCAAGCTTATGCCTGCCATTTACTAGTCCTGCCTAGAGAAAGCAAGGTGTAGAGTAGAATGGTATAGGTATTTGGTGGGCTATTAAAAATAGAAATAAAAGACTTAGTATCTTTGGTTTTGAGAACAGAGACATAAAGATCACACACAAAGACCATAATATTCCAAGAGCGAGGTAACCAAGTTGAGGGCCAGAGTTTCGCTGTTTTGTGAAGGTGCGTTGTTCTCAAAGGGACCGCTCTGCTGATGTACAGGCTATAATGTGGTGCCATGTTTGAGCTACCTGGTGGTCCTTAGAGCCTCTTAGAAATGTCTCCATGAAGCATTCCTTCCTGATTCATGAAGAGCAAGCACATGTGTAGGCTAGTTTCTTAAAACATTGATTTTGAATCAATTTTTTTGAAATTGTCTTTTGTGCTTGTTTACATTTCAGTAAGACACAATAATGTGAGTGTTTATAAATCATGTTGGTGATATGTTTTCACCAGGGCAAATAATTCTAGAATGGAATCATTCAATCTAGGAGATGCCATGTCTCATAATTTTTCTATAGAAGGCAGTAAACTGGGCAAAGACAGCCATCCACAATTCAAACTGCAACTATGTTTACAGCATTATTGGGAGCTGAAACAAACGGAACATCAAGTCCCACTCAGCCATTTCTCACAGAAGGAAGCAGGCACCATGAAGTATGCACACAGACTCAAAGCTCTCTGCCAGACAGACCTCAGAGAAGAGTCTTTTCCTGTGAAACAGATTTGCTTTTCTCTTGGTACACACATGAATACGCACACACAAACACGACACAACACACAGTGGCTTTCCATCCTCCTCCTAAGACACTGTCTCCTGTAACTTCCTAATGTCGTCTATCTTCAGAGAATATTATGCAGAAACATTTGAGTTTAAGTTCATGCAAGAAGCAATTTAGTCCTAAGAAGAAATTCCTATGTAAGAAAAGTCATCAATATGAAAAGTTTAGGAAAGAAAGGGCTCTTCCCTTCATTGTATGTGTGCTCCTCTTGGTGTGCTAAGCTGGGTTATTTTTGGCTTCAGACAAAGATTAGCCCATAGGATCCTTTTTATTCCAACTGATTCTATATTCAGAAATATGCCTGTACACACTTGCAATCCCACTCAAGAACTAATGACATGGCACAAATTTCCGACTAACTCCTAACTCTCCTTTTTCCTCTTCTTCACATTATACCATGGATGCATTCTCTCCACATCAGTGCTGGATGCTTGAAGGGGTTGCTTCTCTTTTCACACTAAGTAACACAGACAACTTGGGATGGTGTTGGGTTAAGGGTTTAGGGGAAAGAAGGGTAGAGCTCATCTCTTGATTCCTCCGCTAGTAATATTCCTTGTCATCTTCCAATCTTGCCACTTTTCATCAATAAGATGAAAGAGTTGGCTCTGTTGTAGAAGCCCTAAATCATATTGAGTGCTTTTTGTGTATCCTCTTTTGATAAAGGTACTTTCCCACACCACTGGTCTGTTTCTCACAAGGCATCTTAGCCAAACACTGGCTCCTTACAGCAACACTGAGCAGCTTCTTGTACCTGCAGGTGCTATAAACCATTCCTATGAAAGAGAATCATTACCCTCACCTCACTATGACAGAAACCCCAAGCCAGTCTCTTCTCTTGTCATCCAAGCCCTTTTGAGACCAACATGGAATCCTTTCCCTGCTACCCCCAGAACACCTCGTTATATAATACACCTTTTTAACAGTTCTGGGCATGGATATGGCACTATTAGCTTCAACATCTAAACTAAATGACAAGTGCTGTTTTTTTAAGTCTGTAAAATAGCCACAAGAGAAGCATTACTGAGTACAATTTTTACTCTGTGAAACAATAGCCAAGCTAAGAGTATATAATGTGATGATCTTTAGTGAATTTATAAGTTGAAATGAACTTCAGAGCATTTTTATCATCCAAAAAGGTTCCCCTTATGTATTTTCAGTCTCTTCAATCCCAGCCCCAGGCATATGCCAATCTGCTTTCTATCTTTGCTGTTTTTGGAAACTTCATATGGATGGGGGTCTACAAATGTAATCTTTTGTGTTTGCCCCTTTCACTTAATATAATAGTCTTGGGGTTTTTCAATGTTGTTTCATGTAAGACAAATCCATTCCTTTTGACTACTGAATAATATTCTACTGTCAGGCTGTATAGGCTTTGGTTCATGTAGATTTGTACTGTTGCTATGTTTTTTTTTTCCTGTTGTGAATAGTGTTAACTCTGAACTCTAAGCTATTTGAATGAAGGTATGCTTTAATTTATCATTAGGATACACCCATGAGCAGAATTAGAGTCATATCATATTTCCATTAGATTTACATTAACTTATATACTATTAGGTACTGTACAGAAAGACACTTAAAAGTTTGTTTTATATTTATTAATGTGTCTGTGTATGTATATGTCACATGCATGTATGAGAATGCCTATGGAGACCAGAAGATGACACTGGATTCTCCAGAGCTGGAGTTACAAGCAGTTGTGAGTCACCAGACATGGGTACTAGGAACCAAATGTGGGTTCTCTGCAAGAGCAGCAAGTGCTCCAAACCACTGAACCATCTCTCCAGCCTCAGAAAGATATTTTATATTATGCAAAGTGTAAAAATTTACATTCATTTACATTAAATTCAAAGAATTTATTCTATATTCTATACTACATTCAAATGATTATATGAAAAAAAAAAACCTGAAAACTGCCAAAGGATGAAGATAAAGGGTAAAATACAAATAAATGAAATTTGATATTGACTTTGTAGACATCAATGATCATGATGTGTTCTGGTAAAATAATGAGATGGATGAGAAAATGTGGAGTCCCCGTGTTTAAGACTTTCCATTGCTCAGAAAAATGTGCCCGTGCAAAATTGCAAATGATTATTATAACTTTTCTAGGAAAAGGAAACATTTTCTAAACTCCAAAGGATAAATTTTTAAAGGATATTTGAATAAAGGCTTCTGGATGTCTAATCACCTCATGCTAATTTTGAATTTTGGAGCATTTCTTCATATGCTATAAATGGAAAAATAAAAAAAAATAGAATAAAATATTTAAAAGAATCGTCCTGTATTTCAGGTTCAAACTCACTTGAAAGTGACTTTAAAGCAAAGATAATCACTATTTTTAGGGTGGAAACTTTGGAAAAGATTCATTATTGGCTGAAGAGAATCTTACTGTGCTTCAAAAATGGTACCTCTGAACTAAGTTGCTCCCCAGGTCAACTTGCTTGAAGGACAGTGGGCTCCCCAAGTTTGGATGAAAGGGAAGGCAGATGTAGAGGAGATCAATAAAAGAGAAGGGTTCAGGCAACTTGGCCCAGATAGGACAGTTGGAAAGTGGGATCAGCACCTGTGTCTAGTTTTAGTTTCTGGAAGGAAGGAGCTGTTGGTGAAGAATGAAGATCATTCCTGGACTCAGGCAGGCGTAAAGCATAAAGACATTGTAATAGGTGCTGCTGCATATTGACTTTCTCACCTTGGTTACTTTGTAGCCCTATTAGTTTTCTTTTATGTAATAAGCAATTTAACTCATAGGTTCAGTTGGAGAACTTATGTTTCTCAAAGTGTTTGTTAGGTAGGAAATAACAGAACAATAGAAAAGAGTAATAGAGCCAAGAAAGCACTCCAAATCAGAATGCTAGCATGACCAGGTTTTTGGTACTTTGTTAGAGTAATCTGGAACTTTCTTTCTGAGAAAATAATGTATTATCAAAAGAAGAATAAGCTAAATATATACATTTGGATGATTTACAGTATCATGTTGAAAGTAACTGATTTGTTATTCTATATCGAAGGACAACACTTTCCTGTTTAATTCTAAAATAAATGCCGAGGAGAGTAAAGGGGGTCCTTCATAACGTCCGAATGTAAAGGTATTTCATTTAGAGAATCAGATTTGGTTAACTGGGACTAGGGCAGAAGATCAAAATGAGAGATGTAGAAGATACCAGTAGGAGATCATTGCTACAATGTGGACAGCTTCGGTGTTGTCAAAATATGCGTAACATCAACCCCATCTAAATGATGTTAGAATTAGTATACAATGTATAGATCTCATGACCTGTTTTCTTTATGTTGCTTCTCAGAAATCTGTAATGTTTAATATCTTGTGATATAAAGCCATGAATTCAGATAGTACTAATATATGGATCATCATTTAAAAATAATTTGGTTCTATATTTGAGAGGGATATTTCAAGATAGAATTGAGAATCAGATTACGGACTTAGAAAGTTTATGAATTAAGAGTGTATGTATATATCATATGGCTTATAGAGTTTGATTTGTGTTCCCAAATGTTCTCCAGTCATGGGGCCATCTACTGGACTAAGAGTCTCATCCCTATTAAGACATTTGCCATCAGTTGTCCAAAGTTCCTTAGGCTAGGCTGGGATATTTTAGGTTGGGAATCATTATTTTGATATGTCATATCCTATCTGAGATAGACATTTGTTCACATCGTCCCAGGAAAAGTCACACAACTTTGCATTAGAAATTCAAGAGTTTATCCTGGGTCCTTCAGAAATCAAAATCTGTTGTAGGAAATTAGTGCTGTTCCTTCTTGAAGATGTGAGTCCATGACAATGAAGGACAGAGCAAAAGACACCGCAGGCTGAGTAAGATGAAATTCACTGTTACCACTCTAGTTACCACTCCATAAACTCCCCAACAGGTAATTTAGTAAGATTGTTCATTCTGTACATGGAATACATACTTTTGTAGGAGGTTTATAAGGAGAAGCCTACCCCAGAACAACCCACAATCAGAGTGGGGGAGAGACATGGAGGCTAGCTCCCTCTCTCGTTTCCAGCTTTCCAAGTTTCTAAGTGAGGAGCAAACTTCTCTCCGTTATCGGATCTACCAGTCATTTCTTCAGAACCTGATGCTGTGTTTCACATATGGTGAGTCATTAAAACCCAGAAGTGGAGCGGTGATCCAGCATGCCAGACAGACACTACTAAAGAGATGAGAGTAGAGGGGGTAATCTGGGAAGGTATAAAGATTTGCATCTCAACACATATATGGTTATAACCTATCCTTTGGGGAGAAATTTTCATTCCCTGGCTTGAGATGTGTCGTGAAATCAGTTGCTTTAGTGAAATGCAAAAACTGGTTGATTCACAGAACATGCATTAAGATCTGGGAGGGATTTCTGGGAAGCCTGGCTCAAAATAAAGTGGTAATTTCATCAAAATTTCCACACACTCATTTGGTGTTAGGGATTACTGGGAGCTTTAGCAGCAACTTAACCAAAAATGATTCCAAGGTTCGGTGTCAGCTACAGAAGCAAACATTTCAGAGAAATGTTACATTCAGGCACAGCTCTGCAGATTTATTTAACTTGTTTTCATAAAGCTGGAAGCTGTGTTTGAAATTTGTGCACACATGCAGATTGACATATGAGCCCCAGGTCAGGGGTAAAACTGGAACACTAGAAAATACATTGTAAACTCCGTATCTTGCTTTCCTTTTTAACATGGCTTGGAACATTTAGTCCTTTCTATTTTACTTCGGGAGAAGCACATTGACTGGAATTATGCCTGTGTTTAACCCTTGTGTTTTCATGATGAAGTCCAGTCATTACATAGGTTAACCAGGCCTTTCTTCAAATACTCAGGAACATTCTACATGTCTCCATACATCCTCGAGGGAAGGCTAGAAGGCAGATGACCTGACACTGATGAGAAATTCTGCCTTGGTAGAAAGGGATCGTAGAAGATTTGTGCAGTAGATTTTTGTATGCTTGGCAGAGAGCACTCAGTGTCTTCCTCAAGTTATATTTTCTCTATCTTATCTAACCATGCAACTCATTGTCAGACTTTGTCAGAAAACGCAGGGAGACGAGTCATAGGGACATCATTGTGACTGTTCAAGATATAATTTAAAGAATGTAGTCAAATAATTTTGTTACCGCAGCGTAAAGATTAGGTACAATTGTGCCTAAGGTAACTCACGAATAGGAAAGGAATGGGTCATAAAGAAGAGACTTCCCTAATCCATCAGAGACCTGTTTATTTGGCAGTTAACAATGAGGAAGAGCGTTTTCTGAAATCTCGTCCCGTGGCTTCAGAATTTAATCTCATATTGGACTTCCATGCACAGATGGTTTACAATTTGGGATGTTCAACCTACAATTTCTCTAACTCATAATGGCGCAATGCAGTATGCATTCAGCAGAAATCACACTTGGAATTTTGCATTTTGATATTTTTCTAGACCACATACAGGATGCTTGCTCTCGGTGATGCTGGGTAACAGCGGTGAGCTGCAGTTTCTGGTATACCACTCTGTCATCAAGGCAAACGAGTAATACAAATACAAAAGAAACCTACAATGGTCTGCCTTGCCAAACCTCAGTGTATAGAAGGTTAGCTGTATGGAATGCATGTTTGAATGCTTATTTCCACTCTTGGTGAGTTATTACTACACAGCCCCATCACAGGGTGAGGACTGCTCTGGATAGCTTTAGTTAACTTGACAAACCTGGGTAGAGGGAGCCTTAACTGTGGAATCCCTCCATTGGACTGGCCTGTGGCCATGTGTGTGTGGTCTTTTGTTGACTGTTGAGTGATCTGGGAGGGCAGCCCAAGGTAGGCAGTACCACCCCTCGGCAGGTTGTTCTAGATCATATAAGAAAGCAGGCTGAGCATGGACCAGAGGAACAAACCAGTTAAGCAGCGTTCTTTCATGGCCTGTGCTTTAACTCCTGCCTCCAGGTTCCTCCCTCAGTGATGAAATGTGATCAGGGAGATGTCAGCCAAATAAACCCTTTCCTCCCCGAGTTGGTATTGGTCAGAGTGTTTTGTCACAGCAATTGAAAGCAGACTAGAACAAGAACCATCTGTACTTTCTGCAGCATACACCCTGTTCAGTGTCTGAGTCTTTTGAAAAGATGAATTAAATCTTGGAATGAAGGGTATCTCGTGAGGTCTGGAATAGAACCCATTCAAGTGCCAACAAATCCTTACCTATATGATTATGTAATACTGGGGTCATGGACTCACATCTACTCTGCTCCACCACACTAGCCTTGAAGGTGGGAAATAATGGAATTAAACTAGTGATATATAAAGAAGTAAAGGGATTTCAGATCTTGCTGATAAGTAGAAGATCTGAAGAGAAAGGAGGATAATGAATCATATTAGGTCGCAATGGGGACCCTATTAGCTCCTGCTGCGAGTACAATGAAATGGAGATGAGTGGATAAATTATTACACAGGAACAAGCAGCAGTGACGACTCCTGCCCAGTCTGCATGCTGAATACCCGCCTTCGGGTTGGAACGCACTGTTATCAGAACTTACTGCTTCACATCTGAGTCAGGTTCTCCAAGTTTCACGGGTGGCAGTACTGCTTGTTGCTGGAAAGTCTTACAGTCATGACTTAATCTTGTAGTTTCAATAATTCTTCAGCTGGATTCCAAGGCCACGACCAATGACCAATGGAAAGTATATTTAAAAAATGCAAGCCACCTTCTTTTCCTGGAGGTAGAACCTGGAAACCTTTGCTTCAACATTCCTCCCCTCCCCCATTTTCTGTACGGCGTCTCAGGGTGAGAAATGGGCTGGGGGTGGGGGTGGCTCTGTCAGTAGTTACTGAAATGTTTGCTATGCAAGCATGAGGACCTGACTAGGAAGGATCCAGAAGCCATGTAAAAAAGCCAGGTACAGTGACAGAGATTTGTAATTCCAGCATTGAGGGCTGTGGAGACGCAGGAAGACCCTTGGGGCTTGCCAGTCAGGCAGTCTAGCCGAATCCATTAACTCTGGGTTCAGTGAGAGACCTGGACTTAGATAAAAAAAAGCCAGGAAGTGACAGAGGAAGACACCTAACACAGATCGCTTTACACACATGCATATGTTTGTATCCCCACTCCCCCCGCCCCGCCCAAACCACAAACACACATGTGCATAACCACCAAACCCCACATAAACAGAAAAATAGAGAAAATCACCGCTTTGGAACTTATGTACTTTGTTAAGGGTATTAAAAAGTGAGCTTGAGTTGCCTTCCTTCACCATCACCATAACAAACAAACTGACTATGTCTCAGATGCCCAAGGAAACAAAGATTGAGCTCAGAATCCTGGGAAAGAGAATGGATGTGCTTGAATTCCCCATAGGACTCAAAGGAAGAAGATGATGTGGACTCAGACAATGTATTCATACACTGATACGCTGGGACAGGGTACATGTTTGCAACAATTATATGGCAGCCCACCTGCTATTTCCTCTTCAGAACATGAATTCTGTCTGCAGTGGTTGATTTTGGCTGTCAACTTGACTGGATTCAGAATTAATTAAAATGTGAAGGGCTTTTTTTGATTAGATTTTTCAACTCTGGAAGACCCACCCTGAATGTGGGTGGACCTTCTGGTGGCAGTCCACATACAAGGGAGCTTTCCTCTCATTCTTTGCCTGCTTATCTTTGCTCCTCCTGTGGTACTCATTTGCCAATGTAAGAACCAAGTACATTGGTTCCCAGCACAGACTGACAATTAGCAGCTCCCCAGGAAGCCTTCTGGCCTTCAGTGCCAGATTGGGACCGCTGAGACTTCCAGCCTCGTGAACTGACAACCTCTCCAGTGTGGTGCAGTCATTGCTGGCCTACTTGGACTCTATGCTAGAAGTCACTCTGATAAATCAATCCCCTTTGATCCAGATACTCATATACGTTTTTTTCATTTTAACATTTTGTTCCTATAGAGAGTCCTGGCTAATATACTGTCTAATTAACTTTTATCTAGTATTCCTTTCTGGCAACTGTTACAGAGACACAGTGGAATGTCATTAAGACAATAGGGAAAATCAAATTCGCATCACCTCTAAGTGTCTTTGTTTTCAGAGTTTATGAAGACTATGAGTCATTTAAAGGCTTCTGTTTTTATCACCTTAACGAAAACAAAACAGAGGACTGGAGAGATGGCTCAGTGGTTAAGGACATTGGCTGCTCTTGCAGAGGACGCAGGTTTGGTCCCCAGCACCCACATGGCAGCTAACAACCAGTTCCAGGGATTTTAATGCCCCCTTCAGACCTTCGCAGGCACTGCATGATATGGGTGCACCTACATACATGCAGGCATAAAACTCATGCCCATAAAATAAAAATAAATAAAATAGTTTTAAGACACAAAAATGAAAATCTCCAGTTTCAAATGCATGATAAATCTCTAGTTTCCCTGAAGTCCATAGAGAGGGTCAGTGACCATTCTCAGCTTAGGCCGTACCTGGGGAATTTGACACATTCACAAATGCAAATTCAATTTGCCACATTCACATGAAAAAAGACAGGATTTCTAAGCCCCATGATGGGAGTGACATTGAATACAAGATTGTGTGGTGCTCTAAAGAACTTTCCTTTTATTAGCAGCTCCGTAATCACATTAACTTAGGCTGAAAATCTAAACTAATTCTTTCCCTAGAGGCCTGTGCTGTAATAATTGTAGAAATCTGTGAAAAAGGATAAATACAGTTCAATAATTATATTGATAAATAAAATGAAAATCAGCTAATTGTGTCATTCACTCAGATCCTGGGCTCGGCTGTTGCGGGCTTTCTGCTCTGCTGCCTGCTAAACTTTTCCTGTCACACTTCAATAAATTTAATTGTGCAGAATAAATGAGCTAATTTTTGAAGTCACAGGCTCTGTTTGCAAGATAAGGGTGCTGATTTATTGACCTCTCCTAGCTCTGTATAAGCATCACCCTCCTTTTCTGCTGACACATTAGCGGCGGCCATTTCTGTTTTTCCTGTGGTTGCCCTTCACTACCATTGCTGACTTCTGTCCTAACTTTCCTCTCTTCTTTGTTCCCTCCTTCACCTTCTTCCTTCCTTCCTTCCTTCCTTCCTTCCTTCCTTCCTTTCTTCCTTCCCTCCCCCCCTCTCTCCATCTCCTCCTCCTCCTCCTTCCCTCCCTCCCTCTTTCCCTCCCTTCCTCCTCCTCCTCCTTTTCTTCAAAAATCACTGCATATCCTAGCAAGCTGGAAGCCTCAGTTTCCTGTTGGTTGTACAAGAAAAGTCTGTGGTTCCCAAAGCAGCTCTTTAGAGGGTTATCGTTGTTCCATAACTGCAACTGTCAGAGCCCATCCCTCAGAAATGAAGCCCCAGGTTGTGATCCCCTACCCTGCCACACCTCAAGGCAATGTCTAGCACATCTATAGTCTGGCAGAGATTATGGGGACCAATGGCTTTCATTCTTGGACTTAAAACAGATTCTTGCAACAGGCACACCCATGTCACAATAGATGAAAGCTCCCCATGCAACATGATTTTTGTAAGGAAGCGCATTTCCTGGATGCTGGTTCAGACAGGACAACTTAAAATACAGTCACTCAAAACGCTAAAATGTATATGTATAACCAAAATAGAATCTGCTTTCAACCAAATAGGTTAGGACCTGACATAGCTTTTAATTACAATTTCTCTTACTTAGAACCTCATTTGTATTAAGGATTAATTATTTCTCATACGTACTTCAAGGTTTTCAGTTATTTGTTTGTTTGAGACAGCATCTCATTGCATAGTTCTCTCTGCTGGCCCTAAACTTGTTGTGTAGACCAGGCTGGTCTTAAGCTTGTTGCAGTCCTCCTCCCCCAGCCTCTCTAGAACTGTCGTTACAGGCATGTGCACCATGCCTGGCCCGTAGTTTTAATACTAGCCAAAGAATTTGTAATGTCACAGAGTCCAGCTTCTAATCCAAAGCTTGGGATTAATAGATACACAATAAATGATTGTTGAACGAATATACTGATTGCTGAGGGAATGAATTATACTTGCATAAAACTTATCAGGTTAAAGGAATCAACTCAACACATATGTTTTAGCCTGTAATGAGACAATTTGGAAAATGTGAAATTTTATGCCAATGTGACTTATCAGTCACATTGATGCAATGAGACCAAATAAGGGCTTAGGTGCCCAAAGGAAGACTAGAAAAATAATTCTGTGTAATAAGATGGTCTTGTAAGTCATCACTAGGGGCCTAAACCTTGTGCAAATTTGTACGTAAAGAAAATATGGGCTGTGGCATAGATAACCTTCTATTTACTGAGGGAATCTCACACACTGATTCCCCAGAGGGCTATGTCAGTCACTCAGGGTGGGCTTCAGTGTCTTCCATTCCTGGTTTCAAGAAAAACTGTGGGACTAGCGATACTGGAATTCGAGGTGCTCAGTACCATGGCTTCAGTTATCCGATCTGGAAAGGCCAGGGATGCAAATATGCAGCTAGACAAAGGAGTTAGCAATGTATATGGATATGTGAGTCTCTCTCTCCATGTGAAAATTGCTGAAGAAAACAAATGCTCTTTCTTTCTGTCTCTTTTGTGTTTTCTCCTTTATATTTTCACGTAACTACCTTCTTTTTACTTGGGAACTTTGTGTTGTTTAACTCTCTTTTCTTCCACACTGGTATGAGTTCTTTGCTACCTGCAAACTTGGCTGGGACCTGAGGAGTAGACTGCAGTGCTCTTTATGGAGACCTAATCTAAGGGCATTTCATTAATACTCAGTCTGCCCTGCCCCAAAGAGTGTCTGCAGATAGGAAGGTAGAGAGCCAGTGAAATTCAGGATAGAAACCCCCTCCAGGGCAAGGAGACAAGACAACTTCTACACACTGGATGCTATGCTGCCATTATCACATGTTTGTTGCAATAATAAACATACATGAATAACACCATTCTACAAATAGCCAGTGCAGTCAGATGTGATGGCGCATGCCTGTAATCCCAGCACTCAAAAGCCTGGGCAGGAGGATTTTAAATGTGAGGTCAACTTGGACTATACAGCAGGACCCTATCTCAATAAACAAACTAGAACCAAAAAGTAGCCAGTGATGGGATGGTGATGAAGCTTGTTGATAGAACACTTGCCCAGAATTCATGGTCCTTAGCTCTGATTCTCAGCACGACTAAACAAACAAAGAAATAAAAAACATATGTAAGAAAGAAAAAGAAAATTTAGAATTGGAGTTTTAGTTCCTGAATGCCTTAGCAAAGGGCAGGTGTAGCGCCTCCTGCTGCAGACAACGCCTCACTTTCTTCAAGTGAAGCACAGACTTTAAACCAGACCTGGAAGGACCATTGGGCCTTTGCTCTCTGATGTCCCTCATCCCTGTCAAAGTATTTATTGAATCTCCAACTAAAACCACTTGTGCTCCTGAACTCTCCTCTTGGGGAAAAAAAAGCAGTTAATGTTTGTTTATCAGAGGGAACGCAAAGAGAGATTACCACTGGAAATCCACTGAGGCTTTGGAAGATGAGCCAGAGAGCTGCCAGAAGCCCAAGGAGCAGCAGCCTCCGTGGGACCTGGCCCAGAGGCGGGCCTATGACACTAAACGCTTGAGAGCCTCCCTGTGAAACCGAGGCTTTGGCATGGATTCTTCTAAACCCGTCCCCCACAGCCAGGAGTGCCTGGGAATTCTGTGAATTGTTGCCTATGGCGGTGACATTGCTTCGTATCTGGGTCTGAACTGAAATGAAAACATGAATTCAACTCATTTCACGAGGAAGGAAATACTGCCAAATTTCACAGGGTGAAATTCCAGCAGGGTGTGAGGTTTTCCAGGGCTGCAGAGAAAGGTTTCCAGTTCATAAAACACTTTCAAAACATGCTTGGCCCTTTTAAGTTGAGGGGACATTATCGTTTCTATCTATGACATCTCTGCAAACGGAACTCAAATATCCTTTGTGCTGACTGCACAGAGAAGAGAGAAAATGAAAGTCTTGGACTCGCTTTGCTTCCCTGCAAAGATTTGCTCCAGGCAGAATTAGGCGAGAACGAATGACATCAGAAAATAGCCTTTGTGTGCCTTGGCCAGGCCAGCTCCATATGGTTCATCCTGTTTTCACAGGTATTTAATTCAACAAATATTTATCGATTCCCTGCTGGGCACGGAGGACTGCTGAAGGAGGTGGGGTGCTGTAGTCAAATAAATAAATCCACTGTCTTGGTGCATACATCCCAGAATAGGATAAAAGTGGAATAAATGAACGTGAGATATATTGTAAATGGTCATGGCGTGATTGTGGCTATTCAGAAAACTAAAGCAGACAAAAATGAGAGAGAAGAGACTGGCGATGTTGGGAGATACTTAGATAGTATGTTTTGTAAAAGCTTCTCTGAGGTGAAGAGAAAGTTGAATGAAATGGTCTGTATGATGAATACAGACAGTGATAATATATAATAATATATATTTTTATATATTTTTAAAGACTGTTAGGTGATAAGAACCCAGTATAAGGTTTGGAGAATTATTTTGATAAAACCAAATCCCGTTTTTGAAAAGCCACAGGATATAGTCCCTTCCTTTGCCCCAGTCTGATATTTTTAGTAGTCACAGGAACAAAACTCTGAATGTTTTCTTGGTATTTTTTTGTGGCAAGGAATGATAACCCACGTGGGTTCTGCAGTCTTCTGAGGTGACCTTTCATATTCCCTAGCTGAAACAGAAGCTGTGCGAATGGACACATGGACTTTGTGCATTTCCCCCGGCAGAAAATTGCAGTAGAAAGAAGTCAGAAAAACAACAAAGGCAATAGCAAGGCTTAATCTAATAATTCTCTCTCTTTCTCTATGTCTCTATCTGTCTCTGTCTTTTTCTCTGTTTCTCTCCCTGCCTCTCTGTGTCTCTTTTTCTTTCTCTCTGTCTCTCTTTCTCTCTCTGTCTCTCTGTCTCTCTGTCTCTCTCTCTCGTCTCTCTGTGTCCCCTTTTCTGTATGTGTTCGTGTTGTAGAGACCAGAAGTAGACATCTGCTGTCTTCCTCAGCTGCTGTCCCTCTTATCTTCTGAGACAGAATTTCTCACTGAGCCCAGAGGTCCCCGCTTCCACTAATCTGGCTGACCAGCAAGCTCCAGGGATCCTCTTGCCTCTGTCTGTCCAAGAGACAGTGAGTTCCCTTGTCTGTTTTTCCATAGCTGTCTCATTGACTCTGCTGAAAAGTGAATATTCTAGAAAACTTCATTTCATTTTCTCTCAGCAGATGCAATAAGGCTTGCTAAAATGTTTTGCCTTCTGCTGGGTACAAACTCCACATCAGTGGGTTGGGAGACTTTCACATGTTCATAGAGCAATAAAGGCTAACTTGGCCAACATCAACATGCACAGTAAGAATCTCATATGTGCAACATTTGCATCGAATGAACCTGAGCACAGGATGCTTGCCAACCAGCTTCAACACAGTTTATTTAGAATCACAGAATATGGAAAATGCAGATTGAGTTTTTAAAAACTAGTATCACAATATCTACTGACATTTACCCCCAAACTTTTGAGTAAATAGCAAGGTTGTGCTATGTTTAAAGGATGTCTGAGTCCTAAAGTGTTTTCTGTATAAATGAAAGCCCATTCACATTTGATTTTCATTTTGATTCTTTTCTGATAGGATCTTGCTGTGGGAGCTCAGGCTCCCCTTGAACTCCAGATCCTCCTGCCTCTCCCTTGCACTCAGCCCCTTGAATATTGTGCTGACATGTGCACCAGTGTGCCTGGTACTGACTCTTTTATTTGTCCTTCTTTCCTCCTTTCTTTTTCCTTTGGAGATAGAATACCACAAGGTAGTCCAGGCTGGCCTGGAACTTAGGGTTTTCCTCTCTCAGCTTCCAAGTTTCGGGATTATAGTATGTACCACCACACCTATAGTATGGTGGAAAAGGAGAGTCATACGAGGCACACCTAGCGTTTACGTGTATGTGCACTAATACATTTTCATGATGCATCACTGTGCCAGTGTTCTAGCTTCCTCTTTGTTGCTGTGACAAGATACTCATATCAAAAGCAACTTGGAGAGGAAAGTGTTTATTTCATCTTCAACTTCCAAGTCACAGTCCACCATCAGGGAAGTTGGGGCAGGAACTCAAAGCAGGAACCTGAAGAAGAATCCTTGGAAGAGCACAGCTCACCAGTTCACTCTGGCTCATGCTAGACTCTGCTTTGCTACCTTTCTTGTACAGCCCAGCACCACATGCCTACAGACAGTGCTGCCCACAGTGGACTAAGGCCTTTTGCATCAATAAATAACCAAGTCTATTCTCCACAATGTGCCCACAGGCTAGTCTGACCTAGGTGACCCTCCACTTAGGCTTTTCCTTTCAGCTGACTCTAGGCCATGTCAAGTTGACAATTAAGACTCTAACCAGAACAAACAGTATCTGTCCAAGTCTTCTTCTCTCCTCTGGTAAGCCCTGCAGGTGAGACTCTTAACCACATTCTCAGGGATAGATGCAGAAGGTGGAAGAGGCCTAGAGGTTAAGGCAAAGTAGGGGAGCGTTCTGCCTGAGGTCCACCTTTGTGCCTGACAGTGCTTAGATTTTAATTACAGCTTTTCCAAGTCTAAATACTATCTCTGAGATGGAGCAAATATGCTCAGTTATTTTGGGGTTACATATATAAAGCATTTGGTCAACTAGTTAACACTCAATAAGTCTTCTCTAAAACATTTCCAAATATCTTTTAACAAATGCTAAAGAACTTTCACAATTTATGGAGTTAGTAGTCTCCGTAGTTATGATTATGTATGTTCTTAGCAACATTGGATAGAATATGCCATTATTTATTTTACTTAAAATTATTTATTTATTTATTTATATTTTTTAGACCAGTCTCAGGTAGCCTAGGCTGACCCCAAACTTGCTATTCATAGGTTGACCTTGAACTACTGATCTTCTTGCCTCTGTTTCCCAAGTGCTAGGACTGCAGGTGTGTACCACCATGCTAGAAGAAGAGCTAGAAGCTCTTAAATAATGAATGTGATTTTTACTTTGGTGAAACTTTCCTTTTCTGTGAGACTATTATTAGTGTCTTCTGTGAACCTGGTATTATTGTTAATACCTGTCAGGGATTTTATTTTTGGTGGCTCACCAAAATAGCAGAAACTTCCTGTTCTCCTATCAGAACTAGCAGGAAGGCAAGTACTGAAATGAATAAAAGCGACAGCATTTCCAATGGTAACTTTGCTCTTTAAATTGAGAAAGTAAAATCTATTGTCTGAGTTGTCTAAAGGGTGAAAGTAAACAGGGTTAGCTATTTCCTGGTGTGCAAGAGAGGTGTGGCAGGCACAGACTGACACAGAGCCTGGGATGAACCCCTGAGTTTTGTCTAATTGAATTCTAGAAAGAGCAAAACTTGTTATTTGGGGAGATATGAGCTGCAGGTACTCAGTTAACTAACCTCATTTGAAAACTACAAATAATTTTATGCCCCTTCTCCATGTATGCGCTCACAGCACTGGGGGGAGTCTAAATGCACCCAGGGATTCTTGTCCCTGACAGTCTGTAGCGTTAAAACATGATTTAAAGATGAGAATCTTCATCCTGCCAACATTTTTAAAATGAAAAAAGATTTAAGCACAACTATGAAGACAATATTTTTTGAGATATGATCTTTAGATTTTAATAATTAGTAACATTTTATTCCTGTTGGATTCATGTAGAAAAATTCTATTTTCATCTATTAAACTGATTATATCAAACTATCATACCAATTTACTCAATGCTTAGTATAGATTTGGATGACACTTTAACCTATACTATTTGATTTTCTCAGTCATCCACGCAGATAGCATTTCTGTCCTTGTTTTGTAGACAGAAAAGAAAAAAAATGAAGGTCTCAAATGCTTAACTAGCTCAGATTATATTATATGAGAAGATTAAAACCTTGCATTTGGGGTTAGAGAGATGACTCAGTGTTTAACAGCATTTGCTACTCTTGCAGAGGATCTGGGTTCAGTTCCCAGCACCCACACAGTGGCTAACAACTGCCCATAACTCCAGTTCTAGGAGATCTGACACCCTCTTCTCTCCTCCACAGACATTGCATACACATATATGGGAGCGCATACACATAAAATAAAAATAATAAATAAATAAATAATCCTGCATTTGAGCTTGGATCTCAGTCCTCGTCAATACTGCCTTCTATATAAGAATGTTTAGACATCATTTAACATTCAGAGCACTTTATTCATCCTTTAACATCCTGGCTGCTGAGGAGCTCACTCGACGTGTTAATGAGTGAAATCTTTAAGAGTTATTTGTTCTATCTGTAAGACTTTACTCAGTAGATGTTTCTTGAATAAACATTTAAAATGTAGTCACATAATGAGTGATTTCTTCAACATCTGTGATTATATATCCAGTGGCATAATCTCCCAGACTGGAATATGTATTAACCTGGGTGTGGAGTAAGAGAGTTCAGGATTAGTCCCTAAATGGAGTCTTCCTACTTCTTATGCCCAAGACTTCTCACCCATTTCCCATGAATTTCGAGGGTACAACCGATTATATAACTTGAGAGCCTTGTCCAAAATAGTATCAGGAGTTCCAAGCCAGCATCCTCACAGTTTTAAGTCATACCTGGAACCTGTCTGAATGGGAGATCTCATGTATATGAATAGCTTGCACATCTGGGAAGCCACCTCGATATAAGAGATGAATGTTCAATTTGGCTCACTCAAAATGCACTCCTGTGATACAGAGACAGTTACAAACTGAACTCAGTAGCATCCACACAAAAATGTGAAGCCAATACACAAAATGGTTTAGGAGACCAAGGTGATTTGGGAATCAGACTGCCATGGGTCACAGAAGGAAGCAAAGATCAAAGACCCTGTTTATTCTAGGCTTCAAATCCACATAGGCAGGGGTGCTTCCACAAACACCTTGTTAAGTGCATTTTTCATTCATTAGTATTCATCCCTACCTCCTCTCTTGTCTTCAAAGATGTGATACCCTCTTGTTGAGCCCTGTTAGTGTCTAGAATGTAACTTGTCAAGATTTTATGGTAATGAAACTTGTGGTCATTTAAAAAATTGAAAATCCTCTACATTTCCAGACTGCTGTATGTCTGGTACCAAACACTCCTGCCTCATACCTGCCCAATAAATATTTGTTGAATGCTTAAAACATTTTATGAATGAAAAGAGGATGAAAGAAAAGTAACAAGAGTAACAAAAATTATGGCAGTGAAAGAAATGGTTGATGGGTTACTTCTACTCACAAAACTCTATGATGGACCAAATTGATAGTGTCAGGTTCTTTTATTGTAAATCTAATGACAGCAATAATGCCATTAAGATGTACACGTCCATACACCTACATATCTTACCTGTTTGCTCTTTCTTCTTTTCATTTTACCCCAGGAAAGTTCTTTTGCACTAACAAAACTCAATGAGGAAAGTAAAAGGATTGGGAAGGTTTCCCAGAGGATCCTGCCAGCTAAAATGGTTTCATTGCTCTACTTTTGAATAAGTTGTGCATGTTAGAAAGAGCTGGTCTCAAAGACAAAAATAAAATCAGTGAAAATTTGTTTTACATGCCTGTATTCTCTCTCACATGAGTATTCAGACATGCGTAATATGACCTACATCAGTAAATTGAAAAACATAATGGGGCTGTAATTTGGAACAGGAAATAGAGAACATGCTATTGAATACATCACACGAGCAAACAAACCTACCTCAAAAGCCACCACCATACACGGTGGTCTGAAGTAGATGTTTTTCCCTCTGTTACCCTAACTTTAGGTCCAATAACAAAAGAATCCTAGGGAGCTAAATATATACAAGGTGAACAGTAACTCCCTTCTTTGACTTTTCCTGTAATGTATACAAATCTGAGTGATAAAAAGTTCAATTCACTCAGCAGAGAGCTGGCTTCTGTCTGATAGAATTTTTCTATAAGCTTTCACAGGGGGAGCAGTTGGAGCCTTTCTATCTCCCATCCTTCTCTGCAGGAGTCAGAGCCTTATGAATCTGAACGGCACTCTGGGACATGTCGGTGGCTGTGTCTGCAGGCATCTGACAAGAGGATATGATTACAGCCATGCGTTTGGAGTCTGGCTTTCTCCCTCAAAGCTTTCTTTATTCTAAGGCTACCTAACATTGCACAAGAGCCAAGCAGACAAATTAAATACCTCCTCTTTAGCCTTGCACAGAGGTGAACAAAGCTCATCTTGCAGTTATCTGTGTCTCTTACTGACTCTGCCCTTTTTGGTGTCAGGCTGATGGGCACCAGATATCTGGGAAAGCTGAGAGTGAAGATTTCCAATTTCACTTACATCTGGACATTAATTCAAGCTTGTTCAAATTAACTATAGGCCCTGTGTGTGGATGGTCAAACCAATTTCCTTGGGCACTGCCCTATATACTGCTTCATGCTTTCCTCCTTCCAAATGGACTTTTATCTGGAGAAATCATAGCATCATATGCTTCTCAGATCATTGTACAGCACATTTTCACCTCTTACACTTAAATTTTGAGATCTTCATACAATTTTCTCGCTGTTGGTGAAACTATGGACTTTGCAAGCATTGATCATGTCCTGTACTAGTCATGGTGGTCAATAGAGTAGTCTTGGCTTTCAACTTGCTGTTACAATGTTGACTAAGATTTGAATTTCCCAAGTCAAAATTCTTCATAAAAATAAGAAAACAAAATCTGCAAAATTAGTGCAAGTCATTCATTGGACCAGCAACCTCCTGTGCTAATTGTAAAAAGTTTTCAGACTTTGCGATTGGTAGTAATTTTCCAGGTGAATATATAATTGATTAGTATCAATACATTCAAATACCTACTCAAGGAATTGAGGAGCTTGGTTATAGAGGAAGAAGAGGAGCAGAGGGATGGAGGAAAGGAGAGAGAGGGAGGGAGAGAGAAAAGGAGAGAATAAAAGAATCCATAGGGCTAGAGCTTGATAAGACATTGGCCTGTGAGAGAATTATGGATTGGATTAATGCAGTCATGATTTGTAGGCATTTAGCACACTTTAACCAGTATACATTCTTAAGTAACCTAAGTTACAGCTGACACATGGTCTTGTGAGCTTGATAAGACTAGTAACATGGCTAAGAGCAGAGACATTAGACCCAAATTCTCTGCCTTGGACACGTGACTGTCACTGATAACTCTGTGCTGTTAGGCCAAGGATTTCTTCCATGGTACCTGAATTTCCTTATCTGTAAGGTGGTCATAACTGTAATATCCCCTCCCCCATGATGTGACTGTGAACATTAAACAAGTTAAAAATGATGATGATTCTTAGAACAAGGATTGGTATATTCTGAGAAGCACTGAATGTTAGGTAAAACAAGGTTAATAATGCTAAAACATGGATGATCTAGTTATTAAATTTACTGGAATAGAAATTGGTTAAAACAATGATACTCTTTAGCTAGTAGTATTTATGGAGTAACTTGATGCTAACAAGATGATACTTAAGACAGAAAAATGTCAGGCTGTGTGCTTCAGAGCTAACTGGACTATATTTACCTTCACTTCAAAATAGGACATTTTTTCCCCACTGGTCTTTTAGCACCAAGCAGCTGCCGACCATGATCTAATGTGTCTTTAATAGAAACAGTGAGCACAAGAGGACATTCAATCAGAGGCCGCTCAATGGCACCAACAGGAAGATAACCTCCAAACCAAGTTAGGCTGCCATCCCACTCAGCCCTGTGTTGACGAGACATTTGATTCCAACTGCCAAGTTGTGTGAGAGACATTGGCACAGTGCCGAGGGTCCAAAGAACATCCCTCATCGTAGTGAGGGGATTTGTAAGTGTGACTTGTGAAAGAGCGTGGGGGAACGATGGAACCTGTGGTGGGAAAGTGATGGGTAGGAAGGCAACAGAACAACAGCACTACGGGGACCGGCTGCTTCAGGCTTCACAAACCCAACTGCAAGTTGTGTTCAGGCTCATTTTCAGGATGTCCCAGGGTGAACTGAGTACTGTCTCTGATGATGGTTTTCAAACACTTTAAGAACTGTTTTGAGGAGGTTAAATTATACTTATTTCTCCACCAAACTTTGTGTTTGCATATGGCAGCAATATTATTTTCATTATTTTGAGTAAACAAGAGGGATTGATGGCTCATGTAAACAAATTTCAGGCAGAGGAAATGCTAACTACAGACAGAACTAGAATCAGGGACTCTTTTGAGTCTCTCTGTGTGTCTCTATCTGTAGCTCTCTTATAGACTTCTGGAACAGATTTCATGTTCTAGTATTGCTGAATGTATCACTGTCCTCTCTCGTAGCTGTAGTTTCTTCTCTTTAGCTGTTACGCGCTCCATTGGACTGTCGTCTATTAAGTTCTATTAAGTTGACAACCAAGATTAGCCATTTCATGCCCCAAACTTTCTTCAGTGTCTTCTAAAAAATCACAAAGCAGGGAGAAGTTTAGAGTGTGTGCTGAGTACTGTGGGACTCTCTTCACAACAAAGCACTTCACATTGTTTAGTTTCTGCAATAGATATTTCCTTCTCATCATCATGGAGGTGGGAAGCCCATGATCATAGTGTGGGCAGGATTATGTTTAGGTAGCATGTCTTTTTGACTACCTTTCACCATGTGCTCTTCCTCCATTAGTATCTCTGTCTTAGTCTCTCTTCTTTAGAGAATCTGTCACTAAATGAAGTCCCATTCTCAGGGACTTGGGATGGGAAGGGGGTTAGAATTTTAGAGGGATACAGTTCAGCCCAAGGCATAAACTAACCACCTGTTGTGAGAATCATTTCAGTTACTTTTACTTTGGCATCAACCTGTGTTTCAACTTCTTTCTTTCTGTCAAGATTGAGATCAGGCCGCTATTCTCCCCAAGTTGGTTGTCAACTTGACACACCTGGGAAGAAGGAAGCTCAGTTGAAGGTGGCCTTCAGAAGACTGACTAGTGGGTAGGTCTTTGGGACACTTTCATGGCTGCTAACTGATACAGGAAGGCCCAGTATGCTTGTGCAGGTTGATCTGTGGTGAGAGGTCCCTCATCTACAAGAAGAACTTGGGCCTTTTGCATGTGTCCTACTTCTCACAGACAAGGAGGACCTCAGTTCTCAGGTGTTACATTTCTGTTGAAGAGACCAGAGGTTCTTATCATCTTCCATGTACATCTCACAGTACAGGGTGACCCTTACATCTGTACAGTTGTTCTGTCTGACTTATTCTATACAACTCTACCCAAAGGATCTCAACACAATTTAAATGATACTGTTTATGCCAAAGTACAGTTCTCACATCATAGGGAATGGGAGATATAATTTGGAGCCAATGATTCAGGATGCCACAAATATCATATTCAATGTGGTATCAGTTTCATGAAGCTTTCTTCATAACAGAACAAAGAAAGTCATAGAGCAAGGCATTGTTCAGTTACATTGGTGGAAATATCAGATAGGCAGTACAGCAAAGTAGAGACATTTTTAGGCTTCAGATAGTATTGCATGGCATCAGGTTGGTAGAAACTAGGGGTCTGCTTGTATATTCCATATTCCAAGAAGATTGACCTAATAAGGATGGCAAGATACACACAGAGGTGGGCAATAACAAATATCTACTTGGAGACTAAAGACAGTCCAAGATAATTTTGCTCCCAACTCAGAATATTCCAGCTCTCTGCCATCACTGTAGTCAATTAGCCTTTTAGAATGTTTAACACAGGTTCTACTCTTTATGGGAATTTTAGTTTCCAAAACAATGTTCTTGCCCTTCTTCTGTAATCTGTCCAGGTTATGTTGAATCCATTCTCATAGATTATTTCAAAAATACCCACCCATCCATCACACATAAAGTGCCCTGTGAGGTTAATTCTGTCCCAATTTGATACAGGGGGACACGAGGCACAAGAAGTTGACATCCACTGCTAAGACTGCACGTAGAGAAGATGACAACATTTGGGGTTTTGTCAGTGTCTGAGCTGTGCTGCATTCTCAGGAACCTTTCTAGTCTGGTTGGAGTGTCGGCTCCTTCTTGGGACCTGTCTCATGTTTACTCCATGTTCCCAGTGTCTCAGAAGAGCCCGACTCCATCTTTCTGTTACCCTGCAGAGCTGATGAGTCGTCAGGACCTCTTGACTTCCCTTACATTGGTTTGCATTCTGTTCCTATAGCTGACATCAAGCTCAAGCCCTTTTCCCTTTACCTGCTGCACACTGTGAAAGCCTCACAGCTCATTGCTTGCCTTGCTTGTCTCCAACCCACATACTCTCTTACAACTCCTTCTCATCTCAAGGATTCTGTCCTCCCAGCCCTCATTTGCCTTCTCATTGACTGAAATCTGAATTGTACTCCCACTCAAGTTTGTACATTGCCTCTTTAACCCCCAGTGTGACTGTATTTACAGAGAGACCTGTTTTTCTTTATTTTTATTTTATGTAAATAAATGTTATGTCTGCCTGTGTGTAAGTGCATCTGTGTCATGCAATTATGCCCTCAGAGGTCAGGAGAGGGTGTCAGATTGTCTGGAGCTGGAGTTACAGACTATAGTCATGTAGGTGCTAGGATTCGAACCTGGATCTTCTGCAAGAATAGCCAGTGCTCTTAACTTCTGCGCCATCTCTCCAGCCCTCAGAGAGGGCTTTTAAGAATGTTATTACTGAAGAAATTAGATTCCCTTCTTGGGGTTCTTAGTTTCATTAATAAAAGAATTTAAGAACAGGATTTTTGAGGACAGTTTTATTAGGGTTTAAAAGAAAAACCCCAGGGCAGAAAGCCACAGAGTTTATCAACTATCCAGAGAAGGAAAACAGAGAAGAACAGGAACAATAGTGATCCACTTGAGTTAAAGTAGCCTGGAGATCAGCTGCATTTGGGAAGGAAAGCTTTAGAGAAAGAAGCCCAAACATTACGGAAGGCATGCTTAGAGAAAAGAAAGATGAAGAAGAGAAGTTATGCTTTTCTGAGTAATTCCGGAAAGGGTGCAGACTTACAAGGCTACATTGTGTGGGTGCTGCTCTGGAAACAGCACTGAGTGCAGAGACCCTGGGAAGGATTGGTGCATTCTCTCATTAAAGGGATAAGTTAAGGGTTCTGTCTAAATCTTTAGCGTGGCTACATGAATCAGGCTTACTGAGGAGTTCGATTGACCTAACCAGATGGATTATCTCTTAAGGGAGTAGACAATGTCATGTAGACCCATTATTTCACCCATCTTTCCTTCTGGTCAAAAGTATTGACCTCCAATACTATCATAACAGTGTGATCGAGGCCATTAAGTTGGAGCTCTAGTCAGTAGGACTGTGTCCTTATGAGAAGAGACACTCACGACATCCATGTCTGGAAGAAAGCATGTGGGGACGCAGAGAGAAGGTGATTATTTGTAAACCAAATAGGCCATAGGGAAGACCAAACCTGCCCATGCTTTGACCTTGAACTCCCAGTCTCTAAAGTTGTCAGTATGGCATTTCTAGCACTTAAGTCACTCAGTTTGCCGGATTATGCTGTGGAACCACGACAGTCTAATACAGGGGAAAATGTAAATTTCTCACCCAACGATTTGGTTCTTGCCTTCTTCCACTTTCATTCCCACAGGGTTTCATGCGGCAATGAGCCCCAGTACTGAGTCCTCTTGTCTTCCTGTGGGGAGGGCCTTCTTGCATGTTTTCCCCTATGTAGATCCTACTTGGCCTTTATAGTGAGACCTAATCTCACTTCTCTTTCCTGTTCCGTTCTGAGTACCACTTGTGGGCACACCTCTTGATTAGCCTCCCTGAAAGACCTAGCGCAATGTCAGACCCGATGCCGTGTTCATCGCGTCATCCTCTGAAGAACCATCACCATCATCACTTTCCCCCAGTTGCTCTTTTATTTCAGATCTCTGGCTACTTGTGGCATCTACCTTTCAAAAGCTTTATAACCCCATGAACAAAAAAGTTAGCTTAGCCTTCTCAGAAGTATAGGCATCACTTAGAGAGAATTCACTCTGAACTTGAAGATTCAAAAATATAAAACCATTTTGAAGCAAATTCCTTCCAAATGAAATTCTCCACTGTAATTCCATTTCCAGCTAGAGCTGGAGTAGTCATCCTTACAAGGACTAAGAGGAAGCATATGCGAGCATGTCTGTCCTTTACAATAGTCCCCTTGAACACCCATCGAGGGTGATCAATGGGATCCATGCTAAAAATTTAGTTTCTGGGAGAAAACGGTTTTGGAAATAAATGGAGCACGTGATTTTTTTTAAACCTTCCTTCTCCATTTTAAGATTAAACTGTCAGTAAGTTCTTGTCAGATTTTTTTTTTTTTTCTACAGCTATTAAACGTTGAAAAGAGAGCCTTCCTTTGTCCTTTGTCCAGTTGAAATTCTGGAGGTTGAAGAATTCTTGTCCTTAGTTTGAGAGATGGGACGGCAAGGAAGATATTTAAAAGTGTTAGGTCTTTCCTCCAAGGCAGGGAGATAAAATGCACTTTTATGAAACAAAGAAAGCCAGCCCTTAACTTAGAGAGGCGTCTTGTTTGCATATTTTAACAGCTGACGTTTGTAGCTTTTGGAGTCAAGTGAAGGGTATCTCTTTGCCTCTCCTCTAAGTCAGCCTGGAAATCATAGGGATGATGGGAAAGCAGGACTAATTTCCTTTGTCTCCTATTCCACTGATAATGGTGGTCTGTGTGAAGTGTTAAAGGCCAGGCAGGCAGGGTGACCCGGGGATGACTTCATCCTGCTGAGGTTTATCAAAGGCTACTGTCAGTCAGACTCACGCTGGGAGACCAGGGAGTGGCCATCTGGCTAGCTGTTCATCTGGGAGGAGAGGGAGAGCCAGAAGGTGGAGACTGCTGTCAGCTGAGCCAGGTGGAAGGGCCAGGCATCTGGAGGTGCACATAGCATCTCCTGTGTGCACACATGATAAAGAAACCAATGGGAGGGGATCTGTGTGTTTGAGAGGGAGGGTCAGAGTCACAGAAAAGATACTGGAGCAGGGGGAGGCATGGAGGATATGATGAGACTTCTTTAAGCCAATATGGTCATCTTGAAATGATTTTAAGTGGAGAGACTGAAGGTCATTCCTGCTGCTAACTACGTAAAGAAGCCTCAGAATTGCTTCTCTGACTGTGGGGAAGAAAGAGAGTAAGTGGCTCCCGGGGGGGCACTGATTCAATTTAAAACACAGTGCTTCTGATCTAAAGCCAGAATTCTCTGATCCCAGCCATGTTGTTCACAAACTCTAACAAGGTGCTACAAGAGGCCCTTCTCCCCTCCTCAGATTCAGTCAGTTGAACTGCTGGTAAACTAGGAGGACTTGGGGTCACAAGACAGAACCCCCCCCCCCCCAGGGCAGCCATCTCAAAAGCCTTGTGTGGTCCTTGCTAGCTCTCCTGCCATTCTGGGCTGTGAAAAATCTCAGAAGAAGCTACAGTTTATAAAGCTGTGGGAAAACCCTGATAGCTGTATATAACATTCCATATCCCGGCACTGCTTCAGGACTTCAAAATCTACGTCTGTGAGGCCTGTTCTTTCCTTCCTCCCTTTCCTTCCTTCCTTCCTTCCTTCCTTCCTTCCTTCCTTCCTTCCTTCCTCCCTCCCTCCCTCCCTCCGCTTCCTTCTTTCCTTCCTTTCTCCCTCCCTCCCTCCTTCCCTCCCTTCCTTCTCTCCCTTCTTCCTTTCTCCCAGCTCCCTCCATCCCTTCCTACCCTGGAATTCTTTTACCCTAAACCCTCCTCTTTGTTTTCTACCTTTGCCCTCTTCTTACCTGATGAAATGCATCACACCCAGTGTTCCATTCTGGCCATGTTTGAGTGCATAGTTTGCAGAAGTGGAGCACATCCCTCTGGCTGAGCATTAGCTCCATCAGTTCTCGGGATTATTCCATCACCTCTCACTGAAACTTGGAACCTGCTACATGGTAACTCCTGTTCTTGGTGACGAGCACTTTATTCTCTGTCGGTATGAACTTGCCACTCTAAAAGCTCTTGTAAGTGGGCTCACACTTGTGATTGGCTTATTGTTCAGGTAGCAAGTGATGTCAGTGGTCATCTCCATTGACCTTGTAGCTTGGGTCAGAACTTCTCAATTTTGTTTTTCTGTGTGTGTGTTTGGGGGGGGTTGCGGGGGTGGCATATGCTTCATACACATGTGGAGGCCAGAGGTAGATGTAGGCTGTCTTCCTCTATCAAAGTGTTCTTTACTTTTGAAACAGGCTGTCTCACTGACCCTGGGGTTCACCGATCAGGCTAGATGGGTTCCGTACCAGTGACCTCTTATCCCTGTCTCCTGAGCACTGGGGTCACAGGCAAAGGCACATGTAGCCATTTGGTCTTTAGTTGGCTGTTGGGGATCTAAACTCACGTCCTTATGCTTGTCGGGCAAGTGTTCTACTCATGGAGTTAACTCCCCAGCCACACTAGATTTTTTCCCTTTCAAGCTCGCTCATGTCATGTTATGTATTATAAACATGATCTTTTCTCCCGTTCACTCCTGCTGCACCCTTGAATTGCTTCTGTAGAAGATTGTTTTGTGTCGTGTTGTTTTCAAGAATTTTTAAGTGAAGCTCAGGATGTGACCCCCAAATATGGCACCATGACATCTGAGAAAACAGTAGGAACAGGAGGGCCACTCAGCCTTTCCTGGCCCTCTCCCTTCCAGCAGGTCAGAAGACTCACCGGAGCTACACTCTTTATACCAGAGCAAGTGTTCTTCTCTAAAGACCTAGGGCCACAGACAAGAATGTGACTTACGCTGTTGAAGCACCCCCTCTTTGTCCCAACAACGCCTTTCTACAACTATACTTCTTCACCAAACTTAGTATAACATACTCAAATTTACCTATTTCTTTGGAGATTCATTTATGAAGGTTCCCACATCACACAGAATTGATAATAAATAAACTTCCATGCTTATCCCTAATCTGTCTGTTGTTAAAGGAGCCTCAGCTATGAGCGACAAGATGCTTAAGGACAATGTATTTTCCCTTCCTTATCTTATTCTTCCTTGAGGCATCAAATACTGCCACTGCCCTGTAAATACTGGATTCTTTGTTGACATTAGTGAAGAGAGAGAAAAGAGGATTACCAGGCCAGCCAACACAAATCTGTCAACCTAAGTCTCATCTCCCTTGAGGCCTCACTGCCCTGGCAGGAACTTGAGGCTGAACTTGTGTCTTTTTTCTTGGCTATGAGAAGTAGAAAGAGGCTTTGATCTCAACAGTGAGCATGGAGAAAAACTAAGAAGAGGTCCCATGTCCAGGGAATATTCCTGTTCTATTTCAAAAGAAGAAACTAAAGATCTTAATACAGAACCTTTCAAACTATGTAAAAGTAAACTATCTTAAAATGCCACCTAGAAGCAGTCATTGTGACTAACGTTTTGCCACCGTTCTTTGTGGTTCTCATCTAGGATCTGTCTGTCGTCATCTACACATCCCTGTCTATTTATCATCTGTCCTCTCTCTCTTTGTTCTTTTTCCTTGACCATTTGAAAGCTACTTGAACACATGTTGGTCCTTTCACTGTTACTGCTTCAGCATCTCACCAAACAGGACATTATCCTTCACAACTGCAATGCATATATCACACTCAGAACATTTAAAATTTCGACCTCATGACTAAAGCAATCCAAAAGTGAGCTTATGTATACAAATATATGTATGCATGCATATATCTATATCTCTCTGTCACTATATAGACACATAGGTGTGCATTCCTATTAGAGGTCTAATCAGGGATTATAAAGCACAGCATGTAATTGTCATTTCTCTTGATTCCTGCTTAGACTCTCTGCCTTTTAAAATAACAGCTTGGAGAATTGTGGAAAAGTTTTGCACATACATACTTCAACTTCCGAGGTAGAGAGATTATGATTCCTTCTGATCTTAGGTCATCATGGATTCTTGCTGATGTTAGCAAAAATAGAACTGGGAAGGTCTAGAATGTCTAAAACTTTCCAACTTTTCGGCATTCTACTTCTGCCTTTGAATTATTTCTGAAACAAAGAGGGAAAAGACTAGCTTTTGTTTATGGTATATAATTAACACATTCTAATGGGAATCCAAATGTCCTTTTGAATGTCTATTAGTGAAATTTTATAAAACACGAGTCAGGGAATGTCTCATTTTTTTAAAAAAAGATTAACTTTTATGTGTGACTGTTTGACTGTTGTACACACACCCACATGCACGCATGTGTATGCAGTACCTGAGGAGGCCAGAAGATGGTATTGGAATTCCTGGAACTGAAATTACAACTGGTTGTGTGCTGCCATGTTGTTCTTGGGAACCAAACCCCAGTCCTTTGTAAGATCAGTAAGTGATTTTAGTAGTTGAGCCATCTCTCCAGCCCTAGGAACTCAAATGAACCTTGGGCATCTAGAACCTCAGAGACACAGAATAAAGACATGCTCAGACATCTTCATTTTCCATTTCTCCTCAAGGATACTTACTAGGGTCATGATTTTATTAATAATCCCAACCACAAAACTAGTGCAAACATCAGATGCCTCTGCCTTTTCCCTTGTGGTACTGAAGGCTGTTGAAATGTATGGGTGAATAGAACCCTGTTACCATATAAAGCTAGATTATATTTTGCATGATACCATACATAAAAGGTAATAGGAATTGAAGGGGAAATGCAGAGATTCCCTGTATTCTCCTGCTCCATACATGTGTACCATCATTACTGACACCTCTATCCAAAAGGTACTCATGTTGCAGTTAATGAAGCTGTACCAACACACCCTTATTACCCAAGTCCACAGCTTATGCTATTAGTGTTGGGCATTGGGACAAATGCATACCAATGCACATCTATCAGGGTATTTTCACTGTGCTGAAAATCCTCTGTGCTCTGCCGATTTATGTATTGTAATTTTGAAGAGAGAGTATTACCATTCTGTAAACAGCCACTTGGGCCTTCACTAAGGACAATTAAGCATTTTTCTTAAAATCATATAGTGAGAGAATTAGAACTTTAGATTTGGCTCTAAGGAAAGGAGGAAAACTGTATAACTGGAGAGCAGGCTCACCGGCCATGATGCCATCCCAATCATTTGTCCTCATGCTTTAATGATAGTATAGAGAATATACAATTTAGATGAAAGCTGATATTTTAAAGCTGTAACCATCACATTTGTGCAGCTTGCTTTTGGGGAACTATAAAAATGTTTTTGTTCAAATTTAGTTAAATACACTGAAGAGAGAGGATGTGACGGGTCTAGTCACCTGGAACATTTTTTTAAAACTTGTTTTTATTTTAAAGTTTCCTTTACCATGTACATGAAGTATCCTCTCTTATGGACTTTCTGTCTATGATGGCCAGCATTTTAGACAAGATCTGTAGACTCACCACACAGTAACTTTTAAAACACAAAAAACACGATCATTTCATAAGGCACTGGGGCCACAAAGTTTTCGGAGAGTCCAACCAAGGCAAACCTAGGTGATTATGAGACAAGCTGTGACAGCATGTCTCACCGTGAGTTGTCGGGACATCCTTGTCCACTGAAGGGTAGATTCAGAAGAACAGATCTGAAGAACAGAGTTTGAGATCAGGAGAGAAGAAGAGTCACAGAGACAGTACTTGAATGTCTGATTTGTGTTTGCATGTATCATTTCAAGTTTGGTAGGATCTGCTTAACTAAACCATAGACTGTCTGGAGTGGCTTTATTTTGTGTGTGTGTGTGTGTGTACATATATATATATATATATATATATATATATATATATATATAATCTCAATATATCTATATTGAGATTGCATTGCTGTTCCTTTTGTCTTTCCTGAGAGAACATAGAAAAAAAGAGAATGGTCATCATAATTCCACTTGATGGGTCCTGGGAAAGAGACATAGTTTTTCTAGTTTTCCCAAACAGGTTTTTTTAATTCTCATATTTTACAGACTTCTTGGATAAATATAACGATGTATGTAGTGAAATGTCTTCATATTTATTTGGTTTGGTTAGCAGACTTCCGAGTAGAAGGTCTACAGGTTAGTTTTTGTCAACTTAATATGAGCTAGAGTTGCCTAAGAAGAGGGAACCTCAGTTGATGCTTCTGTCAGACTGGCTGGTCGGCATGTCTGATTGCTGATTGACGTAGGAGGATTCAGATGAGGGTGGACAGTGCCATCCCTGGGCAGGTGGCAGATGTATTAAAAAGGTAGTTGAGGAAGCGGGGGGGGGGGGGGGGGGTAATAAGCCAGTAAGTAGCATTCCTCCATGGTCTCTGCTTTAGTTCCTGCCTGGAGGTTCCTGCAGATGGATGGAAGGAAGTACTTCTGGAACTATCCCGACCTTTGTCTGTTTTGAAATATTTTACCTCTAGGTAGCGTCTCAGTGAATCTGGGAGAAGTAGCCCTAGCCTTTCAGCCATTGTAAGCCTTATCTCCCCAACAATAGAAAGCCCAAGAGAGGAATTTATTCCCTCATCACTCATGTCCTCCCCACAGTGAAATTCTGCCTGTCTCAGATGAATCCCATTCTTTTTCATCCAGCTCCTACACTAGAAAATAACAGGAGTAAATTATCAAATGAATGGTTCTCCCCGCCCCCCCCCCCATAACCTACTGATGGCCTAGACCTGGATGGACAGCTTCTGTCTATAGGAGGGAAAATATCTTAAAAGGAAAGCTTCCGCATGGTTGAGCAATGCAGTACTGTGTAAAGAGGTCTCCAAACAGCACAAATCATAAAAGTCCATTGCATGCCTTTCTGGCATCAGTTTGGATGGATCTCAAAGACCAAGGTCAAGTTCATGAGACACAGTGCTACATGTCTAACTGTGGAGGCTGGAGCCTGTGAAATGGAATGTGATGTGGCGGTCATTGTCATATCCCTTCCAGATTTGCTCTAGAGCATCCTCTCCTTTCATGTTTGGGTACCAGGGCTCTTTATCCTAATAGTGGGGATTAGCAGGATAATCAGCATAATTGACCCAGTCCCATCCTGAGCATCATGTCTCAAGGGGGATCTAGGGCCTCATAGTCTGTTAAAGCTGGTATGTTTAGTTGTCATTCAAATAGATTATATGAGGCAGGCAAAATCTCAGAGCTTTACCATGGGAGAAAAGGATTCCAAGGACAGGCAAGTAGGAATGTGAGCTTGAGCAGGAGTCTAAGATAGCCAAGTACATACAGCAAAAGCAGGTGTTGTTTGAAGTCCAATTCAAGCCTGAAATCTAGAGAAGCCAGAGTCAGGGCGTCAGGAAGTTCTGAGAGTACATTCTAAATGAAGTATCACAAGATCAGTCATGAAGAGGGTGGATTAGAAGGAGGTGGGACCCAAAGGGGGTAGTAAAGAACTCAATTTTAGAGAGGTCCGATTGTCATTAGATTTAGGGTGGGACCTGAAGTTGCCGGGAACATTTGACAGTGCTTAGCTTCTGCCTAGGAGGTCTTACCTTGGGTTCTCCTGCAGATAAGGATGGGCCTTGAATGGGAAGAGTGTGCTTGAAGATAAATGATCCAGTGGCTGTGTTAGAAGGAGGATGGGTGTGTTAGGTATGCAGGAATCCTCTATCAGCTTCAAAGGAGTGGATCTGGGGAATCTCTGTCTAGTTTCTGAGATGGCATCTGACATTACAGTATCTCTGAGCCATATCTGAAGGACTCTATGCTATGGACCTTCCCTCTATAGCAAGACGCTGACCTCAGAGTCCTGATCTGGAGAACCAATTAACCTGTTAGAGCCTAAAGAGTACAGTTTCATCAGCTTGAATCTTCTTTCTTTTATTCAGAGAGAAGAGTTGTGAGAGCATCTTTCCCATGAGGGGCCTGCCTGCCTCCCGAGAAGCTGATCTTGCAAGGCAGAAAGGATGCTGGCCTTCAGCAGGTACCTCGGTTTCCAAGAAATGTCTCCACCCCTCAGTTGCTTCTGAAAGTAACAGTCTGTTTCCCTCTAAAAGGGAATGCATGCCGTGTTCTCTTCTCAGCTTATAAATTATGCTGTATTAACACTGGCAACAGTTTCGCTTTTGCTGTGTAAACATGAGGCAGTGCAGAACGGGAAGCGGGTGGGAAGGGCTGGCTGCCAGGCCCCGGTGGAGAATCAGAGGCTCACGAGCAGCTCTTTGAATGTTGGATGGTGTTCACGCCAGAATTAGGGGTGTGCTCCCCAGTACCTGTCTTCAGCTGCCAGGCTTTGTCATTATGGATGCCTCCGCCGCTGGGTTTGGTTTGTGTGAGAAGAGATGGTCAAATAAATCCTATGATTCTAACAGCCCTGTGAGAAGTATATCTTCTCAGAAAACATCCAGTGCTTGGTTACAGTATCTGAGATTCTAATATTGATTCATTTGGAGGACTATAAAATAATATTCCAATATCTCTCTGATGAACCATAAATAGTCTATAGATAAGTTTAAATATTCATTTTATTGACCCTCTTACTGACTAGAAAGAAATTGAAGATAAAAGTAGAAAACAAGAACGTTGAGAATTTTTGTTTTAGAACTCATTTATGGAGCCATGTTCCTGAGAAGAAAGAAAATCCTTTGAAACAAGGGAAGGACTTCTAAACATGAAATTTACTATATTTCATTTTAAAGGTGGGCATGGTGGTGCATGCCTATAATTCTAGCATTTAGGAAGCTGAGACAGGAGGATCACATGTTTGAGGGCAGACTGAGTTACATACCAAGATTGGTCTCAGAACAACTGACTTAAAATGTTGATATTCTTCTTTGAACTTAGAAATGAAAGAACTGTCCAATGAAACATCTGTCTAAATGTGAGTTTGTAGGCATTCCTCTTGAGGAGCAGTTTTCAGTCTTGTAATGTGAGGGGCCCTCTTGGTCACATAGTCTCGGTGCAAGTGATAACATTCCACCTCAAACAGGTCTAAGGGATAGAGGCATTGCTGTCTTCTCTGAGAAATCTCCGAGCATATGGTGAGTTTCAGCGTTATCTGAGCTCTGGGCTAAGTAAGACTCAAAACCCAGTTCTTTTCTTTGTCCCCATCTAAGCACTGAGCAGACTCAACATAGCTTCCTGTCTGCAGCCAGAGGTAAGGTATACATGGGTGGTGTGCATCTGGCCATTTGTTCCCTCTGTGTACACCTGCAGTGTTAGTATTCTTTTATCCCCAAAATCATCATTCAATGGCTATAATTCTTCCTTGCATACATCCGGGGGGAGAAACAATTTCTCTTTTAACATAGAATTAATTTCCTTACCTTTGTTCCCCAGAGCCTAGCAAGGTACAAGAGCCTGAAGGGGGATGATATCTGCTTTTTGTCTTGTGCCTGAAGCCCTGGACCAATTAGTGTAAGGACAGGGGGACATGGGCTTGAGGACTAAGTAGTAACTAGGATGATCGCTCTGTGATGTACAGGGAAAGACTGGCATCAAATAAGAGGCATGGTTTAGGTCAACTATAACGTAGTACCCTAATTATTAGAGCTATAATGACTGAGGTGACTGTGGGCATGGAGAGCTCCTCTACCCAACTCAAACCCCACCTTTCCTTTCCTTTAACCTTGCAGCCATCACTCTGTAGTTTCTCATAACCTGAATGATTCCACTTTGAAGACAACTGTCAGAAGTAGGGCCTCATCAACTCAACTTACACGTGGGTTTGGAAAAGCAAGGACTCTCATTTCTGAGGACTTAGACTTTCCGAGCTTCTGTCCAAGGCTTATTTGTCAGATGGTCTTTCACTTTCAGTGTCATAGAAATTCTTTTTCATCTGTGCAGGAAAAGTACTTCCCTCCCCACCAGCAAAAGAAATGATTTGGAATTTGGTGGTAAAATAAACAAATGAAACAAAACAAATCCTCTGTATCTCCTGATTAATTTCTGGAGGGGGCTGGGCATGGTGGTGCAGGTCAGGAGGCAGAGGCAGGCAGATCTCTGTGAGTTCAAGGCCAGCCTGGTCTACAAAGAGAGTTCCAGGCCACCCAAGGCTATATAGCAAGACCTGGTCTACAAATGATGATGATGACAATGAGATGATGATGATGAAGAGGAGGAGGAGTAAGAGAAGGAGGAGAAAAAGGAGGAGGAAGAGGAGGAGGATTTATGAAGGGAAAAATGACATATAAAATTCCCAGTAGAATGCTGTCTGTATTGAAGAACTTCATCTACAATATCGGAAAGATACTTTAGTTTGATATTCTTTTAAAAAATTTTATGTTGCATTTTAATTTACTTGTGTGTGTGTGTGTGTGTGTGTGTGTGTGTGCGCGCGCGCGCGCGCGCATGTGTGTGTGCAATCACCAAAGTGCATATATGGAGGTCAGAGAACAACTTGGAGAACTGAGCTCTCTATTTTCAGCATGTGGGTTCCTAGGATCAAACTTGGGGTGTCAGATTTGGCAACAAGCAATTTTACCTTTGATCTCAACAACCCCTGATTTGATTTCTTAAATTTAATTCTCTTGAGGCATTAAAGAAATAAACCTATTTACATGTGAGGTCTGGCATTCTTTTTTGAGAAATGGGCTTTATTTATTAGAAATTCAGCTTTGTAATAAGTCGTGGTTCTCGGCATCCCATCAATAGGGACAGATCTAGCAACTACAAGAGGCACTGGGGCACTGTAAGCCAACAAGAGTCGGCATGCTCAGCCCAGGAAGCTGGAGAACAAGTGCTTATTTCGCCAGGTTCACACTGGGGCCATGAGTTTTGCTAAGTTTACCTCCTGATAAAGATACCAAAAGCAATAAGTTATAGCCATTTTACCGGCAACGTAGGTTATCTTTATGAAAATTGTTTTCCTTAACTTCCTGAGAAACCACTAAAGAAACATTTTGGTTGACTAGTAGATAATCTTCATGCCTTACACTCTTTCTATTTGAAGGCCATGACCTACAGCAGCTTTTGCCCTAGAGCATACACTCTGACAAGCCATCACCACAGCCTATGGTTTACTAATGCGTTTGCCCCTTTGTTCTCAGACCTGTTCCATATCTTTAGGATTGATGCCTGCATTGGGGACTGAACCTCTATCAACGTTTCCCAGGCTTCCTTGGCAACTTGTTTGAGGTAAGTTGTAACACCAGGACAGCAGTGGGAGATTTGAGAATCAGAGGAAAGGACAAGTCAGACTATTTGTATTTCTCTCTACCCAGTGTTGCTGTTAGCATATGCACTGTGCTCAAAGGCTCATGTGCTAAAGGCACAAAACTACTGAGGCAGTTGTTATTCGTAGGGCCTTTGGGAAGAAGGGTAGATAATGAAGGCTCTGATTTCATTAGTGAACTGAAACATTTAAGAGCTTGTACTGGATGGCATTATTGAAAGGTGGGGGAATCTTGGGATGTGAGACTTAGTTGGAGGAAGTGGATCACTAGGGGTGTACCTTTGATGGGTATAGCCTGTCTCCAGCCCCATCCTTTGCTCTCTCTTTGCTATTTGTCTCCCATAAGGTAAGCAATTATCCTTTTCTGTGTCCCTCCATGATACTGTGTTTTGCCACAGATGCACCATGGCCACCTAACAATGACTTGAAATGTCTGAAGCCACAATTTCAAATAACCCTTTCCTGCTTTAAGCTGATCTGTCTGAGGGATTTTGTCATAGCAGTGCAAAGTTGCAAAATCTCTACCGGGTCTCCTCAGTGAGTCCAGGTCCCACCAGCAAGTTACTTATCTCAGTTGAGAGGCACATTCTGATATAGTTGAATAATTAATTTGATTTCTTTGGAATTGTGTTTTATAAGGTCACTCGTGGATCCTAGCTACACCTCCCAGTGTGCATGCACTGGCTGTTGAAAGGCTCACCAAAACCCTAGCAATCCCATCTCTTGTCGTTCTTCCTGCAACTCTGAGAGGCAGCAAATTTCTGTGGTTGCTACTTTCCAGTCCATAGATACCCTTTCAACTTTCTAATAACTTTAAAAACATTTCCTATATAACCTAGTAAAAGTTGTGCTTTTATATTTATATATAATTGTATATTCTTATATACTTATATTTCTTATAAGAAGTTATCACTTTTTGATAGAAAGTTCATTTGCTATAACTGCCACACCACTGCGTAAAGCTGCAAAGGACGACAACATCTTTTGAAGATGAAACCATTTCCATCTAAAATTTCACTTTCCTTGTCCTCTTTCATGGGAAAATTAAATCTCCCAAGTACTGATATTTTGCATTATTCCTTACATTAGTTACTTTACTGTTGCTGTGATAAAACACCATGATTAAGGCAGCTTATAGAAGAAAGAGTTCATGTGGCTTATGGGGTCAGAGTCCATCGTGGTGGAGATACATGTTAGCATGCAGGCATGGCGGCAGGAGCAGAAAGCTGAGACCTCATGTCTTCAAAGACAAACAGGAAGCAGCAAGTGAAGACGGAGTAGGAAAACATAATGAACTCTCAAAGTCTGCCCCCGTGATGACATACTTCCTCCAGCAAAGCCACATCTCCTAAACTCCACAAACAGTGCCACTAACTGGGGACAAGGGTTTAAATATACGAGCCTATGGGGGCATTTCTCCTACAAGCCTCCTCATTCTACTCCCTGGCCACTGCTGGTTGGTTTTTGTTAACTTGAAATAAATGTCACCTGGGAAGAGGAACCTCACTTGAGGAATTTTCTTCATTAGGTTGGCCTGTCGCCATGTCTGTGGGCCTTTTACTTGCTGATTCACGAAGGAGGACACATCCCACTGTGGGTCGTGTTGTCCCTGGGCAGGTGGACTTGGGCTCCATATGAAAAGTAGCTAAGCAAGCCAGGAGGAAGCAATCCAGTAGTAAGCAGCATTCCTCCATGGTCCCTGCCTCCCAGCTCAGCTCCTCCTTTGAGTTTCTTCCCTAGCTTCTCTAGATGATGGATAGTGAGTGACTTGTAAGATGAAGAGACCCCTTTCCTCTCAAGTGGGTTTGGGTGTTGTTTTACCACAGAAACCAAAAGAAAACTAGGACAATTCTTGTCTACAAGTTCGGGCAGTGCTCTAGTCTGCTTTCTGTTGCTGTGATGAAACCCATGACATGAGGGAGGACAATGTTTCTTTGAGCTTTCACTTCCTGATAGCAACCCATCACTGGGGGAATTCAGGGCCAGAGCTCAAGGAGGATCAGAGGCTGGAACCTTGGAAGAACACTTCCAGTGGCTTGCTCACTCTGGCTCCTGCTCAGCCAGTTATCTTACACAACCTAGGCTACCTTGCCTACAAGGGTGGAACCACCCCCAGAGACCTGGTATCTCCCCATTAATCAACAATCAACACAGTTCCCCACAGACATGGCCGTAGGCCAATATGATCTAGGAAATCCTTCAACTGAGATTCCTTCTTCCCAGGTTTGTCAAATTGGCAACCAAGATTTCAAAGACTTGAAGCCCTAAGTATCAAGTAAGCACAGAGAGGATCAGTATGAACCATAGTGCACTGAGCTCTCCATGTCTCCTTGTTTTAATGTCTTTCAAATGTCCTGTTACACAGATTATGTGCTTTTCAGTGTCATTAATGCCAAAAGAATCCTTTGAACCTGATTTAACGTTGGTGAAAACTTTGTCCACATTGGCAGATAATCTTTCATGTTTCTGCTTTAAACCTCGGATGCAAATTAGAAGGCACTTATTATTTATACTGTTTAACCTGAAGTCAGTTGAGCTCAAGGGGAGCTAGTGGAGAGCCAGGCTTGATTGAGTTAGAAACTTTGATTTAAGATTCTCAGGGGATGCCCTGGGCAAAAACCCTTACAGCACAAGCATGAGGATCTGAGTTCAAATCTCTATTATGTAAGTAAAGCTGGACAAGGTAGCCGAGCCGAAATCTAATCCCAGTGCTCCTGTAGTGAGATGGGAGGTGGAGATTCAGAAACTCAGGGACTAATTAGCCTGAATTACCCAACTGCAAAGCAGCAGACCTTGTCTAAAACAGCTTAGAAGGCAAAGGCCAGCATCCAAGGTTGTCCGCTAAACCACACGTGCTCACTGAGTATACATACTTGTGCTTATACACATAAACACATATAAGCACAAATGCACACACGCACGTGTGCTCATTTCGGTCTTCTCTGTAATAAACAATGGAAGGTGCTTTAACGGGGAAAGAATAAAATTCATTATTTTACTTAAAAAAAATCAGAACAGAATTTGAAGGAAGGGAGTCAATATGTTTACGAGATGGCTCAGTCAGTAAAATGTGAGAGCCTGATTCCACCCCCCAGAATCCATGGAAAAAAACTGTCATAGTGGTGTATTCTTCTGATTCCAGTGCTGGGGAGATAGAGAGGGAAGGACCCTTGGGCTCCCTGGCCAGAAAGAAAAGAAGTAAGGAACAGTGGGAGGGAGGGAGGGATGAAAATGTGCAATGACACCTAAGGAACAAAATCTTAGATTGTCCTCTGGCTTCTATGTGCACATGCACAAGCAAGTGAGCCCACACATACACAGGCAAATACACACACACATAAATAAATAAATAAATAAATAAATAAATAAATAAATAAATAAATAAATAAATAAAGGTCTAGGCATAGTCATACATGCCTTTAATCCCAGCACTTGGGAGGAAGAAACAGGAAGATCTCCGTGAGTTTGAGACCACTGTGGTCTACATAGCAAGTTCCAGGCCAGCCAGGGCTATATAGTGAGACCCTGTCTCAAAACAAATGAATGAATGAATGAATGAATGAATGAGAGCGAGAGAGAGAAAGAGAGAGAGTCCAGTCTTTCTGTTTTCCTTACAAAGGACTTGGGAAATAGCTATTATCTTAGGCAAATCTACATACTACTACTGATTTTAAAAAAAGCTATTTGGTGAGATGTGCTCTTCCACTCATTGTTTAGAAAAGGCCCCTCCAAACAAACAACACCCACAAAAACAAGAAGAAAGAAAGAAAAAAGCTTTGACTCTGTTCTGCCCCCTTCCTTTCATGAAATAACAGAAGAAAAATCTGCATTTCTGTTTTTCAAGGTATATAGAGAGAATTTTTTAATATGCTTTCATGTCCTCAGGGACTTTATAATTTATCAAGAAAGACACATTCTTCCTAATGAAAGGTTACTGACCTTCCTGAATGCGACAGTTCAATTACAGCCCATTCATATGCAGAACAGCCTTCACAAAGGACTAGGGGAATGTGACTAGCATAGCAAAAAAAGGAAAATGTCTGGGAAATTATTATCCACTTTCTAAAATTTTAATTGTGAAACAAGAATAATAAATAAGGTTGCTCAGGTAGTGGGATCTTTCCTTCTATGGCCCAGGTAGTGGGATCTTTCCTTCTATGGCTCAGGTAGCGGGTTCTCTAGATTTGTTCAATGGGTATGCTGGCTGCTTTTCTTTTCTTCTTCCTAATATTTCTACCTTTTTAATCCTCTAAACTGCTAAAGCTAACAAATCAGAAAGCTCCTGGGGTTCTGAAATGCAGGGTTTCAATTATTTTCCCTTTGTTCTTTTGACTGGCAAGGCAAGCTGTCTTAGCCTTATTTTAAAGTCTTGACTACTATTTAGATGCTAAAACGAATGGAGAGACCCATTGGTCATACCCTCAGCCACCCACACATAGCCGCTCATATCCAAGCTCCTGGGAGGTGGCCAATGTCCCCCCACCCCTCCTCCAGGACTGAGGCTAGCTAAGCTAAGACCTGGCTAGACTCTCTGGAGTCAGCCTGAAGCCAGACTTGAGTGACACCTGCAGACTCTGTTTGCTGAGCAGCTCCAGGTATGGAAAGGAGATCCCACTGCTACTTTGTAAATCAGCTGATTGTCACTTAGACGCAGCTCTTTGGACTCTTCCAGAACCATGCTCTCCATCAGCAACTGCTGCAGGGATCCCCATAACAATGCATTTTTAAAAATAAACTGTATCTATAAAATTCTTTTTGGGCGGTGGCCAACACAAATATGTGAAGCAAATTTGAAGCAAAGACATTATTTTAATGTTTAATGTTTTACCTTGGATATTAATGTCAACCAACTATGTATGTGGTACATAAGTCTCATTGAATCAGCAGGATTGACTGCTCTGAGAAAGCATACATGTTCCCAACACCTAGCTTACCTAGCTTACTGCCGGCACATAGTGGCCTTTCAACATTTGTTGATAGCTCTCTTACTGTGGTTCTTTTCCACTCTTTCATTTCTTGGATAGATGGTACCATCTCTGGATTAATTCCTGTGAGATACTCATCTTCTTTCATTTACCTTTGGCTTCCTTCCTCTTCTACCTTTCCTGGGGCTTGCATCTGCCTTCAGATATTTGGAACCACATCACATCTTCTTATGCAAGCTTACCCCGAGATCAAGATCGCATAATTGATGTGCATTTATGTTACAGTTTGGGTATTAAAGGCCCTCAGAAAAATCATATGTTGAAGGCTTGCCCCCCTCTGCAGTGTTCAGAGGTGAGGCTTTTGGAAAGTGATTGAATCTTGAGGGGTCTGCCTCATTAAACACTGATTGATTCTTACAAACATGGAGTTCTACTTTGTTGGCATTATTGGGAGGTGGGAGAAGCTAGGAGGTAGAGTCTGATTGGATGAGGTAGGTCACTAGGGGTGTGTCCTTGAAGGATATGTTTATCTTGGTTCTCTCACTCTCTCTCTCTCTCATATATGTGTGTGTGTGTGTGTGTGTGTGTGTGTGTGTGTGTGTGTATGTATGTATAAAATCTTCCACCACCATCTCCCACTACCATGAAGAGAATATCTCTTATACCTCTCTGCTTTGGCTCTTGCTCTTGACAAGATACTCTGATTCACCACAGCTCAAGAACCAGAGACTCAAGTATGCAGAGGGGTCACGGGATGAAGGGAATGAAGCCTCTATAACCAAGTGACTATTGTAACAGAGCTGTACGAGCTTGGCGCACTCAGACCTCACCAGTTTAGATGCAATATTAATTTTTGTACAGCTCAAAGGATACACCTCTGTGTTAAAAGAAGTTATACAAAAGAGCCTTTCAGTTTATATTGTTCTGCGTTTCAGATTCAGGCACACTCAGAGCTCTGAACTTCTCAGTTGCTTATTAGTTATTGCGCAATGGTCTAAGAAGATAAATTTTGTCCCTTAAAAATATAAATCAAGACCAGTGTTATAGGTCTTACAGTTTCTGATATTGTTCCTTCTGTTTTTTCTAACACCTCTTTTTCCTTGTTATTTTTGTACCACCCAGAACTCTGATTTAATTATTAATAAATTTCCTTTGGGAAAAAGTATTTGCACTGGGAATATATTATGCATGTTCTATTTTATGGATAAATAAAAGAAACCACTCATTATATAGCAATCCTTCAAAACCTAATTTACCTCTTTTTACTGAAACAATTCAATACTGCATCATTAAATGCACATGACAACTAAGTAAAAAAGAAATCTAGTTTAAAATAATTTAAATAGCAAGAAATGTATATTTCCTATAACATGTGAATCTAGGTTGAGGGCTGCAGTTCAGAAACACCATAGAAGGTTCTGGAACCTTCCATGTGTTTTTCTTTGTTCTCCTCATAGTGACAAAATGGCTATTATGTAGATCCTGAGGAGTTACATTATTATGTTTTAATGTTAAAGGTCAAGATGTGATTAAAACATAACATGAGAACAGGTTTTCCTTTGGACATATCCACATCCAGGAGATCTTTCTCCTGAAGCTACTTCTCACCCTCAGGTCTCACCAGCTGGGGCTGAGTCCTAAAGTCCTTTCAAAACAGATCACAGATAAAAATTGAAATGGACTCCAACTTGTTTAAGGAAATCAACATTTATTGGGGCTAGGGTTGTTCTTTCCTCAGGGATAGGAATGCACAGAGAAAAGAATGTGGGCATCTGGATAAATGCAGCTTGCTTAGGCACAGATGGGGAATAACTGCAGGTAAGAAACTAAGAGAGGCTGGTTCTAATAAAACAGTCTTAGGATCAGCTGGGGTGAGGAGAAAACGGGACAGCGAGCTCAGAACGAAAGGAAAGCAGTCTTGTAGAGAACAGGTGTTTGATGATCGCTGATGAAAATGAAGGAAATATAATTCATGACAATGTTAATCTGACACCTACTTAATGGTATGTGTTGTTTCACAGTAGTTCAGGCCAATAGTTTAGCAGTTCACATAAATAACTGTAATTAGTGCTATTTTTGACAGGTCTTTATAGTTTTTAATCTTCTGTTGTTCATTAACTCACTTAAGAACAGATATTAGTGTTCAAACATCCTCTCCTTCCTGCAGTCTCACGGGCAACTGAATCTTAAATAAGTTCCTTAGATATTCACAAAGAAGTACTGAAGCATCTCCCAAGACTTGCAGTAACCCGTTATTCCTCTGACATCTCTAGCTATCTGACCATGTCTAGAAATGAACCTCCCTTGGTTCATTTGCCACTTTCCAGTGGCAAACAGAAAACATCAAGATATGAAGCTCTCAGATTCAGGCAGGACTTCGAGAAGCATCATAACAAATAACTGGCATCAGATATTTTTCTATGTTACAAAGAAGACAAAGAGCAGAAGACATTGACCAACTATCAAATGCTTACATTGTGGAGAGAGACAGGCTCTGCCTATAAGTTCTTTCTGGATGAAACTTTATACTGACTAAAAATCATTTTTCTTAAACGTAAAATGAGGGACTGAAGAAATGGCTCATGAATTGAGTGTTTGTTGTTCTTGTAGAGGACACAAGTATAGCTTCTAGCACCTGTGTCATGTGGCTTACAATTGTATGAACTCCAGCTCCAGGCATCCAACACTCTCTCCTGCCCCGTATGGACACACACATACACACACACACACAGACACACACACACATTCGAAAATAAATAAAAGATTTATAAAAACCAAGTGACTGGGCATCTGTGGTACTGAAGATACTTTCCAGAGCTACCTTCTACAATTCTACTTTGAGATTTGCTTTAGGCCAGAACAGTTTAATTCAATTATGTGCAGACATATAGAAATTGTATTTGAGAGGATTTCATAGATTACAAGGAACATTGATTTTAATTAGCTAAATAGCCTACTAGAGATTTCAGTTGCTTCCTGTGTTGTGATGGTGTACTTGCAATACACTCTACCAAAGTAATAATTTCAGCAGCTCAGACAACATGGACTAGTTTCTTGAAGGGGAAATCACTTTATGTTAGACCTTTAACTTTTATTGGAGATCCCAAGCCCAAATCTGAAGAATTTTAAGCAAGTGTAAGAAAAAGATGTTAGGTCCATATTATTGTTTACTGTTAGTATTATTCTCCAAATGTGGCATAAGAAGTTTCCTTAATGCAACGTTATAAAAATGGTTAGAAAAAGAAAAAGGCCAGTTCTGAGCAGTGTCTAACATTTTTCTTTATGAGAATGTACCTTCTTGACAATCGCCAACTTTGCAGGATTGCAGTCTTGTTGATTAGCTCTTTCAAATGAAAAATAATTATGGAACAAAAATGGATATGTATCTATGTATATGTACGGATGTGTATATGTGTGTGGGTATGCATGTGTGTGCACATGCCTGTGGAGGCCTGAAGATGGTGTTGGATTCCCTGGAACTAGAGTTGCAAGTGGTTGTGAACTACTCAACATGGGTGCTGGGAAATGAACTTGGGTCCTCTGGAAGAGCAACATATCTCTTGACTGCTGAGCCATCTGTAGTCACAGCTTTCTGTTTCTTAATACATATTTTATCAGTCACTGCAGAATGGGATAACCCTTGTTATTGTGCAAGAGTGTACCATCTCAACTAGCTCCTTTCCCATGCCTATGTGCATGCACACACTTCCTGTCACCCTACCCCACCTAGATGCCCCCTCCCTTATCCCTGATGGCTTTTCCGCTATTCTCATGACAGATCTTAAGCTTTTCATGATCCAGTGTGCTTACCATAGGCAAACCCTGCTTGACCCAGTGGGTAACAGGCCAGCCAGTGTATCCCATAGATGCGATAGCTGGTGCACTTGGTCTTGTGAAATAGTGGCCTCTATCTCATGACCAGTGCCCCATTTCCAAAGGGCTACCGTAAACACAAGGCTCTTCCTGGCATATAGAGGAATGGGCTTACCATCCTGCAGAGCAACAGGACTGACTTTAGGACACACTCTCACTTTCCCAGGTCTTGCCACATTTCCCTTTTGTCCCATATTTTGGGGGGTGGGGTGGGGGAGGGCTGTGAAGTAATGAAGAATGTAACCTGAATGTTGAAATAGCAGGTTTTCTCCTTGTCACCATCCTTCCTCTCCAGTATGGCAGGAAGGGTCTCTGGTAAGAATTCTACCATTGCTCAGGAAGATTCATTTTGAATCCTCTTTGCCCATTCAGATAGGGAAATGTGGCTAAAACTGTGCAGACCTGATGCGTTGCTCCCTAGACACAAGTTTCAACACCAGAGCATGCATGCCTTTATAATTTGCTACTCCAAATGCAAAGAGCTTTCCAGAAGGACCTGTCGTCCTTCCAGGCTACACTCGGCTCTGATCCTCAAAGATCTATCCATGTTATGGAGCCCCTTCAACCACGTTCTGCTCTTATCCTGGGTGTTCCCCTATGTTTTCAATCTTCCTGTGACCTGTTTTACTGGTGTAACTACAACTAGGGTAACTTTTTATTTTTTAATTTTTTGCGAGCGTGTCATGTAGCCCAGGCTGCCCTCCATCTCATGGCCCTCCTTCCTCAGCCACCTGAATCCTAGAATTACAGGCATGTATCACCGTACCCAGCTGCGTAAGATAGGGAACTATTATTGTGAACGTATTTCTCAGTGAATGCCAAGGGCCAAGCATGAGAATGATATTTCTACTTTCTTTATGCACACCTACTCCTGAGGGTATAAGTTATTACCAAAGACAGAAACTCTCTCAAGAGTTGAGAATTCGAAAGAATGAAATAATCATAACATTTTAGTCAAAAATGTGTAGAAGAAGGAAAATGGAATACGTTAGTAAATATCTGTTCATTTTTATGTGCTGCTGATTGTTGTTTGAAATGTTTTGCTTAATCTTACCTGATTTTACTAAATATTCAGCTTAATTGAAAGACTCTCTGGTTCCTGTATTCAACCTCAGTGTATGCTTTGCAAAATTAATTAGAAACTGGCTAGTGTGACTTGGTGAAAGTAGGTTATATTCACTCAACTTGAGATGGGAAATTTTCTTTTGTTTCGTTTAAGCAAGATTCAGGTGGTTCAATAAATGCCACTTAACTGGGACAGACTTGATCAGGGAAGTTGCTGAATTGGGAAACCAATTAAGTCTAATGATAATTAGCATGCACTGCTGCTTAATTGGGATAGGTGGTCCATTGAGTTGGTATCACTGTAGGTAATTAAATGAGGTTCTTGGAGGTTAAGAGATAGTGTCTTCTTGATGCTTTCAAGATTGAAGGCAATTTATTTTCTCTCTTGGTCATGCTATTGCTTGTTGAGAAAAAACTCAGTTTTAAATAACTGCAAAAGTGCCACTGGCTTTGAAAGGGCCTCTGCACTTGAATTATACATGTACATGTACATACATGCAATATGTATGTACACAAGCACACAGAAACAAACACACATACACATGAACACATACATATTTATATAAATATGTGCACACATACTTATATCTGCCTACATATGGATTATGAATTTAAATGAATGTAAATGGCAAGATATAGAAAGTTTTAGTGACTTATTCCAAGTTGTCATCATTTAATGATGAATAACATGGGTTTCTGAATTCTTGTGGCTCAGCATCAAAGTGCTCATCCTATGCGTACTGGTTCATTTTTTTGTTGCTGGACCAAATATCAGACACCAAGCAAAGGGATAAAGGCTTATTCTGGCTTACAGTTGAGGGGTTGGGCAGTACACCGTGACAGGGTTTGCCTATGGTAAGCTCACTGGATCATCAAAAGCTTAAGATCTGTCACGAGAATAGAGGACAAGCCAGTGGGGATAAGGGAGGGGGTTTCTAGGTGGGGTAGGGTGACAGGATGTGTGTGCATGCACATAGGCATGGGAAATGAGCTAGTTGAGATGGTACCCATTGTATCCACAGCCAGAATCTGGAAAGGACAGAAAGAGAGGTGGGGTCGCTGATCTTCAAGGTCCACCCCAAGTGACCTGCCTTTTCTAGCAAGGCTTCCCTTCCTAAAGATTCCATGGTCAAAATAGCTCCACCAGTTGGTGACCAAGTGTTCGATCACATGAGCCTAAGGGGTACATTATACAACAGGTGACACACAGTGCTAGTTGTGTTCAGAGAGGCTAAGCAGAGCAGTGAGAAGAGTCTGTGTAGGAGCTTCGGGACTTGGCAAAACTGCAGCTGCACGGAGATAAGCCACTGGCCTTTCTGGGCTCCAGATGCTTCTTTTATTAAGTAAAGGTGTGGGACTAAATAACCACCAAGATCCCTTCCAGCTGTAACAACAGAAGTGTTTCCAGTCATTTCATAAAAAATATGTTACTGAAAAAATGATCTTTATTTTAAACTTATAGGAAGTCTTTCTTTATTAAGCAAGTCACTGGCAAAAAGTAATATTATCTGACTCCACATTTAAAAGACATAGTTATTTCCAAGTATGTAGCTGGGTGCCTTTTGAAGGAGATGTGAGAGAGATTTGGAGGGAGATGAGGAGGATAGTGAGAGAGAGGTTGGAGGGAGATGAGGAAGATACTCCTGGAATAATGGTTGACATCTGCTTGTGTGCGTGTGGGAGGGGGTGTCAAGTGTGTGTGCATCATTTGTACCTGTGTGTGGTGTCAGGTGTGTGTGCATGGTGTGTACCTGTGTGTGGTGTCAGGTGTGTTTGCATCATGTGTGCCTGTGTGTGGTGTCAAGTACATATGCATACGTGTGTGTTAGGGAGATGCTAACACATGCAGAGGCCAAAGCAGGATGCTAAATTCATCCTCCAAATTTCTCCACCTTATTGCCTTGAGACAGGGTCTCTCACTGAACATGAAGATGGCTATTTTCCTAAGCTAGCTGGCCAGCAAACTCTGGGAATCCTCTTGTCTCAACTCGAAGTACTGGAAATTACCAGTATATTCACACATGCCCTTTGTTTACCTGGGTCTGGGAATTCAAACTCAGGTCCTCTACAAGCATTCTTACCTACTGGAGCATCTCCCTAAACCCTCCTGGAGTGATTTCTGACAAGGCTATCTTTAAAGCATAAAGCATGGACGAATAGAGAAAGACTCCTGAGTCTGGAGATCCTGAAAAATATGGGGAATGATGTTGTCAAGGATGGTAGAAGAAAACCAGATGCATCAGGCTCTATGAACAAGAGCATATTTGGCGCACCAGGATGTAGAGATCTGGTTCTGAGGAGCCTTGTGGGTTAAGAGACTTGAATAGCCCTGGACTTGGCATTTGTGAAAGATTGCAATTAGAGAAATCAATTTGGTGAGTATATCCTAATGTCAGAGAAAAGATATGAATTGTTCTTCTTGGTGAGATCAATTCTAATTTATTTAATTCCATATAAATATATGGTATTGCACCAGAAACTAATTTCATCTCTATTTCCTTGTAAAATGCAGCATAATGGCCAGGTACAGTGGCACATGTCTTTAATCCCAGCACTTGGGAGGCAGAGGCAGGTGGATCTTTGTGAGATTGAGGCCAGTCTGGGCTACACGGAGAGCTCCAGGACAGCTGGGGCTACAGGAAGACCCTGACTGAAAAAGACAGAAACTAAACAAAAGAAAAATAGCTGCATTAATGCCAAATATTTAAAGCAAGAAACTCAGTCATAGAAATTTGATGGTTAATAGTGTGTAACACCTAGACCAGAGCTTCTTAAGCTTCTTTACACTCGTGACCCCTTTTCACCCAAGAAATTTTTATGTGACCTGGGAATGTAGGCATATAAGATCATCATTTATTTTAAAATAATTATTTGATATACACAAAATTTTACCATTAATTAAAGATGAAAGCAGATTTACATAGCACTGAGATGGATGTGTTTGTTTGTCTAAGCCAGTACAAAGATTCACTAATTTGACACATGCTGAAGAATATAGGAAAAGACGAAGTCGTTGTTTTCCTGATTAAACTACTAGGATGCATAGCACAGTTAACTTTGCATGAAGAGCTGAAAGCACCCCAAGCCATACCATGCAATGGCTGTGAGTGTGTGCTGCAATGTTTCTGGCAGTGCTCATTAGCGTCGTGTGCGTGACATTGTGCACAGTGCATGTTGTGTGCTCAGGACGAAGCCTACAGCAAAGTCATGCATGCAACACAGGTGAGCACTGCCAGAATACCTGGGGTTCATTTCTCATTGAATTTTGAATTATTGTTTGCTTTTTATGCACTCAGAAACTGTTATCATCAGTGCTTTCCCACATTCTGTTATGGGACCCGGGGGAGGTCTTAAGCCACAGAAAAAGCAGCTTTGATCTAGACCCCCCGGCTCTCTTCTTTCTTTCTTAATTTGCCTCTCTAGGCTCATCGTTTGTGCATTTCCTGGAAGTAATATCACCATCCATTCTAGACACTACTGACTCATGACTATATTTGGAATGCTATCTGGATTTTCAGTGTCTTCTATTGGCTTTTAAATTTATAGACTGCTTGAAATGTCTCTTTGGCCTGCTAACTGAAAGTACTGTCTAAATGTTAAGTCACATTATATAGGAACATCATATATATATATGTACATATATATATATATATACACACACACACACAGGCACACATAAACATACATGTAGAAAGAGAGAAACATAGAAACATGTAGAAAATAGAAACACATCTCCAGGTTGAAAAAGAAACTCATATGTACTAACAACTCTGCTTTGAAATTGTTATTTTGATCCCCTACGAGTCACATGGCATTGAAAGCAAGTGGAAGGCTGATTTTATTCCTCTTTATGTTACTGTCACAAACAGGCTTGTGAAAAATCAATTGAACATTTCCAACTTTGATTTGAAGGAAGGCAGGTGATTCATTCAACAAAGAAAGCAGCAAATAAATGGGCATAGATTTGCTAGTGGGCTACTGCAAACTCAGAAGCCACTGATTTAAGATTCATGCATTCAGGTGGGCGTGCCCCTGAACTGGCGCGTGCGCTCTGCTCCGAGTGAGTTGCCTGCTCATATTCTGTGAAATCTATTTCTAGGGTTAAGTGAATTTTCTCATGTAACTTATTTCTCATATGGTTGTTGAATAAAGATGTCTTTGGTGGATTGATTTGTAAACTCTTCATTCATTAAGGGGAAAAATAAGCTATCCGTCTGGAATTAGGAGCCCTCGTGTCAGTAAATCAACACCATCTCCTTGAGGTTCGTCCTTCTCTGCCACTTGGGGAGTGCAGTCAAGCGCAGAGGGAAGAGAACTTCAGGGCAACTGAACTGAGTCTCCAGCCAGGCTCCTCACCAGGGGGTGAAACGGTTCACTGCAGCTTCAGCTCTGATGAGCTTTATACTCCAAATACTTTACTGCTTGATTAAGAATGTGCTCATGCTTAAAGACAGATTGTCGTGGGGTTCGTTACACGGCGCAAATACACAGATCCGTTGCCGGTACTTCATGTCATTTTTTTCGGGAATATGATTTTGTTTGCGGAGTTATTAGAGGCTAGCATGACCACTTCTCTGAAACTCACGGGGAAGTTTTCTGAAGCAGTTCATGTGGAAATCAAATTGCACCTGAGTAAATATTGGAGGGCGTAGCAAACGGAAGGAAGCGCTTTCATTCTGCGACCACAAATATTACAATAGTCTATGCACATAGTTTAGGAAAACAGGTTTTTTCTTCTGTGAAATCACTTTGCCTGAAATTGCAGGATAAATTTGGTGGTGTGGCCAATCAGATTGCTCTTTTTAGTTCTAGCCTGCAGGAGAATTAGAACGTGATGGCTCAGAGAAAAAGAAAGGAGAGAAAAAGCTCCTGTTTTTTCTACTAACAGCATCTCTGATATCACTTTACTCCAAGTCAGTGCAAGGTGAAGAAGCACAGTGCAGAAACGGATAAAAAGCTCTGCCTATCTTCCCATTCCAAAGCAACCCACAGAGCCAGGTAAAGTGGCATCTGCCTTTAATCCCAGCACTTGAGAGGCAGAGGCAGGCAGATCTCTAGATCTCTGTGAGTCTGAGGATCACCTAGTGTATGTTGTGAGTTCCAGACCAGCTCTGGCTACAGGTAGAACCTGGTCTCAAAAAGTTGAAAAAAAAAAAAAAAAGGAGGCAATAAAATAGATCCAGCATTTAAAATTCATAACAGTAAGGAAAGGAGCACATGGTGAGCATTTAATGTCTCAGGCACTGAGCATTCTACATTGATTTCCATGTTGGGATCCTCACATCTGATGAGTTAGTACAATGATCACCCCAAAGCACCACAGCAGAAGTGGAGGCAGGGGCATTCGGTTCCCATACTCAGTGTTTTATGTATGTTGGGGTGGAATCAGGGTCAAAACCTAGGGAGTCTGACTTCAAATGCTATTCTCATATGTCATACATGATACACCTCCTTACAAGTACTCTATCTATGAACGAAGTCACAGTTGGATGAGCAGAGCTGACCCAGCCATTAGTTCCAGGAACTCCTCTCAGAAATAAGCTTGAAAGAAGGGAAAACAATTCTAGCATGCTGTCTGCCAGCAGCCAAATTCATTGAATGAAGTGGTATGCACCTTCACAGAGAAGATTACGTGGGGGAACAGCTTCAACCCTTGGAGCCAGACACCCCAGCACAGACGCACAAGTCTGGCTAAATACGTCTGAAGATCCATTTGCTATAGGTTTGGTGACTTGTGGCATTCTTGGGAGCGGATGGAACCTTTAAGAGATGGGGGCCTAGTGGAAGGTGTGCCCCTGGAGGAGATATTGGGACTCCCCTGCCGGTACCCTTCAGCTCCTTCTGTTTCTTAGTTGCCGGGACTGGATGTGAGCATCTTCTCCATGGCTACTGCCAGGACTCCGCAATCTAAACAGCCCTGAAGGTAGCAAGGCCAAGCAATGCAGCCCAAACCTCTGAAGCCATGAACAAACTAAACCTTTACTCTTCTGTGGGTGTTCATTATAGCAATGGAAAACTGACTCACACAAGTCTTACCTGTCAATGTCTACTTCCAGATCTATAAAATAGTGACAAAAATACCGACTTCAGAGTTTTTTGGACAGAATTAAAAAGACACATTTCTTACCTGTTTACGTAGCTCAGTATTTGGCAACTTCTGTATTTGGATGTAAACTTTCCTACAAGCTCATGTGTTTGAGCACTTGGTCCCAGCAGGTGACAGCTTTCGGAAGCTGTGGAACTTTCCCTTTAAAAAAAAAAAAAGAAAGTATCTGTGAGAGCCTGCATGTATGTGTGTATAGAGGGCGATTGATCCCCCAGAACTGGAGTTATGGATGGCTGTGAGCCCATGTGGGTGGGACTCAAAGCTGGGTCTTCCTTCTGCAAGAGCAGCCGGAACAGCTGTTAAGCTGAGCCAGCTCTCCAGTCCCAGAGCACGAAATGCGTGGCTGGGACTGAGGGCTATCGCTTGGCCCCATGTCCAGCCTAGTCTCTCTGCTTCCATTCTCTGAGCTAGGAGGAAAAGAGGACTTCTAGCTGCACATTCCCGTGGACCAGTTACTAAGTCTTTCTTACCATGATGGACTGCAAGCCAATCCCCTTAAGCTGTTTTTTGTCAGATATTGGGTCACATCAACTATAAATCTGACAAATATATTATCTAACAGTCCCCTAATCAATTGTGGCTGTCACACTGACTATGTAAAATTATTTGAATCAAGAAAATTGACAGGGTCTGAGAATTACAGTGCATCTGTGATTTCTTACGATTTCTTTTTATTTTCCATTTTTCTTCTTATTTTATAGATGCCCCTTCTGTATAGATATTATGAAGTGCAAAGTCCTTCTCTACTAAGTACTTTTTGTAACATAACTTTTGAATTTATACACAAAAGGAAAGTAGTTTATTTATAGAGGGAAATAAAGTACTAAAGGTACAAGCCAGAAAAAAAAAAAAAATTTGTGGGCATGAAAAGTGATTTTTGTGAGGACCTCGGTAAGGTGAATTAGTAAATTAGAAAATTATATGGAAATCTGAGAGGAATTTTGTAACTCCAAAGAAGGGGCATGCCTGGAAAGAATTTGGAGGAGGTTAGCAAAGAAAAGAACAAGGGAAATGTCACTTCTTTAGAGCCAAGAATCAAATGACAAAGAGGTACACATGAACAAGAGGTGATATTTATCAATGGTGCCTAAGCAGTAAGCCACATCTGTAGAAGACTGCCTTCCCTGGGCTTCGAGTACATGAGACACATATTGTTTTTTTCTCAGATTTGTTTATTTTTATTTTTCATGCATGAGTGTTTTCCTGGATGTGTGCATGTCTGTCATGTTTGCGCCTGGTGCCTGCAGAGGCCAGAAGAGGGCATCAGATCCACCCGAACTAGTTACAGATGGTTGCTTGGAACCAATGGGTCCTGTGCCAGAGCAGCAAATGGTCTCACCCACAGCACCATCTCTCCAACTCTGAAAACTGCATTTTAATTCTGCTGTCACCAAGACTGCTGTTTCTTCACTTCTGTGATGGGCTAAAACTTCTGGAGGCACAAGCCAGAATAAACCAGTCAGCCTGCCTAGTTTCTTTTCCTGCTGCTGTGAGAAAATACTCTGACAAAAGCAACCTAAGGGAGAAATGCTTTCTTCTGGCTCACAGTTCAAGAGTTTAGTCCATCACTGAAGCGGAGTCACAGAGGCAGGAGCTTGGGCAGCTGGTCCAGACCATCCCCGACAGGTGTGGCCAGAGGCCATTTCCCAGGTGATTCTAGATTTTGTCAACTTGACAAGTTGTTTTTGTCAGAGTGACAAGAAAAGTAACTAAACCGCCTGTCATAGTACCCCATTTTAACGTTTTACATGTCTTTTTCTGAAGAAGTATCTGGCTGATAAATCTATAAAAATCTGTGTTCTACTTCCCATATTTGTATTTTGTTTCCAGTTTATCACTCCACTTTTATAAACTAGAGCAATATTCTAATCTTTGATGACAGCTAGAGAGCCAGGCACTTCCTGAAGCTCTCCATTTTAAAGGTCATTATATTTCAACTAGAAAAACAGAAAGAAACAGACATGTTCCTTGCTCCCTGTATCTCAGCCTCACAGCCTGCCTTCCTATTTTCCAAAGTTTTTAATCTTATTATTGATTTTTTACTTAATTTTTTTAAATGTGTGCACTGTGATATTATTAGTCTTTGCTGCAGATTCCTGTGAGTATCTGCATAAATCACCTGAGGCCAATCGTTTGATGACTCTTAGAAGATGGTTGGTTCATCATGCCAAGTGGTAGCCATAGTGTGGTGGAAATACCATGACACACAGAGCCAGAAATTTATAAGCAAGGCTGAGGTTTTCCATGGCATCCCTTGCATAAATCATTTGACTTCACAAAGCATCAACTACTTTCAGTTTGAAAAGTCACCGACTCAACTAAATCAGTATATATCCACGATTAAGTCACAGTAGTGTAACCTATGCTGTCATTTGAATGCTGAGTAGATATTCTTTATGTCTGTGTACGGAATAAGGAGCAGATCTGCCTGAATTTGATGTACCTGGAATTGCCCTTGCCTTTGAGCAAAGGTAGAACATTAAAATAGTTCCTACCTGGGACAGTATGTATGAAACTTAAACTTGAAGCTAGAGCCACAAGTCAACACCCTGTAAAGTTCTTCTTCTTTAAGATGATACTTGTGCTGAGAAATGAGAATTGATATTTGAAAACATCTTTTTCAAGTACATTCCCTTCAGTGACTACTGAGAGAATTCTTGGTCTTCACTTTTAATTAGTAAACTTCTAATTGGTGTAATGAGAACAGAAAAATTTCAGAACATGGTTCATGCTTACATTTTTCTTTGTGTGTTTGGGCATTTGTGTGTGCATGTGTGTGCATGTGTGTGTTGTAGTGTAGTACTTGTGTCTGGGTATATATGTGGAAGTCACTGGTTTTGGGGGGTGCTGTTCTCTCTCTCTCTCTCCTCCCCCCTTTCTCAGACAGGGTCTCTTGTAGACCTGGAGGTGGCCAAGTAGGGTCTGCTGGTTGCCCCCAGCAATTTCTCAGTCTTGCTTCCCCAGCACTAAGGTTATAAGCATACACTATTATCAGCCAGCTTTTCCAGATGAGTTCTGGGATTGAACTCAGGTCCTCATGGTGAGACTTCACTGACAACCTCCCTAACCACATTGTTTATGCTTGCTTTTATGACTCAACAATGAAATAGGTTTTATGGAGCAGTTCTTTCCTCCCTTTTGTTTTGGGTAAACTGTACTTAAATGAAAACTTCTCTGGCCAGGCCTTGTGAAGTATATGGAAGCACACTTTTATATTTCTTTAGTGTTATAGAAGCACAATTTGATCAGTGTTCAAAAAAGATTTTTTTCTCCCTTTAGAAACTGTGTGGGTTGAAAAATTCTCTAGGCTGTCAAAAATCTTCATTACTAATAAATGTTACCTGTATCAAGTCTTCTAATTAGCTCCAAGATTTTGGAATTTAGAGCCAATGATTTCATTATTTCACCATCTGCCAAAGAGTATTTTTGGCAGGGCTCAGTAGAAAAATAGGCAATGTGGATGAAAACTTGATTAATTAAACACTAAACCTATGTGTGAAAGCGATACTGGAGTTTCACTGACTCCAGCTTGAGACTGTGTTTGGTACCGTTGGGTCCTTCATGAATTTAAACCTCTTTCTATGTCTTGCCCACTGAACATGTCCATCATGTTCAGAAAAAGTTAAAGAGAAATAGGCAAAATGTCTAAGGTTCTAAGGACTCAATTCGGTAGGAAAGCAATACATTCAAATATCATATTTACAGAGAAATTCAAATATAAACTAATACATTTTTTAAAAATTGCATTTCCTACAGAACATTGTGTTTTGAGCCCTATGGTAATTTTGTGACTCTTAGGAGGCTTTTTTTTTTTCTTCTATACATAAAAGAGGTGGACACAAGCATGTGAAACTTTTTACTTCTGGAGTAGCTTCACATACTTCCTCGCCTATGGATTAGCAGCTTATAAATAAAAACATTGCACTCGTGACCTGCTTTCTAAAGAAAGCGTTTCAGTAGTGAGGGAGTCAGATCCTCTCTGGGCAATGAGGAAGCCAGCGAGCACTTTCAATGGAGAACTGATGCAACAGCATGCCCTGTCCGTGTCCTAGAGAGACTGGTATTGGGTTTTAGAGGTGTGGTGCTCCTGGAATATTGCATTTTCAAAGCATGGGCTGTATCTTCAGTTCTGTTGCTTGGTACCCAGCCATGAGGCAAGAGATTAACCTCTTCTGAATGTCTCAGATTCTACCTCTCCAGAGTAAAGCTAGCAGAACACACCCGAAGACACTGATGTGATAATTAAAGGAAGCAACGTATGGGACGCACCTAGAACAACATCTGGCATGGAATAAGCCTCCATAAATGCTACCATATGCTGCTTGTGTCATCCAACAGATGCATCCTAGAAAGGACATGTGTAACTCAGAGAGCACTACATTACAATGTGTACATCTATGGAAACACAGACACATAAAGATAAAAATAAGAGAAGCAAAATATAAGTGGTGACACAGCAATACAGTGGACTATTGATTAAGCATCTAACAATTTCAGTAGGATGTAAATTCCAGTTTCAGTAAGAAACAGTTTTAGAAACATAGTATCTTATTTTCATATAACATAATTTCAAATACATAGCAATATAAAGAAATTGGTACAGAAATATGAAACTCTGTTCGCTGATAACAGAGGTAATCAGATTTAAGAGTGATTTTTAAGAAAATTTCTTATACTCTTTCCTGTAATAAATCTGACAATATGGAACAGAAAATAACACCTTAGTTTTAAAGCAGTTTTTTTGCAGGTCAAAGCTGATGTGGGAGAGACTATAAAATGTGCAAGGTGGGAAAGATTGTAGTGATAGGTGCTTTTACTTCTCTCCATCAATGGGGAAACTGCTGCGGCTCAGAAAGGAGAAGACTTACTCTGTGGCACCATAGGCGAGTGAATGCAGGTCTTAGGCTTCGCTGCAGGGAGCCTTGCCCAGATGAACCCTTTGAGCGAGAATCTGCTGTGATGTAGCCTTTTGCAGAAATGACTCAGGAGAATACGAAATGGCTCTTCAGAAATTATAACTTCTCTTAATTTTTTTACTCTTTAACGGTTCTGTACATCTGTATAACGAATTTTAGCCGAATTCGCCCTCCATTTCCCGGCTTATCCCTCCGTCTCCTGACGACACATTTCTTTTCACAATTCCCTCCTCCTCCCTTTGGCGTGTGATTCACTGTGTTTAATGAGGGTTTCTTGCCTGAGTGTGGGTGGGTGGTCATTTCCAGGAGCCTGGGCACCTTATCAGTGACCACACCACTGAAGAAAGTGACGCCCCTCCCCCAACGCTGCTATTTGCCAATAGTCACAGATGGGGTTGAGGCCTCACGGGCCCTTTCCATGAGTGCTGAACTGAGATGAACTGGGTGACCAGTCTTGTGCAGATCTTTCAAAAAAGTTTTTAAATTGAACTTTTGTATATGTCCTGGGCAATTATTAATCCAATTTAGACCCCTTCCCCTGTGCGTGTCTCCACATGCCACACCTGCCTCAGGCCTCATGCATTCCGCCATGCATGTTTTCCGATCTAGTCATGCAATTATTTGGTCCCAGATGTCCTTCAGTACAAATCCATCCACTAGAGTCTAATCAGCCTATCTAGACATCAAAAGTAAGGTCTGTTCTCCCTCACCCTGTAGTAATCACCTCCAACAGTTCCCAGGTTAGGCCAGTCTGTCAGCAATTTTCCTCGCCCCACCCTGGGTCCTTGTCTGGTTGAGCTAGCATGGGTTTTGTATTCAACACTACCATTGCCACATGGTCAGATGTGCAAACTTCCAGCGGCCTGAAAGCCTCTGTTTTCTTACGTTCATGGACCAACCCTGCCTCTTACATTCTTTCCACCCCCTTTTCTGCACGGACCCCAAGCCGTGTGTAGGTGGCGTTTTGTATAGGAGTTCTATCCAAGGATATGGACTCTGCAGTCTCTTATTCTGTAACCCTCGGCCAGTTGTGTAAAGCCTCTGTTCTATCAAATGAACACGTCACTCCAGCAGGATGCATCCCTGGGGCGCTTTCCACCCTGCTGCTCACTTCTCTCTTTCTTATGCCTTCTTCTTACACCTTCCGTTTTCCATGCATTGATGGAAGGTTTCCTCTACTTGCCCTTTTCATTTTTATTTTTTCAGTTATGTGTATTGCTATTAAAATTTCTCTCGGGAGAGGCAGACTAAGCTTAGTTTCTCCCTTCCCAGGTTCTGCAACAAACACACAAATTTCTCAACTCACAGGCGAATTCTAGCTAGTTTACTTGGGCTTATTAACAGAGCAGAGGGTAGGGGGTTACTTACAGAACATGGGCGCCCACCCTCCCCTCCGCAAGTTACGTTAGTAAATCCACGAGCTCGGATCTTGCGGCTTCCAGGTGGTCGGATCCAAATAACCAATGGAGGAGGAAAAAGTGTTGGCTTCCTGGTGCCCCCAGTTTAAATACTTTTAGCCCCTCCTCGTCTCACATCCAGGGCCAATGGACAGGTGGGGAGGGGCATATGTCTTTCCTGTCTTTCTGTGCAAGGTGGTCCTGGGTAATATCACTCCGCCTGGGAGAGGTGCTTGTCCACAGCTCATCAGGCTTTTTCCTCAGAGAATAGTTTACTCTACATTTATGGAAGTGTATCTGTGTGGAGGTATGTGCCCATGAGTGCTGTGTCCTGTGGAGGTCAGAAGAGGGTTTTGGATTTTCTGGAGCTGGAGTCACCATGTGATTGTGAGCCACCATGTAGGTGCTGGGAACTGAACTCAATTTCTCTGCTAGAGTAGCAGGTACTCGTAACCACTGAGTATCTTTCCAACCTCTCTCATTTGCCTTAAAGGTGTGTATATATTGTGTTTTTATTCCCATGGTGGTTAATTTGTGAAGACTCAGGTTCATGCTTACTTACAAAGAGCAGTGAAAGAAGCTGATACCCAGGTGATAACCAAGACAAATCAAATCCCCAGTTAGGGTGGTTGCCTCCTTTTTGGTGTCCTTATATTGCGTCCAGTCCCCACTGGTTAGCATTTTCTAGATTATTTTTTGTACTAGAGGTTGAATCCCAGGCCACGCGTATGCTAGGTCAGCGCTCTGCGGCTCAGCTCTATGCCCAGCTCTCTCTTATATTTTCATTTTGTGATAGGGCTTCACTGAATAGCTCAGGCTGGCCTTGAACTTTGAATGCTTCTGCCTCAGACTCCAAAGTAGCTGGGATTATAGGCTTCTAGTTCTCTTTTTTAAATTTTGATAACGTATTATAGGAGTTAAGATTTTATAAATATTTATGTGAATGAACATACACTCTAATAAATTTGTCTCTCCATCCTTCCACATCTTACTTTCTCCCCATACATTAATTTTTTTTTTCTTGAAGTACATCAGAAAATTCTCAGACAAAAGCTTGTGGTCCAGCACTATTCGAGCTTCTGAACAACTGAGAATATATTTAATCTCCTTCTGCATTAAATGCAAGTTCAGATGCCCTTGAATGTTTTTGTGAATCTTTAGTTCTCTTTCCTTCCCCTTCCCTCCCTTCCCTTCCTTTCCCTTCCTGTTCTGAATCTTGCTATGCAGCTGAGTTGCTCTGGAACTCTATTCAGTCTGGGCTGACCTTGAACTCATTAATCTTCCTACTTCAGCCTCCTGATAACTGATATAATGCCTCCATTCCTATCCTAATATTTCTTTCCAAGTCTCAAAATAACATTCCATTGCCTTCTCAAGTCTGTATTCCTGTTAGAAAACCACTTAATGTGAGGCAGGGGATGAGGCTTTGCAGAGCCCTTGCTTAGCCTGTTCAAGGCCCTGGATGTGATCCCCAACCCTGGGGTTATGGTATATAATATAGATTTTATATCCTTAAAAGACATCTCATTTCTCTCTCTAGAAATTTTTATAGTTTTTCTTTTTCCAGGATGTTCTCAAATTGCAGCTAAAATGCACTCAAAATTTTTATCTATTGTTTGGTATTTGGTTCTTTCAATCCAGGATATGACATTATTTGTTATTTAAAATTCACATTATATTCCCATATTCTTATTTGTTTATAAATTTACACAATATTTTAGATGCTAATTCTATGTACATCAACATATGTCCCAGTCTATCTAGGATTCTACAATTTAATTTTGAGGATATATCTTTTTAACTAAATGAAAATTATTATAGACACTATAGGAAATTAACAACATAATGAAGATTTTAAACATTTCCTTAGACAACTCATACAATATTATATTTTATATATAAATTAATATTAACACTTGTATTCTACAGAGAAAATACTTTTTAGGCACTTTGCCACCGTGCAGTTTACTTACAGAATCATCAGAAAAAATTTCACTACTTTTTGAAAAGTCACATGTTTAAAAATCAGATTTTGTGTTGAACTGTGGCAAGAAAACTTTGAAAAAACAATAAAAAGCTACCCAATTCATAATAGTATACCACAAAAATAAGCTTATTAGAAATTAAAGCTTATCTGCTTAAATACAACATAGATCAAAATTTGAATTTAAATATTGATTATTTATCAAGGTTAGCCAGGATGTAGGGAAATGTGTATGGATACATACTATTGTTGTGTGGACTGATATGTCCTTTTGTGGAGTGCAATTTGAGAATATTTGTCAAATTTAAACATGTACATACCCCTTGACCCAGGAAACCCACTCCCTGGAATCTATCATAGAGAAATATTTGCACTTACAGGCAAGGGTGTGAGCACATAAAGGACATCATAGCCTTTTAAAATGCAATGCATATTTATGTGATTAAAAATACTAGAAAGCATAGAGACAGCAATCCATAATACCATAGAATTGATTAGAGGAAAGGTAGAGAAGAAAAGTCACTTAGTTATAGATACATGTATCTATTTTGCTTGAAACTTAATGAGTAAGAAGCAATAAAATAATATATTCAATGATGACACATCTAGGCAACAAAATAGCATTATGCTAAGTGGCCACAATCTATTACGCATCAGTTCAAGTCCTTGAATATTAATACTATAATAGGAAGAGTGAAAATATTGAGTAGCTGCACAAAGCAGCTCTAAGAAAAGTAAGAGCCAATACTGAAGATTAAAAATAAGAGTTAATGATTTAACAAATACATACAAGAGCTGGTTCTTTGAAAAAATTAGCAAGATAGAAAACCCTCCAGAAAATCTAGAGATAATATAAATAATCAAAATTAGTAATGAAAGAAGATGAAAAATATAGAGCATGATTATATGAAAATACTTCATAAACCTTTCATATAGACACTCTATGTTTTGATAACATGCATATGATGGTCTAAGAAAAAAAAATTACAAAATTATCTATTTTCTCAAGTTATTTTAAAATAATAAAGATAGCTCATAAAAGATTTAAGATCATTTTTGTGAGTACTGTCATTTTAAATTAATATATTTTCTATTTATGGTGTGTGTGATATGTGTGAGTGTGTATGTGTGTGTGTGTGTGTGTGTGTGTGTGTGTGTGTGGTGTGTGCAGGCTCCCATACCATGCCATATATGTGAGGCTTTAGGACTCCTTTGTGGAGTATATTCTCTCTTTCTGCCTTTACAAGGATTCTGGGAATTGAACTCAAGTTGCCAGGCTTGTGTGGCAAGGACTTTATCTGTTGAGTCACCTCAATGATCTTATATTTTCTTGATTCTGTTTTATAATTTATACTTATATATAAACTTGTCTATTTCATTTTAAGAAACAAGACTTTAAAAACATTTGAATGTAATAGACCTCAAAGGTCTGTTATGCTCTTAAACTACAATGGGAAAAATAAGAAACCATGAAATAGAACATTTTGGAAATTCACAGATAATGGGAAAATTAAACAATATGCTATTAAATAACTAATATGTCACTGAAGAAATTCCAAGACACATTAAAGAATACTCTGAATGAATGTATATTCAGTATAATATGCAAACACTATGGAATTAAACTGAAGCACACCTCAGAGAGGATTATATAGGATAAATATATGCACATTATTGAGAGCAGAGTATGTTAATCTCCAACTGTTGCTATTAAGTGCCAAGTTCTCCCTTTAAGTCTCACTATGTTTTGGTTTTTTGTTTCTGGAGGATTTATTACTAAGTGCAAGTGTTTTAGTTTATAGTTGCTCTATTTTCTCGACAGATTCATTCTTTTATTATTAAAATGTCTCTTTGACTGCTAAGAACAATATTTGTCTGAAAACTTATTTCCTCGAAATTAGCTCTCGCTTACCCACTGTAGGAATCGCATATGAATTTCCGCCCTTGAATTTTAAACTTGTCTTTGGACATGCTGTTTGTCTTCCATAAATAATAGTTAGATGAATTGTGAAATTCAAATCATTTTTGCAAAATTTTGCCTTTTAAAATATTCAGCCCTCCAGCACTCTAAATAATTATTGATGCAGAGCACATCTCTGTAGATTTTCTGTTTACATCATGGTGGTTTTATCCTGCATCCTCCAATCACGCTTCCCTTTGTAATAGATAGACATTTTTTAAGGATTCTGTTTTTATGTTCTTGTCTTTTTTTTAAAATACTATATTCTTTGTGACTTTCCGGCATTTTTCTTGGTTTTACAAAGACCATCTTACCATAGAATAATCTAGATCAGGTTGATACTAATTTTATTTCAGGCCTGTAGAACAGCTTTACCATTATGTAGCTGTATTTTCCTTTGTTCACTGTAGTATTACAGATGTGTAACTAATAGCTGTACATTGCATGTCATCAATATGGATTCACATAGCTGGTCTGTGCAGTTGTGTTTTCTCTTGCACAACTTTTAACAAAATATATACAGCTATCTTCAGATTTCCCTTTATCAACTTCTTTATTACTTACTACCAATTTTGGTTGATGTAGAAGGCAAGGTCCCTTTGAATATCTCTTGTAGAGAGAATCTTCTACTGACACAGTCTCTATTTTTGCTTATCTGGTAATATTCTAAATTGCTCTCAATTTTTGAAGGATATGTTTTGAATAGATGTAGATTTTTAAATTGAATTTTCACAAATGTCATACAATAGATTTTGATTATGATTAGGAACTTCCCTTGCTACCCTTTGTCTAATTTCATGTACTCTATCATGTGTGTGTGTTTCCTATAGACTGAAATTTGTATCCCCCAATGCCTTTCACTGTGGGTCTATCAACTGAGCCTGGTTAACTTATCTAGCATCACGCCCTCAAAGAAAACTGACTCCCTCTCCCAACATCTATCAGTTGTCAGGTGCTCAGCTAGGTTTGGGGGCTTCTTACCCACTTCCTACTTCTGTGCTGGTATTTTGGCTGGCTTGAGTTTATATGGTTCTTGTGCATGCCGTAACCATTGCTGTGGGTTCATATGAGTAAATGCCCCGCTCTCAGAAACGTTTGTTTCCTTGTGATCAAACACTACCTCTGGCTTTTATTATTTCAACTCCAGATACTGAATCCATTTCTCCCAATCTATCGTCTCATTCTTCAATGACTGATTTGGCTAGCTGATTGCTCACTCCTACAGTGAGCCTCCTCCGACATTGCTCCCTAGAGATCTCAGCCCAAGGCACCTGCACTATGATCCACCACCCCAAGTACCAGGAATGACAGTGGTCTCAGCTCCTGGTTTTACTTTGATTGTACCTTTGTTATTCTAGATGCAACATTAGATCTTGTCTGTGTAGATAGATAGCCTGGCTTCTGCTAATTACTCCAGTCTTCACAAATGCCCAAGAGCATGAATTGCTCTGAAGTTGAATTCAATTAAAATCAGGCCCTTTAGAGTGTTATTTAAAATTTAAGAACATTTAAAGATAAGTATTGGTCAAAGAAGGAATCTCAAAGGAAATTTTAAACTATTAAAACTGGCAAGGGATAAAACATCTTTGAAAACACAAAACATCGAAATTGTCCTGAGCAAAATGCTATTACTGCAGTGTATTAGAGAAAAATAATAGCTTTAAATATTTGTAATAAAAAGAGCACATCTTCACTGTCAACTGCATTTTTGTGTGCTTATTCCCACCTAAAATGATGTGCTCTTTCACATCTCATGTCATTTGCCAGCATCCCATTCTTCCTCATAACTTAGTATTACCTTTTCTTACTGTCCTTTCTAAATGTAATAATATGCCCACATGTGCATCTGTTGTACACATAAAAAGAAGCTCTGTGACTTCAGAACTGTGATTCTAACTGCACAGAAATTCATCGGGATGGATAGAGTTTCAGACTAGAAAAGTGTTTGTTGATGTAGCTATGTTAATCTAGCTCTGTGAAGTTTATATTACTGAGTTCACTACAATAAAGTAACTTTTAAAATTTATTTTTACCTGTATGAGTGTACTACCTGCATGTGGATAGGTGCACCTGTGTTGTGCAATGCCCGAGGAAGTCAGAAGGTGCTGGATTCCCCAGAACTGGAGTTACAGTTGTTAGCTGCATTGTGGGTGCTGGGAACCAAACCTGGGTCTTCTGCAAGAGCAACCAGTAGTGCTCTTAACAGCTGAACCATCTCTCCAGCCCCAAAGTAACTTTAAAAACATATATTTTTATTGAGTTTCTGTGTATTTCATACAATAGTTCTTAATCAAATTTGGATTCTTACCCCATCTGAGTCCCTCAGACCTCCCAGCTTTTATATTTAAAAAAAAAACAGAAGTCTCAGCTTAATAGTTTAAGCTTTGATCTTGGAAATCTAAAGATGAAAAAAATTACTACAAAATAAAAGAATGAAAATAATAAAAAATAAATGTATATCAATGAATTTAAACAGAATGACAAAGCAGATAATAAAACCTAAAGATGTTTATTTGAGAAAAAATTAATAAAACTTCTAAAGCTCTAGTCAGAATGTACAAAAAAACCCAGGAAAATAGAATTCTTGGTATTAATATTGAAAAATAAGACATCACTATAGGTCTTTCCATAAAATAAATCTAAAACCAGATTTCATAGGTACTATACTGAATAATTAAAGAAATAGCAAAATTCTATTTATTCTCTCCTTAATATTTCATAATGTCCTTGTTTTTTCTTAGTGACATTTTCAGTTAATTCCATTATGGTCTGGTAATTTATAATTTCCATTGTTTGTGATTTTGCAACTTAAAACCTTAGACAGATATATTTAGCCCATGAAGTTCACTTAGTATTGCCAGTATGCACACGGGACTGAGGTCATCTGCTGGGGCCACATTCCTGAAGTAGAATGATTCTTCCTTCCCCATGAGCCACCAACTACTGACAGCCCCTCACCTAGGGGTGGGGCTTTGTGGGGCTCTTCCTCATCTATGCTGGATGTTTCCTGGTCAGTTAAAGATCAATGCCTCTGCAACCTGTACTCAATGAGTCTGGTGTCTTCAGAAACAAGGTCTTACCATCTAGTTATAGCAGGCATTCAAGAGCAGTGGCCTTATCCTTAGGCTTCATTGTTTTGGGTGCCTCTGGGGCCTCTCTGACCACTAACTCCTAGGAAAGTAACCCATGCTAAGCACTGAGATTTTCATTTAATAACCCTTATCTTCCAGGGGGAGCTCTGTTCACTGATGTGGGGTGCTTCTGCTCAAACTCCTTTTTAAAGAAGATATATTTTACTTAGCTTATAAACTCGTGGAGTTGCATAGGCTTCTTCATACATCCTCAGTTTGGTTCAAACACTCGCTCATCCCCGCCCCATCTCTATCCCTGCTTAAACCTTGTGCTCACAGAAGTCTCCCCGACGGGTCACATGTGCTTCTTTTACCTTTCTTAATTTGTATTACAAGATTGCAGGTTTCCCAGAAGGTTCTCCCTGCTCACTGTCTTTGGTTATCCTTCCTCTGGGCCTCACCCTACATCCCCATCACTCCACTGCATGCTGGAACTCTTCTGCCCCCAGTATGCTCCCTCTCTATTGTCATTCCACATATGTTCTGCTATCCTCCCTCCCTAGAGGCACCCAGCCCCACCAATGGCCCATTTCCAGGTTCCTGGGTTCCACTGGACTCCATGTTAAACAGCCAGAACAAAAGATTTCAAGCAAGGACTCTCATATGAGAGAGAATGTGAAACATTTGTCTTTTGAGGCCCAAGTGAGTTTCCTCAGTACAACTTTTCAGGATCCATCCATTTACCTGAAAATTCCATGGTTTCATTTTTCTTTACAGCTGAGTAATATGTACCTAATTTGTATAACCCATTCATCCGTTGATAGGCATCTAGGTTGATTCCATTTCCTAGCTCTATGAATATAGTAACAATGAGCATGGATGACCGATAACCTCTGTAGTAAGTCTTTACCAGTCATATATCTCACAGAGATTAGTGTCTAGAATATACAAAGAACTAACAAAGAAAACTAAGCACAAAGAAAACAAACAACTCAATTAAAAAATAGACTATAGAATTGAACATAAAGTTCTTGAAAGAAAAAATACAAATGGATAATAAACACCTAAAAAACTGTTCAACCTCCTTAGTGGTGAGATTCCCAACACATACCACCACACATGGTCAAGTCTGTCCTTTGAAAGGTCCTTATGTGTTCTATTTTGGTTATGGTTATTCCTCCAGTTCTCTAGGATTTTCTTCATATATATTTTAGTGTTCTATTTGTACATGGGTCACATTAATGTTCTTTAATCTCCTTGGAGATATATGGTCCCTTTGGAGATAACTGAACCCTTTATCATGATAAACTCCTTATTCTGGATAAAACGACCGAAAATATGCATCAAATTAATATAAGTGCATAGTCTTTCTTAGATTTTCCCATTCTTTCATTTTTAATATATCTGTAACTTTATGCTTAACATTCATTTCTTTTTTAAAAGTTTTATTTTATTTTATTTTAATGAGTCTGTATGTGTCTGTGTGAGTGTATGCTGTATGTGTGTGGGTACCTGTGGAGACCAGAAAAGGATGTTGGATCCTCTGTATCTGGAGTTACAGGTGGTTTTGAGCAGTCTGATGTGAGTGTGGGGAAGGGAACCCAGGTCCTCTGGAAGAATAGCAAGTGTTCTTAACCACTGAGCCACCTCTCCACCCCACATGCTGATTTCCTGTAGACAACATATAAGGGAGACGTCTTGACCTTTTTTCCATCAGACAGTTTTGATTTCTCACTAGTTTATTGACACCATTCTTATTTAAGGGGATTCTTACCGATATTGTTAGATTAAAACTTAGTTTCCCAGCAACTTTTATTAATTTCAGATATTCTATTTTCCTCGTTTTTTATTGCTTTTATTTGCACTAATAATGTCATTTTATTTTTTCTATTGACAAATTGTCTACGCCCTTTAAAGGATGTTTGGTGGCATTCCTGAGGTTTGCTATAGGCATATTTAATAAATCAATGTTTTCACACAAATAAAATATCACTTCATGAACAGTGTAAGAACTTTCTAACAATAGATACCTAATTCTCCTTTCTCATTTGTTGTGCTGGCTGCCAGTCATATACTGTACTTTTATACAAACACACACTCATTGTGCATACACACACACACACACACACACACACGTATAGAACAAAGGTTGAGTTAGGTAGTGTTTGTTCCTGGAGATGAATATTCTTTTCTTCCAGAACGTTCTTATTAGCAGGAGTTTAGGAGTTGGTCTGGTTTGAGGATTATGCCTGGCACTTTGGGTTTTGGGGGAAGGGTTTGTTGTCTGTTTGTTTTCTTTTCATCAATGTCGACTCAGTCCTTAACTTTTGGACTTTCTTCAGTGTAGTGCTGAAGAGTACAGTGCTTAACAGTCTGACAAGGAAGCTTGTGAAGCTCTTGGTTTTGACAAAGTCTTGTTCTTAGGTCATAATCAACTACCTACATCCCTTGTTTACAATTTTCTTTGCTGATCATGTAATCCTAAACCCAACCTTTATAGGGCTTGTTTTTCCTTTTTCTTTGGGTTTTGGCAAGTGGAAACAACTAGCTACTTTCTTCCACTTCTCTCTGCAGATTTAGTCTCTGGGGAGAGGGTCCTAGTAAAGTTTGAATCAGGATGAACCTTTGCAGGATGATTTTTGATGTCACCCTTTAGTAAAACATTGTACCACTTTTAGATAAAATATATCTAAAAGCTTTCCCTTCACTAAGCCGTCTCATAATAGTAAAGTTTTAAGGAACAGTTCTTTCCATTTTAAAATTTTATCAGTCACAGAACAGACTATAATGTAGATATAAAAGAATTTAATTTCTGGTTTTCATTCAGGCATCTCTGAGAATTGGGTTCTCAAATTCCGCCAGCATGGAAAAAGTGCACTTTCTACTTTTTTAGCCTGAGCCTTGATTTGCTCGGGAAATGGAATTTGTGGAAAGGTGTGAACAGGCAGTTTGAGATTCTAAGTATCCACTACTGCCAGTTGCCAGGGAAATATTCTCTAGATAAAGGCAGGACTCCCAGACTGGGATCTGGAGTGAACAGACGGGAAGTGAGTTCTGGAAACCCGCTTGGACACAGCCGGAACAAGGAAAAGGGACGGTTTTGCCGCCCGAGGCACTGAAGCCTCTTCTACATTTGGCAATATCACCTAGCTGTTCTACCGCTGCCGCATTCTGGGAAAAAAGTCTCTTCCACAATGTCTGTATCTCAGCTCATATCTGGGCCAGTCCACAGTGTGGAAGGCCCAGTCTGCTTCATACATTGTCTTACTAAAGACCCACTGTATTGTAAAGACACTAAAGTTTGCATGAGGACTTTGTGCTTTATTCTGGGACAGAAAAAGGTGGAACTAGAGCTGATGTGTGCTTTGTGCAAGCACTATCATATACACAACATCCTTTAGTCTGCCTGAATTTTACGTTCATAAATATCCCCAAGTTCTTACTCTTAACAATAATACTCTGGCTCCTTTTGTATCCTGCAGGCACCTTTCTAGATGATTGTGTTCATACTTAAAAATTTGTAATCTATGTAAATTACTACATTTTAAAATGATTGTGAAGATGTATATTATTCAGTCACTGACATATTTAATCAGATATATGTTTGCATATATGTGCATTTCTTAGATGGCTTTCATAGACTTACTTTGAAAAGCTTATGCTTTGTAAAGTCATTTTTATATATTTAGGTAACAGTCTCTTAAGAATATATGTTATCGGTCAAAGAGGTGGCTCAGTGCATAAGAGCACTGGCTGCACCTGCAGAGGACCCAGGTTTGAATCCCAGCACCATATAGCAGCTAACAGTCATCCATAATTCCAGTTCCAGGGGATTTGACACCCTCTTCTGATTTCTGCAGGCACTGTACAATATGGGTGCATTTACATACATGCAGGCAATATACATTCATACACATAAAAATAAAAAACTATTTTTAATATTATTGTTATTTTACAGTATTTATGGAGTAGGGAAACATCTCTTTACTTAGGAGATCTAGCATGCTCTGTGTTTAAAGCAGCAACAAAGGAATTGGTATGCTCAGTTCTTAAAACCTTATGGTAAGACAGAGGAAATGTTAGAAGGCAAAACTCAGACTTGCAGTGAAGCCTGACAAAGAAAACAGCCTTCTCCCCTAGTGATTAATTTTCAGGCGATCTTATCACCAGACAGAGTAGGAAAAGATGCTGAGGGCGCCTTATAGGGAAGAAAAATCAGGCTTTGGGCTCCAGGCACCCAGATATTTGACTCTTTCAGGTACTTCGCTCGTTTGGAGATGCTGTTTCATGACGGAGTTTGTTTAGTTTTTCTATCAGTATTTCCCCTCACACTTCAGTAAAATGTAAAATAAACTTACTGGCTGTCAAAACCAAGCTTCTAAGTAAACATTGCTGCAGACAGCAAAGGCAGAGAGTGCCAGGCTGCAGGCCATGGGGAGGAGTGAGAGGCAAGCCTTCTAAGCCTTTCTGAGATCCCCTTTGAGATGACTAATAGAGACAGACTAAAGCATTCAGTAGAGAAAAACATCGTTTTTATAAGATTGTAAAGCAAAGAGGCAGTAAACACGTAACTCAAAATGTTCTGAAGTTGCCTGTCCCTTTTGCTCTCAGAGCTGCTTTGGCCTGGTTTCAGGTTCCAGGATATGGCTCAAAGGGACCTCTGTCTTTTGAAAACTTGGTGTGTGCCAAGAACCCTTGATCCAGAATGCCTCTGAGAGTGTGGTTTGTTCTGGGAGCTGGCAAGGACTCTGGAGAACACAGAAAGTAGATAGATGATAGATAGATAGATTATAGAGGACTACATATCCTTGTGTAAAATATATATGTTAAATATATATGTGTGTATGTGTCTCTCTGTGTACATATGTAACATATACATATATGTATATTTTTAATTCTAAATCCTTTTTCTTCTACCTCTTTCCATTCTCTCTGTGGTTTGAGATATCCTCAGAGAGATGGAAAATAAGTAGTGAGATATAATATGAGAAAGAATTTTCCAAAGCTCTTGGACCAAAGTTTATAGTAAAATGTAGGCTGACTATGTGCAGCCCTCTGCTAGATCCTTGAAATCTGTATGTCTACAGAACTCTTGCAGCCATGGTCCCTATCAATATTTAATTTCTACGTTAATGGAAGGAACACTTATGGTTCTTGCAGTTTTTCCATTTTTGAGGATATTTTGTATCTTTTAACTTTAGGATTATTAGAGATTTCAAAGATTTATTGATCAATTTCTACTATTTTACTTCTTTCCAAGGTTTGCTGTTTATGTGTTGCTAAAATCAATGTGGTCAGAATATGGGAAAATTATTGCATACTCAAATTATATATAAACTGTGTTCTAAAAAGATCCTGACTGGAGAACGAAAGTGGGTGTGTTTCTAGGTTTCTTCTTTCATGGTTGCTCAGAGTCAAAGCTAGTCAACGAATGTACACAGCTTGCATGACAAAAGTATGTTTTTACTTAGGCGTGAAGTAAAGCAAGGGAGAACATGATGATAAGGACAAGACAGAAAGTGGAAAGGTATCTGAAGACAATGCAAGCAAGTTTTTACCACAGCTAATATTCAGAAAATTATATATTATATAAAGAAAGAACAGTAAAATAGGGCTGATAAAGCAGAAGCTTGCAAGCAGACCTTATTATGGACCAAATCTGATTAAAGGCCCACATGCCCTATATAATAAAAACAATCTCTGCATTGTTGACAATTGAAAACATTCACAATGTGAAAATTATATTCAATTCAATAACAAAGTTTTAATTGTACTAATATACATGCTATCTATGGTTGCTTTGCATTGTAAGTGCAGAGGGGATTCCGACAGAGGTGTGATGATTTGTATTTTAATATTTTAGGGAATCAGAAATATTATAGTTTTATTACCTTTTCACAAAGATATAAAAAAACATACACTAGAAAAAGGACAACTTTAGTCTGCTGTTTTGGCACATACCTTTAACCCTAGCCCTTGGGAGGCAGAAGCTGGTGGATCTCTGTGTGTTAGGCCAACCTAGTCTATGTATTGAGAGCCAGATTAGTCAGAGGTATACAGTGAGGTGACAGAGAAAGTTATCACAAAATTATTTCCAACTAAGCAGCATGTGTAGGTTTTTACATAGGGGAATTAAGAGCCTTACAGGGAATCATAGCTCTGGTAGATATGTATGTATGTTTGTGTAAAGGGACCGTAAGAAGCACAGACCACAGGACATCTCTGAAGCACACTGAGAACTTATGAAAATGATGAGGAAGCCTGAACAGTTGCTGTGCAAACAGAATTATAGATTGATCTGTTATAAATCATGATAGAAACACTCTGAAAATATCTTACCAAAGACAATCTAACACGTGTAAAATAATTATTTGATAATAATCAGAGAAATACACAACAAGCTATCACCTTACACCTATTAGGACAAATCTGGTTTTTGTTTATGTATTGATTTCTGAGACAAGGTCTCTCTAGATAGCTCAGATCAGCCTCAAACTCACAATCTTGCTGTCTTAGCCTCCTAAGTTCTGGGACTATTGAAATGTATCACCACATCCAACTGGGATGGTTATTATTAAAAATAGTAAAAGAATTGTTAAGTATGCAGAGAAAAAGAAAGAATTGTTATACTCATTCTGTAAGAAAATAAAGTGGTACAGCCATTATGGAAAATGGCTTAGAGAACCCTCAAAAACATGTAGACCCAGCCTCGCATGATCGGACATGGCACCTCTTGGTATATACTGAAAGGAACTCAAATCAGGAACTTGAAGCCATGTCTCCACCGCCATTTTCATGATCCTGTACAGTGACTAAGATAGAGAAGCAACCCTAACATCTATCAGCAGAAGAATGAACACAAAATGCGGTGCACGTTGCCATGTACACCATGAGCGAGCCAGAAGAATGTGATTCCAGGTGAAATAAGGCAGACACAGAAAGACAAAATCTCTAAGTCATCCCGCCAGTGTGCGGAATCTAAAGGAGTCAGACACATTGAAGCTGACAGTAGCTTGGTGATTGTCAGGGTGTGGATGGAAAGGTAAACCTTTGGTGCAAAGGTACAAAGTTTCAGCTATGCAAAAACAACAAGTCCTAGAGATCTATCATAAGTACAGTGCCTAGAGTATCAACATACCCTGTACTTAATAGTTGCTGATGGGATAAATCTTACACTAAGTGTTCTTATCATACACACACACACACACACACATACATTCACACACACACGAATAGGAGGACCCTTGGGAGAGGATGAATATGTTCATAGCATAGATTGTGGTGATGGTTTCACAGTGTAAGCTTCTCCAAAGTCATGAAGTGGCAGATGCTAAATACACAGACCTCTTTGCCTGTCAATTCCGATTATGTTTCAGTTTGCTGAAAAACAGAGAAAGTTCACTATTTGGAAATCTGTTCTTATACATCTTTGCCACCAATCTATATAGAATATTCAACTAAATGGATGGCCACTGTTTAAACATGGTAAAGATAGTAATCCCAACCCAGACAGCATCAGGCTCAGTGGAGATCACCAAGCACTTCTCTAAAGATCTAAGATCAAGACGAGAACACTGATGATTGCCTCTACTATCCACAATGTATTGGCATTACTAGTCAATATGATAAACCAAGAAGAGAACAAGAAAAAAAGCTAAGCATAAGAACCCTAATTCTGTGGAAATGGTATGACTGCACATTTGAAACCCTCCCAAACCAGACTCTTCCACATGGGAGCATTCAAGGTGATGCACACAATCGGAGATGCACACATTAATAAACGGAAAGCAATGCATGTAAGGCAGACATGTATCCATCGTAGGATACATGATAAGGAAAAGACTTTAAACAAATAAGCAAAATAATGCTTTTAGAAATGTAATAAAAATGTCCAAACCCTTAGAAAAGATCATTAAAATGTTGCATAACGAATGCAAGATGAACTATTCAATAAATGGTATTAATATAGCCTGTTGGGAAAAAAATGTTAAAGCCACATCTCACTCATATCATCAGGAACAACCCCAAGAGGAGCAATTCCTTTCAACTTTAAAGAAAGAAATTCCTTGACCTGTCGAAATGGCATAGGAGGGAAAGTGCTTGTCACTAAGGCCGAGGGTTCAGTTCAAGGGACACAGTGGAAGCAGAGACCTGACTCCTGAAGATCATCCTCTGTCCTCTACATGCATGCCATATATATGCCAAATATATACATGCCATTATATATATCAGTATACATGCATGCGCACACACCATACATACAGTAACAATAAATTTTTTAATTAAAAAAGAAATAAAGCCCTAAAAATTGTAGACAAAAGTATTTTATTTGTAAATCTAAGATGAAGTCCATTTAACCCATTCAAAGCTTCCTACAGTAGAGCAGGAAGAATCACAATTTGTGGTACACACTCACACACAAACAGAGGTGGTATTCCTGCTCCTTCTCCTCCTCCTTCAAGCGTATGAAATACGATCCTCTTCTACTCAGGCATGGTGGCTCATATGTGAAATTCTAGGACACAGAAGTCTGAGGCAGGAGGATCATTATGAGTTTAAAATCATTCTAGACTATATAATGAGTTCCTAACAAGTCTGGGCTACAGAGTAAAAGCAGTTTCAAACAAATAAAATAATTAATCTCACACTGAAAAAATACTATGTAAATAGGACATGCTTTACTTCCCATGCTAATTCAGATTCAAAGTGCGTCTGCTTTGGGAGGCCAAGGGAAGTGGCCATTCTCATACATTATGGATGGAAACATGGTCTGGCACAGATGTGTCCACTTCCTGGACTGGGAGATAACCACTTTCTTCAACACTGGCAGCTGGATTGATCCCGGTCAATTAGAATTCACTTTAGCCACAAGACCCCTTACATGGGGCTTCAGGTCATTACCCATTTATCCTGCATGCTATCAGATGGATTTATTTACTGTGAGTGTTATGATGTAAAAGAGCTTGGAATGGAACTATTACCACAGAAGACAATTTCGTACCAGCTGTCAAAAAGTGCATATGGGAAGTCCTTTGAGCAAGTTCTGATTAAACTGGGAATTACTTCCATTAAATGAAATGTATTCAAGATTATTTACTATATCAATATTTGAACGATAGGAAACAACCAAAACATCCATGAAGAGTTTGAAGGGAATTGTACACATTACAATTATCCAGACAGTGGAAAACTGTAAGGGGACAGGAAACAAAATGAAGAGCCTCGTGCTGATATGACAGACCTAAGCAAACCACTGCTCACAGAGGAGGGCCGGAGAGAGGGGCGGCTCAGTGGTTAAGAGCAGCTGCTGCTCTGCCTGCGGACAGGTTAATTCTTAGCACTCACAACAACAGCCCCCCAACCTCTGACACTCCAGTTTCAGGGGACTCAATGCCTCCTCTGGGCCTCCAGAGGCACCTACATACACATGGCATACACATACAGACACACATGTACATGTAATTAAAAATAAAAAGCAAGTATGTTTTAAAAAGGGAAGTACAGAACAATACATATAGTTTTGGGAATTTTGGTCTACAGATGGAGAGGAAGAATTGTATTTTCACATTTTCTTATATGTGCATTAATTAGTCTGATGAATATACACTAGACAGCACTTTCTTGTGTATGGAACCAAGAATTTGAGAAAGGGGAATTAAAGGGAGAAATGAGACCTTCCACTTTATTTATTGATTCATTCATATTGTAGTATGGATGACTGGATACTGTATTACTACTGAGTTATTTCTTCAGCCCTCTTTTTACTTTGTATTTTCATTTCTTATTTTTTTAATGTATTTTATTATTTTTATTTTATGAATATGAGTGTGTTGTCTGCATGTATGTGCACCCATTTTATGCAATGACCACAGAGGCCAGAAGAGGGCATTTGATCCCCTGGAGCTGGAGTTACAGGTGATTTTTAGCCTTCATGTAGGTGCTGAGAGTCAAACCTGGGTCCTCTGTAAGAGCAGCCAATGCTTTGAACTTCTGAGCCATCTTTCCAGCCCTTATTTATTCATTTTTATTTTAGGGTCTCATTAAGTTGCCCAGGCTGGTGTTGGACTCATTCTGTAACCCAGCCAGACCTTGAACTTATGCTCCTCCTCCTTAAATTTCCAAAATTGCTGGGATTAAAGGCCTACACTACAGGCTCACTTATTTTTAATTAAAATTTTATTCATGATTATTTACCAAAAGGAATCTCAACCAGGATATCACAGAGACACCTGCACATCAGTTATTACTGCAATACTATCCACGACTAAGTTTTGTAATTAACATTAACAGAGGATCAAGAAAATGTGGTTTATATACACAATGGAATTTTATTCAATCATAAAGAACAAAATTATGTTGCTTACAGGAAGGTGGAAGCCACTGGAGATTATTATATTAGATGACTTAAGTCAGACTATAAAGGCAAATATCATGTTGTCTCTCATTTGTGGGATCCTAGATTATATATAGATATATAAAATCATATTTGCATGTGTGTACATGTATGCGTATACACACACATATATGGCATGAAAGTAGAAGAAAATTATCTATGGGAATGTAGGACAGGAACAGGAGGAGGGGAAGGAAAACAAAGAAGGGGTGCAGGGTGAGGGACACAGCCAGAGCACCTTGTACTTCTGTCAAAACGTCCTTTTGAAACCCTGTACTATGTACGGTGAATATATGCCAGTAATTTCTTTCACAATGGAAATGCGTCACTACTTGTAAACTCTGAAAATGGAAAGAAGCAGGTGAATCTATTTCCCAAATAAGGCATTAGGACAAGTTGTAGAGTGGGTGATGGACACCTCTGTCAGACTCCAGGAGCCACAGAATGTACATTGATTCCCTGGTATGTTCCCTGGGCAGAAGGTGGTACAAGCAATTAATATTTCAGAACAATTATGACTACCACTGATGATGTCACCCTTGCTCTGAATATTTGGTTCTTTTCTACTCCAAAGCTCCAAGATGAAAGAGTTATTGGCAGTCTCATCCCTCAGGCTCAAACCAGACACATATTTGTAGTAGTCTGAATGTTTATGAAAATCTAGAACTGGTTTATTTGGAATAGAAATCTGACCTAAATTATTCCAGGGCAACAGGGCATGCAGGCTCGAGATTCTGGGTATCCAGCTGGTCCTGAATGTGGGCTTTCACCTTAAGAAATTTTATTACCTTGCTACTTAATCGCCTTGTGAGGAGAAGCGATGGCAGTATTACCTGTCCAAAGAGCTGTGGGATCAGTCTGCAGAGATGGAGCATTCCTGGGAATGTGCTTCTTAGAGCATCCATTCCACTATCATCAGAAGCACAGATACCTTGAAGGCCTTCTGCGTGTTTCTTGTCTACCCTGTACTGAACACACTGTAGCCCTGCATATGGCCTACTGAATTAAACAAACAAAAGTCCAAGCCGACCTGGAATTTACTATGCAATCAAGGCAAATCTTGAACTCTGGATCCACCTGCTTTCTCCCAAGTCCAAGGCTTTTAAGCATGCACTACCATGTTGGACCAATCTGTAGTGTTCTAGCTGGTGTGCAACCACCCAACTGGAATTGTCTGAGATTTGTTTAGTTTTCTTTCAAAGACCAGCTGAAAGTAAGCCTTAAATGGTCTCAGTTTTGAGTAAGCACAGCACTGGGACTGGGCTGGTAGTCAAGGTTTGGTATTAGATCCTGGGATATCCTGTTCCAACTACGGTGTTCTGTCTCAGTTTCCTCACTGCTACCAATCTAATGTCAGCCTCAAAGGGGCATTGTGACCAAGGGGACTGATGAGATGAGTGCTTTTTCTTTGAGACAGGGTCTCACTGTGTAGCCCTGACTGGCCTGGAACCAACAGAGATCTTCCTGCCTATGAGCCCTCCCCCTGAGTGTTGGGATTAGAGGTGTATACCACTATACCCAGCAAATTAGTGTTTTAAAAAAATTTATAACTTGGGGCTGGAGAAACGACTCGGTGATTAAGAGCACTGGTTGCTCTTGCAGAGGACTTGGCTTTGGTTCCCAGCACCCATGTGATAGCTAACAACCATCCATAACACCCTCTCCTGACCTCTGTGTGTATTACACAGCACGTGTGCACTTACATGGATGTAAGCAATACACTCATACACATAAAACAAAATACATTTTAAAAATTATTATTTTTAAATATGTCATCATGACCCACCCAGAGACATTAAACACAAAGTAAATAAAGGGAGGAAAAGAAGTAATCCAAAGACAAATTCCCAGAATTAGTCAATAATATTAATGTTGAAGAAAACACTTAGGTTAATTTTTAGAAAAATTTCTGTCTTATCTGCTGCCAGATTCCATCACAGAACTGTAAAGGTCAGAGTCAGTATCGTTTTCTGACTTCAGAGATTCATTATGCTCTCTCTAAAGTCTATGAAACATTGATTGTGCATTATTCCTTAGATCTTGGCTCTTAGAGGAATACTCTCTTCTTATAAATAGTCCAAGGTCACATGTTACAAAAGCCTTACAATCCACAGGGGATATCCTTGTGAGGGACTGCAGCTGTCCCGGATTTTACTGATGAAAGCGGGGCTTCTCTCTCTTGCCCTAATAAAACGTTTATTTGGTAAACTTTATTTTGCTCTCATAGTAATTCAAAAAAGTTTGAAAATGTAACCATCTTGTTCACTGCCTCCCGTGTTGTCTCCAAGGCCCCTGGCAAGAGGCCTTTATACAATTTGGCAGCCATTCCTAGGCTGCCTCCTTGTTTAGTTCAGTGTAGATGATAGCTTATTTGACTGGTCCTCTAAGTGGCATTTGGTTGGCAAAGTCATATGCCTGGAGTTCTGATTACCTTCTTCTTGACATCTAGGGTATATGGTGCCTCTTTGTTACAGTTTCAGTCTGACCATGTCCTTGGAGGAGACCATGAGATATCTTGAATAAACATAATATTAATTAACCTACTGTACCAATACAAGCCTTGGGGTATTAAATGTACCATAGCAGATAAACCATCTATTAGGATCTAAACTATATTGCTCAAAAATAAGTGCCTGGGAGTTTATGAAAACTTTCACAGTGCAGTAAAAAAAAAAAAAAGCCCCAGATGCATAATACATGATGTAATTAGAAATATGTGTATGTCATTAGAATATATGCATATGTGTATCTGGGTCTCAGTTTTACCTGTTGTACAGTCAGGACACCGGAGGGTAGGTTTTTGTCCTAGATTGCCTTCAATCGCTCTGACAAAACCTCTGACCAACTTGGGGAGGAAAGGGTTTATTTGGCTCATATCTCCTGGGTCACAGTTCATCACTGAGGGAGTCCACGGTAGGAAAGCAGGGCAGGAACCTGGAGTCAGGAGTTGGAGCACAGGCTATGGAAGAACACTGCTTACTGGGCTTGCTCCCTGGGCCCATGCTCAGCCTGCTTTCTTACATAATACAGAACAACCTGTCCAGGGGTGGGACTGTCCCCAAAGGGCTGGGTCCTCCCACGTCACTCAACAATCAAGAAAATACCCCACAGACATGACCATAGACCAGTCCAATGAGGCAATTCTCCAATCAAGGCTCTTCAACCCAAGTGTGTCAAGTTGACAACTAAAACTATCCAGCATAGTATTACAAGTTATCTTTATAGGTACAGACAAGAAGTTTGAGAAGGGTAGTTAATAGTTAAAGGCAGTTGACACTTTCAAATGTCCATCAAAGATTTAAAATATTACTAAAAAATAAAAACGTTAAGGTGTTTTCCAAGCGCAGGTACCCCATTGCTCAGGTATTTCCTGACTTGAGGAAAAGAGAATGATTCAGACAGACAGGTTTGCAGAAACAGCAACCAGACAGATTAAGAAATGCTGAGGGGAATGTTATCAGGAACCTTGAAATGAAAGGCAGTCCCACTGTGATCTGCACAGGGAACCCCACATTCTGTGCACAGGGAACTCCATGGTCTGTGCTGAGTCCTGGCTTCGCTGTTTTGCCTGCATGCTTCGTTCTGATTGTTTTGCTTATCAGGGATTTGGTTAGGGAAATTTCATGTCAGGTAGACTGGGTCATCTTTGTCAAATAATCGTGTATTCTGGGGTGTGGCAAAATGCTTCTTATTTAAATGACATTATGTAGTGACTTTGAGCAGAACTGTCTCTAATATCACACTCATAAATACTCAAAGGAGATATTTTTATCTTGCTTTAATGCTCAACTTAGATTTTATTCAACCAAAAGCTGTCACCATTTTCTCTAGTATGATATGCTACAAGAGAAGTTACATGGTCATTAAAAGATGATTTACTCCTTTTTCTGTTTCTATCAGTGGCTTTATAGTTTTTTTCTATATGTAAGATTTCTAATTTCTAATACATTGTTGGTGGATAGATAAACGGTTTCATTAAAAATTATTCTAGGTCACTCGTTTTGTTTTGAGACAATGGGTTGCTAGGTAGTGTAGACTGACCTCAAACTCATAATCCTCCTGCCTCTGTCTGTCAAGCACTGAGATTACAGAGGTACATATGCTAGCTACCATGCCCAAACTTTTAATTTTTATTTCCTTGCACAATTGAGTATCAAATCATCAAGAAACTCTCACATGCTAGGCAATGGACCTACCAGGAAGCCACACGCTCAGCTCCAGTAGCTTGGAAAATTAAAAGAATAACCTACTTGGTGTTATGACTTGCTTGTAAATCAATATTCTCATTGTATTAAAGAGCACGAGAGTCATGGAATAATTGGAGTTTGCTATTTTTAAACTTCTTGGATGTGCTTATTTCCCCTAAGGACTAGGTAGAGAGATGAATTTAGTTAACGCTCCTTTTCAGGTCAGTCTTCCCAGAGGACTTGCCACCAGATACGAAGCATGTAACCCTTTCCTCTCAGTAGTCTTCCAATCATCTTTATCTCTGAACGATGAGCATTCATCAGGAAGCTGTACCATAAAATTTCATTCTCATTTACCAGCACTGCTGCTGTGGTTTATTTGATTTTTAGGGGATGCTGTTCACACTCTTTCTTGATGTTGTAAGAAAAACTGTGAAATTATTTGTGACATTTCTTTGAAATCTATTGAAAAGAAATAGCTGAAGAGATGACATCCTTTTGAGTAAGGACCCGTCTCCAGACAGGCCATCAGTATACCTCTGAGATAGGTGTCGTCAGTTGATTAACCCTTGAGAACCACAAGCCTAAAACCATGGATCCATGCAAAATGGGTTGTCTCAATGATCAGGAGACTTCCTTCATGTCAACAGCCTCAGGGCAGTAGCACATATTCACAAGCTCTCTCCCCATCTCCAAAGACCTGGTGATGGCTCAGCAATCGGCGTCTCTCTTATGTGGAACGCCAGCTCTGTGTTTGGAAGATTTGGTGTGTACCCTGATATCTTTTGCTCCAGCACCCGACACTGTTATAGGGAATAGACCGTGTCAATTGGCACAGGTGCATCTGTAACACACATGTTCTCCTGTCCACTGTCTGATGTTGCTTTAACAATGTCCACTGCTGCATCATGGTTTTTCCATCATATGTTTCTCTGACATGCATATTCTCTTTGTTCAATCCTCTTGCTCTCTTGTTTCTCTTCATCTGACTGAGCTGCTCATGACAGAATTCATGGTGAAAAGCAGCCACATTGTCCTTTTAAATGCTCGTCTTCCTATGTTCCTCCTTGGTGATAGGTCTTATTCTAGTCCCGTTTTAACATGCCTGAAAGGACATTTAGAGAGCTCCCATGATCAAGAGTCAACAGTCAGTTGGTGGTGTTCTTGAGTTATAGCTTTTTAGATCTCACTGTAGTTGTTCATTTAGTCCTCTGTCTTTATCATAGTATTTTTTATTTATTTATTTTAATTTTTATTGAATCTTAATCACATTTAGACCCCCTCCCCTGTCTGCACCCCCTATAGGCCTGCCACAGGATTTTATACATTTTCTCATATGTGTTAAGGTCTATCAAGACAAGTGTGTGTCCCCCAATGTCCTTCTTTGAGAATCCATCCACTCGGGCCTGGTAAACCTACCTAGTGTCACTCTCTTAAAGACAACCAACTCTTCCCTCACCCAGCAGTGATCAGCTGCCAACAGTTCTTCAGGTAAGGTTGGGACCTGCTGTTCATTTCCCCAGTTCAATGCTGGTTTTGTTTCTGATAGAGTTTGCATGAGTCTTGTGCATGCTGTCACTGTTGCTGTAAGATCATATGCACAAATTCTTAGCTGCCTGGAAAACCATGTTTCCTTGTGGCATCCACCCCCAGCTCTTACAGTCTTTCTGCCCCTTCTTCTACAATGGTCTCTGAGCCCTGGGTGGCAGAGATTTAATACAGGAGTCTCATCCAGGGACATGTACTCTGCAGTCTCTTATCTCTACACTTTGGCCAGTTGTGATCTTCTGTGTTAATCACTATCTGTTGCATGAGGAAACTTTGCTGGTGAGATTTGAGAGATGCATTAGTATTCTCTCTATCCCTGTTCTTCTGTGTTCCCTGGCCCTTAGGTGTAGAGGTTGCATTGTAGCTGTGTCACTTAGGACTGGGCAATCTCATAGACACTTATTCTCTGTGTGTGACCAGTTGTAGAACTCTGTAATAGTTATTTTTATGGTCATTAGGCTAATGTCTCAAAGGATTTTAGCATCATGAGCACATGTTCCAGAGGAAGAAACATACTTGAATAAAAGCAAATTTTTATTAAATGAATCAAAAAGAAAAAAAGAACATTAAAGGTCAAGAGAAAAATTCACCTCAAAAATCATGATAAACAAGATCATTACAAACAAGAAGAAAATTATCCTGTTATATAGTTGCTCACACTCTCAGTGTCACAGAGGAAAAAACCCTCCACAAGACAAAAACAGAAAGTCTTCAGAAGAATAATAAATGCAACAGCAAGTTACCTTACACCAGAGGGAGAGCTGTCTATCTTTCTGAAAAACCTTCAAGGACGTTCAAAATAAGGTAAGCTCAAAATCTTAATTGGAGGATCTCAAAGCTATAATGGAAGAGTTTATCAAACCACTCTCAAGTTTTATCAATCTGTATATCTGAAAAATAAACTTGAGAACAGAAAAACTAAACATGTAACATAATACATTTAACATGATAACATATAAAAACTTTAAAAGGAAAACCATAAAATATACAAGAACTACCAAGAAGGATTAATAAGTAACAAGTCATATTGCATAAAAGAGAATGTTATCAGTTATTCTGTCTTTAGTTTACAGGTTTAAATGTCTAAAAATAAACCTAAAATGTATTTAACTTTGGGACACTGAGAAATAATTTAAAGGCATCTTAAAAAATAAGGGCTTGAATATGTTAGTAGAAATGACATAAGGAGATGATGATGGCACCAACTACTTGTCCTACGTACTATGCTAAATAACACTTCCATCAACAGAGTGCAAGGACCAGTGGAGGGAACAGAGAGAGATACTGTTACGGGCTTGTAAAAATTCCAAAGTTTAGAGACATCTAGTCTCGGCTCCTTTGTATAAAGGGCTTGGAAGTTGCTATTCTCATTCTTAAACATAAAGAGCTGGAAATCAATGAGTTTTCATAGATAATCCTATCACAGGATTGTCACAGGGTAAACTGCTGTGTGGAAATCTATGGGGACAGCTGAACATAGAACATCACAGTTAAGATACTATACTTGGACAAAGGCCACTGGAGTCATAAGCGAGTAGGAACACTCAACTGGGCTATGAAAAAGTAACAAAGTCAATAGGTTACAGAAACATGACTCAATTACTTGATTCTAAATGTGCATCCTCATATTTACAGACACTGCATCTTTCAGTGTCAAAGAAGCTTCTTTTTACAGCAGATGAAGACTATTACAAAGTTCCAAAACTGGTCAAAAGCAGAGAAAAAGTGTTTGTGAGTCTCTTAACCCCCACTGACACATCTTCAGTGTAACCTCTACACATAGGATGAATGTTTCTCTCACCTCACCAGAGATGTTTCCTTATGCAGCAGCGGATGATTAACACAAAACCGCAACTGACCACTATGCTGAGATCTACAGGATGCTTATCTGTAATTAGGACAGCTATTTCAAACCTATGTCTCCCAAGGCTCAGGGATCACTGTACAATAGGAGGTAAAAAGATTGTAAGAGCCAGAGGTGGTGGATGACCACAGGGAAATAGTTTTCCAGACAGCTGGTCATTTCCGTATATGAACTCACAGCAATGGTGTGGGCACGTACAAGTCCTGGGCAAGTTCAAACCAGACAAAATTCTAGCAGAGACGTGGGGAAGTGGGTAAGAAATTCCAACCCAACCTAAGGAACTTTTGGGAATTGATGGCTGCTGGGAGGGGGTGAGACAGTGTCTTATAGGGATGGGGTGTTTGCAGGGCCCAGTGGATGGACCCACACCAAAAAACATTTGGAGACATGAATCAGACTGCTTCTCTCAGTCTAGTTGACCCATGAACCTCTAGAGAGCTTCCTGTCTCCATCTCCTATCTTACCATAGGAATGCTGGAAGTGCATATCTGCCCAAGTACACCCAGCTTTCCATGGCTTTAGAGGTTTGAACCCAGGTCCTCATGCTTGTATGTCAAGTACTTTGATCACTGAGCCAACCCACCAGCCCCTAAAGTAACAAAGTTCTATTTGGGAATGACTCTTTTGAGAGACAGAAATCACAGCTACACACGAGGAGACATATTTGCTCTTGAATTCTCTTTATTCTTCTTCCTCAAAAGTGATGACGTTGAACCATCCTTTTATAATGCATTGCTGAAGAGAAAGTCTGTTCTCATAAACAGATCCATTTCTTCTTACTTCTAAGACATAACCATTGCCCTGGGTGCCTCTCAGAAGTCTGAGGGATCATCTCTTTAAACAAAAAAGACAAAGTAGAGTGAGCCACACTGTTGTTTCTAATGTAGATGGTGAACTCCAATAACACTAGACAGTGTTCTAACAAGTTTAATTATTTGCTCTGGTGGTGAGGTTGGGTCATGGTGTTATAAACAAATGATCTGTAAGGAAATTGTGAGAGGCATTCTGAGGAATCTGCTTCCTTGTGCTGACACTTGTAAGCACTTGAGACTGGAGAGCTGTGGTGGTACTCTTCCTCCTGGAGGTGTTCTCACCTAATGGCCAGTTTATGGTGCCATCCGCACATTTACCAGATGCTTTGTCAGACAGATCCTGCTTTGGTTGCTTGGATAAAACCACCAGCAAAGTGCTTCTGGCGTCTTCTTTTGGGTCAAGTTTAATACAGCCAAACTCGCCCTCACAGCTGCGATTTCCCACAGCTGTGATGCAATAGACTTGGAATGGGACCCATAGATAATTTTTTTTCCTGGTCTCAAATCTGGAGGTCACTGGTGGCCAACATGAAGATCCAGTGGAGGTATGGGACTCTGAAGATAAATCTTGGGGGAAACGTGAGAGCTCAAAGATTACACAGCAGCTTCATACTGCACAGTTCAGGCACCCAGCCCATACTGATAACTGATTCATTTCTAGAGACTTGCAAAGGCTTATGGTAAAAGCAAATAGAGGATCGGATTTCTTCTTCTCTTCCTAACATGCTTCACTACTAATAAAATAAAAACAAACCGACAGTATTCTTGCAATGCAAAGTTAATGTCTTGTGTTGTTTTACACACATGACAGAGGAAATTTAAAAGGATACTTACAATCAGATTTGCAACCCTAAATGGCAGGAGAATTATTTTGCCTGTATCATCACCTTCTTCCTCAGACAGACTGTAAATAATTGGCTAAGACATTTTCTCAGTTTCCAAGATGGAAACAGTTTATTGTGTCCAGGAAGGATCCTTAAAACTAACTCTAAGATTCTCTACCTTTTGCTTAGGTGATAGATTCTCAGCTACGGAAGGGACAGCTTTGTGTATGATCGGTAATGGGTTGTATAAAGGGGACTGTAGAGACACTGCCTTGCTGCCCAGCCTCCTGACCTTCATGACCACCCAACATCCTACAAAACTATGAGAAAAACTGCTGCTGTAAGGAACGGGGAAGGGAATACACTTTTTTGCCAGCCTATGGTGCTAACCAGCTGCAGACAGACAGAGGAGAGGATGGAAGGGTTTCCTTTTCAAGACCAACTTACAGCACGCAGGCTTTCCTCTAAGTAACCAGTTATGTCCACCTGCTTTCTTGGGAAAATAAACCCTAACCTCTGCATTACGCTGCAGTCTACAAACCTTAGGAGAATGTATTCCCATTTTCCTACCAGAAAAGAATTTAGAGGAAGGCTCTTTTTCAGAGCAAACAATCCCTCTAGTAAGTAGGCTGTGCACAACAGTGCGAGCATACCAGTAGATGTCAAATAAGGGCAAAGTGCTCAGTTCACTCTACATGGGAACTTTTTGAGAAATGGCAGGGTAAGCTGCTATGGCTGTGAAAAGGAAAATATGCTTTTTTTTTATCCACATCAGAGCTGTATGAAAGGAAGAAAAAGAAACTACATAAAGACAACAGGCTGAATACAAATAAGCAATTATCTTTACTTCATTCATATTCCATTTGCTAAAAGAAAAATTATATGCTGTTGGGCTTAGTACCCTTTAACACACTGAAAAATCAATCAAATAAATTAGGTACTTTGGAAGTTTGCAGTTGATGCCGAAGAGATATGCCGTAGGGATTGCTTATGAATTCAGGAGTATTTTTTTCCTAGAATGTTGCATTAAAAACATTTTGAAATAATTTGAAACAATACAATGTAATAAAAATAAATGCAGAAAGAGAAAAAACAAATGAGCATGGGCTTCCTCTGGAAGGGTAAAAACTATTCCCATGGGACTTGGCCTCTTGAATTTCAAATGTGCATCAGGCTTTAGTTTTCAGTAGACATTTCAGATAGAGTCCGCTAAAGCCCACTGGCCTTGCAATGCAGTGTGCAAAAAAACCTTTACCAAGTACTTCTCAACCTACATATTTATCATACATTCTTGGCTTGCTGGCAGTTCTAAGGCCAGTCCCCATACTAAAGCCCAGCTGTACCGGGGACTTATCTACCAATATGAAAGTCAAGTGTGGTGACCCTGGGTTTTGTCTGTGTATCCAGCTACCCAAAGATCTACTATTCATACTTTGCACAGTTTGAAACTGGTGAATAACATTCCTATACATGGTACAACCTACGCATTTGCCAGCCAGCTTGTACATTTTCTAAGAAGGGTTAGTATCTGAAAACATTCATTAGCATTTTGTGCTCCTGCATTGTAACATTTATGACACAAAAATACTTTTGACATGGAAATCATTTCCAGGTTTTCAAGAATAAACAGATTAAATATAGTATAATTTGTTAGGAACAATGTCTTAGTCATAATCTAATAATTTTTAAAGGCTGGTGATCCCTCCGCGTTATACATGAGAAGCCTCTTTATCATATAGATGTATATATATATATATGTATTATTTCCAACATGAATAATTTCTTAATGATTCTGGCAATGGAGTTTATTGTGTGCTCATATGGGATCTATTTATCTCTACTGCTGACAAACAGCTGTTTTTGGATTCTATAAGAAGAGATTATAACAAGGGTTCCCTGTGTTCATGGAGTGGGGCTATTTTGGTTTAGAGAAAATAAAGAAGAAAGAGCAGAGATACATAAAAATTTGTTTTAGATACTTTTTATCATTTCTGTGACAAAATACTTGACAAAAGCAACTTGAGGAAGAAAGGGCTAAGTGTGACCTATGGTAGAACTTGATAAAGTTTTCCAGTAGGTTGAGGGGAAAGGAGATCATATCTGGGGCAGGTCCACCTCACAAAGTGAAGACTTCCAGTTGAAAACATGTAAGGAACAACTTTCAAAACCTCCAGCTATTCCTTCCTGTCCATGAACAGAGAGATTTCTCCAGCACCTCAACCTTAATTTCCTGCCTAATTGGAGTCTTAGACTTTTTCATTACATTTTGTGTGAAATAAAGTTAATTTTATTTCCTCTTTATTTTCATTCTGCTGTTGGAGACTGAACCCAGGACTTCATGCCTGTTAGCAAGTACTTTGCCAATAGATATAGCCCCAACCCCATTTTTCTCTTCTTTGTACTCCAAAGTTTTTATGTGTATATATGTAGGTCTGGTCTGAAAATTATCTCAACAGAATTATTCCCTCTGATACTAATTTAAAATGAACAGAAATGAAGAGGAAGCAGATTTGCTACATACACTGATGATGTTTTGTAGCTAATTTAATTCACTGGGTAGGCAGAAATGTCAGGAAACTCTCAAATACAGACTTCAGTAGATATGTCAGATGGCGCCTCTTAACTCTCCTGTCTCATCTTTAGAACATAATGAACGTATGGGAAGAAATCTGCCATAGGTACCAAGAAATCTGTGGTGTTTAACATTGTGTTCTCCCCAACTTGGTCCAATCATTTAATTTCATCTGATTGTCTGGTTTCAAGTGCTCCTGAAGACCATAAAAGTCTTTTAGTTTTCTTAACATTTCCAACAATCCACTATTAAAATGCGAGTCTTTATCAACTAATAACTTAGTTGTTGACAGCTATTGGTGATAGCCATCTAGATCCAACAAAATGAGTTCTTCACAGGGACAAAAAGGTGTCACTGAAGAGAAATGAAGGTCTTGAGCTTTGTATCCTTTATGGCATGAAGGGGCTGGTTTGGAATTTTCAGACCCAGAACTCTGTCCTTTATATATCGCACAGAAGTACACACACACACACACACACACACGCCACATATCCACTTTGTGGGAACTCCATCTGCTGTTTGCATGCTGCCTTCAACTTGATGTATCCAGTCATTACACCTCCTTTCTGAAATATACCTTTTCTTCCTCTAGTCCGTAAATGAGAGAATGGCATAACCTTTAATCAACCACAAAAGCCAGATACTTGGGCGCTACCTTGGCTTCTGTGTTGCTCTTTCAAAATACCATGCCATATTACTGTAATCTTCTTGCTAATGACTGTGTCTACATATTGGCATATATGTACTTGCATATGTGCTATATCATTAATATTAATAATAAACTTCTTTGTGACCTATTATGGTTCTGTTCTCCGGGTAAGGACACTGGGGCACAGAGAGGCTGATTTAAACATTCATAGTAACACAAGACCTCAGTGGAACGGTCATAAGGCTTGACTTTAAATTTCATGAATGTACTTCAATGCCTACCTAGAACTTTTCTTCTTTACTTCTTTGGCTGGCCTTTCCACACCGGATTGCTAAACGATGCTTCCGCATGGTTCTTTGTCCCTACCGCTGGTATCGACGCTTTCTCAGTCTCCTGTTCCTGTATTTCCTTGCCTATTCCCATCTTTAACCCAGTTTTGTTTACTGCCTGCGCCTTCGGGAGGGTTGAGGTATTCCCTCTCCCGCCAGTGCTCAGGTCATAGCATGCAGCAGACAGGAAGCACTCGTTTAACAAATGGGGGAATACGGAAAACAGAACACAAGTATTTAGAAGCACAAGTAATGTAACCATTATGAAAGATAATGCAAGGGGATTTAGAAAATTAAACATAAAATTAAACTACCCATCTGACCTAGAAATCTGACTTATGGGCAGGTGTCTAAAAGGTCTGAAATCTATAAGCTGTAGGAATGCCTGCACCTCATCCTCATGTCATCTTTATTTCTAATAGCTACATGACCTGACTGACGTGTGAAATGTAAAAAGTAAGTTGTGGAATAATGGCTACTAGAGGTTGGGAAAGAAAGACAGATGAAGAAAGAGGTACTATTGATCAAAAGATACAAAGTTTCAGTTAGACAAGTAAGACCTAGTGACTTATTACACAGAAGGATGATAACAACATATATATGTCCATATATATATATATATATATTTTAAAATTTTTAAATTGCTAAAAGCAGATTTTAAATGCTTTTACCACAAACAAAATGGTGCTTATGTGTAATAATTGATCTGTTAATTGATCTGATTTAATCATTCTACATTGCAAATATTCAAGTGTCACAGTACTCTCTGTAAATATGTACAGTTACAATTTGCCACTGGTAGTGAGCTTCGTTTTCTAAATGTGCCCTTTTCAAGTCTTAGACGGACCCCTTTAAAGTGCTGCATTGCCTTTCTTTCTTTCTCTTTATGTTTGCTTGTTTCTGCAATACCACCCTTCATTTCCTTTGGATCCACACTTCCAAATTTTAGGGGCTTCTTTTTCCTGTATCTAAAATCCACTCAGATATCCTTTTAAATGTTGGTATAAGTCTTGCATTCTTAATAATTCTAAGTCAGCATTTCTCCCTGGACAGTTATACCCCACCTGTGGTGTGGATGCCCATGTGTACACGAATGAGTCTCAAATCAGTGACTCCAGTATAGACTAACTTTTTGAACCCCTTCAGTAAATCTCCACCTGGGTGTTTTAAGGAACCCTGAAACCAGCTAAGAGCAAAGCAGAAGTTTATACAACTCTTCTCTGGAGAGAACGAGAGACCAAGAGGAAGAGGGAGAGGAAGATCCAGTCAAAATACTTGTTTGTATTCTGTTTTTCTATCTTGACAGATGAAATGCTGGGATCGAAACTCTCTGAAGCTGGAACTTTTACAAGTTTTGTCTACTGATGTTTACCCACTGGAGCCAGACAGAAAAAGGGGCAGTTATTAAAATATATGAATGAATACTGGTTCACCTAACCTCTTTAAAGCCATTTTAAACATCTGCTTCTGCTTTGGTTCTGATTAATGGCTTGCTAAATTTACGTTGTTTTCATCCTAGTGCAAAAAGCATAATATGAACCTAGTAATGGGAAATGAGATTTTCACATCATTATCAATAACAGAATAATTTGGTATTGTGTATGCCTTTCTGGGTTTGTTTTGTTTTATGGGTGTTTGTTTTTGAGCCAAGGGCTTGATGCATGCTGTGCATGTCCTCTGCCACTGAGGCATCCTGTCACCCCTTTGTGTAGGATTTTCAGTTGGAAAGTAATAAAAAAGACAGTCATGGCATAGCTGCAATAATGCTTGATGACTGAAGTACTCTGAATATTATAGGAATACTAATATAGATCATTATATTTTAAATTAAACAGTGATACAGAGTATCTTTGACATATGTAATAGATACACACATTATATATGTATTTAATGTAAAAAGTAATGATCTCAGAGAATAGTGCAAATATTTACACTTATTATCCATAAAATAAAGAGAAATTTCTAATTCATTCTTTATAAACGTATCTCTTCCCAAAATTATCTACAAATAAATGCTTTCTTATGATCATAAAAGCATATAATCTAAATTTTCCTGTAATATAATCATGGCTAAGCACTTGGTTCTTATTCTTTTTCATCTTTAATAAATTATGACTATTTGACTCTTCAGTGAAATTTATTGAAAAAAAGTCTCTTGATTTCCAATAGTGGAGTCAAATGTGTATTTTGTGAGAGAACTGTAATACAGCTTCATTCATGCTCTGTGTTTTAGTCTTTTTAAAGCATCAAATGCAAAGAAATGTGTATTCATATTGTTTTATGTCACTACTTTTAAAAGACCTGGGCCCTAGATGTTGGTGTTAAGTACCGACTCAGACAACATATTCAACCAGGCTTTTTGAATTAATGGTGATGGGGATGAAAACCCCCATTCGGAATTTTAACTGCCATTTATGAACTTTATGGCTCTTCAGCAAGTAAGTATATGAGTCTGTAAGTCATATGAGAATGTATTTTTCTCTCTCCATAGCTATCAAAATATGATTAAATATATTATTATAAATAAAGACCTTATCCACATTGTGCTGGCTACTTTTTGTCAACTTGACACAAACTAGAGTCACTTGGAAAGAGAGAACCTAACTGACCAGTTTTCCAGATCAGATTGGCCCATGGCCATGTCTGTGAGGCATTTTCTTAGCTGCTAATCGATGCAGAAGGGCCCAGCAGATTGTGGGTAGTGCCATTCCATGGCAGGTAGACCTGGGATATAAGATATGCAGCCGAGCAAGCCAGGGGAAGCCAGACAGTGAGCAGTATCCTCCATGGCCCTGCTTCAGTTCCTGCCTCGAGCTCCCGCCCTGGTTTCCCTCGATGATGAAATTTAACCTGTAAGCCAAACAAACCCTTCCTCCCCAAGTTGATCTTGCGCATGGTGTTTATGACAGCAACAAAAAGTAAACTAGGATTCATATGTAGCCTGGTCAGAGGAAATATTTTCAAAAGAGAAAAGTTATCATGATTGTGGAGAATTTAGAAAGATTAAAATATTCCTTTGTGAACAACAACAACAAAAAAGACTTTTTAAAAGTACTTATTATGATGGAACACAGTATTTTGAAAATGCTAGGTGACCACTCTACTCCGGAGCTACAACCCCAGTCCTGTGGTGTCTTAGATTTGACCTATGTTAACCATGATGCCTGTTGTGTACAGCCAAAAGGACTTGAGTCTTAATTCAATTATCTTGGGACTCAGAGTAGAACAGCATCTAGGAACTTAAGGCCTAAATTGTGCTTTTCATCGGAGTTCAGTGTGTATAACGAAGATGGATTAGAGTCCCTTTTTTCTCTTTCTAGCCATTCCCAATGTGTACAGGTACCTCAAGCAAGCAGGGCTTTATAAGCCTTTGCATTTCCCCCCAATCTGCTCTCCAGCAACTTTCGTCATTCTCTTCTACTTTTTCAGAATAAGCAGTCATGGAATTTTGTCAAAAATTTATTACTGAGCCTTTGAGATTAATTCTCCCTGTTAAGTGAGTACGGATGGAAATAATTAACCTTTCACTTGGTACTAATAGTAAATGTAGAATTTCAGTAGTGCTAGCCTACTTTATAGGCTATTACTTCTATCGTCCCTATCCCATCTCCTCCCACATGTGACCATCTGGTTGGATGAATGCAGCTGTTCACTTGTGTCATTTGCATGGCTACGGGTCCAAAGAGCACAGTAAGAGGCAGAGCAAGCCATGCACATGTTGGAAGGAGAGAGCTGAGTTATGAATCCCTGGAGTTCTCATTTCAGATAATTCCACACAATGCACTGCATATCACTGCTGGGTAGCACGATTGCTAAGATGATGCTCTGACCTCAGAAAGGGAGGGCAGGTGTGGCAACTGGTATTTGGGAGATGAAAATTGTTTATTGTATTATGCTTTCAAGTGACAAATAGCATTTAATAAGGAGGAATGCAATACTCCGTCTGTTCTGCACATCGACTCTGATCACAGGAAGTAAAATCTATGCAATATGGCACCTGACATTTAGTATAGAGACAGGACACCTTCTTTACAGTCATGAAGATTTCTCTGCCCTGTGATTCTGTTATTTCCTAAGGAGGAACAACTCCAGTTTCAAATGGAAATCACTGTTTGAATGAACTGGGGTTGCAGGTTGATTCTGAGGTAAGAGCCACTGCCGTGCAAATCTTACACCAGGTCACTAGCCTGACTGTTTTAGATAAGACTCTATTGGGGTTAGTTATTATTATATTTCTTTTCCTTTTTCAGAAACGTAACCAACAACTTTTAGACAACTGAAATGATTCCTAATAATTTTATTTTTCTGTCTTCAATAACTCTTTTCCTTGACTTATTTTTTTCTTTTCAGCTCTAAAGCTCAAACTTGGGATGTGCACACACCAAGCAATTACTCTGCCACTGAGCTGCAACTCCAATCTTAATCTTCTTTACACTCTTAATCGCGGCCTTGTCTTGCAAAGATTCCCTGTTAAAGTAACCCTGCCACCCCGGTGAGGTTCGATTTTCCTTCCTTGTTCTTTACCACTCCACACCGCACAAGCTTCCAACCTAACTTCATATGAACGATTCCTTTCTCTTACTCTAGTGAAGTTTACATTCTTAGTTTCCATGCTGCTCTTTGCACACATTCCCCACTAAAGCTTCTGTGTTTGTCCTTGAACTCTTCTACGAGGTCTAGATCATTCATCTGAAACTGTCTTATGTATTCAAATCTTAATCACCTTTCAAAGTAACCTTCCTCCAGGAAGTTGACCACCTCAACTGTTTTTGTATTCATCCACCATACCATCATCTCTCCTGAACTGATTATTCCTTTTCTCTGACAAGTACTGGCATACCATCTTATATAAAAATACATATGTTGTCTTCCAGAGCACAAGAATTTGTTCTTTGCATTTTTTTACTCAATAGCTTTGATAGAACAGATTCAGATGTTCAGAAACTATATTGGTCATATGATAATAACTCTGCATTACAAAGTTAAGCTCTGTTTAACTGATTTTTATTCAGGTGATTGAAACATTATTATTTATTCATGATTGACTTTCATAAGTAGAAATTTAGCTAGTGTTTTCAGAAGGTAACTGATGAGAAATTATTCTTCTGTAGAGGCAAACGAGGTATGAGACTAGTTAACCATTCAGAGGATGTACTTAGTGGACCAAAAGAAAATAAGATTGGCACTATCTTTAGGATGTGCCTGGGAACTATTCATGGTTCAGTAATAGAAAGATACTGCTGTGGTTTTCTGACAGTGACATAAAAATTCCAAAGTAAAGAAATAAAATGCCTCTCGTTCTGCTTGCCCTTGCTACTGAAATTCTCTTGGAAAATGATGAAATTACACCAAATATGGAAATTGTATGATGAAAGAAATCCTGATTGTAAGTTTCAGAGAGCTTGGGGCCCTGCCGTGGGATGCTGATAAAATCATTTTACTCTGCAATCTTTGGAAATCTCATTATAAGATGAAGCTCCTAATGCCTTTTCCTTAGAAATGGTGTAGAATTCTAGAAGAGAACAGATGTTCTTGGAGCAGAGACTATAACATTAAATCCTTATTATGCTGAGCCTAGTTTCAGGGGAAGGTGTAACATGTAGAACACTCATCATATGAGGAAACCTGAAGCCTCTACCTGTAGTCTACATCCCTCCTGCTTCTGCAGCCTTCGTGCCCCCAGGAGCAGTGACAAGGACAGAGTCAGCTGCAGAAGCAGATATGGGAAGAGGGCCATGGCTATGCCTGAGCTAAGAAAGGCAGATATTCTCTCTGGGCCAAGGCTTGTTCACCGCTAAGGGTCTCATCTCACCGTGTCTGCTATGTCTTCCTTGCTGTCATGTGTCAGCACACTGGCTACAGTCACACGTGCATGTGTGCTGTTCTATCATCTTGGTCACGTTTACATGATGTAAGTAGCCTGTGACGGTCACTCGTCACTGATGAGTTACCTGGGCATGTCTGTGAGGACATTTCCATAGCGATTTAGCTGGAGAAGGAAGATCTAGTGAGAATGTGGTCAGCATGGAGAAAGGGAATGAAGTGCCAGCATTTGTCTCTCTCTGCTCCTCACCACAGACACGCTGTGACTGGACACATCTTCCCTTTCTTCTACCACACCTTCCCTGCCATGGTGGACCATATCCTCAACTAGGAGTCAAACAAACCCTTCTCCCCTTGAGTTGTTTTCTCACGTATTTTTGTCTAGGCAAGTAATTCTAAAGACAGAAGAAATCGAAAGAGGCTGAGGGGAGGGGATTTCTCAATAAGACTAGTTTTATTTTTCAATCCATAGATGATGTTCTTTTTTTTTTTTTATCTCCCAAGATGCCATTCGGAAGTTAGCATCCCAACAAGAGACAGACAGGAAAAAAGAAATTATACAAGTTGTGTAGAATATTTTATCCAATGCAGATCAAAATATTGTAGCCCCTATATCATTTAGAACAATCTACACAAGACACAAGGATTAAGAGCATTGGAGAGTGGAAATTTATTTTAAAATAAGTCCAGCATCCACATTTAGGAGGCAGTTTCATAAAATTTTTCAGGTAATGGAAATTCAGCCTCAAGAATCAGCATCATAGGTTCATCTGTCTCGGACTAGGATGTTTGTGGCTCCAATGGTGCACTGGGCAGACAGTGCTCTTGGGACATGAGTATAGGTCCTGACTATGGTAAGTTGGCCAGTTGTCAATGAAACACTGGGAGCGCTTTTTATTCAGAAATGCTGTGAAACGTAAATCCTGAGCTGCGTGACAAAATGGAACTGTGCATCAACTCTGTGTATCGTTGAAAGTAAAAAACCTGCTTTTTTAACCTGAAGATGTCAGTGGCATCAGACAATTAAAGCTGAATTCCCTATGCAATGCCCATCAGCCTTTGGGAGGTGTGGGACTCTCTGTTCCACCACCCCACAGCAGCAAGGCCCCATTTCTTACCAGGACATCTTTAAGAATCTGGGATTCTTCTATGACATGGTTTGCTCTGGGCAATGTGAAAGCAATCCAAGGGCAAGTGAGTAATAACTGAGGAGGTCTCTGGGGTTGGGACTAAGGAGGAAACACCTTGCTTTCTTCTATGTTCTTCTAGGTGAGAATTCAGAAACACAAAGCAGAAGCCAGAAAACACAGTTACAGAAACAGGAGAAAAAAAGTAGGATTTTGTAAAAACGAGTATTGTTCTCATAATAATGTAGAGTCAGAGCTAACCAGGAATGACTGGCTACTTTCAGCTGAAGGAGAAGCACTCACTCAAAGGGTGGTGCAAGTCTCCGGTTCAGTCTTTGGATTTCAAACTACCAAGTGGCGAAGGTAAACACTCTCCTGTTTTGCACTTTGTACAAATACACTAGTACTTACTCTTTTAAATGTAGACGAATAGGTTTTATGTACTGGTTTGAATCTTACAAAATAGTGCGGTGAAAGCCAGGGGTGCTGGATATCTTCAGTTGTCAACTTGACACGCCTGGGTTGAGGGAGCCTCAGCTGGGGAATTGCCTCCCTTGCGCTGGCCTGTGGCCATGTCTGTGGGGCATTTTCTTGATTGCTGAGTGCTGTGGGAGGGCCTAGCCCACTGTGGATGGTGCCATTCCTGGGAAAGTTGTTGTCTATTGTATGAGAATGCAGGCTGAGAATGGGTCAGGGGAACAAGTTGGTAAGCAGTGTTCCTCCATGGCCTGTACTTCAGCTCCTGCCTCCAGGTTCCTACCCTGAGTTCCTACCTTGGGCTCTCTAAGTGATGAACTATGACCCAGGAGATGTAAGTGAAATAAACCCTTTCCTCCCCAAGTTGGTATTGGTCAGAGTGTTTTGTCATAGCGATTGAAGGCAAACTAAGACACAAGGTTACCTGTTTGTACTGATTTAGAAATGTAAAACAATTATAATTGATGGTATACCTGGACTGGGATATTTATTAGATGGTTTAAATAGACTTTAACATATCAAAAACAAGTAAACAAACAGAAACCCAGAAGCAAGGGTATACTGTTCTGTTAAGTAGAACCAGAAATTATTGCTGTGGGGTTAGCATGATACTAAAAAAATCTTTTAGCATTTAACTGTGTTCTCTTCTACTGAACATACAGACAGGCAGACACACACACAGACACACACACACAGGGAAATATTCAACAGTTATAACTGAGCATCTGGTAACAGTTCAGCTCTTTGTCATCTTCCTGCATGCCTCTCTGTTGTCATTACAATGTAGTAAAATAACCACAGGCATTCTATGAAAGCCACGATGATGCTATGTGTATGGAGGCTTATAAGTCAGGGCATAACTTGAAAAGCAAAAATCAGTTCAGTTTGGATGCCAGCAGGGAACTGGTTGCTCAGGTGGTGCAGGAATTGAGAAGTCGACGGAAAGACAGGGCAGAAATCTAAGAAAGTCAGTGTTAGACCACACCTGCTCCTAGGTTGGAGGCACCAAGGGAGGAGGTGGTGATCCCTAAGCCCAGGGGACAGGGTCACTGCAGATGTGAAGAAAATGAATTACAAAAATTTACAAACCAATGCCCAATAGATCATCTGAGGCAGAGAGGAAAGACATTGTTTTGGCCTGACTTCTGTTGCTGTGATAAAAAAATACTTTGGTCACAAGCAACTTAGGTGAGAAAAGGGCCTACTGTACCTAACCCTTCCAAGCCATGGTCAGTCATCACGGGGAGTCAGAGCAGGAACCTAAGCTGGACCTCGGAGCAGGACCATGGAGGAAGGTTGCTTACTGGCTCACTCACTGACTTCGGCTCAGCTAACACTCTTACACAGCCTAGGCCCACCTGCCTAAGGGCAGCACTGCCCACAGTGGGCTGCGGCCTCTTCCATCAATCAGCAGTGGAGACAGTTCCCCACAGTCATGTCTACAGGCCAGTGTGTTGGAGAGAACCTTCAGCTGAGGTCCCCTCTTCCCGGGTGTCTCTAGGTTGTGTCAAGCTGACAACAGGTTGACCAGGCTCCAGTGAACGAACCCACACCAAAGGGCATTTGGGGACACAAATTTGATTCTATGGGTCTTTATATATATTATAGATAATATATAATATATAAAATAGAGTATGTGGCTTTGGGTGGGGGGAAGGAGGATGCATGTAGGGGAGAGGGTCTAAATGTGATCAAAATATAGTGTATGAAACTTCTAAAGAAAGTTAACTGACTTTCTTGCCCGGCTTAACCCTTCATTCCTCTTGAAGCCCTTGCCTGTGTCTACAACCCATCAAACATAACCGAAGTGCAGGTAGGTAGTAGATAAACTAGAAGATACCCAGGGACAGCTTTTCTCCTGATGACACAAAGTGCGCCAGAGAGGGAGAGGGCATATGAGAGAGGGTCGTGGAAGGCAAGCAGTGCACCTGGGACAGTTTTGTAGTGTCCACTGAGATACCTTTTCCAACATAAGTGACAGCTTCTTCTTCTGAAGCTTCTTAAAGAATGACTTCCAACTCCAAAAGATTCCAAATGCTTAGAGTCATGTCTTGTATATGTGTGTGCATACATTTGCATCTTCATATGTGTGTGTGAGTGCAGTGTTTGTGTGGGCAAATATGAACACAGGTACATAAGCTCATGAATGCATATGCTTAGTCCAAAGGAGGTAATAGGTATCCTGCTCTGTACCTTAGACCTTTGGGAAAGGTCTCACTGAACCTGGAGTTAGGCTGCTACCAGAGAACCCCAGTGAGATGCTCGACTTTATCACCACGCACTGGTGTTCCAGGAGCACAGGGGCCATTTTTGTCTTTTTACGTCAGTGCTGGCTTCTGAACTCAGGTTTCCATGACCGCACAGCAAGCGCTCTTACCCACATCTCTCAGCCTCCCATTCTCTTATTTGAGACTGGGCCACTCTTTGGCCTGGAACTCCCCAAGCTGGCCAGCAAACCCCAAGGATCTATCTGCCTGTCTCTGCCTGGAGGAGAAGTGAGCACCTCCATGCCTGGCTTGTTTCTAAGTGAGTGTTTGAGATCAGGCACAGCTTGCAAAGCAAACACTAGTGACTGAGCCACCTCTCCAGAGCCATGACTTTGAGGAATAATGTCCAATGAAAAGAAATCACTCTCAGGTTCCAAACCTTGACTGTTTGACTTTTAGATTTATGTTCTTGTGGAGGGAGTGCCAAACAACCATAGTTGAAATCACACACATCATGGCACCTCGACAATCTCCAATATTAAGAGTTGAACATAGGAAGATTCTGTTCCTTGAGAATCAGAGTGGCAAATACTTAGAACTAAATGTCAAACTGACAGAATCAGTTGATAAACCTAGGGAATACCTCTCTCAGCCAGTCAGTAAGAATTATACAAACACTTCCCCATGCTCCCTACATATCTCTCAAATCAACAAACTCTCCTTGGAGTTCACTTCGCAGAAATGCAAATATCTTCAAAACATAATTTCAGACAGGTAGCTCTTTGAGAGGTGATCAACGTGAAACCATAGTAGCAGAAATTAAAGGATTTGAACACAGGGAAGAGTCTCGGGGCAGTAATGAAAATGACACATTCTCTACCCAGCAGGGCTAAACCTTATTAAAGAAATGTCTAGAAACATGTAAAATGCTTTAATAGTTCATAAAAATAATTAGGGTTCTCAACAACTTTAGCCAAATGGATGTCAAATGAGTTCTCTAAGGATAGTATCTAACGTGTGCTTTGTCTGTAAAAGGCTGGTTTTCAGTTTTACTCTTGTTCAGTAAGGACTGTTACCTAATGAAGAGAACTTTCTCAATGATGTGACAAAAAGAACTAAAATTTAAATTTAAAATCAGGTACCCGTTAAATGTTTACTTTCAGAACAAAGCACATACTATAGCCATCAGAGTTCTCCTCAGTGGACAGGGACTATGACCTCTCATAACTTGTGACAAGAATTAGCAATAATGCTTATGATGAACTTGACAGGTATTAAGAAGATATCCCACAATTCTACCTCATCAATAGTAGCTTCTTCTATTTTGCGCATTTGTGCACCACACAGATTAACATGGTAGCTTCTTTTAACGAAAGTCCTTGTCTTTAAGAATGAATACACCTTGTTGAATACCATGTAAAAATGTAAACAACCTTGCCAGGCACAGTGACACATGCCTTTAATCCCAGTACTTGGAAGACAGAGTCAGGAGGATCTCTGGCAGCCAAGTCTACATAGCAAGTTCCAGGTCAGCTAGGGGTACAGGGAGATCCTGTCTCCAAAAACTCCCATCACAAACAACAACAACAACAACAAAACTTTGAGATGAGTTACTCTTACTATCTGTGAATATTGTTGATATTTTTAACACTTCTGCAAAGCTCAGTTGATAGCCATGCAAGAGCAAGATTAGGTAGCTGAACTTTGGAAGGAGGACTTCACATGCTAATTGAAGTACATGTCAAAACTGCAGGTAACTACGCCAGCTGTGGTGGCACAAGTCTGTAATCCCATCCTTTGAGAGGTTGAAATTGAAAGACGGTGTACTCAAAGCTAGCTACCCTTGACTACATTAATGAGATTTTATCTCCAAAGTGGAGGGAAGAGAAAGGGCTGAAGAGATGATTTGTTCATTAAACTACCTGACTCACAAGCCTTAGGACCTGAGTCTGGAGCCCCAGAAGCCACAGTACATAAGCCATACACAGCACACACATCCACATGAAATAAATAAGTAAATAATTGCCGGGTTTGCCGGCAGTTAGGGCGGTGGAGAAGCCGGTCCAGCCAGCCTCCTCCAGGGGCTGAGTGGGATCGTGAGTGTCGACGGCCCGGACCGCCTCCACCCTGGAGAAACATCACACCAAGCCGGGAGAACTGTCGAAGCAGGATCTCGCTTAATTGCATCAGGCACAGTCTTATATAGGGTAGAGGTAAGGGGTTGGGGCTAAAAATGTGGGAAGTGGAGGACCAATCATTTTTCAGCACGTAGGCTGTAGCCAGGTAGAGGCCATTTTTGTTATGCCTTGCTGAGTCACGTCTATGAGGAAGTGGAGTGTCAGAGACAGGCCGCAAAACTCAAATGAGGCTCGGGAAGTGACACTAGGCCACACGTCTGGGCCCATGAGGCCCAACAAATAAGTCGCATGTCCAGGGAGTTCTAGAATTTTCATCTATTTTTAAGAGTGGATTGGTTATGGTTGTAGTGTGAAACCCCACTTTCAAAGACACCTCCATAAAAGCAGGCGTAGTAGCACACATCCATGACCCCAGGATGTGGAGGCAAGAAGACCAACAGTTCAAGGCCAGCTTTGGCTGCACAGTGAGGTCAAGGCCATCCTAGGCTACATGAGACTCTGCTCTCCACCCCCAAAGAAAAAGGAAGAAAGGAAGGAAGGAAGGAAAGGACTATCATTGCTCTAGAGAAAAGTCCAGGCATTGTCAGGCAGGACCTTTTAAGAAAGGTTAGTTATCGTCCTACACAGGGAATATTGTTCCTTCACACAGTTTTGCTAGCATCACGTTTTTCTTAACATCTTACTTCTTCCCTGTGTCATTGTCATGTAAAGAATAGGTGAAGAGTAACCCATGGGATTCCACAGCATGGCACTGTGTCTGAGAGCACAGGGCATCCCCACAGTGCCAGACCCTGAGGACAGCGACTTCAGTTCCATCTGTGGCATTTCAGTTTGGGCAGAATAATAGCAGACCAGTCCTCTCTACAAGGTATAGTGAGTTTCTGAGTCCAAGTAGAGGGCCAGGAGTTCTCATTCCCAAGGAATAGACAGTCCTTGCTCTAGATGGAGGGTGGGCAGGCTATTAAGTCCCTGATTTCCTGTTTTCTTTGTGTGTGAGTGTCTGTGTATGTTTGTGTATGTTGTGTGTGATAGGGGTCATGTATATGTAGCAGTCAGAACACAACATTATGGACTTATTATGGACTCCTGCCACTTCTACACGGGTTGTGGGAGCCGAACTCAGGTCAATAGGGTTGTGTGTAGCAAGCACTTTTAGTGACTGAGCCATCTCTGCAGCTTGAGTCCCTGACTCTCACCCAAGGATGATAATTCCCATCTTTGCCACTGGCCCTTCATCTTCCCTTGTCATGAATCATTTCCTGAACTCTTCTACTTCCTTTCTTTTGCCTATCCCACTTACTCCTCAATGGCTTGAGTTGGATTGTAACTAACATGAGCATTCACTCACCTGCATACCTAAAACTAAATAAAAAGCAGGTCTACCCCAGATTCTAAGTCATTACCAATAACAGGTAATAACAGAAAACATGACTTCTTCCTCTTTTAATACTCTGGCCCTACTAAGATGCAAAATGTAAATTAAATGCATGATAGGAAACTGCTACTGTTTTAATATGAAATATCTCCCATAGGCTCATGTGTCTGAAAACTTAGGTCCAGTCAATAGTGCTACTTTAGGAAGTTGCAGAACCCTTAGGAGGTAGAGTCCCCCACAAGAAGGCTGTCAATGGGGAAGGGGGTCTTGAGATTTTTAGCCCACCCCACTTCCTGTTATGTCTCTGCTTTGTACTCTGTTGAGATCTGAGCAAGCCAGCTCATGCTGCTGCCAGCTGCCCAACCTCTTCCACACCCTCACACCTGAGCTAAAATAAACCCCTCCTTCCTGAAGCTGCCTCTTGTCAGGAATTTGAGCACAGCAGTCACAGAGTAAGTAATGCAGAAGCTAAAAGCAAGGAAAAGTATGCACATCTGCTGTTATGAGCACGTTTTTCAGGGCCCAGATGACAGACCCTCAGTAAAGATGTGCCACTTCCAAAGGCAGCAGGGCTCATTTGTATTTCATCTATTTCCCTATAATATCAACTTTCTGTGACAGAAATAACTTCAAATCACTTAGCCGCAGAGTAAACACGCCAGCTTCCTTGTTGGTAGGAGCTGTAAACGGTAGGCCTTCTGCTGCCACTCTGAGCACAGATGCCAAGACCCTGTTCTTAGTTCACAGTCACTCTGCGTGTGCATCCATACATTAGCCTCAGCCTCTCTGTGTGGTAGACAGGAGTGACTTATGCACGGATAGCTGCCCTTCAGAAAACACCCCACGGTAAGTCCTTATTTAATCTGGTTTCATAGAAAACCTCCTGTATCTTTTGGTCTGGAGATATTGTGATATGCTGAGCCTCAGCTGTATGTCACCCTCAGTGATGAGATTTAAGAATCTTGTACCATGTTCAGATTCAAAGCTAATAACTATCTTTGCCCTAAATCTGAATAAACAGTAAATTTACCAACTCCAGCTCTTGGTAAATATGGAGCAAATATAAATTAATGTATATTAAAGTATGACTTCTTATATTAACTGTTTGATATTCTTTGTTTAAAAACTGAAATATAACCATTGATACATTTAAACACTAGACTTTATTATGGTGAGCATAAATCATCTCTGGGGATTTCTACTGGACCCAAATGGTTTCATGTACTTCATTGCCATGACCCCAGTGCCTCATGTAGTCCTTGTCACAGCACAAAGTGCCTCAAATAGTTCTTAGGTAAATGAATGAAAAACTGGGATGGACAAAAGAGGGGCGATTCACAGAGTTCAGAAAGCTAGACTCATAAGTTTGCTATAAATGCATGGGAAAGGACATAAAAATTAGCAGAAATAAAATATTCCCAAAGCAGCATATGGATCTTTTTATTGCATAATGGAATATTAAAGGTCTAGAATATTCCTTGAAAAAGAAAAAAGAAAAAAAAAATGTAACTACACTGTGGAAGGGTTGTTTCCAGATGACAGACAGATTCCTGTGTAATTTTGGTACTATTTTTATGAGGTCAAATCATCTTTCACACTTGACAAAAAAATGTAGCCAACCAATTGAGTGTGAGGAAAAAATGGAGCAAGGCGGTAAGAAGAGCAGATTTGGACTCAGATTTTCCCAGGGGAAATTTCCAGTTTTCTCTGTGATTTTTTAAATCAACTATTTAATGGTTATTTAATCATTCTGATATTACTTTTGGAGCTATTTGATAAGGATAAAAATGATAGAGAAAAATAGATATAAATATAATTCTAAAATTATACTTCTTTATAAACTTTTATATACATAGCATCATAGAGAACATCATAACTTTCATTATATACATATAAAATTAAATTTATAATTATGTAGAAGGCTACATAACAAGAAAGAGCGCCAGAGTTTGCGTTGTTGGCCAGGGTAATCCAAAAGACTTGTCAAATTACAGAGGCTATTGCCACAGCCCTTGATTGCCTCCCAGAACTTGAAGGTAAGACCCTATTGTTGAAGACAGGACATTCTTTAGAGACCAGATTTGGAGCGATGCAGCTGGAACTGACCTGGAAGCCACATCCCCTGAAGGCCAGCTATCATAGCTGCGGAGAGCACTACATAAGTTGCTAAGGGAGAACATCAGTCAATGATCCAACATCAGCTTCATGACCAAATGACCGCATCATTGACCGGCACAGCACACTACGACACTGCTGCAGTCAGTAGTGGTACTTTTATTTGGGGCTATCAAGGCTACCCAATTGGACTTAAAGCCCACCCAGTGGGAGGGAACTCATGTGTGGTACTCTAAACACAGTTAAATACACATGATTGAAGAGGTCATAGATCTTAGAGAAACAGCCCAAGACTGTCATATCCCTAGGCTAATGTAACTTCTTATAAGTATAAAACATGTCTCCTTATATTTACTGTCAAGTATCCCAGTCCCCACTCATCAAAGAAGCTTCCTTTACATCGGACACTACTACAAAGTGCCATAATTAGTCACACACAGACATTGTCTGTGGATTGCCCAAGCTTAAGCAGCACATCTAATGCAATCTCTACACCTAATGCTCATATAACATAGAACAAGGGGTGAAGAGGACACTAATGAATCTCTCAACTCTCATTAATGAAGCTCCCTCATGCAGCAGAGGACCAGGAACACAAAAGGTCATAAATAGCCAGCGCATGGAAATTAGGAACCTGCAGAGTGTGGGTCGCTGGACAGGACTCCTATAAGCATCACTCACCCAGGGCTCAGGACCACTGTGGAAGAGAGGACAGAAGATTGTAAGAGTCAGGAAGGAGGTACATGGCCATATGGAAATGGACTCCTACAACATATCAACAGGACGTGTCCTTAACATGGAACTTAGTTCATTTCAACACTTTGGAGTCACTTGGTTAAAATCGTCCAGGTAATGATCAATATATTGGTATGTTGAAAATAAAGAAGCAGCCCTTGTCTTCCACAGATTGTGCTTATCTTAACACCATGGATAGCTCTGAGAAGAAATCCACACAAAGGAAATATTTACCCAGTAGGAAATGCATTGAGGATGAAAGGTGACCTTTGTTAGCAGAAATACCCTCAACAGAACTTTGTTTTTTGCTGAGCCCTTCTCCATGAATCTCAAAACCACCAGTTTCCTCCATCTGTAGAGGAAATAGAACTAAATAAGATCTCAAAGCCAGATGTCATCCAGTCTATGGTGACAGGAAGAGGGTCAAGGCTAAGGATTGCTTCAAGTGATCTGATTTCTTGAACTTAATTTCACAGTCTATCAGTTACCTAAGAGGTTATTTCCTTCTGCCTGGGCAAGTCAAAAGTGAGATGTCAAAGATATTTATAGGGAGAAGGAGTAATGTCTTATTTTAGGAGAATATTAACCCCTGCAAACATAAGCAAATTTCTTACAACTTTGACACCTCTGATATTTTTATGAAACACTGGTTGAATCATGGGATGTTTTGAATAATGTTAGCTTCTCTATATAATAAAAGAGCTCCAACAATAGCTTCACTATGAAAATGAAAGACTTTAGACCAGCAGATAAAATAAGGTTTATAATTCCAATGTTATTTTTATTCTTAGGCATGTCAATGATTTGCATTGTTTTGGCTAGTTTGGGGAAAGATTCATTTTGCTAAAAGATACAACTAACAATTAAAAACTCTGAAGACAAACTAACCTATTCTAGCTTTGTAGAGTGACTATTGATAGAAGTTTTGATATGGTTATGTATTAGTTCATTTTATGCGTTTATATTTTACCTTATTCCAAAATTATAAGATGTCTAGAAAGAAATATAATGAAATTATATGTCTGAAGGCAATATAATGTGACTTTTAAAAATTAAATAAAAGTAACTAGAGGAAGAAATCGTGGAGTAAGAAAGAAAAGATTGGCAGCCATGTGATTTTGCCTCTGTTTCTATCTGGTGTTCAGAATTAATTTTTCTCTGGATAACAGTTCTCCACATCAACAAGCCAGCAATGACGTTTTTCCCCAAAGACTCAGAAGAAAGAAAGCGTCCTTGACTACTTTCACATAGAAAATCCACTTTGGACTCAGCCATAATGACAGATGGTCCAGGTGACCAAATTACAGCATTTGAAAGCCTGTGTAGCCAGACTCATAGCTGGTGAAGCCCCATGAGCAGGCAGAGTGGCTCTGCACATAGTCCAAGTTGAACTCACTGTGATGCCGTATCGTTCTCATGGACACGACATAGATGCGATAAAGCAATGAACAACATCAGAAGAGAACACCCCAGCGGGAGGAGACGTTAACCCTGTAAAAAGATATGGCCACCGAATTCGCAGAGTTTTCAGGCTCGTGGATACAACTTTTCTGATCCTTTAATTTTCCCTCAGATCCCTCCTAGGTCAGGAATGGCAGATCTGTGTATTAAGTTACATCTTAGCTCATTTTCTATTAGTAGCAACTACCTCGGACTGGATAGAGAGACACAGTATGGCCTTCCCTCTCTGAGTCCAGTGGAAGGGCTAATGTGAAAATTCAGCAGTGCTGGCAGGGAAGGGGAGGGATGGCTTGGAGTGAGCAACAGCTACTTCTGAGTTCCAGTGATTTCTGGTTTATTGAGTCTCACTACATCTCAGACTTGTAAAAATTAGCATTATAGTGCCTATACTCCTTTCCTTAAGACCCCTTTATGAAGGAAAATCAGACCCCACAACATAAAAAATCGAATAATGTTCCCCTATCCTGGGATTGCTTCCATCTATATTTGTGCATATTTTCTGTTAAAGTAGCAAACGGAACTACGTATTCCATATGTTGAAAACATTCCCCAGTTCAGACAGAGTTGGCTTAGACTGTAGAGGAAGAACAGGAGAGGAGATCCCAACGGCCCCAATCCAGGCTGTATCCACAAATCCCACCACTGGGTTAATTTACCCCGACAAAGGGGCAGTGCTCACACTCTTCTGCTCTCAGGACCTAGATGGAAGTTATAGAGTGGCATCCTACAAACAAAACAGCACCTTTATCAGATCAGTGGCGCCTGCTTCCAAGAAGCTCTCAGGAGCAGCCCTGCCGACTGTTGATATTTCCTCACAGAAAGAGGGCGTGGGAAGCATCACTGAACCCTCACCTCTGTAGCAAGTCACTCCTCCTAGCCACCTAATGCAGTTCTTCCCAAATTGTACAGGGTCTCAGGGTCTTGGGGAGGTAGCAGAGTACACTGGCTGAGCAAGGCTGGGGTGAAGGGTGCCATCTCTGCCCCTGTGGGGAAGCCCTTATCCATGCTGGGTGTAGACTTCACAGTGTGACTACTTTAGGGTCACCCACATTCTGGCCATTATCTATCATCCATGCTTTGTAAGTAAAACTAGTAAACCCCTTGGTTTCCCAGGATGAACATGGGGAAATTATACTTTGCTTTGTCATTGGGACTTTAGGAGAAGGAGGCAGAAATTATCTATTTTACAAAATTCTCATAACAGTGGTTTTCAGTGGTGGACTCTTCTGATTATGAAAGAGAAATGAAGCCAGACCCAATATAAGTCATGTTGGCCATTCGAGATTCTGAAGTTATGACTTCAGCCTTCAGGAATATGGAAGATGTTGTGCACATCATCCTGACAGAAAAGATAAACACAGATGTGTGTTGCCAGCACATTTTTGAGCTTTCACAGTGTGAGAACACCATCCCTGGAATTCCAAGAACTTTCAATGTTGTGGGAAACCAGCCTCAAAGGAACGACCCAAGGTCTGACACACCAGTGTCTTTCCACTAATCATTTCATTAAGAGTCAGTGATCTTCACAAGGTCATCTGGTCACTGAAACAACCAAGCATTGGGGGCGGGGTGATTTTAAAACTGTAGTTAATCCAAAGCAGTGATTGGAAATTATATAATAATGTTGAAGTTGCATGATAGTGATATGATTGCAACCGTTGTTGCTTTCATTTATAATTATGTAATATGTTGATTCATGACACAATTCATCTGTAGTATTATGAAGAATCAAACTTCTCAGAGGGCTAAGGTATGCCTAAATTGGTAGGTAAATTTCTTTTTGCAGATGTTTGATGCATTTACAGCTGTATTGTTGGGCTAGAAATCTGTTTAGTAGGATGTGAACAGGTATCTCTGAAGAGACATCACAGTGGGAAATGTTCATAGAATTTCCATAGTTGGTTTCAACCCAACAGCTCCTACTTCATAACATTTCAGAGAAATTAGCACATCCATTTCTGTGTTATAAGGGGGTGGGATAAATCCTAACCTGTTTAAAGCTCTTGGAAATTAATCAGACTTTTTTTAGCTTTCAATTTATGAAATAAAAAAAGTCTCAAATAGGAACTTGCACCTTGGCAGAATTAATAAAATTCTCATCCAAGAGTGAAGAAAAAGACAAGAGAAAGAGAAGACTCCGTTTTGGAGGCTTGAAGCATAAGTCTTGGGCCTGAAGAGTGAAATCTTTACAATGTTGTCTCTGGTAGCTGCTACTCCCTACACAGCTTGGACTTCTCAATCAGTCAGTATATGGGACTTGATAAGCAGAACGACCTCTCCACGGCTGCTAGGCCTCTAGGAAAATCCCATAACATCACTGACACATCTAAAATGAGTACTTGAAAAATGGAATCACATGTCCTTCCAATGACATTATTGAAGGATGGCCTAGGGAATGCACTGAAGGTCTATAGCTGAGGTTGCTATTTAATCACAAAGCTTTTCTTGGTCCATATCTAGATACATATTTCCCCAGCTTCTTTGTGGACATGGGAATCAATTCCAGCTGAAGGTACAATATACTTCCATCTAGGCATGGTCAATTAAAAAGGAAATTTTTGGCTGGGCATGGTGGCACAAGCTCTTAATCTCAACACTCAGAAGAAAGAGGCAGGTAGATCTCCATGCCATTTAGGCCAGTCTGGTCTACATATCAAGTTCTAGACCACCGACTGGGGTTACAAGGAGATATGGTACCCCCCTCAAAAATCCTTCCTTTTTCAAAACCCTTTATTGGCTTGGCACTGAAATCCAAAATTTTTTATCCTGGAAGTCATTTGCTGAAGATGTATTAGGAGACTGGGCCAGCATTATAATCAGAAATAGATATTATGATATGCAAATGAGGTATATTTCTCTTTGTTAAAGTCACTGAGATAGTGATTTATTAGTTCCAATTGTAAATGTATCTAATGCACCTTACTATTTACAATATCTCTCAAATCTCCTCAAAATAAATATGCTGTTTAAGTGAAATCATGTACTTACTAAGTTAAAGCCATCTTTTAGACAAGCGCTCATGACCCCAAGTCCTCCGTCTACAGGAATTACAGAGTAGGCACCAAGTCCACAATCCTTTACCTCCCACATGTTTTCACAAGAACACGTCAGACACCAGCATGTCACACAGAGCAAGTTACCTTGTAAATAGCACCCTATGATACTGTGATATATAAGAAACACCTTTTACCTTCTGAACCCTGATTCCTGCCACAGAGACCTGGTAAAGCCTTGTACCAAGGAATGGTAGGAAAATCTCTTGTTCTACATTTGATCTTTGACCCCAGATCCCTGGCATAGAACTCCCAAGATTTTTTTGTAGTTTCTGGGATGATGAGCACATCTGGGGCCTGGACCTCCAATGTATCTCAGAACTTCCTGGGGAGGAGCACTTTTGGTCACCCTTGCTGAACTCTTCCTGGCTGCTCTGGGGACCCAGTCAGGTATAAGATTAGAATCTTTATCCCTGTCTCCAAACTCCCAAAGGAGAGAGGGGGCTGAAGGTTGAGGCCATCACTAAGAGCCAATGATTTCATTAATCATGCCTGTGTAATGAAGTCTGCATAAAGATTCAGAAGGCCTAGTTAGGAGAGCCTCTGAATTGGAAAATGCATCCACATACCAGGTGGGCTGTACCCTAACTCTAGATGATTCTAGATCCAGGACACTCTGGCTCTGTATAGTTCTTCATCTGACCATTTATCTGTACTTTTATTATATCATTTATCAACTGGTAAATATAAGTGAAATCCTTCTCTGAGTCCTGAGAGATACCATAGGAAATTAATTAAGCTCAAAGAAGAGTTGATGGAAGTCCCAATTTATAGCCAGTTGGATAGAAGCACAGGTCACACCTTGGGCTTACAACTGACATTTGAGGTGGAGGCCAGTGATGTGGGACTGAGCTCTTGTGGGTTGTGATACACTATATCCATGGGTAATGTCAGCACTTGCTGAAATTAGACGACTCCCTTGAAGAACTGCTCTGTGTGTGGAGAATGACTTCCACATATCCACTTGCACAATGGGATGTGCTGTGTCCAGGTAAGAAAAATACTCACCTTGTGTTTAGCAGACATTCCAACTCAACTCTAGGCATTGCTTTAGTTGTTTTAAACAGTAAACACAACACATGAACTGTGAACATTTAGGAGGGTTTAACCTACTTCCAGACCTACAAAAGTCCAGATGCATGATCCGCAATGACGGACTCTACGCTGAAGTCCCCGCACATTTCCCTGTTTGCTTGTTTTCTTCTCTTGATTTTTAAATGAAATGTCGAAGCTATGTCAGGCTGAAAGTGCGGCTGAAGAATGCTATTCAAAGTAGTAAAAGCAGCATTTTATGCTCCGCACTTAAAATGTGATCATGTGAGCTCAAGACGGGCAGAGTGAAAAGTTAAGTTAGCTGTCAGTCATCTAAAGGGCTAGATATTCAGATGTTTAACACTGAGGATTTAGATAACTCTAGATTTTTTTTTAGATTCAGGGCAAATATTTAATGTACATTAAACATTGAGATAATTTCACATATGTATCATAAATTGTTTGATAATACACTGCCACTTTGTAAAAGCTTCCAGACAGAGCTTTAGTAAGAAGTCATTAAAAATGCTTTCAATTTGTTATTGTCTGATTCTTCATATACATTCATACAAGGTCTCTTAACAGAGACATGACCGAGGAGTAATTTTGCTGAAAGGCTTCCTGCAAGGTTTTCAGTATTTCCAGTATATTGTGGACCAATATATAGAATGTGGACAATCCCACTTAAGTGAGCATTTACTACAGTCACTGAGAGCAAAACAGACAAATGTAGCTAGACAAAAAGAAACATCAGGCAGATTCCTCAGTAAGTTCAGACTACTCTGGTGAGTGCTGCATGATGGCAGGCTCCTCTGGCTCATACCATATCATGTTAGGCTGCCCTGGTTCACACTATGTGATGGTATGCTCTGGGCTCACACCGTATCATGTTAGGCCGCTCTGGTTCATGCTACATGATATCCCATAGGAGCTTGTTTGCTAAAATACCTGTAAATCTTGCAAACATCTTTCAGCTGTGTATGAATTACTGTTCTTTGGCTTCATAATCATTGCTGTGGGTCTGCATTATCAACAGAAGTGAATGAGAAAAAACGGAGATTCTCCAAACTTACTCTTTTTCATTCATGAAGATCCCTATGTCATAATTTTAGGGTTATCACAATGGAGAGAATTGGGGGGTAGAACTGACTAGGCTATACGCCCTTTGTTTCACAAAAATCATGGTAACAGTAAGTATTCAGTAAACATCCATCCCTAGTCTTATACCAGATGAAACCATGGGATGCAGACATGTGTGCACTTATGTACATGTATGCAAGCGCACTAATGAACATACACATACATGTGCACATAGGCATGCATATAGGTGTGTATGCATGTGTGCCTGTGTGTATGCATGCAGGTATGTGCATATGTACATGTATGCCTCATGTGTGCAGATATTCCTGTCTTTATGTGCGTGCACATGTGTACATGTGTATGTGTAGATGCCACAAGTCCATGGAATTTGATTTCCTACTATAAGAAGAATCTTGCTGTGCTAGTCAGTAAAGTGTCTGCCATATGGGCGAAAGGATCCGAGTCCTGAGTTCAATACCCAGCCATCACTTACAAAGCTTCCTGGAGCTTACTCCAGAAATGCCAGTACTGAAGATGTGGAGACAGGAGGATTCCTAGGGCTGGCTGGCCAAATCAGTGAGATCCAGATTCAGTGGGAGACCATCTCTAAAATAAGTGGACAGCAGAGTGATTGACTTGAACAGCTTACAGTTAGTCAAGTCACAGGAAGCAAATGCCTAAAGGCAAACACTGAGATGCAGACAAGTGTCCAGGGGTGACAGGACTCTAAGCAGCTGAGATTCTGAGGCTGGTCTTCTGGAGCGTGGTGGGTATAAATGAATAAAAGATACAGAGAGAGCGTAGAAGTGAGAATTTGGGGAACCCACGGGGGCAAATTCAGATTTGCAGAGGTTTTTCTGTGTAAGTGAGAAATTAATTTACCTCCAGAATGCAATATCCTCGAATTGTGCTTTTTTTTTGTGCCACTTTCAGCAGATTTTTTAGTTCATAATTTTCCTCTGGCCTTGGTTGTAAGATATTTATGCTTGCCTGTATTCATTGTTTTTTTGTGAACTTATAAAAACTGCCTTTTTATTAGACTATAAAAGCTATGTTTGGAGACAGCCTAAAATAAAAATTAATGCAACTTATCACCCAATTGCATGGAACAAGTGCTTCAGTCTCTTTATTTAAGCACCACAGATGCATTGAAGTCTCATAAAAACTGTTCCCTGGCCCATCAACCCTCACCAAGAAGCAAAAAGCTGAGGTCTGTGAATTGCCCAGTACTAAAAAGGAGGCCTTTAGAGAGATGCAATACTAGGACTCTGAGAGCAGGTATGTTGTGGCTAGAGGCAGAGAGTCTGGGCTTTGTGAAGAAGCAAATGTTCCTTATATAACATCCTTTTTCTTTATCACCTTTGCTTTAAGAAAAAAAATCATTCCTTAGACTGAGGCATGGCTTTGACGTCCATCTTCTTGGACAGAAAAGAAAGCTGCATTCCTTCTGGTGTTTAAATAAGAATTGAAAGTAGTAAGACCTGTGAGGTTTGCTAGTTTAAGGCCTGCTTCATAAGTAACTCTGCACTACCGGGAGTGGGCGGGCAGGAATGAAAGGAATGATCTGAAAGGAACTGCTTGGAAAAAGTATAGCCATAGAACAATAACCATAATGATTACTGTGTAAAAACTAACTCTAGCACACAGCCCTGCAGATGTGAAGGTTCTCAGAGGCTGTGTCTCATTCATTTGGGAACGCTATCCCACGATGCAGTGCGTCTGCTCATAGAATCCTGAATGTTAGGAGGGAAGGAGCAGACTAAAGAGATTTTCCTACGCTGTCCATTGCTCCTGCTGGTAACATAGGCACACAGCCTTAAAAAGGTGAGTCTTCTTCTCCTATCCTACGCTCTCCTGGCTTGCTGCCCTTGGCCTGGGTCAGGAATCTGCATGGGAACAGCTTGCCCTTGTCTTTATCAAAAGCAGCCCAGGGGAAGGGAAGGGAAGGAGGCTCAGAAGGCTCTGGAAAGGAATTACCACCTCAATACTTTTTTTTGTCAGATGCTCTATGGATGTGTTCTTGGGGACATATCCATCTTTGAATCAGTTTTTTCTTCCTATATTCCATTCTGTTTCAGCAGGTCCCCCGATCCATTATCTGAACTGTGAACATCAAACACTGTATCTGATTCGTTTGTAGGAAAGTGTGCTGACTCTGCCAAATGTGATAAGAAGCCAGTCAAAATGATCTGGTGTGAAAAACAGCCACAGTGGAAGGATTCTTGCTAAATAGATACCATCTGTACCCCAAGAGTGAGCACATCGTGTCCAACTTCTGACAGGACTAGCTCTGAGCTATTGCTCTTGCAGTGCCCAATTCACAAGTCCAGGACCAAGTTCCCATGTTCCCAGGACACAGACCAGCTAGATGTACGACGGAGACTTATGAGAAGCTCCCTCCCTCCTCCCCCACTTTTCCTAAGGGCTTCAAATCAGCATGCCAAAAAGCATTTTAGCCTAATATAGAAAAGAAGTAACAGATGCTTTTTTTTTATTTTTGTGCAGCAGTCTGCATGCTGGGGAGAGGGCAAAAAAAAAAATGGCGTAGTCTCACTCTGGCAAGAGATAGGGCTGAATCACCACGGGCGTGTTTGTGGTGAAATCACATTTTTCTCTTTGATAGTGGAATTACTGTCACTGGGTTATAGACAGCGAGTCCAGAGTGACTTTAGTAACACACGCCCTCTTTTTTTTTTTTTTTTTTTAATAGCATAAGGAATGGCTCAAACAGAACAAGACATCCAAGAATATAATATCGTGGGAGGAGAAGAGATACGACGAAACCTTGGGGAAAAAAAAGTTGGCTGAGACCAGGGAGCAGAGAGAGCCCACAGAGCGATGAAAAGGGTTGTTTACTTCCTTGATCTAAGGGTGGGGATCATGTCATATCTTCATAATCGTGAGAAACCAAAGGTTGCCCAAGTGGACAGTTTCCCCAGTGGCTCCAAAGTCCATTCTGTGTCACTCAGCCTGTCATAAGACACTTTCTTATGCTTGATAAATGAAAAGATTTTGTCTGGGTTCCCTCACTGCTGGAAGATTGGTTCACAGTAGAAAGGGTAGAAAGAACGAGCCAGATGCCTGGAGTGTCAGGTCCTTGGTATCAGACTTTCCTGTTCCTAAGGCTCTCCGGTTTCATCTGTGCCTGGCAGCTGGGCAGGTGTGTGGCTAGTCTTTTCATTCATGTAATCAGTTCTTCCACTTGGCCTTTGTCTGATCCTTCTACAGGATTATCCTGTTTCCTGCCATCTTTTCCCTTTTGCAGTTTCCCATGAACAGCATCCAGCTTTTCCAGCCTGAATATCTATAAAACACAGTCGGTATGTGGCTCCTCCAATTCTGTTTTCCAATAGCTCACTGATCCAAGATAACTTTTTCTCAATATTTGCAATAGGCACCCTCCTTTCAAACAATTTTTGTTGTTGCTGTTTATTATTATTATTGTTAGTATTATGATGATGATGACAATGATGTTTATATGTCATACATGGCTAGCATGTGGAAGTCAGAAGGCGGCCCTGTGGAGTGGCTTCTCTCCTTCAGAGTTTATGAGAGTTCAGGTATGGAACTCAAGTCATTAGGCTGGCTCAGCAAGCACCTTTACTGGCACAGCCATCTTATCACCTTGCTTTTGATTTCTTCACCATTCTGGTCATGCCATTCTCATCAGGGGGCATCGACTTCTGTATGTCTTCTTGTCAGACCCAACCCTTCCCCAAGCTTTCTTCACATCCAATGCATCTCACATGTCTGAATTTCCAGATCATGTGATGCTTGTACATAACGTTAGTTTTTGGTGCCCATTTGAGCTTAGCTGGATCTTTGCTAAACTAATATATAGTTGCACAAAATTTCTTCTTCATTGAGAGTCAAGACACTTCTACCATATGGACTATATCAAAGTCATTTAATATTCCTTATTATAGCTTCAAAAATTAAATAGAAATGTTCAGTTTTACCCCAGATATAGTAAACATGTGGCCTTTAAGTCTCGCTGCCAGTCTGGGGATGGAAAAGTAAATAAAAATGAGGAAAGCCACTGGACATGCATTAAAAATAGGGCTGAGTTCTAGAAACACTTACAAAACCATGGTGTCTCCTTCCTCTCCTGACAAGGTCAAGTGAACTAAATGCAGGCCTCTTTGGGCTAACGAGGACACTGGATGACAGAGCTTAAGCAGTGAGTTGGCACTGTAGATCAGTTGGTGGTGTGCCTACAGAGTACACACCAAACCCCGTTTGGTGGAGAGGGTTCCGTCTCCACCTCTGCATATCCAGTGTAATGGTACATGTCCATCACCCCCAAACTCCAGAGGTGGCATCAGGAGGATCCAAAGGGCAAGGCCATACTCATCCTCAGTAAGTTCTAGGCTAGCTTGGAATACAAAAGTTCCTGCCTCAAATACATCGAGTTTAAAAAGGAAACTGAAAAAGTGTATCCTCTACATCTGTACAATTTCTCCTCCTTTTGTTATACTGCTTCTCATTATAGGCTTCCCAGACTGCTGCAGGGCAGAAAAATATTGGTTAATTTGATTTCAGGGAAAATAAAACCTTCAAGATATTAAAGCGGTAAGGGAGGGGAAACAAAATTTGGGGCTGGTGGAGAAACCCTTCACTTTCCAGTTTTCGTAGCTTCAGGAGCCCAGGGCAGAGTTGTGAGCGACGGGTGTGATTTGGGCACTTCGATACCATTTTTATACTTTCTTTTTGCCATTTTAGACGTTGCTTCAGATTGAATTTACTGTCTTGTTTATATCCTTGTGCTCAGAAAGAAGTTGTTTTTTTATTCCGCTTCATTATGCTACAGAATTATCTCTGTGATACGGGAAAGTCAAAATGCTATGTTCAGAGCAGACACTATCCAGAGAAAGCCTATGAAAATCCTAAGCCAGATGTGGTGGCTCCTGCCTGTAATCCTAGCACTCATGAGGCTCAGACAGAAAGATGACCATGAGTTTGAGCCAGGCTGCTTTTACCTTCTCAAAAGGGGGAAAAGATATGAAAAAGTAAAGACAAAAAGCATAAAGTAACAAGTGTAAAGGGGATTTGAAATTTGGTGTACTGATTCCAGAGGCCAGACATTTATGCTGCGGAATTCTGAGACAAGGATGAAGTTGCCACCTAAAAAATATCTCCAAAACATGGTTCAAAACTCCTGGGATCCAGCTCCTTGTTAAGCCACTGGGTTATGTTAGACAGAGTTGCCAAGTGCATCAACCAGGAAGAGAACAACAGTGAGACTTCTGTTATTTAACTGTGGGGCTCACCAATCCAGATGCAAGGGAATGAGCGACTTCTTTCCTCTATGTTCCCATTTCTTTCTGCTCTCTGTATCACCCTAGTTCAATCATTATCAATCAAGATGCCATTCTTCCTCCTTATTCATAGGCCCCAACCAAAGAGATTCACAATGAACAGAGCTACTCTGGAGGGTGACGGCAGCTCGTAGCCCATGAGCCATCTGCAAGCCTGACATCCCTATAAGAGGTGGATGTGCACAGGTTAATGACAGAGCAGTGGACAGGTAACTAGCAGTTTGGCTCATTGACACTGAGGAGATTCGCATGCTGGGATAGCTCCAGGCCTATCGTTTTCCACCTCCACTATAAGCAGGATGCACCTGAATTAACCCACTTAACCCTTGGTTGTGACTTTTGTTGAGAATGGATTCCCATAGGTTTATGGCATGAAGACTCTTTTGAACTGAGCTTTCTGTTACACAGTCACTTTTCCAATCACAAGAAGGTCAATTATAGTTAATGTTTAAGCAGATTAGCCATCTTTTTCATGTGGATAATATGATACTGTAACAGCTGCTGATCATCTATGGAGGCCTCAGTTTCTCATTTCAGCACTGGTTGGCTTTTAGGGGCCCAAATGTTTCAGTGATAAGACACAGGGAAGAATGAACCAAATGGAATAATTACAACATTCATATTTAAGAATATGGATGTCATTTATAGTATTCCCCAAATTATCACCTACCTAGAGAACCTGTGGGAAACATCACTGTGAGGAAGATTACAGTCTTAGGAGAAATTAAAGAGCTCCAAAATAAATAAAAGCATATTCTATGTTCTGAGTTTGTGGACTCGATATTTTAGTTTCTTATTCTCAGAGCTGGGAGCAAATTCTAAGACATGTTTTATGAACTGTGTCCCATTTTCAGCCACAGTATGTTATAAATTCCGAACGCCTAAGGTAGCTTATTTACCAATGAGGGCGATCTCACACTGATTAATGCTAAGTTTGCCTCATTTTCTTTATTTTTTATGTATTTATTTTTCTTATTTTAATTTTATGTGTACAAGCATATTGCTTGCATGTAGGTAGGTGTACCTGTGTGGTGCAATGCCCACAGAGGTCAGAAGAGGGTGTCGAATTCCCCGAAACTGGAGTTACACATGGTTGTTAGCTGCCATGTGGGTGCTGAGAATTGAACCTGGGTCCTCTGCAAGAACAACCAGTACTCCTAATAGCTCCGCATCTCTCCAGCCCAGGGTTGCCTCATTTTCATTTTTTCACTTTCTATCCTATGATAAGTGGGATAGCCAAAGCCAGTATGTGCAGAAACAGGATCTGGTATACCTTATAGGTTATTAAATTGCCTATAACCATCATAGCAAGAGTGTGAACAGTAGCATATATAGATCGACTAATCATACTCTCACTAATGTTCATCTCAAATGCATCAATCCACTGTACCTTTGCAGATTTCTAATGTACCCAAACTGCTCTGTGTGGTCACAAGTCCTCTTATTACTGCAGTAGATTCTGTTATGACCATTATTATGGCAGGGAGGAGAGACATGAGAACCATTTAGAATATTAAAAATGACAAGTTGTCCATAGGAAAACCAAAGTTGGAGGACTAACACCACCAGTATCAAAACTTATTCTCCAGCTCTGTTATAAAGACAATGTGGTAGTGGTTTAATGACTGACAGGAAAACCAGAAACAGAGAAAGAATCCAGAAATCTAGGCAATGCAAAGGTATCTGAGGAAACCATGAGATAAAGACCTGTTTTCAGTAAACGATGTCAGGAACGTTAGGGATTTACTTGGGGGACACATACGTGAAAAGAGAATTTTTTAAAAAACTTGACTCAAAATCACTAATCCAAAGGAAAAGTTTGGCAAATTGAACACGACTCAAAGTAAAGCTTAAGTTCATCAAGGCACACCACTAAGAGAAAGGTAAGACAAGCTCCAGCGAGGGAGAAAACACTGTCAATGCCATTCTTAGATAACAAAGCAATTACATCAGGAACTCTTACATGTCAATGATTCAAAGACTTACTCATAGGAAAATGAGTTAAGGATTCTTACAAGTCCTTCTCAAATGGCTAGTAGGTACATGAAAAGTGTCCGCTCTCATTAAATGTCAAGAAAATTCTAATTAATACTAAAATGGGAAATGCCTACTGCCAATTAAGTTGGTTAAGATCACAAAGATTGATGAGCTACAGAAGTCTTGAAGATGCAGGAAAACCATCCAACAGCATATGACTTGTAGAGCCGTTTGAGAAACACTTTGATAGTTGTGTAGTTTGAATGAGAATGTCCCATAGGCTCTACGTACTTGGACATTTGTGCCCGGTTGGTGGCGCTGTTTTGGGGGGGTCTTAGAAGGTGTGGCCGTGCAGGAGAAAGCATGACACTGGGGGCAGGCTTAGTGAGTTCTTAAGCCTTGCAGGATGTCCAGTCTTAACTCTGCTTCCTGTGTTTGCTCGAAGATGTGAGTCTCTACTTTCTTCTCCTAATCCAGCCACCTCTGCCACCATTTCTCCCCACCATGATGGCCTCTTGTCTCTTTGGAACTGTAAGCTAAATAAACTTCCTTTTATAAGTTCCCTTGGTCATTGTACCTATCATAGTAACAGAAAAGCAACTAATCCAATAGCCTCTATTAGTGTGTGTAAAATATAACATTAATATGTCATACTATGGTCCCATAGTCTATCTCCAACATAAACCCATATGTCTGTGTATAAAATTAATATTGATCTAATGACTGTGTATACGAGCCTGTGTTATCTCCTAGGGAAAATACCGAGTAGTTGTACATTCAGGAGAATGAACAAGACATGGCCACATGGTACAATATTACTATTCAATCTCTGAAGGAAGTCAGAAAATTTAAAAATGCATAGTCTATAGTTCCATTCACACAAATTTCAACACTAGCTAAACTAAACTCTTGTTACAGAGGTCAGGAGACTGGTTTCATTCTGGACAACTGTGCTTGGACACCTCTCAGAGGCTTTGGGGTACTGATTAACAATTTGTTTATCAATGCAGTTGAAGGACAGAGGAATGTGTTAATTTTCTGCAATTCATCAGACAGAAAAGATATGATTTATTTTTAAATTTTCTACATGTATATTACTCTTCACTAAGAATTTATATTTTTTTTGGTTTTGACACAGATTCTCACTATGCAGCCCCAAGGTCACTATGTAGCTGTGACCTATATGTAATCCAGGCTGCCCCAAAGTTGCAGTCCTTCTCTCTCTACTTTCTGAGAACTGGAACTATAAACATATGCTGAGCACTAAGATTTTCTAAAAATTGGTCCCTGTCTGTAACTGCTACTGCTATTAATTCCAAAATGCATGTTTTTCTGTAATCCCCTGAAACTGTTGTGCAATCTCAGTGCTGTGTATACAAGCTTGCCTACAATAATCAGAGCATTCTAACTTCGCAAGTTCCATGCTGTCCTTCAAAGCTCCACACAATAAAGTTGTCAAGGACCTAGTTTGTCTAACGGAGATAGGGAGATTCAGACCAAGAAGGGAATTTTAATATGGTCACGCATTATCTAAAACCTATAGGTTGAAGAAAGATAAGAATTAGAGTGGACTTAACTGCAAACAGCCTGCGATAAAACAAGTCAACTTATTTCAATGACAGTCACCTCCACTGTGATCTTTATCTCCTGCTTATTTAGTTTTGAGGCCCAAACCAGGTCTTCCTCATTCTTTTTTCCGGTTTGTTTCTCTTTGATCTATTTTTAAAAATTATTTAGTCCTGCAAGGTCATTTTAACCTATGGAAATGCAACTGCCCTTTTAGGCTTTGCAAGATGCCACTGAAGACACAATCAAGAAAGAAACTAGGTGTAAAGCCCAATACTTTATCTGTAGTCTGAACTACTTGTTCTGAACTTGAATTTTAAAGTCATTGTTTGTAGTTTTGTTGATGCTGTTTTAATTTACTATCTTACAAACAGCCTTTTATCAGCCTAGACTTATAAGCCAGCCTCATGAATTAAAGCAGAGTCCCCCAAGAGAGTTGATGAGGAGGAAATGACATATAGCATCCAACAGACAAGTGGGGAGTTTGTTGTCAAAGAACTCTGACTTGTAATCAGTGCCAGCTTCTCTTTACTTGTCCCCATGTTAAACACTGTGCCCACCTCACTCTCCACACTAGGAACTTCTTTGCACTACATTGCTTCCTATTTTCCCGTCTTGTTTATGATCGGTCTATCCAGATATAGACAGAACCACCTGAAAAGCATTTCTCCAACAGAAACCTCCATGTCACTGAGTTTCCAGCTTACCCATCATAATGACTGCTGCCGAGGAAACAAAGAGCAGCAGTCATTGGAGGGGTGTGGGAGCGTAGCGGGAATGTGAATCAGTCCAGTCGCCATGGAAATCCATGTGGAGCCTCCTCCAAAAACTCATATATGTAAATAGATGTAAGTGTGGGTATGATCTAAAATTTAGAAAGGAGACCAAGAGAAGGTAATAGTAGGTGATGAAGAAGGATGGAACACAGGCAAAAAGAAAATGAAGCTTTTCCCCCTAATTTCAACTCCATCATTGTTTTACTTTCTTTGTAGTAGATAAATGAATAAGATATAATAGTGAAATCAGAAAACCCTAAGCCAAGCTTCATTTTTTTCTGGATGGCCATGCTAAATGTCATTCACTGAGATGTATAGAGTTGGGACTGGACTTCCTTAATTTAACTGGGTGATGTTTGTATTTGTGAGTTACTTATAATAAAGTGATTTACTTAAAAAAAAAAAAAAGACAAGAAAGCCCTGTGGGTAAAACTGCTAATGCCTCAGCATTACCACAACTGGTGCCAAAGTACATTTAAAAGCTACTTTCATTTAAGAAATGTCTGTGATGAGGTAATAAAAGATTACTTTATTAATCTAAATTCATGAGTCTATGTTCTTTTCCAAGTATATATTTGTATATAGCTAGATTTTTCTCACATATTTTAACCAAAACTATTACAGCAGCTAGAATTTTGAAAGAGGTGTTTCCCATCAACTGTTTTCTACAAGGTTTGCCAAACTGTAGAGCAATGTCAGTCCTCCTTCCTACACTACAGAGTTGCTGTGGTACCCGGGCCATGGCCTCCCTGAGGACTGACATGTAGAGCAGAAGGATGTTAAAAAGGCAATGCTCAGACACACTAGGTGAGCACACTAGGCTCACTTCAGTGCTCAGCAGCCATGATGTCTTGGATGCTGCTATATTAGATGGCGTGGAAAGTATTTTCATCAGCACAGAAAGTTCTATTGGACAGTGTGTTCCAGAGTGATCTGGGAAACTAGCTTTGTGGTCTATTCTTTTCTAGGCTAAAATGAAAGCTTTAAATGAGGGCAATAATGACTACTTCTATTGAAATGTGGAAAAACAAACATTAAAAAAATCTGCCTCTACCCTCTGCAACCTCCCTTCCTTCTAGGTTATTTCAGATTAGGGATTAGAGGACAGAAGCAACTTCCCTTTTTACTCCACAGAAGGAATCAACCCCAATGTACCCAGGAACCATAAGGCCATCTTAAGTCAGGGGTGAGGCCCTGCATTCAGGGGCTATATTGCCCATAGAATTCTTATCCTATTTGATGAGAAGGAAACAAGAAAATATACATTCCCCTCTCACCTTTGCTGCTAAAGATGCAGTTCCCTCTTGACTGAACAGTTCTGCTATTCATGACGCCCAGTTTTAATAAGATGACTTTAGACTTCAAAAGATTGTTGGAAACCAGGACTAGGAATGTCCATTAACCTATGTGAAGGGTTTCCTCTCCCAGTACATTTTCTATCCTGTGATAACAACCATCATCATTCTTTTTTTAGGAGACAGAAAGCCATGCACAGCAGTTCGTGTGCTGTGATTCACAAAGTGATGGTATCTGAGTGTTTACTCTCATGCTGGCGTTAATTAGTTCACAGCATATTTAAGTCTGGGAAGAGCACAAGTAAGCTAGCATCTCCGAAGGACATCTTTTACCCAGCTACATTATGTTCTGACAAAACCTAGGCAGCATTGCCAAGACACCAACGGTGCCTGGTAAACATGGTTTTGGCAGAGCGCAAGGAGATTTTTCTCAACTAGCAACCAGGCTCATCCAGGTTTACAAATGTGCCACCCTTGGTTAATTAGTGACAGTGCTGGCTTTTAATTTAATTTGAAACAACATGAGAAAAAAAAAAGGCAAAAAAAAAATAAGTGGGAAAACAAGCCCACCAGTCACTACCAGAAAAAAAATGAAATTACACAAGCATGAAGGATCAGGTCCCACAAAGACTTGATGGATGTGGTTGCGTCTGAAACCAAGAACATCTGGCTACACTGCACAGCTGAGGGGAGAGAAAATGAGTCCAAATTCATGGACACATTTCTGTCACTGACATCCGGTAAGCAGATGGCACTGGTTCCAAATAAAGTATCCTAGATGAGCTGAGAAGTTTTGAAACTCTTGTGTCCGTAAGTGATATTTTTTCTTCTTCATTTCCAGCCCAGTAACTTGTCATCAGTGTGCGCTCCCCCCCCCCCTCGCTGTGGCATTTATGAATGCAGACACAAGAGTTGCTCGAAGACAGACTGTGCTACATTCTCCATCTAACTAGGACAAAGATGTGAATAAAAGCATTTTTCTGTGATGGGAGGTTCCAGGACAGGCTTTGACCTCCTTGTTATGAGGACCAAATGCCATAGACATATGATAGGTTAACATATAGTAATGACCACACCTTTAAAATGCAGTTCTGGACACTGTACTGTGCAGTTCAGTGCAATCCAATGCAACAACTATTTAATGATATTATCTTAATTTTTAAGACAAGGAAAGCTCATGACTATATTTCTAGCACTGAAAAGGCTAAAGGGAGAGGATCTGGACAGTTACAGATCAGCCTGAGCTACACAGAAATACCCTGTTTCAAAAAATGTATAATTGAAACAGTTCAGGTACTCACATATGAAATTATATGGCTAGTAAGAAATAAACTTAAATCTACTCCCAGGTCCCTGTTAGTGAAAGAATGAGTACCCAATCATATCCTTACAAAACACATATATGTTTGGGGGGAAATTAGGCCCTTTTTGTTGGAGGTAGCAAGTCTCAGACTATCATAAATTGAACTATATCACTCCAAGTGGTGAGCCACTGTAGTGTCATGAACTGATGCATTCAGAATGTGCTATTTAAGAGACTTTGCTTTTTTTTTTTTTTTTTTTTTTTTTTGCTGTGATCTGTCTCTAACTGGAATAATCTTTCATTAAGGGACTGGAGAGAACAGAATACAGACTCATGGGAAGATGCCTGCACCTGTTGGAAGACTCTCAGAGTTCACAAGACAGCACCTTGGGGTTCCTACACTGCTCCCAGCTGAAACCAATCAGTATCAGAGTTACTAAGAAGACACCTCTAAGTTCACTAATCTTTTCCATGGATCATCATAAATGTCCACATACAACAAAAATCATCGACAGATGAGATGTAAAAGAAATTAAAAGCACAGTACACAAAGCTTCCAAAACCTTGAACTCTGTGATATGCAGAGGCACCTGACTGGCAGAAGCAAGACCTAACTTTTTTATCTATGACTCTAATGATCTAATCTGTTCACCAACCAGGGAGAAATTGGTAATAAGACTAACCATCTATGGGACAGTTTGTAGGAAGGGTCAAGTCAAGTTGGCATTATCATATAGTTTCTGCCATGTAATTTATAGGGCTCAGACTGTGGCCCAAGGTCATATTAGAGTTTATATACAGTTGAAAAGGATTTTTCCATGTTTTCTGAGTTCAGAAAATCTATACAAATAACAGGGTTCACTTCTCTGGGTGTTTGTTTGAAGGTGTCCACTGTAGAGGTCTCCAAAAGATGAGCAGAATGAATGTTGGGATTTCAGGTGCAGAGTTTCAGAACTAAAGGAAAAAGACTTTCTAGTTTCAAAATCCTATTATTCTACATTTATATACATGTAAAGATAGAAAAACACCTTCTAATGTTTATACTGAGCAGTAGAATTCCAGTTGTAGTATTTGCTAAGCATGCTTGCAATCATTACTTCCATTTTGTCTTCCTCTAGGATGGGTTCAAGAGTGATTACTGATAACCGTGGGTCCTGCAGAAAGCTCAAGGTTGAGATAAACATACATTGATTAAAGGCTATTATGGGCATTTCTTACTGCATCAACTACCAGGGAGAACACCACCCACAGGAGAACCCTGACTCGAGGAAATGAGCAGACCTTTAGACACAAGAAGGCCATTGTCTGCTAAATCATCACAGCTGGCAATTGGCTCCAGTATGTGAAGGTCTCTGAGCAGGGTGTGACAACAGTACCAATTATGATAATATTGCCGCATGGACCGGCAACTATACATTCCTGGTGATGTGTTCAACCATTTGTGGACATCATCTCATCACAGTAACCCAAGTTGGTGAGTTTCAAATTATCCTCCTTTACCATTTGAGGAAAGCAAGGCTCAGAGAAACTCAAACTTACCCCAACATAAACTTTGTCAAAAATTATAGTACAAAATTATGGAATCTGATCTATCTGATGCTCAGAGCCCTTTAACGATTATTTTCCTCCTGAGAATAGAGGGGACTCAGCAACAGAGGGAGCCTATTTAACATCCTCTGTGAGACAGGTTCAAAAGGAAAAGAGGTCGCTACTGATAATCACACCACAAAAATAACAAAATGGGCCCTGTGGTTTCTAGTTCAAGAGAGGATAGACAGGAGGTCTGACCTGTTGAAAAACGACAAGGAAAACCAGGGGCAGCTGGCATGACTGTACACCACCTTGTCCTTATTTGACCAGTGCTGAAATGAGGGATTTCCACCATTAGAGCAGCATTTTCTCTCACCTGCCTGAAACGAATGACTGCGTGAAGAGCTTGTGTTTCCATTCACTTGTTTTAAACACCTTTCCCATGGTTTCATACTGGACTCTTCATGAGCATCATTTTCAGATAATCATGGACACTATGCCTTTACAGTACTTTTTGTCTTTCTAGCTTGTCTTTCTAGTTGTCACTAAAGTGAGTAATTTTATTTTGTTTGTTTTAATACAAGGTCTTACTATGTCACCCAGGCCAGCCTTGAACCTATACCAATCCAGCCTCAGTCTCCCAAGTGCTGGAATTACACACATGTGCCATCAAGCCTGGCAAAGTGAGTTGCTTCATATAGAAACATGAAGGCAAAAATCTTAGCATATCCACCCATGAACAATCGTTTTCAAATGATCTGATTCCGTGTTTGACATCTATCAGTAATGAGAGTGAGGGCTCCGCATTTGTGGTCAGTTATCTCTGAATGTGGGATGCTGGCCATGAGGGGAAGGCAAGAGCCCCACTGAGCCCATTCTTTTCATGCATTGCGTGCACCAAAGTGCTATATGTGTGACAGATGGTCCCTTCTGAGCAAGACTTGATATCTTCAACCCCTACATATCAGCCATGATGGACTTTCTTCCTTTCTGAAACTTGACTCCAGCAAGTTTCTGGTACTTGCTTTTTCTTTCTCTTTCCTTCTCTGTCACATCTGCCTTCTCTCTCTATTCTCTAAATCTTACCCAAGTCTCACTGGGCTCTCCACTGTTTACTTTTTTATATATGTGTCACTTGACAATTGCACGTGGTTTCAAGGATTTGTAAATATTTCCATGTGAGGTGGTTCCTGAATTTCTATTTCCAACTGCAGCATTCTCTCTAAAACTCTAAATACTCTATCTACCTAACTTTCCCATCACGAAGTATTCTGCCGTTTGAAGTTGACATACCTACAAGTGTCTGACTGACTTTTCCCAGTACCTACACCTTCTTCAACTGTTTACTTTTGTCTACTCCAAGCAAGCCTCCTCCTGCCTAACACAGGTTAGTCAGGGCCACACTTCTCATGTTGCCATGCTTTCCCTCGTTCCCACCCCACCAGATCAGTTGAAAATTGTCTCAGGTCTACTCTTTCAATATCTCTCAGATTTATCATTGAATTTTTGTAGTAAAAAATGACTGAACAAGACATTGACAATCTCTCATCTGAAACTTGCTACTTAGCTACTGCTTGGGATTGTTGGCCTTCTCACTATGACAGAATGCCTGAAAGAAATCAACTTAAAGAGTAAAAGATTGACTTTGATCACAGCTTCAGAGAGTGGAGTCTTTGTTCACCTGGATCACTGTTTCCGGATTATGGTGAGACAGAACATCATAGCAAGGGGCATATGAGGTTGTTTACTTCATGGGTATCCAGGGAGAGAGAGAGGGTGGGGAAAAAGGGAGAGAGGGAGAGAGGGGGAGAGGGAGAGAGTGAGAGAGGGGGAGAGGGAGAAAGGGGGAGGGAGAGGGAGAGAGAGTCTTCCTGCGCATTTTCCCGGTGATCTACTTCGTCCAACTCTTCCCATTCCTAGTTTCCAACACCCATCAATATTACCATCAAATTAAACATCTATCAATGAGACAATCCTCTGATTAGAGACCTCAGTTTCCCCAAAGCCTATCAGCTGGCAAACCCTTCTGTAACACATGAACCTCCCAGCTTGAATTTCAGATTCAAACCACAGGATTGCTTTTCTCAGTTCCTCTCCTGAGGAGCAGTAAGACGAAATTTCCTTTAAAAAGCTGCTCCATTCCCTTCCCTCCTCAGATTTCAATTAAAGATAAACTCTTGCTCCACACTGCTCAGATTTCTCAGCCTGGCACCTACAATCCAGTACCGGTTGAGCCCTATATTCACCTCATCTTTTTTCATCTTTGTGGGCATGGTATCTCTGTGGGGGGGGTCCTTCTCAGACTCTATGATTGGGTTGTATAGCTTTGCTCTAAACTTTCACAAAACATACCTGGCCCATCAAAACCTGCATTGTGTTTTATTGCAAAGACTCATTTATCTGGTTATTTTGTCTCTGGCTTTCAAATGTGTGTACAGAGGCAGAGAGGAAGGAAAACTTATTCAAAGTTCTGTTTCTAGTCCTGGCCCTGGACTTTCACAAACGCAAGTCAAATTAACTTAACAAATGGATGGACCTACCCCACATTAAACACAGAAAGGATCCATGCACTTTGAAATTCCTGACTCTGGACAAAGTAACTCATTGTTCCAGTCCACCCATTACTCTGCCTTGGTTGGTCTTGCCCTGGACTCTCTCCATAACTAAACTCAGCATAAGCTGGGAGAAATGGAACTCAAAGTGCTCATTCCTCCAGGAAACCTGCTTTGAGTCTCAGACATGAGTGTCCTGTTCCACTTCCAAATCTTTATAACAACAACATCTTTTGGACCTCCTTTGTGCTTCTAACATATATTTCTCAGCACTCCAAGAAACCTTCCAGCTCTCCAAAGACAGAATCTCTGCTTGATTCATTTTATCCATCTTAAATTCTTAGTATAATGCCTCATAGAAAGGGATTCTATAGATTAACGTTTATTGGGTTACAATGACTGAATAAATCCCCTAGATCCATAAGCAAAAAGATACCTTCTTACTTCAAAGCATCACGTTCATATTTCTTGAACACTTCCACTCTTTATGCACACCAGTCTTCAACTTTGAGGAACAATGGGATCATCTCTAGTTTGGCCTAGAAGTCCTCACTTGGAGGCTGGTTTCTGTATGTGGAAATGTGTGCATGTGGGTAAAATTTCCATTTAATTATATGCTATGTTTTATATTGATATGACAAAATAACCATGAGTTGAAGCTGAGACTTCAAGGAAAGTTGAGCTTAAAAGTTAATGGATCAATTGATCTTGTTTGGGAAATTTTTAAAATATATTTTTGAGTTAAATCATATTTAACCCCTCTCTTCTCAGTCTGCACTCCCGTATCCCACAGGACATTTTGTGATGCATGCCAAGGCCTATTAAGTCAAGCTTGTGCACCCAAATATCCCTTGGTGTGAGTTCATCCACTGGATTTTGTCAGCCTGTCTAGTGTTACTCCCTTAACGAAGATCAAATCTCCCTCACCCAGAAGTCAACAGCTGCCAAGAGTTCCTCACCAACGTTGTGGCCTCCTGCCCATTTCCCCAGATCTATACTGGTTGTTAGGTTCATTGCTTATCCTAGCTGCTCTGAGGCCATCTTGACTGACAGAGTGAGGAAATACATTGTGTATCCTCAGCCGTGTGCATACACATTTCTGTAAGTATGTCCTAATTTAAACTGTGCCTATCAAGGTAAGCCTGAGTCCATATGAGAATCTCCAAATCTTATCTATCTCAATGTGGATCATTCCAGTCTCTTCCCCTTGCACATGTATAAACTCTTCCCAGAAGTAAGAGGCCTGGCTTCCACTGTCCGCCACCCACTTAGTTCAGTCCCAGTGGACATACACAGCAGCATTAGAAGTGCTAACCTAGCTCCATCACAGGGAACACGACGATGTTTATGAAGTTTGAAAGTTATGAAAAACATCATTCTGAGGAGCACTCGACTTCTCCCCCCATTTGGTCAGCTTTCTAATAAAATACACAAAGCAGAATGAACAAGAAGTTATCTAGGAAAAGGCATAGACAACATGAAAAACCTCTGTACATAAAAATAGAAAAGAGGTATGGCGAGATGTGAGAGGGAACACAATTGCAGATGTGCCTCGAGACAGACAGCTGTGCTTCTCACTCCGCGTACAGCACAAAGCTGGCTTTGATTGACAGACTGAGAGCTGGTGACACTCACCAATAGCCCTCTGCTTCCTTTTTTAGTAGTTGGGCTCAGAGACACCTTTGGGCCTCACCCCTCTCCTTGCTGGGAGACTCAGATAAGGAAAGCAGATGGAGAAACTTCTCAGTTGTTGATGATAAGCCTAAGAATTGATTAATTTTTATCATTTTAAATGTATAGCAAAATTGTGTATAGACAGAGCACCCAAAGAGTTTCCCCCTCTCTTTCTCTCTCTCTCTCTCTCTGAGATTGAACCAGAACCTTCCACATTTCCACATGCTGGGAAAGTACCTTCCACCAAGTCATATTTCCAAATCTTTTTGTATTTCTCATTTTGAAACAGGGGCTCACTATGTAGCCCAGGCTGGTTTTGAACTCTTGTAGCTCAGGCAAGCCTTGAACTTGTAATTTTCCTTCCTCAGTCTCTCAAGAACCTAAGATTACAAGTCTTTGCCACAAGCCACAGCTCCTTGCAGATTTTCACCTTTCCCATGTGCTTTTCTTGGGAAGAGTTGACAAAAATAAATTGTTTTTATTTTTTCTTAAAGGAAATTTGATATCAAAAGCATTTCTCTGTCATAATAGAATGAAATTGGTCTATGAAGGCGCGTGTGTGTATATGTGTGTGTATGAGAGAGAGAGAGAGAGAGAGAGAGAGGGAGAGCACCCAACTCATTTCTTTCCTGAGCCCATCCAGACTGTCTTCCTATGTCCATTAGGCATAGGACAAATACCTTTAAACATTAACTGCTGAACATGGTCCTCTCCAATATCACACTCAGAAAGAGAGTCAATGCAAAAGAAGGAGGAGGAGGAGGAGGAGGAGGAGGAGGAGGAGGAGATGATACAGGAAGATCTTGAACTTTTGGAACTACCCTCACCTAATTTGGTCACAGAGAAATAAGCAGTATTTAACATTAGAGTATGGGTCAGTAAGACAGTTCAGTGAGAAATGGCAATGGCACCAAGTGACCTGAGTTTGATCTCAGGACCCACATGGTAGAAGAGAACTGACTCCTGCGATTTGTCCTCTGATCTCGACAGAGGTACTGGGTACCCCCATAAGTGCATACACACACACACATATGCACACCAAATGCAATGTATAGTATATATATTGTTGCAATGGAGCAAACAGTTATGGATTTAATAGTTTTCAAAATAGGCCAGGAAACATGACTCAGAATGCTTCAGACTGGAGCAGGTATTTCAGATTGCCTTTCACCACAACATTGTGATTCATTTATTACTTTGTATTTTTTAGTACATTGATGAAAATTACAATTTCAGATTGCTACCAGATTTTTAATATGCAGCACCAAGCAATTTCATTTTTGTTTAATTTTATCATAAAAATGAATAGTTCAGACATGATGATTTTCACAAAAAGTATCCAGAATTGTTTTGTTTTCATACTATACATTTAGACAGTTACTCATCTCTTGTTTAAAATGAATATCATATACATATTTCATATATGTATATATAAAGAGGTGAAATGTGTTTCATTTTCTAGAATACTTAGACACACATAGGTGTATTCATGAGTCCCATGAAGTGCCTTGGGCATAATGTAGTTTGTGGTTTGAGGAAGGAAATACTCATTTTAGAAAGAGGTTTCAAACTATTAACCATTAATCACACAGAGGATGGAGATAGGGTGATTCTTTTTAAAGAATAGTGATTAGCAGTGGACATTAGTATAAAATTCATTTCCTATTTTCTTTCCAACCGAGAGTGAAAAGCCCTTCTCAGTACCTCCTGAGTTGGGCTCATCACACATGCTGAGCTCCTTGTAAATGAAAAGCATCCTAGGACAGCCGTTACCACTCAGGTCTTTGGTTGTTCTTTGGGACCTGGTCCTTGGTCTCTCTAAATTTGATTGAATCAACTTTTTAACATCCCTGGAAGAATGATCCAAAAGTTACTCTAGAGCACTAGTCTCACAGATTAGTCAAAGGCATTCTACTCTTACTGTACATTTTACATAAGCATTGGGTAAGCCTGTGATTTGTCATTCAAATGGAGACAGTTTTGAACATGAAAAGATGTACATTTGAAATCTGATTATCCTGAGTCAATAGGCACGAAGGAGATACTTCTCCCAAACAGAACTGGCACTTTGTGTGAGATCTTTGTGTCCAGCTTCTTTCATGTTTTCCAGATTCATCCATGTTGTGGCAGACGCTGGCACCTCATTCTTTAGGGCAGCCAAATAATATCTCATTTTATAACTAAATATTTGGTTTCCCAGTCATCATTTAGCATAGATTTGGGTTATTTCATGTGGAGCTACTTACATAGGCTATATCTATAAATCTTATATACAGTGTTGATGTGAATACACTTTCAGCTCTCGTGAGTACATAATTTAAGGGTCATCTGGCAGTTCTGTGGTCAAATTTCTAAAGAATCCTGAAACCATTTTCCACAGTCACTATGTGTCATCTAGTATCTCCACCAGCATTGCACGACAGTGCTGGCCCTTTGCGCCCTCACCAGCACGTTTGATTGTAACCACCTCTATGCATGTGGATGACCCTGCGTTGCGGCTTTGACTTGCATTTTCCTAATGGTTCCTAACACCGAGCATCTCTTCATATACTTACCTAATTGTGTATCAAATGTGTAACATGTTCATTCATACCTGGTTTATTCTTACTCATGAAAGATGGAGGATCTTCTCATTTGTGAACTCTAAGGCTACTTTATAAATTCAGACATGATTTACAAAGATTCTCCTCTTACGTTTGCCTTTTTATCTTTTATAGTGCCTATCAAAGCACAATGCACTTTTCTCATTTGTTCGACCAGACACACAGAGAGAAGACCAGATGCATAGATGCAAAGATAAGGCTATATGACGTTGGAAAAGTAAAACTTTGCATGTGCAATACCTACAACGATAAAGATGAGTAGGAAACCACCAGAGTCTGGGGAAAAGAGTCAAGATGACTAGGAAACCACCAGGATCTGGGGAAAAGAGTCAACATGACTAGGAAACCACCAGGATCGCGGGAAAAGAGTCAAGGAAGGGCTCCCCTGTAAATCTGAGAGAAAACAAAGCCCTGCAGATACCATAATTTCAGACACCTTACCTCTAAATAGTTGTGGCCATAAATTTCTGTTTCTTAAGCCATCCTGTTTTATTACATTTTGCCACAGTAGCTCAAGCACACTAGTTAATTATCTTCTAGCTTCTCTTATTTCTGCTGAAAAGTCTATTATTTCTCTAAAGGTATATTTTTTCTCTTGGAATTTCCTTTTGACTTTGGTTTTCTAAAGTTTGACTTTAGTAGACAAACATTCATATGCATGTTTTTTGGTTTTATTTGTCTGTATCCTCTCTGAGTGGCAACTTTTAATGGCCTGTGGCTTGCTATATTTTATATTTACCAATTTTTTTTGAAATATTTTTCTAACAACACTCTTGCTGATTCTTTCATTTTAATCTTCTTAGTGGATTCTAAATACAGGTGGCATTAGTCCTTTTTTACCAGTTTCTGTGTGTCTCCTGTCACACCTATGATACACAGAGGGCTGGGAATCCACATGGGGATTGGGGAATCCTCAGTGAGATACACTTGGATCCCATGAACAGGAGTTCTTGTAGTGTCCACAGCTAGACAATGACTGCTACAGCTGATGGTTGGGATTTCTGTGCCAGCTGCCATGAAGTTCCTTCACATAACCCTGTTTAATGTCATCCTTACCATCTAGCCCTACTGAGTCCCTGTATTTGGAGATAGAGTGAGAGAGAAGTCAGCCTCCTGGGAAGTATACCTTCGAATGCGAAAGTCAGACGCACAGGAAACTTTGATACCTTTCTCCCAACCCTCCACTCAACTTGCCTTGGGAAACATCAGAGGCTAACAGGATGTCAGTGCTGAGTGGTACTGCCTTGCAGAGGTTACATGAGTAAAACAGTCATTCCCTTTAAGCTCTTCATTCTCTCCACTCTCCCGTCCACCAAGAGTCTACAATTACCATCTAGAGTCCTGGGCTTTCATACAGTTATTTCCATGATATGCAATTGTTAAAGCTAGTATTTGTACAAGGAGGAGGGCTGAGGTTAGACCTTCTCACGCTGCCTCCTTGATGTTTGAAATGGTGTCTTTGTGTTTGCTGAATTTGTTGGATTCTTTAGACAAGTTCTCATTCTGCAGCCTAGATCACCCTGTAACTCAGCATGTCCCCCAGGGTTCATCAAACTCATGACAGCTCTTCTGTCTTAGCCTCTCAAGTGCTGAAATTTTAAGTGTGACTTATCACACCTAGCTCCCAAACAGTGTCTACTGCAAGGAACTGACATCCTGCCTTTTCTTTATAACTCTTATTTCTGGTCTTTCAGTTGCATCATTTAAATTTTTTTTCTTTAATTTTATGTGTATGAGTGTATTGCCTGCATGTAAATGCATTTGTGTCATGCAGTGCCCATGGATGTCAGAAGAGGCATCAGATCCCCCTGGAACTGGAGTTGTGGGTGATTCTTAACTACTACGTGGGTGCTGGGAACCAAACCCCGGTCCTCTGCAAGAGCAGCCAGTGCTCTAAACCACTCAGCCACCTCTCTACCTTTCGGCTGCATCTTTTAATCAACAGATTAACAGGTGGCCTTCGTCTCAAGTGGATCCCTCAGTAACCCTCAACTATGCTGCATAGATGGTTCATTTTGCCCTGTGTACAACGCAAAGAACTATTTTTGTCATTGCTTGCTAGAGTACTGTTTGCTTCTAACATTTCAATATTTTATAAATTTTGTAATTTTTGTCTACTCTGCTAGTTCTAAGAATGATACTTTACCCAGAAAATATGCTATCAAAACCATTTTTTGAAGGACTCTGAAATTTTCTCAAAGCTACAAAAAGTTCTAATTAATTTTTTCCTTAGTTGAAATTGACTCTAATTTCTCAGGCATCAGCATCTGTAATGACGGTGACTTTTTCTTCAGCCTTACGTTTTGCCTTATGTACATGGTGGAGCCAATTATATTTTATTGCAAGTTGAGAGGAGCTCAGCGATACTCTAGATCACACAGGGTTTATGAGCTTCCCAGGTTCTGTATGTTGCTCCAAGTAACACAATTTTTATTCCAGCCAACTTTTACTTCAAAAGTAATTTCTATATTGATGAAGGCCTATAAATAAGTTCTGACTTTGGGTCGGAAACTAACTTTGTGTTAATAACATGTTAAGATTCCTGAAGCCTCTCTCTCTCTCTCTCTCTCTCTCTCTCTCTCTCTCTCTCTCTCATGTGTGTGTGTGGTGTGTGTCTCACTTTCAGTTGGTGAGATGTCAATGGAAAAGAAGCAAACACAGTCCTTTGCATGAAGCAAGGGAAGATGTGTGGTTTATAACTTCAACCTTGTTAGATAGTTCTTTCTGCCATGGCTAGTGGTTTGGGGTGCAATACACCCAAAATATCTGGGCTATCAGTATGACAGTCATTGGGTGGTTGGTTGTGTTTGCTGCCAATTATCTAAAAACATCTTTAACAATGACATTTATTGATACATATTTACATGCTACTCAAAAACATATAGTTAGAATGGACTGAGTCCCATTTCAGTTCTTAACATTCATTTGAGAGAAATGGTATTCTCTTATACTTTAAAGTGTTTGTTTGTTTACATCATTTTCTTTGATATTTAACTACTTGTGAGAGTATCAGGGGTTATATTCTCTATTACCACCTTAACTATTTTATAATTAATTGTTTTATGTAAGATGTTTCTATTTTAGGTGCCTCAGCCCTTTTTACATTTTTCGGGTCAGAAATTAATATATAATTTTTTCAAATACAGATAATATCTATATTTCTATATGAATAATGAAACTGTTATTCCAATAGTAGCTTTGGGGGTATTAAAAATATCACCATGTCTATGCATCAACAGAATTCTACATATATCATATGATGGTTAATCTCAATTATAAGCCTGACTAGATCTGGAACCAACTAAAATACAAGGGGCTGGTCACTCATGTGTGGAATTCTTGAACAGATCATTGAAGTGGGAAGACTCACCCTAAAAGCGGGTGGCACCCACCACTGGTGGCCCAGGTAAAGGGGGTGGAAGGAGAATAGTTTTCGATTTTGCCTGATTTTCTCCCTTCTGCTGGCAGGTTCATCTACTCTGTGGCTCCTTCATTCATTTGTTCATATTACCATTATCTTCTTTATGCTTTCAAAGTAGACTGAAGACCAGGAAACTTCCAGACCTTCAACACCAGATTGGAACCACTGTGGAGTCCAGCCTCAGTGACTAAGCAACTACCAGGTTCTCAGCCTCTCCAGTACGAAACAGTCAGTGTTGGGTTGGACAACCCAGACCTTATCTGATCTAACCTTGTTAATGCAATACATTACATCTTCATATACAAAAATTCTATCAGTTCTATTCCTCTAAAAACCCAAATACAAACTGTTTTATTTTACTGTAGTCTAATTTACTTTATTTTTCAAAACAGAAGTATCATTTAGCTAAGTTTGGCCTAGGAGTCACCATGTAGCCAAGGATGATCTTGAACTTCTGATCCTCCCATCTCCATCTCCTGAGTGCTGAGATTACAGGTGTGCAGTGTTCAATGCCAGACTCAGTTTTCCATATAGGGTTGGGAATCAAACCCAGGGCTTTATAGTTGAGCAAACGTTCCCCTCACTGAAATCTATCACAGCACTACACACGCTATTTAGCCTTTTCCTTTTTAATTACTTGTTGTTGAATTTTTATGGAATTCACACAATGTATTCTAATCATATTTAGATCCACTCCCATACCTGTACTTCCCATTACTAAACCACCCACCAAATTTCCTGTACTCTAGTATAGATTAAAGTCAGGTTTGTGTTCCCCAATGTCCTAAATGCATTTTTCCTTTTGTTCAATATAAGCAGTTTGGTCTCTAAAAACATCATGAAAGAAAAAAACATTAGCTAAAATTTGTCACAATATTTAACTATTGCAAATTAGGATTATATGTCAATATGTATGTTTTTCTTATTATTGAAATACATTCTTCTTCTGACAAGTCTAACACTAGGCATAAAAATTCCCATAACAGGCTGTACTGGTCAACGTGTCTCTAGACGAAGGTAGCACAGGCATCATGAGGCATGGTGTTGATATGGTAGCCTCTTTCTTCTTCACTAACTGAATAGCAGAGTAAGTAGTCTTATAAAACCCACCAACCTGTAACTCTCTGCTGCTCCCAGGCAGCTTGAATTTAAGCACCTTTTCTTGGCTTTTTTTTTTTTTTTTCAATATAAGGGATTTGGGTGCTTGAGTCTGCCCATTTTATGAGTCTAATGTTCTTTGGAACTGAAATCCCTGGTTTCTTGACCACACATAGTATCTAAACCAGAGCTCAAGACAGTTATAAGATCAGGACAAGACTCCAGAATTTTCATTATAAGAACAAATACCAACTTACACACTGGGCCACTGTCTATAAAGCACACTACACAGGAAACGAATATTTGGTCATCTGGTTCTACCTGTACATATCCATTTCTCTCCTAGTGCAAAATAGTCGTTGCAGAAGTGCAGGAATTGGAAAGCACGTAGTACTAAAGTACGTCAGGGGCAACAGAAACACTTATTTTGTTTAAATGGAAAATCTCCTGAGTTCCAAAAATTGTGTTTTTTTCTGTCTGGAGGGCACATGTTGTAAAATATTTGTGTCCTGGAGAGATATTACATGGAGCCAATAAAATCCACTATAGCTCCCTCTATGCTCCTTTAAGTTTTACAGACAGTGATTCATTTGGTTTTTTTGTTAGTTATGTATGTTTAAACTGTTAGTAAACCTCATTATTAGACTTTTGGTGTGATCAGAGCAGACAATCCAAGATGTTTATGCTCTGTAGTATCAAATCCACAGGTACAAATATGCTATTTCTGAAAATAATCTGAAAACTGTTCCATCTAACGGAACTGCTCTTACCCAAACTTTTACTTCTTAAATGACTATCTAGTTACTGTTCTCATTGTTGTGATTAAAGAACAATGAAATGGAAGAAATGAAGGGTTTCATGTGAGCACATGGTCTGAGGGTGCAGTCCACGGTAGCAGGAATAGTCAGAGTTGCATTGCTCTAGCTGCCACTCTGACACTTGATGGTCACAGTGCATCCACAGACAGAAACAGAGAAAGCTGAACGCTGTGTCCTTCTGTTTATTCGGTCCAGAAGCCCGACCCATGGATGGATCACCCACATTCAGAGTGGGTCTCCCCCTTCAGTTCAGCCTCTATGGAAATGCCCTCAGAGATGTGCATAGAAGAATTTGTCTTAGGTGAGTCTAAATCCAGGAAATTTGGCAATGAGGGTTAATGGTCACATCCCCTAAAGAACTCTTCAGATGTGCTTCCTATAATCACTTTGACGACTGCAAGTAGATGTGTCTACTGTTACGTACTGAGATCCTTTGGAAAGCCACATAACACTAATATCTAGGACTTCTGCTTCCTATAACCAGGTGTCCTGACTAGAGCTACGCTACCCATGTTGAGAATTCATGTTCCAGAGACTCAAAAAGCTGCCCCTAATTTGAGATGAAAACACCTCTGCTTATGCACTGTTACACTGGCTCCTGAGTCTTGTCTTTTTAATTGCCTTATTTGGAGTAATGCTCATATTTAACAATGCTCCAAGAAACATCTCTTTGGGACTGCTATACACTGTCAATAAAGTGATCATTGGACGCAGTATAGAACAGTGATAATGGCAATGCCAACCTCATCTGTTTACCTGACTTTAATCTGACATTCCCTCTCTCTAGCTATGTGACCCTGCGTTTGTTTTTCATCAGCTTTAAGTGGCACTTTCCCACATGCAAAAAGAAAGTAACCACAGGGTGATGGGTGTTTAGGGTAAAATGCATACGTTTCCTCAGAGTAAGTGTTCAGCAGTGTTAGCTCTTACTATTCAAGTATGGTAGATCTTCCCACAAAGACTATGCATAGAATATTCTCAGTGATCAAACTGCCAAGAAGAGTTAATCAATTCACTTTATCGTAGGCACATTAGCAATAGATACCGACAACAGATAGGGACCGACATTCCTTTCTTTTCACCTCTGAACGTGTCAAGTAAAAAAATGTCCTGTATATGCTTTCCTGATAACAAATTACGCCCTCACGCTCTTCCCTTTCTGATTAGCATGGATGTTTGGGGTGGTATAGTCCTGGGATTGAGCTCCATATGCATTTCTCATTAGCCGATTAATCTTAAGTCCTTCAGTCTCATTAGCATTCTTAGCTTTGATAAAGTGGGTTTAGTCCCGATAGCTAAGTAGTCTGATTGTCTGGATCAAAGTATGTAGATTCTCATGAGTAGTAGGAATTCAGTAATGCTGCTGCCTTAACTGTGCTTGTTATTTTGTCGTATGTTTTATCTGGAAAGTACTGTTAATCTTTGTATTCTCATTACGTGTGTGTGTGTGTGTGTGTACACTCATGTCATGATATATGGGGGAGGTCAGAGGACAACTTGCAAGAGTCGATTCTCTCCTTCCGTCATTGGATCCTGGAGACTGAACTCAGATCATTGGGTTTGGTAGCATTCACCTTTGCCACTGCTGAGCTGTCTTGCAGGACCTCATTTTGTGTTTTAGTAAGGTGATTAATAAGTAAAATATACCCAGGTCATCACCATGACAACACTTTCTTTTTTACCAGAGCGTAAGGTGTGGGCATTTTCTCACACTGGTACTCAAGACTTCTTGTTTGGCACAAAAGATGCACTAAATCTCCCATTTTCAGCTAGTCAGCTCTTTGTGTTGAATTCCACAATTCCAACAATGATCGCTGAACTGTGGAGGAATGAGAGTTGAGTTCATAGAATCCATGCACTAGCTAGTACTGAGAACCACGAGACAAAATTCCAAAACCTGTGCACTTGCTCCGAAGTTCAGCGCTTTGTCTGTGACGGTGGCCAGAGAAACCTGGGTTCCTTCGTGCCTTGCGTACAGCTGTCAATAGAAATGAGTTTTTCTTCCTCCTTGCTGCTTTCCAAGGGCTTGTGCTAGCACCTGTATTAATCCTTGGGCTACAATCAAATCCTAGCTTCTTTTATAAATTCTATGTGTTATGGTCTTAGGCAAGTTACTTCAACCCCTCAGGCTCTCATATATAGCTTGGAGATCATGATATTCAGAGGTGTTGTAAGAACTAAGTGAGTTGGTATATAAATATATAAAGTGCTGGACCTCAGTCATTGCACACATTCTAAAGGCTGAGTCCTTCCCTCTCAGTGAGGCTCTTACCGGTGTCCTCTCAGAGGATTTTTGGATGTTTGTAGATAAAATGAATGAAAATAGATAGAGGAGGTAGAGGGAAAAGAAAGGAAGCTGAGAGCCGACTCCTGCAGTTTGCAAAATACAACACACTACCGGGTGCAGTCTGCGCTGTTACCCTTCCGGATCAAGTGGCTGGCTTGAGGCTATGACTCACTGTCAGTGCTCAAGTCCCTACAGAGTACTGCATCACATACCAGTATCCCAAACAGATCCAAACTCACATGCAAAGTGCAGCTTCTCCTGAATGCTTATAGTGGTTATATCATAGTAAAGTCAGAAACTCATAGCCAAAACATCTTAAGTTCTACGCATGTCAGTCTGTCCTCAAAATCTCAGCACAGAAATCATGCCAACATTTGAAGTGCCTTTGTTGTGTGTATACAGACAGCATCCCTCTCTCCTTCAATTCCCTAAGAATTTCTCCCACTGTATCATGTCAGAGCCCTGTTGACTCTGTACTTGGGGGACCTGTGTGTTTCTTGCTTCCCCATTCATTTTGGGCCCATAAAAACTACAGAGTAAAATTCACTACAAACCCTGACTGTAGATATTGTATAGTTACTAAAAGAAGTTTCAAATGGCAGATTAACTATGATTCCAAAACCACAAGAGGACATAATTTCTCTATTGCTTTTGAAGCTGAGTTGTTATATGCTATGGGTTCTCTGGCTCTACTTCCATGGGCATCACAGAGCTCAAAATTTATATCTCACGATGCTATAAAAATATACAATCATATCCACTTGTATCATGTAGTGGGATGGAAAAGTATTTTGTCAGTGTTTATAAGCCTCATGTATCTTTCCATATCAGACACATTTATTAGAGAACAGAAATTGATTTCATTAATAATAACAGAATATATTTGAATATGTCTGCATTTTAAATAACAATGCTTCATTTGCTTGGCTTCATGCTTAAAGCTACTTTATAAGATAGCATCACTTAAATCCTTATAAAAATGTTACAATATTCTCCCATAAAGACATGCATGCCTTCTCTGTAACCTAAAGTCATAATGAAAATATATTTATGTGATGAAACAGGGGCGAAATCATGCTATACACAAAGCAATTTTCTGTCTCTTCTGTGGCTTGTAAATGCAAAGAAGTCCTAAATAACCTACACGTTCAAGCTGTGATTTCTAAAGAATAAAGATGTGTGGGGTCTACATATGTTCTAAGGAATTTCTTTCTTCCTTGTTCTCCAAAGGCTGTTATCTTTTTTTGTACTATTATGGATGAAATTGGTTTAGAACATAAAAAAATGACATAGTGGATGTTTCATCCTTGAATAATGCAAAAGATAATACATGTCAGAAAGTTTTACCAGCGCATGTCTGAGTACATACCTTTGAATTTTACTGGAAAACATGTCACTCCATTCAGAACTCTGAATTAAGATGCAGTATTTTTTTTTTTTTGCTGAAGGCTATTTTAAATTAGGCTAATAAATTGCTACTCTCTGCCTTGCGTGATAATGCATTACATTAGCTACTGATGTACATGTATTGTTTGACTCTAATGGTGTGGAAATTAAATGTTAGACATGGGCCAGATGTTCCTGTAGATGAACATGAAGTATGGTCTGGCACAGCCATGTCTCATTGGAACAGAGAGGAAAACTGTAACAGTAACAACCCCCAGAAACGTCCTCTGATATCAATCTGTAGCAAGAGCTTGCACTGTGCAAGGCTAGACACCCTCTAAATGTCAGTGGTATTTGCACCCATTCACGAAGAATGAAATCTTATTTCCTAAAATAGAGAATGAAATAAAACTGTGAATATGAAACTGCCTGCAGGGGTCTCCAGAGAGGGTAAATATTTGTCATCCGTGTTTGACAGGCAGGCATCCTGGAGTATTTTTCTCTGCGTTTTGCACCTCAGTACGGCAGTGAGATTTCCACGGGTCATTCCTCTGTTCTGTGTATCTCACAGCAGGGCAGGAGGGATATGGTACTTGGGGGAGGGAAATGGTGAACAAATGAATCTTATGGTGAATTTTAATGAAGAGTCCCTGCTGACTTTAGCACCATTGGAGCAAACAGAGAAAAGAAAAAAAGAAATTCATAAGGCTAAGTTACAAATGGGGTCATAATTCAAACAGTAGAAATATGTTGCAGGAAGGTGTGGGTGTACATGGGATGTTTATAGCTGCTACGTTGGCTGGTGCAAGCTAGACGAGTACTATTATGCAGATAAACACAAGAACAAGGAAGCATGGGAACGGAGAAGGTACTATATCAACATAGTGAGAAACACGTTTGCTGAACTGTGCTGGTTCAGGTAGTTAACAGCCAAAGGCTTTGAGGCGGGACCCCATCCTTAAAAACCTGGAGAGTAATAGATGAAGATATGGAACATTGACCTCTGGCCTCCACATACACTTGCACACATAGTGTGCATATTTGTGCATACACATGAACATGTGAACATGTACAGAACACAGACACGCACAAAGAAAGGTGAAGAAGGACATCTATGGGTGTGTTTAGTAATATCAGAGAAGAGCTGGAGAGAGACCAGTGCGAACTGAGAAGACTGAGAAGGGTGAGGCCAGTGTCTTAAATGTTTTTGAATGCTTTTCTGAAGACTAAGAAGAGATCAAAGGAAAAATGGAAGATGAAGAAAGAGAACTTATCCCTTCAAGATAACCAGTTGCTGCGAGTGTTCTCGTTTCCTTCTGGTTTATTAGAAGCACGGATTTGAGGGGTTCATTGATTTGCACCAAAGACTCTGTGATTCTCTCCACCAACAATGAGAGTTCCTTCCTGGTTTATGTGAATTCATTTATTCTTTGCCTTTATTTAAAATCTTATCAGGTTTTTAGCTCAATAAACTTTGATTTCTCAGGACTAGTCTGATTTTAATCTTGAGATTTGCTTACTTTCTTAAAAAAGATGGCATTTTAGAAAAGATATTTTGAAAACAATTTCCTTATTGATCTAAAGATAACCATCAATTTTTAATTTTTTAATCAATTGTCTCTCCTTAAAAATGGTTTTATTTTCTCTGTATTTTTCTGCCTGTATACATGTACACCATGCATGTGCGGGGCCCAGAGGCCAGAAGAGGGTGTCAGATCACCTGGAACTGGAGTTACAGATCATTATGAGCTGCCATGTGGGAGCTGGAAACTGAACCCAGGTTCTTTGCAAGAGAGATAAATGCTTTTAACCTCTGAGCCATCTCAGAGCCATCTACAGCCCTTAGACATCAATTTTATCTCCTGTGTAAATTCTGTACACACATGAATATCATACATCTCCATATCAACCTCTTAAGTTATTAGTTTATTAGTTTCTTGTTTATAAATATTGTCATGTTGGCATACACATGTGGTCCCTGAACACAGGAGCAGAAGCAGGAAGATTGAGAGTTCAAGGACAGCCTGAGATAGGTAACTAGGTTGAGGTAGTCTGGGTTACATACTGAGATCCTATATCAAAATAAAACAAAGCAAAAACAATTTTTAAACAGGGTTTCATGTAGCTTCTGATCTTGTCTCTACTGTCAAGTGCTGGGATTATAGGCATATACCATCACTGCTGGTTTAGGTGGTCTGAAGGATTAAAGCCAGGGCCTCATGTACAGTATGCAAATATCCTACCAACTGAGCAACATTCCCAGTCAAAACAAGTAGAAAAGAATGATATATTTAATACGGTGACTGTGGTGTTTGCTCCAAGTAAATTAAATGGGTACATTACATTCATGCCTCAGAGGGTAGTGATGTGCATGAGACTACTTCAGTGCCCTTTAGCTCTGAAAGTTTTCCCTTCTGATAATTTTGTCAAATCAATTCCCATGACCCAAACAAAACATATTTGTTTTGGAAAAATCCCTCTGTTGGATGATGGGGAATGTTTTGTGCTTAACAAGCTTCATGGTCTCTGTCCCAAATTAAAAAATGGAAAATTCCCATCTTAAGCTCAAATGATGTTCCTACTTTTGACTAGCTATTTCCTCCCAGATCACACTTCTGCAATTTTGGCATCATAAGTGAAAAATAAGCCTGGATGAAAGGAAAGAGTAGGCCATATTGATCCATATTCATCTCTGTTGCCCACAGAATCTAGATGACCCGTCAGACATTTTATGAGGTTGGAGGCTGAAACTAACTGGCTAGTTCCTCAAAGCCTGTGTCTCTTTGAGGCCCTGAAAGAGGAGACGAATGTTACAGGATAAGGTAGGACTCTAGTGCTGTCCAGACACTGAATGTTGTACAGCTAGAACGGCATGTGGGTACAGAACCTGAGTTTGTGCTGAGACTGGAAATGAGATCAACCTGTTGATCAGGCTGTTGATGCTCTCTCAGCTTCAGCTTTCTTATCCAAATACCATAGTGTGTGTTTATAGTACTTAGCTCATGCACCTGCTGTATTAAATGAGATGCTTTATATTAAAGGATGTGCTTCAGTGTCTACTGTAGGGCACACCCTCAGTCCAAGCTATCTGCTCTTTGAGGCACATTGATTATGGTGGTGGTTTGAATGAGAACGTCCCCCATAGGCTCTTAGTATTTGGACATTTTATCCCCAGTTGGTGGCGCTGTTTTGGGACGTCTTAGAAGGTGTGGCCATGCTGGAGGAAGCATGTCACTGGGGGTGGACTTAGAGAGTTCTTAAGCCTTGCCAGATCTCCAGTCCTCTTTACTTCTTGTGCCTGCTTGAAGATGTGAGCACTTAGCTTTTGTGTCTCCTCTAGCCCCCTCCGCTGCCAGGCCTCTTCACCATGATGTGGACTCTTGCCCCTTTGGAACCGTAAGCTAAAGAAGTTCTTCCTTTTATAGATTCCCTTGGTCAGTGTTTCTGTCACAGCAACAGAGAAGTGTCTAATACAGTTATCATAATCTTATAATCTTCAGATGTAATAAGGTTTATATTTAAGAGTCCTGTCAGATACTGTGGTTGTTTGGAACAATCGGATAACACTAACAATTACATTATTTCCCATGCCATATTTCTCCTGACCCTTGTGATGTGGGTGCCACAAGTTTTAATAGGTTATCTTGTCCATTCAGTATGTGACTTTGGATTTAATTGAAAGAGAGAGTGTTTTGGAAAACAAATTTACATTTTTCAACACAATATATCATCTATCTATCATTCAAATCAGCAAGAGTACTCGGGAATGCACTCTAACAACTCAGAAGCATGCACTACATGTGGATATGCACTGAGCTCCACAGGTTTAATGGTGGGAATCTCATAATGTTAGGGGGAGATTGACAGCAACACAAATTAAGCAACATTAATTCTGAGATTCAAAATAACATGTGCAATAGCATTGCCTTTGAGTGTGTCTATCCACCTAGGACGTGTGTGTGTGTGCACGCACATGCATGTCTGTGGGTTTCTATGTAAAATTTATACTTACTGAAATGTTCGTTCCCTTACCAAATACTATCAACTTACATTTACACAGAAATTTCAGAATTATGATGTCTGACTTTCTCAACCAGGAGGACAGGAGTTCAGAGTTCAGCACTGATTTAAGAAGCTGGGCATCAGTCAATCACACACACACACACACACACACACACACACAAAACCCCAGCTCCAAGGGGGGAAAGACATGAGGATCAGCAGTGCCTCACTCTTGCTTTAAGGAGGTTTGCATAGCATGTAGTTCATGTTTTTTCTAACCTATGACGTCCACTTCCACACCTGATTTCACATGGTAGTGCAACACGACCTTGCCCAGCCTGTTGCCATGACGTTTCACTATGGCATCTTCAGTGCAGTTCGTTCACTTAAACATATGAGGAGGAGCTGGAGGGATGAGAAGGCTTAACAGGGAAAAGAACCAGCTGCTCACTCAGGAGGACAGGAGTTCAGATTCCCGAACCCATTTAACAGTCCAGGCAACACACACAGTTCCAACGAGGCAAAGGCAAGAGGATCACGAGAGCTTTCTGACTTCCAGTTAGCCCGGAAAATGTGAGCTCCAGGTTCAGGAAAAGACCTTGCCTCAAAAGTATAGGTGAAGAATGATAGAAGACGACGTTCAGTGTCTTCTTCTGGCCTAGGCACTTACGGAGGCATGCACACACTGACACACTCATGTACACACTCACAGAAACACATATAAATAAACAGATGAATAAGCAAATAAATAAATATTCTTACAGAACATGAGTGGGCATTAAATCACATAGTGCAGAGTGGAGAGGGATGGCTGTGAGAGTACACAGACAAATAGTGCAATAATCTAGGGAAGTCTTTATAAAATGCAGACAACTGACTAGGCACTGACAATTGGGTAAGACAGTATTGATCTTCTATACCATCTAACTCCACTGCTTGGTTTTTATATAGTCTATGAAAAGAGTCTCCTTATATTTTGGAGGAATACAAAAGTGTAGACAGACCCTCTGTATTCACAAACTCTGCACCTGTAGATTCCAGCAACTCTCAGCTAAAAATATTTGGAAAAAAATGTGTCCTTGCTGAATATGTACACGTTGAATTTCCCTTATGATTTTTCATAATAGAGTAACAAATATTAACATAATATTTCTGTTGTATAATGTAAGCTGTTTTAAACATAGCAACTTACACTGTATAAGGTGTTCTAAGTAACCTACAGATAATTTGCATTATATGAGAGGGTGTGCAGAGGTTACGTGTAAAATCACACCAACATGTATTAGTGACTTTACACCTTCCAAGTCTTGCACCTGCACAGGTCTTAGGATAGATCCCACAGACATCTTCGGGTCATAGAAGAGAATGGAGTCCTCCTTTTGAAATCTTCAAAATATAGATATCTTTGCCTGAAGTAGGTAATTTTGTTGAGTTCAATATATCACACTCTAATCCCTACTTTCACACATGAATATACATGTACATCTGTCTTTAAATAAATAAGTTACATTTTATTCTATATTTTTCTTTTCTTCACTGACTATACCTGGGTGAAATTTTTATTTATGTTTCTTTTCAGTACTGAAGAATTGAACAAGGGGCCTTGCACGTGCTACAAAAGCACTCTATTACTTAGCCTAGTCCCATAATTTTTAAGTGAGACATAATTCATATATCATAAAATTTATTCTTAAGCATATACAATTCAGTAGTTCTTAATATATTCACAATGTGCACAGTTATTAACAATATTAAGTTCTGAATATTTTCACCCCCCCAGAAAACATTTATTGGCAAGTACTTTCCTTTTAATGCTTCCTCCAGCCATGACAAATACCAATCTCATTTCCATCTATATAGACTCATCTTCTTTTGGTATTTTGTATGATTAGAGTCTGTGATCTTGTATATCCATTTATGGGTGAATATTCCAATGTACAGACATGCCAAATTTGTTTATCCATTTGTTAATCAATGGATATTTGGGTGACCTTCACTTTGCAGCTATTATGAACATTATTGACTCTGAACATGGTGTACAAGTGTTTGTATAAACATAGGTTTGCATGTAATCCTCTTGTATGCATGCCTAGGATCAGAATTACTGAGCCCCACAGGAATTAAGTTTGTAGTACGGTGACAATGATTTCAAGAACTTTAAAACTCTGTGGAGTTTTACAATCCCAGCATGTATACGATGGCCAGATGCTGCAGTGCTGTGAGTCCGATTTTAGCCATTCTTGCAGGATGGACTGACAGCTCATCCTGGCTTAGTTTGAACTTGACTAATGCTTAATGATACTCCGTGTCTTTCTAGTCACTAGGGCTATTTATTTTTTATCTCCATTGGAAACATGTCTGCCCACACTTTTATTTATTTTGTTTAACTAATTTCATGACAATTTTATGTGATGATGCATATTACTTACACTGATTCAAACCACAGTGGGTGCTGGAGAGGTGTCTCAGCAGTTAAGAGTACTGACAGCTCTTCCAGAAGACCCAGGTTCAATTCCCAGCACCTACGTGGCAGCTAACAACCATCCAGAACTCCAGTTCCAGGGGGTCTGATGCCTTCTTCTGGCGCCTCCATGGGCATTACATGCATGTGGATCACATACATGCACACAAAACACTCATACACATAAAATAAAATATTCTTTAAAAAATCAAACTGTACTGAAAACTGGATTTGTGTCTTGTTTTGCATTTGTGAGACAGGGTCTCCCAGTAACCAACCCTCGCTGATTTGCGACTTACTTTGTACACTAGACTGGGCCTCATTTTCACAGACATTCATCTGCCTCTGCCTTCCCAAGGCTGGGATTAAAGGCATGTGCCATGACACCCTAGCAAAACTGGATTTTTAAAATTTAAAAACAGAAGCTATCTTGGGGGGTAATCAACAGCTGTCTAATTGGAATTGAGGCCCTCTCAATGGAAAGGAACTCATGTGTAGCATTGTAAACATAGTCAAATACACATGGTTGGAGAGGTCATAGATCCTAAAGTAAATCCTACTTCTGCCACATCCCTAGACTAATGTAATTTCTTACTTTATTCTAAATAACATCCTCATATTTATAGAGAAGTGAGTTGTTCACCCCTCATCAAAGTAGCTTCTTTTTGCAACAGATGGAGACTCTTTCAGAGTTCCAGAACTGGTCAAATTCAGAGAACAAATGTCTATGAGATGCTTAACCCTAAATGACACATCTTCAATGCAACCTCTACACATAGGAGGATGTATCATTTAACTTTCACCAGAAAATTTTCCTGTTGAATCAGATGGTGATTAACACAGAAACCCACAATTAGCCAATATATAGAGAGAACAAGAGGCTTATCTCTGAATAGGGTACTTATACCAAACTTCTGCCTCCCAAGACTCAGGAATCATTGAGGAAGAGGAGGTCAAAAGATTTTAAGAGCCAGAGAGCATGGCCGACCACAAGCAAGCAGAGTCTTCCAGATATCTGGTCTGTTACTCATATGAACTCACAGCAATGGTGACAGCATGCACAAGTCCCATGAAAGCTCAAACCAGACAAAATCCCAGCATAGACATGGGGAAGTGGGAAAAAATCCCAACCTTCCCTAAGGAACTTTTGGCAATTGATGACTGCCGGGAGAAGGAAAAACAGTTTCTTACAGAGATAGGGGTCTTGGTGGGATCAGTGGATAGATTCATACTAAGGGTATTTGGGGACCAAAATCAGGCTCTATAGGTCAAATTAAATATATGCAGCACAATAAATTGGGCAGGGGGCAGTGGAGGGGGTGTGGAGAGGGAAGAGGATCGAAATGCCACCAAACTACATTGTGTGAAAATCGCAGAAACTCAATAAAAAGTAATAAAATCAAAATAAAAGCTACTGGTTTTAAACTGATATGACTTTAGTGAAAGCAGTATTTTAACTGTTTTCTATTTTACTTAACTAAAAATCATATATATCTACATATATGAAGAGAAAATTAAGATAAAAATGAGACTCAAAGTATATAGATGTGAGAGGAAAAGAAAGTAATTTCAAAATAGAATGTCTGAGTAAATACTATCCTTTAAAAATATTTAATGTATTCTTATTTATGCTTATGTGTATGTTCCTGTGAGTATATAGCACATATAAGTGGTGGCTTGTGGAGGTCAGGAGAGGGCATCAGATGCCTTGGAGCTGCAGTTACAGGCAGCGGTGAGCTGTCCAGCCAGGGTGCTGGGAACTGACCTCCAGTCCTCAGGAAGAGCAGTATGTATTCTTAATAACAGACATCTCTCTATTCCCAGAGAAAGCAATTATGTCTTTTTTTCCTTTTTAAACTACGCATACATGTGTGTGTCTGTGTGCTGGTTTGTGTACATGAGCACAGGCACATGAAATCGAGAAGAGGGTGTCAGCTCCCCTGAAGCTGCCCCATGTGGGTACCATGACCCTGACCCAGGTCCTCTGTGAGGGCAGGAGGCACTCGTGGCCACTGAGCGACACCTCCATCCCTTACAGCAGGTGTCTCCAAATAATTCATTGTAAACTTATGGAGAGAAAAATCAAGTATGGTGGATGGAAGAATTGGAGAACTCTTTTGTTATTATATGATGTAATGAAGACTAAAAGATCACTACAAATTTAAGAAAAAACTAGATCACCTCTAAGTGATAAGTAGCATGGGATTTTTAAAATTCCCAACATTTTAATTTGGGTCATCAGAACTAATCACCTATGAAAGATAATTAGTAATCTCTATTTCTCTTCTGAGTTTGTTTTTATTATAATATTTAATTTATACTGTTTTATAATGTGTCTGTTCTTTAATAATAATAATTCAATGATAATTACCTCAATTATTTTACCTTGTGTCACATCTAAGTGAAGTATTGGGCACTTATCTGATTAGTACTTCTCTATTTTTCTTTAGATTTTTAAAAATTTAGTTGTGTATGTATGTGTGTCTGAGTGGGTGTCTATGTGTGCATGTGCATATATGTGCTTGGATGCATGTGCCAATGTGCCTGTGGAGACTTGAAGAGGGTATTGTATCCCTCAGAACTGGTGTTACAGGAATTAGTAGAACATCTGATTTATTACAGGGGTCCTGGGATTCTAACTCTGGTCTTCGTGGTTGTCCAGCAAGGGATTTTATCTCAGAATAACCTCTCCAGCCCTCAGTTTGAAATTTCTGTAGTCATTAATATACATCATTTCTTTAATGATTACACTTAAACGGTCAAAATTTACTTTAAAGTTGAATTACATCATATTTTCTTAGTGAACATTAAGTCCTTTTAACTGTAAAGCTCATTCATTTACTGTAGAGAAGTTTTCATCTACTATGTCTCTGATTTTCTTTCCTATTTTGGAAGTTTGTTTTATTTCTGCTACTTACTATTTTTCTTTCTTGCCACATCTCTGTTCTTCCCATTCTGATCTTTTATTATATCCCTGCGTTTCCTTGTTTTACTGAATTCATGACCTTATGGAATAATCCATTAATATAAAGCACTAGATTGGAAGTCACCTGGGTTTCTTGAATTGAATATTCTTCTGACTTCTATTATCTGTGTCATCGTTTATAATTCAATGCTATTTTTCTACTTTTACATTTTGGTTTGTGGCTATATTTTAATAACTTCAAACCATTTCTTCTTTTCTGTTGGCTTTGGTCAGATCTTATTTTTACTCTGAAATGGAACAAATAGGATCTTGAGCTCATTCCCACCTTCCTGGGATCACGTGTTTTCCTCATGCCCAGCAGCAGGCACTGAAGAGGGTACATATAAAGGAGGCACAGCTGGGTCTGATTGCAGTCCTTGCTCAGGTCCTGGGTTCGCTGTTACTGCTGAGTTCCCACCAGATGTCTTTTATTTGATTCCATCCCACCAAGCTTGGCAAGAATACAACTCTTCCACCACCCCACTCCTAGCAACATGTACTGAACAGGAACCCTTCTTGCTCCTACCAAGGTCCAGATGTAGTTTATAGATGATCTAGTGTTTTATCTTGATTTTCCCATACATCTGGACTCAACTTTTTGTCGTCTCTTTCCATGTCGGATTACAGTAGCCCTCTGTCCTTTATCTGTAGTTTCACTTCCCATGGATTTTATTATCTGAGGTCAACTGGTTTGAAAATGTTAAATGGAAAATTCCAGAAGTAATTCATGCTTTGTAATTGTGAATGATTCTGAGCAGTGTACGAGCGTCTCCAGTCTCCACCACCCATGGTCTAAATCACTTCGGTGTCCAGTAGATCCAAGATGTACACGCCACCTGTCACAGTACTGCAGTGCTTGTGTCCAAGGGTCCTTTATTTTACTTAATTATATACTTAAAAAACAAAAAGTAGTGTGCTGGCGATTGTCTCCACAGTGATGCCCAACAACGCTTCCTGTTAGGGAAAAGATCAAAGTTCTTGATTCAGGGAAAATTTGTTTAAATGTATGAACTTGTGGTGAGCGTGGTGACACATGCCTTTAATCCCAGCACTTGGGAGGCAGAGGCAGGGTGATCTCTGTGAGTTCAAGGCCAGTCTGGTCTACTGGGTGAGTTCCAGGCCTGCTGGCTTATAGGGAGACATTGTCTAAGAAAAAAGACCAAAAATGAATGTATGAACTTGTGTAGGGGAAATGTGAATGAAAATTGCCCAGATTAACAGAAATGTGTTGTGCCAGAAGTCACGGAGTCTATACAATGGTATGCTAACCCTTCGTGGGGGTCATTCATTAATTGAACTTTGCCATAAGAATATTATAGGAATGTTAGTGCTGGGAACACACACACACACACACACACACACACACACACCACACACCACACACACACAGAGAGAGAGAGAGAGTTCAGTACCAGCTGGAGCTTCCTTTCCAATCATTATAGGAACATATTCTCCAATCATAAGGGGAACTACGGCATTCAGAGGTGTGATAGCAACTTTTCTGAGAGCACAAGTTAATCTTGTGTTTTGAGATCATTTAATACTGTCTGTTCAGTCTGCCTTCCTGCTGTGCAATCCGCTTATCTGAATCTAGCTAGCCTCTAGGCTAACAACATAAACAATCCTACCTAGCCTTAAGTTCCGCTTGTAACCAACTTTTACAAGCTAAGCTAAACACACAGCTGTAATCTTCACCTATGTCCCCTGTTTTTCCCTCATGACTCTTCCTTGCCCTTGACCCAGAATACCATATGGGTTTGTGGGTTGTGATGGTATCACACTGAAAGCAATATTAAAAGAATGAACTGTCCACAGGATATGTTGAAAACAACATGTGGGTTTAGGTTGATGACATCTGTTTGAGGATTTGTGTGCTCTTCAGTGTTGATAGGGGTCAGAAAATCAAGTTCTCCCCTGATAAGACAAAGTTCTTTTACTGTCCCACATAGTGCTGGGCGTACTATTTAAATAATAATAAAAATAAGAGTATGTCTTTTGTTTCAGAGAGAACAGTTCTGAGACCAGGCTGAGCTTACTTTGGGATCAAAGGACTCCAAGAGTTAGACGCTTTTTATGCAGACACCACTCCATTGTGATGTCCCCTGCAAACTTTGGGACAGGGATATTTTTGTTTTGCTTTTGTCTGTGGGAGGCAGAGATGCTGTCATAAAACTTTGTGATATCACCATCTCTCAGACTCATAGTTATCTTCAAATGTGTGTCAAGTATTCATCCTATGATATTAACAAGTAAGTAGATTTGTGAAATGTATCTAAATATATCAAATCCTAAAACGCATCAGCATCAACCAAATATCCATTTTGCACAAAAAACTGGACCTGTTGGTCTGGGAGACTTAAAGATGAGTAAGTAGAGACAAAATAACAGAGAAGCAACTTTGCTAAGACTATTCTGCGGGGCTCACTAAGTACCTCCAAGAGCAAACTACGAACTGAAATAAAGGGACAACTAAAGGACTTTCAGAAAGCACAATGGAGAAAATGAAAATGATAGTAGATTCCGAAGACAGAGAACAGGGAAGGCACCATTAAAATAAAGGGACAAGCAAAGGACTTGGGGCTAAAAATGCCTTCGCTGAAGTTGGAAATAATCAAGCTCTATATTAAGCAAATAATTCCAGACTGAAAGTGCAGCGTGAACATGCTTCACAGATGACTGCATGCCACAGTGATTTACACCAGCAATGGACAACAGAAGAGAACTAAACATGGTGAGATGGCCGAGGCCTGTCACTCAGCACTCAGAAGGCTGAGCCAGGAAGATCATGAGTTCAAAGTCAGTCTGGGCTACATACTGAAAACAGAGCTGAGAAGGAAGAGCGTGATGTACACAGGCCAGCAAGTTAAACTTCATCTGGCAGCAGGAGAGAGGGTAAACCCTGGAGCAACGGGAAAATACCACACAGGTTCCATGAGACTTGGACTCTTGATCTAACATTGCCGCTGTCCTCAGCTGTATGAGATTCAGTGAGTCATTTGACTCCTTTAGTCCCTTTGACCTCTGTCATGGAAGAATGGTGAACTTAGTTTCTAATTTTGTCGTAACTTTCAATAACCATGAGGATATGCATTAGAAATAGGAAAACCTGGGGAATGTGGAGGCTCTTTATGGTGTAGTAATAATTTTGGCAAAAACTTTATGGTTGGTGATTGGAGTAGTTACAGGAAAAAAAAAATAGATGCGAAGTAATTTGCCAAGGTAGAATAAAGAAACGGGAGAGATTGCATTCTGAGGTGATTCTGAGTTCTGATTTGTAGGTACTAGGAGAATACAGATGATTGTTAGAAGAAGGGTGAAAATCAAGCTAAGGAGCTATTTTAGAGAGCAGGATGATTATGTCACTGTGGGATCCTGTTAGGTTAGGGTGCTGAGGTCTATGCACACTGTAAAATGTTGGAGATGAGAACACAAATTTTGGGTTCAGAAGGCAAACATGGGAAATTTAGGACTCAACTTTGTGAAAGCCATTAGCGAGCTTCAGAAGCGAACTACGTACTCAGTAGTGCTCTACTTATCTCTTGTTGTTTGAAACCCCTCCCAGTATGGTGGCATTTGGAGAGAGGGCATTTGGGAAGGAACTAGGTGTAGATGAGCCCAAGAGGTCCTTGTGGTGGGCTTACTGCCCTCATCCGAAGACACCTGCTAGCGAGCACTCAAGGGCTTGCAAGTGTTGTCTTCTCTATCTTCATATGAAGACATAGAGTGAAGACGGCTAGCTATCTTGAAGCCAGTTAAAGATCTTTACACTCTCCACCAGAAACCAAATGAGCAGGCACCCAGATCCCCAAAGTGTCCTTCCTCCAGCACCGTGTGAAATATATGTCTGCTATTTAAGCCATTCAATCTATGGTATTTTTCTATGCCGGCCAGAGCAGATCAAAAGAAAGTGGGGTATATGTAATGTGTGAGCTAAAAAGAGAAAGGAAAGAAGGAGAAAACACAGTCAACTCTTAAAGGAATATTTATTAGCAGTTAAGATGAGGTAGGCAAAATATAAGTGATGGAGAAATGGAAGAGGATGACAGCAATATCATTTAATTGGCAGATAATTCATTGAAGACATTACACTAGTACATTAGTAGGAAAATTTCAGACTCATTCCCAAATCTGACATGTAATGTTTTTATTTGGGGCATTATATACATGAATTGAGAGGTAGCAGATATTTGTCTGGAAGATCCCAAGAAGGGAGATACTGTTTCTGATGGGCTGATATACAGGAATCTTATATCAATAGTTAGTGGCATATTGTCTGGGCCCCAAAATTTTTCTCATGCACATTTTTCTGATGCAATTTTCCTATGTACGGATAGTGACAGGGCAGTTCCAGGTGAGGTAATTGACGCTGACTTTGATGGACCTTGTAGGACACTAAGGTAAAGTTTGATGAGACTCTGGAATTTCTAGGGCTGTTTATAGTGGTGCTGGCAGAGTTTAAGGCAAAGACAAGGGGCACTGAGGGGCCCAGAGAGTTGTGTTGTGCAGCAATTTCTTTTAGATAAGACATTCTGTCATAGTGGGGAGTTTCTTAAGACCCAGGATGTTCTTAAAGGTAGGTGAAACCTTCTATCTTCTAGGGAAGCCTGTTAAAACTCAGGAGATAAACAGCCCAATAGCTTCAAGAAGACTGAAACTGAGCAGATTCCCTAGACCTCTATATTCCCAAGGTTGTGTAAGCGATGAGGACTTTGACATTCAGACCAGGAAGTTGCCTAGAAGAGGCTCATCCCCACCCCTGAGGAGTCTAAAAGATCCACTTGCCAACCTGTTGAGCTGCTGCAGGATTCCAGCCTTCATGCGCTGTCACCCAGCCTGGGGTGTGCACTTTTGGTGATGCAGCTAAGTAATCTCTCACCCATGTTGCTTTAAGTAATCCCAGTAAAACGCATCGGTTTACCAAGTTGGACTTTGGTGCTTTCTTTACTTGGATCTGTTACTGGTTTCCTATCTGGGAAAGATGGATGTCTGTCCACATCTCGCCAAGAATAGTGTCACACAGCAATAGGCAACAGTGAGAAGCCACTTGAAGGAATTAATGTTCTAGGAAGCAACTAAGACTGGAATCATGGACAGAAACCCTGTAAGAGTTGTTCTTGAGCATACAGCCCCTGGAAGAGCCATGATGCTGAAACAGGGAAGAGCAGGAACGTTTGTCCGCAACCTTTCGCCTCCCAGTCTCTGGTCCCATGCTTGGCTTCTCATCAACTGATCCCGGTCAGAAACAAGGACACCATGCAGTCTAGTGACAGAACTGGTAGGGACCAGTGGAGAATCATCACCTAAGAAGGCGTAAAATGGGTACTTGGTGGAATAAATAGGGATACAGGAACGTGGCAAGTCAGATGTGCTTGTAAAAGTAAGTGGTTGTTCGAATTCATTAAGACTGTGGCAAGGGAGAAGACACATTAAAGCCTTGTGACTCTGGGGCTGGAGAAATGGTTCAGTGTTCAAGAGAACTTACTTTTCTTTCAGGAGATCCAAGTTCAATACCCAGCACCCACGTTTGGTAGCTCAGATCTACCTATAACTCCAGCCCTAGGGGGTCCGGTGCCCTCTATTGGCCTCTGCTATCACTTATACGTGTATACCCCACACAGACATAAATACATATAATTTTAAAAGTACAGGACTGGAATAATGACATCAGAATACAAGGAACTATGGAGATATGTTATTTTTAAGAAATGTTCTTGTGATGTTGGCTAAGGGAGATTAGAGGGAAGAAAAAGTATCAGTTGCTCCTTAGGATATGTCACAATCTCCAGTAGAAAGCAAAATCTGAGAATGCTCTGAAAATATTTGTGTATAACCTGTGTACATTTTCCTTTGTACTTTAAATCATCTCTAGTTGACTTACAACTCCTAAGATAATCCAAGCACTGTTTAAATAGTTGTCATAAATTATTTATAGGGAGCAATGGCTAGAAAATGTCTCTACATGCTCAAGATAGACACCATGATTTAAAAACATATTTTTGGTCTGTGGTTAATTGAATCCACAGACATGGAACTCAGAGATACAAAGAACCAACTGTAGCCAGTCTTCCTTCCTTCTTACTTAAGGTAAGCAGGAAGGATGCAGTTATTTTCTTAAACAAGAGCAGCATTGTCTTTAGTCACATACAGGGATTGGGAGATGCAGGCAGATGACTTCCAGATTGGGGTCACCTAAGGGAAATGAAAATAAAAGAAGATGGCTCACAGTAAAACAGAAGCTAGGGAGAACAGTAGCAAAGGAGGAAGTCAATGGAGTGAGGAGTTGAAGAAGAGAAGAGCTATGCTCCCATTTTCAGTAGGAGGTTCAGAGCCGGGATGTGGGAAGCTGTATCAGATACATATTAATCCATATAGAATTCTATACAGAGGAAAACTAGTCATGATACCTTATTAAGTCCTAAGAAAAATCTTAGCATTCAATCTCAGAAGCTAAGAAAGAGTGGTCTTCAGGAAAGGAATGAAAGGTATTTATCTAAACAAACCAATGCATGCTGCAACTGGCTTCTTCAGCTCCAGAAAGCAGATGGTACACGTATTTTCAAGGTAACTTCAGTTGCTTCATCCAGGGATCTGAATAGGTTAGGATGAGAGCCTCTACCGTACATACAGCAGTTGATTAACAACTCTATAACCAGTTGGTAACACTTTTCCCAGAATGCCACTGGTCGTCACAGACTCAGTTTAATTACAGGCTATAATTTTAAGTAATGACGATGGCATCCTGTGAGAATATTTCATGAGAAAAGATGGCTCCTCCTTGCCAGTGGTACATGGAAGAGTGTAATGAGAAGAAGGCACTAGTATGATACTTTTCTGAAGACTACAGTGAAGAAGTTCCACTGTCCGTATGTTAGCCAGCTTGGTGGCTCATACCTTTTAATCCAAGCCCTGGGGAGGCAGAGGTAGAAGGGTCATGAGTTGGAAGCCAGCCAGAAATACATAGAGAGATCCTGTCTCCAAAACACAATACTAGCACTGGACAGATAGCCTTGCCACACAAGCATGAACATTAGAATTCAGATCCCCAGAAACCACATATATCCTAGATTGTTGTAGCGTTCTGACATAGGAAAGCAGAGGCAGGGGATGCTAGACCAGGCTAGCTCCTGAGAGTAGCCATGTGGGTGAGCTTGGGGTTTGACTGAGGGACTCCACCTCAATGAACAAGGTGGAAGAGGGACTGAGGATGCACCTGCCATCAACCTCAGGCCTCCAAGTGAATGCACATGTGCAAAGGCACCAGCACACACTTGTGCCCACACATACGTGAGCACGCACATACCAATACCACATGAACACATACACAGAAGAATTGGATAAAAGAAAGAAAACCTTCATGACGATCAGTCTGAGGCGATGTCACATCCTCCAAAGTGTGAGATGCTGAGCAAATAAAAAGTGCTGTCTGCAGTCACTCAGTCTTGCAGAGTTTGGACACTGGAGACTTAACCCATTCCTCCGAACTGAGTGATGCTTGAGTTGGCACCAGTCATCCATTCCATATACATTTATGGCAAGGAGCATTTCCCACCTGAAAGTCTGCCACAGTCACCTGCCCTTTCTTAGGAACTTACAGCATCATATCCACTCACTACTAGAAACTGCCCAGGTCTTCTTAGGGACTAGAATTAACCATCAAGAAGATTAACAAATAGATATTTCCCTACACAATATTGCTCACATAGTGGAGTTATTTATCATTCATTCAATAATATTCAATTATCTACAAGGGCCAGGCACCGTTGTAGACATCTGCAACCACACAAAGCAACGACTTATAACGAGCACCCTGAAACAGGAGACATGGGCATTGTGCATACAGGCTCTTCCCTGATTTAGTTTTGAACTAAATATCTTTCTATTTGTAATCGTATTCCCTACATGCCTCGAGTATTTATTGTGCCTTTTGCATTCTTTGTTGCTTTTACACATTTTAGTCATACATGAGCAGTTCTTGGAGAACATATCATAGGATGTGTTAGGTTGTAGTATGGGATGTTTGTGGAAAAGGGCTGTGTATTTTGTTCCCTTGCACGAACTACATACATGGATGAAGAGCACATGGCAATAAAATAAAAAAATAATTATTTGGAGGGTGATTACAGAGGCTAGTACTCA